>OY282495.1:22018334-23294048 GCA_958295605.1 Ajuga chamaepitys | reverse complement strand
AATAACGTCAGTAGCCCTATATTTGTAAAGCTACGTTACTACTCTTCTTCTCTTTGTTCTTAGCATTTTCAGAATTACTTAGGAAAAGTTAGGGTTTTCTTCTTTACTTCGAGGAGGAAGCCATCTTTGGAGAAGAACTCGGAGATTATTCGCGGGTTTGTGACACCCGTCAAGATTATCAAAGTTTTACGAGGATTCTTCAACCAATTAAGCTTTTTCTTCCCCATTCTTTCTAATTTTAGTTTTAATTATTTTCTTGCTTAACGTTGTTGATTATTGTTGTTGCTTTGATGATTTATGAGTAATTTTCTTTTTTCTCGGTGTTAGGAGTAGCCCAACCCTAGGATTGTGATTTTAGTATAATACGTATTGATGTGGGTTTGTTTGATGGTTGGAATTGACACTGTGAGATTGTATGTGTTATATAGTAGGCGTCGCGAACCTATAATATATTGGTTCTCCTTGAGGGCCCATGGAAGATGACGGAAGAACCCAAATCACATATGTCGATCTCGATGGATGTCCTAAAGCCTCGCTCCTCAGGCAATCTTCACTTGGGGTGGGGATTTAAGGATTAATTGGGTTGTATAATTAATTAGCTTGCCTTGACTTGGTAATTCTATTACTGGTCTTTAGTAATTGGAATTAGGGCTAATTATTGTGTAATCAGTTGATTTGTTAATTCATCTTGTTTGCCCACTTAAACTTCTAATTGGTGACATGATATTCCTTCATTTGAGGCCCCGTTATTAACTTATATTTGCTAGATTTATTTTCCTAGATTGTGTGAAATTGACCCTCGGGAGTATCTCTTCATCGATCGGTTCCCTCCTTGCTTTATTTAATTGCTTTATGTTTCATAGCTTAGTTTCTACTTCAATTTGAGTTTGACCTAACTTACTCGAACATGCTTATGCCGATTCTCATGGAATAATCCTCCCTGTGAATTCGGCATTCTTTATACTACCTCTGTCATAAGCCGTATGCTTGCGGTTTGAGAAGATCGTTCTAATCCTAGTGATTTGGAGCGAATTTTATGACAAATTCAATCAATGTCGCTACTTATGGAAATTGTGTAATTGGGTTGAGATTTGTTGTTCGTGATAATCTGGGCGAGGTATTGATTTTCGGCGCTAAACGAACCCGTAGGGACAACCCCACTTATTCGCTTGAGGCACTAGTCCTCCGATTCGGACTATCAATGCCGATGGAAACTGGTCTTTTGATTAAAATGGTTGAGGGTGATAATTCAACTCTAGTGAGTATGTTGACCAAGAATGATGAGACTGATGGATACTGTGGTGTTATCCTTCGAGATATGCATGATCGGGTTAGTAGCGTGGGCTTTAGCCCGTACTCTTTATAATTTATGGAAGTTGGTTTCTAAAAAGAGAAAGAAATTTATGTAACCCAATAATTTAATTTGTTACTTACAACAAAAGAGATCTTCTGTATAACATTTTTTAGATCAGAATTGTGGTCACTAATAATAAGTTATTTGTAACCACTTGTTGTAAAAAATCTCTACATAAATTATTTGTGACAATTTTAAGACCACTTTTAAAGACAACTAGTGGTTGCAAAAAATATTTGAGACGCATTGAGATCATATATCGTCACAAACGTATATGCTTATAGTTTTATTTCATTACCAATATTGAATATGAGAGCAGTTTCAAAATCTTAAAAAGAATTAAATATAATTCATTATGACGATTTAGGATCCAAAACTTGGAATTATTGTATGAATATCCTTAAAAAGTTATTATACAAGCATCTATAAGATGAATCATGCAGACGATTTCTCTATAATTTCAGTTTACCCTGTTAAAGTACAGGTGTTATAATATCGTTTAATATTTCATATTTTTCAAAATATTCATTTTTTGTTCTATTTTTATACTCTTGGAATAGGTAAATTTAATAGAATATTATACTGTTCATCAACGTGTTAATAAAGTGTAGTAGATTTCGGGGGGCTTAATTTTATGTGTTAAGTCGCTCATGGCATGAGCAACACTGACTGGTTTTCCCCCCCTTTTTTTATAGAGACGCCCCTAGTAGGGGCGACAATGATTAAATTTTCATTTTTTTATAAAGTTGCCCCTGGCAGGGGCGACATTGATCATTAATTTTTTTTTTCGCTCATAGGGAAGACCGCTTTGTTGTTTTGTTTTGTTTTTACGTTTTTCGCATTGTTTGCAGGATTCTACATATAATTGCATTATTATTTTGTGAACAATTGTGTATAAAAAGAACCAATGCATGAATAGTAGATTATCGTCGAATATGGTATGAAATCTAAATGTTTTTATTGTGCCTTTTAGTAATGCAGTTCTTGTCCATTTTTTATTTTTTCCGAATACACTAATATTTAGTCATTGAAATTGAAAAGAGAAATAAAAGTGATACGTGATTATGTAAATTGTATTTTTGTTCGACAAACTAGAGTGAAGAACAAGACATGTAAAATATAATTTGTTGCATTTTTTCCAGTTTGTTCCTTTTCCGGTTTAGCTATGACATCTTTTTTATTTTTTATTATTATTATTATTATTATTATTATTATTATTATTATTATTATTATTATTATTATTATTATTATTATTATTATTATCATCATCATCATCATCATCATCATCATCATCATCATCATCATCATCATCATCATCATCATCATCATCATCATCATCATCATCATCATCATCATCATCATCATCATCATCATCATTATTATTATTATTATTGTTCCTATTATTTATTATTGTTATTTTTATTGGAATTATTAGTATTATTGCTTTATTATTGTTGTTGTTGTTGTTGTTGTTCATCATCATTATTATTGTTTTCTTAAAAAATGGTATAAGTGATACACCTTTAAATTTTGGTAATAGGGTTAAAATTAGAGTATGGTGGGATGCCCAGATTTCGTAGTTTAGTAAAGAGTGGTCGTCGAATATGAATGTGAACAATACAGTTAGGGGTAGAGAAAAATACAGAATTATTACCATTAAAATATAAGTTTTCAAACTATATTAGCTAAATGTAAGCTAAAATCGTTACATTTGAAGATAATGGTGACTTGGGGAAACGTTAAGCTTGTTGTGCACCATGGATGTGGAACAGACCGGCCACCTATTGGTGGCCAAAGGGTATCTCGTGCCATTGGCTACTCGGGATTTCTTTCGGTATTATACCAAATGTTGAAAATCGATAGAAATCAATATATGTTAAGTTTAGGTTGAGGTTTAGGTTTAGGTTTTAGGTTCAATTTAGTTTAGTTTAGTTCAGTTTAGTTTAGTTTAGTTTTAGTTTAGTTTAGTTCTTCTTTGATCCTGACGTCGGAAATCGTTACGTGCACCTTTATGTTGATAGTGTAGTACTACAGTCAACCACTGCAACAGATGTTCCACTTACGGATGATCACTACCAATACGAAACATATATAAGAGATGACATCCCGAGTAGTCATGTATTCGTCACACAAGGGCCTCGCTAGTGTTGCTGTGGATGATTACTCCGGCCGCCCTTCGAACCCCATTGACCATGATGACCAGGCCAAAGGAACAAGTTTCAATGAGACAGACTTATCAGAGGATCAGACTTATGACCCTTTGGTAGACAATTTTTGTGCAAATGAAATTGAAGATTCCGAATCGGGTGACAGTGATTCAGACAATGAAGATGACGAAGATGAAGTTAATGTAGAAGATCTCCATGGTTTATATAACAATCACGCTCCGAGCACATCACATGGGCCGCAAATTCCAGATCCTGCCAGCCAATCAGAATATGCAATGCATCATGTCATTCCATTTTTCAACTCATTCTGCCCAGAAATTTTAGTAGATTCGTTTGACAGGCCGAAGTAACTTAGGGTTTATGATGCTACTAAGCGTGTACAATCTATAGGCATGGTAATCACAGATAAAAATAATCCCCAATCGGCAGTCAAAGATTTATCAGTCCGAGTAGCAAGGCGTGAATATTTGGTGGTCGAAAGCACGTCTCAACTGTGGAAGGTCCAGTGTAGGAATAACAGGGGGAACACCAACTATGAATGGGGACTACGTGCAATCTTGAAGAACAAGATATGAGGTTAAGTTGGTCCAACAACAAGTGAAGGATAAATATCAGTATGGAATCTCATATCACAAGGCGTGTCATAGTTTGAAACGTGCAAGAGAAAATGTGTATGGCATTTGGGAGAGCTCAATAGTGACATTACCCAAATTTATGAGAGTTATACAAAAATGGAATCCTGGCACGGTGGTTAAGTGGCGTCACGTGGACAATAGAGCTCCGAGAGTTAAAATGCTGAAGTACGTAATCTGGGATTTCAAGTCATGCTAATTGCTGTAGCAATGGATGCCAACCAACAAGTTATGTCTTTAGCGTATGCTATTGTCAATGAAGAAACTTTCGCTTCCTGGAAATGGTTTCTTAAGAAGTCAGAGATTGAGAAAAGCCTTGCATCATGTTGTGTTCACAATTGATCTTTCAGAATAATCAGCTTATGTGAAAACTTTTTCCCCGTGATCGAACACTACATTCACATATGTTGTGAAATTATCCATTAGAAAGTGTACTTGCGGAAAGTGGAAGCAAAACGGGATCCCTTGTTCTCACGCAATGCAATCTTGCCATCATTATGGTTTTGACCCCGTCGTTTACATGAAATGCAGACGTGGGAGCGGTATATTTTGGAGAATTGATGATTATGCTGACGAGGATTAGGATGACCAAGATGAAAAACTCAGACGAAATTAGAGGTTGCATTATCGGGTTATATCGTTATTATATGAGACGGGATTTTATGGGGTTTATAGATGAGGTAATTACCCAGTTAATCGATCCATGATCACTGCATTGGTGGAGAGATGGAGGTCAGAGACATATACATTCCACCTTAGGTATGGAAGGGCAACTGTCACATTACATGATGTAGCATTTATTTGGGGTTTGCGTGTAGATGGTAAAACAATTATCAACGTGGACACATAGTCGGGCATGGATTACTGGGCTCCACGATGTGGTGGTCTAGTAGGTTGGATACCCAAAAAAATAAGCTAAATGGTTCAAGGTTTTCACTGATAGCACTTGGTAAACATTTGAGCAACAACGCAGTGGCAGATGACACACCAGATCTAGAAATTGAGCAATATGCATGTGGTGTTGCTTTGATTCTATTGGGTTCCATTATGTCCCCGGACACGTCATGAAGATATGGATCACTACTGTATTTGACTGAATTAGAAAATATTTCCGAATGCTACGAATACAGTTGGGAAGTGCCATATTGAGCTTTTTGTACCTCCAATTATGTGGTGCAACACGTAGATGTCGTTCAACTATTGGGGGTGCTATGCAATTACTCCAGGTACATCTTCCTCCTCTTGTCACATGTTACTTGTTCATACTATGTAATTATGATTCCTTCATGTTGAAGAAATAAGATGCTACAAAAAGTGTTTCAACACCTTCTGCAACACATTATTTTTGTATTTTATTTTTTATTTTGTCTTACTGATCATTTTCGTGTTTTTATTGATTTAATGTCATTATTTTATAATTATATATATATTTTGTTAGTTTTTATTATATAGAATCATGTGGAAGTTATTTTTCTTAAGTAACTTCCAATGGAATTATCCAAAAGTAACTTCCTATCCATGATCCTATAACTACAAATTCGTCCCTTTCTCTCTCTCCACATTTGTCTATCTCCTATGGGGATGAGATCTATTTCAAATATGACTTCCTTATCCGTTGATCCTTTTCCCTCTATTTATCTTTCTCTCTCCCTCCCATGTTTTCCTTACTCATTGTAATTGTTCTACAGGTGTGGACCTCTATAAATACAAGTTCCCACGAAGATAAAAGTGAACTACTCTGTCAAGGTTCCTGTGTCATATCAAAGTGTTACAACACCTGCAACAACACCTCAAGTTGCACACACACACACTCCCACTTTTCTTTGTGGATTGTGTGATCCTTGTGTCGGGATCTTTTGTGTATGTGTGCAAATTAATTTTAGGATTTAGATCAGTGGTGAATTTTCTTTTCATCTTGATTTATGTCATTTTGGGATGTATTGGTAATATACTCTTTTGTTGAGTAATGAAGTTTGACTCAAGCTTTTAAATTGCTTGAGATTAAACTTATTTTGTATGTTTTTTATTTGCCTTTTTGTTGTGTTTGTTCAATTCCGCTACTGTTTGTTTGCTCTGCTATTGCAACACTTGCAAAACACTTCGCGTTCTACCCGGATCAGATTCTAACACTTCAATTTATATTGTTCTAAAATTTACAAAAAAAATTCAAGTACTATTTTGAACTTTCTTGCAGATATGGGCCTGGTCCCATATTATATTTCTGAGGCCTAGAAATGTTGGTAGGCAATTCAATACAGGTCCAATTGATGGTGTAGATGGAGAACTTCCTATTGCACCATACGGAGCTGAATGGTTGCAATATTATAATTTTATGCACAGTCTCAACAACAACGTCAAGACTATCTGGGAATACCTAGTTAGACAAGATTGATGAGGTATAAACCTCATTTTTTCTTCGTATCTCAAATAAAATTAATGTATATACATATTAATTCGCTTTAATATGCAGTTTATTTGTTGACCATATGAGCCAATACCATCGCATAGTCCAATCATATATTGATAACAACATTATTACTGTAACATCTACATGGATATCAAAATGCCCACTTATTCATTACGCTATCGTTGAGCTGCATTATCCCGAACGAGTATTTTGGAAGTTCAATATGCGACAGGCTATTCCTTCACCGGTTTTGCCTATGCACAGGAGTTTGCATAATAAGACAGATCAACGGGGACGCTACAATAAAAATTGGGCTGAAACACAAGCTCATTTTTTGCAGCTCTGGGAGTCTAGAAATCAACACATTGCTACGACCCCTCACATCGGAGGACAATGTGATGAAGTGGACATTGGATACATGGGGTGGTATCAAGAGATTACAAGTCGATTGATAACTCCTGGATTAGGTGTGCAAGAGGAATCTCAACCAACACCTAATGCATCTATATAAATTTTGGTGAGTTAACAATTTCAATTTGAGTATTTATATATAAATACAAAGTGTTTACATTATATTCATATATGCTTATTAACCTATCATTTTAGGAAAGGATAGTTGAGAGCATGCATCAACTAGCAGTCGGGGAGAGAGAGTATATGAGGGAGCCGACCAGAAGATCATTTAAGGAGTTATATCAGGAGCGAGGCTTCATTTCCATGATCGCCGTCCATCCTACCATCAAGCGCAGCCGCACGCACAACACCAAGTTGGTCAACCACCCATGCCATATGATACATACCAACAGGAGAGGAGGCATAGTTCGTCTACGGTCTACCCGTACTAATTTTAGATAGAGAGTTGTTGCGACCACTTGGCGTAACCACCGTCCATTTAGGTCTATGACAAGTGATCTACTAGGGCCATCACAATTCACAATCTTATATTCATGAGCATCCTGGTGTAGATATGCAGTCAGGATACTATGTGCCTCCAATGGTACAAGAACATCACTCCATCTGGTCAACCAACATTTAGTTTGAATATGAGCACACCAGATGATGGTCAAACATAATATGCACAAGACAGTGAATCTGAGGCTAATAGAGATGAACGAAGAGGTATGACTAAACAAAATAAAAAAAAGACTCGTTCTGGAACAAGCCATGAGTATTAGAATTTCTCTTGCAAGCTAGATGTTTTATTTAGGTACTGGCTAATTTATCTTTTAAATATTTATGATTAAATGAAATATTGTATTTTTAATTTGAAAACCATTTATTAAAAATGATCATCCATTATCGCCCCTGCTATGTATACCATTTAGAGAAAACCAATTAAAGATGCCTCTAATAAGAGAAAAACTTAAAAAGAAAAAGTATTGCTCAATGTCGCCCCTCGCAGTGGCAACTCTAATTAGAGAAAAAAAAAATTCCAAAGTCGTCCTTGGCAGGGGCGACACTAATTATAGAAAAAAAAATTACCAAAGTTGCCCCTGGCAGGGGCGACTCTAACTATAGAATTTTTATTTTTATTTTACCAAAGTCGCCCATGACAGAAGCGACTTTGTGTACTATATAAACTCAGCCAAAAGCTACTACACTCTATTAACACGTTGATGAACAATACAATATTCTATTAAATTTGTCCTTAAAACATTGTAATAGAAACAGACTTGTTGAACTCCAACATATCTTGGTACTGGGCCTCTGCTATTCTTTAGGTCAATGATCCCACTGCCAGACATGACTCATTACAAATTATGTCAAGAGGTTGTTTCATTTAAAATAAATAAAATAATCTTTGATTCTTTAAAAGTTAATTGAAAAAATAAAATAAAAACATTAGCTTAATATATAAGTGAAATACAATTTTATTACTTATTTAGAAGGCTTAATTGCAAAATAAAACACGAACTTTCACCAGATTGCAAATTTAACATAATATTTCATATTTTGTAAAATAAATCACGAACTTAACAAAATTTTGCAATTTTAATCATCAACCAATTTCTGGTGATAAATTCTCAATAAGTTGATTATTTATGCCATGTAGGGTGTCATGTTGGTATAAAAATTAAAAAATAATAATAGGAATCCGGATCAAGTGGTACATAATTGAACAAGTCGTAATAGGCTTTTCTTCTCAACTCGAATTATTTTTTCTCTTTACTATTGCAATAAGCACTATCCGATTATATGAACAAAAAATTATTGTGTGAGCCATAAAATTAGTATTCGCTTTATCACAAACATCGCATAATTTTTTTATTTGTGATTCTTTTATTTAAGATAAGTGATTTTTAGTATCAAATCATCAATAAGGTATGATAAATTAGGTATCAAGTTGAGAATACAAGTTCGTGGTGATTTCCGGTCTAATCAAGAACAATTTGATCCGTAATTTCATTAATTATTTTTTAGTTTTATTTTGTAGCTCAACATTACATCCTCTGTCGCATTACATGACATAAATAACTATACATATTGACAATTTATCTTTGAAGAATGACTAATGATTTAAATTGCAAAATTATGTTAAATTCGTGATTTATTTTACAAAATTTGAAAAATTATGTTAAATTTGTAATTTAATGGAAGTTCGTGTTTATTTTCGCAATTAAGCCTATTTAGAAATGTCACTAAAAGTATAACTTATTCGAAATATCTTCTTAAAAAAGTGACGAAGTTGGATAGCTAAAGTGAGCATTCACTACCTAGACATTTGATCCTGGATCCGAGTCATCTTGAAGGGAAAAGGGAGGATTTTTTCTTTATGTCTAGATTAGGAGAAAGTTTTTAGAAAAAATATCCTCTTAAAAAAGTGTTTATCTATTTAAAGTGTTACTTGGAAGTGTTAAAAAGTTACCTAATAAGTATTAAATACTTAAAAGTGTTACATTGACATACCTATTTATAATCCTAAAATACCGCAAGTATACTTGTGTACATGTATATACCAGAAGTCAAGGTCGATCCTCAGATAATAGATTAACATAGTTTGATACCCTAATTATCTAGGATTATCCTAACTAGACACTAAAAGTGGTGAATGATTTTATCAAACTAGATTGCATGTACTAATTAACTGAATTAATTAACAAAGGGAATTTCCAATCAACGAGAATCCTAAGGTTTCGATTTTAGGAATTACTTTAATAATGATTAATCTCTAACTTATATACTTTTAAACTAGTTATATTATCTATTAAACGACACTTAAGTAACTTAGCCCTTCTCTTAAAGTGATTAAGTCGTGGATTGATTAGAACAACTACTCTCTCGAGTCATTTAATCCTAACAACTCCTAAAAGACTCTTAACCTTTGCCTACGCACTCGTAGACAACTATGCTATATGTTATACCTCTATTAACAAATTCCTTCTCTCGAAGAAGAACTGTTTAACGGGTAAACTAAGCCTAAGTGATGAAATTATGCTTAGTTATAAGATAAAAGCAAACACATAGATAGATAGCCAAAATTGGAGTCTATAAATCAAAAGTTCAAATCATAATCGTCATAAAACCCTACTCTCTAACCCTAGGACACGAATAGTTTAGCTACTCATCCCTAGTATCAATTTAATACATTAATTCAAAGAATACATCATAAAGAAAATAAGACTAAACAAGAAATAAATAAACCCGATTGTTCGGCTCATCGATCTTCGTCTTCTCGCTCTCACGTCTTCTACTCCAATGTAAAAGTACGAGAATTATGCTATTATGGCAAATGATCCTTGAAAACTCGAGCTCAAATTTTCTAAATAGGGATAAATTATGAATTTTTGGTATAAAAGGGCATCTTTTCAAGGCTAATAAATAAGATAAAAACAATAATTGCCTAAGATCATTTCCTAAGTCACAACAAATACTTGACACATTCATAGTAAAGACTATTACACATATCCAATCAAAACCACATCGAAAGAAGTCATATTACTCCAAAAATAGGAGTACAAATAGGCTCGAATTCTCACAAGGTTAATTTTGATCAAATATTCTAAGTTCTAGCTCAATTTCATCTCACATTACCTCTCATGCTCTATTATGTGCTAATTTATCATTATTTCGCTCATAATCACTTCATCATTAACACATTATCGTCCATCGTTTTTCTGAATTACTCTTTTTTTTAGCAACTCGATCAACTACTACTCGGGTTCATTGTTTCTCGACTCCAATAAACAAAATAACAACTTAAAACCTAAAAACTACTATGACCAATATGAGCAGTGATGCAAATAACACACAAATGGGCTCACAGACCCAATGACTTCATCACAAAAATGCTAATACGTAACGAGCACACAGGCTCCTCAAAGCACAAAACAAATAACTAATTAAGCACAACAGACAAAATAGATAATGCACAAAAATGTAAATAGCAGCCAAGTCGTCCCACTATTCACCCCCTCCCCCAAACTTGGTCAAAGGCCAAGTTTGTGGGATAAGAGTGGTACATCTTGGTGCTCAACTTACAGATCATTGCGGCGGTGGTGGTTGGACTTCATATTGGCTCGAAAATTGAGCCATCGCATCCCAACGGCAATCTTGCTGTTGTTTACAAGCTCGGGCCACATCTCCTTGTGCTATGATCGTGTGCAACATGGGATTAATTTCTTGAAGAACTCCTCGATTCTCTAGTCTGATGCCTCTCAAAATGAGTACTAAGGGCTGCAACTTCAGCTTGAAGGAAATTGATCATCCCCTTAAGGTCTTCATTTCTCTCTGAAGACGATGCAACAACAGTGGCTGCTCTATTTTTCCTCGATGGACGAGGACCGTGGCTGCTTCCTTAAGATGTTTGACTCGGTTGAAAGACCGGAGCATCTGGCCACTGGGAGTTGGCCAAATGCTCGTCAGAAGACATGGCAAGATTGTCTTTATCATCAAGACTCATAACAGTGGTGGGCTAAAAAATAGGGAGTCAGAAATATGGCCCTATGTTCTGGAACGCATATGGAATCCTTCTATCCTCTCCCAGGACAACCACCTGCATACTCTCTAGGAGCTCCCATGTAAAACAAATGTCTCCCTTTACCGGGACCATATTATCCAGGGGAACGCCACAATAGGCAGTGATTGAAGTAATAATACCTCCAATTGCAATGTTGTCCTTCTGCTTTTTGATAACATTAACAAATTGCTCTGCCAAAAGGACTGCATTATCAAGTCTGTAGTTATGGAGTACATTCCACATCAAGTGGAGTTCCTTTTCTTGGATTGCACCCGTCTCCTTTCTGGCAAAGAGTATATCTGTCAACAACTTCTGGAAGTATCTAATCACTGGGTTCTGAATCCATGAGGCTTTTTGCATTCCTCGAGACATAAGCTTGCGGAGGCAGTAGCGGAGGAGCTACTGTCAATCGCCCCCAAAAATCATTCAGGTTAAATATCTCTGGCGGCTCACTTTCAGTTGGAGCTGAAAACTCGAAGATCTCATCAATCTCCACGAATGTCACTTCCTGCGGCTCTTCCATCAACTGAAAAGTAATTTTATCCGGTCGCTTCTGGTTGGGTTGACTGACTATTATGAACTCAAAAGTGCTGAGAAATTCGATTGTCAGCCTCTCGTAAGTTTGCTCATGTTTCATGAACTCTGTCAATCCTGCAACCTCAAGGAATGCTCTTACATTCTCATGTATCCCCATAGCTCTTGTCAACTCGGAATTTGAGAATCGAGTAGGCACAATAACATGATGACAAAGCATGTCAAATCTCTGTCGGTGCTCGTCTCTCTCTAGTACAAACCCAAATAAGATTCGGCTATCACTTGGTAGTATCACTGCCCTCTCTGGATCGGGGATAGAAGCTCTTCACCCACCTTTTTCTTTCCCTTGCTTTTGCTTGTGCTAGCTTTTCCTGGAGCCATTTTAGTGAACCTAACACAACTTAACTTCAACAACCAGTGATGATGGATAAATTATGACTAACTTAAACAACCAACTATTCGCTCTTTAAACATAATTTGCAATTAGTGCTCAACTTAAGGTTTTGAAAGTTAAGTCAATCATCTTTATATAACATGCATATCACTTAGCATCATCCCACACTTTGTAGCTCAACTATCACCCCTTAGACTATTCGTATAATCTAATTTGCTCAACTATAGTGTATGTCAAATCCTATGAATGTCTAACAAATTATATATAAGCAATTCATCATCTTATTACACCTATTATGCCGAAGAGGATTATAAAATTAAGCGAAAACTAGTTTCAACCTGTGCACATAACATGTTCGATGAAATTCCTCAATGACAAAAACATGTTAATCATAATAATGTTGCTAATTATCCATTCCCAACACCACAAATTACCTATATGCATGCTCAATTCACATCAATATCATCCAATTCAAACAACCCAAGCAATAAATCATAAAAAATCGCATTACAAGTTCCCCAAACCAAGGAATCATAACTAGAACAATCCGCAATCTCAATTACAACAAAACTCAACAATAATCAAGCATAACTAAAAGATATTAAGCATAAAAGTTCAGGTTTGCAAGTCTTACCGAAGAGTTCTAGTCAGAATTTGAGGTTTTTCGAATGTTCCCTAACTCTATCCAAATTGGGTTTGTCTAACCCAAATTGAAACGATGGGTTCGAAGATATCTGTGTGTGGATGTGTTGGTGAGTGGGAGTGTGTAATTTGGTGGTAATTTGCAAAAAGATTGTGCTTGTGTGTGTTTTATGTGTGTTTTGCGTAGAGAGAATGAGAAGAAGAAATAGGAAAGAATGACCTTATGCGGCCATTTAAATCCTGACTCGCGAATTAAAGCGACCGTATCGTAGGCTGGCGTGACTGCGCCCAGCATACTGACCTGAAAGTTAGGCGATTATTTTGATGCTACTGCGTCAAGATTTCGACGCGACCGCATTGGAGTTTCTGTGTGACATAGGCCAGTTTTCCATCCTTTGGACCCCTACTTCGTGCTACCTCATTCTTTCGCTTTTAGTTCGTCAATGTTGGTTCCTAATAACATAAAACACTAAAGAACACACATAAAAACGAAATAAATAATAAATAACAAATAATATGAAAAACAGTAAACATCAGGTTGCTTCCCGACAAACGCTAAATTATACGTCTTCAGCCCGAAGACCCCCGTTCTTTTATGAACCGAAGCCCAACCAACTATCTTTACTTGCCCTTGGATTAATTAAGACTTTGTTTAGAAACTTAGGACTCTTCTCCGCAGTATAAATGACACAACAGTTGTCATTTTCTTTTAGACTCAACCTATTATAAATGAGGAATGTGACTACTTTGTTATGGATAGGAAACGTCATCTTCCCTTTAGGCATGTCTATTACATCTTGATTTGTTGTCAAGAATGGTCGACCTAAAATGAAAGGGACATCCATATTCCCTTACATGTCAACAACTAGAAATTCGCTAGGGAATTCAAAATTTTCAACTCGAATAAGCACATCCTCTACTACTCCCAATGGCGTTAGTACTGATTCATCCGCCAATTGGATAGTAGTAAAGGATTGCTTTGCTACCCCTAATCCTAATTGTGCATATATTTTAAGAGGCATTAAATTGACACTCAACCCTAAGTCACATAACACATTTTTAAATAATTGACTACCAATATAGCAAGATATGAAAAAACTCGCTAGATCTTTCTTTTTGGTTGCCCTTTTTGGGCCAGTGGTTGTGTTCTTTGGGGAACTTGTGTCCTTCTTCATCGTTGCCCCTTTCTCAGTGTGCATTGTCTTTGAGTCCTTTAGCATACGCTCAGGTTCGAAGGCCTCTTTAACCATAATTTCTTCCTCGGGTTTTGTTATGATCAACTCAATCTCACACACAAACAACACACACTGTATTGAATGAAAAACAACCAAGAAATCGGCCACTTACAACCGAACCAAGAATGGGAAAGAAAAATGATGAACACAAGACTTTTACGTGGTTCGATCAATGTGATCTACATACACGGAGGTTCTATACACCTCAATTCACTCCACTAATCAATCAATTACAAGAAATATCCAGAAACACCAGAAACATTGAATTGAGCAGAAAATCCTAGCATTCTAATTCTCTTGATTGAGTAATGTTTTACAGAGGGAAAGATACGTCAATTATTTCGCAACTACAAGTGTTTACAATGTATATAAATGCCGGAGCTCGAATCAGGGAGTTGAGGAAGTTGTAACCAATTTTGACTCAAGAACTCAAAACTGTTGCCGCAGGCTTTTTACAACGGTTTCTCATGCAACGGTTTAAAACTGTTGCGAATGGCAGTTATAACAAACTCGGACCCGGTTTCCCTTCTAACATCTTTTTTGAACTGGTTAAAATCCAGTTCTCTGACCCGGTTCCTTGCATTCCAAACCCGGTTCTGGAATCCTCAAAACCTTTACTACATACCACAAACACTTGATGATATTGAACTAACATCTACAAATCTCCACCTCAATGAACTCAAGTGTATATCATCACCTCAACCTGCCTTGCTCTCTATTCGTTTAATCACATTGTTCAAGCCTTGTTAGGCTTGAGCAATGGACTACCTTACTCCTAGGCACTGCTTTGGTTAAGAAATCAACAGCATTGTCACTTGTATGTACTTTCCTAACCTCTACAATCCCTGCATCAATCACATCTCTTGCAAAATGCAACCTGACATCTATATGCTTGGATCTTTCTTGATGTTTCACCAGATGTAGTGCACTCTGATTGTCACAATATATAGTCACACACTCTTGCTTTATCCCCAGGTCCTTCAGAATACCTTTCAACCACACAACTTCTTTGACTGCCTCTATCAAAGCCATGTACTCAGCTTCTGTAGTTGATAAAGCTACTACTGATTGCTGCACACTTCTCCAGCTAACTACAGTACCATATAAAGTGAACACATATCCTGTGATTGACCTCCTGGTATCAACATTTCTAGCAAAATCAGCATCTGCAAATCCTTCCAAAGGAATAAACATGCTTGCCAGTTTCTGAAACTTCAAACCTAGATTGACTATCCCCTTTAGAAACCTTAACACCTGCTTCAAAGCCTCCCAGTGAGCTTTCCCTGGATTTGACATATACCTGCTGATCAAAGACACACAGTATGCTAAGTCTGGTCTGCTGCATATCATTACATACATTAAACTTCCAACCCCACTAGCATAAGGCACATTTCTCATGTATTTCACCTCTTCTGCTGTCTTAGGACACTGCTCCTTTGATAGTCTTAGTTGTTGGCTTACTGGAATACTCAGTGTTTTAGCCTCATGCATCTGAAACCTCTTCACCACTTTCTGAAGATAATGCTTCTGAGATAACTATAAACTTCCAGTAGCTCTGTCTCTGATTATACTCATTCCCAGAATCTTCTTGGCATCCCCTAAGTCTTTCATGTCAAATTCGGAACTCAACTTCTGCTTAAGCTGATGTATTTTATGTGTGCTTTTGCTTGCAATGAGCATGTCATCCACATACAGCAACAGGTATACAGGATCAACACTTGTACTTTTATCAAAATAAACACAACAATCATACAAACTTCTTTTAAACCCAGCTTTTAACATAAACTCATTGAACTTCTTATTCCACTGCTTCGGACTTTGTTTCAACCCATACAATGATTTCTTGAGAAAACATACCTTCTCTTCATTTCCTGGAATCACAAACCCCTCAGGCTGCTTCATATAAATGTTCTCAAGTAAGTCTCCATGTAAGAAAGCTGTTTTTACATCCAGCTGCTGTAACTCCATATCCTCTTGTGTTACCTTTGACAAAAGTAGTCTGATTGAACAATGCTTTACAGTAGGAGAGAAAACTTCATTGAAATCAATACCCTCCCTCTGAGTAAAACCCCTTGCTACCAACCTTGCCTTATACCTTATCCTGTCTGAGTCTCCAGCTTCAACTTTCTTCTTGGAAATCCATTTGGAGCTTACCAGCTTCTGCCCCTTTGGTTTATCCACTAGTTTCCAGGTGCCATTCCTTTCCAAAGATTCCATTTCCTCCATCATTGCACTAATCCAATATTCACTTTCATCACCACTGACTGCTTCCTTGATGTTATGTGGTTCATGATTTTCTATGTCTTCAGCAGCACTGAGTGCATAATTTACACTTCCAGCCTGTCCATAAAAGTCTGGTCTCTGTATTTGCCTCCTTGGTCTATCTCTGGCAATGCTGTAGTCTCTCAGGTTTAGATTTCTGGGTGGTATGTCTTCTTCTTCTGAAGAACTATCACTAGAGTGATCAGCCAAGTTTTCACCTCTATGTGTTCCATGATCCACCTAAGTCTCCACCTGAACTGATACCCTTTCTGATTTAGTGTCTCCATCATGTTTTCCTTGATTTCCAGAGAAATGATATCCCATAATTGATTCATTGAACTTCACATCCCTGCTGATCATCAGTTTCTGATTCCCAAGTTCCATGCACCATAACCTGTAACCCTTGATTCCCTCTGGATATCCCAGAAACACTCACCTGTATGCTCTGGGATCAAGTTTATCTGATCTCATGTGAGCATAAGCCAAACATCCAAACACCTTTAACCCTGAGTAATCTAGAACTCTTCCATTCCATACTTCTTCTGGTGTTTTGAACCCTAGAGTTGATGTAGGTGATCTGTTTATTAGGTAACATGCTGTGTTTATTGTTTCTCCCCAGAACACCTTTGGCAAACCAGCATCAATTAACATACACCTTATTCTTTCAAGGACAGTTCTGTTGAATCTTTCTGCCACACCATTATGTTGTGGATTCATGGGGACTGTTCTGTGTCTGGTAATTCCCCTTTCATTACAGAAGGTTGTGAACTCAGTAGATAGATTATCTAAGCCATGATCAGTTCTTAAATGCTTGAGTTTCTTTCCCTTCAAGGTTTCCATTTGAAGCAACCATGTCTTGAATTTAGTGAAGGCATCACTCTTGTTTCTTAAGATGAACACCCATACTTTCCTACTGAAATCATCAATAACAGACATGAAATACTTTCCTCCTCCATGAGTTTCAGTTCTGGATGGTCCCCAGGTGTCAGAGTGAACATAATCTAGAGGTTCTTGAGTGATGTGAATCCCTTTAGCATAAGGCAGTTTCTGTGATTTGCCTAATGCACATTTGTCACAGAATTCAAGTGTCTGATTGCCAACCTCTCCTATTATACCTCTTCTGGATAGCTCTTTCAATCTTCTTTCCCCAATGTGTCCTAACTTCTTATGCCACAGGGTTAGTTCATCCTTAACCAAAATATTCCCCACATTCCCAACCACTGGTTTTCCTATCAAAATAAACAATCCATTGTGTTGTCTTCCTTTGATTACCAGTTTATTCTCTTTGGTTATGTGTAATTGGCCATCAAAAGACTTAAATTCACACCAAGTAGCAATTAGAGATCCTAGGGAGATCAGATTTCTTTTAAGTCCAGGCACATACCTTACATTTGTAATTTTCCTTGTAACCCCATCAAACATATTGATGTTTACTGATCCAGTACCTTGAACTGCAGGATTGGTCATTTCCCAGCAGTACACACCCTCCATCTTCTTTCTTGAGGTTTTGGAACCATTCTTCATGAGGACACATATGGAATGAACAGCTTGTATCCAGTACCCATTCCATCTCCATTTTTGACTCAGTAACATTCAAGACCTCTGGTGTGTCTTCTTCATGTTCAACTGTAGCAGCTTCTGCACCCTGCTTTCTTCTTCATCTTCTGAGGGAAATCTTTCTTTAGATGCCCTATTTGTTTGCACTTGAAACATTTCCTGTTTTCTATCCATTCTTCAGGTTTCTTTGGAGCAGTATTGCCACTTTTGGGATTCTTTGAGGTTTGGCCCTTTTTCTTTTGGTAATTTTTCTTGAACTTGACATTCAGTCCTTCACCAGATTGAATTACCTTCTTGTCTCCTTGATTTTGTAGGCATTTGGTCTTCAAGGCAGTAATTATTGAGTCATAACTCAGTTTATTCTGTCTCCCAAACATCAAAGTATCTTTGAACCCTTCCATGGATCTTGGTAGAGCATTTAATACCATCAAAGCTCTGTCATCATCCTCCATAGTTACCCCAAGATCTTCTAGCTCATCAAGGAGGTTTGAAAACTCATCTAATTGATCAGAAATGTCCTTTTCCTCCACCATTTTGAAAGCAAGCAATCTCTGTTTAAGAAACAACTTATTTGATACAGACTTGGACTGATATAGGTCCTCCAGTTTGGTCCAGGCCTCTATTGCAGTCGTGCACCTTGAAACTTCCCTCAATGGCTTATCTCCTAGGCACAAGATGATTAAGCTCAAAGCCTTTTGGTCCATTTCTGCATATTTGGGCTTCTCTGTCTCTATCCATTCACTTTCAGGCTTGAGAGCACCTACCAGCCCGTTTTGAACCAGAATAGCCTTCATCTTGATCTTCCAAAGGTAGAAGTCATTCCTCCCTGAGAATTTGTCCAAATCCATCTTCATTCCTGACATCTTTATCTTCTGGTTGCGTGAGAATGCTTCCCACAGACGGCGCCACTTGTTATGATCAACTCAATCTCACACACAAACAACACACAACTGTATTGAATGAAAAACAACCAAGAAATCGGCCACTTACAACCAAACCAAGAACAAGAAAGAAAAATGATGAACACAAGACTTTTACGTGGTTCGATCAATGTGATCTACATCCACGGAGGTTCTATACACCTCAATTCACTCCACTAATCAATCAATTACAAGAAATATCCAGAAACACCAGAAACCCCAATTCACAGCTTGAATTGAGTAGAAAACCCTAGCATTCTAATTCTCTTGATTGAGTAATGTTTTACAGAGGGAAAGATTCGTCAATTAGCTCGCAACTACAAGTGTTTACAATGTATATAAATACCGGAGCTCGAATCAGGGAGTTGAGGAAGTTGTAACCAATTTTGACTCAAGAACTCAAAACTACTGCCGCGGGCTTTCTACAACGGCTTCTCATGCAACGGTTTAAAACTGTTGCGAATGGCAGTTATAACAAACTCAGACCCGGTTTCCCTTCTAACATCTTTTCTGAACTGGTTAAAATCCGATTCTCTGACCCGGTTCCTTGCATTCCAAATCCGGTTCTGGAATCCTCAAAACCTTTACTACATACCACAAACACTTGATGATATTGAACTAACATCTACAGGTTTGTTACAGAAAAAACGTACTAAAACATTCTAAAGGAACTTGATTAGCAGAGATATTATCATGCAAAACAAATTCAGATGAATCGTTAAAACAAGAAAGTAGTATTTTCTTATCTTTGTCGTCGTTGCTTTCTTTATTTTGATGTTCCGCTTTCTCTTTTGCTAATCTCTTCCTTTCTGTCCATTCCTCCTTTGCCAAGTTCTTCTTAGCTTCACGTTCCTCCAAAAGCTTAACATGTTCAATGCGGAGTTTCTCATTCCTCTTTTTACTGGCTGCTAGAGGGAATGGAATGGGAGGTATGTATTCTGGGACTTTTTTTCTTTTGTGGTGCAGACTCAGATTCGACCACTTCCTTTTGGTTTTGTTCAATCCCCTTTTCAGCTTCTTTCGGCTCTTGACTCTCTTGTTCAGTCTCGCCCCTTGAGTGCATAGCATTACACTTAGAGGTGGGCAGCCGGTTCAGAGAACCGTGGAACCGGCGGTCAACGGTTCCAAAACCGTTGACCCGGTTCCGGTTCCAAACAGGAACCGTAATAGGTCAACTCGCGGTTCGGTTCCGATTCCACCTATTCTGGAACCGAGAACCGCCGGCTTAACCACCGGTTCCACAGGCGGTTTCCTCGGCGGTTTGGAACCGGCGGTTCCACGATTTTTTTTTTTTTAAATTAAAAAATGCCACGTGTCACGATCTGGTGGAGTGTCCGTTGGAAACGGACAGCGTGATCTTCGTAGCCGTTGCCAGAACCGCCGGTTTTTCGGTTCGAACCGGCGGTTCCGCGATAAATTTTTTTTTTTTTACGGCCATGATCTGTTGGCCGTTGAAAATCAACAGCCCAGATCATTTGGCCGTTACAAATGCAGAATTTCAGATTTTTTGGGGGGGGGGGCCTTGGTTTTTTGGATTTTTTTTTTTTTTTTGTTATTTTAAATTTTAAACCCCTATAAATACATCCAACTTCAACACAAATCACTACACCTCTCTCAATCTCTCTCAATCTATCTCAAGCTCCCTCAATCTCTCTCAAGCTCACTAGTCTCTAGTCTCTACTCTCAAAAAAATTGAATTTTAATTCCATTCTACCAAAAAAATATTTATTTCTTCTAGTTCTTTTTCTTCAATTATATTTTGTTATTTGCATCTTTATTCTTCCTACTTCTACCAAAAAAATGTCTAGCCGAAGGGGAGCTTCTTCAACTTCATCATCTCGCGATTCTCGCCTCATCTCCGATAAGGGCAAGAGTCATGCGCCGGAGGAGTATGCTCCACTTCCACCTCTTCCTCCACCTCAAGTATAGTTCGACCTCAATGATGATGATGATGATGATGATGACATTCCAATTGATTTGGATGCCGATGACATAGCCGCTTTTCTAGGTAAATTTTATATTTGAGCAATTTATTTTTTAAGATTTAATTGTATTATTAATTATAACTTTTCTAGTAGTAAGTAAAATCATTTTATATTTGAGCAATTTAATTTTTAAGATTTAATTGTAGTAGTAATTATAACTTTTCTAGTAGTAAGTAAAATCATTTTATATTTGAGCAATTTAATTTTTAAGATTTAATTGTAGTATTATTTATAACTTTTCTAGTAGTAAGTAAAATCATTTTATATTTGAGCAATTTATTTTTTAAGATTTAATTGTATTATTAATGCTAACTTTTCTAGTAGTAAGTAAAATCATTTTATATTTGAGCAATTTAATTTTTAAGATTTAATTGTAGTATTAATTTCTTTTATAAATTTATATTAGTAGGTTTTTAATAAATTTAAATCCTATTGAGTAATATTTTTTTTTTATTTATTTCAAATAATTTAGGAGAAAACGCCGCCGCCGCATTTGCCGCTCAAGAAGAGGGAAATCAACATCCAACACAAGAAAGCCAAAGTCAAGGCCAAGGTGGAGGACGACGATCTCGTAATCGTAGTGCTTCACAAGGAAGCCAAGGAGATACGGCGACTTTAAAATCCGAGGTTTTCACTATCCACTTTACAAAAGTTCTAGTACCAGGATCATCAACCGACTACAAAGTCACTTGCAATTATTGTGGGGCACCTTATAGTTTCAAGCACGGAGGGGGATATGGAACACTAACAAAGCATGTCAAAAAACATCATCCCGATAAGTGTGGACTCGACCAATCCCAAACCCAAATGGGTAGATACACCGTTGGAGGTTCGGATTCTAACTCTCGCTCTCCTTTATTTTCCTTTAGTGAGACAAGATTGAGGAGAAATTTGGCTAAATTTGTTTCCGTAAAGTATTTACCTTTTAACTTCGCCGATGATGGATTTTACGAAGATTTTATGCAACTAAGTTGTGGTCCACAACATAGGAAGATTTCTAGAAGAACATTAACTCGGGATATTGTGAAAGTTGTCGGGGAATTTAAACTTGTTTTACTAAATATGTTTACTTCACTTAAACAAAAAGTTTCAATATGCTCGGACATTTGGGGTGATCATTGGCAAAATCATCACTACATGGGCATCACTTGCCATTGGATTGATGATTCTTGGACAATGCAAAAAAGATTAATAGGTTATAGAGAATTTGATACCGAGCATACCGCATCAAACATTTGTCACAAAATTATTTCCATTCTTCAAGAATACAACTTGGTTCAAAAAAAATTTTCGATATCTTTCGATAATGCTAGTGCAAACAAAGCTTCTTTACCCCAACTTATTGATTTTTGCAAGCCATCTTGCGGAGGTAAATTTTTTCATATTAGGTGTATTTGTCATTGTTTGAACTTATGTGTGCAAGATGGCCTAACAAATTCCAAAACATATGTTGCTCCTATTAGAGAAGCAATCACCACTATTTCTAGACATTCCTCTTTAACAAAAAAATAGGCAAGATTTTGCAAACAAAGAGGAATTCATCCCAAAAAATTTTCTTTTAATGTTCCTCACCGTTGGAATTCTACATATAAAATGCTCAATGATTCTTACATGTATAAGGAAGGTTTGTGTGCATTTTTTCAACACCATCAAATTGGTATTTGTTTATTTCCCAACCAATGGGATGCTTGTACTAATTTAATTTCACTATTAAAAATTTTTGAAGATGCAACTAAGGAACTTTCCGCTTGCTACTATCCTACTTCACCTTTGGTTCTTGATCATTGTGTTAAAATTGCACTTCTTTTTAATGAATATAAAGACGATCCGATTTTGCATGAAACGATAGATTCTATGAGGAAAAAATGGTTAAAATATTTTGAGGAAATACCCGATTTATTTTTAGTAGCAAAATTGTTAGACCTTAGGATTAAAAGAAGATGGCTTAGAATATTTGTTAAAAATGTATTACGAAGCATTGTTCCCCAATGAAAATGATGTCCTAAACCCCTTGCATATTGTTGCCAAAGCAAAGAGTCTTTTGTTTGATATTTTTAGAGAATATAAGATCCAATTTGGTGATGGTAATGATAGTGATGTTTGTTCTAGTGGTCTTGGTTCTTCAACCCAATCCGTTGGAAATTCGAGTCTTGCCCGTTTGCAAAATTTTTACGATATTCGTTCACAAAAAAAGGCAAGGTCTTCCTCTAATCCTTATGGGGAAGTTGAAAATTTTTTACAAACTACTTTTGAGGAACTTTCTTTTGAAAATAATACCGACCTCCTAAAGTGGTGGTCGAAAAGATCCAACTCCTTCCCGGTTTTATCTATTATTGCCAAGGAAATTTTTGCTTGTCCCGCTTCAACCGTTTCGGTTGAGCAAGCTTTTAGCATTGGAGGATACAGCTTGGATGCCCGAAGATCTAGATTAACCGTGGAGAATCTAGAAAATCAACTTCTCCTTGAAGATTGGACAAAAGCCGAAAAATGAGCTCAAGAAGTTGACTTCGATGAAGACGAAGAAGGAGATACACTTGATTTCGACACCGGCTCATCCGGCACACCACCTTCTCAAGGAAGTGAATGTGAATGAGCACAACCGAACCAACTTTATTTCGAAAGGTAAGTGAGGTAAGAGAACTACGTGGGCTTTGATTCCTTGACCTTAAGCCTGAAGATCGAGGATACGTAGGCAATTTGGTACTAAGTTAAAAATTAGTTTTAATTTTTAACTTAGAATCAAACTCAAGCCCTTTAATCTTTTTCCCTTTTCCTTCCCAATATTATTAGTTAAAATTGTATAGTTGTATTGAACTTTGTAGGTTGATTGTGTTTTTAATTAGTGTTATTGTATTAAATTTTACTTTGTAATTTAAGAAATTATAAATGGTATTATAACATTTAAGTTGTAGTTTATATTTGTACTTTTTAATTGTAGTCTTTGTAGATTAGTGGTACACTTTTTAATTTAGGAAATTATAAGTTGTATATTCTATTGTAACATTTAAGTATTAAGTTACATTTGACTTATTAATTTTAGATTTTAGAAACTATAAGTTGTATATTTTATAATAATAATAATTAAAAAAAAAAAAAAAAAAAGAGGAACCGTCTGGAACCGGCGGTTCGGAACCGGAACCGGCGGTTCTATGCCGGTTCGGAACCGTAACCGTAACCGGGGTGTTCCCGGTTCGGTTCCGGTTCCAGTAGGGGCGGTTCCAGGAACCGGCGGTTCGGAACCGGAACCGGAACCGGAACCGGAAACGGGAACCGTCTGCCCACCTCTAATTACACTGCTCCCTTGGGTTGATGACAATGTCGCTGGGGAATTGTCCCTGCTTGTGTTGAGCCCTAACAATCTTTATCAACTGACTGAAGTTGCTGGATTTTCATATTCTCTCCCAAGTGTTTGATCTCCCCTCCTTGACTAGTCACTTGCTTGTTTAGCTCAATAATCTTCCATCCATATTTCTCTCCAGTTGAGCTAATTTTTCATCATACTTTGCAAACTGTGACTGTACACTTTCCTCTTGCGTCGGCTTTTGGCCATCATGGATCATGACATTCGTAACAGCAAAACCTGGCGGTGGATTAAGCGAATTTCTCGCGTTGCCATAAGAGAAGTTTTGATAATTTCGATTAGGTGGCAACGGATTGTGCCTTAGCTGGTTATTCTAGAAGTTATTGAAGTTTCTTTGATTTACGAAGTTAACCTCTTCAACATCTTCCTGTGTAGATGACTGTTGTGATGAAGTATTAGTGTGTTGTGCTAATATCAGACTAGTTAGCAAACTTACTTGGTTCGTTAGAGCTGTCAACTGATATGTAAGAGCATCAATCGGCTCATTCTTGAGAGGCTCTGCTTCTACAACACTAGCCACTTTTCTTGGCTGATTCCTCTCATTCAGCCACTAATAGCTGGTTCTAGCCATTGCATCCAAGACTGAGAATACATCCGAGACATTCTTTTCCATCAAACTACCTCCTGCAGCTGCATCTACATGATCTTGTGCTGGAGCGAGCAAGCCATTATAAAACTTGCACACCTGCTATTTCTTTGAAAACCCATGTTGGGGACAACACCGGATAAGGTCCTGGAATCGTTCCCAAGCCTCACCGAACGGTTCTTGATCCATCTGCTTGAATTGATTGATTTTGTTTTGTAGATCTAGTATCTTTCTCGGTGGAAAGTATTTCAGAAGGAATCTCGTGCTCAAGTCTTCCCATTATGTGACATCATCTAATGAGTTATACCAATGTGAGGCTTTGTCTTTTAGTGAAAATGGGAACATCCTCATCTTTACTTGCTCGTGTGACATGATTCATCTTTATGGTTTCAGCCAACCTATGAAACTTGTTTAGATGCATGTTCAGGTCTTCTAGTGCGCTCCCACCGAACTGGTTTTATTGAAAAATACTGATCAGAGAAGGTTTTAATTCAAAGCTATTAGCATTCAACTGTGGTGGTTGCACTCCTCCAACTGACTGATTCGGCATGGGATGAAGACAATCACTTATAGGTGTGATGTCCTTGTCTGTGTCATCGTGTACAATCTGAGCTTGACTCTGCTGCTGTGGTGAGCTATTGCTGCTGCAGATTAGTAACTCTGTCATCCAAATTGGCTAAGGCCCCCAATATCCGATTTAATGCTTCCTCTTGGTTCAGATTCTGCGGAGCGTTATCCATCTCGACCGTGTGGTTTCTTCTTGTTCGATGTTTACGGGTAGTCGCCTCAATCTCAGGATCTAAAGGCACAAGATGCTCTTTCCCTTTTGACTTAGTTTGCATACGAAATCTGAAAACACTAAAAAAGGAAAATAACACGTAATTATAAAATAAAATAAAATAAACTGAAAATTAAATAACAAAATATATATTGCAGAAAAATAAAATCTAGTCTACTATCCTCCTATTATTCAAGATAAAAACTAAGACGCTAAACCTATTCCTCGACAACGACGCCAAAAACTTGACATGCCTATTTCTAACCCTAAAATACTGCAAGTATACGGGTGTAGATGTATATAGCAGAAGTTAAGGTCGATCCACAGAGAATAGATTAACGTAGTTTGATACCCTAATATCTAGGATTATCCTAACTAGACACTAAAAGTGGTGAATGATTTTATCAAACTAGGTTGCTAGTACTAATTAACTGAATTAATTAACAAACGTGAACTTTTAATCAACGAGAATGTATCCTAAGGTTTCGATTTCAGGAATTACTTTAATAATGATTATCTCTAACTTATACACTTTTAATCCAGTTATATTATTATTAGACGACACTTAAGTAACTTAGCCCTGCTCTCGAAGCGAATAAGTCATGGATTGATTAGAACAACTACTCTCTCGAGTCAATTAATCCTAACAACTCCCCAAAGACCCTTAACCTTTGCCTACGTAGTCATAGACAACTATGCTATATGTTGTACGTCTATTAATAAATTCTTTCTCTCGAAGCGGAATTGTTAAACGGGTAAACTAAGCCTAAGTGATCAAATTATGCTTAGTTATAAGATAAAAAAAAAAAAAAACACATAGACAGATAGCCAAAATCAGAGTCTACAAATCAAAAGCTTAAATCAAAATCATCATAAAACCCTACTATCTAACCCAAGAACACAAGTAATTTAGCTACTCATGTCTAGTATCAATTCAATACAATAATTCAATGAATACATCATAAAGAAAATAAGACTTTGGCTCGTCAATCTTCGTCTTCTCGCTCTCACGTCTTCTACTCCAATGTAAAAGTATGAGAATTATGCTATTATGGCTGACGATCCTTGAAAACTCGAGCTTGGCCTCTATTTATAAGTTGGGATTGAAATTCTTAAGCGATTAGGATAAAAATCCCATCAAAAACCCGGATTGACTTTAGGGAAGAGTTTTGGTGCAACCGCGCCCAGCCTTATGATGTCAACTTCTTGAACCCGTTCACTTTTGGCGTGACCGCGTTGCCTATTGACGCGGTCGCGTCAAACTTTCTAGATTTCTTCCTTGAGCCCTTTTTGAAGCGATGACGCTAGGATCTTCAACGTGTTGGGCCTTACTTTTGGCCCAATATGGCCCATCTTGTCCTTTCTTCGACTCGTTTCTTCGTCTAACGTCAGAAAGTCATAATTTTAGCCTGAAAACCATGAAAACACTACAAAATAAGCCAATACACGTCAAATGGTCCAATATATCAAATATAAACGATTATCGACCAATTATACATAAAAATGTTACAAAATACATACGTAAATTGACCTAAATGCATGCATACATAACGTGTACCATACATATAAAATGTCACTTATTAAAAATGTGTTAGCTAAAAATTGTTACATAAACGTTACAGAAAAAACTTACAGAAGTGTTACAAGAGTATTAGGTTTAAAAAATCTCTACACTAATATAAAAGTACCTTAAGTTTCAACCAATTTACATTTGACCAATATTACCCTTTTTAAGTTTAAATATTTTAAGGACAATACTGTAATTTACTAACACATCCTAATTATTATATTCCATCCTAATTCTAATCCTAATTTTATTATAATCACATATCTTAATTATATATTGTAACAAACTACCACTACTCCGCCACATCACAACCCTCCTCCCCATATCCGACTCGCGCCACCGCCACGACAATATGTTTTTTTTATAACTTTTGTCGTCTTATTATTTTTGCAAGTTACTTTTTTTTTTTCAATATCAATTAGCCTTTAGCCTTTGTATATATATTCTGTCTGCACATATATTTCTTTTGTTTTGAATTTTATGTTATATGAGTAACTGGATGTTTGCATATTCTGCAATTTTCGTCTTCGGGTTTTGTTATTGCCCAATTAATTTACAATGTTTTATTCTGTACATATGCCTTTTGTTATAATTTTCTAACATTATAATTTTCTAACATACTAATTTGTAATTATTTGATAGTTTAGTCAGTCATGCTTATCCTCATATACCAAGAATTATGCAACAAATCAGCTACTGCCACTTCTCTTCCATCATTTGGAACGCCACCATACACAAGTCCAACATGTCCTTCACCTACTAACCCTTGAGAAATCAAGGAACGAATTCAATCTCGAATCGCTTATTGTACGAGATTTATTGGAGAGCACTCTCGATTTTTTGCTAACGTTGGAGTTCTTATGCAATTTTCATACATGTTAAATTCCGTCAAGTATTGATGCAAGAGAACTTTATTTCCTTCCAGAGTACGAGCGTATTGTCTAGTACAGAGATGGTGTTCTTTTGGCTTTTGGAACCCTCAAGAGTCATTTAATTTGATAGTCTGATTCACAAACTTTTCATTTTCTGATTTTATGTTCGAATACTAAAAGAGAAGGTCAACCCCCCTTCCCCAATTATTTTCTTGGGCTGCGATTGGTTGGTGGGTTTGTCAAAGAGTGATCTATAAGAGTACTGATCCAATTTTTTACACCTATTACCGAGGTTAGTGTTTCTATTGAATCGGAATCTGAAAACCCCTCAACTCAGTCAATTTCATCTAACATTGTCCAACTAATCTGTTGGTTTTAATTTGTTGATAACTAAAATATTTGGTTTAAATGGGTGAGTGTCATGATCTCTTTCAGTTTTGTCACTCTACTAAGATGAACTAAAAGACTGCAAGGGGGCCTTCTGTACATTGCCACTTCTTTTATTTTGGGATTTTTAATTATTAGTTTTTTCTTTAAAGTTATTGAGATATGAGCAGTAATTAAAAGAAGAACAATAATTATTTCCAAGAATCCAACAACAACATAATTATGTAGCTATATTCCAATTGATGGATTGTGGGGTAACTCTCACCAATCAACCTTTTGCATTGTGTACTAATTTTCTACATTCCAAAAAATCTATTTCTTAGAGATATATCATTGTTTTTGGCAGTTCCTTTGAAAAATCAGTCTTTTATTACTTCTTAATTTATTGTCTTGTTATGGTTATGTTTGCTTGCTAGTTACAATAATGTTTTAGATGCATAAGAGATGCATTATGGTTATGAACTTTGTAGTAAAATATTGTATTGGGTCCAAGTGCACTATGGTTATGAACTTTGTAGTAAAATATTGTATTGCTTATTCAGACTAGCCTTTTAAGTATGCTTTCTTGTGGCTCATTACGAGTAATATCCTCCTAGCATATTGAGATCTAAATCTTTTAAGACAACAGATTAAATAAAATTTAGTCTAGCATAGAGACGAATTGTATTTGGACCATCATTTTTCAACAGGTGTGTTTAATAGAATTAAGTTACTTGTGAAGCAATGGGCTGTGCAACAAGGGTATAATTACTTTGTCTATGTGTGTGTATGTTTCTCTGTGATTATATTTTGGTTAGAATTCTTTAATTCTAATAAATTGTGTATATTTATTATAATATAATGGGTTTGTTATGATACTACTGTGAATAATGGGTTATTGAATCTATATGTGAAAAGTGAGAATGTTGATTTAGCTATTCAATAGTATGGAGAGAATTAAATATTTATTTTTGTGGAATAATAAATTATTTGGTTTTGAATTTTATTCAAATAGTGAATCTTAAAGATAGATGTAATCTGTTTAATGAATTCCGATATTCCAAATTTTTTCTTTAAGAAAAAAAGAATGATTTTACCCAGGATTTGAGTTATTTTTTGTTAGTCTATGTTTGCTTATGGATTTGGGATTTATACTTCAAGATGGAGGACAAAACAACCTAATTTAAATAATTTTGTTACTTATTATTTTAATATTTAATACGTTTTGACTACTTTTTAATTTATAATTCCTTTTTTTTTTTTTTTTGTAAAATCAGATGTCAAAAATAAGTCCAACATCGGCAGGTGTATATCGACAAAGGAAAAGTGCTAGGAGAAAAACAAGTATGTCAACTTAAGTGTTATTGAAAAACATAAATATAACGATAAAGTTAGCAGCAACAAAAAAGAGCACGTGCCACATAAATTCCATGCCCAATCAAATGGTAAGCCACTTTACATTTTTAAAGAAAAAAAATAGCGCATTAAAGTAAATATGGTTTATATTTATTTATAAGTGTATTTTATCTAAATGAAATTTATATTGCTTTAGGAACAAAAATTCTATGAAATTTGCATGTACCGAAGCACCAGACCAAGACAAGCATCCAAAACTATATGAGGCTTTGAAAACACATGGTTCATGGACCATGTGGCGATAAAAATCTAACTAATTCTTGCATGGTGAAAGAAAAGTGCAAATATCACTATCCATGTTCAAATTGTGAAACTATATTCCAAGGGAAAAGATGCATATCCAATATACATAAGGAGAAAAGACGATAGGGTTGTTCATGTAAGAAAAACTCATCTTGACAACCAATAGGTAGTACCATATAATCCATATTTGTTGTCTAGATATAACTGCCATATCAATGTTAAGATATGTTCTGGAATAAAAGCAGTGAAATATCTATATAAATATATCTACAAAGGTCATGATAGTGTGGCTATTCGAATGATACCAAATGACGAGAAAGGTATAGTTTCCGAAAATAAACAGTTTTAAGAAGCTATGTCGAGAATTTATGGATTTAATTTGAATGAGATTTGTCCAGCAGCCATCAAACTGCAACTTTATCTTCCAAATAAACAATGTGTGACACATTGGGCAAATAAAAATTCAGAAAATGTTTTTTCGTGGGGTCATACTTCCAAAATAATGCTCACCGTATTTTTTGCAATGTGTGCAGCCAGTAAAAAGACATGGAATTATCTTTACAGGGAATTTCCGAATTACTATGTATGGGATAGACAAAACATACATGTTAGAAGGAAATGATAAGAGGTGATGTCATTGCATGTATAAGCGCTGCAAATCCTACAGAAGGAGAAATGTATTATCTTAGATTACTCTTAAATCATGTCAGAGGACCAACGTCTTGTGAATACTTGTTGACTGTAAACAGTGTACTATACTCATTTTTCAAAGACACTGCAACAAAAAGAGAATTGTTGGAAGCAGGTCAAAATATTTTCGAATGTCTTAGTGATGCTATAACTTTCCAAATGTGGCAAGAACTACGAAGACTTTCCAAATGTACGAGTTCTATGAGACACATTTACACTGTACTATGAGGATTTCAAAAGGGATCAGTTACTTTCAAATAAATTAATCAATAACAAACACTTTGAAAATTGAACTTTTTTTAGAGAACATGGGAATAATTATAGATTCATATGACCTTCCGAAAATACCATGTTGATATTGAAACCTTAGAGGATGACATCCCCAGAGAAATTAGAGAGAAAACGTCTATTGAAAATACCTACATAAGATGATGAAGCAAAGAGAATGTTGAATGTTGAACTACAAAATGCATTCTCTCAATTATTTTAGAATGCGTAAAAAAAGAGAATGGTGGAATTTTTTTGTTGATGGTCCTGGTGGAATGGGAAAATGTTCTTATATAGAGTTTTACTAGCTCATCTGATATTGCAAAGTTTAGTGGCGCTTGCAACTACAACATCTGAAGTAGTTGCAGAGATAATGCCTGGAGGTAGAACAATTCATTTACGCTTCAAAATCTCAATAAATGTATATGATAAATGCTTTATTTCTAAAAAAACTGGAGCTGGAGAACTCTTGCGCAAAGCCAAATTAATTATATAAGATGAAGCACCAATGGCGAAAAGACAGACAATTGAGAATGTGGATAAACTACTTAAGGATGTTATGAGAAGTGAAGAAAATTTTGGAGAAAAAGTAATAGTCTTTGAAGGAGATTTTCGTTAGGTCCTGCCGGTTGTCCCAAAGGCGACTATTCAATAAACTATCTCTCCAAGTTTAGTGAACTTATATTTGTGGCCCTTGATAAGAAAGTTTACTTTAACAAAAAATATGAGATGACAAAAAGACCATAAATTTAGTGAGTTTTTACTTAGAGTAGGAAATCACTACAAGAATAAAAGGGTCTTTTGAGACCACAAAAAGTGGTCTCAAATAATGAGTATTTGTCACAACTTAAGTAAAGTGGTATCAAATGGTGAGTATTTATCACAACTTATGAGTATTTGTCACAACTTTATTGTCGCCTCAATAACTCAAACGCAAATAATATATTTGTGACCACAAAAGTGGTCTCAAATCCATCTCAAATATTGTTTGCAACAACTAGTTGTCTCTAAAATTAGTCTTAAAATGATCACAAATAATTTGTAGAGAGATTTGTGACAACAAGTGATCACAAATAACTTATTATTAGTGACCACAATTGTGATGTCAAAAAGTGTTATACAAAAGACCTCTTTTGTTGTAGTGAAGAGAGAAGAACCAATAAATTTAGAATGTAATATTAAAGTACCTAATGAAATTATTATTGATTATGACAACGAGGAAATGTCAATTCAACATCTCATTCGAGTAATTTTTCCAAACTTAAAAGATAATGTAACTTCGCTCAACACATGATAAGGGATACATTTATGACATTACAGTTTCCCTTCCGTTACTTATATTATTTATTATAAGTTAATCTACATACTATTTTTCGACTTTTACTTAAACTGACATTTTATCAATTACACTATTTTACGACAAAAATATATAGAATAAGTTTCTTTTTTTAATAAAAAAATAGATTACTATGGAAAGACGTGGACTTACGATAATATTATGATTCTCTTATAGAATTCTCGGGGAAAAAGATTTATTCTTTGAAAACTTTGTGTTGAATACATTTCAAAATTTTAAATAATAACAAAATATAAAAAAAAATCAAAATATAATTTTTAAAATAAATATACTAAATGTGGCACGTGCCAAAATCTAGTTGCAACAAAAATATGTTACATATGGGTCCATTATAGTTAGAGGTGTCAAAAGGGGTTGGCGGGGTGGGCTGGCCCACAACCCACCTTAACCCACCATTTGGCGGGGCGGGGCGGGCTTGTTATATGGCGGGCCTTAAAATCCCAACCCAACCCAACCCAACCCACCGGTGGGTTGTGGGTTGGGCGGGCCAACTCACCTTTTTTGACTTTTTTTTTTGAACCATTTGTCCATTATATAATAGCTATTAAATAATGTAAAGTGTTCACAAACATTCATCACATCAATCATAGGTGATATGTCCATAATCAATAATCCGAAGTCCAACATAAAAATAAAAAGTTCACAAAATGAAACTGTACTAGAGTTCATCAACCATTACATCATCAAAATCATCTTCATTTTCTTCTGCTCCATCTCCATCTCCATTATTATTATTATTTTTTTTTAAAGTGGGCTAGTCCATTTGAATCATAATAGTAGTACTAAATTTCATTAATTTTTTTTTTTTGAAACGAGCTAGCCCGCCTCTGCCTGCCTAGCCCGCGGCCCAAATGAGCCAGCTCGTTTGGACCTGCTTTTTAATGTGCCTGTAAATATTCAGCTCAACCCACTTATTATGTATAACGGAGCCGGTTGACTCGATCCGTTTTGACACCTCTAATTATAGTGTAGGCATATAAATATTTTTGTTACATATGGGTCCATTATAGTGTAGGCATATAAATATATGTGTGGGTGTGTGTAAAATGAAAATGGACACTACACATAATATAATACACTTGCGGAGGTGTAGCATGTCAAACACCCAATTCCCATGTTAGTGCTTTTTATTCAGATTGTATGTGTGTCACTCTCTCTTGAAACCAAATCCCACTAAAGTCCAGATGTTACTTAAAAGAATAAAATGAAATGAGGAAATAGTGTCTTTTGCCCATGTCAGAATAAAAAACTTTTATTTTACTTATTTGACTTTAAACTTGATAGAATGCCCTTTTATCAAGTGAACTACCCATTTTGCCCTTAGGTATTAAAAAGAAAAAAAGTATCATTTCAATTCAGATTTTATAATTTAAATTTTAGTTAAGTCCAAACAAAATTTTAATATCAGATTTTAGTCCTAATTAATTCTCACAATTTAATAAATTGACCCGCTAAATTAAACAATCATGCAAGATCCGATCCGGAGATCAAAATGGTATAAGAGCCCTAGGTTTATTTAAAGAAATCATGAATTATATTTATTATGTTACGTATTATCCTAACGGAGGAGACATACGAGTAAATATGAATCCGAACGAAAGTTCGAGAGAAAATACTCCACAGGAATACTTGAGTGAGGACTCAAGTAACCCAGAATATTTTCATATTTTGGAAAGACAGAAACAGGATTTCTTTGGAGAATTTATCCGAAGATGTGAACGGACTCTTGAAAGAACTAAGAGACTCAACCACGAGTTACGACAGCCTTTCAAGATGCCAAACGATGATGAAACAAGAGAGGAAATCAGACGAAAGACCCTTAAACAGGAAATTCCTGTAGAAGGGAATGCAGCTGATCTCATCCACTTCACCAGCATCCAAGGAAGATTTCCTACCAAGGAAATCTGGAGAAGGCGTCCCAATCAGTCCCCATCGGATATCCAGAAACCTCATTTACATTTCTGGAAAAAATCATGAAGGGACCGAATTGGGAAGAAGTAAGTGGAGAAAAATCTAAGATTACAGATCTTAGAGAAATCCAGAACACGGTCCAAAGTTATGGGGAGACCATCCTCGACCAACAGAAGGAAATCCTTGAAACACTCAAGGAGGTTCAAAGGAGATTGACCATCTTGGAAACAAAGCCAAGTATGGCCAGGAGAAGAGAAGGTTCCCCATCTTTCGGCACAAAACCCCTATTGCATCAAAAGGGAAAAACTACCGAAGTAAAGAGAGAACTGACGGATATAGAAAAGATGATTGCTTTTCTAAATCGGAAGAGTAGGATAGAATAAATCTAGAGGATTTACACGACCTTGCACAATCCTTTGCAGGATTGGGTCTTGTGGATCTAAAAATGCAAGAAAATGTATCTACGGGACAACAACAGATTCCCCGAAATACACCACAGGATCCAACAAATGTGGCAGAAAGCGAGGGATCCCATGACCCTCCAACAAGCGGAAGTATACCACTAACGGGGGATTTCGCTACTGGTGCTTATATCTTTCCCGCAGAAATAAGAAAGAGATCCCAAAGGCCAAACTTAATGCAATCGCCTTATGGGAGATCTCAGTTGGAGTCAATACATCCATACGGAGTAGTTCTCAACCTGGATACATTATACTTCAAGAACCGAGAACTACTCATAGATGAGTGGGCAGGAGCAATGAAGATTGCAGCTGGTACGTTAGAGCTGGATAAAGAGAACTTTATCTCACTTCTGAAGATAAGTTTGGAAGGATCTGTTAAAATTACCTGGGAAGCTATTAATCTTGAGATAGTAGAAAATGTCTGGGCTGGCGAAGCCTTAGCAGAGATCGTCGACAAAATGGCTTAAGTACTTCAAGTAGGATTCGTTGGAGTAGGCTACTTTGAAGGAGCTGAAGACGATAAGGCCAGACGATACAGGCAAGCACTTCATAGCCTGGAGTTACGTGATATTTGTCGCGTAGATGAGTTCATCAAACTCTTTACAGAGTATAGATGGAAATAAAAAATCGAGGAACGAGACGTCATTCCATTATTCTTTGCCAAGATCCCCAGTCCATGGATAGAAATGCTGATTAAAGAATATCAGCCACCTCTAGAGAATAGATTGGATACCGTGGCAAGAAGGATGTCGTTCCTCAAAATCAAGCTTGCTGAGTGGTGCTATCAAGCGGCGCTCCATAAGAATTACAAGAGGCTAAGAGGAATAAACAAAAGTGTTCCTCTATGCTGTGTTGAAAACGATATTCCTACTATTGTGGGAGGTCAACCATTTAGGCAGAAGAAGATGAAAAAGAGAAATCATCCTTATGCCAGAAGAGATGGTAACCAGAAATCTAGGACTTCATGGAGACCTAGAAAGTTTTGGTCCAAACAAAAGGCTCGTAGTTACAAAATGGGGCAGAGGTCAGGACCAAGCCGGAGTAGAAGTTCCTCCTCAGGCTCAAATCAAATGAGCATGGGAAGATCATCATCAACAAGGAAAACTTTCAGAAGGGCTCATACAAGAGCTAATGAAAGTTTCAAAGATTGCAATTGTTGGACATGTGGTGCAAAAGGCCACATATCAACAGACTGTCCAGACAATCAAAGACGAGGAATCGGAAAGTTTGAAGCAACTCCAGAAATGGAAGAGGCTGTATACTTTCAGGATCTAATTCAAGTATATCAGTTTGAAGGAATCCCTTCAGATGAAAGCATATACGAAGAAGAAGATTATAGTGAGGATGAGTCTTCAGAATCAGAATCAGACTGAAGAAGAGGACGTCTTCCGACAGGAGACGCAAGAAGATCTCTCCGGGTTCTTCTCACAAATGTCAATTTCTATTAAGACTCTTATGAAAATTAAGAGAGAAGACCCAAAACTCCAAATCTATGATGGATTTTCAGTTGGGAGATTGGACAAGACTTTGGGACATTTCCTAAAGAAGAGAAAGCATCATATCATTTACAAAGTCACAGCAGGAGAAATTGCAATTCCCATGGAATTGACAAGTAATGTGATGGAGATGCAGCTAGTTCCGATGAGAGAAATCAGAGAGGAACTAAGCAGGATGAATAGAGAGATTGCTTAGAAGATGCAATGGATCCATATCGGAGCCATTAGAATTCTGATCAAATCAACATTCAAAGAGGGAATTGATTCTCCGATTGATATTGCTATCTTCGACAAAAGAATCAAGAATTTGCGAGATGCAAGTCTGGGAGGAATCTCAGGAAATCTATATGCCGGGAAATTGGTATCCCACATTTATCCAAGGATTGCCTATAACTTAGCAGATCGCGATTTTAATAGAGTTCTAACCCTTCATCAAGATTTCAAGAACAAGGAGTTGATGAAAGAAGAGAATAGACCATACTCTATTACCTATAGTATTTCGTATGCACTGTCCAATACTCACCATTCAGAATTGTTCGTGGGAAAGGAGTTCATCGAAATACCAAATATCTTCGAGCAAGTAGCACATGCAGTCCGTCCGGAGATTATGGAGTTGCCACCAATCCATGAGATGGATATGCGGATCGCGGATCAACCTATTATGACTAGAGCTACAAGTCAAAGGTTCGAACCAAGAAGGGTTTTTTTTCATGATAGTAGAATCATGAGTCGGAGCTGGGAAAAGAGACCTATCTCACAAGAGAATCTGGAGCCAGAAAAATTCACAACTAAAGGTGAATTAAAATGTCCAGAGGGATGGAGAGAAGTGGAGATAGTATTCGATATCACTCAAAAGGATAACATGTTTCCTTGTGACGTCTTATATTATCTACAACAACCTTCATTGAGGAGATTTGAAGGACTTCTCCAGCTAGGAGAAAACGAGTTGATAATCCAAGGAATAGCCGGGCGAGAAAATGGGCGTCTTATTCTTGGATTGGAATTTCTTGAGGAGCACAAACCTTGGGAACGACAGCCAGATAGGGTGGTCTTTACAGTGGCTCATAGAAAATACCAGGTTCTATGAAGAAAGAGGCCCGCTATTAATGGCTACTAGTCCATTCTCAATATACATCTCTATAGGGATATTATATGAAAAATATCGAGCGGAATATTTCGCGGCCTACATTGACTCAGGCGCAGGAATATGCACAGCCAAGCCAGAAATATTTCCTACAGGAGTAGGAGAAGATCTACCAGCTATTGCAGGAAGAGATTTCTCTAAGAGGGTTCTTATTCTCAAACGAGGAATTAAGCAAGCGGAAATCATGATTGGCGGAGCCGGAGATACCCCATGGTACAAAGTCAAGACTCCACCAATTTATTTCCATGATACAGGGGCAGAGATTCTGTTAGGAAACAATTTCCTACAGACATTCAAGCGGTTTACACAAGAAAATGAAACAAGAAAACTTATTTTCACAACCCTATGTGATCATAAGATTATTGTTCAAAGATTAAGGGAGGCATTTCATCGGAAAATGCCCATTAATTTTCGCAGCAAGTGTGGTGATGAAGGAAAACTAAGTCACCCAAAAATGAAGGATCAGCGAAGATATGGAGATGCACTCCTTCAATGTCGAGCTGAAACATTAGGAGGAGATAAGGATGAGAGAATGTCAAAAGAGACAATCCAATTCCTCAAGGTGTCTATGGAAGCAAGTCCACAACTTGATATCACTATTGAAGAACAAATATCTTTAGAAGATGTCAAGAAGAGGATAAAGAGGAATTTCAATAAAGATCCTCTAGCATGGTGGAACAAAAATGAACTCAAGGCAACTTTGAAGGTGAAAACTGGAAAAGAAAATGAGTTTGTTCGGTATAAACCAATCCTTATGAATCAAGCAGATCGTGAGGATATGAAGAAAATACTTAAGGAACATCTGGACCTTAAGTTGATATCAAAAGGAATCTCTCCATACAGTAGCCCAGGATTTCTAGTGAGAAACCATGGAGAAATGAAGAGAGGAAAGCCAAGATTGGTGATCAATTAGAAAGGGATCAACAATATCTTGGAATTCGATGGATATTATATCCCAAGTAGAGAACACCTGGTGAACTGCATCAAGGATGCAAAGGTATTCTCTAAATTTGATTGTAAATCTGGTTTCTATCAGATTAAGATGGAAGAGGCCAGCAAGAAGTATACGGCGTTTGCCACACCACAAGGACATTATATCTGGAACGTGATGCCAATGGGATTAGCAAATGCCCCCCAGATATATCAAAGGAAGATGGATAATCTGTTTAAGGATTATTTTAAATTCATGTTCGTATATGTCGATGATATACTCATTGCTTCAAGGAATATGAAGGAACACATCAAACATTTGGAGATCTTTTCGGAAGTTTGTCATAAGGAAGGATTAGTGCTATCAAAAAAGAAAGTAGTAATCGCCACTAGACAGATCGAGTTCCTTGGGATCGAGATCGATGAGTCTGGAATCATCCTTAAAAAACATATAGTAGAGAAGGTGCAAGGATTTCCAGAAGACCTCAAAGACAAGAAGCAACTTCAAAGTTTTCTTGGAGTTGTCAATTTTGCCGGGATGTTTATTAAAAATCTGGCAAAATACAGGAAGGTATTCAGCCCATTGTTAAAGAAAGATGCAGATTTCAAATGGGGAAAAGAACACCAAGAATCAGTATTACAACTTAAAGAGATCTGTAAAGACCTTCCAAAGCTTGCAATACCGAATGATGATGAAGAATTGGTACTCTATACAGATGCCAGTGATCATTGGTGGGCAGCAGTATTAACCAAAGCTACCCCTAATGGAGAAGTGCCATGCCGATACTGCAACGGTCTCTTTGCTGAAAACGAAGCAGTAAGATGACACATCAATGAGAAAGAATTCTTTGCAGTGCGAAAGGCCTTCAGAAAATGACCGTTATTCCTACTGCCTAAGAAATTCATTCTTAAAATTGACAACACAAGTGTCAAAGCTTTCTTAACAAAAAAGATTGAATCTAAACCTGAGAAAGCTAGATTACTTAGATGGCAAGCTGATTGTCAATATTTTGATTATGAAGTTGTCATTATAAAGTCTCACGAAAATGTTCTTGCAGACTTTCTAACGAGAGATGGAGTCCAGTGAAGCCAACTCCATCCTAACAGGATACAGGCATCTCCAGGAACGTTTGGAGGAGCTTGATAAGAGGATCAACGACTTGGATATTCAAGCCAAAGTCGCGGGTCGAGTACAACAGGAGGACTTGTTAAAAGTCCAAAGCGCGCTGAAGGCTACCAAACTTGCAAGTAATTGCCTTTGGGACAGCCTGATTATTCCTATCCGACGGGAAGCTTTTTCAGTAAAGCAAAAGGTCGAGTTTCGAGAACGGGCCTCTAACCCGGTCGCCACAGATTCAAGTACTGTGAGCACGAGTTCTAAGTTGGATCCCTACACGGATCTAGCTAAAGAAACAATTGAGCAAACGGAGGATACTCCTCCTGATGTCTCAAGCCAACCCAGCACCTCGGGGGTAAAAGAGGAAGAGATCAATCTTAGGCCAATGGCGGGTACATCTAAGATTGATATTAACGATCTTAAAGTTTCTCCGTTTCAGATTTATCAAAGAACATGGGAGAAAATTCTTACAGGGGCTGGAGTTAACCCAGCAAAATGCCAGATTGATCGATCTGGTAAATATCCGAGAATGTGGACGAACCCAGGAGCCAGTCCACAAGAAATAAAAGAATGGTATGATTTTGGAGCTCTAGCTTCGGTTCATACCGTGGCACCAAGTTTCCCGGAAATCTCAAAACTTCCAGGATGGATATTCAATGTTGTGTTCGAGACATGGGAGAACAACAATCATCTCGAACGAGGAGATATTCTGGAGCTAAAGTTTATATCAGCAGCACCGGAACCGTACAAGAACGGGTCTTACCCAGCTTTTCATTTTATAAAGCTACAAAGACCTGATCCCAGACAGGCAAACAAAAACATGTCTGCCCCAGATCACAAGATCCCCTTAGTATCAACCTTCACGGAGGATGATATTACTACACGGAGAGCTTGGGGCATATGGGTTTGTCTCATGGAAATGAGAAAGATCAAAGGGAGCTTCAAAGTCTTCCACAAGACGGCGAATGGATCACTTTTGATCAACACCATGACATCCAAAACCTCTCCATATGCAGAGCTATCTTTGAACAAAAGAGAGAGATGTTATGGAAGAACGAGCTACCGGCAAGTTCAGAAATCGCCAGAAAGTATTGCAATATGGCGCATAATGGACGGTGGACGAGTCGGATTTGTCCCAGGTGCCCAGAACAAGAAAAAGCACTATTCGGGGAAGCGTTCCCTGTCATCAATGACAAAGGGAAGAGAAACGAGAAAGAACCATCGAGAAAGCAAAAGATGCCAAGGGGACCACCCAGAAAAAATTAATAAAGGGGTCTCCGACAAGCAGCGATGGGTTGAGTCACGAGAATTGTATCCACCCAAAACGACAAAAGGTGGAGGCATTCACAGCAGAATAATTAAAGTCTGCATGTGAGGCAAGGGTCCACAACATGTGAACCATGTGAAGGAGGGACCACATGAATGTGATCCAGATAAGAGAGCCATCCAAAAAATTTGGGAGACGAATCAAAGGCTTACAACTGGACGCAATAATTCAAGGATAGGGGTTTCAAACCTCTATAAATACAGGGTAGAAGGAAGCAGAAGAGATCGACCATTCCCCTCTGTTTTCTTACAAAATAAACATTGTAATAATTAGTTTTCAGTCTTTCCATTCCAGTTTTCGAGTGTATGTGTGTGAAGAACATAGCTACCATGGGTAGCTAAACAAGTCGTCTCCTCCCGAAAGGAGATGTACTAATGTAATGAATAAGTTTCTGATTTCTTAATAAAAGTTGGGCTTTTTGTTCATCGTGTTCCATAAACTTTATTTCTGATCATCAATGAAGAAAATATTGTATGCCTCGAGGTAGGAAACGAAACAAGGCTGTGCTGGTTGCTGTTGAAGGAGTCTACGTCTGGAACCATCGATTGCGATCGAGTGGTTGGGCTATGAGGAACAGTTTGTAAAACCCGGTGGATACGACCCGACGGCAATTCGGTCAAAAAGGTACAAAACTTGATTTATGTTTCAAGAATTTAATTGACGGAAGCATGATGGGCCTGATATGGTCGTGATGGACTATTTCCATATTAATATTAAAGATTAATTTTGCATGAGAAAATTAATTGTGGGGTCAATTTATAATTAAGAAAATATGGGACGAAAATTTATTTGGACAAAATCAAAAGGATAAGATTATAAGGACTGAATTGAAATGAAAGTATGCTCGCTCGATTTAAGAAAAATCAGAATAATGAAGAGCATTTTTAATAAAAGAACAAAATGACAATTTGATCATTTTGAGACATATTATCAGAAAAAAAGCTAACTAAGTAAAAAAGAGGATGAGTAACTTCTGACGGGTACTGCACCTTTTCTCCCAAATGAAATGATAAGAGCAATGAAGTTGTTGGTAGCTTTACTCAATGACCAAGTTACGAGGAAATTAATGATCATCTTTAGTTCCATTAACAAATCCACCATCACCAGTAGGGTGTTGAAGAAGCATGGCGATGAGGAGAAGTAGCAGGCCTTCATTTTTCAAGGTGTTGATCAAAGACTATTCCACAAGACTTGTAAGTCATCATTTAATTAATAAGCATACACATAATTTTGGAATTAATAGAGGCAAATGCAAATTGTTGATTGCAGAGGCTACCAGCTGGTTTTGTGCAGAAATACGGGAAACTTGTTCCAGAAAATGTCAAACTGAGAACGATTAGTTCCGGGAAAAGCAGCTGGAATGTGAAAGTTGATGAAGATTGGTGTTTGGTAGGAGGATGGAGAAACTTTGTGAAGGATTTGGAGCTCAAACTTGGGGAATTTGTGGTGTTCTGGTTTAATGTTGGTGACTCCATCAGCTTTGATGTTTGGGTTTACGGAAGTAATTGCTGTCAAAGGCATATTTCTTCACCCATCCCCTCTCAAGGTTAATTACCTCCTCCTTAATTTGCAACTATTAAACTTGTTGTTCTTAATATTTATTATTACCATCAGGATCAGGAATACGCCGACGGAGGCGCTCTTGCATTCCTAACCCTCCAAATCGTCCCCGCTTCCAACTTCTTCTTAATCAAACTCCAAACTCAACATGGGTAGTTTCTCAATCATGTTTTCATCACATGCATTCCAAGGGTAATTCAAATCATTTTGATTACTTTTTAGTGATTAATTTGATAATATCTTTTTCAGTGTTTGCCTCAAAATTTTGCTAAAGCTGCTGGGCTAATTGGGAAAAAAGCAGTTGTGTTGGAGTATCCTCCCAAGCGGGGGTGTTGGCCCGTTATTCTGGATCACAGGCTACGGCCCAATAACACAATCTATATCGCCGAGGGCTGGAATGATTTCAGAAAGGAAAACGGGCTCGTCTTGGGACGAACATATTCCTTCCAATTCGAGCCCACTAGGAATGTAATTCAGGTGAAGGAGCTCAAACACGATTAAGATCAATCCATCATTTTTATATATTTTGTGCAAGATGTAAGTGGGCCTATGGGTTGTGGATGCTCTTTTTGTTTAAACTCATCTATATTGTGCATCTATGCCTTCTCTGGTACACTGTATTTTGCACAATCACTACCATCCTTTATAATGTTGTAAATTGGTTTAAAATTTTGGGTGTTGATCCAAAATTGACCAATTTAATTATTTCAATCTTTTTGTTAAAAATGGAAACAAGTTGTAAATTCATAATCTACATTTCGAGTAGATAAATTTAATGTATTAATATGCTCAAAATCAATTTCGGGTGAATGAGATATTAATTGTCAAATGTTGCAACTTAAACTTGGAAGTTGAAGAGTTTATAAAGGAAACATATGGAAACTTGTCCCACATAGAAAAGTTGGAGTAAGTGGATACTCCTTATTTAGTAGAGCACTTGATAAGTCGTTATCAAGAGTGCTCCCCCATGATGGACCCTATGGTGGATCCTAGTGGAATTTTAGTCTTGGTCTAAAATAGATTCGAGGATGGTGCGCTTTAGAGGCGCACTTTGCACGTACATGTCGTCGCGAGGAGCTGGGAGCCTTAAAGATAGAGCTGGGAGCCTTAAAGATTTGGCCAAGTGGTCCAGAGCGAACTGGTTGGTCCAGTCAAAAGGGTGCCACCAAGGGGTAAAGAGGTGCCTTTCCGAAAAGGCGTAGTGGTCCAGAGCGAACTGGTGGGTCCAGTCAAAAGGGTGCCACCAAGGGGTGAAGAGGTGCCTTTCCAAAAAAACACAACTCTTCAATATATATAAATAGGCCCCCCAGATTTCATTTCATTCACTTCAAAATTCTCAAGTTCTTTACAGAATATTAAAAACCTAAGTACGTGACAATTTCGTCTTACAGATATAGAGTCAAATTCTAACCTCGACTTTGTCTGCATTTATACATCTTCGTTTATACACCTCAAAGTTGAGCATTTATACATCTTCGTCTATACACCTCACCTACCAATTACTAACAGATAATTACCACATATCCATCTTCCCCGGACACCATAATAATATTCATGTCATATACTCCCTCCGTCCCTGCCCAATTTGCCTACCTTGGCCGGGCATAGTTTAAGAAAAAATAGATTTTGTGGAATCTTTGACTTTTTCAAAGGTGTAGATTGAATGTGGAGATTTTGAGGGTGGAGATTGTGAGAGAAATTTGTCATTTATGAATTGATAAATTAGATTGGGAAAAACCAAAAAGAAAAATAGGCAAATTAGAGCGGGACGGAGGAAGTACTAAAGTAATACAAAAAAAATCTATTTGCTTATCTCCCACATCTAATCCAACATAACTCAAGTATGAACATTTCAACTTTTTAAATCTCATCAACACCACAACATATACTAATACATTTATGCCTAATAAGTTAATTAATAAAACAAATAACGTTGCTCACATTTAATCCTTGTTTTGAAAACCAAATTTGAGTGTTGTTTTCTCGTTCTTGTTTTCTTACAATTTCGTGATCGTGTGTGATTAATTCCTAACAATTAGTATCAAGAGTTTCAGGTTCGAAGGGAGCATCATGATGGAAGGAAAGATGTCAATCGAGATGTTTGATGGCTCTGATTTCGAATTCTGAAAAATGCAGATGGAAGATTACCTCTACGGTAAGGATCTGCACTTGCCTCTAAAAGAGAAGTCTGAGAAGATGGAGGCGGTGGAGTGGTCGTTACTAGACAGGAAAGAGATGAGTGTAATACGTTTATCGTTGTCCAAGGAGATCGCCTATCACACGACTGCTGCAAAAAGTCTACGAGGAAGATTCTTGCGATTTTGGAGGAACTCTATCAGAAACCATCGACGGTGAACAAGGTACATCTGATTAGGAGACTGTCAACCTAAGGATGTCGGAGGGTACACCGGTGCAGAAGCACCTGAACGGGTTCAACATGATTACCTCGTAGTTGAACTCGATGGAGATTAAATTTGACGATGAACTACGTGCCCTGATCATGCTATCGTCTCTGTCAAATAGTTGCGCCGGTACAGTGACCATAGTTAACGTCACGGAAGCTAAGCTGAAGTTTGACAAGGTAAGGGATATGATGATTAGCGAGGAAATTCACAGAAAAGAATGAGGATCTACTTCGAGGTCAGCACTGAACACCGAGAACAGAGGCAGACAGATGGAAAGACAGCAGAATTGGGGAAGGTCCAAATCCAGGGAAAGGAGTCATTCCAGGAAAGATACGAGCTCAATCAAGTGCTGGAATTGTGACGAGTTCGGTCACTTCAGGAATCAATGTAAGGCACCAAAGAAGAACAAGAAGGGTCAAGCAGACAAGGGGACAACAAATACAACTACAGAGGAAGATGATGGTGATGCGTTGGTCTTGAGCGTGTCTAGTCCCATGCAGTCTTGGGTGCTGGATTCTGGAGCGTCGTTTCATTCATGTGGGAATGTTGATATCATGAATGATGACGTTTCTGGCGATTTTGGACAGGTATATCTTGCAGATAATGAAGTTCGAAAATTGTGGGAAAAGGAAGCATACGAGTTGCAACCTCGAATGGATCCACTTTGGTGTTGAAAGAAGTCCGACATAATTATGAACTGAAGAGAAATTTACTTTCAGTTGGGCAACTTGATAAGGAGGGTTACGTGGTAACATTCGGCTGCAGCAATTGAAAGATTACCAGACGAGTTATGGTAGTGACTTGGGGTAAGAAGGAAGGTACGTTGTACATGACAACGAATTTCAAAGATCACATTTATCTTGCAGACACAACAAGTAAGTGATGTGAATTTGTGGCACTGTTGGTTGGGCCACATGAGTGAGAAGGGGATGAAACTAATGTGCTCGAAAGGCAGACTATCCGATCTGAAATCTGTGCAAGTTGGCCAATATGAAGACTGTGTGTTTGGAAAATAGAGGCGCGTGAATTTCTCAAGAGTTGGCAGAGCCTTGATTGAGAAGTTGGAGTTGGTTCATAGTGATCTATGGGATCGACACCTATGGCGTCCCACGGAGCAGCACTATACTACATGACCTTCATCGATGATTCCACAAGAAAGGTATGGGTTTATTTTCTGAAAAGTAAATTTAATGCGTTCGATATTTTCAGGAGGTGGAAAACCATGGTTGAAATCGAGACAGGGTTGAAGGTGAAGTGTTTGAGTACTGACAATAGAGGTGAGTATGATCCCAAGGAGTTCAAAGACTATTGTGCTGAGAATGAGATTCGCATGGAGAAGACAGTGCGTGGAACTGCCCAACAGAATGGAGTAGCAGAGCGGATGAACAGAACGCTGAATGAACGGGCTAGATGCATGAGGCTGAAAAGCGGGTTACCAAAAATTTTTTTGGGTGATGCTGTTAACACAGCTGCGTACTTGATTAACAGAGGTCCATTGATTACACTGGAGAACCGAATACCGGAGAAGGTGTGGACGGGAAATGAGGTAAACCTGTTCTTTCTACATATCCTTGGTTGTATAGTTTATGCTCATGTTAGTTCAGTTGATAGAAGTAAGTTGGATGCTAAATCTGTTAAATGTACGTTCATTGGTTATGGTGGCGATAAGTTTGGTTATAGGCTTTTGGATGAGTAAAACCAAAAGGTCATTCACATTAGAGATGTGGTGTTTAATGAACATGTGATGTACTAGGATAGGTTGAAAGCATCGAGCTCTGACAGCTCTAATTCCAAGGTAGTCGAGTTAGACATCTCAAACTCGAGTAGGAGTAAGGAGGGTCAGGTTGAAAAGGAGGTTCTTGAGGATGAGCTAAGAACTCCACCACCTCATGAGATTGTTCCGCTGCATAGATCGGCTAGAGAGCGACGTGCACCTGGTAGGTATTCGCCCTCTAATTATTATTTATTGCTTACTGACGGCAGTAAATCTGAGAGCTTTGCAGAAGCGGAACAGGTTGTTGACAGACGAACGTGGAGAGCTACCATGGAAGATAAAATGGCATCACTTCGTGTGAATGACACTTGGGAACTGAGTGAGAAGGGTATGAAGGCTTTGCACAACGAGTGGGTCTACAAAATCAAGAGAAGTAGATGGTAGCAAGCGCTACAAAGCTAGGCCGGTTGTGAAAGGGTTTGAGCAGCGATTCGGTATTAACTATACTGATGTATTTATTCCTTTTGTGAAACTGAAAACTATTCGCATGGTGTTGAGTATGGTTGCTGCAGAGAACTTGTTGTTACATCAGATGGATGTAAAGACGACATTCCTTCACGGTGATCTAGTAGAAGAATTGTATATGGTTCATCCAGAGAGATTCGTAGCCAAGGGAAAAGAAGAACTTGTGTGCAAGTTGCGGAAGAGCTTGTATGGGTTGAAGCAAGCTCCGAAGCAGTGGTACAAGAAATTTGACAACTTCATAGAGGAGATTGATTATCGTAAGTGCCACGCCGACCATTGTTGTTACTAAAAGAGGTTTGGCAAAAACTTTCTTATCCTTCTATTGTATGTTGATGACATGATGATCGCAGGAGCTGATCCAAAAGAGTTGGATAAGTTGAAGAAGCAGTTGTCTAAGTGATTTTCCATGAAAGATCTTGGAGAAGTTAAGCAGATTTTGGGTATGAGAATTGAAAGGAATAGAGCGGCGGGAAGATTGTACCTTTCGCAGGCGAATTACATCCAGAAGGTCCTGGAAAGATTCAACATGGAGAATTCGAAGTTTGTGAATGTTCCGTTGAGAAGCCACTTCAAATTGTCGAAGAAGCAGTCGCCGAGTAATAAGGAGGAACATGCTCAAATGATGAATGTCCCGTATGCTTTGGCAATTGGCAGTATAATGTATGCTACGGTGTGTACAAGGTCGGATATTGCGCACGCAGTGGAGTAGTGAGCCAGTTCATGAGCGATCCGGGGAAACAACATTGAGAGGCTGTGAAGTGGGTACTGCGATACTTGAGAGGTACCACGAAAAGTATTGTGTTTTGATGGAGAAATTCCAAGCTAGTTTGTTATATTGATGCAGACTTGGCATCAAATGATCTTGATGGGAGAAGGAGTACTACGGGCATGCCTTTACTTATGGTGGTATAAAAATTTCTTGGACATCAAAGTTGCAGAAAGTTGTTGCTCTATCCACCACAGAGGCTGAGTATATAGTTGTGACAGAGGCGAGTGCGTTGTTGCAGAATTTCTTGGATGAACTTGGGAGGAAGCATGAAAATAGTGTACTCTACAACGATAGTTAGAGTGCAATTTTCTTAACTAACAATCTGACTTTTCATTCGAGAACTAAGCACATTGAGTTGAAATATCACTGCATAAGGCACCTCTTGGAGAAGAAGACCTTACAACTTGTGAAAAATCTCGGGAGTGAGAATCCAGCTGACATGTTTACTAAGGTGATGACCTTAGAGAAATTGAAGTTATGCATAACTTCAATTGCCCTTGGTACTTGAAGAAGAGGCTAGGCGATACTAAGCAGATACCGGGGAAGAGATGTACAAGAATACATGATATTTTGAGAGTGGTCAGTCTCCAAGTGGGAGATTGTTGAGATGGAGCCTGTTTTTTGTGGAGGCTCGCAGCCGCGACAGGAGGAGAGTCGCAGTCACTAGAAAGACGAGCCAGTTTATGGATTTTGACACTATGGGAGTGTCGCGACCGCGACAGGTTTGCATCACGGTCGCGACAAAATGGTCCCGTTAGTGATTCGGTACTGTGGAGGTGTCTCGGCCACGACAAACATTGATCGCGGTCGAGACAAAAGAGACGTATTAAAGCATGCAGGAGTTTTGACACAACGCGGCCGCGACAGTTAGACGTGGAGTTTTTCTTAGGCCTCAAGTTTGTGGTCGGATTTTGGCCCATTCGCTATTATATATAGTTGTTCTCTCATTGTAATCATTGTTGGTTGAAAATTAGTGAACTCACTGGCTTGGTATCGCCCTCAGACGTAGTTACACATCGTAATGAACTGGGTAATCAAATCTGAGCGTTATTTTCTCGTTCTTGTTTTCTTTCAATTTCATGATTGTGTGTGGGTTAATTCCTAACAATAACTGGTAAGCTCGTTTCTTACCACCAAATTAATTGTATATATAGATGAATATATAAAAACTTTAGCCTACAATTCTAACCAGTAAAGCGATAAGTAAGGGTCGATCCCACTAAGAACGGCAATCTAGAGTTATTTCGATAGATCAAGTAATTATAAAATTCAAATAAGAACATAAACAAATAATGAAAACAATACAGAGGGGGGAGGGGGTTGATTGTCAAACTATAAACTACTAATACCTACCAAGAACAACTATTTAAACTATGATCAAATAAACTTAAGATTCAATTGACAAAAGATGACAAGATAAGTAGATTGCTTTTTGGGTTTTTAAAGTATGATTAAAGTATTCAACCCTTGATCAAGTATTCCCTTGTTTCGAACAATCTATTTAATTAATGTCATTACCCAATTGGTTAGCCTTAGAACTCCTACTCCAAGATTGATAAAAAGCTCTATCAATCTTGTTGTCTCTTAAGTATGATTAATCAAAATAAGCTCTTCAATTAATAATACTTAACTTATCAAATCTTAAAACAAGCTCTTTAAGAATCAATAGTTAAGTGCATTAAGAATCAAGACAACTGAGTAGATTCGACATAAAACTCGTAAGTTCGGTTTTAGTGGTTCGAACTCTATGTTATCCCTAATAAAATAAATCTATTGTTTGCTACACGGGAATTGGATTCATAATAATTACGGATTATAAACCCAATTCTAGCAACACACTAACAAATATCCAAATGGGCGATCAAACCACAATTCAATTCATAAGTGTGAATCAACAATCCCAAATAACATAGAACATTCCAAAAACATAATCCAATCGGTTGACAACCGTAGAAATTACATAAACATTCTCAATTCAAGGTTCAACTAATGATCAAGGGCTGAAATATGGGTGCTAGCCACCCATTACACCTAATACAATCAGCAAATAGAAAGAAATACAAAAAGACATGATAAAATTATAGAATAAACCAAGAACTTGGGTTGAGGAATGAAAGCCTTCAATCTTCTTCCCAATGTATCCCTTGAGGATGATGGAGGCTTGAAAATGTGTTATTGGATGTCCAAAGATAGGTTAAATTCGAAATGGAACTTATATATATAGGGGAAGAGTTGTCACTTCAGTTTTACGCAAAATCGCATTAACAATTTTAAAACAGAGTAGAGGATCTCGACCAAGATGCAAGTGTGTCTCGGTCAAGATGTGAAAAAATATTTTTTGGTAAATCGAGGGCTGATCTCGGCCGAGATGCAACCGAGATGCAAATGTGTCTCAGCCGAGACGTGAGAAAGAGGATTTCAGGGCTTGTTAAGGCTTGGGTTATCTCGGCCGGGATTGGGTTTCATCTTGGCCGAGATCTTGATCTATTGAATTTTTGGACTTTCCCTGGAGGGTCATCTCGGCAGAGATGCAATGCCTGTCTCGGCCGAGATCTTCAACTCTTCAAAACTTCAGGATTTTCCTGGGGAGTCATCTCGGCCGAGATTTGCATCCTGTCTTGACCGAGATCTTCCTTTAGCCCTGTCCTTAGTTGCCTCGATTAAATCCACCGATTTTGCGATCTTTTGTTGCTCTTTTTCGATCCCTTTGCACCTGTTTTAACACAAAAATGAACCAAACGCATTATTTTTCCCAATGAGAATTAAATGCACGATGTAACGTGAAATTGCACAAAAACAATACTAAAATGACACTTAAAGCGTCCTAAAGTGTGTGCATGAACACGTGTGCCAAATCCCCCTAAACTTGAACTTTTGTTCGTCCCGAACAAATAAAGAAAAAGAAGAAAGAACACGTGTTTAGGATAGATTTAAGTGGCAATCAGTTTCAAATTATTTTCTACAAAAAAACAAAAAAAAAAAGGCAAACATAAAAGACATGAGCAGATGCGATAGACTAAATCTACTACTCTCAAGACTCGACATTCTCGACTTGAGATCCTCACCGGTGAGTGTATCTCTCGACTCTCGAGTGTATCAAGTGAATAGTATATACGCTCATATTGATATGCATGAATCGCCTGCCATAAGCTTGCCAATCATCTAAACTAAAAAATGTACATGTCATGTGTGGCAAAGAATCAAATAGGTTTTTAATGGATTGTAATGTTGGCTTGGGGTAAGGTGGGAAAATTTTGGGTATGAGTGATTATAAAATGGACTAATGAATTAGCTACTCTCATCTACTCCTCAAACAACAATCACTCTACCTCACTCACTCACTCTCAATTCAAATCGGTCCTAAGACTCTACTTTTTCACCTTATTCCAGCGTAGATCTCCCATATTTATAAATTCTCACATGAGATGTGTTTCTTAAGACTTTTTCAACCTTCAGAATGATAATCACAAGATGTTGTGATTTTTCACCGACCTTTCCAATTTAAACACTAAAAAGTATATATACAATGAACTCTTTCTTTTATTTTCTGATTTTTCGATTTTTCTTGGTTTTCGTTTTTTTTTATAATAACAATGGAGAGGCTCGTGTTCTTAATTCTTACATATTTTATATGTTTCCCTTTCACCTTTCGATAATTTTCTCTAATCTACCCAATTTGATGTCAATCTCCCAACCCAACTACCTTCCAACCGCCTCCCTCATACTCTTATAGTCTATTTGGTTTCAAAGGATAAATGAAAGGGGATTGGCTTGTAAAGTTGACTATCAAACAAAAAAAAAAAGCATTAAGCTCAAGGGGCTTAACTAGAGACAATGTCAAATTTAGTAAAAAGGGAATATTTTCAAGCTTTTGAAATAGGTTTTGATCAAGAATTGCCTAATATCACTTTCAATGCCACAACATGTATTGACTTATTCAAAAGTAGAGAATTAGGGGAAGTTCTAGAGGAAAATGCATGCATTCAATGAATTTCACACCGAAAGAAGATTTTGAAGTACTCCAAAAATGGGAGTATTTATTTAGGCTCAAAAACTCACTTAGGCAAAATTTTGATCACAAATCTTGAATGCAAGCTCGATTTTGTTTCAAAAGACTACCATGCTCTATCATGTGCCATTTTCACAATTTTTGTTCAAACATTTTCATCATTAACCAATGCCACAATTCTCATTCCTACATGGTTCAATCATTTTTTTCTTGAGGGGCCACAACTTGTACGCCAACCACCCCCTCCCCAAACTTGGTTGGAAACGAGTTTGTGGAAAAGAGGCGTACGAGTTGGTGCTCATCGAATTTAACCAATTATTAATCGTTTTATCCTATACCAATAACTAACTAACTAACTTAACAAAAATAATCCTACTCCTAAAAATATGCAAGGTATCAAAATTTAATATAGACAGTATCAACATAAGCAAAACAAATAAAAGATAGCAATTGGTTCACGGGCCAGGTAATATCATCAACAAGCAAGGCAGAGTCAATCATCAATAGTCAAGTCAAATACAAATCATAATTGGCACACATGCCATCAAATCAAATCAATAGGAACACAATACGAAACGGCTCACAGGCTAAAACCAACAAAAACAGTATAAAGTGTTAGAAGTGAGGGCTCACAGGCCAATAACATTAACAGTAAAGGAAGATAAGGAGGGGTAGGAGGGGGTTCGGGAAGTTCGAGCGGCCGAGAATGTCTTACCCCCTTGTTCTCCCCCCAAACTTAGTTTTTCAAATAAGTTTGGGAAGAAGGGGTAAGGCTTCTCGGTACTCTACTCATAAAGATCGAGAAGGTCGGGGGCTCGAGTCGGTGAAACACCCCTTGATGGTGTTGAAGACGTCGAGGAGTTTTGTCTGGTTTTCTTTAATGGTCTCTTTGATGCCTCTCAATTCATCTCCAATTGACGGCCTTATTTCCACCAGTTCTGTTCTGATTCCCTTGATTTCATCCCTCATTGCAGTCACCAATCCCTCTTGTCGTTCCTGGAACTTAGATTGAGACAGCACAACTGCTGCTGATCTCTTCCTTGATGGTCTGTCTGGCTGGCTGCTGCCTTTTCCCTCTCCTCCTGTGCTCCGAACCCTTGCCACCGGACATGACTTCTTTGCTCTCTTGAACTTGGTCAATTCATCACTGGTTGGCTCTTTGGAGGCATTGATGTGCCCCTCGGAGCTCAGTTCCAAGTTCAATTTGCTTCCCAAATTGGTGATGTATGTCAGCCCGGGGTTAGGTAGGCGGAGGTAAGGTCCCTCATTTTAGAGGACATAAGGGATAGATGGTCCCAAGGTTCCCTCCTTATACCAGAGCATGGCGATTTTCATATTCTCCATCTCCTCCCAGTCTAAATAGTATTCAGTGCTGATGGGTGTGTACTCTGGGAGAGGTACAATGTAATGCTCGAGGATGGGGGGTAATCAGAGCCCCACAGTAAACCGGGTCTGGAACATTCGTCTCCCTCTTTCGTTCTGTCCTCAATTCCTTTACTATCTTCTAAAAGCTCGATATCATGTCTTCTTAAAAATCTCTCAACCTTCTGTCCATAATTGCCCACAAAATCTCGATCTCATATAATCGAGGAGAACTGATCTCCTTCCTGCCACAGATTGTCGAGTTCAACAACTTCTGCAAATGTTTTATGACCGGGCTTCTTATTGAAGTCAACCTGGAGCTCCTTGGGTCGTAAGCCTGGGGTGCAACTATTCCAGGGGCGGCAGTGATTTGTCCCTAGAATTGTTGCACGTCAAACTCTCTCAAATCACCGTCATCGCCAACAGTTGGCCTTTTGAAGCCGTATATATCTCTCAGATTTTCGTGGCTCAGGGTCTTTGACTCATTCAGAAGTTGAAACTTGATGTTGTAGATCTTTGCCGAGCAGGAAAGTGAATCCTCCTCGATTTCGAGAGTGCTGAAGAACTCTAGCACGAACTTGAGGAATGTAGGTCGGGGTGCTAGGCATTGGGCGAGACTCGCTTTGTCTAAGAGGTTATTGACGTTTTCCCTATGCCCATGGCATCCAAAATCTTTGGATCGCCATAACAGGTTGCTGACACCCCTCTCCTTATCAATTTGTCGAATCTCTTCTTTTGTTCCTCGGTGCTCAGAATTATATCGAAGTCGATTGGCTCTGTGGGTTTATCCATGATGGTTGTTGGAGGTTCCGGTATGGGAGCCTCTTGTGTGGGCTCAACTGTTTTTTCTTTGCCGTTGGCTTGACTTTTTCTAATTTTCTGTGTTACTCACCTACTCGAAGTGCTTTCTTGACTGGTATTCTTCGAGTTTTTCGGTGGTGCCATTGTTTGCCTATAACCAGTCAGAAACACACACATCAAACTTAAGTTGAGAAACAAAATTTCCAACTTATATGTCCACCATCATTATCCATGGGAGAATCAATTTCACACTCATTATTCTTCAACCATGAATCAATTAGCTAGCCCAAAATAGCTTAAATCGACAATTAAATCAACAAAAATAAGCTAAATTGATTTAATGTGTTCTAATATATATCAAGTCATCTCAAACAATAACACATAAACCATTCTAGCTCAAAAATTGAAATAACGATCATATTAATCAAGCAAAACGAGCTATACAATCCATACATATGTTTGAAGAGTATTCACAATCCTAATTCACAAATGGCTCAGCCAATCCATCTCCTAGTCCACAAATATGCTTATCATCATCAAATTTACATTCTTAGTCGGCAAACAAATCAATTCAGCTATCAAATTACACAATATTGAATTTTTTCAACCAAATTCATAAAACCAACTAAAAATACAAAATTGACTTCCTACCATGCATCAAATTCAACAATAAATAGCACAAAAGTAATAGGAGGTGATAGCAATACTTACCGGACGAGTTTAGATGAAGAAGATTTGAAAATTCCTTTTTCGCGCCTTCTTTTTTAACCCGAACTCAATTTTGCTCCAAATCTAAATTATTTTTGGATGAAAGTGCGTTATAGGATGTGGGTGAGGGTGTGTGTGAGTTTGAGTGAATTTAATTGAGTGAAAATGGTAAAATTTGAGAGTAGGGTGCGTGTGTGTGCGCCAAATCGCGAGTCCGCGTAGAGGTTTTTATACCTGGGCGGAATATCGGCCGAGATGCATTTCCCAGCTTGGTATCTCGGCCGAGATCCGTTCTTTGGTCTCAGGTTTATTTTGCTCAGCAACGGATCTCGGGCGAGATGCGTGTGTGTCTCGGCCGAGATAGCTTTCCAGAGATTTGGCCCCTATTCTGGACAAATTGATCTCGGCCGAGATGATTTAGTGTCTCGACTGAGATAGGCTTCCAGCAATTTTTGGCCAGTTTGGGCTCTTCTGAATCTCGGCCGAGATGCTTTATGTTTCTCGGCCGAGATGATTTTCCAGGGAATTGTCCTGTTTTGCCTGCATGACATCTCGGCCGAGATTCCTTGTGTGTCTCATCCTTTTCCTTCATTTTGGTCCTCTTCACCCCCATTTCATGCTATCTCTCGATTATTCTTATCTATACCTGCACATGTCTCAACAAAAACATCAAATATGCCACAAGACATTTATTAAGCCACTAAACTATGAATTTGAAAATGCAAAAATTTAAAGATACCGTCAGGTTGCCTCCCGACAAGCGCCTTTGTTTAACGTCGTTGGCTCGACGGATGTTCACTTAGCTCGATGGTGGGTCTCATACTTGTTCCTCTTCAAACGGGCTTTCTTGACAGCCTTCGAAATACGACTTGAGCAATTGTCCATTCACTTTGAAAATCTTGCACGTTGTACCGCTTTCTATCTCAATGGTCTTATGTGGATATACCTTCTTGACAATGAATGGTCCAATCCACCTTGATCGAAGCTTTCAGGGAAATAATTTCAACCTCGAGTGGTACATAAATACATTCTCTCCAACCACAAAATTTTTCCGGGATATTCTTGCATCATGGAAGGCCTTGGTCTTCTCCTTATATATCAACGGGTTTTCGAAGGCCTCATTCCGAATCTTTTCTAGCTCTTGGAGTTGAAGTTTTCGGTGCACACCCGCCTCATCTAAACTCATGTTACATCTCCGGATCGTCCAATAGGCTTTGTGTTCGAGTTCAACCGGAAGATGGCACTATTGCCATAAATAAGGCGATATGGGGACATGCCTATAGGCGTTTTGTAGGCAGTATTGTATGCCCATAAGGCATCATCAAGCCTCAAACTCCAATCTTTTCGGTTTGGTTGGACGATTTTTTCTAGCACCGATTTGATCTCTCGATTTGAAGTCTCGGCTAGCCCATTTGTTTGTGGATGATATGGAGTAGACACTTTATGCAAAATTGAATATTTCTTGAAGAGTGCTTCAACGGTCCGGTTGCAAAAGTGCGTACCCCTATCACTTATGATGGCTCTCAGGATCCCAAATCTTGCAAATATGTTAGACTTGATGAAGTCCGCAACAACGTTTGAATCGTTCGTATGAGTAGCCCTTGCTTCCACCCATTTGGACACACAGTCCACAACCAACAAGATATAAAGACTCCCATAAGAAGATGGGAACGGGTCCATGAAATCCATTCCCTAGACGTCGAAAATTTCACACATGATTGTTGGCTGTTGGGGCATTTGATTCCTTTGTGAGATGTTTCCCGTCCTTTGGCAGTTTTCACATGATTTGCAAAAAGTGTAAGCGTCTTTAAACAAGGTTGGCTAGAAGAACCCACTCTCGAGAACTTTATGCGATGTCCTCTTGGGACCAAAGTGTCCTCCACATGCACAGGAGTGACAAAAAGCAAGTATCAATGGAACTTCTGTTTCGGGAATGCACCTTCGTATTACTTGGTATGAGCCATGTTTCCATAAATACGGATCATCCCAAAAGTAGTGTTTTGCTTCACTTTTCAATCTATCTCTTTGGGCCTTGTTCATGCTATCGCGGTATACTCCTCTCACCAAGTAATTTGCCAAGTTGGCATACCACAGGACACTCGAATCTGATGCCATGAATAACTGCTTGTCTGGGAAACTCTCTCGAAGAGGCAATTCTATCCCCTCTTGGTTTATTCTGCTCAAGTGATCGGCTACAGAATTGTCAGCACCCTTTTTATCCCTAATTTCCAAATCGAACTCCTGTAATAGCAAGATCCAACGTATCAGTCTGGGTTTTGCTTCCTTCTTTGCCATAAGGAACCTGAGGGAAGCATGATCAGTGAACACGATAATTTTTGTCCCAACTAGATAGGACCTGAATTTCTCGAGTGCAAAAACAACAGCGAGGAGTTCCTTCTCAGTGGTGGTATAGTTGGCCTGGGCCGGATTAAGTGTTTGTGAAGCATAGTAAATTACATATGCCATTTTTCCTCTTCTTGTCCTTGGACTGCATCCACTTCTTGATCATTGGCATCACACATTAGTTCGAAAGGAAGCTCCCAGCCAGGTGGTTGGATAATGGGAGGAGTAACGAGCCTTTCTTTAAGCACATCGAATGCAATCTTGCATTCTTCATTCATTTTAAAATCAACGTCGTTTTGCAATAGACGACACAAAAGAGAGACAATCTTGGGAAAATCCTTTATGAACCTGCAATAAAAACCTGCATGGTCAAGAAACGAACAAACTTCCCGCACATTTGCGGGGTAAGGAAAAGAGGCGATTATTTCAACTTTAGCTTTATCTACTTCAATGCCTTTCTCAGAAATCAAATGTCCTATTACAATTCCTTGCTCTACTATGAAATGACATTTTTCCCAGTTCAACAAGAGATTTTTATCAATGCATCTTTTTAGGATTTTCACAAGATTCTCAAGGCAATTTTCGAATGATTTTCCATAAACACTAAAGTCATCCATGAAAACTTCAATGAAATTCCCAATAAATTCGGAGAAGACACTTACCATACACCTTTGGAAGGTGGCAGGTGCGTTGCAAAGCCCAAATGGCATGAGCCTCCAAGCGAATGTGCCAAAGGGGCACATGAAGGTTGTCTTCTCCTGATCCTCTGGAGCAATCAGGAATTGGAAGTAGCCGGAAAAACCATCCAAGAAGCAGTAGAAGGGGTGGCCGGCCAATCTCTCTAGCATTTGGTCGATGAAAGGTAGTGGGAAATGGTCTTTCCTTGTCATAGCATTCAACTTTCTGTAGTCGATACAGACTCGCCAGCCGATCTGTAGTCGTGTAGGCATCATCTCCCCATCTTTTCCCTCTATGACTGTTATGCCGGACTTCTTTGGAACCACCTGAGTCGGGCTCACAAATTTGTTATCGGATATGGGATAGATGATTCCCACGTCCAACAGTTTGATGACTTCTTTCTTGACTACTTCCATCATGGGAGGATTGAGCCTTCGCCGTGGCTCTCTACATGGTTTCGCATCATCTTCGAGAAGTATGCGGTGCATGCATAAGGATGGACTTATTCCCTTAATGTCGGAAATAGTCCATCATATTGCCTCCTTGTTCTGCTTGAGAACCTCAATCAATGCTTGCTCTTGACTGTGAGTTAAATTTGAAGAAATAATCAAGGGTAATGTCTCGTCCTCCCCAAGGTACGCATACTTGAGGTGCGAAGGAAGGGCCTTAAGCTTAAGAACGGGTGCCTTGATTGTAGAGGGTAGAGCTTTTTCTTGTGATTCCGGGAGGGGAATGAACTTCTGCGCATATCTTGGTAGGGATGACTTCAATCCATGCATTTGTGCCACCGTTTCCACCAATGCCTCATTAGTCTCCCAAACCTTTTCTTTTCCCTTCTCTAACTGAGTGGTAAGCGCAACTTCCATTGGGTCCCTACATGACAACTCAAACAACTCTTCCACAAGTGGATTAATAACATCAATGGAAAATACAGAATGAATATCCTCTGGAAACCGCATAGCAAAGATATTAAAATTGACAATTCGGCCATCAAATTTCATCGTGAGGGTGCCCTCACGAACATCGGTCTTGGTTTGGGAAGTATTTAGAAATGGTCTTCCCAACAAGATCGGTGTGGACATTGATGGATCGCCTTGCATGTCCATCACATAGAAATCAGTGGGGAACACGAATTCATCAACTTCAACTAGCACGTTCTCGATTACCCCATCGAGCTACGAAGTGCTTCGGTCAGCTAGTTGAATGAAAACTCTTGTTTCCTTGAATGGACCCAAATTTAAAGAATGAAAAATTGAACGTGGCATAACATTAATTGAAGCTCCTAAGTGGAGCATTGCACGTTCAATTTTACAGTTACCTATGTTACACGGGATCATGAACATTCCAGGGTCTTTACACTTTGGTGGGAGTCGCTTTTGGAAGATTGCGGATACATTTTCTCCCATGATCACTTTTTCATTCCCCTTGAGCTTCCTCTTGTTAGTGCAGAGGTCCTTCAATAATTTCGCATATCGGGGAATTCGCTTCACTACATCTATCAACGGAATGTTAATCTCAACTTTCCTAAACATTTCTAGCATTTCCTTATCTCTGTTTTTATCCGGGACCTTCTTGATCTGGCTGGGAAACGGAAGTGGTGGAATTGAAAAATTGAGTTGTGACCCCTGAGGATCTCGGCCGAGATTGGCTTGTGTCTCGGATGAGATAAGTTTACAGCGCTTTTCACCTTCAACCAGAGTTGCTTGATCTCGTCCGAGATTCACTTCCTTCTCAACCGAGATGGGTGGACAGGGAATTTCCTTTTCGGGTCAAAGTAAGCAATCTCGGCCGAGATCTTGATGTTTCTCGGCCGAGATTTCATTCTCAGCAATCTCTTCTTCATTTTCGATTCTCCTCTCCCCGTTAGAGTGATGCCCGGGCTTTTTAGGCTCTCCAAGCATCACCCCACTCCTTAGGGTGATTGCACTGACATTCTGGGGGTTTTATCTCTGGTTGTGCCAATAACTTTCCACTTTGAGCACTTTCCAGATGTGACATCGTTGATGCTATTTGACTGACTTGGTTCTCAATACTCTGGAACCTCGAACTTGATTCCTTCTAAAGCTGAAGTGTACTGGTTGCCAAGCTTTTCACTATATCGGACAGTGATGGATCAAAGGGTATTGGCTCGGTGGGCTGTCTCTGCTGGAACATTCCCCTAGGGTATGGGGGTCGATTGTGCCCACTTTGTTCACCCTGTTGTTGCATATTCTAATTCTGATGCCCATACTTGAAGTTGGGATGGTCTCTCCATCCCGGATTGTACGTCTGTAAATAGGGATCATACTTTCTGCCGGCAGGGTTAGGATTGAAGTTGTGAACTGCATTGACATGAGCCTCCATCTCTTCTCCAAGAATAGGATAAGTATCAGTGGAGTGTTCGGTTGTTTGACAGATTCTGCAAGGTCTTGGAGTAGGAGTGCTACCCAAAACTACTTTCTTCACTAGGTCGGTAAGCTGATCCAACCTTTCTTCAACACTTGAATCGGTGACATCCTTGACTCGTCTCTCTACAACCGAATTGTTGAGTGTTGGCTGCCATATTGGAGATAAATGCTCGGGCCTCAGTAGGGGTCATGTCGACCAAAGCCCCTCCACTGGCTGAATCAATCATATTTCGATCAGTTAGACAAAGCCCCTCATACCAATACATGATCAACAGCTGCAGAGTGATTTGATGCGGTGGGCAGCTTGCTACAAACTTCTTGAACCTTTGCCAGTATTCGTATAATGTTTCCCCGTGCATTTGCCTAACTCCACTAATTTCCTTCCGGATGTTGGTGGCCCGTGATGCAAGAAAGTACTTTTCAAGAAACTGTGTTTCCATTTGATCCCAAGTGGTAATGGAACCGGGTGGCAAATAGTATAACCAGTCTCTTGCAAGGTCTTTTAATGAGAAAGGGAATGCTCTCAGTTTAATCTGTTCTTCAGCCACCCTTGCCGGTTTCATGCTCGAGTAGACCACATGAAATTCTTTCAAGTGCTTGTGCGGGTCTTCCCCGGATAGTCCATGAAATGACGACAAGAGGTGAATGAGCTCCGACTTGAGCTCAAAGGTTGTATCATTCCCTATCTCTGGAAATGTGATACACAAGGGTTCATGTGCAACCCTTGTGTTAGCAAGCTCCTTCATGGTCCTTTCCTGATTTTGTTAATCAGCCATTTCTTCCAATTCAAATTCCTCACTCTCTATATTCAAAGCTTCAAATGATCCTCTGATCTCCTCAAGCAACCTTGCCCTTCTCCTCAATAATCTTTCACGTTTAACTATCTTCGGCTCAAATAACAATCCTTTCTCCCCTTGTGAACGCAAGAACATTAACTACCTATCCAAAAACAAGAAAACTAGAGAATATCAAATTATTAGATACACAAGAAAATAGATAAACAACTAATAAACTAAAAGTAATGCTTTGAATAATAAAACAACAATATTCTTATCACCGTTCCCCTGCAACGGTGCCAAAATTTGGTACGGTCGTTTCTTATCACCAAATTAATTGTATATATAGATGAATATATACTACACCTTAGTCTACAACTCTAACCAGTAGAGCAATAAGCAAGGATCGATCCCACGACGAACGACAGTCCAGTGTTATTTTGATAGATCAAGCAATTGTAAAATTCAAATAAGAATATAAACAAATAACGAAAGCAATAAAGGTGGGGGAGGGGGTTTGATTGCCAAACTATAAACTATTAATAACTACCAAGAACAACTATTTAAATTATGATCAAATAAACTTAAGATTCAATTGACAAAAGATGACAAGATAAGTAGATTGCTTTGTGGGTTTTTAAAGTATGATTAAAGTATTCAACCCTTGATCAAGTATCCCTTGTTTCAAATAATCTCTTTAATTAATGTCATTACCCAATTGGTTAGCCTTAGAACTCCTACTCCAAGATTGATAACAAGCTCTATCAATCTTGTTGTCTCTTAAGTATGATTAATCAAAATAAGCTCTTCAATTAATCCTACTCAACTTATCAAATCCTAAAACAAGCTCTTTAAGAATCAATAGTTAAGTGCATTAAGAATCAAGGCAACTGAGTAGATTCGACATAAAACTCGTAAGTTCGGTTTTAGTGGTCGAACTCTATGTTATCCCCAATAAAATAAATCTATTGTTTGCTACACGGGAATTGGATTCATAACAATTACGGATTATAAACCCAATTCTAGCAACACACTAACAAATATCCAAATGGGCGATCAAACCACAATTCAATTCATAAGTGTGAATCAACAATCCCAAATAACATAGAACATTCCAAAAAACATAATCCAATCGGTTAACAACCGTAGAAATTACATAAACATTCTCAATCCAAGGTTCAACTAATGATCAAGGGCTGAAATAAGGGTGCTAGCCACCCATTACACCTAATACAATCAACAAATAGAAAGAAATACAATAAGACATGATAAAATTATAGAATAAACAAAGAACTTGGGTTGAGGAATGAAAGGCCTGGAATTTTCTTCCCAATGTAGCCCTTGAGGATGATGGAGGCTGGAAAATGTGTTATTGGATGTCCAAAGATAGGTTAAATTCGAAATGGGACTCATATATATAGGGGAAGAGCTGTCACTTCAGTTTTAGGCAAAATCGCATTCACAATTTTAAAACAGAGTAGAGGATCTCGGCCGAGATGCAAGTGTGTCTCGGTCGAGACGTGAAAAAAGGATTTTTCTGCTGGTGAATCGACGATTGATCTCGGCCGAGATGCAAATGTGTCTCGGCCGAGAAGTGAGAAAGAGGATTTCAGGGCTTGTTAGGGCTTGGCTTATCTCGGTCGAGATTGGGTTTCATCTCGGCCGAGATCTTGATCTCTTGAATTTTTGGACTTTCCTTGGAGGGTCATCTCGGTCGAGATGCAATATCTGTCTAGGCCGAGATCTTCAGCTCTTCAAAACTTCAGGATTTTCCTGGGAAGTCATCTCGGCCGAGATTTGCATCCTGTCTCGACCGAGATCTTCCTTTAGCCCTGTCCTTAGTTGCCTCGATCGATCCACCGACTCCGTGATCTTTTTTTGCTCTTTTTCGATCCCTTTGCACCTGTTTTAACACAAAAATGAACCAAATGCATTATTTTGCCCATGAGAATTAAATGCACGAAGTATGCGTGAAAAAATTGCACAAAAACAACACTAAAATGACACTTAAAGCATCCTAAAGTGTGTCTACGAACACGTGTACCAATAACATTGACCACAACCAGTTCCCCTAAACATTAGACAAATACTAGTGCTGCCCCAAGGTATTAGGTGGACTATTGTACTTGAAAATTGTGTCACAAATTTATTTATGGTACGACCTATTAATGTGAGCCTCGACATTTTCCTTTCACGTCTTCATTTCAATAACACCTCCACACACCCCAATGAGTATGAACCACACTTGATCGAATCTCCCTGCTCAAAACACGAAGAAGAACCCACTGCTTGCACAACCCACTACTTTTTAATAGGTTGCAGGCCAGACTAGTGGTTGTAGAACCCTCCTTCTGTCAACAAAGTAGGCAACACCCAAAGCATTATTTCATCATACATTAGGTATTATACCAACATATAACTACGTGCACCCAAAATATAGTGGCAACTCATGCAAAAAAAAAAAAAGAATATATATTCGTCTACTCAACACACTAAAATATTTGTTGTCGTGCCAACATTATCTCATCATACATTAGTTACCGACATATATTTCTGTGCCACGGAAAAAAAAATTATAAAACATATCGTGCCAATAAACGTTATGTGCAAACATAACACAATTAACATTTCGTGTAATATAACAAAAACCAAAGTTGGACCCACATAAGGCAGGTAAACAATAAAACTAATGTGTCATGCCACGTGCCAACAAATTAAAACTCTAGTTGTCGTACGTTAGTCTTCATGCACAGAGTAATTAAGTCAGTTAGTGCCCCAAATTATTTAAAGTGTAATTGTGCCCACCATGCGTAAAAATATAATTCGTGCTCACCATAAACAACTAAATATTTTTGTTCCTAGAATACAGGGAAAAACATCATGCCAACAAAAGATAATCGTGGTACTGTATTCGTGTTATTAAAACACACAATGTTACATATTTGTCTTCTTGGAGCTCTAGACCGATCGAAGTTGCAACAATAGCGTTTATAAGGTTTTGTACAACTGATGCCCCTGCGGTCGTTTACCTCTTCGCAACTTCGCCAGTGTGCTCTTCCGCCTTCTGAGGGCCGTCAACGCCATCATGAGTTGAAGTTTTGCAGCCCCAATTGCCTGTGAAGCCATTGGTCCCCTAAAATCAGCGCTGGTCGTCGTGGGCTCGACGACTTCATCCGCTGATAAATAGGTTGCTATCTTACCGCTTAGTGCCTCCAGCGAAGACTTTGTTGCCCGTTGGACAGATCTATCATTGTCCAAACCAAAAGCATCGGCCGGGACCACTGTCCTTTCTATCATGCCGTTGAACATCTTATCTGAATAACTAGCAGTCGGCTCCTGACAACCTTTTTTATAACGCTAGTATTACTGCAAGCGTATGGTGCAACTGTCGTTAGGAGTGAGCAAAGTCGATCCCACAAAGACTGTGTCCTATGTTCAATTTAATACCCTAATCGCAATAGGTCAACCTTATGTAAACTCTCGATTAAAGGTGATTGATTAACCAACCTAGAACTAAAGTGCAGAAAAATAATGAAAAAGTAAATATATGCTTAAACAGAAGCATGTAATTAATCACGAAGGATTGAATCAGATAAAAACCATATTCAAGGGTTTCGATTTCAGTTACAATCTCCTATGTATATTTATCTTATTATTCTAGGACTTTAAACTAAATTCTAATGTTTATTAGGTGGCACTACCCTAGTTAGTCCTCCTCTTGGATAATGCTAACGTGTTCATCACATATGAACAATTACCCTCTCGGTCTAACTATCACATAAGCGACTCCAAAGAAACTTTAAAACCAATGCCTACACAGATATTTCACTCCTCTCGGACAACTATTGATACTATCCTATACACTCTATGCCTATTAACAATGTTTTAGCTAAAATTATTACTTTGGGGAAGTATCATTTTTTTTGCAAAAAATATCACTTTTTGAATATTTCGATAAAGTGATACTTTTGGCCAAAATAGTGATACTTCTTGATATAGAACAATTGAAATAGTGAATATGTAATGACCAAAATTTACTTTCAGCCATATATTGAACCAGTAAAGCTATTCTGCAATATAAAGATTAGAATTCAGTTTAAAGATTTGTAGCATCAATTCCTTGAGTAACCTGTTCACCTATTGAAGATTTGTAGCATCAATGGCGGTGGAATCTTTAGAGTTTCTGAATTATTGGATTAAGGAAAGGGGGTTGATTTCATTTACTGCGAATTTGATAAAGGTAATCGTGGGATGTTGCTTAGAGAGATGAATAATGGTGATTGAGTTGAAGTAGCTAGCTTGATTTTGGTCGGTGAAAAATGGCACTGTGGAGAAAGACATTCACGACAATGAAAATGGGGCATTTTTATTTTGTTTTTAATTTCACCGCAATGGATATGGGTTTCTTCTGGCGTAGCGGGTTGATCCAACCCGCTGCGCATAATTAGATAACCCGCTATGCATAATTCGATCCATGCATATGATGCACACAAGTCTTACTCATAATATTAATATGTGTGTGTTTCAGTGTGTTTGTTACATGTATATATATTTAATTTAATGTGAGGTTACCTGTTACCTTGAATCGATTTAATGATAGTTAGCAATGCATGAGTTGGTGTCGCCAACGGTCTTACTTGTAATTATTAATTCCCATTATACATTAAGGACTTATTTGGTAGTCCGTATAAATGGTGAATATATGTATAATATATGTTTGGTAGTATTTACGGAGGTCCTTCACTTAATTTGGGGTCCGGTAGAAAACATGTACAAACCCCTCTATGTAATCCGACTAATTTCGCCATATAACTTATACATGTTGCTACGTTAATTATAATAATAATTTTCTCTCTAAAGTATCTCTGTCTCAAAATATACTTATGATGTAGTTTAATTAAGTGGAAGGTATAAGCGTATATTCATTTTCTTATCTTACCTTAATTAGACAGTTGTATGAACTATCAAATAAATGACAGTAAATAATACGGATATATACTATATCCTACCAAATAAATGACATATTATACTGATCGCGCTGTCGAGACACGTCAAATTAACTACCTTCTCTACCTCCACTAACTAGTAGCAACGATAAGTAAGGGTCGAATTACACAAGGAATGGTTGGATTAATTATGTTCTTAATATTAGTAACTAGACAATAAAAGTAAATAGAGGGGGTTTTGAGTTGTATTAATTTACTTACTAAACTAATCAAATAACCAACTAATACTAAAGATTCAAAATACTCAATTAAACAAATAATAATTTGACTTAAATTAATATCAAAATGATACTAATTCTACGTTCAGTATCCCCATTCGTATACGAATTAATTAACTAATTAAACCTGATTATCTATCACACAATTTTCTGATCCTAGACCGACAACAAGCGTCGTCGGCCTGAAATATCGCTTTATATTAGTCAACTAAGACAAGCTCTTTAGCTAACCATATTTAATTGAACAACCTATAACAAGCTCTCTAGGTTTAATTCATTAAACACATTAATAATTAGGATAATAGGTAAGATTAGACTCCAAATACATACACTCGATTTAGATGGCCTAGATTTGTGTTACCCCTAATGAGTTAATCGTTATTGCTACTTACGATTATAAAATTATATTAATTACGGATCACACTTTTATAATCTAGCATTGATAGATTAATAATCTAATTCGACGAGTCCTATCAAATCAAGAAATCAATATATCATGGGTCATATAATCAAGTAACACAAATTAGTTATCGGATAGAAATCAAAATCTAATTATTAATTAATTAATCATAAAATACGAATAAGGTTTAACATCCCTTCGAACTTAACTTATTTACACCTAATCATACTATTGTCTAAAATATGATAAAAACAAGACATAATTGAAATAAATGGAATAAAAGAAACCAAACGAAGTATGGAGAACAACCTTGAAAGTTGTCGCCCTCTTCTCCCCTTTGTGAATTCCTGGATGAATCCACTTCGTGAATTCCTCTCTTGTATAGGTCCACATAGGCCTATTCCAATCATCACCGCCCTCTTTTCCAATTTTGAGGCTTGTTGTCCTTTCTCCCCCACAAGCAGTGGCGTAGCTAGGATTTTGAAATTGGGGGTACGAAAAATAATTTTAAAATATATTATTGTTAATATTTACATACTATATATACTACTTAAAATTTATAAATAAAAAATGGAAGTAAATAGTTTTAATTTTCCTCTTCTTTTTAAAGGTTTTATTTATAGCACATTAAAAAAAAAAAACTGACCCTTTCCTAATTAGATATGAATTAGTACTTATTCTTAAAGTATGTGATTAAAAAAAGTAATTAGTTACACAATATTTAAGATTAACTAAACTACTAAATATACATTTTTTTTCTTCTAACTCAAGTATAAATGAAACGAAAAGATAATATTTTTATTATGAGAATCTATAATATAATTGAGAGGAAGCGAATTATTTCTTTTACTGTACAAATTTATGATATAAATGAAGGAATAAAGCTAATACTTACATTATAAGATGATATTTCACTAATAATTAAATTTAAAACACAATTGACAGAAAAAGTCGAGGAAATAAGAAAATCACTGCTATAGCAAAGGATCAAACTCAAATGAGAACTGCACGTTAAATTGTTAATTCCCAACCACTTGACCACTCCAATTACTGACTACCCTAATACCTATTACTATAGTTGTTTAGTTTTACCCTTCCGCATGCTTCTAAATCACTTCCAATTCACTGCATTTAACATGAAAAATCAACAATCGGAGTAATCGGTGTCAAAGTGTAAATAAGTAGAAAAATAACAAATGTATTATGATAAAATGCATTAAAAACACATTCTAAGTCGTCTACATAACACATACTTTTTCTACTTATCATATACTCCTTTTGTCCCGGCCTAATTGGTCAATCTTGGCCAAGCACGGAGACTAAGAAAAAACAGATTTTGTGGAATCTTTGACTTCTTCAAAAGTGGAGATTAAGAGTATAGATTTTAAGGGTGGTGATTGTGAGAGAATTTGTCATTTATGAGCTAGAACAATTAGATTGGAACAAATAAATATAGCAAATTGGCCATTAAACCGAGACAGAGGGAATATTATATATGTTATAACCCTATTAAACAGCTAGCACTGGGCAGAAGAAGATGGCTGACCCACATTAAATGACTAAACAAATACTTTTTCCACCAATTTACACATAATGTTTGGGCCAAATCTATACTAGAAACAAATATTTTGGAGCTCCCATTTTGAAGGGCCATGAGTGATCGTCTCTTGGGCCCTTACTCAGGGCCTGCCCTTAACAAACAACAGCCTACTTATATGTTGAAATTAAAATCTATATTTCGTCAAAACAGATTTACCAAAACAATAACAAATCAGTACACCAGCAAAGAAAGTGGAAAAAAGGATAAGGAAAAAAAAAAGCAGGAAAAAGTTTCTCGACAAAATACACAAATATTGACGTGATACAATGTAAACAAAACATGACAAACTCTCTTATGCATGAATTGCACGGTGCAATATGTTTAAAGATATTATTTTTTTTGGATATACTTATTATTTTTAAGCATAAACATCAATATATTTATCCAGAACATGTAATACATTTTCATAAAAAAAATACTAATAACTCGAAGTGTACGATCATAAAATCCGTGCAACTGATGTACAAGAGCCTTACTCAACAAACACATGCACGACTGTCGTGACTTCCACTGTAACACATTACTAGTATCCGAGCAAGGACACAAATTTTGATGGAAATATATGTACTATAATTTCGGTAAAATATCGATATTGGTGTAGCTAGCTTTAAAAAAATATGAGAAATATATTAAAAATTTGAAAATTTAAGATGATATTTTAGAGATTGTCATAAGTAACGTTAGTACAGATAATAATATTAAGCAATATAAACGTTGTCCGACAATTTTAGTGAAATTTTGACATAAAACTATTGTACCCCTTATTTCGTTTTGGTATCTCAAAAAAATAGAAATTGGCGAAATTTCCGGATTTTTTCCATATCTGTATCCGAATGACGTATTTACAACTTCCCTTTAGAAAAGATGAAAAGTCTTTCATTTCATGATAACGTTTGAAAGAAAGCATCAATGCTTTTGTACAGAGGTTCAAAATTGTCTTCCATTTCATAAAACGTTTTTGTGCAGAGGTTCAAATTTGTTGTGATTTGCTCTGATGAAATTGTAGACCACACAACTCTTCTGAAATGCCTCGATTGAATTTATTCTGAAAAGGTGTTACTTGTTACTACTATGAGAAAGTTTACCCATCAATCAACTGCAATTACCAGTAGGAGTTGAAAACTGTGATACACAATCATGGAAATGTATATAAGAGAAGCATAAAAGCACAAAGATGAACAATCATATTTGGGAACCTTTGCAGCATTACTTTTTCAGTTTTTGATAATAATAATTACAAGGCCAACGTCTGCCTGCGTATATATATATGATTCATTCACCCTACAACTGTATTATACCAACCTACACTAGGATTTATTCAGTTGTCACAATCAACCATATCCACTGCATGCTGGTCAATAACTTTGCACGTTCTTTCTGCTGTATCTTTTCATCTCTGGGCTTAAGAGTGAAGGGTACAATAAAGACAGAAAGATTTGGTACATTTACCTTCTGTATTTTGGTGTGGAGAAAAGGTGAAGTAACCTTGTTCGACGATAGCTACCTTATTTTTTACTCAGATGACTATTTTCTTGCTAATATGTTCAGAATGATTAATTTGTCCTTGATTTATCCTTATTAAATAATGCTTTTTTATTATCCTGATTTTTATAAAATGAGCAAGCAAAATTTTCTTACAATTCAGTCCTTATAATTTTATCCTTTTAGTTTTGTCCAAATAAACTTGTCCTATATTTTATTAATTATAAATTAGTCCCAAAATTAAATTTCTCATGCAAAATTAATCTTTAGCATTAATATGGAAATAGTCAATTACAACCATATCAGGCCCATCATGTTTTCGTCAAATATAAATTTTTAAAACATAAACCAAGTTTTATATCTTTGACCGAATTGTTATTGGGTCGTATCCATCGGGTTTTACGAACTGCTCCTCACAATCCAACCACTCGATCACAACCTATGGTTCCAGAAGTGGACTCCTTCAACAGCAACTAGCACAGCCTCGTTTCGTTTCCTACCTCGAGGCGTACAGTGTTTTTTCTTGATTGATGAATATAAATAAAAAATTTGGAAGATGATGAACAAAAGCCCAATTTTTATTGAGAAATCAAGAATTTATTTATTAGATCAGTACATCTCCTTTTGGGAGTAGACGACTTGTTTAGCTACCCATGGTAGTTATGCTCTCAGCATACATACATTTGAATGAAAACTAGAATGGCAGAAAACTGCAAACTAACTATTACAGTGTTTATTTTTGTAAGAATACAGAGGAGAATGGTCGATGTCTTTTGCTTCCTTCTACCCTGATTTTATAGAGGTTTAATATCCTCTACCTCGAATGGTTGTATCCAGTTGTCAACCTCTCATTCGTGGTTGCATATTTCTGGATTCTCCCTTATCCCTGCCGTGGTCCCGACTTCACATGGTTTTTATGGGTGTGGACCTTGCATGACATGCAGATTTCAATTATTCCTGCTTTGGATGCCTTTTTTATCTTTTCACAGTTTATCATTTTTGGTGGAAACAATTCTCGTGAGTCATCTCATCTTTGCTTGTCGGGGAATCTTTTATTATTTTTTTCTGGCTAGTCCCCTTGGCATCTTTTGCTTTCTTGATGGTTCTTTTTCGTTTCTCTTTCCCTTATCATTTATAACCAGGAATGATGGCCCGAATAGTGCATTTTCTTGTTCCGGGCACCTAGGATAAATCCGACTTGTTCACCATCCATTGTGCGCCATATTGTAATATTTTCTGACGATTTCTGAACTTGTCGGCAACTCGTTTTTCCATAACATCTCTCTCTTTTGTTCAAAGATAGACTCTGCATATGGAGAAATTTTGGATGTCATGGACCAAGAGTGGTCCATTCGCCGTCTTGTGAAAGACTTTGAAGCTTCCCTTGACCTTTCTCATTTCTATGAGGCAAACCCATAGGCCCCAAACTCTCCTTGTAGTAATATCATCCTCCATAAAGGTTGATGCAGGGGATCTTTTGATCTGGGGCAGACATATCCTTGTTTGGCTGTCAGTGGTAAAGTCTTTGTAGCTTTATGAAATGAGGAGCTGGATAAGACCCATTCTTGTATGGTTCAGGTACTGCAGATATAAACTTCAACTCCAGAACATCTCGACGTTCGAGATGACCATTGTTTTCCCATGTCTCGATTACGGCCTTGAAAATCTATCCCGAAAGTTTTGAAATTTCTGGGAAACTTGGTGCCATAGTATGAACCGAAGCTAGAGCCCTAAAATCATACCATTCTTTGACTTCTTGTGGATTGGCTTCTGTGAGCGTCCACATTCTTGATTATTTACCAGATTGATCAATCCGGTATATTGCTGGGTCCAGTCCCTGTAAGAATTTTCTTCCATGTTCGTTGATAATCCTGAAATGGAGAAACTTTAAGCTCGTTAGTGTCAATCTTAGAGGTGCCAGCCATTAGCCTAAGATTCCCCAGAGGTGTTGGGTTGGCTTGAGATAGTAGGAGGAGTATCCTCCGTTTGCTCAACATTTTCTTCAGCTAGGTTCGTGTAAGGATCCAACCTAGAACTCGTGCTCACAGTACTTGAATTTTTGGAGACCGGGTTAGAGGTTCGTTCTCGAAACTCGACCTTTTGCTTTAATGAAAAAGCTTCCCATCAACTAGGAATAATCAGGTTGTCCCAAAAGCAATTACTTGCAAGTTTGGTAGCCTTCAGCGCGCTTCGGACTTTTAACAAGTCCTCCTGTTGTACTCGACCCGCGGCCATGGCTTGAATATCCAGGTCGTTGATCCTTTTGTCATGCTCCTCCAAACGGTCTTGGAGATGCCTATATCTTGTTAGGATGCAGTTGGCTTAATTGGAATCCATCTCTTGTTTGAAAGTCTGCAAGAATATTTTCATGAGACTTTACAATGACAACTTCATAATCAAAATACTGACAATCAGCTTGCCATCTAAGTAATCTAGCGTTCTCAGGTTTAGATTCAATCTTTTTTGTTAAGAAAGCTTTGACACTCGTGTTATCAATTTTAAGAATGAATTGCTTATGCAGTAGGAATAGAGGCCAATTTCTGAGACTCTTTCAAATTGCAAAGAATTCTTTCTCATTGATATGCAATCTTGCTGCTTCGTTTTCTGCAGAGAGACTGCTGCAGTATTGACATGGCACTTCTCCCTTAGGGTTTTTTTCGGTTAGCATTGTCGCTCACTAATGATCACTGACATCTGTGTAGAGTACCAATTCATCTTCTTCATTCGGTACTGCGAGCTTTGGAAGGTCTTTACATATCTCTTTTAGCTGTAACACCAATTCTTTGTGTTCCTTTTCCTATTTGAAATTAGCATCTTTGTTTACCAATGGGCTGAACACCTTCTGATATTTTTCCAGTTTTTTTTTTTTTTTTTTTTTTTTTTTTTTTTTTGTATAAACATCCCCGCAAAATAGATAACTCCAAGAAAACATTTTGGAGTTGCTTCTTGTCTTTGAGGTCCTCCGGAAATCCCTGCACCTTCCACTATATGTTTATGAAGGATGATTCGGGACTCATCGATCTTGATTCCAAGGAACTCGATCTGCCTAGTGGCGATTACTGCTTTCTTTTCTAGTTAGCATCAATCCTTCCTTATGACAAACTTCTGAAAAGACTTCTAGATGTTTGATATGTTCTTTCATATTCTTTGAGGCAATGTGTATATCATCGACATACACGAACATGAATTTAAAATAATCTATAAAAAAGATTATGTATTTTTTTTTTTTTTGTATATCTGGGGAGGGGAGGGGGGGCATTTGCTAATCCCATTGGCAACACGTTCCAGATATAATGTCCTTGTGGTGTAGAAAATGCCGCATACTTCTTTCTAGCATCTTTCATCTTAATTTGATAGAAACCAGATTTACAATCACATTTAGAGAATACCTTCGCATTCTTGATGTAGTTCACCAGGTGTTCTCTGCTTGGAATATAATATCCATCGAATTCCAAGATGTTGTTGATCCCTTTGTAAATGATCACCAATCCTGACTTTCCTCTCTTCATTTCTCCATGGTTTCTTACCAGAAAACATAGGCTACTGTATGGAGAGATTCCTTCTGATATCAACTTAAGGTCCAGATGTTCCTTAAGTATCTTCTTTATATCCTCACGATTTGCTTGATTCATAAGGATGAGTTTGTATCAAACAAACTCATTTTCTTTTCCTGTTTTCACCTTCAAAGTTGTCTTGAGTTCATTTTTGTTCCACCATGCTAAAGGATCTTCATTGAAATTCCTCTTTATCCTCTTCTTGACATCTTCTAGAGATATTTGTTCTTCAATGGTGATATCAAGTTGTGGACTCGCTTCCATAGACACCTTCAGGAATTGGATTGTCTCCTTTGAGATTCATTCATCCCTGTCTCCTCTTAGTGTTTCGGCTCGATATTGAAAGAGGACATCTCCGTATCTTCGATGATCCTTCATCTTTGGATAACTCAAATTTCCTTCATCACCATGCTTGTTGCGAAAATTAATGGGCATTTACCTATGAAATGCCTCCCTTAGTCTCTGAACAATAATCTTATGATCACATAGGGTTGTGAAAATAAGCCTTCTTGTTTCATTCTCTTGGGTGAACCGCTTAAATGTCTGTAGGAAATTGTTTCCTAACAGAATGTTTGCACCTATATCATGGAAATAAATTGGTAGAGTCTTGAGTTTGTACCATGGGGTATCTCCCGCTCCTCCGGTCATTATTTCTGCTTGTTTAATCCTTCTTTTAAGGATAAGAATCCTCTTCGAGAAATCTCTTCCTGCAATAGCCGGTAGATCTTCTCCCATTTCTATAGGAAAGATTCCTGGCTTGACTGTGCATATTCCTGCACCCGAATCAAATGTAGGCTGCGAAATATTCCACTCGATATTTTTCATATAACATCCCTATAGAAATGTATATCGAGAATGGACTAGTAGCCATTAGAGGTGGCTAAGTTCCATGAGAATATCATAGAACCTGATATTTTCTCTGAGCCACTGTAAAAACCACTCTATCTGGCTGTCTTTCTGAAGGTTTTTTCTCTTCGAGAAACTCTCATTCAAGAATAACACCCATTTCTTCGCCCTGCTATTCCTTGGATTATCAACTCATTTTCTCCTAGCTAGAAAGGTCCTTCAAATCTCACCAATGAAGGTTGTTGTAAATAATACAAGACATCACAAGAAAATATGTTATCCTTTTGAGTGATATCGAATACTATCTCTACTTCTCTCCAACCTTCTGGACATTTTAATTCGCCTTTGGTTGTGAATTTTTCTGGTTCCAGATTCTCTTGTGAGATAGGTTTCTTTTCCCAGCTCTGACTCATGATTGTACTATCATGAAAGGAGACTCTTCTTGGCTTGAACCTCTGACTTGTAGCTCTAATCATAATAGGTTGATCCACAATCCGCATATCCATCTCATGGATTGGTGGCAACTCCATAATCTCCGGACGGATTGCATGTGCCACCTCTTCGAAGATATTTGGTATTTCGATGAACTTTTTTCCCATGAATAGTTCTGAATGACGGGTATTGGAAAGCGCATACGAAATATTGTAGGTAATAGAGTATGGTCTATTCCCTTCTTTCATCAACTCCTTATTCTTGAAATCTTGATGAAGGGTTATAACACTACTAAAATCTCGATCTGCCAAGTTTTAGGCAATCCTTGGATAAATGTAGGACACCAAATTCCCGACATATAGATTGCCTGAGATTCCTCCCAGACTTGCACCTCGTGAATTCTTGATTCTCTTGTCGAAGATAGCAATATCAACCGGAGAATCAATTCCTTCTTTGAATGTTGATTTGATTAGAATTCTGATGGCTTCGTTATGGATCCATTGTATCTTCTGAGCAATCTCTCTATTCATTCTGCTGAGTTCCTCTCTAATTTCTCTCAACAAAACTAGATGCATCTCCATCACATTACTTGTCACCCCCATGGGAATTGCAATTTCCCTTGCTATAACTTTGTAGATGATATGATGCTTTCTCTTCTTTAGGAAATGTCTCAAAGTCTTTTCCAATCTCCCAAAGGAAAACCCATCATAGATTTGGAGTTTTGGGTCTTCTCTCTTAATTTTCATAAGAGTCTTATGAGAAATTTTCATCTGTGAGATGAATCCAGAGAGATCTTCTTGCGTCTTTTGTCGGAAGACGTCTTTTTCTTTAGTCTGATTCTGAAGACTCATCCACACTGTAATCTTCTTCTTCGTATATGCTTTCATATGAAGGGATACCTTCAAACTGATATACTTGAATTAGATCCTAAAAGTAAAGAGCTTCTTCCATTTCTGGAGTTGCCTCAAACTTTCTGATTCCTCGTCTTTGATGATCTCTGCCCCATTTTGTAACTTCGGGCTTTCTGTTTGGACCAAAAGATTTTTGGTCTCCATGAAGATCCAGATTTCTTGCTACCATCTCTTCTAGCATAAGGATGACTTCTCTTTTTTATCCTCTTTTACATAAATGGTTGGCCTCCCACAATAGTAGGGATATCGTTTTCAACACAGCATAGAGGAACACTTTTGTTTATTCCTCTTAGTCTCTTGTAATTCTTATGGAGCGCTACTTGATAGCACCACTCCGCAAGCTTAATTTTGAAGAACGGAATTCTCCTCACCATGGTATCCAATTTATCCACTTTTGTTTTTTTTTTTTTTTTGGAATCAATACAAATTATGGAGAGGTTAATGTTTCCGATTCTAGCCTATTTCATGTGTTTCCTTTCACCCTTCTTCGTTTTCCACTAGTTTACCCAAATTCAATCCCAATTTCCAAACTAACTACCTTCCAACCGCCTCCCTCATACTCAATAGTCCATTTGGGTTTCAAAGGCTAAATGAAAGGAAAATTTTCTTGTAGTGTTGGGTATCAAACAAAAAGGCTTAAGCTCAAAGGGATAACTAGGGGCAATTTGTACATTTGTGGTCAAAAGGAATTATTTCCAGCTTTTGAAAAGGGGCTTAAATCAAGAAATGCTTAAAATCATTTTCATTGTCACCACCCATACCGCCTTATTCAATGGTAGAGAATTAGGGCAAGTTCTAGAGGAAATTGCATAAATTCAAAGAATTTTCGCACCGAAAGAAAATTTGATTTTACACCAAAAATGGGAGTATGCTTTAGGCTCAAAGACTCACTAGGTTGCAAATTTGATCAAAAGTTTTGAGTGTATGTTCAATTTGGTTTCAAAAAGCCTATCATGCTCTACCATGTGCTTCTTTCCAAAAACATTTGTTCCAATTTTTTTTCATCATTATTTAATGCCACAATTTTTCTTCCTAAACTAGTCCAATCGCTTTCTCGAGCTGCAACTTGTACGAATCCCACCCCTCCCCAAACTTAGTTGCAAACTAAGTTTGTGGAAAAAGAGGAGTACAAGTTGGTGCTCGTCGAATTTAACCAAATTATTCAATATTATCCAACCCCATTCTACTAAAAACAAATTAAACAAAATCATCATTCCTAAATGTGCAAAATACCAAATCAAAATACTAACAGTAATGCTCATAAATCAATCAAAAGATAAAGGCTCGCAAGCCCACCAAATTCAATTACAACTAAACAAAACACATCCAAGAAGGTTACCGAAGGCAATCAGTCAAATCTACCTGGTACACAGGCCATCAAACCAAACTGAGCAAGTTTTAGAAAAGAGGCACACGGGCCAATAGTACAATCCAAAGCAGTCAATAGTCATAAGGAATCAGAAAAGAGGCAGAAGGGGAGTTCGGGAATTCGAGCGGCCAAGAATGTCTCACCCCCTATTCCCCACCCCCCCAAACTTAGTTTTCAACTAAGTTTGTGAAGAAACGAGCAAGGCATTCTCGGTATTCTACTCACAGTGACTTGGAAGGCCTGACGTCTTAGGAGCTCGAGCTAGTAAAGCATCCTTGGATGCTTTTGAACAAGGCTAGTTACTTGTTCTGACTCTCTTTAATTTCCTTCATTTCTGCCCCCAGTTGATGGACATCTCCCCTAAGTGCGCTGATGTCAGCTTTGATGTCCTGCACGCCCGACTCTAAACTGCTCAGCCGGTCACTGTACTCCTCCCGAATCTCGGCCCGAGACCGCACCGCAGACGCCGGTCTTCCTGCTTGGCTGACTGCTCCTTTCTGCAATCCCCGTACTCATCTCCCTGGCCACAGTTCCTGGCTTCTTCCCCCTCTGGTAGCATGTTAACTCGGCGCTGGTTGGCTCCTTTGATTCTCTTAAATGTGCTTCCGAGCTCAGCGCCAAGTTTGGCATGCTTGTCTCTAGGCGCTCGATGTAGGTCAGACTGGGGTTGGGGAGACGGAGGTACGGTCCCACATTCTGGAGGACATAGGGGACAGCCGGACCCGATGTTCCCTCTTGGTACCCGAGCATGGCAATTCTCATATTTTCCATCTCCTCCCAATCTAAATAATAGTCAGTGTTGATGGATGTGTACTTTGGGAGGGCTACATTGTAATGCTCGAGTATGGGGGTAATCAGAGCCCCATAGTAGATCGGGTCGAGGACCTTTGTCTCTATTTTCCATTATATCCTCAATTCTTTGACTATCTTCTGAAAGCTTGATATCATGTCACACTGAAAATTCCTCAACTTCCTGTCCACAATAGCCCATAAGATCTCCATCTCGTACAATCAGGGAGAACTGATCTCTTTCCTACCACAGATGGTGGTGCTCAACAACTTCTGCAAGTACTTCATGACCGGGCTTCTGATGGAAGCCAACCTGGAGCTCCTCGGGTCGTTGGCCTGGGGTGCAACTATTCCAAGGGCGGCAGTGATTTGCCCCCAAAATTATTGCACATCAAACTCTTTCAATTTATTTTCATCCCGAACGGTTGGCCTTTTGAAGCTGTATATATTTCTTAGGTTGTCGTGGCTCAGTGTCTTTTCTTTGTTCAGAAGTTGGAATTTGATGTGGTGGACCTTGGTCGAGCAGGAAAGAGACTCCTCCTCGATTTCGAGGGTGCTGAAAAACTCTAGGACGAATTTGAGGAAAGTAGGGTGGGGTGCTAGGCATTGGGCTAGACCTGCTTTATCTAACAGTTCAAGAACATTCTGCCGTATTCCCATGGCGTCTAGAATCTTGGGATCACCATAACGGGTTGCTGACATCCCTCTCCTAACCAGCTTGTCAAATCTCTTCCTGTGGTCCTCTGTGCTCAGAACTATGTTAAAATCAATCGGCTTTGTGGATTTATCAGTGGTAGTTGATGGAATGTCCAGCATGGGAGCCTCTGGAGTGGGCTCAACAGCTTTCTCCTTGCCTTTGACTTGGCTTTTGCGGATTTTCTTTGTTAACCGCCTACCGAAATTGCCATCTTGAGTTGTGTTCTTCGGATTTTTAGGTGGTGCCATTGTGTGCTTACAAACAATCACACATTACACACATCAAAATCTCCCACATTGAACACTTTATCACCAATTTACACATCAAGTTCAATCAAATAGAAGGTCAAGGTCGCTATAACAATCACTCATATTCAATTAACATGGAATATCACAAGCGAACTTACAATCTAGATGATTCAATTGACTTGATACAAATTTCAGATATGGCTAACATTCCCAATTATTATCCTATTATAACTAAAATCTACCAATGCTCAACAAAAATAGGTCAATTTCTCTTCATTATAAACTGTGGATGTTAGTTCAATTTCATCAAGTGACTCATTATATGAAGTAGAAGTTGTGAGGATTTCGGAACCAGGTTTGGTGTTTGAAAAACCGGGACATAAAACCGAGTTTGAACTCAATTCAGTGAAGAGTTTAAAAAGGAACCGAGTTGGAGGTTGTTATAACCGTCAGATACAACGATTTTAATCCATTGCAAAACAAACCGTTGTAAAAAGCCCCGTTTCTTCAACTTGGAGCAGTTGAGTCAAAGTTGGTTACTGCTCTCTCATCTTCTAGATTCGAGCTCCGATACTTATATACATTGTAATCACTTGTAAATGCGAATTAATTGATATAGTTTTCCCTATGTAAACATTACGCAGTTGAGAGAATTAGATCTCTAGGGTTTTCTATTCCAAATCAGGTTGTGATTTGGGGTTTGCTAGATTTCTGGGTGATTCTTGTAATTGATTGTGTAGTGAAGTGAATTGAGGTGCATAGAACCTCCGTGGATGTAGATCATCTTAGATCGAACCACGTAAAATCCCTGAGTTCATCATTTCATTTTTGTTCTTGCGCTTGAATAATGTTCGGCCGTTTCTTGGTTGTTTTCGTTCGAATTTTGTTGTTCATTTATCTTGTGTGAGTTTTGAGCTGATCATAACAAGTGGCGCCGTCTGTGGGAAGCATTCTCACGCAAGAAGAAGGAAAGGATGTCAGGAATGAAGATGGATCTAGATAAATTCTCAGGGAAGAATGATTTCTATATATGGAAAATCAAGATGAAGGCAATCCTGGTGCAGAATGGGTTGGTAAATGCTCTCAAGCCAGAAAATGAGTGGATAGAGACTGAAAAAACCAAATATGGTGAAATAGACTAGAAGGCATTGAGCCTGATCATTCTTTGCTTTGGTGATAAACCTTTGAGGGGAGTTTCGATGTGTATGAATGTAATTGAGGCCTGGACCAAACTGGAGGATCTCTATCAATCCAAGTCAGTTTCAGACAAGCTGTTTCTCAAGCAGAGATTACTGGCTTTCAAGATGGTGGATGAAAAGGAAATTTCTAATCAACTAGAAACTTCTTGATGAACTGGAGGATCTTGGGGTAACCATGGAAGATGATGACAAAGCTCTGATGATGCTAAATGTTTTACCAAAATCTATGGAAAGCTTCAAAGACACTTTGATGTTTGGGAGGCATGATAAGTTGAGTTATGACTCAATTATTACTGCTTTGAAGACCAAATGTTTACAGAACCAAGGAGATAAGAGAGTAACTCAATCTGATGAAGGATTAAACATTAAGTTCATAAGAAACTACCAAAAGAAGAAGGGCCAAAATTCAAAGAACTTTAAGAGTGGCAATAATGTTCAGAAGAAATCTGGAGAATGGGTAGAAAACATGAAGTGCTTCAAGTGTAAGCAAATTAGGCACCTAAAGAAGGACTGTCCATAGAAGATGAAGAAGAAGGAAGGCCAGGGTGCTAAAGCTGCTACAGTTGAACATGAAGAGGACACACCAGAAGTCCTGAATGTTACTGAGTAAAAAATGGTGATGGAGTGGGTATTGGACACTGGTTGCTCTTTCCATATGTGTCCTCATGAAGAATGGTTTCAGAATCTCAAGAAAGAAAATGGAGGGTGTGTATTGCTAGGAAATGATCAATCCTGCAGAGTCCAAGGCACTGGATCAGTAAACATCAATATGTTTGATGGAATTACAAGAACAATCACCAATGTGAGATATGTGCCTGGTCTTAAGAGAAACTTAATCTCTTTAGGATCTCTCATTGCTACTGGGTGTGAATTCAAGTCAGTTGATGGTCATTTACATATAACCAAAGGGACCAAACTGGTAATCAAGGAAGACAACATAATGCTCTGTTTATTTTGATGGGAAAACCTGTGGTTGGTTGTGTGGGAAACATTCTAGGCAAGGATGAATTAGCACTGTGGCATAAAAGGTTAGGGCACATTGGGAAAGAGGACTAAAAGAATTATCCAAGAAAGGCATAATTGGAGAGGTTGGAAACCAGACACTTGAATTCTGCGATAAATGTGCATTAGGCAAATCACAGAAGTTGCCTTATGCTAAGGGGATACACATCACTCAAGAACCTCTAGATTATGTTCACTCAGATATCTGGGGACCATCCAGAACTGAAACTCATGGAGGAGGAAGATATTTCATGTCTGTTATTGATGACTTCAGCAGGAAAGTGTGGGTGTTTGTCTTAAGAAACAAAAGTGATGCCTTCACTAAATTCAGGACATGGCTAATTTAGATGGAAACTTTAAGGGGTAAGAAACTCAAGCATTTGAGAACTGACAATGGCTTAGAGTATCTATCTACTGATTTTACGAATTTCTGTAATGAGAAAAGAATTACAAGACATAGAACAGTTCCAATGAATCCTCAACAAAATGGAGTGGCAGAAAGATTCAACAGAACTATACTTGAAAGAGTGAGATGTATGTTGATTGATGCTGGACTGCCAAAGGTCTTTTGGGGAGAAACAATCAATACAGCATGTTATTTAATCAACAGATCACCTTCATCATCCCTAGGGTTCAAAACACCAGAAGAAGTGTGGAGTGGTAGAGTTCCAAGTTATGCAGGTTTGAAGGTGTTTGGATGCTTGGCTTATGCACATATGAAGTCAGACAAACTTGATCCAAGAGCATACAGGTGTGTGTTTTTGGGGTATCCAGAAGGAATTAAAGGATACAGGTTATGGTGCTTGGAACCAGGGAATCAGAAACTCATGGTAAGCAGGTTAAGTTCAATGAATCAGTTATGGGATATCACTCCACTGGAAGCCAAGAAGAATATGATGGAACTACTGAAGCAAAAAGACTATCAGTTCAGGTGGAGACTCAGATAGATTCTAATTCGCAAAGAGTTGAGAACTTGGGTGAACACTTAAGTGACAGTTCATCAGAGGAAGAAGATGTGCAATCCGAAAATATAAATTTAAGAGACTATAGTATTGCTAGAGATAGACCAAGGAGGCAAATTCAAAGACTAGACTTCTATGGGCAGGCTGGGAGTGTACATTATGCACTAAGTATTGCTGAAGACATAGAACACCAGGAGCCACAGAACTTCAAAGAAGCAGTCAGTGGTGGTGAAAGTGAGTACTAGGTTAGTGCAATGGTGGAAGAAATGGAATCTCTGGAAAGGAATGGTACTTGGAAACTGGTTGATAAGCCTAAAGGTTAAAAGTTGGTAAGTTCCAAGTGGATATATAAGAAGAAAATTGAAGCTGGAGACTCAGAAAGGACAAGATATAAAGCAAGACTGGTGGCAAGAGGTTTTACTCAGAGGGAAGGTATTGATTTCAATGCGGTTTTCTCTCCTGTGGTGAAACATTGTTCTATCAGACTACTATTGTCAAAAGCAACACAAGAAGACATGGAGTTGCAGTAGTTAGATGTTAAAACATCATTCTTGCATGGTGACTTAGTCGAGAACGTATATATGAAGCAGCTTGAGGGTTTTGTGATTCCAGGAAATGAAGAGAAGGTATGTTTTCTCAAGAAATCATTGTACGATTTGAAACAAAGTCCAAGGCAGTGGAATAAAAAAGTTCAATGAGTTTATGTTAAAGGCAGGTTTTTTCAGAAGTCTGTATGACAGTTGTGTATACTTTGATAAGAGTACTAGTGTTGATCCTATGTATCTGTTGCTATATGTGGATGACATGCTTATTGCAAGTATGAGTAAGCATAAAATACACTTGCTGAAGAAGAAGTTGAGTTCTGAGTTGGACATGAAAGATTTAGGAGATGCAAAGAAGATTTTGGGAATGAGTATAATTAGAGATAGGATTGCTGGAAGTCTATGGTTGTCTCAGAAGCATTATCTTCAGAAAGTGGTGGAGAGATTTCAGATGCATGAGGCCAAAGCATTGAGTATTCCAGTAAGCCAACAACTTAAATTGTCAAAGGAGCAGAGTCCTAGAACAACAGAAGAAGTGAGATACATGAGAAATGCGCCTTATGCAAGTGGTGTTGGAAGCTTAATGTATGGCATGATCTGTAGCAGGCCAGACTTGGCATATTGTGTATCTTTGGTTAGTAGGTATATGTCAAATCCAGGGAAAGCTCACTGGGATGCTTTGAAGCAGGTGTTGAGATACTTAAAAGGAACAGTTAATCTGGGCTTGAGATTTCAGAAATAGGCAAATTTTTCCATTCCATTGGAACGATTTGCAGATGCTAATTTTGCATGGAATGTTGATACCAGAAGATTAATTACAGGGTATGTGTTTACTCTATATGGTATTGCAGTGAGTTGGAGGAGTGTACAACAATCTGTAGTAGCTTTATCTACCACAGAAGCTAAATATATAGCATTCATAGAACCAATTAAGGAAGCTGTGTGGTTGAAAGGGATTCTTAAGGATCTGGGAATTAAGCAGGAGTGTGTGACCATATTCTGTGATAATCAGAGTGCACTACATCTGGTAAAACACCAGGCTTTCCATGAGAGAACCAAGCATATAGATGTCAGGTTACATTTTGCAAGGGATGTGATAAAATGCAGGGTCTGTGGAGGTTAAGAAAGTCCATACTAATGACAATGCTACTGATTTCTTAACCAAAGCAGTGTCTGGGAACAAGGTAGTGCATTGCTTGAGCCTGATCAGGCTTGAACAATGTGGTTAATATTCAGAGAACAAAGTCAGGTTGAGGTAGGGATATGCACTTGAGTTCATTGAGGTGGAGATTTGTGGATGTTAGTTCAATTTCATCAAGTGACTCATTATATGAAGTAGAAGTTGTGAGGATTTCAAAACCGGGTTTGGTGTTTGAAGAACCGGGACATAAAACCGGGTTTTAACTCAATTCAGTGAAGAGGTTAAAAAGGAACCGAGTTGGAGGTTGTTATAACCATCAGATACAACAGTTTTAATCCGTTGCAAAACAAACCGTTGTAAAAAGCCCCGTTTCTGCAACTTGGAGCAGTTGAGTCAAAGTTGGTTACTGCTCTCTCATCTTCTAGATTCGAGCTCCGATACTTATATACATTGTAATCACTTGTAAATGGGAATTAATTGATATAGTTTTCCCTCTGTAAACATTACACAGTTGAGAGAATTAGATCTCTAGGGTTTTCTGTTCCAAATCAGGTTGTGATTCGGGGTTTGCTAGATTTTTGGGTGATTCTTGTAATTGATTGTGTAGTGAAGTGAATTGAGGTGCATAGAACCTCCGTGGATGTAGATCATCTTGGATCAAACCACGTAAAATCCCTGAGTTCCTCATTTCATTTATGTTCTTGCGCTTGAATACCGTTCGGCCGTTTCTTGGTTGTTTTCGTTCGAATTTTGTTGTTCATTTATCTTGTGTGAGTTTTGAGTTGATCATAACATGAACAAGAGTCTAAAATTGTTTACTCTTCACACAAATTCAACTAATCAACCTAATAATCGCGCATAGCAATCAAATCAAACTACAAAAGGATAACAATAAAGAATGCATGTCTAAGTGTTCGGTGATATGCCATAATCAATTTCAATTTCAAATTCAATGATTCTCAACCTAATCTTCATCCCTCATCAACCAATCATGCAAATACAAAAGCTACCACAACAAATTTAGTATTAGAATACCTAAAACAAGTCAACATTGGCAAAAAAATCACAACAAACTTGTGTATAACCAATATCAACGTAATAACTATTCTAATACAAAATTCGCCCCTAATCTAACAATAAAGTTCACAATTATCAAATAAAGACTAAGGGAAAGGGATAGCCATACTTACCGGTCGGATTTGATCGAAAAATTTTGAAGTGAACTTTTTCGCGCCCTTTTCGACCCGACTCCAACTTTGCTCCAAATCCGATTTTTTTTGGAGAGAAGTGTGTGGGGTGATGTGGGTGAGGTGTGGTGTGAATTTGAGAGGAAGAAATTGAGTAAAAATGACGATTTTGAGTGTGTGTGTGCGTGTGTGTGCGCAAATCGCGTATGGGGGGGGGGGGGGAGGGAGGGAATGACCTGCTGTTCCGCGCAGGGGTATTTATACCTGCGCGGAATCTCGGCCGAGATGTAATTTTGAATTTTGTGTCTCAGCCGAGATCTATTCTTTGGTCTCAGGCTTGGTTGGCTCAGCAGTGGATCTCGGCAGAGATGCGTATGTGTCTCGGCCGAGATTGCTTTCCAGCAATTTTGCCCACAATCTGGACAAGTTGATCTCGGGGGGAGATGACTTGGTGTCTCGGCCGAGATTTCTTTCTAGCAATATTGCCCCCATTCTGGACAAGTTGATCTTGGCCGAGATGATTTGGTGTCTCGGCCGAGATTGGCTTCCAGCAATTTTGGGCCAATTTGAGCTCTGTTAAATCTCGGCCGAGATGAATGTATGTCTCGGCCGAGATACTTTTCCAGCGAATTTATCTGTTTTAACCTTTGTGACGTCTTGGCCGAGATTCCTCGTGTGTTTTGGCCGAGATTTGTCTCCAGAAAATTTTCCTTCATTTCGGTCTCCTTCACCCCCATTCCATGCTATCTTTTGATTATTCTGATTGATACCTGCACAATTCTAAACAAAAACATCAAATATGCCACAAGGCATTTATTGAGCATCTAACTATGAATTTGAAAATGCAAAAAATTAAAGATACCGCCGGGGTGCCTCCCGACAGGCGCCTTTGTTTAACGTCGTTGGCTCGACGGAGGGTCCTTTACTTCAATTCAATGGTGGGTCTTCTACTTGTTCCTCTTCAAGCGGGCTATCTTGACAGCCTTCGAAATACGACTTGAGCAATTGTCCATTCACTTTGAAAATCTTACCCGTTTTATCGTTTTCTATCTCAATGGCTCCATGTGGATTTGACAATGAATGGTCCAATCTACCTTGATCGAAGCTTTCCGGGAAACAATTTCAACTGCGAGTGGTACATAAGTACCTTCTCTCCAACCACAAAAGTTTTTCGGGATATCCTTGCATCATGAAAGGCTTTGGTCTTTTCCTTATATATCAACACGTTTTCGAAGGCTTCATTCCGAATCTCTTCTAGCTCTTGGAGTTGAAGTTTCCGGTGCACACCCGCCTCATCAACACTTATGTTACGTCTCCGGATGGCCTAATAGGCTTTATGTTCGAGTTCAACCGAAAGGTGGCACGATTTGCCATAAACAATGCGATATGGGGACATGCTTATAGGTGTTTTGTAGGTGGTCCTATATGCCCATAAGGCATCATAAAGCCTCAAACTCCAATCTTTCTAGTTAGGTTGGATGATCTTCTCTAGCACCGATTTGATATCTCAATTTGAAGTCTCGGCTAGCCCATTTGTTTGTGGATGATAGGGAGTAGACACTTTATGCAAAACTCAATATTTCTTGAATAGTGCTTCAATGGTCCGGTTGCAAAAATGCGTACCCCTATCACTTATCATGGCTCTCGGGATCCCAAATCTTGCAAAATATGTTAGACTTGACGAAGTCCGCAACCACCTTTGAATCGTTTATACAAGTAGCCTTTGCTTCCACCTATTTGGACACATAGTCCACAGCCAACAAGATATACAGATTCCCATAAGAAGATGGAAGCGGGCCCATGAAATCTATTCCCTAGATGTAAAAAATTTCACACACCAATATTGGTTGTTGGGGCATTTCGTTCCTCTGTGATACATTTCCGGTCCTTTGACATCTTTCACAGGTTTTGCAAAATAAGAGGGCGTCCTTGAAAATGGTAGGCCAATATAAACCGCTTTCAAGTACTTTGTAGGCCGTCCTCTTCGGCCCAAAATAACCTCCCCAAGCGTATGAGTGGCAAAAATTTAGCACCGATTGCACTTCGCCTTCGGGAATGCATCTCCTAATTACTTGATCTGAACCATTTTTCCAAAGGTAGGGATCATCCCAAACAAAATGCTTTGATTCGCTCTTCAACCTATCTCTCTGAGGCTTACTCATCCCACTAGGAAACCGCTTGGACACCAAGTAATTCACCATGTTGACATACCAAGGAACCTTCGCATCTATCATTGCGAGTAGTTGTTCATCCGTAAAGCTTTCCCGTAGAGGCAGGTTCGTCTCCTCTTGAGTTATCCTGCTGAGATGATCTGCAACACCATTTTCTGCTCATTTCTTATCCTTGATCTCTAGATCAAATTCCTGGAGGAGTAATATCCAGCGAATAAGCCTAGGTTTTGCTTCCTTCTTAGCCATGAGATGCCTCAATGCTGCATGGTCGGTATATACAATTATCTTTGTCCCAACAAGGTAAGACCGAAACTTCTCTAATGCAAATACAACAACTAGAAGCTCCTTTTCTGTGGTAGTGTAGTTCATCTGAGCTGGATACAAACTACGTGAGGCATAATAGATGACATGGGCCACTTTCCCTCTTCTCTGTCCCAAAACTGCCCCCAAGGCTTGTTCACTGGCATCGCACATTAGTTCAAAAGGTAATTCCCAATCTGGCAGCTGAATAATTGGAGGAGTGACCAATCTCTTTTTCAACTCATCAAATGCCAACTTGCATTCCTTGCTCATATCAAACTCCACATCTTTTTGTAGCAACTAGCACAACGGAGCATCAATCTTTGAGAAGTCTTTGATAAACCTCCTGTAAAATCCTGCATGACCAAGAAAGAAACGCACTTCCGGCACATTTGTGGGGTAAGGGAGAGAAGAAATAATATCAATTTTCACCCAATTTAACAAAAGATTTTTCTCAATGCATCATTGCAAGATTTTACCAAGTTATCAAGACAATTCTCAAAAGATGTACCGTGAACACTAAAATCGTCCATGAAAACCTCTATGAAATGACCAATAAATTCAGAAAAAACACTTACCATGCATCTTTGAAATGTTGCAGGGGCGTTGCATAGTCCAAAGGGCATGCGCCTCCATGCGAATGTTCCGAACGGGCATGTGAAAGTAGTCTTTTCTTGATCCTCGGGCGCGATTGGTACTTGAAAGTACCCCGAGAATCCATCCAAGAAGCAATAGAAAGGATGCCCTACTAGCCTCTCAAGCATTTGATCGATGAAGGATAGTGGAAAATGATCTTCTTGCAAACCCTCCAACCTGTCTTTAGGCGCGTAGGAACCAATTCACCATCCTTCCCTTCTGTCACTGTCACCGACTCTTCCTTGGTGTCCATTGGCTCTATCTCCTCTAGATCATTTGCCAATTCAATTGTCTCTTGATCCCTGCAATAATACTAAAGCACTTCCTCTACAAAAGGGTCAATAGCATCAATAACATCAATAGAATACACACTATGCAAATCTTCAGGATACTTCATCGATTCAAAGATTTTGAATTGCACCACTTGGCCATCAAATTCCATGCTAAGAGTTCCCTCTCGCACGTCAATCTTTGTTTGGGAGGTGATCAAGAACGGCCTCTCAAGCAAGATTGGACTGGAAGCGAGATTGGAGTGGAATTTGACGAATCTCCATGCGTATCCAGCACATAGAAATCCGCTAGAAATATGAGGTTATCCACCTTAACTAACACGTCCTCAATCACCCCGTCCGAAAACGAGGTGCTTTGGTCTGCTAATTGGATGAGCACCCTCGTATCCTTCAGTGGCCCAAGTTTAAACTATCGAAAATAAAACGGGGCATCACATTGATGGATGCCCCTAGATCCAACATGGCTTTCTCTATTCTAGTGTTACCAATTTTACACGGGATGACAAACATTCCCAGATCCTTGCATTTATGTGGCATCTTTTTCTGGAAAACCGCCGAAACACTTTCTCCTATAAGGACTTTCTCATTCCCTTGTAGCCACCTTTTGTTTGTGCACAAGTCTTTCAGAAACTTTGTATATCGAGGAATCTGTTTTACGGCCTCCACCAAGGGAATACTGATTTCAACCTTCTTCAATACCTCCGTTGTCTCCTTGTCTCTATTTCTACCTAGAATCCTATTTATTTGACTCGGAAACGGAAGTGGAGGGGTAGGGACATTGGGTTTTGAACTTCCAGGTGCCATGGTCGTGGAAAATGGGTCAGGAAGATCCCCTGTTTCTTGTTGTTTTCCCACGGTTGTGGTGTACTCTTTGTTGCCTTCTTCTTCTTCATCTCTTATCTTCCCCTTTTCAAGTACCTTCCCGCTTCTCAAGACTCCCACACTGACATTTTCAATTTCGTTCTGTGAAGAGTGTCTCTTGGTAGGAAAGGCAGTAGGTGATCAGGAAAGCATGCAACTAATGCCTCCTTTTGTCTTCTCAACTCCTTAGAAATCTTCCACTTCGGTGCCCGAACTTGAACCTCGGCCACTTGGGGAGTTGGTGTTTCTTCTGTCCTTGGATTTTCATGCAGTTCTTCAGTCTTTGCCTGTGAAGTATACTCGGGCTTTTCAAGCTCTCCAAGTAACTCTTCATCCACAACAATAATGGCACTCACATTTTTGGACTAACTTCCGGTTGAGCCGGTAACTTTCCCCCTTGTGTATTTTCTAGCCTTGACACGTCAGAGGCGATTTGGCTCATTTGAGTTTCGAGATTGGTGAATCTCGAATTGTTGTCCTTCTGCAGCTGGATTGTACTATTCGCGAGGCTCTTAACAATATCTGAAAGGGATGGGTCCGAAGGATTTGAGTCGACCAGTGCTTTCTGTTGGTAAACTCCCTTTGGGAAGGGGGGCCCATTTTGATGGCTCTGTTCTCCCGATTTCTGAACATTCTGATTCAGTGGACCATTGCTAAAATTCAGGTGATCATTTTTCCTTCTTTCCGGAGGTGACCTTAGCCTTTCACACCAATTGTGACAAGAATTTGCATAGGCCTCAATATCCTCTCCTAAAACCAGGCAATTATCGGTGTTGTGATCTATGACATGACACACTCTGCATGGTTTAGGGCTAGCCATACTTCCAGAAGCTACTTTTCTTACAAGGGTTGTCAACTGATCCAGCCGGTCTTCTATATCGGATCCTTGAGTTCCCCGACTTGACCTGACACTCTTTCTAGTCCCAAACTACTGTGTGTTCCCAGCCATCTTCGAAATAAGGGTCCAAGCCTCAGTGGGCGTCTTGTCTGATAATGCCCCTCCACTAGCACTGTCGATCATGTTTCTATCAACTACACACAAGCCCTCATAAAAGTATTGTATCAGCAGCTGCTCGGTTATTTGATGTTGAGGACAACTCGACACGAGCTTCTTAGATCTTCCCCAGTACTCATATAACGTCTCCCCTTGCATCTGCAAGATACCGCTTATCCCCTTTCGAATGTATGTGGCCCTTGATGCTGGGAAATACTTTTTCCAAAAAAAGAGATTCCATCTGATCCCATGTGGTAACCGAGCCGGCCGAAAGATAGTAAAGCCAATCATGAGCCAAATCTTTGAGAGAAAATGGGAAGGCTCGAAGCTTAATCTGTTCATCGGTGACTCGCCCCGGTTTCATGGAAGAGCATACCATGTAAAATTCTTTTAGATGCTTATGTGGATCATCCCCAGCTATGCCATGAAAGGAGGGTAGTAAGTTCACCACACCTGTCTTCAGTTCGAACTGTGTATCAGCTCCAATCTCAGGGAAAGTAATACACAAGGGTTCTTGGTTGACCCTTGTGTTGGCCAGTTCTTTCAATGTCTTCTCAGGTGCTCGTTCTGCTTGATTCACTTGATTCTCCGCTCGCAATATCGAGGTTTACAAAAGACTTCCGGATCTCGCCAAGCAATCGAGCTCGTCTTCTCAGTATTCTTTCTTTCTCAATGATATTCGGTTCAAACCAAAGCCCTTTGTCTCCTTAGGAGCGTGAGAACATGCACTACACAACCAAAATCACACAAACTAGTGAGTGTCAATTACTATAAGCAATACAATAGATAATTAATATGCTAAAGATGGTGCTTGAAAACAAAATAACACTACACACACCGTTCCCCGGCAACGGCGCCAAAATATGGGAAGGGTTGGGAACGTGTCGTCGAAATGTTCGCCCCACCAAATTAGAATGATTTAAAATTGAATTCCGAACTATCCCGACTTTACTAGGTAAAGTGGTAAGTCCGAGTCGATCCCACGGAGAACGATGAGTAGTGTTGATTCAAATACTTCAAGCAATTAGTGATTTAGGTCGAAACAAAAACAATAAACATAAGCGAGTAAATGGGGGGGAGGGGGGGGGGGTTGATTGAGTCTAACAACTAAAGTCTACCAAGTACCAACTACTAATCTAGAAAGCAATAGATGTTTTTGGTGTTTTAGATTAATCAAAGTGTCAAAGAAAGACCACAAGTAAATATTTTCGGGTTTTTGAATATGTTAAAGAGGTCTACCCTCGATCTAGTATCCCCTTGAATCCGACTACCTATGGATTATTGTTGATGCCCCAATTCAATGCAATTTAAACACTTATCCCACAATCTACAAGGTCCGCTTATGTAAATTGTGTTGTTCCTTAATTGTGGATAAATCGAAGGTCCGCTTATCGATTTATCCCTACCCAAATCAATTAGTGATCCAACAAGCTCTTTTCACACTAATTGATATTGGATGATCACGAACTAGAACAACGAGATAAATAAGGCATAAACCTCAAATCGATCGGCTTTAGAGGCCAAACTCTATAATGCCACCAATGATATCAAGCAGTGTTCACTACTAAGGGAGATTGAAGCTTCAACAATCACGGAAAGTGAATTCCAATCTCTAGCAACATACAATAAATGCTTCTATAAGGGTGATCAATCCTAAAACGAGCAACTAGGCATGAGACAATTCAAACAAGCATTATAGAGCATTTAAATTGCATAAAAAGGGTAACACCAAAAGTCAATATTCACATATTCATCTTCAATCAAGGTTCAACGTGATCAAGGGTAGAATTAAGGGCGCTAGCCACCCAGTACTCCTAATACAATCAGTAAATAAAAAGAAATACAAGAATTCATAAAAATGAAATGATAGAACCAAAGGTTGATCAATGGGAAGATGAGATGACTCCTTCTTGCCCTTCTCTCCTCCTTGGAAGTGATAGTGGCTGAAAAGTTCTCCAAATTTGTGCCCAAGATAGGTTAATTTCGAAAGGAGGATATATATATATATATATAGGGGAAGAGTCGTTACTTCAGTTTAAGGCAAATCACGTTCAGGAATTTAAAACAGGACAAGGAATCTTGGCCGAGATGCAAGTGTGTCTCGGTCGAGACGTGAAAAAAAGATTTTTTCAAATTGTAAACCGAGGGATGATCTCGGCCGAGACGTGCAAAAGGGAAATTTAGGGCTTTTAGGGTTAGGATTATCTCTGCCGAGATTGGGTTTCATCTAGGCCGAGATCTTCATCTCTTGAATTTCTGACTTTTCCCTGGAGAGGTATCTCGGCCGAGATGTAATATTCGTCTCGGCCGAGATCTTTAGTTCTCAAAATTCCAGGATTTTCCTGGAGAGGTATTTCGGCCGAGATGCAATATCCGTCTCGGCCGAGATCTTAAATCTTTCAAAATTCCAGGATTTCCCTGGAGAGGTATCTCGGTCGAGATTTGTGCCCTATCTCGACCGAGATTAATCCTTCAGCCCTATCTCTTGTTGCCTCGACTGATCCATCGACTCCGCGATCGTTTGATGTTCTTTTTCGATCCTTTTGCACCTGTTTTAACACATAAACACCACAAACACATTATTTTGCCCATGAGAATACAAAAGCACTAAATACACGTGGTTGTGCACATGACATTAAAATGGCACTAAAAGTGCCCTAAAGTACGTGCACGAAACACGTGTACCAGTGGCTGATATTCTTTGATCAGCATTTCTCTCCATGGACTTGGGATCTTAGCAAAGAACAATGGAATGATGTCACGCTAAGAACAATGGAATGGCGTCACGCTAAGACAATGGAAGTGCCTGCCTATATCGTCTGGCCTTATCGTCTTCAGCTCCTTCAAAGTAGCCAACTCCAACAAAACCTAATTTAATTACCTGAGCCATTTTGTTGATGATATCCGCTAAGACTTCGCCAGCCCAGACATTTTCTACTATCTCGGGATTAGTAGCTTCCCAAGCAATTCTTACTGATCCTTCCAACCTTATCTTTAAAAGTGAGATGAAGTTTTCTTTGTTGAGATCTAGTGTTCTAGCTACAATCTGCATTGCGGCCGTCTACTCATCTTTGAGTAGTTATCTATTCTTCAAGTCCAATGTATCCAGGTTCAATACTAATCCGTATGGATGAATTGGCTCCAACTGAGATTTCCCATAAGGCGATTGCATATAGTTGGGCCTTTGGATTCTCTTTCTTATTTCTGCGGGATAACTATAAGCACCAGTAGTGATATTTCCCGTTGGTGCTATATTTACGCCTGTTGGAGGATCATGGGATCCCTCACTTTCTGCCACATTTGTTGGATTGTGTGGTATATTACGGGGAGTCTGTTGTTGTCCCATAGATACATTTTCTTGCATTTTTCGATCTCCAAGACCCAATCCTGCAAAGGATTGTGCAAGGTCGTGTAAATCCTCCAAATTTATTCTATCCATTATGATAGCTTCTTCCGGTTTAGAAAAGCGATCATCTTTTCAGTATTCGTCAGCTCTCTCTTCACTTTAGTGGTTTTTTCCTTTTTGATGTAAAATGGGTGTACCGAAAGATGGTGATCCTTGTCTTCTCCTTGCCATACTTAGTTTGGTTTCCAAGATGGTCAATCTCCTTTGAACATCCTTGAGTGTTTCAAAGATCTCCTTCTGATGGTCGAGGATGGTATCTCCATAACTCTACACTGTCTTCTGAATTTCTCTAAGATCAGTAATCTTAGATTTTTCTCCACTCACTGGATGTTTGTGAAGTGGATGAGATCAGCTGCATTCCCTTCTACATGTATCTCTTGTTCAAGGGTTTTTTGTCTGATCCTTTCTCTCCCTTCCTTTGAGCTTGGCATCTTGAAAGGCTGCTTTAGCTCGTTCGTGAGCTTTTTATGGCTTTCAAGAGTATTGTCACATCTTCGAAGAAATTCTTTGAAGAGTGTTTCCTCACGTACTTTCATTCAGATTCATATTTTACTCGTATGTCTCTAGGATAGTATATAACATAATAAATATAATTCATGATTTCTTAAATAAACCTAAGGTTCTGATACCATTTTTGTGCGTGGGATCAGATCTTGCATGAATATTAATTTAGTGGACCAATTTAGTGAACACTGAAAATTAATTAGGACTAAAATTTGATATTAAAAAATTGTATGACTTGACTGAAATTTTAAATTATAAATCCTGAATTGATACAAGAAAATTATTTTGTTTTTTAATTAATTCATAGGGGTAAAATGGGTAGTTTACCTAAAATATGGACATTTCATCCATAAAAAAAGTAAACTTGGCAAAATTGAAGGTGTCACCTTCTGACATGGGTAACAGACCCCATTTCCTCTATTTTGGTGACGCAGATAGAAAAAGAGAGTAGGAAGTGGGCCCCAAAATGTAATATCTGAATCAGGGGCGAACCATGAATTTTAGTTAAGGGGCGCGATATAATTTTTTTAACGATAGTAAATTTTAATTTCTTATCTACATGCAGGGACGGACCCAAGACGGATGGTTGGGGGTCCAAAAAAAAAATCATCGACCAAACATTAATATACACGTGATAATAAATATACAATATATTAAATTTATTATTTAAATAGAATATCAACAATATTTATTATTAAATATGTTGAAAGGTGATATCAGTAACCTATATATTAAAATTTAGAGTATTTTTATTGCATATTATCAAATTTATCCAAATTTATTTTATAATCTGAGGGGGGCCAAACCGCATACATTTTTCAAAATAAACACACAATATAACATATTACACATATTTTAGGGATACATAGAGTATGATGAGAGGTAGGGTGGGGGGGGCCAAGGCCCCCATCCCTCTAAGGTGGATCTGCCCCTGTCGACATGGACTAATTAATGTATATAGAAGGTGGGAGAGGGAAGGCAAGACTTTAGAATCCTTGGGGGGGGGGGGGGGGAATCTAAAGTTAATTTGATATTACACTATATATATATTCTTATTCTTTTAAAATTGAGGGGGGCAGCCACCCCCAACTGTTAGCAATATAGAAAAGCAACATACATAAGCATGCACAAGAGAGCAGCTCAGTAGCATAACAGCAGCATAGCAACATAGTTTCATGTTAAGTTTGTTACATTTATGTTGTATAGAAGGTTCTAGAAAAGCTATGTATTCGTGATTTGTATAAATACTCACTCTGGTATATGATTTGAGAATGAATGAAATCACATTTCACAGCATCTAATATGGTATCCAGTTCCAAGTGCTTAACCGCCACTCTGTAACTATTTTTTTTTAAATCTTCTTCAATCAAGCTTCAATGGCGACGATCAATGTCAGCTTCTCTCCTCCTACTTTCACCTCCATCTCTCTTCTGTTAACTCATGCCAATTATTCTCATTGGCGTACTCAAGTCATGTCTATCATTCGTGCTCATGATTATGAAGAAATTCTCCAGGGAAATTCGTTTCAACCGCTACGTTTCATACCTTCTACTTCACCAAACACAACTTCTGATTCTACAGCTATTCCCCCAGCACCACCAATTCTTAATTCTGAGTTTTAGATCTGGATTCGCAAGTACCAGTTTTTGTTCAGCTGGCTTCTAGCCTCAATTTTAGAGAACATGCTAGGTTATGTTTCTCGATGTCAATATGATGTTGAGTTATGGACAGTTCTCAAGGATATGAACAAGTCGCAATCGCGAGCTCGAGGAATGCGTCTCAAATTGTTGTTACAATGCACCAAAAGGGCGATCTATCTATTGATGACTACATCCTCAAAATGCGACGATATGCTGATTCTGTTATAGCTGCTGGATAGGATTTGGCTGATGAAGACTTAGTTCAATATATTCTCACTGGATTAGGTCCAGAATATGAAATCTATTGTTGTTAACTTAACTATGAAGTTAGATGCGATTTCTCTTTCTGAGTTACACTATCTTCTCCAATCGCATGAAATGCGTCTTCAGCAGAGGTTTCATGTGGAAAACACATAATCCGCCAATTTTGCTAGTCATGGCAGAGGCTATTCTAGTGATAGGGGAGGTAAAAACCCCAACCCTAGAGGTGGCCATAGCAGCAATGGAGGAGGTTTTACCAACACTAGATGAGGCAGGGGAAAGTTTTCTAAGAATAAAGTTAAGTGTCAGTTGTGTGGCAAGAATAATCATGTGGCTGCAAAATGCTTCAAGGGTTTTGATGTTTCCTTTCAAGGTCTTGATCCCTTTTATGCAGGGTATGATACTAGTTACACTAAATCATAATCCCAATAGGCTTCAAGATCATGCTGCTTCATCACACAATAATGCTGCTTCTGGCATTGATAGCACCTGGTGCATGGACAGTGGTGCTACAGATCATGTTGCATCTAAGCTTCAAGGTCTTGATATCCAATCAGACGACTGTGGAAAAAATAATCTAACTGTTGGTAATGGTTCTCAACTCTCTATTACTCATATTGCTCATTCTCACATTCCTACTCACACTAAATCTTTATTCCTCAAAACATTTTATGTGTCCCTAATATCGCCAAAAACATACTCAGTATTTCAAAGTTTACAGAGGATAACTTTGTGATTATTGAGTTTCATGATACTTTTTGTCTTATCAAGGACAAGAGCAATCACAAGACTCTGTTTGAGAGGAACTCTTAAAGATGGCTTATACATACTTGATCTCAGCAAACTCTCATCCCAGCAAGCTCATCATACCCAAGTTTCTTCCACTCCCAGCAAGTCTGATCATCACACCAAAATCCAGTCTAAAGATGCCACTGTGTTTCCTTGTAATACTTTTCATTTCAATAAGAATATTTCCTGTTTTGCTGTGAATTCTACTACTGATGCTACTATTTGGCATCAAAGATTAGGCCATCCATGTAAAGCTGTACTAAAACATGTACTGTCCCTTTTGAAATCTCCAATAAACAGTTATGTCTCTTTCTGTAACCCATGCAAATTTGGAAAAATGCACTCCTTATAATTTTCTTCTGTTGAACCACATACTACTGCCCCTTTTCAACTCATTCATAGTGATGTTTGGGGCCTTTCTTATGTCCCCTGCACTGCTGGATATCGATACTATGTTCTATTTCTAGATAATTTTAGTAGGTTTGTGTGATTATATCATCTTACACTAAAATCAAAAGTGTGTGCTACTTTTGAGCATTTTTAAATGCCTCAACTCAAGTGGCAGAATGTTTATAGCTAGAACTGTCAGTTTCCATGAGCAAGAATTTTCGTATATTGATATGTTCCTTAAAAAATATTTAGTTGACTCCTCTAGGAAAACTTCTTGTCTACCTACCTTTCCCACAATCACTTATACTATACCACCAACACCAAAATCCTCTACCAATACCATTTCCACCAATTTTACAGATTCTACATCTGCTCAATATTTGGTAGCGTCGTTTCTTACTACCAAATTAATGTATAGAAATATACACTTAACCTTATCCTACTACTCTAACTAGTAGAGTGGCAAGTAAGGGTCGATCCCACGAGGAACGGCCGAATAGTTTTGATCCCGATGTCAAGTAAATTATGATTGAATATGCAAGAAGTAAATTCTTAAGAAAGCAGTAAAGAGGGGGGAATTGATTAAGGACTAACAATCTACTAGTAGCAAATAGAAGTAACTACACGGAATTAAAAGCCTTTAACGTTCAAAATTAAAGAAACAAATAATCAAAGACAATAGAAGAGATCTTTTTCGGTTTTGGTTTTCAAATAGTAAAACAAGCCACCCTTGATCATGCTTCCCCTTGGTCTTAGACAATTGATGCAACTATTGTTAATGCCCGATTAAATTGTGATTCAAGCCCTTATCTCAAGGCTATTAACAAGCTCTAATAGCCTTGTTGTCCCTTAATCTTAGTTAATCAAAATAAGCTCTTCGACTAACCCTATTCAATTTAACAGAATCCTCGAATAAGCTCTCTTAGATCCAATAACCAAATGCATTAAACACTAGCACAACGAGATAAATTCAACATAAAACTCGAAAGCTCAGTTTTACTGGTTGAACTTTGTGTTATCCCCAATAAATAAATCTATTGTTTGCTACACAGGAATCGGAAATCCTACAATTACGGATAGTAATTTCCTATTCTAGCAACACATTCACAAATCCCTTAAAGGGTGATCAATCCAATAATCAATTCATAAATGTGAGTCAATAAAAGCAAATAACACAAAACGCTTGAATACACAATAATCTCGGTAACATTAACCGCAATAATCACATCAATGTCTCGACTCAAGGTTCCACAATGATCAAGGATGAGCTAAAGGGGGCTAGCCACCCATATTAACTAATACAATCAGAAAATAAATAGAAAAATAAAGAAACATGATACTGATATTGATGAATCCAAAGATGTCAATTGGAGAAGATGATCCTTCAATCTCTAGTCCAATCTCCTTCCTTGGTGGCTTTTGTGACTGAATAGTACTCTCCAAGTATCAAAAAGTAATCAAAAGTTAGGTTAAATTCGAATGGCATGATATATATATATATATATATATATATATATATATATATAAGGAGAGAAAGTGCTAGTAAAAACTAGGCAAAAACGTATTAAGGATTTCAAAACAGGGTAGTGAATCTCGGCCGAGACGGAAGTGTGTCTCGGTCGAGACGTGAAAAAGGGTTTTCAAGATTTGTGGGTCGAAAGGTGATCTCGGCCGAGATTTAACTTCATCTCGGCCGAGACGTAAAAGGGGAAAAATGGGGTTGGCTAGGGCTTGACTCAGTCCAATCTCAACCGAGATCTTGAGATCTTTGTCCTTTGAAAAGCCTTGAAATTCTCTGGTAACATATCTCGGCCGTGATGCGTTGTGTGTCTCGGCCGAGATCTTCAGTCTGTTCAATTCTTGATGAATGCCCTGGAGACTCATCTCGGCCGAGATCTTCAACTGCCCCTTCCTTTTGTTGCCTCGATCAATCCTTCGACTCCGCGGTCTTTTGATGTTCTTTTTCGACCCTTTTTTACCTGTCTTAATACAGAAACAGCACAAACGCATTATTTTGCCCATTAAAGTATAAAAGCACTAGATACACGTAATTATGCACATTATTGACACTAAAATGACACTAAAAGTGCCCTAAAGTGCGTGCACGGAACACATGTACCAATCTTCCTCACCAGCTCACTCAAATGCTAAAAAAAATGCTCCACAATCATCTAATATCTTCCTGCAATCATCCCTTTTCAAATCCTTCTTTTCATTTGCTTCCACATCCCACCCAGTCCATGCGAACTACATCCAAAAGTGGCATCTTCAAACCCAAAGTCTACAACACCACCACTTCTTCTAATACCGCTACTTCTTCTCCTTTATCTCTTAATGAACCATCCGCTGTTAGGGAAGCTTTAGCATAGAGCTATTGGAAGAGAGCCATAGATGTTGAGTATGCAACTTTGGTAAAAAAATCAGACTTGGGAATTGGTCCCCTTTTCCCAAGATATGAATCTGGTCGGTCACAAATGGGTGTTCAGGATAAAATTTCATGTTGATGGCAGTTTAAACAAGTTCAAGCTAGGCTCGACTTGTTGCTAAGGGGTTTCAACAGAGTGTTGGGGTTGATTTCTTTGAGACATATTCTCCTGTTGTCAAACCTATCACCACAAGATTGGTTTTCTCTTTGGTTGTTTCTAGAGAGTGGAAAATACATCAAGTTGATGTGAATAATGCTTTCCTTAATGGGGACTTGTCTAAACCTATCTTTATGACCCAGCCAGAGGTTTTTGTTGACTCTGCCAAACAAAATTATGTCTGTAAAGTGAAGAAAGCTTTGTGTAGCCTTAAGCAAGCCCCAAAGGCTTGGTTTGATAAGCTTAAAGGGTTTCTAATCAGCTGGGTTTCAAGGAGACAGTTTCTGACCTTTCTTTGTTCTATCTGCGGCATGGTTAAGACTTATTGCTGGTAGTAGTCTATGTCAATGACATTTTGTTGATAGGGGATAATGAAAAACAAATTCAGCAGCTTATATCAGATCTTGACAAGTCATTCTCCCTCAAGAATCTTGGTCAAGTGAGCTATTTTCTAGGCATACAAGTTCTCTTTACCCCTGGGGGTGTTCTACTTCATCAGCAGAAGTACATTTTGGATTTGCTACAGATTACCTCAATGGATCAATGCAAACCTTGCTCCACTCCATCTTCCTTTGGTCATAAACTATCAGCACAAGATAGCTTGTTGTTTGAACACCCTACTCTTTACAGAAGCACAATAGGGGCTCTTCAGTATCTGTCTATGAACAGACATATATTTTCTTGTGAACAAATTGTGTCAGATCCTGAAAGAGCCTATCAAAATCACTAGAAAACTTGCAAACGTCTACTGAGATATCTTAAAGGAACCTCTTCACTATACATCTTGTTCACCCCCATCACCTAGACTATCTCTCCATGTTTTTAGTGATGCAGACTGGGCATCATGCCCTGATGACAGAAGGTTTACTGGAGGTTTTGTGGTGTTTCTTAGTTCAAATCCAATCAGCTGGAGTTCCAAGAAATAACAAGTTGTGGCTTGGAGTAGTATAGAGGCCGAAAATAGAAGTGTGGCAGTGGCCACAACAGAACTGGTGTGGGTGCAATCTTTGTTTGCTAAGCTTGGTCTTACTGTTGAAACACCCTCTATCCTTTGGTGTGACAACAATGGTGCTGTGTCCTTGGCATCCAATCATGTTTATCATGCCAAGACTGAACATATAGAAATAGATATACACTACATTAAACAAAAAATGTAGTCTAAGGAATTGGATGTTCGTTTTGTGTCTTCTCTTGAGCAAATTGCAGATATGCTGAGTAAGCCCTTACCTAAGCAGCGTTTTGGTTATCTACGATAGATGTTCTCATTGTTTTCTCCTGGTTTGCAGCAACAAGGGAGTGTTAGCAGTATAGAAAAGGTACATACATAAGCATGCACAAGAGAGCAACTCAGTAGCATAACAACAACGTAGCATCATAGTTTCAGTTTGTTAAGTTTGTTACAATTCTATTGTATAGAAGGTTCTAGAAAAGTTGTGTATTTATGACTTGTATAAATACTCACTCTTGTATATGATTTGAGAATGAATGAAATCACATTTCACAGCATCTAATACCACCCCCTCTCTATTTCATCCCTGATCTAAATCTTGAATGATTGGAGAAATTCTCATGTGTCCCTGTGGGTAGTGTCTGCACTCTACTTGATGCATGACACATAGACAAAAAACCAACCTTTTCACCTTTTTTTCCCATGTGTTGCGTCCATGCAGTGTAGCACTATCGATAGGGGTTGATAAGAATTTCTCGAATGATTGGTGAACAATATATTCAAGCGTATTGCATTATTATATCTAAAATAAGATATAGGGTTGAATGCTATGATATTCCTCCCTCTTGTAATGTATCTATTTTTTTATGTTTTATAATTTATAAATGAGAGTTTAATTTCAAGAACCAAAGCATTTTGTTGTTATTATATAGAAAAATATACAAAATTTAATGTCATGAATTAGTTGCATATATATTGAATAAGGTCATATTTAATTACAAAATGCAGTCTGTACTTTCAATGATTTTTTACTTTGCAGCCTAAAGTAATTATTTTCCTGATCACAACCTGTATAATGCGGGATTTTGCTTTTGCAACCTCTAGTTGTATTTCCGACTATATAGGCCATATGAGAGCACATATTGCCAATTTTTGCAGTTTTCCTTTATTTTTCTTATCTTTTAAATTATATAAAATATTTTCTTTTTGACAAACAAAAACTTAAATAATAGATCACATTTTCATTACGGATTAATAAATACTAAAACAAAACTTATTCTTACATCAATAAATTTTAACCCTAAGTTTACCCACCCCAAAAATCCACTCTTTTTTACGATAAAAAACCCTAACCCTAATCAAATCCATCTTTGCAGTGAAGCACAACATCAATTTCACCAAGATGGAGAAAGAAATACCGACAATGGCGTGGCGAATCAAAGACCCGTGGTTAAATATAATTCCACCAGTGCTTCCTGATTATGGTAAGAATGGCGTACTTATCCTTGGTAAAAATGTGATGAGGGTGATGAGAATGATATGTGTTTATTTTATTGTTAGGGTTTAGAGTTGTTTATTATTCTATTGGGTCAATGGGTAACAGTTAAACATTTTATATTGTGCATTTGTCTTCTTTTATTTGTCCTTGTTAGAGTGAGAGTTGACTGTGAGTAAGGAAACATGTTTAGTAGCCCTTTTTTATCTGGGATAGTTTTTTTAAGCCCTTAATTAGGATTCTGAAAAGGGCTTCACATAAAGCCCTTATTTTGATTCCAGATTAGGGCTTTCCTTCTGCCCAATCCAAGTTTCTTAATTAGGGCTTTACTGTCGCCCAGGTTAGGATTATAATTATTAATTGATGTTTTTACTGGAAGATGTCTATGTTTACACACACTTTTGATTTTGAAATTTTGTGTAGTTTACATAATCTAGGTTCGGTGTGTTATGTGGGTGGTGCAGTAGCACATATAGATTATTGTGGTCCAGATGAAATGTCAATGTTAGAGGTCAATGAAATGGTGAAAGAATTAGGGATTGTTGGGGTTAACAAGCTATTTTTTAGTAGGAATGGGATTCAAAACTGCAATGCAGTTTATTCTCCAGAAATGACATGGACGCAGCAAACCTGGAGGGTTTCAAAGATGGTGATAGGTTGTTTGTTGTCTATGTGAGTCATGTCCAGGTCCAGGTCGGTGGGGAGGATAGTGAAATAAATTATAGTAGGGAGTATGGGAGGTGATGACAATTATAGGCAGTTTGTTGTATATACCCCTCAGGTTAGACAAGAACAAACTAACTAGTTAGACTTTTCAAGCAATGCATTTGCAGATCTCATTCTCATGATCTTCAGTTTGTTGGGAATGATAGAAATTTGTTGATAGTAACTCAGAACTGGAAGATAATGATGACCTTATATTTGAGGAAAATGTTGATGCAGAGGTAGAATGGGGTGGGTTGAATAGTGTATCCCTTAAGTCAAGGGATGGTGCTGGGCCAAGTAGAGTACCTATGTCTAAAAAGATCCACAAAGGATTCCCTGTCTTCAAACATCCTAGATAGGTGTTACTGAACCTGATTATTTTTGTTGGGCTGAGTTTTGAGGACATTGCATCATTTAGGAAAGCAGTTAGGATCCATTCCATCGTTAATGGTAGGGTTGTTAGTCTTACTATTAATAATGTTAATAAGGTTCAGGCTAAGTGTAATCATGGTAGCTGTCATTGGGTTATCTTTGCATCATGTACGAAGGGTGAAAAATACCATACATATTAAGACATTTTATGACAAACATAGGTGTCCTAGGAAACAGAGAGTCAAGCATGCAAATGCTAAACTTATAGCTGACATCTATAGGGAAAAAGTATATACACGCCCAAATTGTCCAGTGGATTCTATAGTCAGTTGGATCAACAAAGATCTGAAGGTAACAGTCAATAGGATGGTGTGTTACAGAGCTACGTACATGATTTTGAAATCGGGCAACATGTGTGAGAAATAGGAGTATTCTCTTTTGTGGAGTTATGCAGAATATATATACAAAACTAATCGAGGGACAACTGACAAGATTAAGTGTAAGCAAACTGTAGAAGGTGTTAGGTTTGACAGAATGCACACCTGTTGGGGGCCCTTCAAGAATGGATTCTTAGGGGGGTGTAGGCCAGTCATTTTCTTAGATGGCTATCGTTTTAAAACAGCAGCTAGTGGAATTAAGCTCACTGCAGTAGGGATATATGGCAATAATGGAGTTTACCGATTTGTCGATGTTGTTGTTGCAAACGAGAAGAAAAAGACATGGAGCCAGTTCCTCAAACTTTTGCTAGATTATATGGGTAGTATTAATCACAGTAGATGGACTGTAATGTCAGATAAGCAGAAAGGGTTTGTTGATGCAGTTGAGAGTCTGATGCTAGGATGTGAGCACAGGTTCTGTGTTACCCATCTGTACCAAAACTTTAGCAATTGCGCAGGGGTTTACACTTAAAAAATTTACTGGAGCAGCTAGGGCAACTAGATTTTGTTGACTTTGATAGGGTGATGGGGGAAATTAAAAAGGTAGACAAAGATTCATCTTTGTGGTTGGTTGCTAAGCTGCCCGCCGATTAGTCTAGATCTGATTTCAGGACTTTCAGTGTATGTGATAAACTGGAGAATAACATGTCAGAGAGATTTAATTCCATGATTCTAAAAGCAAGGTCTAAGCCCATAGTGTCCATGCTTGAGTCTGCTAGAATTTCCTTGATGAGGAGAATGCATATAAGGAGAGATAAGTTATGGGCTTGCCATGGGGAATTCTTTCTATAAGCTAGTATTTGAAGCTATGATGGAAGACGTGAAAAAGAAAGTAATAGATTATGAAGTAATCTGGAATGGAGAAAACCAATTTGAGGTTCAGACAAGTACTGGTGACAGATTCAAAGTTCGCCTAGGTGAGGGATCTTGCAGCTGGAGGAGGTGGGAGCGTATAAGACTACCTTGTGCACATGCTATCTCTGTTATCTTCTACCTAAATTGTAATCTAGACACATACATAAATAGCTGCTACAGAAAAGAGATTTTCGTCAAAGCATACAACCATTTTATGGGAGCCATGGATAATTCTGAGATGTGACCAAAGTCTAAGTGGCCACCACTACTACCCCCAGTTGCTGAAAGGATGCCAGGAAGGCCTAAGATGTACAATAAGATGGAAAGAGCAGGAGATAATGCACCATCAGCAAACCAGGTCACTTCTAGGAAAAAGGCCACAAAGTTGACATACCAGTGAAGTTATCATAGAAGGGCAGAGTAATGACCTGTTCAATTTGTCTTCAAGACAATCATAATGTAAGTTCTTGTCCATCAAAACCACCAAGCCAAGCTGGGCTTGACATCCTTGCTGCCAATGAAGTTGGGTCATCAAAGCTATAAAACAAAGTGAGTATTTATAGTTCATATATGTCTTTATTTGTGTTATGTGTCATTTAACATAATTGACCATTTATGCAGGGCAAGAAAGATGACAATCCAAAGCAACACCAAAGGAAGATAAACAATCCAAAGTCGGGGCAATTAAAAAAAAACAAAATGAAGTTGGACCGTCCAATGTCAAGAAGGTTGTGAAGAGAAATAAAAAAGGTAAACTCTTCATTAAAATATAAATGTATCTTTAATTATAGATGGTATAAATTTTGTATGTGATATTTTGCAAGTCCCAAATAATGTTGCAGGAAGCAATGTTGTTGATATGGATGACAATGATCCATTATCATTTGCGCCTTGAGCCTGAAGAGTGGTGGAACGTAACATCACAAAAAGAGGCTACACAACTGACTAAGGTAAAACATATGAATTACATTTGTTGTCTCTTTGTAAAATAACCTAAATTAGTTGTTTACAAATGCATGTCTTACTTTATAGGGAACTACCACAACACAAGATACCCCATCAAGGGTAACAAAGAAAAGGGCTGCTGCAATAATAGAGGAGGCTATTAAACAGAGTCAGGGAACTGAAAGTGTTGCAAGTGGATCTCCAAAGAGGATGAGAAGAGGCAATGATAACAAAAAAGACTCTCCGATCTGGACTACTCCCAAAAGAAATATCAAGATAGATCCCTAGAAGAGTCACACCCAAGAGGTATGCCAAGAACACTGATCAAGTGAAAAATACACTAACGAATCAAGTTATGTTGATGTGGAGAAACCACAACCTGTAAGGAGGAAAGTGGAGGTAAATTTATGTTATTTTGGCTTTTCGTTATTCATTAGAGTATATGTTTATCTTGAAATAGTGTATTCTGAGACATTTGATGTTTCCTTGTAGGAGAGAAGAGGGAAGCACAATATGAAAAACACATTAGATGGATACTCCACCCAGGTTGATAAGCCCAACCCAAAGCACTTCATTAAACCTCAAATGCCAGCTGGGGAAAGCACCATGACAAGTGAGGTCATGTTTTCAAAGGCTTCACTGGAGACTCCATCAAAGAAATCTTATGTGGTTTCTGATGCCCCAGTTGTTTGCAAGCAGATGTAGATTATTAGAGCATAGGCTTAGGATCAGTTTTTGACTAACTTTTGCACAGATAAAATCAAGTCCACACAATCTTTGTAAATCTTAGGATGTTCTGTTACAAAGAGATCTGTGTGCCTCTCACTTTTGTTGCACCTAGAAGAGTAAGAATGTAAATTGAAAGGACCAACGAACCTTTTTTTTTTTTTTTTTTTGGATGCCAAAACGTGGCTTATAATATTTTATGTAGTCCACCATTTAATCCTACAACTGCTTTTGTGACACTTTGGTTGTAATCATTGACATGTAATTATTAAATGTTAATGGTTTCTTAGCAGTTATGTGCTTTAAATATTGTAGATGATTTTTGTTGTGTATATCATTGGCCATTGTGGGAGTATTAAGTCTTAGATGGGCAGTTTGTATTGCCTTGGTTATGTTTACAACAAAATTGAATATTGTTAAGATTATGTGCATGATCTTCATAACAACACACATTTGATCAGTTAAACAATGAACTAATTCCCACCATCCAATTTAATGTTAAAGTTGAAACTCAGTTACAACAACTGGTCTAACACATGAAAGGATACCCAAAATGAAACTAATCCTGCTCAAGTACTATTACTACTACAAACACTAACCAGCTGACACTTTCTACTACAACATACTCAAGACTTGAACAAGTACATCAACAAGCAAACACACATTACAATCCACAACCATTTTTCTTTGTTTCTCGCTTTCAGTAGCTCTTTTTCAACCATCTCGATTCTGCCATCTTCATTATCAACATTGTTCACTCCGTGATCTTCATCTGCAACATGATTAACCCGACGTAGTAAACCGGGGATAATGCGTCTCAATCATTCTTCCACTGGTGGGTCGAGCCAAACAAAGAAATCACACCCATCTAAGGTCTGGAATAGGTTCGAATTTCATATTATGCATGTTTTCTTTTTAGGGTTTGAGATTAGAGGCACCTACATGTAATCTCCAGCAGCAAGCTTAGCGGCGACCCAGATTGAGGTCGATCCAGGAAGTTCTCTCGAAGGCGGCGATACCACAGCGCACTACTCCATAATTGACCTATTGTAACACCTAAAAGTGTTACGTAAAGACAAAAAATGTTACCATAAACTTTACGTAATATTTTAATGGGTGTTACATATGTTCATGTTACCTAAAGTTTAAAGTAACACTTTATTTAAGTGTTACACTAAATTCATAATTACAATACTTTATGGTAACAATAAAAAAGTGTTACATCTGTCCATTTATGCAACACTTTTGTTAAAAAAAAAAAAAATTGTATTTGTGATTGTTGAGTTTCGAACCCAGGTTTATAACTTTAAGAACTTTAATACCAAATACTAAACCACTAAGCTACAACAATCATGTATTCAATTTTTCAAACAAATATATAAAAAAACAAGTTTTTACTACTAACAACAATAAAACACTTTTAAGACTACCTACCCATCAACACTATATTTCAATTTAATTTTGTTTATTTTATTCCACATGCCAATTTAACATAAGTTTCCATTAAATTATTCTTTCTTCAAATATTCCAAAATACATCCACTTTATTATATATGTACATATATATATTGGTTTTTTATTAAATGATACTAATTTGGAACAACTAAATTTTGTACACAAATATGAAGACATTGTTTAGAAATCATTGTTGTCGATTATGATAATTTTATGTATCTACATTTTAGGAATTTTTGTGTGTTATAATGTGGAATAATTTCAAGACATTTTGTATGTTATATAACATATACAATTAAATAAAAAAAATAACTTTTTTTTAAACAAATAATACACTTATGAAGATAATAAAAATAAAATAAAATATTTCAAATCCATATTCTAATTATTAGTTTAGTTGAATATATAAAAGATGTGTGTTTGATACACACACATATATACACATAAATCATTAGTAAATTATATATCAGTAGCTGATAAATGAATTTTTATGTGCTCTAATAAATTGTATTCTTTGTAGGCCTGAGCCTATCAACTCTTCCACCTCATGACAAATGTTCGATTGAGATAAAATGTAACTCATATATAAAACATTTTCTCAACATGTCATTTACGAAACATTAGTGATTGAGAAGTCTTAACTTTTTAAAGTAAAATTAGAAAAATAAACCTATTGTCTTTCCTTAATTTGAATATAAGATATATCTAATTTTTATTAATTAAAAGTGTTTCCTATAAAGTGTTACTTATTTATAAGTGTTACATAAAAGTGTTACTTATTCAAAAGTGTTATGAAAAATGTTTACATATTCAAAAGCGTTACATAAAAAATGTTACTTATTTAAAAGTGTTACATCAAAGTGTTACATGTGTTAAAAGTGTTATATATACATAAATGTGATAAAAATGTTACATGGAAGTGTTACATATTCGTAAGTGTTACAAAAGTGTTACGTAAAAGTTAAAATTTTGAAACTGCTACAAACAAAGTGTTACATAAAGTTATTTATGTTGTAGTGATGGCAGCGGACATCCGTTTCTTCAAGGGTGATTTGCACGAATAGGGAGGTATGGGGGAGGATATATAATCATGTCCCAATTAAATTGAGTCAAATATTACCGTTTGGTTATCATTTTAAAAAGAAAAAGAGGAAACACGTTTTATAATTTTAAGGTAAGAAAAATAAAGGAAAATTGTAAAACGGGCAACATGTGCTCTTCACGTGACCTATATAATAGGAAATACAGTCGGAGGTTGCAAATAGTGAAATCCCGCATTGTATAGGTTGTGATCGATAAAAATAATTACAAAATGAAAAATCGTTGAAAGCACAGTCTACATTCTGTAATTAACCCTAAAAAATAAGTAAGACATGCACGCCCGAATTCATAAATTTTAAAGAGTTGTACTTGTATTAAATTGATCAAAAGAAAAGTTCTCATTGTGAAATGGAAGGAGGATAAAAGATCAATATCTTATTTTTTTACTCATTCTTTCTGGCAAATTTATTTATAGTTGGTATTTGACCTTAAACTACTCCGAAAAATCCAGAGGAATTTAAATGCGCAAACCAAAAAAATTAAGGGGGTGTTTGAAATGAGTTTATAAGCTCCTTAAAACATCTTATAATATGTTTATGAGCTTACAGGCTCTTGAGGAGTATTTGGCAAAATAAAACCTTAAATAACTTATATGATCTATAAGTTCCAAAACCTTATAAACTCCAAAGAAAATAAGTTTATCTACCCTATTTTATTTTTTCAAAATCTTATAAGCAATACGTAATTTACGAAAATACATCTACAATATTTTACAATATAATTTGGTTTGCAGTTGAGCAAGGTGGGAAGGGGAGCTAAAGCAAAGGGAGCTAGAGGGCGGGGGTAGGGATGTGACCAAATCAAATCATTTTACTCGATTTGTTATTCGAATTCGATAAAGATGATTCGGATTCTAAAAGTTCAAATTCGAATTCGAATATGAATTGATTTTCAGATTCATATAATATTCAAATTTGAATACAAATATAGTTTTATTTAATTCGAAGAATTCGAATATTCGATTCGTTTTTATATTATATATTTTTTAAAATTAAATCATACATATATTATACTAAATATATATAATATATATTTAAAATAATTGCATATATTATACTCCCTCCGTCCCGGCCTAATTGTCCAACTTGTCATATTTGTTTGTCCCAAACTAATTGTCCATGCCCATAAATGGCAAATTCTCTCACAATCTCCACCCTCAAAATCTCTACTTTTAATCTCCACTTTTGAAAAAGTCAAAGATTCCACAAAATCTGTTTTTTCTTAATCTCCATGCCCGGCCAAGGTTGGACAATTAGGCCGGGACGGAGGGAGTACATATTATTAAAATTTGTAATTAAAAAAATTAAAAGAAATTTAAGTTCAACTTTAAAGATTTTTAAGAAAATAATATTTGAATTTTTAAAAAATAAAAAATATCTAAAAACAAAAAATAAATATAAACTTTTCAAATCTCAAATTAAATCGAATATGTTCGAATAAGTTTCACGAATTGAATCCAAATGACCTTTTAAAGTCCGGTTAATAATTTATTGGAATTCGAATTCGAATTCGAGTTCATAATTACAAATACGAATCAAATTTATTAGTATTTAGTTCAACTCGATTCATTTACAATCCTAGACATGGGTGCCAAGGGGTAGAAGCAAGGTAGACTAGTGGGTCAGGGTAAGGGCAGGGTCGAGGGATGGTGGGAGAAATTAGTGAAAATAAAGGTGCATTTGTTTAAGGTTGGGGGAGTGCTGAACTGATGTTGGCTGAAGTAAATAAAATTACGAGAAGTATGTAAAAAATAGATTTAGTCTTCCTCATTATATTGGTGAGAACCTTAAACAAACACCAAAAGATGTAATTTTTATTATTACAATGTGAAAAGAGGCTATAGTATCAAATACTTTAACATCATGTAAAACTTTAGGGCTTAAAAACTCAATTGTTCAATTACTTTAACAACTTATAAACCCATAAGTTACTAACTACATTTTATAAAATGTTTAAAGGGTTAATTTCCAAAAGCAACCTGTACTTTGCGGGTTTTTACGCTTTGCAACCTAAATAATTTTTTTTTTTGTTTTTTTTCCGATTAGAACCTATATTTTGCAATTTAACTCGAAATGCAATTGGCAACATTTTCAGGTTATATAAGCCATGTTACTGGCACATGACCCATTTTTATGTATTTTCGTTTTTTTTAAAACCTAAATACATGTACTTCGCATTTTCTTTTCTTATTTCTTTTATATCCCATGTAAAAACAGTTTTTACTCTAAAACACGTTTTTTACTTCTCTCATTTACCCCATAGGTAATTCCAAAGGTTATTCTTGTTTTCCCCCAAGGAACCCTAATCGCCGATTTGGTCTCCCTTCCCCTAAAATCTTCTACCCACAAAATCGAAGGCTCATCTGGAGCTGCTTACTAGTAATGCCTTTGCCAATCCGCGACGAAAGTTACCTCAAGCTACGAGATGGTGCAGTTGGTCACCATTATGGTAAGCTCAAACCCTCGATCGGACGTGTGTTGTTATTTTAGCTCTAAATGTGTACCTTGAGTTGTTTAGGGTCAGTTATTTGGGTAAAATTGGGCTCAGTTCCTTTTCACATTATTATTTGGTAATCTGGAGCTATTTGTTCAAGTAATTTTGGGGTTGTGGTCTCCGATTTCAAGTTGTTTAATGTAGTATTTCGAACATGTTGTTTAGTTGATTGTGGGTCAGTGTGTATTTATGCGAAGTATTGTTGATGGTGGGTCAATTTATATTTATGGTTTCGAATATTTAGTTTAGTTGCTGGTGGGTCAGTGTGTATTTATGGTTTCGAAGATTTAGTTTAGTCAATGGCGGATCAGTGTGCATTTAAGCTTTCGTAGATATTGTTTATTGTTTAGTTTTGTAGGGTTGACTTTTGTCTTGTTCTGATTTAACCCCATTTGTGAGCCCTAATTTGACATTGCGCTCCTTAATAGACCCATTTGGGGAAATTTTGTGTGTGCTCTGTCAACTTGGGATTTCACATTCTGATATTTGAATAATTCCAGATTTTTATTGTTTTGTTTTGTAGGGTTGACTCATGTTTTTCATTGGTTTTGGTTTCAATTTTTTATTGTTGGTACAAGTCTGTATGCTGAGTATTTTACTATCAAAATGTACCATTTTGGTACATTTCGTGACCTAGGTATAATATGCTATGTGGGTGGGTCTGTAGCCCATATAGATTATTGTGATCCTGACGAGATGTCGATGCTTGAGTTGTTTGATATGGTTAAATAATTAGGGTTAGTCGACATGGATAAGTTGTACTATTATAGGAATGGGGTGTATAACTATAATGACCTTTGGCCATTAGATCTCGACATCGATACAGTTAACCTGGGTGGGTTTAAGGATAGCGATAAAATTGTAGCAGCTTATGTCAGTCATAAAGGGGCGAACGTGACTCAGGATAGTACTTCATTTGAAGGGATGGGTAACACGTCACATTCTCAAGCTGATAATCAAAGTCAGCTTGTGATATTTGTAGAAAAAGATGACATTCCTCTACCTCAAACATCTACCACATATTTCACTCAGAATGAGTTTGCTGACCTTGAGCAATCTGATGAGAGTGAGGATCTAAATTCGGTTGGAGACGATTCTGATAAGTCTCTAAAATTTGCAGATTTTGAATCTGAGTTATTTGATAAAGATGACTTGGACTTTGAGGAACATGTAGATGATATTGTTGAGTGGAGGGGGGGGGTCTTAGGAGTGGGAATTCTACAACAAATGCGCCTGACGCAAACACCACAAGCACTAGCAGATCTCCTAAATCAAAACTGAAACATAAGGGCCATCTTGTTTTCAAAGAACCCCAGGACGGGGTTTCACCTCCCCAATTTTTTATCGGCCAATATTTTGAAACATTTGCTTCCTTTAGAAGAGCTATTAGGGTGCACTCAATTGTGAATGGAAGAGAGGTCATGTTCAGAATCAATAATGTTGACAAGGTTCAAGCCAAGTGCAAACACCGTACTTGCACTTGGCAAATATTTGCTTCTAGGATGAGAGGGGAGAACACCATTCAAGTTAAAACCTTATGTGAGACACATAAGTGCCCTAGGATACAAAAGGTCGAGCATGTCAATACCAAACTCATAGGTGATGTCCATAGGACCAAAATATACACTGATCCGAGCTGGCCCATTGATTCCATGGTCGCGTGGATCAACAATGACTTAAAAAGTGACTGTGACCAAATAGGCCTATTATAGAGCCAAGTACATTATTTTGAGGCATGGTACCATGTGTGAGAGTGAGGAGTATGCTAGGTTGTGGTCGTATGCTGCTGAAATTATAAGTACCAATCCCGGTACAACAGTGACAATTAAATGTAAAAAGACGGTCGAAGGAACTAGGTTTCAGTGGATGTATATTTGTTGGGGGGCTCTAAAGTGAGGGTTTCTAGAGTTCTTGTAATTTCCTTGATGGGTGTCACCTAAAAACCGCTGCCGGAGGTATCTTGTTAACTGGTCGTAGGCATAGATAGGAACAACTGGGTGTTTCCATTCGCATATGCGGTGCTTGAGAAGGAAAAATACAAAACTTAGTGTTGTTTTTTGAAGCTTATGTTAGCCGATTTAGGAGGGGAAAACCATGCTAAGTGGATTGTGATATCTGATAAACAAAAAGGATTAATTGAGGCTGTAGAAGGCTTATGGGCGGGTGTGAACACATATTTGTGTTACACATCTATACAGAATTTTAAACTAAAGCATAAGGGTTTGCATCTGAAAAATCTATTGTGGAAGGCTACTAGGGCTACTCGAGTAGTCGATTTTCAGAATGTAATGGGAGACATTAGGAAGGTTGATAGTAAGGCATTTAATTGGTTGGTTGGCAAGCCACCCCACCATTGGAGTAGATCGCATTTTAGGACCTATTCTTGTTGTGATAAGTTGGAGAACAACATGAGTGAGAGTTTTAATAATATGATCTTAAAGGCAAGATTAAAGCCTATTGTTTCGATGCTTAAAACTGTTTAGGTGTCCATAATGAAGAAGTTGCACACACGTAGAGACAAAATTAGGTCCTATCATGGTGAAATCTGCCCAATTGTTGAGCAAATATTAGAGGAATTGAAAAAGAAAGCTATGGAGTATCGTGCGGTTTGGAATGGAGAGAACCAATTTGAGGTGGAAAGCCCGTGGGGAAGTAGGTGTAAGGTCCACTTAGGGGAAGGGAAATGTGCCTGCCGTAAATGGGAGTTAACTGGTTTGCCATGCTACCACGCAATTGCATCAATATATTACTTGGAGCAGACTCCAGAACAGTATGTCAATAATTACTACAAAAAACAGACTTTCTTGAAGGCGTATTCACATTTTCTTGGTACTTTAGACAGTCCCAACAATTGGCCCAAAACTGAGTGGCCTTCTCTCTTGCCCTCAGTAGCACAGAAAATGTCGGGAATACATAGACTATTCAAAAGAAGGCCAAGAGCTGACGAGGTTAAACCACCATCTGTCACAACTCAAAGCAAGTCAAAGAGGAAAGGCAGGAAATTAGCAGACGAACCCCTTAAAGTGTCCAAGAAGGGGAGTGTGATGACATGCTCCATTTGCAATGGGCAGAATCACAATGCACGAGGCTGTCCGACTAAACCGGCTGCACCCGAGGAAGCAGCGAAGAGAATCGGCAAGGGCAGAAATATCCCTGTTGCCAAAACTGTAAGTTCCATGTTTTTTGTGAATAAAATTTACCTCTTGTTTCTTTTGTTATATCTCTAAAATAGATGTATAATTATCAGGTTTTGTCAATTCTTTTCTAGGTACACAAGAAGAGTGGTTTGAACTGTGGCGAAGGCACTAGCAAGGGTGCAACTACCTCAAGGAAACCTCCAGTGAGCAAAAAACAGAAGTTAACTGTCCAAAAGAAAACTTCCGAACACAAAAAAACACAAGCCAAGGTATTGTTTCATGATTTAGAATGTTTTTTGTGACCCCCTTAGCTAGAATATGTTATCAGAAAAATACATTCTGTTGGTTTTGTATTAACCAAAATCTGCATTCTACAAGGGTGACTCCAAGGAGGATTACATTGACTTGAGGGATAAAGGTGGATTTGATCCTATTCAATATGTCCCAGATGATTGGTGGAATCTCTCATCCACCCAAGAGGCCTCACAGGTTACCCGGGTAATTCACATCCAAAACTTTATGCTACAAGATTAATTATAGCTATTAGACGGGATTTATAATGTGTAGTGCCACTCCGTTTTCTTAATACGCAGGAGCAAAAGGATCCTCAATGCACCCTAGGTAGAATGACAAGCAGCAGAGCTAGTCAGATAATTGAGCAATCTTTGAAGAAGGTGAATAGAGACGAAGGGCACAAAAAATGTTGAAGCAAAGCCCGACAGTTCTGTAGCGCAAAAAGAGACACCCAAGAATATAGGGCTCAGGAAAATCACTCCCAAGCATTACGGTAAGACGAAATCTGCTGATGGCGATATGTTTATGTGCACACAGGAGTCAACCACAGTTGCTGCTGCCACAAACGCTCCAACCGCTAGGAGAAAACTTGAGGTATTGTGGCTCAATTTTGTTTCATGATGGTATGAGTCGTACATATTAGATATGATTCGTGCACGTCCATTTTTTAATCGTACGAAATTTGCTTTTAATTATCGTAGGTGGGGAAAAAAATCAGTAACAAGAGATCCACAAGCTGGCCCTTCTGTTCTGATTGATAAGCCAAATCCATGGGGTTTCATCAAGTCAGTTGTTCCACTTGGACCCAATAGCCTTACTGATAGCGTCATATTCTTCGCAACAATTCGTGAGGCTACATCACCTAGTTTTTTCATCCCATTAGAAGGCACACCTAGGTGTAATCAGATGTAAAAGGAGGTTGTGTGATGTTTTTTGGTAGTTTGGTTAATTGACTGTTTATGTAATAGGATTTTTTTTTTGTATGTCCAAGCTATGTGTAGCTGACTTGGATACTAGCTAACGTTTTGAGTGACTAATCGTGTGGTCACTTTTTTGGCACTCGAACTGAGGTTTAGTATGCCTTTTTTTTTTTTTTTTGGAAAATCCTTTAAGACAGTCAAGAACCAAACTGGTTCATAACTTTTTGATCATGTATAAACATGTATTGAACTTCATTCAAAAGTTGAATGTATGGTGAATTGTAATTCAGGTAAACTTAAGGTTTCCCATTTCTTAATATCTTGGTAGTAGGATTTGTATAATTTGTATGACATTACTAAAAAAATTCTGGGTTCATTTAGGTTGCAAATTTGGGGGATTCTATGCATTCGACCTGGACCAAGTATGTTAGAGTGTAAATTGGCAAGACTATAAAGTGACTCACGTGTAATCATTTTCCTCCACATTGCAGGATGATATCAAAATCGACTCAACTAGCAAAACATTTCGGTCAGTATAAACAAACTTCACATTATTGGCATGGTTTATTAGTTACTACAACCACTTTGTCATTCAAATATCCACAAAACAAACACAATTCGACTGAACGAACAAAAAAATTCAGTTACCAAAATCAAGCTTCCACAAAACAAACACAATTCGACTAAACGAACCAAAAATTTCAATCAGTAAAAAGCTTCCACAACACAATCACAATTCTACTGAAGCAACAAAATTATTTAGTCATTGAAAACAAGCTTCCATTAATAGCATGATTGATTATTTACAACAAAAACTACCACTTGGTCATTCAGCAGAAATCCACAAAACAAACAGTCTAGACGGGTTAACAACCATACACTACCACACTTTTATCACAACACTAATCTATCCTTTTCAAGAAAATGCAAATTGCTAACACAATCTAGATCCACTTCTCCCTCTTTTTGACCCGAACGATTTCATCTTCAAGAAGCACAATTCTCTCTCCGTCTTCATTATTGTCGGCACGCTGCAAATCATCTCGAAGGTTGTTAACCCGTCTCAACAACCCGGAAACTATCTGGCGAGCCCTTTCGCCATCTAGTGGGTCAATCCAACAGAAAAAATCGCAGCCATTTACAGCCTGTGAAAAAGTCAAATCATTGAAATCTAGCCTCAAATACAACACCAAACCCTAATCTGTTGGGCAAAAATGAAATCGACTAGTTCTTCATACAGAATCTGCTCAAGCAATCCACTAATTGTTTAAGAATGCGAGAGTGAACAAGAACGGAGAAGATTTGTTTGGGCCTTTCGATTCATACCCGATATCGTTCACATACGGCATAGCACTTGCCAGGATTCTGTTCCATCCACGATGTACGAAGCACAGCAGCGTCGCCGCATCTGCGTTGTCATTCCATCTTGAGGCCTTGTGGGGGTGACTGGTTGAGGACGCGAGTGTGCAATTTTTTAGAGGGGTTGTGACTCACTTCTGGTTTTTAGCTTATTAACTGGAGTGAATTTACCCTAGGCTATTTAAATCTATTTTTACATAAGATATAAAAGAAATAAGAAAAGAAAATGCGAAATACATGTATTTAGGTTTAAAAGAAAACGAAAATCCATAAAAATAGGTCATGTATATAACTTGAAAATATTGTCGGAATTGCATTTCGAGTCAAATAGCAAAATACAGATTACAATCGAAAAAAAATTAAGTTGCAAAGCGTAAAAACCGGCAAAATATGCTTTTAGAAATTAACCTATGTTTAAATTAAGGTTACTCAAATATCCTCTTAAAAAAAAACAGATACCAAGAAGAATAAAAGCCAAATGATACATCGTCCATAAGTTACAATTTGACGGTCCAAGGTTAAAAGCTATTAAATTGTGGTAAACTCTACACATTCTCCACAAACTTGTGTAGCCTAATCATGGGTTGCTAGTTAACTGCAATTAAACATTATATTTCACTCCACGCTTCTTATTTAAATCCCTTAATCTTAATTTCCGATTGAGAAACGAAAAAACAATGAGCAGAAAACCAAAGCAAAAGGTTTCCTTCTTCAAGGTTCTTATCCGCAAGGATTTCACTCGCCGCCTTGTGAGTAGTCATTATAGATTCAAAAATTGTTTAGCTTATTGTCTGATAATGACACATTCGATCTCTGCAGCGATTACCGCCCCTTTTCACTCGGAAATACAGGTCGCTCCTGCCCCTAAATTCTAAGCTCCGAATCCGTTCGCTGAGAAGAAAATGGAGCGTCAAAGTGGAACATTTAGAGAAGGGGATATTTGGCTTCACTCAGGGCTGGAATAAATTTTCCCTAGATGTTGGATTGGAATTCGGGGAATTTCTAGTTTTCAAGTTTAATGTAAAAAACTCCACTTTTGATGTTACTGTGTTTGAAACCAGTGGTTGCGAAAAGGAGATAACAGTTGGGACTCAAGATTCTGATGAATTACTGTTGAATCACAGTACATACTCACTTCTTTCACCTTTGCTTTCTTATTTATATTAATTTGTAATCAAAATCTGCATTACTATATTTTGATGCAGAAAACAAAGCTGGGAAGGATTGTAGCCCACTATATTTTGAAATTGAAATGAAGCCGCATCACCGATCAAGAGTTGTAAAATTCTGATCCAATATTCATTATATCTTTAAATTAAGTAGAAAACCCTAGATCTGATCTGATTGGTTGTTGAATTATTACAGTCACTTAACAAAAGATTTTGTATGGCGACTGGTCTAAAGAAGAAGAAGACAGTGCGGTTGGTGTACGCAGGAAAGCAGGAGTCATGTTACGGGACAGTTGTGTTGGCTCATAGAGGAGGTTGGAGAGTTGACATGGCTAAGGGGTGGCATGCTTTTCGGAGGAGAAATGGCATAGACTCTGGAAAAATGTACTCCTTCGAGTTCAACCCTACCAACAATGTCATACAGGTTAAGGAGCTGCAACCAAGATGAACCAACAACTACTTTGATTTCTGTTTTATGTCTACCTTGTTTCCTTATGGTCTCACAATATTCTGTCCCGTTATATTTTAATCTGGGAACGTGTACAGTAAAGAGGCTAAATATATGGCCCTGTTTGTTTATGGCTGTGGGTGGCTGGAGTACTGTAGGCTGTGGGGAATATAGTGGAATATGAAGGTTGAGGTAAATAAGTGAGTGTTTGTTTATGTTGGTTGGAGATTGAGTTGTGGGGTAATTATAATATAAAAGGTGTTAAAGTTGATTTGATGTGTGTAAGAATTAGTTAGTGAATGATTGATTATTGATTAAAGTGTGTATTGAGAGTGATGTTTGATTGATGATGTGTGTAAGAGTTAGTTAGTGATTTGATGATGTGTGTGGAGATTGTGGGCAATTTATTGCTCACAACCAATTGACAAACACTTAGTGGGTTGGGCTCAATCCACAATCGATTGACCCAACCCTAAACAAACATGGCCTATATAAGGCACTTAGCAGATTATTGTATTATATTCTAAACTATGCCATTTATCATATAAAGTTTATGGATTTTGACAACTCATGTTTTAGAAGGATTATGTTGAATAATGTTTTAAACTTTGTCGTTTAACATACTAACTTCACGAGTTTGACATATTAGTAAAATTCTCCCTTATATGTACCATTCTCGTTGGAATGCACGAACGAGCTTTGCACGTGAATTATTAAGGGAAAAGCAGACAGTTAAAAAAGATGCAAGTGACTCATTTATCATTGATATTTTTACTTTATTTATAAGCATAAGATTATAACAAAAATTGAATAAAAGTATGTGAAAATATAATTGTTTCCCTTATAATTTATATAGGAAAAAATCGATTTTGGCTTCGTTATAGGCTTTTTTGGTCTAGCTGTAGTTCTTTTGGCCCAACCGTTGAAAAAGAATGAAAATGTCATGTGACAAGCAAATGCATGTTAATTTTAATTTTTTTAATTTTTTTCTGTTTTATATAATTTGAAAAATATAAAATAATTTATAGAAATTATAAAAATTAATTTATATAAAAGAAAAAATAAGATTTAGACACCCCATCCATCGGCCAAATTTTATTCCAGCTCTTTTTAACCATTCCCATGCCTATTTCCCCAAGCTAATTTTTACAATTTTTAAAATTTTATTTTTCGGGGTATAGGTTTCGTGTGTGAGACCACTTAAAAAACTAGAAAATAAAAAAAGAAATAAAAGAATTGAATCAGGAGGGTAGGTGGTGGTGGGTTATGGACAGGCAAGGAAATTAAGAAAAAAAAAAAACTTAAAATAAATTAGAAAAAAAATGACCCGGAGGAGGAGGGTGGATGGGTGGGGCGGAATGGTATTAAAACTAATTAACCTGATGGTGGGGTAGGGTTGGATGGGTGAGATGGGATGGTGAGGGTTTTTTTTTAAGATTTTATTGTTTTACTTTATTAAATTCCTTTTTATATTTTTTAGAAATATAAATAAGAAAAAAATTAAAAAAATGTAAATGGTAATGTGTCTGGTCAACTATACCAATTTGTCAAATTCATGAATTTGATATGGTCAAAGATAAACTTTAAAACATAATAAACTACTAAATGACGATCTAAACTTTTGGTGAATTTTAATTTTTTACCATATATATAATAGATTATCTGCAAGATTTTCCATTTGTCGTTGTTATTCTTTAGAAGGCAATGGTATACATAGTACAAAAAATCGAGGGTCAATATTCTAAATAATGGAAGCTGCAGATTGTATATTGCCTTCCATTTTCACTGTCTCCCTTTTAAAATAAACTAGATTTTCACCCGTGCGATGCACGGGCATTTAATTCTTTTGTTATACATGTTTCGAGAGTATATAGTTTAATATGCATTTTATACAATGGCACAATGTATTCCGTATGTTGTATGAACAAATACATTGTATAACATGAAATATTCTAAGTCATAAAGGTATCAAATGACAAAGTGGAACATGTAACTGCTATGAACTAAAATAGTGGAGAAAGAAAAATACAATAAGTAGTAAAGTCTAAAGGTTCTGAAAAACCTCTCAATATACGACATTGACAGTCGAATTGCTACCTTGTCTATCTCCTTTGCATATGAGGATCTTCAAACCATGTCGATTCGTAACTCTTGACAAAGCAACATAAAGTTGGCCATGCCTGAATACCGATTTGCACAAGAAGAGGCCAACATTGGATAGTGACTGACCTTGGCTCTTGTTGATTGTCATAGCATATGAAACTGTAATAGGAAATTGACGACACTGAAATTTGAAATGTATCCTGGCATCTGATGGCGTGAGTGATAATCTGGGGATTACAACCTTTGTACCCACATTAGTTTTAGTCATAACTTTTCCTTCAAGCACATGCGTACCAAGCCTAGTGAGAATCAACCTTGTACCAATACACAATCCAAGAGTAGGATCAATATTCTTTAAAAGCATTACCGGAGTGCCAACCTTTAGCACCAACTAATGATTCAGAACACCAGAACATTTGATTGCATTTAAAAATTCCGGTGTATGTACATTAGTCATTACATCAACTGTTAGATCTGATTTTCTTGCACTATCAGAACTATAGTATGTTTGACTCTCACCAGTATTTTTTTCAATCATATATTGGTTAATGGAATCAACTACATCAAGAGTTGGAGCTAAGATAGCTCTTTGTTGGAGATGTTCTTGATCATTAATTCTCTCTGAAAATGAAGGATAAGTACTCTCGACAATAGTTGCAATCGGGTCTCCACCTTCAAAGAGCAACATATCATCAGGAATCTCTATAAGTGATGATCCATCACCAACTACACCATCTCCGACAGTTGCAATGCAATCTGAAAATTTCTTCAACTCAGAACATTCCTCAGTGCAGGCAACCCTTTGCAACCGCATGTTCTTTGTAAGCCGAAGAACCTAACAATCCTTCCAAAAATAAGCAGCATTGATTGTTGCATTTACAATATCCTGTCTCCGACCCTTTGGGATTACCGGTAATATCTGACGAAAATCTCCTCCAAAAACAACTGTCTTGCCACCAAAAGGTTTGGTAGCATTTGAGTTGTCAACAACTTTCATCACATCTTTCAACGTCCTTTCCAACGCCTGAAAACAAAACTTGTGCATCATCGGAACCTCGTCCCAAATTATTAACTTACTTTTTGTAATAAGTTCATCAAGGTCACTCCCCAGCCTAACACCACATGTTGAACCTGCGTGTGGATTGAGTGGTGTTTTAAACCTAGAATGCGCAGTCCTACCACAAGTAAAAGTAAAGACGCTATACCACTTGAAGCCACATTAAGTACAATCTCTCCCTTTGATCTAAGTGCCGCAGATAAAGTTCTCCAAATGAACGTCTTTCCTGTTCCACCATATTCATAAAGGAAAAAAATCTTTCCTTTATCTAATTGCACAGACTCAAGAATAGCATCATATGCAGTACGTTGTTCATCATTCAACTTAGGAAGTAACTCTTCATGCTCCAACCGTAGAGAATTTCGATCATACTGTAGTTCATCATGCAATAACTAGTTTTTGAAAGTGGAAATATCATCAAATTCAGGAAAGGGCATACCATCAAAATGCTTGAGACTGCGGTTACATCTGTGTAACAACTTCTCGATTCGATCAGCGCCAGATTTTTTATTTGAGCATCAGTCAACGTCAAATCTACAAAAAAATCAAGCAAGAACAAAATGAGTGAAATATGATAACAATATAAACTCAAGAGAATTTTAAATGTAATGAGATGTTCAATAATAATAGAATGTATACCTCTATTGTTGAAAAATCTGCGTTGTTTATATAAAACATCATCTGACAGAAACATCCAACAATTCTCCCAAACATCCTCGGGTCGGCTTATGCAACTCTCTGTTAACAATGTAACAAACATTGCACGTAAAGAATAAGCAGATGCCCAAAAACTTGCCTTTGTAATACCATCAATGTATTCCTTATCATCATCTAGCAATCCATACGCATAGGCATCACGATATGCTTGATAATGAACTTCATGTGCGACTTTCATATCATCATGACATCTTGCTCCTCGAATAACATTGATAAGGCATCTTTGATAATAAGCATCACCTGATCCAGGAGGCACATAATACGTTCTTCCTAATGCAATACCCTTTTCACGTGGGGTCCATTATCTGTTTTTTGGCTTCCAAACAAAAAATTGGGGGAATTCTGCATAAGTTAGATGATTAGCTAACTTCGGGTACTTCTTGTTCACCTCGAACCAAGCCTCAAATTTGCTCGTCAAGAAATTTTGACGATCGACAATTTCTTCAATTGGATCAGAATCAGAGAATATGACATCTGCTGACCGGGTAGGTGGAAACTCAAACATTCGACTGCAGGATGTCTGTAATGAATAGGAAATGCAATGATCCTCCACATTGCCTCGCAAAGAGAAACATACCTACAATCATAATACATCTTCACCTCATCCACTTATTTTCCAGTGTATTCATCGCGAGCACTTCTGAAGATCTTAGCAGTAACACGATCATCTCCTTTGTTTATATACTTAAACAAATACTTGATCGACCGAGTCTGGTTGCACCATTCTATGTTGATATGCGCACCATATTTAAGCAGCAAATAACGGTTTTGCGGAACTACATATCTGTTATCAAGCAGTACACCATTTCTCGTAATAGTTCTGCCACTATCACTTCTTTTGTATAGTGAAAATCCTTCTTTATCAAAAGTGCTAGCATCAGCAAAGTCCTTCGGAAAGTATTTTGTGCAACCCTTTGATGACATGCAAGCTACTTTTTTATTCGCAATACCACACGGACCATGCATCATGTAATGCTCGACAGCTGCATAATAATCAGGATCTGTAACAACGTCCGGAATTTCCGCAGAGATAATTCGGCCGATATCAGTTCCAGTAATATACTTGTCTTCTGATGCAAGAAACAATTAATATATGGGCATACAGGAGTCCACGCTTCTGGAATTCTACGGTATATATTACTACACATAAAAAAGAAAAAAATAATAATACATTACTTATCGCTGTATTGAACATTTTAAAACAATACACATAAAAAAAATTAGTAAGCGTAGAAAAACAACTTCTAAAAAAAAAAAAGAAGAAGCTAAAGTTAGATGAGCACCTGCTTTGACACTTCCAAAGACTATTATTTCGAAGATCCTTAAGCAACCCATCAAGCTTCATCTTGAAAACACGACATAGTATATCAGGTTGATCTTCAGGTTTTAAACCTCTAGGTTGAAGATAGCGTGTTATTTCTGGCCACTTTGCATTACATGTCAATGTAATGAACAAATTTGGATGTCTCGTCCATCCACAAATAGTCATTGCATCATGAAAGTTCTGAACTATGTTTCGTGGTCCACCTGTGTACGTCGGAGGTAATACTATTCTCAAGCCTTGTGTCGATGCATCTGTATCACCTCGCAAAAGAGCATCAGCAAGACCCTAATACATCTCACATCGCAACTGCTTTTGATATGTCCTCGCAAAAAGTAAACGTCCCGCTTCAACAATAGTATACCCATCCACCGACAACTGTTGCGTTAGCCGTCTACAACGCAATAAGAGACAATACTCACCGTCCCTATCGTGAAACCGATATACAAAGAACTCTCTTGGACTTATTCTCTTTCTTTTTTTCCCCACAGAAGTTGTTGTGTCGGCCATTGCTATGTCATCTCTATATCCATCTTCCCCGTATGGAAAAAGCAAAGGATATTGCAGACCAAGATAAACAGAATGTAACTTGTTAATATGTTTCAGTTGACCCGATTTTATCTCGACCACAATATCTCTATTACTTAAAGCTTCGTCAAAGTCTCCAACAATTAATGTATCTATTTATAAAACAGAAGGTAAATTGTACCTTCTACCGTCATGACCTCACCCAGCAATAAGTTTAAGCTTCACATCCAAATCAGGGCTCTCCTCGATTTTATTCCTTGCCATCCGAAATGATTTGACTAAAATATTGTTATCGTCAAGCATTGACTTAAGATTAGAAACAATATCAGCATGAAGTGTTTCAGTGTTATCTCTTGACCTGTTAATTTACACAAAAAAATTAATTTGTTATAATCTAGATAACTAATAACCAAGATTAGTGTTAATATACTGAAAAAAAGCATAAATTAAATAATGTCATAAAAAGATGGATACATACCTGACAGAGTTTATTTTGTGAGAAACTTCATTTTCCGTGTCATATATGTAAAGTTGAGCAAACTTTGGAGTATCATCATCAGGGGGCAACAAACTACCAATTAAATGATAATTTCCTCCATGCAGCTTAAATATTGGAGGAGAATTACCAGAATTTGGTCTACTATCGATCTTTCCTTCGATGGAAGTGAATGCAAACATACTATTGTAAGATCGTATGTTTTTTATAAAATGTCTGCTCTTCCGAGTTTGACCACTCAGTAAATCTTCCAAAAGTTGGGGTGGTTTTTTCATAGAAGGGAGACTAATCTTTCCTTGCATGCAACAAAGCGAGTATTTTGGTTTTTTCGCCTTGTGATCAGAGCGCAATCTCTCTTCATACCAAAAAAATGCACCACAAAACTCACACTTCAACTCAGCATCTCCAATATCCCAATAAACTAAAAAAAATAAAAAATAGTAAAAAAAAAACATTAAATTGGAAAAACATATGATAGTTAAAGCTGATGAAAAAATTCATGAATTTATGTTGTTACCTGTAGATGTATAAGCACAAAGTTGTTCATCTTCATTATCACAATCGTCATTGACAACCGCATCTTCCTCGGGACTAATCCATAGAGATTGAGTTGTGCATATAAGATAATATAATTTTATTGTTGGAATTGAAGGATAAACAAATTAAATATAATAATAATAATAATAACAATAAAAATATTAAAAAAATATCTATTATAATCCAATTAGTTACCTTGATGAAACATCATGATTTGCTCGACTTGTGGTATAGACTGAAAAAAAACAATTATAAAAATAATATTGTAAGTGTATAAGAATCTTATGTTAAAACTTACCATTTGTGATTTCAGAAAATGGGTCATCTGATTGATCATGTGAATTATCTCCAAGCTGTACTTCAGATATTGGGTGCAAGGTGCACGAACTCCTACAGGTACCTATAAAAAAACACATAAAATTGAAAATATCAAAACCATGTAATATAAATCTAAAATAAAATTACAAATAAATTCAAAGAAAAATAAATTAAAAGATGACACATTCGCGTTAACTATTTACCTTTTGTCCCTGAATCAGGCTACGGTGTATTTGTTACCAGTTTATTTAAATTGGAACATTATTTTTTACTTGCACTTGAATGAGGGAGATCTAAAGAACAAACATAAAAAATATTAGCTCCATTTGTTTTTTTACACATGCAATTTATAATCAAACAATATTGAAGCCAAAAATATATATAAAGTATAAGTTGCCAACACATACCATTTGTAATATCATGAAATGCAACCCTTGCATTAATATGTATAACATATCCCACATGAATCCGACCAGTTAAATTACGTGCAGATGGTGTTGTACGGGTAGCTAAGATTAAACAATTAAGAAATTTAAAGTGAATAAAGCTATGAAAGTAACAATTTTTTTAAAATTTATAAATATAATTTTAAATTTAAATTAATAATGACTAACACATGAAAAAGTATAAATTAACTATAAATCAATGAATTAATTCACAAATAAATAATAAAAAAAAATACCATGACGTGGTCTTTCTCTTTTCTTATTCATCTGAGCTCGACGAAACAACCTTGCTTGTTTTGCCATACCTTCATCCACTCTATAATGAATTGCAATAAGCAAAACATTAAATATTCTAATACTTATAATATACTTTAGATAATAGTAAAATTAATTTAATTCCCATAAAACATTTTATTAAGTAAAAATTATAATTGGGGTGAGGCCAATCATATCTAACTTCAAAACTATACACACCAAGAGCATACATTCAACATACAATTATATAATTTTCAAGCAATATAAAAATATTACAATGCAATACTAAAAAAACTTAAAACAATAATAATGGTCATGTGGGCCAGAAATATTAGTGAGGAATAATAAACATGTGTCAGCCCACTACCTAATGGACTAATTAATAGTCCATGACACTACTAACTTAAATGCTCAAATCTGCTGCATATCCTATTCAATCTATAATATATATAAAAAAAAAAAAAAAAAATGGGTCAAATATCATGTAGCCGAATGGGCCACAATAGAGAGCCCATTCATTTATTTGATTCTAGAGCCATCTGGACATAACAACTCATCACACCCCTGATCTAGTAACACAAACCTCTCACCGTCTCTCTCTTTCTTCTCTTCAGATCTAGTAACATTTGGAGGAAGATGATGACTCTCCATCTATTATCTACGTTTCTTATCACTATCTAGCTGAATAATGTGTTTCTGAGCTCCAATCTTCCTTCAGATCTAGAGTTTTTCAGCATAAATTCTTTTTTTTTTAGATTGTTATACATATCTGAAGGAAGTCCATAAATCTTCTTTCTAAAAATTCATTTTCGGTTGAGCATTTTTTTTTTCTTTTTTTTTTGTAAATCTATTGTTTTTGTGTTTTTTAACACTTCCTTGCTAGTGTACTATAGATCAGTTGGATCTAGTTTGATTTTAATGTCGAGATTTGAATTTATGGGTCGTTTTACAAAATTTTATATATATTTCAGTACCAAAAAGAAAATGTTCAGATCCAGCTAAATTTTTGGGTGAACTTCAGCTTCTTACCAGAAAAATGCATGTATGAGCTCCGATTGTTTGCCCTTTTTATGTGTTTTCGACCCGATTTCATTTTTTTTGTGGTTTTGTTTTAAATTCTTACGACCGGCCTAAAGGCTATTATATCATCGATTTACCGTGATTATAGTAAAGAATCATCATTTTAAGCGATTTTAAGAAATAAGTTACTGATTCAGTAGTCCTAACACCAATTTTAGATCGTTGTGTTTCACACTTTACAGTCATATCCACGTGTATTTTTTATCAATATTTCAGAAACATAACTTCAATTTAAAGATGCTATCCAAACATGCAAGCTTCAAAAGATTCAGATCTGCGAGCACATAAACGGTGAGCATGCAATCCCTTGTGTTGTTACAGTTTTAGTTTATTTTATACTATGTTTTTTGTTAATTTGAAAATTTAAACTTATATACTTGGGGGGAAAAAAAACAGAGACAATTTTCTGTGAACTCATGTTCTGCTAGTTGTTCGCCTAAACTATTTTGGTTTTTCAGTTATCCTCCTTAAAAAACGATTACGACCAACAGTGGAGGTTTTAGATATCTATTCTAGGATTTTCCTAATTTTAAAATAAAAAGTGAATAAATAAGTCTAGAAATCAGAAAACAAACCTGTCAATTTCGGATTTGGCCTTGAAGTGAACTGTTGTGTAAGAATTTCTTCTCCTGATGTTAATGTTTATATGATGTCCTTCAATTGATGCGTTGTTCTTCCTCCGAATACTCCTCAGTTGATCAATTATTAAATAGAGAAGTGTAGGAAGAAAAAAGTTATTTGTTTTCCTTGATATAAATACTTGGTTTATACATGAAAGAATCAGTTTTTATTTTCTCTTTTTTTGAATCTGTGTAGGTAGTAGCCAGTAACCACAAAAGGGCAGTTATTATTTCGAATTTTCAACTATTGTTGCCATATCTGTGAAATTTTTAATGTAATACACATATATATATAAGTAATAATATTATTAAAATTGTGTTCATAATAAATTGACCATTCATATTTATAAATTTTTATTTCTTTTTTATTTCTTTTTGTGTGTGCATAGCTACTAACAAATTGGATCATGCAACAAACATTCCACGGGACGATGCCCTGTAAACTATCCATAAGGGTCTATAAGAGGTAATTTACTCAATCCTGGCGTATATCCTACTGTTAACTTACACAAAATTTCATTTTTCATTTGATTAATTTAATTTCTGAGTTATCTTTAATTTGTATTTCATAATTTTTTTTCTGAAATTAATTGTAGAGAAATTATTATTTTTAAATTAAATTGAAACACTGCTGGCTTTATAATATGTTCTGTGTATGATTCTTTTTTATATTGACAAATAATTTTATGATTTATATCTATTCATGCATTATGTATAAGATTTGTATTTATACTTGATAGGATACTTTTCTTTTAACATATACAGCAAAACATTTATATGAGTTTTTTTTGTGTTTTTCATTTTATTTTTTTTTTTGTGGACAAACTACAAATCGCTTAGCTATATATTTTGTAGGTAATATATATATATATATATTTAACATAGTACACTCACAAAACATCTAAAGCATCTAGTAAATAAAAGAAAAAAAAATGCTTACATGTTAAATATAATTAGATTTGAACTGTAATACTTCTGTATAGAGCTATTGGTAATTAAATATAGTTTTAGTTGCATAATTAAATAAAGAATTTGTTTCTATTACCCTAGCAATTCTATTACTTCAAAATTTTAACTAACAATTGATTTTGCAAGTTATATAGGAGATAATGTGTATCCCAAGTAAATCAAAGATCTAATCCCAAAATACACGTTGAAGAGCAACTGTTGCACCAAACATGCAAATAAGATAAGTATCAAAAACCACTTAGTATTGCAGATTATGTTTGTCAAGTTGTAATGTCCCATGTATTAGTTGACAATTAATATGTTTGAATACCTGGAATTTGTGTTGACATGCTACACTCCCTGATTGTGTATATACATTATACGGTGCATTATAGCATAACACATCTGGCTTGTCATATTAGCTATATAGGTTTGAAAAGCATAGGTAGATACAATGCATAATTTAAAATAATTAAGCTATAGTGAAATTGTAATTTACTTGTATAATAAGAGAAATATACTCATGAGCAGAATATAGGATACATGCCCTAAACAAAATATATTAACTTAAATAGAAACATAGGTCTTTGGAAGTACAAATAAACTACTGGAAACGGAATAACATAGAAATCCTAGCTGAAATACCCTAAATAAGACACCTAGTCCTATCCTACTATGACCATAATAACAAACTGGATTGAAAACTTAGGGAAATAACTTAGTAATCAAACTTAACAGCAGAAACTACTTCCAAAGCAACAAACATAAACACCACATAACTTCTCCTTCTTAATGACAACCTTCAGCTTCTTCGAACCTTTAGCATTCTTCACCTCTATATTCATCGAACGCTTACCAATCTGCTCATTTGTTTTGTCATCCTGCACAATGTCCTTCCCATTCTTTTTCTCTGGTGATTTTCCATTAGTATGCTCACTATCATGTTGATGTTTGGGCATGTTTGTTGATACATCAGATTCTTGAACATAAAGAAATGTAGAGATTAGTGTACAATATTTAAGCAAGTAAATCTTATTTTCATAGATTTATAAATATTTTTCTTACTTCAGCAAACTGGTAATAATTTTCCACATTAGCAACCCCCACCTCAAGTGAAAATTCCATGACATTATACATGTCAAAAAATTTCTCCTTGAGATCAGCCTTAACCTGAACCTTGAACAATGCATCCTTATCAGATATTGCTTTCGCAACATACTTCTGTATTTCTACCATATCATCATTCTATGGGAAAAAATGCAAACAAAAACTGAGTTAGAACAATAAATTGTTTGGAATATATGTTTGAATTTTAGACCGTCGGAATAAGGAGACTACATGTTTCTTTTTAACATCTTCAGCACTCTTTCCAATCAATTGCACACATTCTTTAGCCCAAAGTAAAAACCGCGCAGTTCCAGACCCATCCACAACACGAATCTCAATTTTATACCTATGTCAGAAGTCATACATATTGAACCACAAAAAAAGCCAATAGAAAAACAATCAACACATTAGGACAGTTTATGTAATCATAAGATTTTTGACAATTTGAGTTACATATTATCACCTGTAGGTTCCTGTTGAGTCTTTCACACGACACTTAGAACAAAAAAACTTGGACTCAACCTCAATTAGCTTTTTGGTACAACGCTTGCAAGCAAGGTACCACAAATCCCGAACAGTTTCAATCTCAACAATAGTAGCATCAACCCTATATGTACCATCCTTTGTAAAACAAAACAACAACAATAAAAAAAAAAAAAAACAAATATACATTATTTTCGAAATTGTATTTTTTGAAACAGTAAATCAATGTATCTGCTAGTACTTTTTTCCAATTATTTTTACCTTATCCACCTCATTGAGTTCAGCTAAATTTTTCACAACTGTGTGTCCACTGTTTATCTCATCCTCAATAGACAGAAACACCTTGTTGGATGATCTGTTGATGGGTGCATTTGATTCCCCATCATCTAGCAACCTTATTAGGTATATATAGAAATAACGATAGTTAGTTCAGTAAAATTTATAAGACATCAAATTTCTTTGAAATTGCATTGACATTTTTTACTTTTTCTCGAAGTCTTTGAATTCTGCACTATCACCATTAACTATGACCTTTGTAACGTTGTAGTTATTTGAAACACTTATATCATATGTTCATATAAAGCACATGAAGATCAGCACCTAAAATTCAATTAAATTTGTGTATGAAATTCTGTGTCACATACCACCATATAGTCTTGCACGTCCAAATTGTATGATCACAATTACTTGCTTGTTGTTGACATCCTCCAGATACGGTAGTAGGCAGTCAATGTACTCCTCCCACAAAGTGCATGACATCTTATTATTCCTGCAATTTAGCATACAATATTTGTTTGTAATACATATATGCGAATCAGAAATTGAAAATAATATAAAGTGTTGCGAAAAATAGAGTATTACTCGAGATCCTCAATCCTGAATTCTATCCAAGTGCTTGTGTGATTTGGGTGCTGGGTAGGAGGCTGGTATGAAACCACTCGCCCAATGATATCTGGCAGAAGAATGTTATATATACATTAAGTTAGAACAGATTTTGTACTCATAATTTTTTATAACACTAAAAATACAAATTTTACCCACCAAATAACTTGAATTCCTCGACCGCTTTTTCCGATGTAAGTGCAGAAAAGCTCCTAAACTGATACATGGACATAGGGAAAGCATCATCGAAGATCTCAACCACATTACTCCTCGTTAGGAATATCAACTTGTACTTGCATGATGTTGTCTTGAACTTGTGTCTGTTTTCAACAACGATGAAGTCTTTTACAACAAAAAGACCACCTTCAGTAAGCTTTGGTTGAATAATGTCCATGGCAGTTCCCTTCATAGATGCATGGATACGATCCCCCTATCAACATTGCATTGCATAATTAAGTTAGTAAAAAAATATTGAACATACTATAGACATAATTCAATAATGTGCATTTCAATTATATTTTTACCTCGCGATCATGAAAAACACACTTAGTGCTTGCGATTTGATTTCTGTTTCTGAAAATCGGGACATTGTAGCAGAGCACCAATCGAAGCCTCATTGCCCATTGGGTCTTTGAAGGGTTAACATCGAATCAAGTTGAATAGAGGAGCCATTGAGTTGTGAAAAGGAGTGTAGAGTAGCAGAGTTGGAAACAATGAAGACCAATGATCAGTAGTAATTTGATAGATGAATACTAAGATGTATTGTCCAAAAATTAGCTATTTATAACTGTTTCTGTAAACTAAATTAAGCAATTTTCCACTCCAGTAACCCATAATTTAACGTAATGGAGCACAACTATGATACTATGAAAAAGTTTACTGCTAGTTATAGCTTCCAGGTAGCAATTGTATAGGTGAACGTGGGTATCTATTATTAAACGTGTGCCATTTTTTAATTAAATATTATAGTATTAGATTATTTTGGAAAAGAAACACGTCAGCAATCATTAAACAACGAAAGTTAACATATTGAGAGAGAGAAAAAAAAACTAAATCCAAATTAACCACAGCAAGACACGTATCTAGTCAACATTGTCAACGATTCTCCTTTTAAGTTAAAGGAGGATTTAGCGGCAAGACTACATTTCCATTAATAAATAAATTTTATTCGCAAAGGAACACATTTTGTAGGGCAATTCTAAATGGAACAATGACTGTTATGCAACACAAAGAACTAAGTGCATGTCGATTAATAAAAGTGACTTAAGCCAGGTTATTCAATAATAGGTGATTTGCATATCACAAAATACAGAAAAACGAACATCAGATTCATACTCCAATGAAACATCCCATTCCCAATAAATTTTAGACAGAGGGTATGTTCTACATGGGTCATGCTACATATATGGATATTTTTTGCACATTATTGGATGTGTCTCATGTGGCAGCAAAGCACCAATTTTTTTTTTTTTTTTTTTTTTTTTTTTTTTTTTTTTTTTTCTGATTTTATAAAATATGTCACATATCACACGTACAGAATAGTGTAGATGCTACATACAAAAGTAGCATATAATTTCTCGTTCTGCACTAAGGTGAATCACAATTGAGAAGGGTCAAGACCACTCTTTCTTCATTTCTAAATTTCAACAAGAATTTAACTTCTTTATTCTAAGTTGAAATGCTACCACAAGTATAAATTTGTGCTAACTTAATTGTTATATTTTGTTACATCAATATTAGATTGCTAAGGTCATCTCCAACTAGAAGCTATTATAAATTTTACACCATTTTTTTTTTGCTCCAATAATACATTACTTTGGTGTTTTGACTAATTCAACACTACTAGTAGTGCACACTACTTTATCATACTACTTTTTTTCTTTTTTATTGCTTCTTTTATATTGTATTAATTTGTTATGTTTATTTTTAAGTATTAGATAGTGTATTTATGTATCAAAGTTACTCTTATAATTAAGTTTATAATTATAATTGAGAAAAAAATATAATTTTAACAATAACAAGAAAAAACACTATATAAATTTAATTACTACACAAGGCATTATAAATATAAAATAAAATTATAAAAGGGCATGAAATATATAAAATTACAACAATACGAAACATATAAATAATAACTACATAAAATTATTTAACAAAATTAAACACAATATTACTAAAACAGAAATACAAATAGAACCTAAAAAATAAATTAAATTTTCCTAGTAACGTCCAAGTCCACTTCCTGACCCTCCTCCAGCACCTGGATTAAAATTCCAAACATAGTAAATGGATTGATATGTTCTTTTGTTGCTTGTTCTTGCCTTTTTTTTTTTTTTTTTTTTTTACAACATTCGTTATTGCTCCCCTAGAAGAACTCACGTAGTTCAGGATCTTCAATGGTGCTTAGATTTATTTTTAAAGGTTTTTTTTCTTCTTTTATATTATTTGCTTCAATTTTTCTGGCTTGTAACTCAAGATCACGATCTTTTTTATTTATGCCCTCAATAAAATTTCTCGAAAGGAAACATTATCATCTTTCATAGAGTTTACAAATTTGTCATCATCTTCTTTTTGTTTCCTTTTCAACTTTGCTTTTTTCACCCCCATCGGGTCGTTGTGGTGAAGAATATTTACCAGGTGTAATATTTTATCACTTAAATCAATAGAAAAATGGCCCCAACGAAGGATTCAACGAAATAGGGTCTTGGCTATTACTTTCTCCAGTCATTTTTTCTGCGTGGATGAAGGATTTTAAGACGCCATACATGATCAAACTTGAATCCTAGCGGATATCCTTTCTCTGACCTCATTAAATCATTTGCACGATTTATCTATAAAATTGTAAACTTAGTTAAATTAAGGATCAATGTCTATAATAAGTCAATGTATATAGTTTGCTCCTTTGCAGCATTGAGATTAAGTTGTTCAACTTTTCATATACATCCGTTGAACTTTTTGTAATGTTTATTTTTTAGTTTTCATCGGCTTTGCAATTTCTGGTTACGTTCTTGCTGGTTGGAACTTGCATCTGAGAGTTGTACTGATGTGCAATACATGCCCAAAGACATCCATGGATTGGTTCGTACCCACTATTGGATCTTGCGAAATATCGAGATAAATGTTAACAAGGATTTGGTCTTCAACGGCATTGTAATTTTTAGTACTTGGAGGAGCCATTGCACAAAAGAATTAAAATAATGGTATTGATGTAGATGGATATGTGTTTGTAATAATCTTTGTTTATGTCATACATTTATAGAAATTATTTGAGATGAAGTTTGATAAGGATTGTATTGTGGTTTAGTTCACATGTATTGTGCTTATCGGAATATATTTTATTTCGATTCAGATTACAGATAAGCTTCGAACAATTAGCTTTGTACGGTTTAGATTTAAATATATTAAAATTCAATGGTTGTGGTTGGGGAAGAACACGGATTGTGCTTGTTTAACGTCCTTATCCAATTCCGATAAGGTTTGTACGATATAGATTTAAAGAGACCAAAATATGATGGTTCTTTTAAAAACCACATGGATTGTTGTTTAAAATTAATATCAACAATGGGTATTTCACACAGATTGTGCTTATTTTAAATTTTCATCAACGTTGGGTATTGTAAGCACAAGGATCATGCTTGTTGGAATAGTACTATTTTGTCACTTTGTCTGTAAACCCATTTCCCATATATTCTCCACTTTGCTTGCAAACCTATTCCCATTCACACTTCACTTTGTCTGTAGACCAATTTCATATCTTATCTTTAATTTCTCTTCCATACTAATCAATTATGAACTTCCATTCAGCTGGCTTTTCCAATATGCATACTAATCAATTATGAACTTTCATTTAGTTGGCTTTTCCGTTATGTATTCTTCTTCTTCTTCTTCTTCTTCTTCTTCTTCTTCTTCTTCTTCTTCTTCTTCTTCTTCTTCTTCTTCTTCTTCCTCTTCTTCTTCTTCGTCTTCTTCTTCTTCTTCTTCTTCAAGTTCGTCTAATGGTGAGCTTCAGAAGATTATAGATGAATATGATGCGGTTCAACAAGTTTGCGTTCAAAATATTCCAATAACAATCTTTTGGTAGCTGAATATCTTACGTGACGTCGAAACGCCGAACCCACTCATGGCAGCTCAGTTCTTGGTCATAAAATAATATTTTATGACCGAGAACCAACGGTTAGAACCCTTGAAAAAGATTACTTCTCTAGAAATCCAACATACAACAAAGATCAGTTTCGTAAGCATTTTTTAATGTCCCAAAGTTTATTTCTTCGTATTGTTGAAGCTGTAAAAAATCATGACCAATATTTTGTGTAGCGGAGGAACAGAGTTGGGAGACTTGGTTTGTCTACACTTCAAAAGGCAAAAACTAAAACCGAATACTTCTGTATACAATGCCAACAGATGCAACTTATGCATATATCAAAACTGGAAAGTCAACGACAATAGAACGTGTTAAAAAATTATCGTGCTATTGTGGAGATATTCGGGGAGAATATCTAAGATTGCCTACCCTCAATGATGTTTCTAGATTACTCCATATTAGCCAGCAACGTGGTTTTCAAGGAATGTTAGGAAGTTTGGACTGAATGCACTGGAGGTGGAAGAATTGTCCAACAACATGGGTCGGGCGATGTATTGGTCGAAGTGAGTCGCCAACAAATATTCTTAAACTTGGAGCTGATTATGATATGTGGATATGACATATTTATTTTGGGATGCCAGGATCCAACAATGATATTAATGGGTTAGAGTCGTCTCATCTTTTCTCTGGCCTTGCTAAATGTACTCTTCCAACACCTTGCGTCGCTTGCTATATTGCATGTTTGTAGTGATTGATTTTAATCTGAAATACCAATGATACCTCTGTATATCCTTCAATCAAGAAAGAAAATGCTCATTGTTTGTTTTTATTACTCGAGGACGAGCACAGTTTAAGTTTGAGGGAGTTGACAAACGGGGTTTTTTGCTATTAAAACATGCTTAGAATAGGGCATATACCATGCATTTATATGTTCTAAGCTCCCGTTCTCACGATTTTATTATATTTTCTTTTGGTCATCGAAAAACCATGTTTCAAGTATTTTTGCAGGTAAACAGATCAAAAGTATGATTATCGGACAAAAAGGCGAAGAAGTGGACAAAAAAAGCCAAGAAAAGGGGTGTGTGCGGCCAACCCGTGCACACAAAAGGAGATGGGCATGGACCGTGTATGGCCTAGCCCAACATCCAGCACAAAACAAGGTCGTGTGCCTAATATGCAAACAACACAGACCGTGTGTGATTCAATCAAAGACCTAGTGCAAAAAGTGACGCATGGCGTATCCGTGCATCCATAAAGAGGACTGCACAGACCGTGCACAATCCCTGCTAGGAAATTGCGAGAAAGGCCAGGCACGGTCATGCCGTGCGTGTACGAGCTGAGGCGCACAGACTGTCCGCCCATCCGGCTAATTTTGCATGGGCTTCTCCATGTGATCCTATTTTTTCCCCATGTTCACTTAGGCCCCTAAACTTTTCAGATCTTTAGCATCTAGAATCATTTGTATAGTTTAAAATTGAGAGAAATTGGAGAGCAAAAGCTAGGCAAGGTTTACTTTCATGATCAAGATCAAGATCAACATTAATTAGGTTTTATCTTTCCATTACTCATTAATATTTGTATGAACATGATTATCTCTATATATTTGTGTTTATCATTTATGATGATTATGGTTGACTAAATTTCCTTAATCTAGGTTTAGAAAGTAGATTATGGGTGATTAGTGATTTTTACCCTATTTAATCTCCTGTTATGTTATTAGTTGATTAATTGTTTATAACTCTTATTGAATGATTTAGCCAATTTGTTCAGTAATTTATTATGAATTGAGTTGGAACCGCGAGGGGAGATTTAATCATATATCACATTAACTGACATGATTAGGTATTATAACCGAGAGGTTTGAACTAATCGTCGAAATTTTAGATCTTAGATTATACGATTGTGAGTTATCTTTAATTAATCAATCGGAGACGGTGATTAATTATATATAATCACCACTTTTCTCACTCCGAGAGGGGGAGTTGCATGCCATTAGTGATCATTCCCTAATAGCTAGCATTCGGTTTAAACATGGAATCCTAGATTATCTTCTTTAATTATTTTAAAAGCCAAACGTTTGCTCATCAATTGATCTTATTAGTTTTGGTTAATTATTTTTAAATCTTAGTTCGAAAAATATAAAAAACCAACCATCGATCGTCTAGTCAGCTAATAAAATGCTAAATACAATTTTCTTACCCGATATCGATACCAATCCTCTTGGGATCAACCTTGTACTCACTTAGTGCTTGTCTATAAACTACAATATTCCTTTCTAGTGCAAAAAAAAGTGTAAGATGTTGGAGAAGGAGTGTTGATTTCGGGCTATTAGAGATGCCCTAAAGGAAAATGACGAAACAAAAGAACTAATCAAAATAGAATAAACAAATAGAAAGAGCCAAATCGCAGCTCGTGCATTTCACGGGCAATTATCTAGTTTTTTGAAAAATGTACAAATTCTCTTTCATTAATCGATCATAATTTTACTTAGAAAAAATATTTTTATTCCACAAATTTCATTTAATTTCCTTATTTATTTTGGAGTATTTGAAATTGATAATAGAGAATGATGTGCATTATAAATTTTTTTTTTCTCTTTTAATAAAGAAATAATTATAATTTGTGATAATTAAAAAAAATTAAACTATCTTTATAGTATAAAGCTAGTACTACTTATTCTATTTTTCTGTGAAATGCTTACTTCTAAGAGCACTAAGAAAACTTTGGTGTATAAGCAAGTAACAAACATCCTAATTTCACGAACACTAACACTTCTATCAAAAAAATTGTCCACAATATATACAAGCAAAAAATATAAATGTCAAGTCAAACCACATCATAAACTAACTTCTGGTTGCATCAAAATTCTAGAGTAGGCATCATCAATCTCCCTGTACCCTCATCTCACATATACAGTTCATTTTTCAAAAATTTCAAGACCAATCATTTTATGCATAAAACTCTTGTTGTCACCACAAGACAGTTTTGTGCTGCTGTTGTGCCTTGGTACCGTTGTATGTGCGCCATCCGCCCTCAGTGGGTCTTGCTTCTGCGCCATGAGTTCTCAGCCTCATGTAAGTTTTGTTGCGCCACTATGCGCCTTTTTTTGGGTTACCATCGTCAAGTTTTCCTGCTTCTCTTCATTTTCTGTCTTGTTATCTCTATTTATTTGGTGATTGTAGGACATTGTAATTTTTCTTGTTTTTGTTGCACAAGTTTACAATGGATAAAGATAGAGCCGACAATTACCATATTGTGTTGTATTTGGTTTAGGGTCTCATCTTGCAATGGCCATCTATATATGAAAGTCCTAGAAAGATATTCTGTTTCTTTACTAAAAATGTATTAAATATTACTTTCCTAATTTCTACTAAATAATTCACCGAAATTATTATTTATATATAACAATATTTTTATTCATCTTCCAAAACAATGGTATAACTTTAGTCTATGTATGTATTAAATGAATGTTTTCAACTAGGTAACACATGGAAATAAACTTTGTTTTCCATACAAGGTATATATTATCTAGTCTACAGAAGTCACATTTTTTCGAAAATCCAAGCAATTTTAAGCAAAAGGTGTTGTATATTTAATATTTTTTTTTTGAAGTTAATATTTTTATATTGAGTTATCTAATAAATTTAGATTAATTGTATAATAATATATTATATTAAATATTATTGGATAATCTGATTGGGACCTTATCTTATAAAAGGAATAAGCAGATGCGTGATTTAATTTCATGATTTAAATGGCATGCATATTAATTCAAAGAATGAAGAGCATTTATTTTCTAATTAACGTATTGGTTTGTTTAAGAAGACGTGTCAGCTCGACGGAATTCAATTTCTAAATAAACACATCTTTTCTGTCTTTTAGTGCTAGCAATTAATTAAGGGATGCGACGAAAAGACGTTTTGTTCCGTAATGAATAATTGTATCTATTTGAGAGGTCTTGTACACCTCTATAAATTGGAGGAATATAGATGCGCTTAAATCATTCCGAAAAATACAGAATGAGAGAGAAATAAAATACACCTTGAAAGTGTTTGAGAGATACAAAAAATTACAAGTTTTTAGACTTCTTAAATTCTAGAGTGCAAAATTTGAAGAGAATACATAATCGATCCTGTGAACAGATCAACACATCAAAGAAGGAGTGAAATATTATGTTTTAGGTGTTGCTAAAAGCAAGCCTCTGTGTCGATGTATTTTCATTAATTTATTTTTACTATATGCTATAATTGTTCCAACAATCTTAAATAGAATATCTCTTTTTGAATATATATATATATATATATATATATATATATATATAGTGTACTGATTTTTGTATATAACTTGAAGGACGTTGAAATAAATTGCCTCAGGTTTGACTCTAGAAATTGGATCAATATATCATGAAGGTCATGGCTAACATGGTTAAAGGCAAGCCAAACTTACAGTTTTCTGATGTCAAGGGATGGTGGATTGATACCGGAGCCATAAGACATATTTGTTCAGATGTACATCTATTTTCTAAGTATGAAAAGATTAGTAACAGTGAAAGACTATACATGGGAAATTCGTCCACACCAAAAGTGGGGAAAAGGCATGACCAAGATGAAGTTTACTTCTGGAAAAACTATCACCCTTATGGATGTCCTACATGTGCCAGAAATAGGAAGAACTTAGTTTCTGGTCCACCTCTCAATAAGAAGGGCTTTGAACTAATGTTTGAGTCTGATAAATTTGTATTAACTAAGGGTGGAATGTATGTGGGAAAAGAGTACTAAGTTGATGGTTTCTTCAAACTCAATGTAATGATTACAAATACAAACAACAATAAGAATTCAGTTTATGCTTATATTGTTACTTCTTTTGATATGTGGCATGCTAGACTAGACCATGTTTTTTGAAGGTCTTTGCATAGAATGGTTAATCTAAATTTATTACCAAAATTTAGTATTGACATTAAACATAAATATGAAGTATGCACCGAACCAAAACTGGCTAGATAGACTTATAAATCTTTCCAAGAGAGATCAAATGAATTACTTAGTTTAATTCATAGTGATCTTTGTGGTTTCAATCAACTCCTACATGTGGTGGAAATAATTATTTCATCATATTTATTGATGATTGTAGTAGGTATTATTATATATACCTGATTAAAAGTAATGAAGAAGCTTTTGAAAAGTTTAAAACTTACAAAGCATAAGTTTAAATCCCACTTCATAGGGAAATAAAAGTAATAAGATTAGATAGAGGAGGTGAATATGAGTTTGTTGCCTTTGTTGATTTTTGTGCTTTACATGTTATAACTCATCAAACTAGTGCACCATTTACACCTCACCAAAATGGTGTAGCCGAAAGGAAAATAGAAAGATTAAACATATGATGAATTCCATGTTAAATAGTTCTGGACTGCCTCATAGTCTATGGGGTGAAGCTTTACTTACTACAAATCTTATTTTGAATAGAACCCCAATTAAGAAGACAAATAAGTCTCCTTATGAATCATGGAAATGATGGTTGCCAACTTATAAAACCTAGAAAATATAGGGTTGCCTAACAAAGGTTTTATTCCCTTTACCAAAAATGACTAAATTAGGCCTTGCGTGCTTATTAGTTTTACTAATAATAGACCTGCATATTGGTTGATGGTAATAAAGTCTGATACTCCTAGTATTCATGTTAATACAATTATCGCGTCAAATGAGACTGAATTCTTTGAAGGATTTTTTTCTTGCAAAGGAAAATAGTGTATGAACAAACTCAAGATGAATCATCTTCCTTAGATGTCCAACAAGAAGAGATGGAACGTAGAAGAGGAAAAGGAATTGAATTCAAAAAAAATTTGGACCTGACTCATAAGTTTCCTCACTGAAGAGGAACCACAAACTTATAAAGAGACGATGAGTTCACAAGAAGCTCCTCTTTGGGAAGAAGCCATTAATAGTAAAATTGAATCCATTTTGAAATAATGCACTTGGCAATTTGTAGACTTACCTCCAAGGTGTAAATCAATTGGCTATAAATGGAGAATTAGACGAAGAAATATATATGGAACAACCAGGAGGTTGTGTGGTTAAAGGTCAAGAACATAAAATGTGAACTTGTTAAATCACTTTATGGACTTAAACAAGCACCTAAACAGTGGCCCCAAAAAAATTGATCATTCTATGTTGTCTCAAGGTTTCAAAATTAATAAATGTTACAAATGTGTATATTTTCAAAATATAAAAAAAAAAGTTCTTTGTGCATTAGTGTGTTTGTATGTTGATGACATGCTTATAATGGGAGCAAATAAAGATGCAATAAATTCAACAAAGAAATTATTGGGTTCTGTGTTTGACATGAAAGACTTAGGTCAAGCCGATGTGATCTTAGGCATAAAAATAAAAATAAATAACGAAAGTTATATTCTTACATAATCCCATTTTATTGAAAAATTACTAAAACAACTTAATTAGACTAATCGCAAACCGTCATTAACTCCTTTTGATGCAAATTGTAAATTAGTGAAGAACACTGGGGATGCAGCTCGTCAATTGGAATACTCCCAAATAATTAGAAATTTGATGTACCTAATGAAATCTACAAGACGGGATATTGCTTATTCAGTAAACAGACTTAGTAGATATACAAGCAGTCCTGGAAATCACCATTGGAGTGCACTGGTTAGAGTATTATGGTACTTGAAATATACTTTAAATTATGGACTACATTATACAAAATATCCACTAGTTTTAGAAGGTTATAGTGATGCAAATTAGATTTTTGATAATATAGAAACCAAAGCAATCAAAGGATATGTTTTCACATTAAGCGGAGCTGCCATGTCATGGAAGTCCTCAAAACAGACGTGTATAGCACGTTCGACTATGAAAACGGAATTCATGGCATTAGATAAGGCTAATGAAGAAGTAGAATGGTTAAGAAATTTCTTACAGGACATCCCAGTCTGGCCTAAGCCTGTGAAGGCTATATGTATAAATTGTGATAGTATGGTGGCACAATCAAGAACAAAAAATAGCATGTATAATGGAAAGTCAAGGTATATAAGGCACATACATAATACGATAAGACAGTTGCTCTCAACTGAAGTAATCTCCATTCAATATCTAAAGTCAAAGGAAAATATTGCAGATCGTTGACAAATGACCTACGAAGAGAGCAAAATAAAATATTATCGAGGAAAATCGGTTTAAAGCCAATAAATGAGTAGAACCTGACAAACTAGTTAGGTAATACTCAATAGTAAAACACAAATAAAACTCATTTAGATGATAATTGTGTCATTACTAGAATTAAGGCTTTTTGCCACTACAAAATGTAGTTACAAAAAAGGAAGAGTGGTCACAAAAGTATTTTTAGAAACCACGTTTAGCATGTGGTTACTAATAGACACTTATAGTAAGTTGCAAAAAAATTTTTTGCAACTACTTTGTAGTTACTAATATATTGGTAACTATTTTTTGAAACTATTTTGTAGTTACTAATGTATTTGTAACTACAAATAGTTGTAAAAGAGCTTGTCATAGTGTAGCAAATTTGCTTAAAATTGTATGAAATATTTTATGTAACTACTAATAGTTACAAAGGGGTTATTTTTTGTAACCACTTTTGTAGTTGCAAAAGACTAGCAGCAAATACCGTTTTTTTTTATAGTGTGTGTTGGTTAAAGTAGTTAAGGCTATTCATAAAACATTTAGTGACAACTATAGGAGTCTATGAAACTCAAATAGTATCACCTATATGATATTAAATATGGGGTCTCATTTATGAGAATGAAATGAGTAAGTTATGTAAAGTTGTCAGGAAACCGGGATATGTTCAAGACCAAAATGAACACAATTGCGAAGTTTTATATGAATATATATTATGTATGAAACTTTGTTGTCTTGATTACTACAAAACCGTGAACAGTTCAAGATCGTCTATATTCACTACTTCGCCAAGTAACTCCAATAGGTTTTCAATAAGGAAAGTTCAAGTCTATGTACACTTCACCTGATGCATGATGTATCAATGTTTCTCTCAAACAAAATATTGTTGTAAAAGTTTAATATTAAAATATTACTTCAAATGTGGGGTATTGTTGTATATTTAATATATATTTTGGTTGAAGTCAATATTTTTATATTGATTTATCTTATAAATTTAGATTAATTGTATAATAATATATTATATTAAATGTTATTTGATTAATCTGATTGGGAGCCAATTTCACAAAAGGAATAAACAGATGCATGCTTTAATTTCATGATTTAAATGGCACGTATATTAATGCAAAGAGTGAAGACCATTTATTTTCTAATTAACATGTTGGTTTGTTTATAAAGACGTGTTATTTTGACGAAATTTAATTTTTAAATGAACACACTTTTTCTTTCTTTTCAGTTATGCCCAGTGCCGATAATTAATTAAGGGATACAACAAAAAGACGTGTTGTTCTGTAATGAATAATTGCTTCTGTTTGAGAGGTCTTGTACACTCTATAAATTGGAGGAATAGATATGCACTTAAATCATTCTGAACTCACAGAATAAGAGGGAAATAAAATACATCATGAAAGAGTTTGCGAGATACACAAAATTACAAGTTCTAGACTTCATAAATTCTAGAGTGTGAAATTTGAAGAAGAATGCACTATAGAATTCTGGGAACAATACACTCGTAGTCTTCAACATGTTAGAGAAGGGGTAGAATATTCAGTTTTAGGACATTGCTAAAAACAAGTCTCTGTGTCAATTTATTTCGATTAATTTATTTTTACTATATGCTATAATTATTCAACAAAAGATTTGCGTCAAACCTCATTGCGATGACAGGGTAAAAGGGAATATATTATGTATCATTGATATCATTTTCCACTCAATTTTTCTATCGATTATACAATTCATTTTTTTTATGTATAAAGTTGCTTGCCGAATATTCTACCCTTTCATAGTTTAGTTAGCATACGCTATATTAAAATAGTGTTTGTTTAAGGTTCTCCCCTATATATTGGACTATATCAAACCTACTTTTCACTGATTTATATATTTACCTCACCCAACAACACTTCAGCACTCTTTTAAAAACACACACCCCAAATTTTATTTCAAATTTACTACGTTGTGCATACTTATAAGGAGAAAATAATTGAAACAAATATATCTTTATTTAAACAAAAAACTTTGAATCATGGAAATAGGATCTTCATTTAAAGTAGCATTTAATAGATAAAAAAAAAAAACTGTATGCCATATAAGTAAGAATCTAAGTTTGTGCAACGAATCGTATCTAATCCCAAAACTAACTAAATCTTGCACTAGATAATAAAAAATCACGTCTCTAGTAACTTCTAATAATTATTATGTTTTCGTGAATAAGTCATACCATCTCGAAGTTGTATAATAAGATATCAATATGAGAGTGATAAAAGGATCGTATACTTATATATAAATTTGTTTTCACAATCTTATATAAAATTCTATAAGAATATATAAATTTCAGAAAACACACAAGAATTATATTCTTTTTACCCCCAGAGGATTATTCTTTTTAAAAAAAATATATTAAGTTTCAACATAAAAGTATTAGATATTTTTTCCTAGAAAAGTAATACATTTTGTGAAAAAGATAATACTTCTTCTTTCCTAAAACATAATTTATAAAGTATCCAACTAATTAATAATCCTATAAAAAATATTAAATTATAAATAGAGAAATTATATAAAGTTTGATAATGAAACTTGGGGAAAAATGTTGATTTGGTCCCTTAACTTTTTACCTTTTCTAATTTAGTCCCACAATTAATTACTTTTTCGATTTAGTCCCGTAACTCTAGTAATTGCTCAATTTAAGGACAATTTTGACCCAATTTTGACCAAGTCGCCGGAAAAACGCGCTGATTACTGAATTCCGGCGACTAATGCCATTTGGCGCTCCATACGTGACGTGGATTTATTTTTTACTTTTTTTCCTTCATTAATCAATTTACACCTCAGCAAACAGACTTCCACCTAAGATATCAATATACAACACACTAAATTAATTTCCACCTAAGATATTCATTAGATAAATTCTGTTCAATTAAAGAAAGAACACAAAACTTGGTAAACAAAAATTAGGCATACAACTTAAGAACCCTAATCGACCCTCCATTTCCCCAATTTCCCCATTTCACCTGAAGAGCCGTAGAAGCAAAAGCAAATCGCCGAAAATTGCATCCCTTCATAAACCCACAAATCTCTTCATCTCGGTTGTTAGTAGTGCAGCGACGTCAGAATCAGAGTCTTAGGGTGACTCTCGCCGTCAATATATCGTGGCGGGATGGTTTTCGTCAGAAAGAAGGGCGCAACGGATTGGCACCCTCCCAACTACGGTAACTCGCTCATATTTTGTTTTGACTTGTATTGTTCTTGTTTTTCAAGATATATGCCTTAGGGTTTATAGATGTTGGTTTAGGTGGCTCAGTTTAGGGTGAAGTGGGTCTTGTAATGTCGTAATGTCGTATGTGTTGTCTTCAGTTGTGACAGGAATCTTATTATATTTCTTCTTAATAAAAGACTATTTTTTTTAATGTATTTGTGAATTTTTAATGCATTATGTGTTTGGTGTGTGGGGTAATGGGTGTTAATGTTGTCCCCTTGTTTGGATTTTGTCCTACAGTAATGGTCCCCACAACAGTTTTTAAAGTGTATTGAGTTTGTCTTTATCTTTATTGTATCATCTATATTGACCATATCTGTATGAAATGTGTTGACTTGAGTTTTTGGGCCCCTTTTGTTGAGTTCTTTCGCTGCTGTATTTTAAGAGTTTAGGAATGAGTATGGTGTTTGCTAATTTGCAGATCCAAAAAGCAAATACCTTAGTGTGGTGTTGCACTTTGATGGGGTATTTGCAGATATGCCCAACACCTGGTACGTCGGTGGTGATAGGATGGTATTTGATTGGGTAAAGGCGAACGAAATCAAGCATTCTGATTTGATGGGTTTCAGTGATAAGGCTGGGGTTAAGGGGGAAAGGATGTTTCATGTCATGATACGGGATGGGTCACTTAAATTCCTTGGGGAGGATGAGGGTATTAGGGAATGCGCAAATAGCTTCCTTACACTAAGAGAGATGCATGTGTATGTAGAGGAATTTCAAAATGATTCCCAGCCTGAAAGATCCCCAAATGCTAGTGACTCCGAGTACGAGTCATTCGAAGACCCCGACTTTGTGATTGGGAATGAGTGTAACGAAGATGAGGACGATGTTTTATTCGAGTCTAATGTAGTTGATGTGGGAGGGGAGATGGATGCCATTGATCCAACAAATTTGGATGGCGGTAGTTTTTTTGTTGACATCACGGTCGATGCCGCAGACGGTCAGGGGCACGGTAGTTTGGAAGTAGGGCACGATGAGGCTACAGAAACGGTGAGCCCACTTGTTGAATTTTACGAGAGGATGAAGGAGCTAAAAAGCTTGAATGAGGCAGCTTGGGAATGGTTCAGTGATAAGTCCCCGGAACAGTGGTCGAAGGCCTTCTTCGGTTTTGAGTCAAAGTGCGATATGCTGCTGAACAACGTTTGCGAAAGCTTCAATTCCATGATACTTGACGCACGTGATAAGGCAATCATCACCATGGTGGAGTGGATCAGAGAGCACATCATGAAGCATTTACAGAAACACCGAGACAGAGCGAATGCAAGGTGGAAAGAGAAGTTGTGTCCAAGAATAAGCAAGATATTAGAGAGAAACAGGGAGAAGGTAACCGATTGCACTGCTATTAAGGCCAGCGCTCGATACTAGCAAGTCCGTTGTTTTTATGGTGGCCAATATTCGGTGGACTTGGAGAAGCGTGAGTGTTCTTGCAAGGGATGGCAGCTGACTGGAATCCCATGCATTCACGCGTTATCTGCCATCCTACATGAAAGGAAAGAGCCTGAAGATTTTGTACATCCGTATTATGAAGTGGACACTTACAAGATGGCTTACGAACACCCCATAATTCCTTTGAGCTACGACACATTATGGGGGGACAGCCTATATATCCCTCCTCTCCCACCAGATTTTGGGAAGAAAAGAGCAAAAGGCCGTCCTGAAATGAACCGAAGGCCGGAAGAAGGAGAGAAGGTGAGCAAGGCAAGAAAAGGAAGGAAGGGTGTGAAAGTCCAGAAAATGAAACGACAACAGGGGACAGTTAGTTGTAGAAAGTGTGGTGGCAAAGGCCACAATGCAGCCACTTGTACCAATCCTCCGGTAATCTAAACTTATGACCAATCTATATTAAGCACAACCGCACTTGCAAATTGTTGGCTCATGTTTTGACTATTTCCTCTATTTGTTGTTATATCTCTATAGTTTGTAGAAAATTCAGAAGCAAATGAGGAAAGGCGTTCAGAAGCTAATCAGGTAAAGACATACTTTGTGTTATTTTTCAGTAGATTATTTTTTTTATAAGGTGATGGTAAATCAAAATTTTTGTTGTTTTATCTAAGGATAACTCGGAGGCAGAACCGACTATAGAGGTCACGAGAAAAAAGGGAAGAAAGAAAAAGGTAAAATCGGCGTTTTCCCAATTAAATTGCTGTTGAACTTATCAATTCAGTCCCTTAAATCATTTTTTTTTTTTGGGAATAGATATGTGATAGATCAGTGGCTGAACCGAGATCGCTTAAGAGAAGCAAGCCTCTTGAGGTAAAGGTATGGATATTTATAATGAGGACAAATTTGGGAAGATACTATGTTATGTTGAATTTTTTAGCCGAGTGTTAATTATTGTGCTTGTGATTGTTATTGGGAATCTTTGATTATTGTTTTAAATTGCCACTATTTATCGGGTCTATTCGATGATCTTTGTGGGTTTGATGGAGAATATATGTTATGTTGAATTTTTTAGCATCTTGTAAATTATATGACTTGAGATTGTGTGCTATTTTGTGAAGATTGCACCTCCCCGGATAAATGATGACACAGAGTTGAGCACGCAAGCTGAGGAGATCATAATTTCTCAACATGTGCCCACGACTCAAGAAAGCCAAATTCCAACTGCTTCATGGTTGAAACCGCCTCAAGTAGTCCCAATTCCGGGGCCTACTATGTATCAACAACTACAAATGGGGCAACCGCAGCTTCAGCGAAGAGTGCATTATAGGGCTCCACCTCCATTTGCATCTGGTTCGTTCAGTTACACAAGCACCAGCCAAGTAACAAAGGGCAAGGGTGGTCCGATTGTTGTGGAACGAGGACAAAAATTCTTGGATCTCTCGGTTAATCCCCATACATCTCAGGACAAGGGGAAAGGGAATGCATAGCTTTTACAAGAAAGATGTTTTTGTCAAATGCAAAGATTGTACAGATTTGCTAAATTGCCTAGTTTGATGTGGCCTTTGCACAATTATATTAACCACTTTAGTGCTTGCATGCACATGTTTTTGTTTCAATTGATGTGCTTTTGTGCACTCTTTTTGGGTAGATCATGTAAACTCTCCTCATGTGATCGAATTGGAATTACGAAGTTATCCTCTGAATTCAATAGCCTTTTATATTTTACTTAATATGATCCATTTACTGAATCATGTTCGGAGTTCTCGATTTACATCTATTGGATTGTTTGGCATATAAACTGTCTAGAATTTTTTTGTTTGTTTCACCCTTAAATTGATGGACATGTTGTTGTCACAATTCATCAACTATTTTGTGTTGATATCAACCTCAACATACATACGATTCGCATTGCTAGAAAACAATACACCAATTGATACACCACCAACACCAACATTCGCAATACACTGCCAATACACCACCAATTTGCAAAAAGATTTCCATGAGATTAATTAGAATTTCCGAATCATGCATCACAACAGCAATACAACACCAATACGCACCCAACATCTTTGCTAAACCCATAAACAAATACACAAACTAATACACCAACTACACAACATTCACCATTCAGGGTGTGATCCTATCAATACAACCTCTTCAATTTGATCTCTGAATCAATCCCAAACCCAGAATGTTTGAACATTAGAGTTACAAAACAACAAGAAAAAATAAAGACGGTCAATTTAAACACGAGGTTAGGACATCTCTTGGCCGACTCCATCCTAAGTGCTCGGTTTTGATTTAACAACTCATTGTTAACCGACATCAACTCCTTGTTCCTCATATCCATTTTCTTTTTTTCTTCAACCAGCAATTCATTCTCTATCTCCGTAAGGGAAAGGATTTCTTCCAGATTAACCCGGGAATTGCACAGGGACTCAATTTCAGCATCCTTCTCGTTTAGCCTTCGCAATAACCCTCTAATTATGCGTCTGCTTCTTTCACATAGCGGTGGTTCTATCCACCCAAACACCGTACAGTGACCAGCATTCTACCAAATGGCCACACCAATACGATTTGAAAATATTAAATTGGGAACAAGTGGGATTTACAGTAAAACAAAAATAGCGTCAAAAAAATTTGTACCGGGTATCGGGGGCAGCCAAAGAACCTGCTGCCAATGTTATCTTCTTTCCAAGAAGTTTTGACGGCGGCGACCAAACCACAATTGCAAACGACTGCATTTTGCGAGCTGCTGCTATCTTGTGACATATTTCAGGACGTGGATTTTAGGGGGGATGGGTGTCGTTCTTCAGCCTCCAAATGGGTAGGGCAATTAAATATCAAGATGCACGAGTTTGGGAAGAGTTTGGCAGGAGATGAATTAGGGTTCTTTTTCTGCAAATTTGGGGAGGCAGAACGCGATTGTGAAGAAGAAGAGGAAATATGTAATGCCTTTATTAAATATTTATTTTATTTAAGAATTCTGAGTTGTCAAATTAAAAAAAAAAAAAAAAAAATCCAGATCACATAATCAAACACACGTGGATAATCAGCGCCGGCACGTGGGTGTCACGTGCGTTTTTCCGGCGACTTGGTCAAAATTGGGTCAAAATTGTCCTTAAATTGAGCAATTACTAGAGCTACGGGACTAAATCGAAAAAGTAATTAATTGTGGGACTAAATCAGAAAAGGTAAAAAGTTAAGGGACCAAATCAACTTTTTTCCCATGAAACTTGAATTTTTTTGAACGGATATTGGAACTTGCATAAATTATTCATAGTTTTTCTAAAAAATATTACTTTCTTTAAAAACATTACTTTTCCTAGAAAAAGTATTAATCTTATTGTTGACAGAATTTTTTTAAGGGTTAATTATATAAAAATCCATGAACATCTGGTCAATTATCATTTGCAACATGAACTTTTAATTCTAACATAGAAGTGCACCACCCTTGTAATTTTTTCAATTCAATGCACCCGAGAAAATTTTCGACACCAATTGCTGACGTGGAACATGAAATTGAGATTTTGATCCACCCAATTACATACGTGTAATTATACGAATCATTTTAAACCTTAATTACATAAAAATGACATTGTTTTATCATTAAACCTAATAGTTAAATGTTATTATTTTCATTTAATTATGGGATTATAAATATCGTATGATATTACTTATGTGACTAGGATAGCCAAAATCTCAATTTCAAATTTTACGTCAGCAACTTGAGTCAAATTTTTGCTCGGGTGTATTGAATTGAAAAAATCATAAAGGTGGAGATTTTCTATGTTGCAATTGAAAGATAATGTTGCAAATGATAACTGACCCAAAGGTCATGAATTTTTACGTGATTAACCATTTTTTTTAATAGAGTGAACTTTTGAGTTTCGAACAGATCGGACTGACTCTTACATATGACACAACCATTACTATATATCTTATACTACTAATTATTATTAAAGCAGTAGAAGTTCAATTTTATGATTCCCACCTATCTCTAGGTGCTTCGTTCCTTGATGGCCGACGGCTCTTTACCGCCGACCATAGTCCATCCCTACGCACACGTCTTCTCTCTTAATACGGAAATACTATTGTTGTTCCATCTATCAATCTTATATTCGATTTTCTTTTATTTTTTCTCATAGTGCTTGCGGTGTTTATACTCTTTGGCTTCATGACGCCGGATGTTATATACAAAAGTCTCATCGGGATTTCGCCATAATCAAGACTCTTCCTAATCCCCGTCAGAGAGCGATGCTAGTTGGCCGATGACATATTGTATCCACAACAGCGAAGCTTTTTGGGCGGGACTCACATGGGCGGCGATGATTAGGGTTTCATCATCAGAAATGCATGTTGGTTGTCTTTTGGATGCATAGCCTGCACTTAATGGCCAAAAGCTGAGTAGGTTATCGAGCCACATATCTACTACTAGCATCCTCCCCATCCTAGTATTGAAAGCCTACACTCATACAAAGGCTTCGTCAGGATTATAGATTGCTACAGATCAGGATAATCCTCATGATTCCCAGAGCAACAGAACATTTCTCTCTTTCGAAGTCAACTTACTCCAATTTCCAGAATTGCTATGAAGGTTGGCTACCATGGTTATCTTTTGCTTTTCGACCATTCGACATTGATTACCTCTCTACCAGGTGTCTCAGCAGCTAAAGCAGTCTAGTTAATCATCGGGCAACCATCGACGTTCTTCTACAAGTCCGTCCCTATTCAGACGAAGGCAATCCGTTTGTATTTGATGGAAATCCTATTATCTTTGATATCGAATCCATACCCTTTTGATCTCTGTACTCTCGAAGGTAGCCCCTTTGTGGTGGTTGGTGGCACTCTTATTGACCCACTCCATTGACCATTTCATCATCACTAGACTTGGATGACTTCATCACAATCGTTGCATCATCGGATGATCGCGAAAGTTGGCTCCAACGCACATCCTTAAGCCATCTTAGGGATTTTTTTACTCACACCTGTGAGGAGCGGAGACATCCCCCATGCTCTAGTTTCTCGGCATGGGGCATGAGAGCTATTTTTGTTATTTGTTTTGATGTAGGCTACTTTTGTTGTCGGTTGTGTTTATTTGCATTCAGTAGCCGTTGTACCTTAATCTTTCAATACTTTTTTTTCCAGTTTTTTATACCTTTATCTGTCGTTATGTGACATGAAAAGATTTTTTATTTTCCTCTGCGAGTGATCGGGTTTTTTGTATTCCTTTGGGAGTGATCGATTTGTGGTCTTCACAATTCTGCTTGCTTCTTTTTTTTCTTTTTTTCCCCTTTTTCATTTGTAATACTACCTATTTAAAAGTACTAATTATTATTTATTATAGATCCTATCACATCCCACATAGAGAATTTTGCACTTTTGGTCCCATAGGACACGACAAAATTGTGTTTTGGTCCCAACTGTTGCACTTTTGACCCCATAAGACTCAACTGTTTCACAACTCGTCCTTCTGTTACGGTTTCCATTAATTTTATTGGTAGAAATAGTCCCAAACGTTTTAGCGACTTTAGTCCCACAGTTTTTAGCTATTTCGTCCCAAAATTTTGCAACTTTTTGTACCAATTTATTTTGTAGGGCTGATGGAGGGAAAAAAACTCCTCTTTGGGGCCAAAAAGTTGTTCTCCCTCTATTTAAGGGGTTATACAAGCTAAAACAAAAACACTAACATTCATTAAAAAAAAAAAAAAAAAAAAAGAGAAATATAGCATAAAACAATGTCTTCTTCATCATCAAATAGGCAAAGGCCATACCCCCCACCCCAACCCGGTGTGATATGCCACTGTGGTAGAGGCACACGCATCTATGTTTCATCGAGGCCGTCTGTTTTATGGTTTCCCGAACTGGAACAATGGTGGCTGCAATTACTTTGTTTGGAAGGACGAGCTGGAAAATGCACCTAATGCTCCTAATCCACCTAATGCACCTAATGCACTTGATGCATCAAATGTTCCTAGGGGTATCACTGCTGCTGAAAGGGTAATATAGAGGGTCGAAGCAATGGTGGAGCTGGAGTTATTGTTACTTAGCAGGAAAGGGAAGCTACCCGGATTGTTCAAAATGCTGAAAATATTGTAGCTGATATGAGTGAAGAGATCAGGAGGATGGCCACTGAAGTTGCTGCAATGAAGAGGCTGTTGAAAATGGTTTTTGGTGTCATGATGTGTGTGGTTGTTGTTATAGTTGCTAGAATTATTGTGTAGTTAAGCTAAGTAAGCTTGAACGATTAGTAGTGTCAATTAAGTGTGTCTTATGTAGTGTTAAAGTTTAAGTTTTATGTAGTGCAATGTAGTGTATGAATTATGTACTTTATTGATTGAAAAAAATCAATGCAGAATGATTTTCCCTTCAAAAGTTTATACAATTGATCAGCACAACATGAACTCCATAAAGCATATCCAAACATGCAGTTAAAGGTCAACAACAATTAAGACATAAAGCTCCTCCATAAAGCTGCTGAAAATAACCCTTACTAAGCTTAAATTTGCATGCTATATGACATTCCAAGAAGAAGACCAGCAATTGTTTACTATCATGACAAATAAACAGCTTAATCAGCAAATCAGTAGACAACAAACCTAACAAATACAAGATTGTGTTACAAAATCCACAGCCCTGAGACAATAAATTACCGCATTGTCACTGGTAGCGTCGTTTCCGACTACCAAATTAAATCATGTATGAAGATACACGTAAACCTTACCGACTACTCTAACTAGTAGAGTGGCAAGCAAGGGTCGATCCCACGAGGAACGGTCGAACAAATTTTGCTTTTATGTGTTAAGCTATTATTATGAAGAAACATAATGTATATAAGATAGAAAACAATAAAGAAGTGGGGGGTTAATGAAATAACAACTACACCTAAATAAACAAAGACAAATAAAGAGATTTTTATAGGTTTTTGGTTTTTTAAATAACAAAACAATTCACCCTTGATCATGTTTCACCGAGGTCTTGGACGATTTATGTAACTATTGTTAATGCCCTATTCAATTGTGATTCTAGCCCTTATCTCAAGGCTATTAACAAGCTCTAATAGCCTTGTTATCCCTTAATCTTAGTTAATCAAAACAAGCTCTTCGACTAACCCTATTCAGTTTAACCGAATCCTCGAACAAGCTCTCTTAGATTCAATCACCAAATGCATTAAACACTAGGACAACGAGATAAATTCAACATAAAACGCGCAAGCTCAGTTTTAGAGGTTAAACTTTGTGTTATCACCAATAAATAATTATTGTTTGCTACTCGGGAATCGGAAATCCTACAATTACGGATAGTAATCTCCTATTCTAGCAACACATTCACAAATCCCTTAAAGGGTGATCAATCCAATAATAAATTCATAAATGTGAGTCAATAACAGCAAATAACACAAAACACTTGAATACACAATATTTTCGGTAACATTAACCGTAATAATCACATAAATGTCTTGGACTCAAGGTTCCACAATAATCAAGAGTGAACAAAAGGGTGCTAGCCACCCATTTTACCTAATACAAAGATAAACTAACAGAAAATTAAAGAACACATGAAAATAGGATAGAAAGAACCAAAGGTTAGGGGTTGAAGATCAAGATCTTCAACCCCCTTCCATTTCCTTGCTTCCAATGGAGAAAAGTGGCTGATTATGTGTGGGGGATGGGTTCTAGGTTGTTCTAAGTTAGGTTAAATTCGAATGGGATGATATATATATATAAGGAGAGAAAGTGCTAGCTCCAATTTAGGCAAAAACGTGTTTGGGTTTTTAAAACAGGGAACCCCGCCGCGGCCGTGGCATAAAGATGGCCGCGGGCGTGGTGAAACAAGGGTTTTGGGCCCCAATTTGGGGCCGCGGCCGTGGTCTATCTACTGCCTCGGCCATGGTCTTTCTTGGACTGAATTCGCCTTTACTTCTGGAGGACTGGCCACGGTCGCGGCTGATTCAGACCGCGGGCGTGGGACGTGAATTGCCACGGCCGTGTCACTGTCTGCCTCGGTCGTGGCAAATGATGCTGAAATGTGGCCTTCTCTGGAGGAATGGCCACGGCCGTGGTGTTAGACAAATCAACTCCTAATCACACAACGCTAAGAAACTGGAACGAGTTCGAAAATGAAACTTCTGAAAAATACACAACTGTTCGGCCAGAGTTGTGGCCGAAGTGAGCTTCGCGCAGAACTGAAAATAAATGAATCACACAATCGATTTTACGTGGTTCGTTCAAGATGAACTACATCCACGGAGGCAAGGCACACCTCAATCCACTAAGATATCCAATCAATTACAGAAATTACACTCAGAAATGAATATGCCCAATTCTGGAACAAATTGGGGCAGAAAACTATCACTCTCAAATTCTCTCTGTAATCTATGAAAACTGGAAATTGCTCGACGTAGTGTTGTTCTTTTTGAAGAGAGCTTTCCAATGATATAGGTCTTGTAGCTCGAATGTAACTGATCGAGAAGTTCTAACTGAATGAAAGAGACTGCTGCTACCGGACAAATGTGACAGTTTATTCCGTCACAAAACTGTAACAAACTCGTCACAACTGACGGTTATCCTCCAACAACCCTGAACCCGGTTTATTCTGCACAGACTCACTTCTACACGCTAAAACCCGGTCTATCCACCCGGTTCTTCACTTCATGATCCCGGTTCCACATTCTAGACACATCCTATTTCAAAATATAGCTCACTTGATGATATTGAACACTTCCTCACAAATCTCCACCTCAATGAATCAAGTATGCCTCTTCCTGCCTCTTCACTGCTTATCTGTTATTGCTCTTCATGACACTGCTCAAGCTGCAGCAAGCTCGAGCAATGATCCACTTTGTTTCCAGGTACACCCTTTGTAAGAAAATCAGCAGGATTATGCAAAGTATGCACCTTCTTCACCTCCACAGACCCAGAATCTATGATATCTCTAGCAAAGTGTAACCTCACATCAATGTGTTTTGACCTTTCATGAAATGCTTGGTGTTTCACAAGGTGTAAAGCACTTTGATTATCGCAGTAGATTACCACACACTTTTGCTTGATATCCAAATCTCTCAACACCCCTTTCAACCAGATTGATTCTTTGATAGCTTCAGTTAAAGAGATATATTCTGCTTCTGTAGTTGATAGTGCCACAACAGATTGTTGTGCACTCCTCCAGCTGATGGCTGTCCCATATAAGGTAAACACAAATCCAGAAATTGACTTCCTTGTGTCCACGTTTGCTGCAAAATCAGAATCAGCAAACCCCTCCAATGCATCAGTACTTCCATCCACTTTCTTCTCAAATTTCAGTGACCTGTTTACTGATCCTTTTAGATACCTCATCACATGTTTCAAAGCTTCCCAGTGTTCAACTCCTGGATTTGACATGAACCTGCTTACCAAAGATACAGCATATGCCAAGTCAGGCCTGCTACAAATCATTCCATACATAAGACTTCCAACTCCACTTGCATAGGGAATATTGCTCATCTGTATGATCTCCTCTTCAGTATTTGGGCATTGTTCTTTGGAAAGTTTCTTCTGTAGATTAACTGGAGTGGAGAGAGGTTTGGCTTCATGCATATGAAACCTCTCCAATACTTTCTGTAGGTATTGTCTCTGAGATAACCAAAGTACTCCAGCTTCTCTGTTTCTTAGAATGTTCATTCCCAATATCTTCTTAGCTTCTCCCAGGTCCTTCATGTCAAACTCAGCATTAAGTCTATCCTTCAACCATTGTACCCTCTCCTTGTTTCTGCTGGCAATTAGCATGTCATCCACATACAATAGAAGAAAAACTTTATCTTGCTTTGAAACTTTGTTGAAGTAAACACAACTGTCATAAAGGCTTCTTACAAAACCAGCACTGATCATGAAGTCATTGAACCTCTTGTTCCACTGTCTAGGACTTTGTTTAAGTCCATATAGTGACTTCTTCAGTAAACATACTTTGTCTTCTTTCCCAATATCTTCTTAGCTTCTCCCAGGTCCTTCATGTCAAACTCAGCATTAAGTCTATCCTTCAACCATTGTACCCTCTCCTTGTTTCTGCTGGCAATTAGCATGTCATCCACATACAATAGAAGAAAAACTTTATCTTGCTTTGAAACTTTGTTGAAGTAAACACAACTGTCATAAAGGCTTCTTACAAAACCAGCACTGATCATGAAGTCATTGAACCTCTTGTTCCACTGTCTAGGACTTTGTTTAAGTCCATATAGTGACTTCTTCAGTAAACATACTTTGTCTTCTTTCCCAGGAATAACAAAGCCTTCTGGCTGTTTCATATATATTTCCTCATTGAGTTCTCCATGTAAGAAAGCTGTCTTTACATCCAGTTGTTGTAGTTCCATGTTCTCTTGTGTGACTTTTGATAAAAGCAACCTGATTGAGCAGTGCTTTACTACAGGAGAGAAGACCTCATTGTAATCAATTCCTTCTCTTTGTGTAAAGCCCCTGGCTACCAACCTTGCTTTAAACCTCACCTGTTTGGACCCTGCAGTTTCTAGTTTCTTCTTGTATATCCACTTGGAGCTTACAAGTTTCTGACCTTTTGGTTTCTCCACCAATATCCAGGTCTTATTCTTTTCCAGAGACTCCATTTCTTCAGTCATTGCCTGTATCCAGTGTTCACCTTCTTCACAGTCTAGTGCTTCTTGAAAACTGCTAGGCTCTTGTGATTCCAGGTCTTCAGCAACACTTAAGGCATAATATACACTCCCTGCTTGGCCATAGAAATCAGGTCTGTTGATTTTTCTTCTAGGCCTATCCCTTCCAATGCTGTATTCCCTGATATTTTGTGCAGGTCCAGTTTGTGCTTCTTCTTCAGATGATGAGTCACTGTCTTGTTCATCTGCTTGTGGTTGAGGTGTGTGATTATCTTCTGCAGGTTGCTCCACCTGAATTGATATCTCCTCTGTCTCTTTAGCAGCATCAAATTCTTCTTTAGAGCCTGTAGAAGTATAAGCCATCACATTCTCATTAAACTTCACATCTCTACTTGTGATTATCTTCTGATTTCCTTGTTCTAGGCACCACAATCTGTAACCCTTAATCCCATCCGGATATCCAAGAAATACACATCTGAGGGCCCTTGCATCTAGTTTGTCTTGCTTGATATGAGCAAAGGCAAGACACCCAAACACCCTTAATCCTTCATAACTTGGTTTCTGTCCACTCCACACCTCTTCAGGTGTTTTGAACCCAATCACTGATGAGGGTGATCTGTTAATAAGATAGCATGCTGTAGCAATGGTTTCTCCCCAAAACACCTTTGGCAACCCAGCATCCAACAGCATACACCTCACTCTTTCAAGGAGAGTCCTGTTAAACCTTTCTGCAACTCCATTCTGTTGAGGATTCATTGGCACTGTCCTGTGTCTCTTGATTCCTCTTTCTTCACAGAAGTTTGTAAACTCTGTAGAGAGGTACTCCAGTCCATTATCAGTCCTCAGATGCTTCAGCTTCTTCCCTTTGACATTTTCCAGTTGGATCAACCATGTTTTGAACTTATGAAAGGCATCACTCTTGTTCTTCAGCAACATGATCCATACTTTTCTGCTGTAATCATCAATCAAGGACATGAAATATCTGGCTCCACCATAGGATTCTGTTCTTGCAGGGCCCCATATGTCAGAGTGAACATAATCTAATGGTTCTTGAGTTGTATGAACTCCCTTTCCATATGGCATCTTCTTGGATTTGCCCAGAGCACACTGATCACAAAACTCCAGTTCTTGATTTCCCAGATTTCCAATTACTCCACTCCTTGCCAATTCCTTCAGTCCTTTTTTCTCCTATGTGTCCAAGTCTCTTATGCCATTTAGCAATCTCAGAATTGTTCAAGACCACATCTACACTTCCAACAATAGGTGAACCAATCAGGATAAATAGTCCATTATGTTGTCTTCCTTTTATCACCATTTTTCCATGTTTTGTGATATGCAAGAATCCCTCTACTGAGCTAAACTGACATCCACTGGTTACCAATGAGCCTAGAGATAGAAGATTCCTTTTAAGGCCAGGAACATACCTAACATTTGAGATGATTCTGATCACCCCATCAAACATTCTTATGCTCACTGATCCAACCCCTTTGACCTTGCATGATTGGTCATTTCCCAGGAGAACATTTCCACTATCTTCTTTCTTCAGTTCATTAAACCATGACTGATGAGGACACATATGAAAAGAACACCCTGTGTCCAGGACCCATTCCTTCACCATTCTTGAATCAGTAACATTTAATACTTCTGGAGGGTCTTGTTGATGATCAATGGCAGCAGCTTCTGCCCCTTGATTTCCAGCTTTCTTATTCTTCTTAGGACAATCCTTCTTCAGGTGACCTGGCTGTTTACACTTGAAGCATTTCCTCTTTTCAACCCAGTCATTCCCCTTCTTAGGATTTGAATCCCCTGACTTTGGATCCTTAGCATTCTGACCCTTCTTGCCTTGCCACGGTTTCTTGAATTTGACATTCAAACCTTCTCCAGATTGCACCATGCCTTTGTCTCCTTGAGTCTGGAAGCATTTTGATCTCAGAGCCTTCACTATTCCATCATAGGACAGCTGCTCATCTCTCCCATACATCAAAGCATCCTTAAAGCTTTCCATGGATTTTGGAAGAATATTTAACACCATCAATGCCTTGTCATCCTCCTCCAGTTTCACATCCAGATCTTCCAATTCTTCAATCATCTTAATGAACTCATCAAGTTGATCAGAAATTACCTTGTCTTCTGTGATCTTGAAGGCCAACATCTTCTGCTTCAGGAACAGTTTGTTGGATACTGACTTTGATTGATACAGTTCTTCCAATCTCCTCCATGCTTCTAAGGAACTCTTGCATCTTGAAACCTCCCTCAACGGTTTATCACCTAAACACAAGAAGATAAGACTTAGGGCCTTCTTATCCACTGATGCAAACTTAGGTTTCTCAGTTTCTTCCCATGATTCCAGAGGTATCAGTGCAAGATCAAGGCCATTGTGAACCAGGACTGCGTTCATCTTGATCTTCCACAATGTGAAGTCATTCCTTCCAGTGAACTTCTCAAAATCCATCTTCATACCAGCCATTCCTCCTCTTATTCAAACTGTGCGAGTTGATTCCCACAGACGGCGCCACTTGTTAGACAAATCAACTCCTAATCACACAACACTAAGAAACTGGAACGAGTTCGAAAATAAAACTTCTGAAAAATACACAACTGTTAGGCCAGAGTTGTGGCCGAAGTGAGCTTCGCACAGAACTGAAAATAAATGAATCACACAATCGATTTTACGTGGTTCGTTCAAGATGAACTACATCCACGGAGGCAAGGCACACCTCAATCCACTAAGATATCCAATCAATTACAGAAATTACACTCAGAAATGAATATGCCCAATTCTGGAACAAATTAGGGCAGAAAACTATCACTCTCAAATTCTCTCTGTAATCTATGAAAACTGGAAATTGCTCGACGTAGTGTTGTTCTTTTTGAAGAGAGCTTTCCAATGATATAGGTCTTGTAGCTCGAATGTAACTGATCGAGAAGTTCTAACTGAATGAAAGAGACTGCTGCTACCGGACAAATGTGACGGTTTATTCCGTCACAAAACTGTAACAAACTCGTCACAACTGACGGTTATCCTCCAACAACCCTGAACCCGGTTTATTCTGCACAGACTCACTTCTACACGCTAAAACCCGGTCTATCCACCCGGTTCTTCACTTCATGATCCCGGTTCCACATTCTAGACACATCCGATTTCAAAATATAGCTCACTTGATGATATTGAACACTTCCTCACACGTGGCGTTGGACTGCCTCGGCCGTGGCTTGAGCCACGAGCGTGGCCTCACCACCTCGGGCATGATCCCCTGTTTTTCCTTGTTTTCTTCATCCTTTGAGCTCGATTTGTCAATTTGAGATCTTCGAACCTATTTTTCGGCCTTAATTCACCTGTCTTGACATGAAAATGAAACAGAACGTCAAATTGCCCAATGAGAAATAAACGCACAAAACACACATGAAAATGCACACAAAAGTCCGTAAAAAGACACTTAAATTGACCTAAAAGTGTGTGCACTACCACGTGCACCAAATCTCCCCAAACTTAAACCTTTGTTCGTCCCGAACAAATAAAGAAAAAGAAGAAAGGACACTTTTTATGGCAGATTTAAGTGGCAAAATCAATTTCAGAAGAAATTTTCAAAAGTTAGGCAATCATGATAACATTGAGCATAAGAGATAGAGCATATCAACTACTTTCAAGACTTGACACTCTCAACTTGAAATCCTTACCGGATGAGTGTATCCCTCGACTCTCAAGTGTATTGAATAGGTAGTATATACGCTCACATTGAAATGCAAATAGTATCTACCATAGGCTTGCCAATCATCTAAACTTCGATGTGTACCCGACATGTGTGACAAAGAATCAAAAAGGTCTTTAACGGGTTGTAATGTTGGCTTGGGGTAAGGTGGGATAATTTTGGGTATAAGTGACTATAAAACGGACTAAATGAGTCGTGCACTACCCATCTACCCCTCAAACAATGGTCACTCAACCTCACTCTTTACTTCCTTAGTAAACCAATCCCAAAAATTGATTTCTTCTCCTTACCACAAAGTCCACAACCTAAATGCTTTCTCAATTCTCCTTTGAAGTGTATTTTCTTTTGAATTCTTACAACTTTGACAACATCTATTAAAAGGCATTTATATTACTAGCCTCTCCAAATCAAAAGCAACAATGAGTATATACAACTAACTTTTTCTTTTGTTTTTCTGATTTTTCGACTTTTTTCGATTTTCGACTTTTTTTTTTTTTTTTTTAACACAAACAAAAATTGGAGAGGACTAGTATTCTCGATTCTTTTCCTATTGTTTCAATTCCTTTCACCTTTCAATACTCCCAATAGTTCACCCTTTTCAATCCCAAATTATCCGACTACCTTCCAACCACCTCCCTCATACTCAAATAGTCCAATTAGGTTCAAAGGCTAATCGAAAGGGTTTCGGCTTGTAGAATTGGGCTGTCAAACAAAAGGCTAAAAGCTCAAGGGGCTCAACTAGAGACAATATCAAATTAGGTAAAAAGGATGTGTTTTCAAGCTTGAAAGTAGGCTCAAATCAAGGATTGCCTAAAATCATTTTCAATGTCACACAATGTACCGACTCATGCAAAATAGAGAATCAAGGCAAGTTCTAGAGATAACTAAATGTACTCAATGAATTTCACACCGAAAGAAAGTTTACGTTACTCCAAAGGCGGGAGTATCTTCTAAAGCTCAAAAACTCACTCGGTTGCAATTTTTGATCAAAAGTTTTGAGTGTAAGCTCAATTTCGTCTCATAGCCTATCATGCTCTATCATTAGCCAAGTTTTCAATTTTTATGGAAAATTTATTCATCATTAACCGTTTGCCACATTTTCACTCAAATTTGGTCCAATCAACTTTTCCAAGCGGCCAAAATCCGTACACCTACCACCCCCTCCCCAAACTTGATTGAAAATCAAAGTTTGTGGAAAGAAAGGGTACGGATTGGTGCTTAACTAACTCAACCATTTATTCAAAACACCCATCCCAATCGACTAAAAAAAAAATACCAACTTATTACGACTATGCATGTAAGTGCCCAAAACTTCATCATATAAATAACAAAACTCAATTTATCTTAACCAAACAAAGATGATAGTAGAAAATGGCACACAGGCCAATCAAGACAAAACATCCTACAAGAAAATCCGATACATCATTCAATGAAATAGTGCAAGCAAGTTTACAAAGGCAAAAATAACAATCAAACGGCCCACACGTCGTGAATCCCAAGTATAGGCAAAACAGAAGGGGCACACAGGCCTAAATAGTCAACAAGCAGTAAGATATGGAAATGAAACATGAGAGATTGCAACACCAGGGTGGCCAAGAACATCCTACTTCTTACTTTTCTCCCCCAAACTTAGTTGAAAACTAAGCTTTTGAAAAAGAGGAAGGATATTCTTGGTACTCCTACTCACAAAGATTTGGACGGTCGTGAAGATCGGGAGCTTTGGCCACCAAAACATGCTCGAAGGCTGTTGAGTGCCTCGAGGATCTTGCTCTGGTTTCCTTTGATCTCCCTAATGTCCGACTTCATCTCTCGGATGTCCCCCTCCATCGTGCTTAATCTTTCATCCACTTGTTGTTGAAACTCGGTCTGGGACTGAACAGCGGATACGGGTCTCTTTCGTGAATGACGGCTGCTCACACCCTCGCCTGTGAGGTCTATCCCTTCTGCAGCAGGTTCCGATACTTGGCCTCTCTGATATTTCCGGAACTCGAGGTCACTGGGTTCCCTCGAGGCTGCCCGGTGTGCAGCTGAGCTCAAGGCCAAGTTGGCTGTGGATTTGAGGTCTCGGATGCGGGTGAGGTCTGGGTTAGGAAGGCGTAGCATTGGCCCTACATTTTGGATCACGTAGGGAACGGAGACTCCATCTTCTAGTCCCAAAGCAGCAATCCTCATGTTGGCTAAATCTTCCCAACCCAGAAGGAACGAATCTGAAACAGCCTTGAAGTCAATCAACGGAACTCCACAATGCTCTAGAATTGGTGTGATAAGAGCTCCGCTAAATATTGAGTCATATTGCTTAGGCTCTTTCTTTCTGGTCGCCGTTAGTTCCTTCACTGTCCTCTCAAAAGACGCAATCAGCACCTCTTCATATCTCCTATCGGTCCGTTTGAGAATGGACCATAGGATACTGAGCTCGGCCATCCTTGCTGCCCCCGTCTCCTTCCTCCCAAAAAGTGTCAATGCCAGGAGCCTTTGTAAAACCTTTACGACTGGATTTCTGATCCAGCTCGTTTTGGAGCTCTTAGAATCGAAGGCTTGTGGTTCAACCAAGCCGGGAGCAACAGTTATTTGCCCCCAGAACCGCCCGACATTGAACTCATCGATGCTTTCCAAGTCTGTGGTGGAGGGATTTTCTTTGAAACCGTAAATCTTCCTCAACTCCGCTGCTGTGAGTGTCATCTTTTTGTTCAGCAGGTGGAATGAAATGCTGTGGATTCTGTTTCCACATTTTTCAGAGTTGGATCGGACAGTCAGTGTGCTGAAGAACTCAAGGACGAATCGTTGGTAGGTGGGCCTTGGAGTGAACAATCCAATGAGGCCCGATGCTCTCAAAAACTCATCGATATTATCCTTGATTCCCATATCAGTCAAACACTCGGTTTTGAAATAACGGCTGGCAACAATCTGACGCTTCATTAATCGGGCAAATCTTTGTTGGTGAACCGGGTCGTCCAAAATGATGTCGAAAAGCCGACTGTCTGGCCCTGTGGACGTTGGGACCTCCGGGGTTTCGATCTCCGGTTCCTCTGGGAGGGGCTCCCGGATCACCAACTTGCCCTTCCCCTTTCCTATACTTGGTGTGCCTTTACTTGTGCCAACACTTTTCTTTGATGTTTTTTTTTATGGTCCCATTTGTCCTACAAGACAAACACACACACTTAAATTCTGAGTTTTAACACTTATCACCAATTGAAACATTAACTCTAATCAAATAGAAGGCCAATCACTCATGTTTCAATCACTCATGTTCAACCAATCACAGAAAATCACAAGTGAATTCGCAATCTAGATGACTTAGTTGACTTGATTAAATGTGCATAAATGGCAAACATGTCTAATTATTATCCTATTGCAAGAAAATTCTATTAATGCTCAACAAAAATAGGTTGATTTTGTTTCATTATTATCAAGAGTCTAAAAGTGTCTACTATTCACACAAATTCACTAATCAACCTAACAATCGAACATAATAATAGAATCAAATAGCAAAAAGGGTAACAAAAGGGAATGCATGTCAAGTGGTTGGTGATATAGCAAAAATCAACTTCAATCCTCAATTTTCAATGATTCCCAAACTAATCCTCATCCATCATCAACAAATCATGCAAAAACAAAGGCTATCACTACAAATTTAGTGTTAGATTACTTAAAAACATTCAACATTGGCAAAAATTCACAAAATACGTGTGCACAACCAATATCAATATATCAACTAATCCAACAACAAATTTGCCCCAAATCTTAACAACAAAGTTCATAATAACAAATAAAGATTGAGGGGAAAGGATAGCCATACTTACCGGTCGAGTTTAATCGAAAAATTTGAAGTTTGATTTTTCGCGCCCTTTTCGACCCGACTCCGACTTTGCTCCAAATCCGAATTTTTTCGGATAGAAATGTTTATGATGATGTGGGTGAGGTGTGGTGTGAATTTGAGGGGAAGAAATTGAGTAACAATGGCGGATTTCGTATGTGTGTGAGTGTGTTTTCGCCAATTTTCGCGAGGAGGAGGGTGAAATGCCCTACCTCGCCCGCGTCTGTCTTTTTATACCTGGGAGTATGCCGCGGCCGAGGCGTAAACAAAGCCGCGGCCGTGGCGTATGAGAAACTTAACCGCGGGCGTGGCAATGGATTGACGCGGCCGTGGCAATTCTTCCAGTGTGATTCCGGATTTTTTAGAGTGAATGACCTCGGGCGCGGTCTAGACTTACCACGGCCGAGGGTGATTTAGCCGCGGGCATGGCCTCTATTTGACTTGGCCGTGGCCATTTGTCCAGAATGGCTCGAATTTTTCTTTGTTGGAGGCCGCGGCCGAGGTGGATTGTGTGCCACGGCCGTGGTGATTTTTCCTGGGTAATTCCTCCATTTTGGGCTCCTTCACCCCCATTTCACACTATCTCTTTGAATGGATTGTTGGGCACCTACACACATTTAAACAAAATAATTTAAAACACTAGAATATTATTAAAACTACTAAACTATGAATTTAAAATACGTAAAGCAATAAACGTCGTGTTGCCTCCCGACAAGCGCCTTTGTTTAACGTCGTTGGCTCGACGGATGCCCTTTAAATAAATAAAACAAACAACTAGCTATGTAACTAAAACAAACACTTATCACATAAAACAAAATCGTTCTAAACCATTCCCCGGCAACGGCGCCAAAATTTGGTAGCGTCGTTTCCGACTAGCAAATTAAATCGTGTATGAAGATACACGTAAACCTTACCGACTACTCTAACTAGTAGAGTGGCAAGCAAGGATCGATCCCACGAGGAACGGTCGAACAAATTTTGCTTTTATGTGTTAAGCTATTATTATGAAGAAACATAATGTATATAAGATAGAAAACAATAAAGAAGTGGGGGGTTAATGAAATAACAACTACACCTAAATAAACAAAGACAAATAAAGAGATTTTTATAGATTTTTGGTTTTTTAAATAAAAAACAATTCACCCTTGATCATGTTTCACCAAGGTCTTGGACGATTTATGTAACTATTGTTAATGCCCTATTCAATTGTGATTCTAGCCCTTATCTCAGGGCTATTAACAAGCTCTAATAGCCTTGTTATCCCTTAATCTTAGTTAATCAAAACAAGCTCTTCGACTAACCCTATTCAGTTTAACCGAATCCTCGAACAAGCTCTCTTAGATTCAATCACCAAATGCATTAAACACTAGGACAACGAGATAAATTCAACATAAAACTCGCAAGCTCGGTTTTAGAGGTTAAACTTTATGTTATCACCAATAAATAATTATTGTTTGCTACTCGGGAATCGGAAATCCTACAATTACGGATAGTAATCTCCTATTCTAGCAACACATTCACAAATCCCTCAAAGGGTGATCAATCCAATAATAAATTCATAAATGTGAGTCAATAACAGCAAATAACACAAAACACTTGAATACACAATATTTTCGGTAACATTAACCGTAATAATCACATAAATGTCTTGGACTCAAGGTTCCACAATAATCAAGAGTGAACAAAAGGGTGCTAGCCACCCATTTTACCTAATACAAAGATAAACTAACAGAAAATTAAAGAACACATGAAAATAGGATAGAAAGAACCAAAGGTTAGGGGTTGAAGATCAAGATCTTCAACCCCCTTCCATTTCCTTGCTTCCAATGGAGAAAAGTGGCTGATTATGTGTGGGGGATGGGTTCTAGGTTGTTCTAAGTTAGGTTAAATTCGAATGGGATGATATATATATATAAGGAGAGAAAGTGCTAGCTCCAATTTAGGCAAAAGCGTGTTTGGGTTTTTAAAACAGGGAACCCCGCCGCGGCCGTGGCATAAAGATGGTCGCGGGCGTGGTGAAACAAGGGTTTTGGGCCCCAAATTGGGACCGCGGTCGTGGTCTATCTACTGCCTCGGCCGTGGTCTTTCTTGGACTGAATTCGCCTTTACTTCTGGAGGACTGGCCACGGTCGCGGCTGATTCAGACCGCGGGCGTGGGACGTGGATTGCCACGGCCATGTCACTGTCTGCCTCGGTCGTGGCAAATGATGCTGAAATGTGGCCTTCTATGGAGGAATGGCCACGGCCGTGGCGTTGGACTGCCTCGGCCGTGGCTTGAGCCACGGGCGTGGCCTCACCACCTCGGGCATGACCCCCTGTTTTTCCTTGTTTTCTTCATCCTTTGAGCTCGATTTGTCAATTTGAGATCTTCGAACCTGTTTTTCGGCCTTAATTCACCTGTCTTGACATGAAAATGAAACAGAACGTCAAATTGCCCAATGAGAAATAAATGCACAAAACACACATGAAAATGCACACAAAAGTCCGTAAAAAGACACTTAAATTGACCTAAAAGTGTGTGCACTACCACGTGCACCAGTCACGATGCGATAAAATTAATAATACCTAACTACCCTTCTAACTTGTAGAAGTGATAAGTAGGATCGATCCCACAGGGAGCATGAAGAATTATTGTGCTAATATAAATCCTAATAATTGGCAATTTATGAATATCTATATATATATAAAAGTAATGGGTGGTTTGTGGTTGATTTTCAATTAGCTAACGAACTAACACAGAAATTAAATAATTACTTATGAAAATATTCTATTTATGAAAGAACGAATCCCAGCCCTTAATTTTATCTTCCCCTAGTTTATACTACCATACGATAGACGCAATTGTTAACCAATTTTAACCATAAAACTCCTACCCAGAGATTAGCAACAAGCTCTGCTAACCTCGTTATCCCTTATGTTTAACTAACCAAAACAAGCTCTTTGGTTAATCTATCCAGTTGAGTGATCTCAGAACAAGCTCTCTGGATCTCATAAACCGGACGCCTAAAGTACTAGGATAACGGGATAAACATGGTGTGGACCTCGTAAGCTCGGACCCAATCAGACCGAGCTATATACTACCCTAGCGATATCACTCGCTATTTGCTACGAAGTGGCTAAAAGTTCGTAACAATTACGGATTACGATTATAACCTAGTGTTACTTATGTAATTAATATCCTAGGTGATCGATCTAGCACAATATCACATAAGCATTGAAAGACAATCAAATAGCATAACAACGTTTCAAAGTACTAAATTGTTTACCAATTACTGTAAAAATCATAAAGTAATAAAACTAGGATTCGACTCGATTAAGGACTGAAATAACCTACTAGCCGCTCATGGCGGTGATAAAAGAAAAATTAAATTGAAAGTACATGATTGAAATAACTAAAAGAAATGAAAACCCCGAATACTGTCGATCTTGATTGCTTGCTTCCTTCGGAATCTCCCAATGTAGCTCTCTTCTCTAGTCAAAAGTGTTTTACTTCAGTTCGGCTGCGGCCGTGCACTTAGATCGCGGTCGCGGCACTCTTTTCTTCGATTTTTTGCATTTTTCCTTCATTTGACTCCCCGGACTTCGTTCCTTCGTCGGACATCCGGCCAAGTATAGATATGTGGCCTTAAATTGCCTATTTAGCTCAAAATGAAATCACAAGTGTCAAATGTTCTAAGCACATAAAAATAAGCTAAACACGATCAATTGTACATGCAAACATTACAAATCAACACTTAAACAGACTTAAAGTGCATAAATAAACGCGTATACCAAAATCCCCCAAACTTAACCCTTTTTCGGCCTGAACAAATCTAAATCAAACAAACAATCAAACACGGGTTTAAGGCACTTTAAGTGGCAATTATGAGTTTCACAAGAGTTTTTTTCAAAAGCTCAGCAACATGACGTAAATGAGCATATTCGACAAAGCAACTTCAACTACTTTTGACACTTATGTTTTTTAACAAATGATCCTCACCGGGATTGTGTATCACTCTTCTCTCAAGTGTTTAAAGTATGCAAAGTATTTCACTCACACTGGCTTACATGCAACGACCACTGATAGGGATAGCCCGGTTACTTCGGGTCGGGTTGATACCTGAGCCCACTTACCGGCCCAGCAAACGCGCCAGTAAGCGCGAGGGCCCAGGCCCAGCAAGCCCAGCAACACGCGAATCAAGTATGTTCCACGAATGAAGGCCATGATCTTTTTCCAACTGCCATGCAGATTTGGTGGGCAAGATTATAGGGAGTTAGTTAGGGTTTTGATTTGGTAGGATAAATAGGTGAAAAGAACTCGGAATTAGGGTTCGCACTCTGTGTACTGAATTACTCCGTGTAAACTCAACATTCTAGAAAAAGAAACACCTCGGCAAGAGTGATTTTCTGCCCGTGGACGTAGATCTCAGGATCGAACCACGTAATTCCTGTGTTTTTACATTCTGTTTGCGTAAATTATTGTTCAAATTGTGTGGTTACCGGATTGCGCTTTATCAACCACCATATGCATGCCAATTATTTAAGTCGGATCTAGTACTTGACATGCGTGGCCAAGAATAAAAAAGGTCTTTAATTTGGCTATAATGTAGGCTTAGGTAGGGTAGGATAAATTTCGGGTGAAAGTGACTAATAAGTGGACTAACCGAGTTATTACTAACCCAACCACCCCTAAAAAAAATAATCACTCACACCTCACTCTCCAAAGTTAAATAAGTCACTTCCAATAAAGCTCCAATGGTTCGATTGCAGAAGTGTGTCCCCCTGTCACTGATTATGGCTTTTGGAACTCCAATCCTAGAAAAAAATGTTAGCCTTCACAAAATCTGCGACAACCTTAGAATCGTTAGTCCGGGTGGCTTTAGCCTCCACCCACTTGGAAACATAATCAACAGCTAACAATATGTATATATTTTCAAAAGAAGCCGGAAAGGGTCCCATAAAGTCCATGCCCCAAGTGTCAAATATTTCACAAATCATGATTGGGTTTTGGGGCATTTCATTCCTTTGGGAATTGTTCCCGGTTCGTTGACAGTTATCACAGGTTTCGCAAAACAGATAAGCATCCTTAAATAGTGAAGGCCAATAAAACCCACTTTCTAAAACCTTATATGCAGTCCTCCTAGACATGAAGTGTCCCCCACATGCATATGTATGACAAAAGGATAAAATAGAATGATGTTCCTCTTCGGGCACACGACGTCTAATTAATTGATCCGCACAATGTTTCCATAGATATGGATCATTCCAAACAAAATATTTAGCATCGCTTTTAAGTTTATCTTTTCTTGCCTTAGTATAGTCAGCACGCAAATAACGAGATGCAAGAAAATTAACTAAGTCAGCGTACCATGGTGCATTGAGAAATGTTGTGGGGTAAGGGATATGTGTAACCTCAAGTAGTTTCTCATCAAGGAATTCCTCTCGCAGTGGTTGTGCACTTTTTGGCAGGGATAAACAACTCAAATGGTCAGCCATTGAGTTCTCAGCTCCCTTTTTGTCTCTTATATCTATATCAAATTCTTGCTGGATGAGGATCCACCGTATTAGCCTTGGCTTTGCCTCCTTCTTGGATAGTAAATATCTAAGAGCTGCATGGTCAGAATAGAAAATAATTTTAGTGCCCAATAAATACGAACGAAATTTCTCAAGAGCAAAAACAATCGCTAAAAGTTCTTTCTCCGTCGTAGTGTAGTTCGATTTGGCTGGGTTTAGTGTCCGGGAAGCGTAATAAATCACGTGGGACGCTTTTCCCGTCTTTTGTCCCAACACCGCCCCTATAGCGTAGTCACTTGCATCACACATGATTTCAAAGGGAAGGTCTCAATTCGGCAGTTGTATGATGGGCGGTGTGGTGAGTGCTTCTTTCAATTGGTTGACGACAGCCTTACAATCATCAGTCATCTCGAATTCCACGTCTTTTTGTAACAGTTTGCACAAAGTTGCTGTGATTTTGGAAAAATCCTTGATAAACCTCCTGTGAAAACCCGCATGACCAAGAAAAGAGTGAATCTCCCGCACACTGGCGGGGTAAGGCAAGGAAGTAATAATATCAATCTTCGACTTATCAACTTCTATACCCCTAGATGAGACAATATGACCTATGTGAATATTAGTTCAATTTCATCAAGTAGGTTGTTGTATGAAGTATAAGTTGTAGGGAATTCGGAACCGGAGTGAGAATTTGAAGAACCAAATCAGAAAACTGGGTTTTAAACTCAAATCAGTGGAAGAGGTTAGAAGGAAACCGGGTTTAGGTTAGTTATAACTGCTGTTTACAACTGTTTCGTTATGTTGCACCTAAAACCGTTGTGGAAGCCCCGTTCCTGCAACTTGTAGCAGTTGAGTTAAAATCTGTTACAACTCCCTCGTCTTCAAGATTCGAGCTTCAGTGCCTATATACATTTGAATCACTTGTAAATACGAGCTAGATAGTAGATTTTTCCCTCTGTAAACATTTCACTAGTAAGAGAATTAGAAGTCTAGGGTTTCTGCTCCAATTCGGCTTGTGAATTGGGGGTTTTCTAGTTTCTGGGAAATTCTTGTAATTGCTTGTGTAGTGAAGTAAATTGAGGTGCATAGAGCCTCCGTGGATGTAGATCAACTCTGATCGAACCACGTAAATTTCGTTGTGTTCATTTCATTTCTGATTTTCTGCGTTGAAGCTCTATTCGGCCAGTTTCTGGTTTCTTGTGGCCGAACATTGTTCTTACTTGGTTTAGTGATTCTGATCTTCTCATAACAACCTAAAACTATCCCTTGTTCGACCATGAAGTGCCATTTCTCCCAATTTAAAACAAGGTTAGTTTCGACACACCTTTTCAAAATAAGTACCAGATTTTCAAGACTTTTATCAAATGATTCCCCGTACACACTAAAATTGTCCATGAAGACTTCTATAATGTGACCCACATACTTAGAAAATATGCTTACCATACAACGTTGGAATGTCGCTGGGGCGTTGCACAACCTGAATAACATTATTCTCCAAGTGAACGTCCCAAAGGGGCACGTGAAGTGGTCTTTTCTTGATCTGCTGGTGCGATAGCGATTTGGAAGTATCCTAAGAAACCATCTAGAAAACAATAAAATGAATGCCCTGCTAATTTCTCTAGCATTTGATCAATAAACGATAAAGGAAAATGGTCCTTTCGAGTCATTGCATTCAACTTGCGGTAGTCTATGCAAACTCGCCACCCAGTTTGTAACCAAGTAGGGACCAACTCACCCTCCTTGTTTTCTACGACTGTTGCCCCTAATTTCTTCGGCACTACCTGTGTGGGGCTCATATACTTACTGTCGGAGATTGGATAAATGATGTCAACGTTCAATAGCTTAATTACCTCCTTCTTCACCACTTCCATCATTGGCGGGTTCAATCACTTTTGTGGCTCTCTACTCGGTTTGGAGTCTTCTTCAAGGAGTATTATGTGCATACAAAGTGAGGGGCTGATCCCTTGGATATCGGCTATTGTCCATCCGATTGCTCTCTTATGTTCTTTCAGAACTTCTATCAGTGCGGCTTCTTGTTGTGGGGTCAGCTTTGATGAAATAATTATAGGCAGTGTTTCACTCTTTCCCAAATAAGCATATTTCAAATGCTCGGGCAAGGACTTGAGTTCTAATTTAGGTGCTTCGATTGTAGAGGGAAGTAGCTTTTGATCAGTTTCAGGTAAATCAATGAATTTCTGCTCATATCTTGGTTTGGCGGTTTGCGGGGATTGGAGAGTAGCCACAAGTTCGACCAAATCATTATTGGTCTTCCAAAGTTCAAAATCATCCTTCTCCAAATTCCGCGTGAGCACAATCTCCAAGGGTTCCCTGCATGTCAACTGAAAAACTTCCTCTACGAGAGGGTCAATTACACTTACAGAAAAAACATAATTCACATCCTCCGGGTGTCTCATAGCATCATAAATATTGAACTTAACAAGTTGTCTATCAAATTCCACAGTTAAAGTCCCCTTACTGACATCAATTTTTGTTTGAGCGGTGTTTAAGAACGGCCGCCCTAACAAAATTGGAGGAGATGTAGAAGAATCTCCTTGCATGTCTAGAACATAAAAATCAGCTGGGAATACGAGCTCACCTACTTCAACTAAAACATCTTCAATTAGACCATCCGGATATGTGTTACTACGGTCTGCTAATTGGATTACTATCCTAGTTTCTATCAGTGGTCCTAGGTTTAATGCATGAAATATTGCTTTTGGCATCACATTAATAGACGCTCCTAGGTCTAGCATGGCACGTTCAATATTTGTGTTTCCTATTCTACATGGAATGACAAACATACCTGGGTCCTTGCATTTAGTTGGAATCTTCTTTTGGAAGATTGGTGAGACGTTCTCCCCTATAAGGACCTTTTCATCCCCCTTGAGTTTATGATTGTTGGTACAGAGCACTTTAAAAAATTTAGCGTATCTGGGGATTTTCTTGATAGCATCGATCAAAGGAATGTTGATGTCACCCTTGCGGAACACATCCAGAATTTCTTTCTCCTTGCCGGCTCGTACGGGTCTGATCATGCGACTAGGAAAATGAAGAGGTTGAGCCGGACTCGGAGCAGAGACGGCATATTTTCGCAGAACAGGAGCCACGGCCGCGCTGGGAGACCACGGTCGCGCCATTTGTCTAGGCTCTTTAGCTTCTGTGAGGTGATGTTCAATATCATCAAGTGAGCTATACTTTGTAAAATGGAGTGTTGGGAATGTGGAACCGGAATCAGGAAGTGAAGAACCGGAAGAATGAACCGGGTTTTAGTATCAAGAAGACAATCTGTTCAGAATAAACCGGGTTCGGGGCAATTGAAGATAACCATCATTTGTGACGGAGCAGTTGCAGAATTGTGACGAAGAAAACCGTCACATTTGTCCGGTAGCTGAGCTAAACTTCTTTCAGTTAGAACTTTCTGTACAGTTGCATTCGAGCTTCAATCCTTATATCATTGTAAAGCTCTCATTGAGGAGAAGAACACTACGTCGAGCAATTTCCTTGTTCTTTAGATTAGAGAGAGTATTTAGAGATTGAGTGATTCGTGCCCTAATTTGCATCAGAATTAGGCATTTCGTTTCTTGAGTGTATTCTCTGTAATTGATTGAATTTCTTAGTGGATTGGGGTGTGTCTTGCCTCCGTGGATGTAGTTCATCTTGAACGAACCACGTTAAATTGGTGTTTGATCCATTTCTATTTCCTGTTCTGCGCAAGTCCAGTTCGGTCACAACTCTGGCCGAATTGTGTGTTTGAATTCAGATTGTTTTTCTTCATACATTTCCAGATTCTTAGGAGTTGTGTGTTTCTGAGTTGTTCTTCACTAACAAGTGGCGCCGTCTGTGGGAAATTCAACTCTCACAGCTTGAAGAAGGGAAGGAATGGCTGGTATGAAGATGGACTTTGAGAAGTTTACAGGAAGAAATGATTTCACACTGTGGAAGATCAAGATGAATGCAGTATTGGTTCACAATGGTCTTGATCTTGCTTTGATACCTCTGGATTCGTGGGAAGAAAGTGAGAAACCCAAGTTTGCATCAGTGGATAAGAAGGCCCTCAGTCTTATCTTTCTGTGTTTGGGTGATAAACCGTTGAGAGAGGTCTCAAGATGCAAGAGTTCCTTAGAAGCATGGAAGAGATTGGAAGATCTGTATCAATCGAAGTCAGTTTCCAACAAGCTGTTCTTGAAGCAGAAGATGTTGGCCTTCAAGATCACTGAAAATAAGGTAATTTCTAATCAACTTGATACGTTCATTAAGATGGTTGAAGAATTGGAAGACCTGGATGTGAAATTGGAGGAGGATGACAAAGCATTGATGGTGTTAAACATTCTTCCAAAATCCATGGAAAGCTTTAAGGATGCCTTGATGTATGGGAGAGATGAGCAGCTATCTTATGATGGAATAGTGAAGGCTCTGAGGTCTAAATGTTTCCAGACTCAAGGTGATAAAGGCATGGTGCAATCTGGAGAAGGTTTGAATGTTAAATTCAAGAAACCTTGGCAAGGCAAGAAGGGACAGAATGCTAAGGATCCCAAGGCAGGAGACTCTAATCCAAAGAAGGGAAATGAATGGGTTGAGAAGAGGAAATGCTTCAAGTGCAAGCAGCCTGGTCACTTGAAGAAGGATTGTCCTAAGAGAAACAAGAAAGGTGGAAATCAAGGGGCAGAAGCTGCTGCCATTGACCATCAAGAAGATCCTCTAGAGGTCTTAAATGTTACTGAATCAAGGATGGAAAAGGAATGGGTCTTAGACACAGGCTGCTCCTTTCATATGTGTCCACACCAGTCATGGTTTGATGAACTGAAGAGAGAAGATGGTGGAAATGTTGTCCTGGGAAATGACCAATCATGCAAGGTCAAAGGAGTTGGATCAGTGAGCATAAGGATGTTTGATGGTGTGGTCAGAGTCATCTCAAATGTAAGATATGTTCCTGGCCTTAAAAGAAATCTTCTATCTCTTGGTTATTTGGTAACTAGTGGGTGTCAGTTTGGCTCAGTAGATGGCTTCTTGCATATCACTAAACATGGAAAAATGGTGATTAAAGGTAGACAGCATAATGGGTTGTTTATCTTGATTGGTTCACCTGTTGTTGGGAGTGTGGATATGGTCTTGAGCAGTTCTGAGCTTGTTAAATGGCACAAGAGGCTTGGACACATAGGAGAGAAAGGGTTGAAGGAACTGTCAAGAAGTGGAATAATTGGAAACATGGGAAATCAAGACCTGGAGTTCTGTGATCAGTGTGCTTTGGGCAAATCCAAGAAGCTGCCTTATGGAAAGGGTGTTCACACAACTCAAGAGCCATTAGATTATGTTCACTCTGACATATGGGGTCCTGCAAGGACAGAGACTCATGGTGGTGCAAGGTATTTCATGTCCTTGATTGATGATTACAGTAGAAAGGTGTGGATCATGTTGATGAAGAATAAGAGTGATGCTTTTCATAAGTTCAAAACATGGTTAATTCAACTGGAAAATGTCAAAGGGAAGAAGATGAAGCACCTTAGGACTGATAATGGATTGGAATACCTCTCTACTGAGTTCACAAACTTCTGTGAAGAAAGAGGAATCAAGAGACACAGGACTGTTCCAATGAATCCTCAACAGAATGGAGTTGCTGAGAGGCTTAATAGGACTCTTCTTGAAAGAGTAAGATGTATGCTGTTGGATGCTGGGTTGCCAAAGGTATTTTGGGGAGAAACCATTGCTACAGCATGTTATCTCATTAACAGGTCACCCTCGTCAGTGATTGGGTTCAAAACACCTGAAGAGGTGTGGAGTGGACAGAAACCAAGCTATGAAGGTTTAAGGGTGTTTGGTTGTCTTGCTTTTGTCCATGTCAAGCAAGACAAGTTAGATGCAAGAGCTCTAAGATGTGTATTTCTTGGATATCCAGATGGAATAAAGGGCTACAGATTGTGGTGTCTAGAGAAGGGAAATCAGAAGATAATCACAAGCAGAGATGTAAAGTTTAATGAGAATGTGATGGCTTATACCTCTACAGGCTCTAAGGAAGAATTTGATGGTGCTAAAGAGACAGAAGAGATATCAATTCAGGTGGAGCATCCTGCTGAAGATGATCACACATCTCAACCACAAGAAAATCTACAAGATAGTGATTCATCATCTGAAGAAGAAGTGCAAACTGGACCTTCACAAAATGTTAGAGAATACAGCATTGGAAGGGACAGGCCTAGAAGAACAATCAACAGACCTGATTTCTATGGTCAAGCAGGGAGTGTTTACTATGCCTTAAGTGTTGCTGAAGACCTGGAATCACAAGAGTCTAGTAGTTTTAAAGAAGCACTAGACTGTGAAGAAGGTGAACACTGGATTCAGGCAATGAGTGAAGAGATGGAGTCCCAGGAAAAGAATGAGACCTGGATATTGGTGGATAAACCAAGAGGTCAGAAACTTGTAAGCTCTAAATGGATATACAAGAAGAAACTAGAGACTGCAGGATCCAAACAGGTGAGGTTTAAAGCAAGATTGGTGGCTAGGGGCTTTACACAAAGAGAAGGAATTGATTTTAATGAAGTTTTCTCTCCAGTAGTAAAGCATTGCTCAATCAGGTTGCTTTTATCAAAGGTTACTCAAGAGGACATGGAATTACAACAACTGGATGTAAAGACAGCATTCTTACATGGATAACTCAATGAGAAGATATATATGAAACAGCCAGAAGGCTTTGTTGTTCCTGAACAAGAAGACAAAGTTTGTTTGCTGAAGAAGTCACTATATGGACTCAAACAAAGTCCAAGACAGTGGAATAAGAGGTTCAATGACTTCATGATCAGTGTTGGCTTTGTAAGAAGTCTTTATGATAGTTGTGTTTACTTCAACAAGGGTTCAAAGTAAGATAAAGTCTTTCTTCTATTGTATGTGGATGATATGCTAATTGCCAGCAGGAACAAGAAGAGGGTACAATGGTTGAAGGACAGACTTAACACTGAATTTGACATGAAAGATCTGGGAGAGGCCAAGAAGATTTTGGGCATGGACATTCTAAGGAACAGAGAAGCTGGAGTACTTTGGTTATCTCAGAGGCAATATCTACAGAAGGTGTTGGAGAGGTTTCATATGCATGAAGCCAAACCTCTCTCCACTCCAGTTAATCTACAGAAGAAACTCTCCAAAGAACAATGCCCAAAGACTGAAGAGAAAGTCATACATATGAGCAATATCCCTTATGCAAGTGGAGTTGGAAGTCTTATGTATGGAATGATTTGTAGTAGGCCTGACTTGGCCTATGCTGTGTCTTTAGTAAGCAGGTTCATGTCAAACCCAGGAGTAGAGCATTGGGAAGCTTTGAAACATGTGATGAGGTATTTGAAGGGTTCAGTGAACTTGTCATTGAAGTTTGAGAAGAAAGTGGATGGAAGCACTGTTGCATTGGAGGGATTTGCTGATTCTGATTTTGCAGCAAACGTAGACACAAGGAAATCTATTTCTGGATTTGTGTTTACCTTATATGGGACAGCCATTAGCTGGAAAAGTGCACAACAGCCAGTTGTAGCACTGTCAACAACAGAAGCAGAATATATCTCTCTCACTGAAGCAATCAAAGAAGCAATCTGGCTTAAAGGGATTCTGAGAGATTTGGACATCAAGCAAAAGTGTGTGACAATTTACTGTGACAATCAAAGTGCTTTACACCTTGTGAAACACCAAGCATTTCATGAAAGGTCAAAACACATTGATGTTAAGTTGCATTTTGCTAGAGACATCACTGATTCTGGTTTTGTGGAGGTGAAGAAGGTACACACGTTGCATAATCCTGCTGATTTTCTTACTAAGGGTGTACCTGGGAATAAAGTGGAGCATTGCTCGAGCCTGCTGCAGCTTGAGCAATGTCATGAGGAGCATTAACAGAAAGGCAGTGATGAGGCAGGAAGAGGCACACTTGATTCATTGAGGTGGAGATTTGTGAGGTGATGTTCAATATCATCAAGTGAGCTATACTTTGTAAAATGGAGTGATGGGAATGTGGAACCGGAATCAGGAAGTGAAGAACCGGAAGAATGAACCGGGTTTTAGCATCAAGAAGATAATCTGTTCAGAATAAACCGGGTTCGGGGCAGTTGAAGATAACCGTCATTTGTGACGGAGCAGTTGCAGAATTGTGACGAAGAAAACCGTCACATTTATCCGGTAGCTGAGCTAAACTTCTTTCAGTTAGAACTTTCTGTACAGTTGCATTCGAGCTTCAATCCTTATATCATTGTAAAGCTCTCATTGAGGAGAAGAACACTACGTCGAGCAATTTCCTTGTTCTTTAGATTAGAGAGAGTATTTAGAGATTGAGTGATTCGTGCCCTAATTTGCATCAGAATTAGGCATTTCGTTTCTTGAGTGTATTCTCTGTAATTGATTGAATTTCTTAGTGGATTGGGGTGTGTCTTGCCTCCGTGGATGTAGTTCATCTTGAACGAACCACGTTAAATTGGTGTTTGATCCATTTCTATTTCCTGTTCTGCGCAAGTCCAGTTCGGTCACAACTCTAGCCGAATTGTGTGTTTGAATTCAGATTGTTTTTCTTCATATATTTCCAGATTCTTAGGAGTTGTGTGTTTCTGAGTTGTTCTTCACTAACAGCTTCAGGATCGCCGAGCAGGTCGCGACAGCGCAAGTCAACCGCGGCTCGGTCTTCTGCAGCTTCGTCCGGATTTTCATTTTTACCATCTTCTAATGTTTGCCCGGGCTTCTTAAGCTCTCCAAGATGATTTCCACTCCTTAAAGTGATGGCACTCACATTCCTCGGATTTATTTCCGGTTGTGCTGGCAATTTCCCACTTTGCATATTTTCCAATCGGCTTATAGTAGTTGCCATCTGGCTCATTTGCGTCTCAAGATTTTTTATGCTTGATGTCGTACCTTTCTAAAATTGCACAGTATTTGTTGCCAAAGTCTTCACAATATCAGCCAAAGATGAGTCAGGTGCTTGCTCGGCTGGCTGCTTTGTGTAATACATACCTCTTTGTGGTGGAGGTCAGTTTTGCCCACTTGGCTGACCATACTGATTACCATAGCTGAAATTCGGATGATCCCTCCATCCTGGGTCATAGGACTGAGAGTAGGGATCATATTTTCATCCTTGAAAGTTTCCCGTTCCGACAGCATTGGCATGTGCATCTAGCTCACATCCCAGAACCTCGTAGTTATCAGTCGTGTGGTCCGTGGTATCACATAGTCGGCAAGGTCGGACAGATGAATTTCCCCACATAACAGCTTTCTGAACCATTTTAGTGAGTTGATCAATCTTTGCATCCATTTGAGAATCGTTTACCTCTCTCACGGGCTTAAATCATTTTTGGTCCCGTAACTTTCCACTTGTACAATTTTGGTCTCAAAAAAAGTTAAAAATTCAATTTAGTCCTGTAACTTTGGAATTGGTCCAAATTCAGTCCCTTTTTTCGCCGTTCGGTGATCAATTTGGCCGAAAAATTGCATGTGCTGGCCACCAGACTCATTTTTCCATCCAATTTTTAAATATCTGGCATCGGTAAGTGATTTTGAAGTAAAAATAACATTAAAAATTAAAAAAATTAAAAGGAAGAGGATTTATTTTATTTTTTTTATTTCTCGTTTCTCATCACTTGTTGGTGCCACATATTAAAACTTATGTTGGAAAAATGAGTCATGTGAGTGATACATGCAATTTTTCAGTCAAATTGGTCACTATCGGAAAGAAAATGGACTAAATCTGAACCAATTCCAAAGTAACAGGACTAAATTGAATTTTTAACTTTTTTTGGGACCAAAATTGTACAAGTGAAGAGTTACGGGACCAAAAATAATTTTAGCCCCCTCTCTCACTATCCGCGTAGATGCATCCTTGTTCCCAAACTGATGTGTTTTAGCAGCCATTTTTGATATAAGTTCTCTGGCTGCGGTCGGGGTCTTGTCACATAGGTCACCCCCACTGGCGGAGTCTAACATGTTCCTATTCGACTGTGTCAGCCCTTCATAGAAGTATTGGATGAGTAGCTGTTCTGTGATGTGATGTTGTGGGCATATGGCCACCATTTTTTCAAAGCGTTCCCAATACTTATACAAGGTTTCTCCAGGCAGTTGCATCACTCCACTGATTTCTTTCTGGATATTCGTGGCCTTGGATGCGGGAAAGTACTTTTCCAAGAATTGGGTCTCCATTTCCTCCCAAGTTTTTATAGATGCTGAGGTAGGTAATGGAGCCAATCCTTGGCTAAATCCTTCAGAGAAAAAGGAAATGCACGTAGCTTTATCATTTCTTATGTGACTTTAGTGGGCTTCATGCTCGAATAAACAATATGGAACTCCTTCAGATGCTTGTGCGGGTCTTCTCCTGCTAACCCATGGAAAGAAGGCAACAAATGAATTAACCCTGAGCGAAGTTCAAAAGTAGTGTCCTCCCCTGAGTCAGGGAAGGTGATGCGGAGAGGTTGGTGAGTGGCACCAGTGTTGGCCAACTCCTTCATAGTTCTTTCGGCTGCCATTGATTATAACTCAGATTCAGAATCAGAAGAGTTCTCGGTTGCAAAAGTCAGAGCTTCGAACTTCTCTCAATTTTCTCTTACTTGTCTTCTCAGAATACGGTCTTTACGAGTTATCTCTAAGTCGAAAAGCAATTCTTTATTTTGGCATGAACGAGTGATCATTCATTGCCAAAACAAAACTAGATTGGGTGAGTTCAAGTTTATAGAAATTATATAAGAAAAATAATAAAAATAATTACTATACTAAATGAAACTAATAAAACTAAACACTTAAAATCTTGCATCACTCCCCGGCAACGGCGCCAAAATTTGACCGCGCTGTCACGATGCGGTAAAATTAATAATACCTATTTACCCTTCTAACTTGTAGAAGTGATAAGTAGGGTCGATCCCACAGGGAGCAGGAAGAATTATAGTGTTAATATAAATCCTAATACTTGGAAATTTATGAATATCTATATATATATATATAAAAGTAATGGGTGGTTTGTGGTTGATTTTCAATTAACTAATGAACTAAAACAAAAATTAAATAATTACTTATGAAAATATTCTATTTATGAAAGATCGAATCCCAGCCCTTAATCTTATCTCCCCCTAGTTTATACTACCCTGTGATAGACGCAATTGTTAACTAATTTTAACCATAAAACTCCTACCCCGAGATTAGCAACAAGCTATGCTAACCTCGTTATCCCTTATGTTTAACTAACCAAAACAAGCTCTTTGGTTAATCTATCCAGTTGAGTGATCTCAAAACAAGCTATGTGGATCTCATAAACAGGACGCCTAGAGTACTAGGATAACGGGATAGACACGGTGTGGACCTCGTAAGCTCGGACACATTCAGACCGAGCTATATACTACCCTAGCGATATCACTCGCTATTTGCTACTAAGTGGCTAAAAGTTCGTAACAATTACGGATTACGATTATAACCTAGCGTTACTTATGCAATTAATATCCTAGGTGATCAATCTAGCACAATGTCACATAAGCATTGAAAGACAATTAAATAGCTTAACAACGTTTCAAAGTACTAAATTGTTTACCAATCACTGTAAAATCACAAAGTAATAAAACTAGGGTTCGACTCGATTAAGGACTGAAATAACCTACTAGTCGCTCATGGCGGTGACAAAAGACAAATTAAATTGAAAGTACATCATTGAAATAACTAAATGGAATTAAATCCCCGAATACTGTCGATCTAGATTATTGCTTCGTTTGGAATCTCCCAATGTAACTCTTCTCCAGTCAAAAGTGTTTTCCTTCAATTCAGCCGCGGCCACGCACTTAGGTCGCGGTCGTGGCACTCTTTTCTTTGATTTTCTGCGTTTTCCTTCATTTGACTCCCCGGACTTCATTCCTTCATCGGGCATCCGGCCGAGTATAAATACTTGGCCTTAAATTGCCTATTTAGCTCAAAATGAAACCACAAGTGTCAAATGTTCTAAGGACATAAAAACAAGCTAAATACGATCAATTTTACACGCAAACATTACAAATCAACACTTAAACAGACTTAAAATGCATAAATAAACGTGTGTACCAATAAAACTGATTTTTGCAATGCATAATCCCCAGAAGAATATTCAGTTTAGTTCAGCAAAAAAAGGCCAGATACTATTTTCCATCATAACAACTAGACCATATCATTGCTTATCCTTCCCTTTCCCTTGCTTATTAGTGCCAGACTTAAGGCTTGAAAGAGTAACAAATTTCTTACCTCCCTGAGTAATTCTCTTCATGGTTTCCTACCCCTCATCATTCATAGTAGATGATTCCTGCCTTCCTAGATAAGAATTTGGCTGGAATGATGTAGATATTAGTTCAATATCATCAAGTGCTTATGGTATGAAGCAGAGGTTTTGAGGATTCCAGAACCGAGTTCGAAGTACAAGGAACCGGATCAAAGAACCAGGTTTTAACCGAGATAAAAATGGAGTTAAAAGAAGAACCGGGCTTAAGGTAGTTATAACCACCGGTCACAACTGTTTTAGTCTGTTGCATAAGAAACCGCTGTGAAAGCCCCGCTGCAGCAGTTTTTTTGAATATCCTGAGTCAAAGTGGTTACAACTTCCTCAGCTTCCAGATTCGAGCTTCAGCACTTATATACATTATAAACACTTGTAGTTGCGAGCTAGTAGACGTAATTTTCCCTCTGTAAACATTACTTAATCAAGAGAATTAGATATCTAGGGTTTTCTGCTCAAGCCAAGCTGTGATTTGGGGTATTACTGGATTTCTGGATAATTCTTGTAATTGGTTGATTAGTGAAGTGAATTGAGGTGTATAGAACCTCCGTGGATGTAGATCACCTTTGATCGAACCACGTAAAAGCCCTGTGTTCATCATTTTCATTTATGTTCTTGGTTCGGTTGTTGTTGGCCGATTTCTTGGTTGTGTTTCATTCAAATTCTGTTGTGTGTTGTCTTGTGAGAGGTTGAGCTAATCCTAACAAGCGGCGCCATCTGTGGGAAACATTCTCATGCAACCAGAAGATAAAGATGCCAGGAATGAAGATGGATTTGGATAAATTCTCAGGGAAGAATGACTTCTACCTATGGAAGATCAAGATGAAGGCCATTCTGGTGCAAAACAAGCTGGTGAGTGCTCTCAAACCTGAAAGTGACTGGTAGAGACTGAGAAGCCCAAATATGTAGAAATAGACCAAAAGGCTTTGAGTTTAATCATCTTGTGTCTTGGTGATAAGCCTTTGAGGGAAGTTTCAAGGTGCAAGAATGCAATTGAGGCCTGGCCCAAACTGGAGGACCTCTATCAATCCAAGTCAGTATCAAATAAGCTGTTCCTCAAGCAGAGATTGCTGGCTTTCAAAATGGTGGACGAAAAAGACATTTCTGATCAATTAGATCTGTTTACAAAACTTCTTGATGAGCTGGAAGATCTTGGGGTAACTATGGAAGATGATGACAGAGCCTTGATGGTGTTAAATGCTCTACCCAGATCTATGGAAGGATTCAAAGATACTTTGATGTTTGGGAGGCAGGATAAACTGAGTTATGAATCAATCATTACTGCCTTGAAGACCAAATGTTTACAGAGTCAAGGAGACAAGAAGGCAACTCAATCTGGTGAAGGACTAAATATTAAGTTCAAAAGAAACTATCAAAAGAAGAAGGGCCAAATCTCAAAGAATCCCAAAAGTGGCAACACTGCTCCAAAGAAATCTGGAGAATGGGTAGAAAACAGAAAATGCTTCAAGTGCAAACAAATTGGGCATCTAAAGAAAGATTGCCCACAGAAGATGAAGAAGAAAGAAGGCCAGGGTGCTGAAGTTGCTACAGTTGAGCATGAAGAGGACATACCAGAGGTCTTGAATATTACTGAGTCAAAAATGGAGATGGAGTGGGTATTGGATACTGGTTGCTCTTTCCATATGTGTCCCCATGAAGAATGGTTTCAAAATCTCAAGAAAGAAGATGGAGGGTGTGTACTGCTAGGAAACGACCAATCCTGCAGAGTTCAAGGCACTGGATCAGTAAGCATCAATATGTTTGATGGAGTCACAAGAAAAATTACTAATGTAAGGTATGTGCCTGGACTTAAAAGAAACCTGATCTCCCTAGGATCTCTTATTCCTACTGGGTGTGAATTTAAGTCTGTTGATGGTCAATTACACATAACCAAAGAGAATAAACTGGTAATCAAAGGAAGACAACATAATGGCTTGTTTATTTTGGTGGGAAAACCAGTGGATGGAAATGTGGGAAACATTCTGGGCAAAGATGAACTAACATTGTGGCATAAAAGGTTAGGACACATTGGGGAAAAGGGATTAAAAGAGCTATCCAAAAGAGGTATAATAGGAGAGGTTGGAAATCAGACACTTGAATTCTTTGACAAATGTGCATTAGGCAAATCACAGAAATTGCCTTATGCAAATCACATTACTCAAGAACCTCTAGATTATGTTCACTCTGACATCTGGGGACCATCCAGAACTGAAACTCATGGAGGAGGAAGGTATTTCATGTCTGTTATTGATGATTTCAGTAGGAAAGTATGGGTGTTTGTCTTAAGAAACAAGAGTGATGCCTTCACTAAATTCAAGACATGGTTACTTCAGAAGGAAACATTAAGGGGGAAGAAACTCAAGCATTTGAGAACTGACAATGGCTTAGAGTATCTACCTACTGAGTTTACAACCTTCTGTAATGAAAAAGAGATTACTAGACATAGAACAGTTCCCACGAATCCACAACTGAATGGAGTGGCAGAAAGATTCAACAGAACTGTTCTTGAGAGAGTAAGGTGTATGTTAATTGATGCTGGACTGCCAAAGGTGTTCTCGGGAGAAACAATCAATACAACATGTTACTTAATAAACAGATCACCTACATCATCTCTAGGGTTCAAAACACCAGAAGAAGTATGGAGTGGAAGAGTTCCAAATTACTCAGGTCTAAAGGTGTTTGGATGTTTGGCTTATGCTCACATGAAATCAAACAAACTTGATCCTAGAGCATACAAGTGTGTGTTTCTGGGGTATCCAGAGGGAATAAAGGGTTACAGGTTATGGTGCTTGGAACCTGGAAATCAGAAACTAATGATAAGCAGAGATGTGAAGTTAAATGAATAAATTATGGGATATCACTTCTTTGGAAAACAAGAAGAACATGGCGGAAGTACTGAATCAGAAAGGTTATCAGTTCAGGTGGAGACTCAGATGGATCATGGGCCACAAAGAAGTGAAAATTTGACTGAACACTCAAGTGAAAGTTCTTCAGAAGAAGAGGATATGCCACCTAGAAATACAAACTTGAGAGACTACAGCATTGCAAGAGACAGACCAAGAAGGCAAATTCAGAGACCAGACTTCTATGGACAGGCTGGAAGTGTACATTATGCACTCAGTATTGCTGAAGACATAGAACATCATGAACCACAGAATTTCAAAGAAGCTGTCAGTGGTGATGAAATTGAATACTAGATTAGTGTAATGATGGAAGAAATGGAATCACTGAAAAGGAATGGCACCTGGAAACTGGTGGATAAACCAAAGGGGCAGAAGCTGGTAAGTTCCAAATGGATTTACAAGAAGAAAGTTGAAGCTGGAGACTCAGATAGGATAAGGTATAAAGTAAGATTGGTGGCAAGGGGTTTTACTCAGAGAGAGGGTATTGATTTCAATGAGGTTTTCTCTCCTGTGGTGAAACATTGCTCTATCAGACTACTTTTGTCAAAAGTAACACAAGAAGATATGGAGTTACAGCAGCTGGATGTAAAAACAGCATTCTTACATGGAGACTTAGTTGAGAACATATATATGAAGCAGCCAGAGGGGTTTGTGATTCCTGGAAATGAAGAAAAGGTATGTTTTCTCAAGAAATCATTATATGGATTGAAACAATGTCCTAGGCAGTGGAATAAGAAGTTCAATGAGTTTACGTTAAAAGCTGGTTTTGTCAGAAGTCTGTATGATAGTTGTGTATACTTTGATAAGAGTACAAATGTTAATCCTGTATACCTGTTGCTGTATGTGGATGACATGCTTATTACAAGAAAGAGTAAACATAAAATACATCAGCTAAAGAATAAGTTGAGTTCTGAGTTTGACATGAAAGACTTAGGGGATGCAAAGAAGATTCTGGGAATGAGCATAATCAGAGATAGAGCTGCTGGAAGTCTATGGTTGTCTCAGAGGCATTATCTTAAGAGAGTGGTGGAGAGGTTTCAGATGCATGAGGCTAAAACATTGAGTATTCCAGTAAGCCAACAACTCAAATTATCCAAGGAACGGAGTCCTAAGACAGCAGAAGAAGTGAGATACATGAGAAATGTGCCTTATGTAAGTGGGGTTGGAAGTTTAATGTATGGTATGATATGCAGCAGACCAGACTTAGCATATTGTGTGTCTTTGGTTAGTAGGTATATGTCAAATCCAGGGAAAGCTCACTGGGAGGCTTTGAAGTAGGTGTTGAGGTATCTAAAAGGGACAGTCAATCTGGGGTTGAAGTTTCAGAAACTGGCAAACATGTCTATTCCATTGAAAGGTTTTGCAGATGCTGATTTTGCTGGTAATGTTGACACAAGGAGGTCAATCACAGGATATGTATTCACTTTATATGGTACTGCAGTGAGATGGAGAAGTGTACAGCAATCTGTAGTAGCTTTATCAACTACAGAAGCTGAGTACATAACTTCGACATAAGCTATTAAGGAAGTTGTGTGGTTGAAAGGAATTCTGAAGGATCTGGGGATCAAGCAGGAGTGTGTGACCATATATTGTGATAATCAGAGTGCACTACATCTGGTAAAACATCAATCTTTCCATGAAAGATCCAAGCATATAGATGTTAGGTTGCATTTTGCAAGGGATGTGATTGATGCAGGGTCAGTAGAGGTTAAGAAAGTTCACACAAGTGACAATGCTGCTGATTTCTTAACCAAAGCAGTGTCTGGAAGCAAGGTAGTTCATTGCTCAAGCCTGATTAGGCTTGAACAATGTGATTGAAAGATAAAGAACAAAGCAAGTTTGAGGTAGTGACATATACTTGAATTCATTGAGGTGGAGATTTGTAGATATTAGTTCAATATCATCAAGTGCTTATGGTATGAAGTAAAGGTTTTGAGGATTCCAGAACTGGGTTCGAAGTACAAGGAACCGGATCAGAGAACCGAATTTTAACCGAGATCAAAAGTGGAGTTAAAAGACGAACCGGGCTTAAGGTAGTTATAACCGCCGTTCACAACGATTTTAGTCTGTTGCATAAGAAACCGTGGTGAAAGCCCCGCTGCAGCAGTTTTTTGAATATCTTGAGTCAAAGTGGTTACAACTTCCTCAGCTTCCAGATTCGAGCTTCAGCACTTATATACATTATAAACACTTGTAGTTGCGAGCTAGTAGACGTAATTTTCCCTCTGTAAACATTACTCAATCAAGAGAATTAGATATCTAGGGTTTTCTGCTCAAGTCAAGCTGTGATTTGGGGTATTACTGGATTTCTGGATAATTCTTGTAATTGGTTGATTAGTGAAGTGAATTGAGGTGTATAGAACCTCCGTGGATGTAGATCACCTTTGATCGAACCACGTAAAAGCCCTGTGTTCATCATTTTTATTTCTGTTCTTGGTTCGGTTGTTGTTGGCCGATTTCTTGGTTGTGTTTCATTCAAATTCTGTTGTGTGTTGTCTTGTGAGAGGTTGAGCTAATCCTAATAAATGACATAGGTGGTGGTGCTCTTATGTTATCTCCTATAGGTCTTGGATTTGGACAGTTGACTGAGTTAGCAATTGTGTATGTGACTCTTTCCAGCTATACAGAGGTTGCTTGTGGTTGGCAACTATCAGTCTTGCTCAAACCAGCTCTTTTATTTGCCTGCAAGCATATAAACAACAGATAATAATAAAACACAAGTAATCAGATAATAAAAGATTTTGATATACACTACTGATTAAATTGCTTACTAGAATTCTTCTCCCAGCTCTGGTAGTTGGTTTGACCCTACTCCCTTGTGATAATGGTGTCTGCAATTAGAGTGATTATATAATCAGCAAATATATGAGATCCAACAACAACAAAAAGATTAAAAAATACAAACAACCCTAAATCCACATAGTTCTCACCAGTTCAATCTCCATTAGTGCGTTCTCTTTTTCTTGTGTTAGAGGCGGATATTCTTCTTGGATATCCATTTCTTCTTGCAGACTGCTCTCTACAGCCTTCTCAGGATTTTGATCCTGTGAAGATGAGCTTGTGGATCCAGGATACACTGCTCCACTAGTAGCTATCTGAACTTCCCTCAACTCACAGCCAAGCTTATTATGCCCAACTTCTCCACAAAACTTACATGTCACAGTAATCTTCTGCTTTGACATTTTTTCAAGATTGCCTTTAATTATTTTCTTCCCTTTTGATTCTTCAATTGTGGCATCAAACCTCCTAGATCTTTGTGGTCTTCCTTTCTTCTTTTTGCCAAAAATTTGGAGGTAAGGGTGGAATGTAACCAGTTTTAGTCCATAATTCTTCACCATTCATGGGGACTAGTGAATGAGCATAAAATGCTGAATAAGTGTCTACTGAGTAGCAGCTATGGACAAAATCTTCAGGGTTTTTGCCAACATAATGTATAGCACTTACTGCATGTTTGCATGGGATGCCATTTACATCCCATTTCCTGCAGTCACATAATTTGACCAACAAATCTACTGCATATCTACTTCCATCAGAGCTATTAACCTCAAAGAGATATTCATTGGACTACAATGGGATGCAGTCAGTTGATTCATCCATCATCTTCAATAGAATTTTCCTAATCCTAGGACATATTGTTCTACCTTCCCATGTCCTCTCACACCTATCTCTATTTTTTTTGCAGCCTTGACATACAATATTCTCTTATCCATTCAAGCATTGTTAGAATTGGCTTCTCTCTTGCATCGAGCAAGACAACATTCCATTGCTCACACAAGTTGTTGACAAGTGTGTCAGACTTTCCAAAGGTGTTAAAGTGTGATCTTGACCACTCAGATGGGTGTTTCTTATCTTGCAACCATTGAACACATCTTTCATCCAACAACCCAATTTGCTCCATTGCCCTATTGAAAGCTAGGACTGTTGTGGCCTTAGCTCCCTTCCAAAGTAGTCTTTTGAACTTATTACCCCTAAATCCTGACCTCTTCATGTTGCCATGTAGATGCCTAACACAGAATCGATTCTGCACACTTGGCAATACCTTCTCAACTGCATTGATCAATCCCTTCTGTTTGTCTGACATGAAGGCATATAAATCCTCTTTCAACAACTTCAAAAACCACTCCCAGTTCTCTCCATTCTCCACACCAACAACTGCATATGCCAATGGGTATGGATCATTGTTTGGATCCATACCAATAGTTGTTAACAACACTCCAGGTGTAGGACCCCTCAAATGACATCCACGCACCCTAATCCATAGTTTGCATCCTGATTTAAAGCCAACTTTTAAAGCATTCAAACAGATATACAACCTTTTGAACTTATTACCAGTAGGTGTATTTTCTACCTGCAATATTATGGTGGAACCTGGATTTTTCTCTAGCAAAGTCCCTACATAATCCCAGAGCTTGGCATACTGATCAGTGCCTTCCCCTTCAATTAACTTCAGTGCTTTTTGTTTTGCCTTATACACCTGGAATGGTGAAATATATACACCTAGCTACTCAGTTGCTTCTTTCCTCCATCCTTTAACACTTCTCTTGGGATCTGCTCTGAAGGATTTTTCAGATCTTTCTACTAACCATCTTGAAGTTGCATTATCAACAGTGTATTGTTTAGGGCATGTGTGTGTGAGATCCATCTCGCTTATCTGGAACGATTCCTCATTTTTCACCTTAAGCGCATTTATGTGCCATCCACACCCGTCTACTTTGCATCTTGCATAAATCCTTCTTCCATCATTTTTGGTAAACCTAGAAGCATGGCCTACCTTCACAGAATAACTATTCACTGCCTGCTTGAACAACAGTTTGTTGTTGAATATCTACTGCAGCTGGAACTCTAGGTCTAGGGCAGTTGATGCCCTAAACACAATCATGTATTGTCTTGCTTCATCGTTTTTTTCAGAGGCAACAGACTCAAAGTCACTCTCATTGCTGTGGATATCATCCTCATCACCTTCACTCTCTGAGCTATCCTCACCATTAACACATCTATTCACCCTTGGACCAATCCATTCAACCTCCAAATCCATATTTTCATAAAAAATTATATCATCCAAAAGCTCATCACATCTGTCCTCTCTCCTCAAAATCTTCATCACTACTGTCATCATACTCATCTGATGACTAAAGCATAACAATTTATGTTGATTCATCAGCATACCCAACATTCTGTCCAATAGGCATCAATGCATCTTCCTGAACAGATTTACCCACATTATCAACCTGCTCACTTAGGTTAGCCTCATTCATTACCTGTAATCTAACCTTGGGATGATGTTTAACTTTTTTGGAAGCTTTTAACAACATGGTAGATTGCAGATTTTGCACTAAACCTTCAACTGTGTCATTATCATCAAGCAGCACAATCTCACTCTCAGCCTCAGGAACTACAGGTTTAGACCCTCCATGAACAATGTAAACTCCCTGCCTTGGCCACTTTGCATGACCATCCACAGGTCATACTCACTCTCAACAACTTTCAGCCCAAACCCCTCCATCATCCCATAGAACTTCTTGTTATCCACGTACCCTAGCTGCTCAGCCAAGCCCTCAAGATACTTTATGCAGAGCTTCCTTGAATCTACATAGTTAAAAGCTGAACAAGTGCTTTCTATTCACCTTAAACCATCAACATCCTTTACCATAATGCCCCCATGTTTTAACTTCAAGGTATACCAATAAGGTCTACCACCTGTCAAACAATAAATACACTTTTCAGCCCTACTCAAAACCATACATAAAAAATAAATAAATAAATAAATAAATTGGAAAACAGAAAAACAGAAAAACAATTGCAAAAGAACAAAACATTGGGGGACAACTTGTCCATAAAAGAGCTATGTCACATGGGGATGGACCACACAACAGTATATTCAAATATTTACACAATATTTAACTACATATTTACACAAACCTCCATGAAAACTGAAACATTTTCAAAATCAGAATCTTGTTGGTGCTTTTTACGTTATGTAAAGCAACATTACAACAGGCATCCAAATACACACATTTGACCAAAATGCAAGAAGGGTGAGATTGGAGGCAAAACTTATGTTCTTCATAATCAGGAGTGGGATAGTTCACCATCCATTTCCGTCGCATCACTATTGCAGCTATAATAGAGTCTCTTACTACCTCGACAAAAGTGCGTGCAAGGAACAAGCAGAAATCACGAATTTAGCAAGAATTTGGGAAAGAAATTAGGGTTTCGAAAATTGGGCTTGAATTTGAGCTTTTTTGGCAGCATTAGCCGTTGCTTATGCCATTAATGAGGATTGATTTTTTAAAAATAGCATTTTATGCGTCATAATTAATAATTTAAATTGATATACTGTGTCAGCAAACAGGCACGTGAGTTGCACGTGTCCTGAAACGTTAGCCTTAAGTCTTTTGGGGCCACTTTTGCAATTATTTGGCACGTATTACGCTACATATAATTCGTTTGGGATGAGTTGTGCAACAGTTGAGTCTTATGGGGTCAAAAGTGCAACAGTTGGGACCAAAACGCAATTTTGTCGTGTCTTGTGGGACCAAAAGTGCAAAATTCTCTCCCACACACATTATATAAAATTACTTTTCATGAGTTATAACATCTAATTGTAGGGCAATTCTTTTGTACAACTGTTGCACCGGTGCAATCGAGGGGCATAAGTGTCTTTTGCAATCTTAAGTTGGACCCTTAATTTATTTCATAAATTAATGCACCTTCAATCGGCCTTTGCATTTATTAGGCTCTTATTTTCATGTCTTGTGCTTTATTGCATCAGTCTTTTATTGGCTAAGATGGGTGGCCCAATAACAAAGCTCTCGCTTGATTAGCCATTGTTGAATTTGTGTTTTGATTGGTCATGACCCAATAACAAAGCTCCCACTTGATTGACTCTTGGCTCCCACTTGATTATGCTCACATTTCCGTAGCTTGTGCGTTGTGCCATCTTTTAATTTTTCCTTTCTTTCTTGGCTAATATGGGTGGTTGAATAACACTGCTCGCACCTTGCATTTTGATTGGTTAATGACCTCGTTTATTTCATTAGGCTTTCGTTTTATCCTAAGTCTAAGTTTCCTCCCTTAACAATTGCCACATTGGCAAATTAAGTGTCCAACACATTGACCGGGGTAGAATTTTTAGTTGATGTTCTTATTTAGATTAACATATTACTCAACTTCGCTCGCCAAGAAATCCCTTAAAGTATATTTTGAAATTTCGAACTAAAGTAACTATATTTTTTTAATATTTAGTTGATGTTATATTTATAAACCTCCAAACTATAACTAAATCAAAACATAATTGATTAATTGCTTATAATATCACCAATATTATCGTGAAACTTAAAAAATAGATTTACATATTACTGTAATTCGAACGCCAAGAAATCCCTTAAAGCATATTTTGAAAATTTGAACTAATTTAACTATAATTTTTTAATATTTACTTGATATCTTATACCATAGCCGAATTATACTTAAGTCACAACGTCTATTACTAACTGCCTATAATCTCCCTTATATTAAAGTGAAACTTAACAAACCTAAGATTATAGCAAAACTACAAAATTATAATTCGATTAACATATTACTCTACTTCGGTCGCCAACAAATCCCTTAAAACATATTTCAAATTTGAACGAAAGTAGCTATATTTTTTTAATATTAAGTTGATGCCTTATTACTAAGTTACCGAATTATAATGAAATTACAACATTTATCACTAACTGCTTATAATATCACTTATATTAAAGTGAAACTTAAAAAACCTAGGATTATATAGTGAAATTTAGAAAAACTAATTATAACGAAATTACAACATCTACCACTAATTGCATATAATATCACTTATATTAAAGTGAAATGAACAAAAATCTAAGATTATAATGAAACTATAAAAAATTAAAAATAGATTAATATATTACTCTACTTGGACGACAAAAAATCTCTTAAAGTATATTTTAAATTTTAGTAACTATATTTATTTAATATTAAGTTAGTGCTTTAGCCGTAAATCGTCGAATTATAGTGAAATCACGATGTCTATTATAAAGAATTGCCTATAATCTCACTAATATTAAAGTGAAACTTAAGAAACCTAGGATATAAGAGCAATATGTAAATCTAATTCTAGATTTTTTAGTTTCACTATAATCTTAGGTGTTTTAAGTTTCACTTTAATATAAGTGATATTATAGACACTTAGTGATAGACGTCGCAATTTCATTAAAATTCGGGGAAGTAGAACTAAAGTATCAACTTAATATTAAAAATATATAGTTACTTTAATCCCAATTTTTGAAATATGCTTTTAGCGATTTCTTGGCATCCGAAGTAGAGAAATATGTAAATCTAATTATAGTTTTGTAGTTTCACTATAACCTTAGATGTTTTATAGTTCACTTTATTATAAGTGATATTATAGAAAATTAGTGATATACGTTATAATTTCATTATAATTCGGCGACTTAGGAATAAGACATCAACTAAATATTACAAATATAGTTACTTTAATCTGAAAATTTATAATATGCTTTAAATAATTTTTTGGCATCCGAAGTAGAGTAATATGTAAATTTGATTCTAGCTTTTGTAGTTTCACTACAATCTTAGGTTGTTTAAGCTTCACTTGAATATATCTGATATTATAGGCAATTAGTATAGACGTTGCAATTTCATTAAAATTCGGTGAAGTAGGACTAAAGCATCAACTTAATATTAAGAAAATAAAGTTACTTTAATCTGAATTTTCAAAATACGTTTTAAGGGACTTTTTGGTATCCGAAGTAGACTAATATATAAATCTAACTCTAGTTTTGTAGTTTCACTATAATCTTAGGCCCCATTTGGATGGAGGGAATTTTGCTACGGATTTATGAATCCTTTGTCAAATTCACTTCATGTATTTGGATAAAATACTAAATGAGTGGATTTGTAAATTCAAATTTTTAAATCAACCCAATTTGAAATCCTAGATTTGAGATTGACCATTTTACACTATATTTTATTGGATTTCAAATCTTTTGACAAATGTACCATTTACAAATTCCTCCCCACTCATACCTCTCTCTCCCCTCCCCCCGCTCTCTCGTTCTCCCATTTCTCTCCTCCCCTTCTCTCTCTCTCTCTCTCTCTCTCTCTCTCTCTCTCTCTCTCTCTCTCTCTCTCTCTCTCTCTCTCTCTCTTCTTTTCTTCTCCTCGTCGTTATCTCTCCATCTCGTTCTCTAATGAAATGCTCTCAGTGAGTGTGTGTATGTATATATATGTGTCTGTGTATATATATAATTGGAAAAAAAATTGTTCGATCAATTTAGATATAGATAAATATTATATTATTTAATAAGAAATATAAAATTGTGAGTTTAAACTTTAAAGAAAAAAACCGAATTTTAGAAATGTTGTATCAGTCTTTTGCCCAAACAATGGATTTTAAAATTTTGGATTTAAAAATCCTTTCACAAATCCACCATAAATCCAAATGAGTGATTTCAAGTCCATGGATTTCAAATCTAAGGATTTTGAAATTTATTCACTTTAAATCCCTTGACAAATCAAATTCCTCCATCCAAATGGGGCCTTAGGTTTTTTATAGTTCACTTTATTATAACTGATATTATAGGTTAGTGATAGACATTGCAGTTTCATTATTATTCGGCGACTTAGGAATAAGACATCAACTAAATATTAAAACATATAGTTACTTTTGTCCGAAAATTTAAAATATGCTTTAAGAGATTTTTTAGCGTCTGAAGTAGAGTACGTAATATGTAAAATCTAATTCTAGTTTTGTAGGTTTACTATAATCTTAGGATTTTTATAGTTAGCTTTATTTTAATTTTTTTTTTCTCCTAATCTAACAACAAAGAAAAAACTCTCCCCTTCCCTCCAGTGTGACTCGAACCTAGGACTAAAGGTCTAGGTAGTGGATGCATTCGCCACTTGAGATATCCAACTTCATCATAGTTCACTTTATTATAAGTGATATTATAGGAAATTAGATACAAACGTTATAAATTCATTATAATTTGGCGAATAAAATATTAACAAAATGTTAAAAAAATATAGTTACTTTAGTCCGAAAATTCAAAATATGCTTTAAGGGATTTTATGGCGTTTGAAGTAGAGTATATGTAAATCTAATCCTAGTTTTTGTAGTTTTACTATAATCTTACATTTTTAATTTAGTATTACCATCGGTACATTACTTGGGAGTAATGTCGTTATACGATAACCATCTGACACTTACGTACTCTATTAGAAACAAAGTGTTAATTACTATCTTTTTGAATATTAGAGAATGTGAAGTTATATTTTTTATTAGAAATATAACAAAAAGATAATATTTTATATGTAAATTACTTGACTTACTTTAACAACGACCTCATGCGAAGGTCATGAAGAAACGACAAACTTTTGATTAGAAAAAATAAGTAACAATGACCACCTTTTCCATGATCCGGTCATGGACCCATTCCACAACCTAACCTCATTCTACAATCCGTCACATATCAATATCCCATTGGTTTAACAAAATTATTTATTGGATATAGTTTTAATGATAAATAAATGATATAATTTTTATTTTATAAAAAGTAAAATAATTATCAAAATTCTTATTTATTTTTTCTCTACAAGTAGATTATAATGTTGACATATTTTGAATTAAAATTTGAAGCTATTTTTATTCGAAGTACTGTTTGACTCGGTCGGGCTGATTCGATGTGTCAAAAGCCCGACGACCCCCGATCGACCCGATAATCTTAGTATATTATAGGGAAATATCCTAGACCGGACCGACTAATTTTAGGCCAGACCAAATTGCGAAATTAATTAAAACACCTTATTGTAATTGCGGAATTAAAAATAATTTTTTTCTTGAAATATATTAGAAAAAGCCCCAAAAAGAATATGCAATTATTAAAAGGCAAAAACTCGTATGTGACCGTCACACAGCCGTCACACGGTGTGACAAGAAAAAGTATCACTTTTTGTGGTAAAAGTAACACGTTTATCTGTAAAAGTATCACCTTTTTTGAACAAAAAATAGTATCACTTTTTGTAGTAACAGTATCACCTTTATCTGTAAAAGTATCGATGTAGTAAAAGTATCATTTTTCCCTGTAAAAGTATCATTTTTTCCTGTAAAAGTATCAATGTTTTCTGTAAAAGTGTATTTCGTCACACGTGTGACCGTTCACACACAAGACTCATTCTTGTTAAAAAGTAGCAAAAATATTGGTTTTATTGCGAAATAGGTTATATATTTGGATAAAATAAATTAATATTTATTAAAATATTGGGTTATGGATTGTTGATAAAGTATACAAATGTATTTTTTGGGTTGTGGAGTAGGTTGTGTATGTGGAGAAGAGAGAAATGAATATTTTATTAATAGGTTGGGTTGTTGATAAAAAAGATCCTAGAGAAAGTATCCCCTATGGTATCTGTATACTGACTAGAAAATCGATATAATAGATCCAATATATGATGTCATTTGACCCCCAATACCTATGATAGTTTCTAGTGCCTATTACTATTTTCTTCGATATCCTAAAATGAAAGTATTAATTGTTGAAATTAAAAAAAAAAAAAAAAAATCACCTGCCCGCAATTTTAATTGTAGTTCCAAACTGAATAGAGAAGTATTAAAAGAAAATTGATGCCTCCTAGATTTTAATTGTTGAAATCAATACAAAAAAGTAGGTATTATAAGAGAAGATAATAAATCACCAATATGTAGTTTTACTTTTTATTTTGTCTGTTTGGGGGGTGGGGTGGGGGGACTGTTTAGTAGTTATCTCCATAGTAGTAAATATCTCATATAAATTACTATTTATTGTCATACTATGAAAATAAATGTCTTAAAAGGTAAGTAGAAATTTGATTATTTTTGTATAATATCCACCAATAACAAACTCTACTATTATTTTCGGTTATAGTAATCTCAAATACAACCTCTATCGTGAATAGATGTCATTATACATGTAGTATCAGAGTGGGGACCACTTATATTTTTTTAAATAAAATTATTCGACTAAATAGAATTTAAAAAATCAAGTATTCACCAAAAAAAAAAAAAAAAACACTTGAATTGTGGTGAGGCAAGGCTGTCAGCCTGTCACCTATTTTTACTTCAAATTTTAAGCAATGATGGATGGAAGGAATATAGACATAGGCTAAAAAGCAAACTTAAAAATAAATACAATTAATATTTGTCTTCCTATGATGATGCATGTGGGTGGCATGTTATTGGACCTCCTCTCTCAACCTATTAGAAAAAAAAGAAAGAGAGAGGGGGAGAGTAATAAATGAGGTATTGACAAATATTTATGATAAATTATTATTCTTCATAGGAAAAATTGGTAAGTGAATTTACCATTTAACCATTTTTAATACTTAAAATTAAATCAATGATCTTGATGAAATTTTATAAGATTTAATAGTCGAAAACTGATTGTTGTATCGAACTTGGACTCCTAATTGTATTTCTTTTTCTTTATTTTTCCTTGCTTCCTTCTTTTCGCTTTCCTTTTCCTGTGGGCGTTCAAATGTGGCCGGTAAGAGTGTGTAACCGTTCATCTCAATATGTGGGTTATTAGAACACAATGTACATTTGAGGAGATAAGTACACAACATAGATTGATGAATATTGTATTTGCTTGGAATGATTTGATATGTTAACTTTAATATAACCCTTGTTTTGTGGTTGGCTTCCATAAGCCAAGCCCCCGGGTTCCATTCAACCAGGCTGGTGGGTTCAGAGAGACGGACTTCTAATAAAAACAGGGCTCCCAATATGTCAATCAAATATGTTAATAGATAGATTAAGACTTGTAATAAGACCTTAATTCACCAACCATACAAGCCCTAATTGTAAATTTTGTAAAACAAGTACATTTTTAGAAAGGATTTTTCAGCCTATTAAAATCTTCGCTTGCAAGTTGCAATACTCGCGCTATATTTTGCAGACAAGACAAGATATTTTTCAATTGTTGCATTCATTTTCTCCTCTTATTCTTCACTTTTTTCTGTGTTTAATATCTTATGGGTTTATTTGGTTAAACTGTGAAAACTTAACTATGTATGATTTGCTACGATAAATCCAATACGTACAACTCGAAATCAGATTAAAATTACATAGTATTGTGTTATGATTGGGACACTTGGGACTGGGTATCTAATCTAGAATTGTCTTGGAAAATGTCATGAAGTAAATAATTTTGAATTAACTTTCCCTGAAGAACTCTAATTTTTTATTTGATCATTTATTATTATTTAAATTATATTCAATAAACAATTTAATACCATTAAAATGGACACGTGACAGATTATAAGTGTTCGCATGATTGTGAGGTAGGTTGGTTGATCACTCTATCTCACAACCAATGTAGCATTTATTTTATTTTCTATTATTTATTAACTCTATTTTTTTATTTTTATTTTTGTCTTCTTCCTACAGGCTACAACATATACAACAGTCATTGATAAACATGCTCTAACAGTGGTCGAACGAAAAACACTCATCGCTAGTTCCGTCGCCACTTCTCGTAAAAACTTTTTTCCATATTCAAATGGTTAGTGTTAAAGAGAAGCCACCGTCCTTCTGCAAGTTCTTCAAACACGAAATTCCCTCCAAGCTTGTACGTTTTCTTGCTTCTGTTTTGAAATTGTAATAATTTTTTTTTTTTTTTTTTTATGAATGCAAAATGTACCCATATATTGCAGCGGGTACCACCTGAGTTCGTCGAAAGATTTGGAGAATTGCTGCTGCCTAAGATAACTTGCCTCATCGAAACTGAATCAAAAAAAGATTGTTGGGAAGTCAAGATTAAACAACTCGATCAGCATTTCTACTTGACAGATGGTTGGCCTGATTTTGTCAAGGATAATCACATTACTGCAGATGATTTTCTCATCTTCCGTTTAGTCAGCAAATCGACTTTCCAGGTTTCAATTTATGGAATTGATGGTTGCCCCAAATATGAGGCCTCTTCTTCAGTTTCTCCAATCTCTAAACGATCTGGTTACTCTCTCTCAATCTCTCTAGAAAAGAAATTTGCAGTTTTTTCACTTAAAATTTGCGAACTTAAGCAAATATTGGTTTGAATTTGGTGCAGCTTCTGAAAAGGAAAAGAAAGGAGAGGGTATGGTGGGCCCTACTAAGAGGGGAAGAGGAAGACCACCTAAGAATTTGGTAAATGTGTTACATTTTATGTTTATTTGTTCAACTCTGCCTTTTGCTTTAGTTTGTAGGGAATTCCTAACAAATTAATCTGGTTTAGGATAATTTGAATAAGAAATCAGAGCGGAAGCCAAACACAAGCAGGCCTTCATTCTTCAAAGTCTTGATCGAAGACTATTCCACCAGACTCGTTAGTATTCCTTTAACATGGTTATAAAGATTGGATGAAGATAGTTTACACTTTATTTGTTTGAGAATTATTTATGATGTTTGTTGTACTAGTTTGGGAAATTTATTGTGCGCAGAGGCTACCACATGCTTTCACGCAGAAATACGGGGATTTTCTACCCGAAAGGGCGAAACTCAGATTGAGTTCAGGGGAAACATGGGATGTGAAACTGGAGGAGACAACTTATGATGATGATGATAAGAAATATTGGTGCTTCATAGGAGGGTGGAGCGAATATGTGAAAGATTTGGAGCTAGAACTTGGGGAATTCCTAGTGATTTGGTTTAAAGTTGGTCAGTCCACGTTTGATGTTTCGGTTTATGGAACTAATTGCTGTGAAAGGGAAATTTCAGCCATGGATGTAGACTCTGATGCAGATCAAGATATCAAATTGAACAGTGATTCTGGTAATGTCCCAGGTTACAGCCTTTTCTCTTTTTATTTACTTCTTAATCTACAATCATTTGTTGTTTTACTTACTGAAACTATATTAATTGGATTTTGATTCATCAGAAATTTGTTTGTACTTCTCAAGCGTTTTTTACCTGAAGAATCTGTTCAATCTCAGCTCAGTGTTTGATCTTTATGAAAACAGATATAAGAAAGAAACGAGCGAGGAGTAGTTGCACTCTTAAGAGTAACAGTGTCGCGACACTTCCATGCTTTGAGAAACTTCTGAATGTGGGTCGAAAATCAAGAGTGGTAAAGTCTCATGATATTGGAATTACTATTCACTTAAATTGTAATAGCCGAAGGATATTCACATTATGTAGTGTAAATAAATATGTTTAAATATATGCAGTGTGTCCCAAAAGTATTTGCTGAGGAAGCTGGTATAGTGGGACAAAGAGCAGTGGTACTGGAGTATCCACCGAAGCAGAGATATTGGGCTGTTATTTTGGATGAGAGGCCACGTTCCTGCTTCAGCCTCGAGTTGGCTCACGGCTGGAATGATTTCAGAAGAGAGAACCGTTTAGTGATCGGGAAAACCTACTCATTCGAATTCAATCCTGTCAAGAATGTGATTCAGGTTACCGAGCAGAAGAAGAGAACAACCATGGAATGACATATTTTAATCACTTTGTGCTTTGAGTTTGGTGCAACGTGGGTGTGGATTTACCAACTTCTGAGTTCCATTCTTAAACATTGTCCCAGCTTATTCGACGTTTAGGCTGTGTTTGTAATGGGCTGGAGGCTTCTAGAACACCATGAACAATCAGGTTGTTGACAATGGTTGGGATAGTAAAAGTGGTATTTGTTTTGGAAAGAATAAATTCTAACAATAGCTTCTAATCTTCATTCGGAATTCAACTCCGATAATTTTTAAGTCCTATTGATGCCTTGACGCAGCGAGAGCAGAGTCACAATGAATGCTACTACGGCTACCAATTAATATCTAGGAGAAACTGTTTTTTTTTTTTTTTTTTAATCTATCATAATCAACCATTTAATACAATAATTAAAATACCTATTTATATTAATAAATAACTTAGCCAATAAGAAAATAATCCTAGCCTAAATTGGAAATAAATTAATAAATATCATAATAAATTAAAGATAAAATCAGAGCATATGAAACCATAACATATAAATATAATAATATATATCCTTAACACATGATTTTTATTCATTTTCATCATTTTTTTCTCCCGGAAGACGAATTGCCCTCGAACTGTGCTTGTCTCATGACAAGCACTAAAGGTCCGAAGACACGTTAAAAAATCTTTAAATTAATATACCGACATAACAATAAAAATATCTATAAATTCTCGCACCAATGAAGTAAGAATATGAGATATAGTAAACATGCCCTTCAAGTCACAATCGATGTTCACAAACCCACTAGTAAAATCAAAACTTGCACCGAGAGGAAATTTAAGAGCATTTTCACGAGCGTCCACCAAAGTGAAATCATTAATTTCTCCATCAATACTTGGAGTCTATGATAACCATCAATCAATAGACTTTAAATCTATAAATTGAAAATTAATCTCCTTATCAAAGTTTGATTGAATAATATTACAACAAAAAAAAAAGATCCTCAAAAAAAAATTTGAGGACCATAATAACCTTCCACCGAAAAGAAATTCACATATTTCTCATCGAAAAATAATTGAGTATCGGTATCATCCAATTCGACGACTAGAAATTGGGTTTGTGTTGCCCCTCATGCGATATGGCCACACCAACATTTACCGTAACTTGTATGAGGCCCCTGACATCTTTGGCCCCCTTAAGTAGAATGATGGCTAGCCAAGAATCCAAGAAAGTGCACTGCAGTTTCTGCATCGTGGCGAGTTATGATACCAACACATCGATCTGTTGGTGGATCTGCATGAAGTCATTCACACGTTGATGCTCCTCATGAGCGGTATAAAAAAGTCTGAGAGGCATGATGAATCTCACAGATCGTTGGCGTGAATGATGGAGATGGAGATGGAGATAAAAATTAAGTGTTAAGATAGATATCTTTATATTTACTAGAAGTCAAAAACTTCATTGCATATAGAATAATCTTTAAACATAACTAATTTTGTATAAAATATTATTTAAGTTGATAAAGAAAATAAATTATGTTTCAAGAGCCTATAAATTGTCAAAATGTTTAGATAATTGAGCTTATAAGTTCTTTTAGAATCTTATAAAATGGTAAAATGTTTGACATTATAAGCGCTATTTTATATGTGTAATAACAAAAAAGACATTATTATTTTTTATAATTTTCCTGCCCACCATTGATGGACCAAACTCTATCTCCCCCACCCTCTTCACTTGGGGCACCCGTTTCCCCATGCCATCCCACCGGAAACCCCACACCCCCTCCTCGATGCAGGAATGGTTGGGTCATGATCCCCTCGGACCCCACCCCTTGGGACCATGACCGTCCTGCTCCCCGCCCCTGGGGCCCAACTACATATACCTTTCAGCTCTCCCGGATGGTAAATTGAGTGTTCCCTATAAAATTCTGAAAAATAAGATAGGGTATATGAACTCCTTTTTTTAAGCTTAATTTTAGATCTTATAAGTTGTCTAGGATCATATAATGATATATGAATTCATTTTAGATGTTTTAAGGAGTATATAAATCAACCAGACATCATCTATGTATATATTCACAAATCAAGTAATGTCCAAGAAGAAAACTAATGCATAATTTTTCGCTTTGTAATCAATATTTATTGAAGTTGAATTAACAAATATTCAAAATGTAGCTAACTTTCATTAAAAACTAAAAAGTAAAATGTCAAATGAAGTTATTTTAAGTTATCATAAATATGAGTTATTATATCATATTTAGTTTACTCTTTGTACTTCATATTATTTTGATATTTTCAATTTTATCGTAACGATTTGTCGAGGCTTAAATTTTATATATTTTATTTTTATTTTAATCATTGAGAGCATTTAAGTATAGTTGATGAGATCTCAAGACTTTGATTTCTTTGGTAATTGTGTTTAATGCTAAAATAACAAATATTTAAATTTATGTAAGTTAGACCAATATGAAATTAAGACCCTGTATATTTGAGATTGAACCTATTAATTCTTTTGAAAATAAATTATATAATTATTTTCTAATTTTTTTTCTTATTCTTGATGTTATAAACTAATTGTACATAATTTTTTTTTTAAAAAAAACTTATATCTTTGTAATACGAGTTGATACATGAAGTACAACTCAATCTGAATATGATAAAAATGTTCAATAATTATATTCTAGTTTGACGCATATGTTATTTGATGCACTAAATTCTAACCTAGTAAACCGCAAGGGTACGGTGCTAGTTTAGTTAGTGGCAGACAAGGTCGATCCTACAGAGACTGTATCCTATGTATAACTTATATAATACCCTAATTTTAACACTTCTACCATATCTAGACTCTCGATTAATTGGTTGAGTTTAATATATATTCTAAAACCTAAATTGCATAAAATACTTTAAATACTAATTGCTTAGCAAACAAGAAATCAAATAGCAAGGGAAATTCAGATGAAATTAATATGTATTCTAGGGTTTCGATTTCAATAACAATTTCCTATGTATTATTTCCTAAATTCTAAAATTTCAAACCAATCTTATCGTTTATTAGAAGACATAGACATTGACTAACCCTCCTCTCAGACGATGCTAATCTATAGATCAATCAGGAATAATCACCCTCTTGGGTTAACTAAACCTAAAGACTCCCAAAAATACCTAGACCATGTCTACGTAAACACCTCACTCCTCTCGGATGAATATTGATATTTATGTTATGTGCTGTAAGTCTATTCATGAAACTCTCATTTCGGATGCTGAATTGTTAAACAAGTAGATAATAATCAAGTGATCAATTTGACAATATCATGTAAATAAAATAAACTCATAGATAAACAATATTAATGGAGTCTAGAATTAAAAAGATAAAATCAAAACATAGTACTTTCGTAACCTACTTTCTAATCTTAGAACACAAGATGTTTAGCTACTCATGTCTAAAGTTAAAAACCAAAATAATTCATAGACAAACATGTTTGGTAAATAACTAAAAGAAAAAGAAGTCAAAACCAGAATCTCGATCTTGATTGTCGTCTCGTTGTTCCTTGTTATTTTAATCTTGCCTCCAAAGTGTTCTCTGATGATAGAAGTCTCATAATTTCGGGCTATGATATTTGTTTTTATAAGTTGGGGAAGATTAGGTTTGAAATAGGCTCAAAATAAGCCGAAAAACATGAAATAAAATTTAGGCCGCCTAGCCGACTCGATCGAGTCAATACAGCTCCTCGCCCCAGTTGGCCTATTCTGCCCTTGGACTTCTTTCTTTTGAAGTCGGCCTTGACCAAGTCGCAACTTTGGCCTCGACTGAATTGGCCTATTCCGCCTAATGCTAATAACAGCACATATTTCGACTCGACCGAGTCTATTTTTGGCCTCGATCGAGTCAGCTCGTTCTGTCTCTAACTCGTCTTTTCTTCAAACTTCGTCCAAGTGGAATTTTTTACATATAATTACCTGATTAATACTAAAACAAGCATAAACACGTCATCTAGCCCAATAGAGTGAATTTAAGCACATTACGACCAAGTACACATGCAAATGATACAAAATATACTCCTAAATCGATCTAAAATGATGTATACACGACGTGTATCAGAATCCTCCAAACTTAAATTGTTGTTCGAATAAAACATAACAATACAAGCATTCAGGGCGATTGGATGATGAATCTAGTCTCAGTGATGTTTTTGCAGGAAACCAACAACATAGAAACTCGAGCATTAATGACATGGCGATATATCAACTATTTTTTAGGCAAGAGACTTGTAAACAAATGATCCTCACCGGTTAAGTGTATCACTCATCTCTCAAGTGTATAAAATTTAGGACATGATCAAACTCAGATTGGACCACATGCACCGTCAACCTTAACCTTGCCTATTGTCTAAATTAGACTTCATACTTGACATGTGCGAAAAGAATAAAAAAAGTCTTAATTTTGGTTGTAATGTAGGCTTAAGGTAAGGTGGGACAAATTTGGACAAAAGTGACTTGTTATTGGACCAACCAAGTTAGTCCTAACCCAACTACCCCTCAACAATGTTCACTCGGTCCCCACTCTTCAATTTTTCAGAAAATCATACTGGTTTCTTCACCCCTCAAAATCACTTTTCACTTACCCAACCAAATGATATCACTATTCGAGCATCTCATTGGGACTACTCGACCTCTTTCAATCACTTAAATATACTAGGCAGTTTTTCATGTTTGACCCCTCCTAAACAACAAAATTGAACTACACAATATACAACTTTCTCTTTCTATTTTTTTTTTCTTCTGTTTTTTTTTTAAATAAAATGAAAATACAAGATAAACAAACTAGGAGAGATCACTTTTTCCTTTTCTTTCCGCTCTAATAACTTACCCGTTCTATCTTCCAATCCATGTTTCTCTTCCTCAATTAGTCCAATTAAAAGGATCAAAGGCTAAAAGAAAGGTACACGGCTTGTAATGTACGGCTATGAAAAACAAAGCTTAAGATTTAAAGTAGCTAACTAGAGATTATTTTTTAAGTTTTGGTAAAAAAATCAAATTTTCAGGACTCCAAAAACAGGCTTAAGAAAAGAACGCCTAAAGTCACCATATGTACTTGACATATTCTTAAAAAGATGCAAAGCAAGTTATAGAGACTAAATGACATTATGACCAATTATTCGCATCGAAAGAATGATAAGCTACTCCAATAATGGGAGTATAGATAAGACTCAAATCTCACAGGTTAATTTGATAATGAATTTAAAGTTCAAGCTCAATTTTGTCCTAATATGCCTATCATGCTCTTTTATGTGTGAATATTTTATTTATTTCAAAAATCATGTCGTTATTAACACATCACCATCTATCAACCCTATTTTTTCAAATTTTCAAGAACATTACGTCGATTTTTTAGGCTCACAACTCAACAAAAATTTAAACTAACACATAAAAATAATAAATAATAAAACTAAATGCAAAAATTTATTAAAATAGACCTAACTAACATGACATGAAAAACAATAGCGGGTAAACAAACCCTTTAATCTCATCACAGCAACGGGCACACGGACACTTCAAAATAAATTCTCCCAACCAAAATGAAACAACAACAATAGCAACAACACGCTTAAAGAAATGAGAACATAAAACGTAAAAGCTACCAAGTCGTCCCACTATACACCCCATCTCCCAGACTTGGTCGAAGACCAACATTTGTAGGCAAAGAGTGGTACACCTTGGTGCTTACTCACAGTGCGCTATTGAGGATGAGGTAGCGGCGGTGGAGCATAACCCCATGCTTGCCGAAATTGGGCCAACGCATCCATCTGTTGCTACTGATATGCAATCTCTCCTTCTGCTGCTGTTGCCATTGAGTTTCAACCTCCCATCTTTGGTCCTATTGAATCCACCAATTCTCCAGCTAACGCCTCCACTCGGTTTCTTCATCCACTCCTTTTTGTTGATTGTCAATCACGACCCAAAGGTTATTTCAATATAAGTTAGCTGTTTGTGAAGAAATGGTGGTAGACATGTCATCACCACCTCCTGTAGTTGGGGGCAGAATATTCTCCCTTGAAGCCCGATGTGCTCTTCTTCGTCCTCCTTGCCCCGATCCTTCAGGGATATCGGGCCAATCTACTTGACCTTGAAAACTATGAACTGCTTGATAGAGGTGAAATTCACTCTCGGTAGGTTAAACCATTTGGGCTTGATATTCAAGTGAATGTAGCTTCCCATTATCAACATCCTCAAACCCTCGACAGTGGCAAGATCTGTGTTAGGCAGCCTGAGAAAGCCACCTTGATTCTGGAGAAGCACATAGTTGCTGACATCATTCCTCCAGAGGATTCTCTTCAACCGACAAATATCAATCAATTGTAAGCAAATCTCTCCAAGCACCAAGTCTTCATCCTCAATGGGAACTCTAAAGTATTCAGCAATAGGGATAATAAGACCCCCTATTGAGATTTCTTTCGTCTGCTTTGTCACCTGGCGCTCGAATTGCTCCAACAATATTTGCCCGATATCTACTTTGTACCCCGTCGCCATACACCATAAGAAGAACTTCTCCTTTTGACTTACGCCTGTCTCAGATCGTGCAAGAACAATGTGACTATGAGGTGATGCAAATAGCGGAAGACCGAGTTCCTAATCCAAGACACTTTATTCCTGGACGCGTCACTCTTCATGCGTGGAACAAACCCGGGGACTTCAACCATATGATTCTAGAATGTATGCTCATTATAGTCCTCCAGAAAAGAGCAATCACCGATATTAGGAAGCCAGTATATGCCATTCAGCTGAGATCGAGTGAGAGAATACATCTTGTTGCGCAATCTGAAAACATGCTTCCAAACGTTTTGATCTTGGATAGTGTCCAATGTAATTCTAGAGTAGTTAGAAAGTCTAGAGTGATGGATTTTTATGCTACCCATTTACTTCCTAGAAATGTCTCTCATCCAATCCTCTCGATCAACATCCACAAATTATCCTGGATTCCCATGACAAGCTCAGTGTATGGATGGGAGTACCGAGTGGGTGATAATTTCCTCCCTATGATTTTCGCCCACCTAGCTTCCTCCTCTGGTTTCTAGAGTCGAATACCATAATATTGATAATCATTCTCCGTAAATGCCGGTGGGTTTAAGGGTTCTTTGTCGACTGCCCTTCGCTTCTTCCCCTTTGGTGCCATGTATAATCCTATAAAAATAACTAGTCTCAAATGAGTACCATACCACACAAAAGCAACAATTTCTACACTAGTGTATGCACTTTAACTGAACCCCTATAGTATGTTAACCATAACCTTGTAGTAAACTAACACACATGAGAAATATAAAACCAATATCAACTTTTATCAATATCAATAAAAACCTCTCACTTCCCTTCAATTAACAAAAAACAAAATTGAGCTCAAGTAATAACTAGCATATACTCGATATATATAATGCACATAACATATTCGATAATATGCCTCTATGACACAATCATGTTACTTGAACTAATGTTTCTCTACACATGTCCTCCACAATGTTAATTACACAAGTATATCACCAATTTGCAAAATAGAAATTCTAAAGACAACAATCTATCCTAGTATTTCTACTATTTGCACTACATGTACGAGTTCACAACTAATAATCACCAATTTTAACCAAAATTCTATCAAAATGAGCAAGAAATACAAATTACAAGTAAAAATAGTTCAAGTTAAGCCATTCTTACCGAAGAAATTAAGTTGACGGTGATTTTCAGAATTGCCCTAGGTATGGAGGTTGAATGCCCCAAATCTCCTCTTTTGCAAGAATTAATATAGTGAATTCGAGTAATGTAATGTGGGTGTGTGATTTGATACAAGATTACAGTGTTTAGAGAGAAATTTGAAGGGGGAAGTGATGAATTTTAGATTTGTGTGTGCAAAAAGTGAGAAGAAATGAAGAACTAAGTAAAAAATCGAATTTGTAGGGCTTGAAAGCTGACTCGACCGAGTCGTAGTTACATACCTGAACTCGACCGAGTTTCCTTTTTAGCCTCGATCAAGGCTGCTGCCTCTGGACCCCTCTTATTTTCTCGGTAAATACGACTCGACCGAGTTGCCTTTTTAACCTCGATCAAGTGGGATGCCTCCGGATTCCCCTATTTTTTACGCCAAATATAACTCGATCGAGTCACCTTTTTGCCCTTGGTTGAGTGGGCTCCTTCTGGACTCTTATAAGTTGATGCTGAATTTTGACTCGACTGAGTTGGCTTTTTGGCGTCGGTTGAGACTGAGCCTTCTGGACTCCTCTTTGGCTTCATTTCCCATTGTTTTCACCGTTTTACTGCCTCGTCTAGTATGTCATGTTATCCTAAGTCTTAAGAAGAAAAACATTAATAAAAATTCAAAACACTAAAAACAAAACTATAATACGAAAAAGTAAATAAAAAAACTGTAAATGTCGGGTTGCCTCCCGAAGAGCGCTAAATTTTCTGTCTTCAGCCCGACACCTTTTTTGGGTCTTAGTTTAGCTCATTCAACCACACTTGATTTACGGTTTTCATTTGTGCCAGCTTGTAGTATTTCTTGATACATTGCCCACTCACTAGGACTGAGCTCCCTTCTTCGTTTAATAATTCAACTAAGCCGGACGGTCAAGCAGTTTTGATCGTAAATGGCCCCGACCACCTTGACTTCAGCTTACCTGGAAAAAGCCTTAAGCGAGAATTGAACAGTAGGACTTGATCGCCGACCTCGAATGTTCGAGTTTGGTCAATCGATCATGGGATCACTTCGTTTGCTCCTTGTGTAAACTCGAGTTCTCGAATGCTTGGCTCTGGAACTCATCCAATCCATTAAGTTTGAAGATGTGTGGTAGTCCTGTCGCTTCGAAGTCAAAATTCAACTTCTTAACAGCTCAATAAGCTTGATGTTCTAACTCAACCAGTAAATCACACGATTTGCCAAAAACAAGCTGATATGGTGACATCCCAAAGGAGTCTTGTACGACATCCTATATGCCCGTAAGGCATTATCCAACTTCATGGACCAATCCTTCCTATTCACATTTATCGATTTCTCGAGTATCTGATTGATCTCCTGATTAGCTAATTCCGCTTGACCATTTGCTTGAGGATAGTAACATCACTGCATATTTAGCTAATAGAGCCGCAAACCACTTGCTATAAAAATGAAAACCTCCATCGCTAAGTGAGGCCCGTGTAGCCCCATAATTGGACTGTGACTCTTCTATTACACTACGGATAAGTTCGTTCTCCTCATGAGTCTTATTTAATAAATACATGCAATATTGAAGTTCTCCCTTTATGGCATTAGCAACTTCATCTCCCTTTGGAAACTCTTACATCAGGGACTCCAACAACTCATTCTGACTCCACTCCATCTATAGCGAATCAACAAAGACTTCCTTATCCTACTAAAGCCTGCTCAACCTTGGAAAAGATCATGTGAGTGTGAAATTATGCTTGTGGTAATGTTCTTGTGGAGAAACTTCAATACCACCTTAGAATCGTTGGTTTGGGTTGGAACAACTTCCAACCATCTCGAGACTTAGTTAACTGCTAATAAGATGTATTAAAACCCTTTGGATGATGGAAAGGCCCCATGAAATCAATGTTGCACACTTCAAATAATTCTACTTCGACGATACTCATGAGAGGTATCTGATGTTTCCTCGATATTCCCCCTGTTCTTTGGCATCGATCGCATTGCATTATAAAATTGTGGCAATCGTTGAAGATCGATAGCTAGTAAAAAACACTTCAACACTCACGCAGCTATTCTTGCTGAAGCAAAATGGCCTCCACTGGGGACGAATGGCACTAGCTAATGATGTCCCACACTTTAGAACGAGGAACACATGTCCGCATGCTCGGTGTAGACTATGGTCTTAACTCCAATCGAATAAGATCGAAACTTATCAAAGGCATAGACAACTACTAACATCTCATTCTCTGTAATGGTGTAATTGGATTGGGTCGGATTAAGAGTCTTGCTGGCATAATAGATAACTCGGAATATCTTGTCCCTCTTTTGGCCCCCAAAAGCTACCCCTACAACCATATCATTTGCATCACATATTAGCTCAAATCTAATCTGGTGTGATCAATATTGAAGTGGACACCAATGTCTTTTTCAAGGTCTCAAAAAGCCTGCACACATGCATCATCGAAAAGAAAAGCAGTATCTTTTTCTAAAAGACGAGATAAAGGTTTAGAAATTTTTAAGAAATCATGAATAAACCTTCTATAAAATTTTGCGTGGCCAAGAAAGCTTCGTACCGCCTTTTCATTCACTGGAGGAGGTAATTTCTCTATGGCAACTACCTTTGCTCTATCAAAATCCAAACCTGCAGCAGAAATTTTATGGCCTAGTGCTATGTCATCTCTTACCATGAAGTGACATTTTTTCCCAATTTAAGACCAAGTTAGTGTCTTCACGCCACTGCAACCCTAAAGGAAAGGTTATATAAACAATGGTTGAAAGACGTCCCAAAAATAGAAAAGTCATCCATAAAAACCTCCATTACATTTTCTATTAGCCCACTAAATATGGACATCATGCAGAGTTGTCGAAGGTGCATTACATAACCCGAATGGCATTCTATGAAAAGCAAATATCCTATAAAGGCACACAAATGCGGTCTTCTTTTGGTCTTCCAGAGCAATCATAATTTGATTGTACCCCAAATAACCATCTAGAAAGCAGTAAAATTCACAACTCGCTAACTTATCAAGCATTTGATCTAAAAAGAGAAGAGGGAAGTGGACGCATTTAATTTCCTATAATCAATACATACCCGTCAACACGTAACTAACCTAGTGGCGATGATTTCATCATTGTTGCTTTAACTATCGTCATCCCTCCTTCTTAGGAACCACTTGAGCAGGACTTTCCCATAAACTATCAGAGATAGAAATACAATACCCGCATCTAACCACTTAAGTACTTCTTTCCTAACTACTTCCTGCATCATTAGGTTTAATCTACCCTGACATTGGACACATGGCTTGTATACTTCCTCCATTAGTATCTTATCCATGCATACAGTTTGGCTAATCCATTTTAGACCATATATTGTCCATCCTTTCGACTTATGTATCCTTACACCCTTAACGGTTTTTCACATTTGGCAGTCAAGTAAGAATAAATTATTACCGGATTATTTTTCTCATCATCCAAAAGTTTATATAGTAGACGATCAGGTAACAACTTTAGTTCAGGTCCAGATGTACTTTCTTTTGGCTCTTCTTGCACCACTTTTTTTCTTATATCCTCATTCTTAGTGTTATCCTTTGGTACCTCTTGCAGAGAATATAATGCACCAACACTTTCCACAAGACCAAGATTAGTAGCATTAATGTCATGAATAGAAAATATAGAATTAGATAAGCAAACGTATATCGAATTAGCCTTAATGGGAGAAAGAGGCTCTCTATGTCCCGTAACCTCTAGACACTTAATAGAACTACACATCACAATTTGGTTTGCTTCTTCCCTATCATGGTATTGCATAGCCTTGTATATAGAAAATGTTAGATTTTCATCATTTACCCTTAGAGTTAATTCACCCTTTTGAACATCTATTAGTGCCTTGACCGTTACTAAAAACGGACGACCTAAGACTAGGGGAACCTCCTTATCTTCTAACATATCTATGACTACGAAATCTTCCGGAATTATGAACTTGCCAACTTTTAATAAAACATCCTCTACAATGCCCCTGGGATAAGTCAAATACCGATCAACCATTTGTAGGGCGATTGTAGTAGGTTTCATTATGCATATTTCTAATTTTCAAATATAGATAAAGGCATCAGATTTATGCTAACTCCTATCACATAGTGCTCTCTTAAATACCCCGTTACCAATCGTACAAGTAATAGTAAACTACGTAGATCTTTATGCTTTAGAGTCAACTTTCTTTAGATCACATCGCTGCATTCTTCTGCCAAGTTTGACCCATATGTGTCTATACTTCTTTCACATTCGCCCCTAAATTTACCATATTTTTATTCATATCCACTTGAGTACTCTTTAGCTTCTTCTCTAACCTGCTCATATGTTCCTCATGTTTAGCAAGCTGTGACTACACTAACTCTTCTTGAGTCGGTTTTCGTCCTTCACAAATCATACCATTTTGTTACTGCAAATCTCGATGGTGGTTGGAAAAAATTGTTGGGATTGATGTACGAGAGATTAGGATGATTTCTTGCACCCTGTTGATACTGATTGTACCTCTGATGATTGCCTTAGAAGTTGTTGAAGTTCCTTTGATTGACATAGTTTGCGTCTTCAACTACTTCCTGCATAGGTGGCTGTTGTAAGTTTGGCTCAGTATGCTGGCCTAGTGTCACACTTGTCATTATATTTAGCTGATTAGCTATAGCAGCTATTTGAGCTCCTATCTTGTTTACTCCTGGTTCTGATGGTTCTATCTCAGAGATGTTGTTTACCTTCCTAGGCTGATTTCGTTCTTTCGGCCACTGCCAACTAGTGGCAGCCATCTCATCTACTATGGTGAATGCAGGTCTTATGCTCTTTGCTAAAATAGATCCACATGTTGCTGCGTCTACAAGTACTCTCGCGGGCCCAAATAGCCCTTTATAAAACTTGCAGATTTGTTGCTCTTCAGTGAACCCGTGTTGAGGGTAATTCTGGAGGAGATCTAGAAACTGCTCCCATGCTTCCCTGAAGGGCTCTCCATCCATCTATCTAAACTGAGTTATCTCGGGCTATAGTTTGAGCATCTTGCTCGGTGGGAAGTATTTCAGCAAGAAACATGTGCTCAGATCATCCCATGTAGTCATGTCTTCCAGAGAGTTAAACCATTGTAGAGCTATGTCTTTTAACGAGAAAGGGAATAACCGGAACTTAACTTGTTCATGTGGCATTTGATTTAATTTCAAAGTTTTAGATATTCTCTTGAACCTGCCTTGATGAACATTGGGGTCTTCCAATGGCCCTCCACCAAAGTGATTCTATTGTACTATCAAAATTAGAGTTGGCTTTAGTTCAAGGTTGTTAGCCTGAATTGGTGGTGGCTTGACTTCTCCATAACGCTAATTTGGCACGAGACGTAGACAATCTCTAATAGCTGTCTGATCAGCTTCTTGTACAGCTGGTGCTGGTGTATGCGGCTGAACTTGTTATTATATATTATTCATTTGTGAGCATAGTGTTGACGACCCCAAAAAGTTGTGTGACCATGTCTGCCACAGTCGCCTTTTTAGGTAGTCCGACCATATATTTTTCCTGGTCTTTCTTTGTTCTGCGTCTACGTGTAGTTGCTTCAATTTTTGGATAAAAAAGAACGAGCTTGTCTTTTCCTTGAGATCAAGGTTTCATGCACTACCGGAGATCAGAACAAGAAAACCGGGTAAAATTGAAATTAATAATAAAAAATAACAAAAGTAAAAGAAAAAGTGCAGAAAACAATGTCTAGTTTAGTATTAAACTATTTATCAGAATAAAAACTAACACTGTTATCAGTCCCCGACAACGGCGCCAAAAACTTGATGCACTAACTTCTAACTTAGTAAACCGCAAATGTACGGTGCTAGTGTGGCTAGTGGCAGACAAGGTCGATCCCACAGAGACTGTATCCTATGTATAGCTTAATATTCTAATTTTAATACTTCTACCCTATCTAGAGTCTCGAATAATTGGTTGAGTTTAATATATATTCTAAAATCTAAAATTGCATAAAATACTTAATTAAATACTAGTTTCTTGGCATCAAGAAATCAAATAGCAAGGGAAATTCATATGAGATTAAGACGTATTCTAGGATTTCGATTTCAATTATGATTTCCTATATATAGTTTTCCTAAATTCTAGACTTTTAAACCAATTCTATCGTTTATTAGATGGAACAAATATTCACTAATCCTCCTCTCGAATGATGCTAATCTGTAGATCAATTAGGAATAATCACCCTCTTGGGCTAACTAAACCTAAAGACTCCCAAAAGTACCTAAATCAATGCCTACATAAACACCTCACTCCTCTCGGATGAATATTAATATATAAGCTATGTGTTGTAAGTTTATTAATGAAACTCTCCTTTCGGATGCCTGACAAACGTGGTTTTCAATCTTGAAAACACGCTTAGAATAGAGGTTTTATCGTGTATTTGTTACATTCTAAGCTCTCGTCTATCATAAAATTCGTATTTTCTTTCTCATTGGAAAAAAATTATTTTTGAGCATTTTGTAGATAAAAAAGGTGTACAAAGAGTCGACGAGTAGAAGAGAGTCGAAGAAATCAAGAAAAAACTCAAAGAATGAAGAAACGGGCCAAAACTGGGCCGTGCACGGTCACAACCGTGCGAGCCTTCAGGACCATGCACGCTGAAGGAAGAAGTGCCCAGAGCTGGATGCACGGTCATGACCGTGCGCCCCTGCACGGACCGTGCACGCCTCCAGAAAGTTTGGGTTTTTTTGGGGTTGTGCATGGTCGCGACCGTGCAAGGGTTGCACGGACCGTGCACGAACACAGGAAAAGTGGGCTTTTCAGCGCCAAAACCTTATTTTTTGGCCCAAGACCCTAAAAAAGCCCCAATTAGGTGTATAGATGCCCTAATTTTCATATAACATACATTCAATAGCCTCTTTAGAGAGAGGGAGAATCTTGAGAGCATTTTTTGGGATTCTACATGGAGATCAAGAATTATCAACATTAAAATAGGTTTTATCTTTCCATTTCCATTTAATATTTGTATGAACATGATTATGTCTCTATATTTGTGTTTATCTTTTATTATGATTATGGTTGGCTAATTTCCTTAATCTAGGTTTAGAGAGTAAATTATGGGTGTTTAGTTATTATTAGCCGATTAATTCAACTCCGTGTTATGCTATTGATTGATTAATTGTTTATAAATGTTTGTTGAATGAATTGATCACTTATTTAACATTATTGAGGATAAATTGGAACCGAGAGGGGATATTTGATCCAAGATCACATTAATTAACATGATTAAGCAATAAAACTGAGAGGTTTGCGCTAGTTGTGGGAACTTTGGTCTTAGAATCGATTAGGAGTTGTATTTGATTAATCAACCGGAGACAGTGATTAATCTTATACAATCAACACATAATTCGCTCCGAGAGGGGTTTTTACATATGTTTGTGAACGTTCCTTAATACATAACATTCAGTTAAAAGTTTAATTGAATTGGATTAGTAGTGATTAAATGCCCGTAATTGAAATCTAGGCCTAGATCACCCTTATTAATTGTTTAATCCCTATAATTGTTCTCTAGTTCATCATATTGGTTTTAATTTCTTGTTTAATTGAATTAGTTCTTAAAATACCAAAAACGACTAATTTGATCGTTTAGTTAGCCATTTAAATGTTTATGTCACTTCATTTTCCGATATCGATACCAATCCTCATGGGATAGACCTTGTACTCGCTTAGTACTACTATTGACGCCGTGCACTTGCGGTTGCTCAATTTTAGTTGCAAAACTAAGTTGTGTGTTAATGCCTAATCGTTAAACAAGTAGATAATCAAGTAGTTAATATGACAATATTATGTAAATAAAATAAACAGATAGATAAACACTATTAATGAAGTCTAGAATTAAAAAGATAAAATCAAAACATAGTACTTTTGTAATCTACTTTCTAACCCTAGTACACAAGATGTTTAACTACTCTTGTCTAAAGTTGAAAACCAAAATAATTCAAAGAAAAACATGTTCGGTAAATAACTAAAAGAAAAAGTAGTAAAAACCAGAATCTCGATCGTCATCTTGTCGTTCCTTGCTCTTCGATCTCGCCTCCAAAGTGTTCTCCGATGATAAAAGTCTGATAATTTTGGACTAGAAGACTTGTATTTATAAGTTGTGGAAGATTAGGGTTGAAACAAGCTCAAAATAAGCCAAAACACATGAAATAAAAGTTAGGCCGCCTAACTGACTCGATCGAGTCAATACAATGCTTCGCTCGAGTTGGCCTATTCGGCCCTTGAAATTCTTTCGGCTGAACTCTAGCCTCGACTGAGTCAACTCGTTTTTTCTCTAACTTGTCTTTTCTTCATTTCTTCCCATCATCTTGCTCGTCTTTTATCCAAATTCTTCCAAACCAATTTTTTGGCATATAATTACATGGTTGATACTAAAGCAAGCACAAATACGTCATCTAGACCAATATAGCGAATTTAAGCATATTATGACCAAGTTCACATACAAATGATACAAAATATACTCCTAAATCGACCTAAAATGCATGTATACACGACGTGTATCATTATTTCAAAATTTACTGCCGCCTATAAGGTTATGAAAAAATAAGATGGGTTATATAATAATTCTTTTTGAGCTTATAAGCATTTGGAGCTAATATTTATATCTTATATATTGTTTAGGGTCTTACTTTATCAAACACTTTTTAAGAGTTTATATAAGATGTGAATGAGCTTATAAGCTCAGCCAAATACCCTCTACGTATATCTCTATAGATCTAGTAACATTCAATAATAAAACTAATGCGTAATTTTTCATTTTGTAATGAATCTATACTGGAGTTGAGGTAACAAATACTCAAAAAGTAGCTAGCTTTCATTAAAAAAAAAAAATATCAAATAAAGTTCTAAGTTATAATAAATATGAGTTCATTTAACATATTTATTTTACTCTTTGTACTACATATTAATTATGTTTTAATATTTTTAATTTTATTATAACTATCTGCCGAGGCTTGAATTTTATATATTTTTATTTGTTTATTTTAATATACTTGAGATTATTGAAGTAGAGTTAATGAAGGTTTTAAGATTTTGATCTCCTTGGCAATTATGTTATATACTAAAATTAAGAATAAAAAATATTTGAACTAAGGTAAATTGGATCAAATTTAATATCCTGTATATATTTGATTATACCTATTAATATTTTTATAATAATTATACAACTGTTTTCTAATTTTCTTTTTTATTTTTGTTGTTATAAATTAATTGTACATAAATGGAGCAACTTATATTTTGGTAATGCAATTGATAAATGTTGTATGACTAAATACGCAATAGGGTAAAAATTCTCAATAATTCTATTTAATTTGAAGCAAAATTTATTTAAGAATTCAAAGTATTCGAAACTTGATAAGAAGATGAATAACAATATTTAGTTTATTAGGAAGACAAAGAAATATAAAATGTCTCCTACATTATATAATCAAATAAATAAACACTTAAAGTTTCTAAACTCAGTTACTCTTAAATTTTAATGCTAATAAGGATATATTAGGCATACCAAAGGATGGATGAATACAAATAATTAAATTTTCTAAACTACTTATTTACCATGAAATTTTAATGCTACTAAAGATATATTAGACATACCAAAAAATGGAGGAAACAAAAAATTCATACTTTTATCAAAAAAATATAGATAAATATATAATTATGAATAAAGACTTAATTTTTCCGAATTTCTTAGGTACCCTTAAATTTTAATACTAACTAGAATTTCCCGCCGTACGATACACGATCTGGAATATATTTATTTGTAAGAAAAAATACTAAGAAAAGATGTTTGTTTTTTTTATCTATTGGAAATAAAGAAATAGATTAAAAAATAAAAATAAAAAGTTATTAGTGCCTTATGATGTTGGAAAGATCAAAACATTTGAGAGAGGGAAATAGAGAGCTACAAAAAATAAAGCAAACCATTAAATTCTTTCTATCCCTAACATGGGCTAACATGTCCCTTTGCTACCTTTTTTTGTTCTTTATAAAGAATATCAAATATTATATGTGAATCTAGAAACTGATGAATAGTAGGGGATGTTTGGTTATTTTTGCATTTCTAGTTTTTAGTTTTTAGTATTTCTATTGTTGTTTACGATATTATATGTCATGTGATTTATAAATGTAATTGATGTTTAAATAGATGTGACTAATTATTGAATAATATGTTTGGATAATTATATTTCATTAGATTAGTAGTAAATGGTGGGTGATAGGACACAAAATGATTGATTGGGATTGAAATATATTGTATTATATTAGATGAATATTTAGTAATAGGATACAAAATAAATATTTTGTCTAAATGTAATGATTGATTTAGAAAAAATATATGGATGAAAATGATAAAACAAACATGATTTATGTCTTTAGCAAAACAAAAAGTGAAAAAGATGCTTCTAAAAATATAACCAAACATCTCCTTACTTTTTTACTATTTTTGAAGAACTGGGAAAGATACATATACATATTTTTTTCTTAAAAAAAATAAGTTTTGAAACAAAATTTACAAAATTTACTAATATTTTGAAAATATTAGTTAATAAATATTTGTAAAAATAATTCTTGAAGTTGTTTAATTTTTATTTGTATCTCAGACCCAATAGAATAATTCAACTCATATGACATAAAAAAATCTAACCTAAATAATCGACAAACAATTGCATTTTTTAATATAACTTATCTTTAAACATGCAATGTAGATGTCAAATTAAAGATCACAAAAAAATAATTTTCTATATTTTACATTAAAAACCGAGAAAGAACCAGAATTTATTTATTTTTCTTATAAAATGAGTTAATAAAAAACTATCACTTATCAAAATTTTTAGAGCGAATTGCTTACATGATTTAAATTTGGAACTAATTTTGAAATTTTTTTACCATATATATACAAATCTTTATCATATATATACAAATATCTTATTGTTAGTTATGTTCTAAACCTATTATTTTTGGAAGATGAAATAACCAGGAAAATATATTTGGTTTCTTTTTTAGATGGCTTTATTTTATTATATAGTAAGATAATAATATATTAAGCATACCAATATATTGAAGAATATAAACAATTAGAACGAAATAAAGCATTCATACTTTTACATTGAGAGCATTGTGTCTTTCAGAAATCTAGTTGATTCAACGGATCTTTAACATATCTATTAACCATCGTTCATCTTCATAAGTTGTTTATTGAGGAAGCTTGTATTGCTGACGAGACTCAGAATCATATCATTAATTAGTGAAATAGTTCCGAATGCAACACGAAGAGAAGTTGCATGCATGCGCAAATTAGAACGGTCATAACTGCTTCATTAGTTGAGCAATTTTATGACTAGACTAGTTAGTCAATTTAGCAGTTAGTTTCTCCTTTGCTTGCCTCAAGTCTTCAGATTGCATTGTATATTTTCAGATTTCACTTGTGTATGAATGGTGAGTGATCAATAGAGCTTGTAACATCAATCATAGAGAGAAATAAGAGAGATAGAGAGGTAGAGCTAGAGAGTACATTGGAGAGCTCAGGGAAAATCACTCTAGAGTTTTGAGTGATTTCAGTGTTGTAATCTTTGATCTTGAGATTAGTGAATTTTGTTCTTTCTTCTCCCGTGGATGTAGGCTTAAATGACGACCACATAAATCTCTATTTCTTTAATCTTTACTCTTCAAGTGCACATAGTTTAGACTTTGATCTTAAGATCGCTAGAGGTGTTTTGAATGATTTCTTGATCCTAGTTCTAACAAGTGGCGCCATCTGTGGGAAGAACGACGAACGCATCACAGGTGTTTAATCAATTGCTCGTTTAAGATTTCAAAGAAATCCACAATTGATCAATCAAGATGTCATCCACTAAGTTTGACACTGATTCTCTACGAAAAATGATTATGCACATTGGAAAATCAAGATGAAGATATTGCTAGTCCAACAAGGATGGGAAGGTGCCTTGAAGGGAAAGAAAGGATTGCTTGAAAAATTAACTGATATGCAAAAAGAAGAGCTACTTGAGAAAGCTCACAGTATGATCATTCTCTGTTTATTTAATAAAGTGCTACATAAGGTTGCAAAGGAAAAAACAGTCACAGATGTGTGGACTAAGCTAGATAATCCTTACATGACTAAGTCTGTGGAAAATAGGTTGTATATCAAGCAGAAACTCTACTCCTACCGTTTGTCTGATGAAAAGAACATAGAAGATTAGTTGGATTCAATAAATCATTAAACGACTTGGAAAATATTGAGGTTAAGATGGATGGTAAAGACAAAGCAATCATCCTCCTGAATGCAGTCCCAAAATCTCATGAGCATCTTAAAGATGCAATGCTCAATGGTAAAGAGAACTCCATTACACTAAGTGAGGTGTAAATGCCTTGAAGGCAAAGCAACTGTAAAAGACAGTTATAAAGCAGATTCCATCTGCTGTGGGATTGAATGTAAAGAAGGGGAAATTCCAGAAATTCAAGAAGCCTATGTCACAAGATTCAACTCAGAAGGATCAACAAAGTAAACCCTAGTTTATAGAAGGAAAGGAAACTAGAAAATGCCATCTCTGCAAGAGAACAAGTCACCTCGAGAAGGACTTTTTGAGTGGAAAAAGAAACAGGCTGGCAAGGATTTGAAGAACACTGCAGATTTGGTTGAGAATTAAGAAGATGCAGAGTCTTCAATGTCATAGACAAGAGGGTGGAGAGTTCTTAGATATTAGATTCTGGCTGCGGTTTTCACATGTGTCCAAACAAATATTAGTTTATAGATTATCAAGATCAAGAAATGGGATCTGTGATGTTGGGCAATGATGAAGTGATCCTTGTGAGGCATTGTAAGTTTTAAACTTAGAGTTCATGATGGAACCACAAAGATTCTTTCAGAAGTGAGGTATATACTATAGCTAAAGAGGAACTTGATCAGTTTAGGTACTCTTGAGACAAAGGGATGTAGTTTCAAATCACAGAAAAGAAATATGAATGTTTTGAAGGGCCAAAAGATAGTAATGGTGGGCAAGAGAAAATCTAGCCTGTACTACTTCATTGCTGATACACTGGTAGGAGAATTAGGATCAGCAGAGTCTGATCAAGCCCAAACATGGCATAAGAGACTTGGACACATTGGAGGAACAACTTTAAACAAACTGATCAAGTAGAAAATTATCACTGGCATCAAGGAGTTGGATACAGAGACATGTGAAGAGTGTATCCTGGGTAAAAGTAAGAGAAATCCATTCCCTGTTGGCAAATACAATTCAAAGTCACCACTGGAGTATGCTCATTCTAACCTTTGGGCCCCTTCAAAGGAATAATCTCTTGGGTTGGAAGTTACTTTCTGTCTATTATAGATGACTACTCTAGAAAATTGTGGGTGTTTGTTATCAAAAATAAATCTGATACCTTTTCAAAATTTAAAGATTGGTGCAAAGAGGTAGAAATAGATAAGGGAACTGGATTAAAATACCTTAGGACACATAATGGTTTGGAGTTCTTGCCTAAATATTTCTTGGGTTTCTATAGAAACAAAGGTATTAAAAGGCACATGACAGTACCAACAACTCCACAACGGAATGGAGTTGCTGAGAGAATGAATAGGATAAACTTAGAAAGAGTGAGGTGTATGTTGTTGGGTTCTGGCATGCCCAAGAAGTTTTGGGGAGAAGTTGTGCCCACCGCAGCATATCTCATCAACAGAAGTCCATCAGCTGCAGCGAACTTTTCCACACCAGAGGAGTTATAGACATGATATCCACAAAAGTACACAGAGCTGAAAGTTTTTAGTTGCCAAGATTATGCTCACATCAAGCAAGATAAGCTTGAAGCTAGAGCACTGAAATGTGCCATGTTAAGTTATCAAAAGGGTGTAAAAGGCTATAGGTTGTGGTGCTATGAGCTAGTGTATATAAAAGTAATAATCACTGGAGCTGTTGTTTTTTTGTGAGGAAAAAATGCCATTTCTGGAAAAGGAATCAAGCTCAAATCAGACTGGTAGTTCCTACAAGATTGGATAGATAAAAAAGTGAAGGTGAAGCCAAGTCAAAATGACTCAAGGCAACATCTGAGTGATAATGACAATCTGAACCATGATGAGGATGTATTGGAACAATAAGCAAGCCTCCAAGAATATCAACTTGTAAGAGACAAAGAAATGAGAGTTCTTAAGCCTTCAACTGGATATGGAGATTATGAAGAACCAAAGTACTAAGACCTAGGAACTACCTAGAGGCTATAAATTGCAAGGAAAAGGAACAGTGGATCTTGGTCATGAGAGAATAATTTGTTTTGGAACAATAAGCAAGCCTCCAAGAATATTAACTTGCAAGAGACAGAGAAATGAGAGTTCTTAAGCCTTCAACTAGATATGGAGATTATTATCTCATGGCATATGCTTTGAGCATAGCAGAAGAAACAGAGTACTAAGACCTAGGAACTACCTAGAGGTTGTGAATTGCAAGGAAAAGGAACAGTGGATCTTGGTCATGAGAGGAATTGGATTCTCTAGAAATGAACCAGAGGTTTTTAAAAAAAAGAAGACATTAATCATAATGACGTTTTTCACCTGTTGTGAAGCACTGTTCATTAAGAATTTTGTTGGCCTTAGTAGTTCAACTAGACTTGAATCTTGAGCAGTTAGATGTTAAGATTGCCTTTCTCCATGGCAATCTGAAAGAAACCATTTACATGTCACAACCTGGGGGGCATGTACTTCCTGGAAATGAAACAAGGTATGCTTGCTAAAGAAATCATTGTATGGTCTTAAACAAAGTTCAAGATAATGGTACATAAAGTTTGGTGATCAGATGAAGCTCATAGGTTTTGAGAAATCTAAGTATGATAGTTGCGTTTACAACAGGAAGATAGGTAGGGTCACAGTGGTATATATTCTTTTATGTAGATGATATCTTATAGCAAAGCATCATTGTAAAGGAAATACAAAAAGTTAAGAAGGATTTGCAGACATCTTTTGAAATGAAAATGCTTGAGAATGCAAGAAGAATTCTAGGAATGGACATCTTTAGAAATAAAAAGGAAGGTGTTCTGTGGTTTTCTCAAAAGGATTATGCAGTTAAAGTACTTCAGAAATTCAATATACATGAGGCAAGGATAATGACAGTCCTATTGTCACAACTCTTCAAGTTATTTGAGTCACAAAGGCCCACTGAAGAAGAACAAAAGGAAGAAATGAAAGGTATTCCTTTTGAAAATGATGTGGGCATCATAATTTATATGATGATTTGCACTAGACCATATATATCTCATGATGTTAGTGTAGGGAGCAGATTCATGGTTGATCCTGGAAGAAAACATTGGGAAGATCTCGCATGGATCTTGAGGTATTTGAGAGGTACAACTGATTATGGCTTATTGTTCCATAAGAAAGAAGTGTACAATCATGATCCTAGAATATGTAATAATAAAAAAACATATTTTTAGAATATTCCTTTTTCTGTAGCAATTCGGTGCTGAATGGTTGGAGATGTATTTCTGTTTACACCAAATTTTTGTAATTAACTTTTGTAAATTGTGTGAATTAGCACCAATTTGGTGTTGTTCCCTTGGAGATGCTCTAAGTGATCCCCAACTCTATCCTATTCTTAATATTTACATTTTTTACTGATATATTCATGTTTAATGCTTACCAACCTATTTAATACTATAAAAATAGTAATTGTTTTCTTACATTTTTATTTTGAGCTTGGTTTTTTATATCTTTATTAGTACTTACAAATTATAAATCAAACATAGTACTACTAAAATTACACTATGATCATCCTTACAAATGTTGATAATTAATTGTACAACAATAAAATGTTACACTTAACTTTGGGTGTGTTTGTTTAAGGTTGGGGAGTGCTGAGTCAAATTTGATTGAAGAAGTTAATGAATTTGCTTTATTGGGGATTTGGTCCCCTATATATACTGTTCTAAACCAGAAACATAAGAGCAACCACAATGGAACTAGCAATTGAATTATTTTGCTGAAAAGATGAGGTAGCATACCATTGGAGGGGGTAGGGCGGGGCGAGAGTGGCTGACTGGCGGGTGCGCGCCAAGCGCGCAAAGAAGAGAAGCAGACGGGGCGCGTGGCCGCCACGCGCGCCTGGGGTGCGTGGCACGGTGGGGCCCACGCCCATAATGATGTCTGCTACTTGCCCCATGCCCATTTAATTTCCGTTTTTCAGCCTTTTTTTTTTTATTAAATTTAATTTGAGGTTGTTTCTTTCTTGTGGGATGAACTACTATTGCCAACGGCCAAATCCACTGTCCCCGGCTGTTGGCAAAAATTTTAAGCAAACATCTCTAATTTTTTCCCTATAAATACATGTGAAAATATTCATTTTTTCATCAACATCTCTAAATTTTTCCCCATTATTCTTCAAATATTTTTTTTTGCAAATTACTCCTATAATGGCAGGAAGATTTTGGGCGAGAAATTGGCTCAATAATTCTTCGAATTCGGAAGAAAATTCGAATCCTCGTCCGCTAACTTCCACCACCAACTCCCAAAATTTTCCGATTCGTCCCAGCATGATACCACCCCCAAATTTCCCAGTTCATCCTTATCCTCATATGAATCCCATGGCTATGCAGGGTGCTCCTTGTGTCATGTATCCAAATAAAGGCTTCAAGTATCCTTTTATGTCGCCTCCTCCTTATGGATTTTCTCCTCATAGTGGAGCGGCGTCCCCACAGTACTCGTCCAGAAGAGTGAGTATAGACCGATCGAGTACCGACAGGGAATGCAACACTCCGTCCTCGGGGACAGCTTCCCCGTACCCACCAAGCTCGTCTCCTGTGGGGCTCGAGCATATCAACCTCGACGAAAATACATGTTCTGACGGCGTAGGTGACGTCCCATATGGGAGAAAGGGGGCATACAATCTGAGATGGACTGGAGATGAAAATGAGCTGCTAGCTCGATGTTGTGTATTAATAAGTGAAGATTCAGCGATTGGTTATGCTCAAAAGTTGGATCAGATGTGGAAAAGAATCGCAGCCGATTATAACAACAATCGTCCCGCGGGTTTCATTGATGACCATGGGGCCCGATGAAGACACACTATTATACTGCAGCGAAGTACGTGTCTATGTTTAATGCAACATTACTCTGAAGGAAAATTGGACAAGCGGATGCAGCGATGCAGATATACTGGTGGATGCGCTGAGGCAATGGTCAATTACTTACAAGAATATTGACTTTAATAGGCTTCTTGGAATGTGGAGGGTTCTTAGTGTTTGTCCAAAGTGGATTAACCAGCAAAACCGTGATCATCGCGGTAAAAAGAAGACAAAGACTTCTGCGTCGGGCGCGTACACATCATCTTCCAACAACGAAGATGACGATTCAGACCGCATTCATTCGATCGGTCATAAAGCAGCAAAGAGGAAGGGCAAGGGAAAAGTTGATGCTTACTTAGAGATGAAGTCATCGATTGAGAGCAACATGGAAGAGTATAGGGCCATCTCACAGCAGAAAATTGCCGAACTAAAAGCTTTCAACAAACAAAGAGACTACGACATAATCATGAGAGACACAGCGAGGATGACCCCGGAACAACTCCACGTGCACCTTCAAATGTGCGACAAATAAAGAAGAGATGGGGCCGGGGAATGTAGTTCATTTCTTGTATTTCATGTCTTGTTTTCCATTCCTTGTATTTCAATTCTTGTATTCTATTCCGTGTATTTCATGTCCCGTATTGCATTTCATGTACTTGTTGTTCTTCTATTAATTAGGTGATGTGTTGTTAATGCTCAAAAATATTTTAAACAAATAGCCGATGGAATGTAACCGTTGGAAGATAGTCCTTGGAATATAGCCGTTGGAAGATAGTCGTTAGAATATAGTCGTTGGAAAATAGCCGTTGAAAAATAGCCGTTGGAAAATAGCCGTTGGAATATAGCCGTTGGAATATAGCTATTGGAATATAGCCGTTAGAATATACATCTATAAATGGGAACTTCTATTGCATTTGCAGCACACCTCCAACAACAATAGCTTCCCACATCTTTATTTCCCTACCCTTTCATTTTTAAAGAAAAATGTCTTCGAACCCCTTCAACAATAGCAACGACGAAGACGATGCAGCAATGTACGACCATCTTATTGACGATGCCGATGATAGAATGTTCTTGCAAATTCTTAATGAACAGAAGTTGTTGCACGATGCGGTTGAAGGATCATCTGGTCCTCCACAAAGAAGAAGATACGTCCAACGAGATCGGGAAGGAGCGCATACACGCCTTTTCAATGATTACTTTTGTGAAATTCCAACATATAACAGCGACGTATTCCGCCGGCGTTTTCGGATGCGATGAGTCTTATTCATTCGAATAGTCGATGCCTTAGAAGCACATGATCCATACTTTCAGCAGAGGGAAGACGCATTAGGAAGAAAATGTTTCACACCCCTTTAGAAATGTACATCCGCAATTCGTCAATTGGCATACGGTGGTCCAGCCGACCTCTTTGATGAGTACCTACGAGTTGCAGAGACAACAGGCATCGAATGCTTGTCTAACTTTTGTCGCTGCGTAATTGACATATTGGAGAGAGGTACTTGAGAAAAGCAACTCCAGCGGATTGTCAACGTTTGATTAATATGCACGAGAGGAGACATGGTTTCCCCGGCATGTTAGGTAGCCTCGATTGTATGCACTGGGAATGGAAGAATTGCCCAGTCGCTTGGAAAGGTCAATACACCAGAGGTGATCATGGAGTTCCGACGATCATGCTTGAAGCTGTCGCATTGGCGGACTTGTGGATATGGCATGCCTTCTTTGGAGTTGCAGGTTCAAATAATGACATAAATGTGCTCAACCAATCACCTCTGTTCAATGACGTTCTGCAAGGCAAAGCCCCGGAAGTAAATTTCATAGTAAATGGTATACCCTATAACAGAGGGTACTATCTTACTGATGGAATATATCCGGAATGGGCAGCCTTTGTCAAGAGCTTTCAATGTCCTACTAATCCGAAAAGAAGTCATTTTAAGCAAATGCAAGAGGCTGCAAGGAAGGACGTAGAGCGAGCATTTGGGGTTTTGCAAGCTCGCTGGGAAATAATTAAGGGCCCGACACGTTTTTGATACACGAGTAAGTTGAAAGATATCATGTATACTTGTATTATTTTACATAACATGATAGTTGAAGACGACGGGGAATCGGCAATCAATTGAACGGACGAAGCAAACATCGACAATAACTCAGACACTCAATTTTTTCAAGGTTCAATCGGGAGCTTCAATGCATACATACAAAGAGACGCCGATCTTCGAGATAAGAAAAAACATCATCAACTCCGGGCCGGCTTGATCGAGCACATATGGGCGCATCATAACTCTACCTAGATATATTTCAAGAGTGGGAAAACATGTTTCCTTTTTCTTTATTAATATTGTGTGTTGTATTATTTTTCCCCTCCTTGAATTTTAAGGGTTTAGGGTTTAGTTTAGTTTAGTTTAGTTTAGTTTAGTAAAAAATCGAATTTTTTTCCGAATTTTTTTTTTCGATAAGAAATTCGATAATATATTTTTATCAACAAATTATAAATATTAATTAATTAATTAATTACTAAAAATTAAAATTATAAATAAGATTTAATTAAATTAAAGATGGGAAAATAAATAGGCTGATTTTAAGGTGGGAGCCTCAAATAGTGACAAATAGTGTTAATTGAACCTGAGTTGCATTGTGGAAAATAGGTAGCATTTAAATGAGATTTAAACTTTTGATGTGACAGTGACGTGATGGTGATGTGTCAGGTAGCAATTGAATTAGCATCGTGAATGCCCTTGTTAGGAATTTGTGCCTTGAATCTGGTTTGGTTTGTATCGACGTTCGCATCAAGGAGGAGGCTTGGATATGGACGTCGTTGGAATTGGGCGCGTCGGAGGACACGGTCGCGACGGAAGGTCGCGACCGCGGCGAGATGTGCAGAAGATGGGCCTCGGCCGAGGCGAGGTAGACTCGGCCGAGTCTAGTTGGGCAGAAGATGGGCCTCAACCGAGGCGAGATGGGCCGCGGCCGAGGCAGGTCAGGCGGCACAGAAGATGGGCCGGCGCAAGCCTAGGCCCAATTGGATTCCTTTTGTGTCTAGAATTAGGTTTTGGGGCTTATAAATAGGCCTATTGACTTTTGAATTTGTATTGGCCATATTGGTCAGTCAATTGATTGAATTGATTGTTTGATCAGTCATTGAATTTGAGTTGAGAGACAAGAGAGAGGTTGTCTTTTGATTTGGGACTCTATTTTCGGGTTTAGAGTCGTTTGGTCATAGAGTGTGGAGAATTTGTTTTGGTCGAGTATTTGTCTCCGTTTGTTAGGATGAAGAGTTTGATAGTTGACCTAGGGTCAAGTTTGTCTTTGTCCTATTTTGTAACACTCTTTGATATATTGATTGGTTCCTCTCGTTTGGCCGTGGACGTAGCTAACAAGTTGTTAGCGAACCACGTTAAATTTGGTGTCTTCGTTTTGACTTTGTCGATGGTTCTCGTTTATCGTTCTTTATTATTCGTTTGTTCGTTAATTTCCCAACAGCCCTAACATACCCTTTGAAAATTAAGGCATCTTGATCTTATTTATAGTTCCTCGAAAGCTGTGGCGCCAAAGAAGCATTAGGAAGAAGCCATCCGGTAGCAATATGTCTTCATTTTTCAAAGTGTTGCTCAAAGGCTACACTCGCAGAATCGTACGTTTTATTGATTGAACACAAGTTGTTTGTGAAAATGTTTGTTTGAGAACTCTGTCTTATTCGTTTCTGTATAATTTCTGTGTTCTCTGCAGAGGCTGCCTCGTGCTTTTGTACAGAAATACGGAAAATTTCTGCCGGAGGACGTGAAACTTCGAACGAGTTCGGGGGAAACATGGGATGTGAAACTGGAGGAGGCAACTTATGATGATGATGTTGAGAAATATTTGTGCTTCGTGGGAGGGTGGAGCAACTTCGCATCGGATCTGGAGCTGAAAACGGAGGAGTTTCTCCAGTTCCGCTTCAATATTGATGAGTCCACATTTGATGTTTCGGTTTATGGAACTGATTTCTGTGAAAGGGTTATTACAAGGAAGGAAGAAAGGAGTTGGAGGTTTTCCAAGAAACTGAAAAGGCACCATTTCCACACAGCAAGAATGGTTATTCTTTCTTCTTTCTGTAGATAAATTTAATCATTCTTCAAAATTGAGATTCATTGGATCATATTTTATTGTTTATAACAGGACCTTCCAAAAGATTTCGCCATAGACGCCGGAATAGCAAGAAATATGAAAGTAAATCTGCAGGATGCGAAAGGGAGGAAGTGGGGTGTTACTGTTAGGAAGACGAGCGGTGGCGTTTATCGTATGAGTGCTGGATGGAAACAGTTTTTGAAGGGAAACAAACTGCTCATTGGAACCATTGTCTCTTTCGAATTCATCCCAGGTTCAGATAACGTAGTAGAAGCCCTCGTTGGAACTAAAAATTAATTCCAGCAAAAAGGGGAAAGAAGATTTATGTTGGTCCACTAGTTTTTACTTTATGATCGATCATCTTTTTCACTAGCTGAATGTTTATTGTCAATTTCTTACTTGTGATTCAATGTAGTTTGTGGTGAACGACCAGTTTTCTAGTAATGCATTGCTCTCATGATTTTCGTTATTCTGTACTTCATTATTGCCTGTTGTTTGACTCTATTTTTGTGGGGGCATTCTGGAGTTTGAGATAGAATGTACTCCTAATTTGTTTGTTTTTCTTGTATTATGTTGAATGAAAATGTTGTGCGGTAGATGGTGATCCAGAGATGTTGGAAAGTGGGACACTCTTATTTCTTGATGTTTGAATAAACATAATTGTAGTGAGTAATGAATTTGTATAGGATAGGCATATCATAAAAGATGATATCTTTAAATGTATAAATTTCTCTCACGGTGCAAATAATTTTGAGGAATTCACCTTCCAGAATACAAAACTTATTTCACTTGTAATTCAAAAGTTGCACTCTCTCGAATTACATGGAGCAAGAATCACAAGATTTATTCGAAAATAATAAATATGAGGAATAAAGAGAGAACTCGTGTAGAAGAATTAATTAAGTTTCTATTTGATTAATCTCTTGAGTATATATAGTTTTGAAGAATTTGAATGGAAACACATCCAAAACAATAAAATGTCTCTTCATGAATAAATGCAATAAATTTGCACCTATTCACCCGCACACTTAATCACATCTCTTCCTCACTCTTTTTCACTTTAACTAATTATCTCTCTTTATCTCTCTAATATATACTCCCTCCGTCTCAAGATAATTTGCACACCTCTCCGGCACGTGGAATAAGAAAAAGTTGATTTTTACTTTTTGAGTTGAAGAGTCAACAAAATTAATTATAATTAAGGAGAATGCTTAATTATTAATCATATTCCAGAATTTATTTTAAAGAAAAAAAAATGAAAATTCTGGAAACACAAGATTTGTGCTACAAAATTCCAAAAAACTTTCAAAATAAAAAAAATAAAAGAAAATCATAGGAGTTGAACTTTCTGTAAAAATCACAAATTTTTCGGAAAATCAAAATTTCCGAAAAAACGAAATTTTCCAGAAAATCCTAAATTTCTGCAGAAGAAGCAATTATTTAATGCAGTATTGAAAAATTTCAGAATCTGTGAAAAAACTCAACAAGTACACCAACTAAAAATCTGAAATTTTCACTTCCCACCATTTTTACATAAACAGTACAGAGGACGATTTTACAGCTGAAATGTGAACAATACTTGGCCCTCAGATAATTCTCATCACTGGGCATTCAGTTACGTTCAAGGGCAGCATTGAATCAACAAGAGTATAATTTGATAATTCAAGATACCAGCTCAAACAGAATTTGACACCCAATATTTTAAAAACCACTTAATACTAGCAGACAACAGTTATTACAGGCAACAATATCAAGCCGAATCAGGAGCAGAATGGACGAATCAAGCTCACACAGGAGCAATTAAATCAGGCAACAAAGTCTAGCTCACACAGGAGCAAATAAAACATGCAACAACAACAAGCTCACAGAAGAGCAAATATAATAGGGCCAAATTTCAGGCAATAACAACAAGCTCACACAGGAGCAAACCGAATAGGGCAAAATTTCAGGCAACAACAACAAGCTCACACAGGAGCAAACATAATAAGGCAAAATTTCAGGCAACACCAACATGCTCACACAAGAGCAAACATAACAGCCATAGATCTAACAATAACACTAAAAAATATCAAGCCCACACAGGAACCCAGATCGCGGCTCAAATAACACATTAAAAGGGAGGGGATAGAAAACATGGACCCGATTTAAAATGGCTTTTCACCGTCGTACATCTCGTCATCGGCTACAAAATCCACTGGCTCTGGCAACTGATTGTCGGGAACGCAACTGTCCTCAAAATCGTACGCGATTTCGTCAATTTTTGGGGAATCATCGAAAAATGCCCCCAATTCGGCCATGATCGGAAGACCAGGCTCCCTAAAAAAAGGGGCCTTCTAAGGAATACCAATCGTTGATTGTCGAGATGAAAACTCGCCACCGAGACACCGGGAAGAACGAAGTGAAGATAAGAGCTCAAGATCGGATCTCGAGTAACTGAAGAACACCAAGAACAGCAGCGAAAAAAATGAAGAGACGAGAGAGAGAGAGAGTTCAGGATCTAGTGTTAGGGTTATACTGAGAAATGGGCTGGGTTTTTCATTTTGGGCTGGGAAATTAAGTGAGTCAGATTAGTTTAGAGTTTAATTAGGTTAGGTTTAATTAGATGAGGCAATGGCAGTTTTGTAAATATATTCACATTATTAGGATAATTTGGTACAAAACGCTTTTCTTTTAGGGGTGTGCAAATTAACTCGGAATACCCCAAAAAAGAAAGTGTGTAAATTAACCTGGAACGCAGGGAGTATAAAGTACTAATATATAATAATAATATATGAGGTAATGCTAATGCATGATGGACTCTAATATGATTCCTATTATATGTAAACACTTTATATACAACAATTCCCGACTTATTTATATATAATAGGAAAATAATATATAAACCTTGCTCTCACAGTGAATAGTCATGAAGTGAACTTAGGCTTTAACTTATGGTTGAGTATGAAATATTAAGGAGATATACTCTCATTGGGTATGATTCTTGCTCCTACACAGAGGCAGCACCAATATTATGGGCCTAGTGATGATCCTGGTTTTCACTAGTACTCTAGGATTTTACCGGGTAATCCTTAAGGAGTAGTCACTCACTCCTCTACTTGCATAGGTAAACCTATCAGGAATGTCCACAACAGCATCCCATACAGCTATAGGTCTATTACGGATTTAGAAATCCAACCTTCCTTGTTGTGGTAAAAAGAAGTGCATAGATCTGATATGAGACTTTCGAAATAGTGACACCCCCACTATTTCCAAGTTATGCACTTTGAGAAGTATCCAAGTTTCCATCTCACCAATATCAAGTATTGAATTGTCTTTTTTACTCTACGTCATGAAGTGACAAATGAGTGACTTGTACCCCCAAGATAGAGTTGGTTTCAATCGAGACATCGATTTTCGGTAATAGCCTCACATCCCAACATGACCTTTGGGAATATTTTTTTTTACTCCACTTAGCAACATTTCACTTGAAGGACAATACTCGAGTAAGTCTTTTTCCCAGTAATCATATCTCACATATGATCATACTTTATAGCATTTTATTTGCTATTGCTTAATTTATTTATTTATTTGTAATCATGTCTCTTATATGATTATACATTATAACATTTGTTATAGTTTCACAATTTTCTTTAACTTCTTCTATTAGTTTTATAATCATATCTCTAATATGATTATACATCATAACAATTTATTTGTTGTGGTATAGTACCACAATTTTACTTTGTGATATAGATGAGGCCTATTTAGTCACATCTCGTAGAGAATTAGGCAGCCCTATAAATCACCTTAATTCCAATCTCTTCCAATACTTTAATATTGGGTTTTACTCAAATTTATTTAGTATATCAATCAATAAGACGTGTGAAATTAAAATCTAATCCCATTAATATGTATTGATCCCATTAATATGTGATGAATTTCACAACAGATATTATCAAAGAAACAAGCTACACAAAATTTTAGTTCTAAATATGTCACATACAATAACATAATAACAAATAAATGTATATGTGTTTTTTTCTCTTTTATTATTTTGACCCTTAAAATGAAGGCCCACGCCAACTTTCACAACATGTTAGGCCCATTTATTTAATTCTACAAATTTGTGAAATGTTATCTATTCTACTGTTATAAACCGTTTCGAATCGCCGCAATCACCAACGATGTGCACTTATATCCATTACTAAACCATCATCTAAAACAAGAAATTGAAGTTTAATTTCTTCTTCACAGGCTGACCCTATTGTAAACTAATTTAGTTTTACTTAAAGCTGTCTTCCCGTGCATAGTTGCAGCAATAATTTCAAATGGCTACAATTAAACACTTAGATTACAAAATTTCCAGATCTATCCAACTCCATTTTCGAAGAAGGAATTAGAGTCTCTTTTCTCCCAATTCTCGAGAAAACACTTCTTTTATTCATCGCTATTTTTCATCGACGTTTCGCCGGATACATCACATCAATAAAATTATTGTCTTCTCATCATTCCTTAACTGCTGCCGTACCACCCAAAATATTTTGCTTTTGGCAGATTTTGGGATAACGGCGAAGAGATGGTACCACCATCAACTATCACCCTTCTCATACTTGATCTAAATTTGGTATAAGCATCTCAGCAGTCATATACAGAAAGACACTTTCATGAAGAGTTTTACATTTGTTTTCTCTTAGAAATAGTGGTGCTTAGTTTTATATAACAGAAAACTTATTTCTTTATTTACTCTCCTAAATTTTCTATGTATTGCACATTTTATGATAGCTATGTTCCTTATTTAAACAAATTCTCAAATATCTTTACTAACTATAATTTATGGTTTATGTAGACTTTCTATTATAACTGATGCAACATGTTCATCATATTGCATATGAATTTGAATGGTTTCAGAATGCCAATGTTGATTTCTACACATGTAGCACAATTTAAAACCATGAAACCGTACCTTGTACCAATGTTTTCCATTTTGTCTCCAATATTCTACGATTTCTTAACCAATACCGAATCCATCATACGGAAAAGAATTTATATCTTTAAAATTATTGTATATTGGAATTCTCGAACATAACTGTAGTAGGATTTGTATAGGCTAGACACATCTCAAAAGATGTTATCTTTAAAGGTATAAATTCCTCTCACTACGGGGCAAATGATTTTGAGGAATTCACCTTCTAGGATACAAAACATATTTCACTTGTAATCCAAAATTGCACTCTCTCGGATTACATGGAGCAAAAAAAGCAAGGTTTATTTGAAAATGATAAATATGAGGAATAGAGAGAGAACTCATGCAGAGGAATTAAGTTCTAATTAATACTTCTGTTTGATTAATCTCTTGGGTGTATATAGTTTTGAAGAGTTGTTTTGAATGGACACATCCAAAATAATAAGGTTTCTCTTCATGAATAGTTGCAATGAATTTGCACCTATCCATTTAAGCACCTATTCACCCGCACCCTTAGAGATCATTACATCTCTTTCTCATATCTTTTCACTTTAATTAATTATTTCTCTATCTCTCTAATACATATAAATCACTAATATATACTCCCTCCGTCCCAGTTAAATTTGTCACCGTGGCTGGGCACGGATGTTAAGAAAATAAAAAAAAAAATTACTTTTGCTTTGACTTTTTTAAAGGTGGAGATTGAGGGTGAAGATTGTGGAAATTAATTTCCATTTATGAGGTTGCAAGTTAACTGGAACGAACCAATAAGACAATTAGGCAAATTTAACTGGGATGAAGATAGTAATAATAATATAATAATATATGATGCAATGCAAATGTGATGGGTGTCAAACTGCCAAATTAAATAACCTACTTTCAAAATAACGAGTATAGTGGCAAGTAAGGTCGAATACACGGGGAACCGGGATTACCTTCTTTTGAGCGAAAATAAACAATAAAGAGGGGGGGGGGAGGGGGGGGCTCTGAATGATTTGATTTTATCTAACTAATCTAAGATCCTAAAATTAACTAAAAACATGCAATTGAAACATTTAAAATATAAAGATAAATCAAATATTATCTGACTCTGATTCAAGGGTATTGACACTCAATTATATTACTGATCATAAGCTCACAAATATATTTTCTTTCAATTTAAATAGTTTAACCAAAGATTTATTAGGATAGCCATAATAAATCTTGTTTTTTCCTAAATTAATTCACCAATCTCAGCAACCGGTCAACACTTATCATTAACGAGTTGGACACGATAGCATTCCATACCACGTTAATATAGCATGAATATTTATGAAAACAGTTAGACCTAATTACTATTAGCCGAGATAGCTGCAGTTATCAATAATTAGTTTGTAAATTCAATTAGGTTAAATTAATTATGATAGCACGATTAATTCAACCTATGGCTACTAGGGTTCAATTACGGACCATGAATTCATGAATAACTAACTAATTGAGTTGTAAATTCAATCAAATAAACAATATCTATATAAATAAACTTGAATCTACAAATACTCGAATTAAACAAGAACGATTAAATCACATAGCCTCACAATAACATAATTGAAATAATCAACCTTGAATTAGAAAATAGCCTTAATTAATTATGAAGCTGATGTAATCCAAGGTCTTCAACAAGGCAGAGAAGAAAAGATGAAAAACTAGAAGGAAAGGCAAAAGGCGGCGTAAATTTTTTGGTGGGAAAGGAGAAAGAGAGCGCGTATTGGAATTGTTGTACTGAACTGATCGCTCTTTCCTCTTTTATAATCACGCTAATAATTATTTTCTACCCCAAATCCTAATCAAATCTTAACCAAGTCTTATCTCTAAAAGGAATATCTAAATAATATCTAGATAATTACATAAAGGAAATACATTCAAATTAAATAAAGCTCTTGATGGGCTTATTCATACAATTGAAGACTTTAGCAAATCCAAGCTCATCTTCTCTCTATCTCGGCCCGCTTCTTCACTTTTCAACCTAAAATATCAATTTAAGTCCAATTTTGCTCCAGGTCCAATTATTATTCTCCTACATCAAAAGATAATTAATTAAGATCAATAAAAAATAATAATCATCCAAAATAAGAGAATATGAATATAAAATATAGAATAATATATGCACATCAAAATGCATGATGGACTCTAATATGACTCCTATTATATGTAAATACTTTATATACAACACATGATTCGCATTCCATGTAGCATTTAATTAAGGTTCTCTACTATTAGCTAGAGTTATCAATTATGATGGTGCTAATAATGGAAGTAAAAAGTTATGGTGGTGCTAATGGTGGTAGAAAACAAACAATTGACAACCTTTTTTTTTTTTTTTTTTTTTTTTCTTTTTTCTTTTTTTTTTTTGTAACAAAATTCGGGAATATATATTATTCAGCATCACTAATAATATTTGATTCGGGTTTTATTTGGAACAAATTGGGAAATTTTCACCGCATCAACCAAGATACGGGCATTATTCGGGAATAAATAGGATTCAATATGTTAATTGAGGCTAAAATCACTTTTGGTCCCATAACTTTTAGCTCGTAAAATTTTAGTCTAAAAAAAAGATATGAATTCAATTTAGTGTCGTACTTTAAGAATTGGACTGCAATTAGTCCCTTTATAGCCGAAAATTCGCATGTCCCAATCATGTGACTAATTTTTTTTTTTAACCGTCCCCATACTTCCCCAAGCTATTCTTTTTTTTTTTTTAAAAGGGGTGTGGGTTGCGTGTGTGAAACTACTTAAAAACTTAACAATAAAAAAATTGAAACAGGAGGGGTGGGTGGTGGTGGATTATGGGTGGTACGAGCAATAAGGGAAAAAGAAAACTTCAAAAGAAATCAGGAAAAAATGACCTGGAGGGGGAGGATGGGTGAGGGTCGGAGTGGTATTAAACGAAAACTAAAAATTCAAAATAAAATTAAAAAAATTAACCCCGGGATAGGGGTAGATAGGTGAGATGGAGGTGGTGGGGGTGGTGGGGAGGTGGGTTTTGTTTAAGATTTTTTTTCTTTTTCTTTCCTTTATTAAATTCTTTTTGATATTATTTAGAAATATAAAGTAAGAAAAAACTGAAAATATATAAAAAAAAAAAATTACAAATGGTGATGTGCCTAGTCACTTATCTTGGGTTGCCAAAATCCATGAACTTGGTATAATAAATGACGAACTTTAAAACATAATATAGTAAGTTGTTAAATGACTTAAACTTATGGTGAGTTTTTATTTTTCACCGTTAAATTTATTATAGTCTGTATGACTGTTTGTTTTTTCTTTTTGAAAGAATGTTGATGTTGATTGTTTTTCTTTGATTAACATTCTTACTGGTTAAAGAAAATGTTAATCGACAGAGCTAAAAAATGCATTGGTTTTCTAATGACTTCGGGAATGTTTTAATTCTTGTAATGGCGCATGTTTGAATCCTACTGTCGGGAGCTATTTTATTTTTGAACGGACCAATTTATCGCGAGTACATAATTATCATAAAAGTAAAAACTCGCGATATATTGAAAAATTTGTGATTTAATCGAGTATAATACTTTCAATGGAAAACTGGCAATGAAACGGGAGAAAATCAATTTCTCGGTGATATTTGTGACTATGCTTCCAATGGCTGCAAATGGTAGTCCGTGTTAAGTGAGTCTTTTTACATTTTAGCCGCCTACAACCTGAAGTAAATAGCTACCTATATAAAATATTAACAAATGTTAAATGACCTCTCCAATAAGGTAAACACCGAATGAGGCAGAATATATCCAAGTTTATCTAGTATATTTAACCAAGAGGGTGGGTTTGAGATGTCATCCCAAACTTAAAAGTAAAATCAGCCTAGAGGGTAAATTAGTGGTAACAAGTGGGGGTAAAATGGTAGTTGCCAAAAACTATCTCACGTGTTAAAAGTTAAATCCACCTACGGAGGTGGGATCAATTAGCTTAACTGATATACGCTACGGGTCCGTTTACTTGGTGTTACACCTAATATAATAATATCCCAATTGGATGGATTAGGTCTTGGATTGATCTAATGTAGTCCAGCTTAAACCCATGTTTACATTTTGAATGATATCTTAACTAAGTAGTACGGTCCATCGTCTCTTTTCCCGTATACAAGTAGATAGCATTTACTTTTTTACCTTTATGCCCTTAAAAATTGCATTCATTTTCAGAGAACCTCTCTTCACTTCGTTGTTGCTGATTTTCTTTTAATTTCATTTCTTCAATTACTCTGGCTTCTTCAACAAAGATCTCGTACGCCGTTGATTTTGACCAGCGATTTTAACGGCGCGTGTTTAATTGTAGCTAATCTATTATACGGATCTGGAAATTGTACTTAGGAGCTTTACTATATTTGACCTGCAAACACTGAGTTGATCTAAGTGGCGATGTGTTTCTTTGATCTGAACTAAACATACTCGTAAAAAAAATTTGAATTTTGCGATCCTACTGTGTTTGATGATGCTCTCTAGAGTTCGCTCCAATCTTAGACACCAATCAATCTTGCAATTTGTTAAAGTGGAAGCCGGCAACAATAGTGGTGGAAGAATGCGTTGATTACAATTGATGAAGAAGACTTGGCAACAATAACATCTAAAACATGGTGATAATGGCGACGACTTACCATCGGCCATGGAAGAAACGATCGACGACGATGTGTTTGAAAAATCACCGCTAGCAACCACGCCTCTTCTCTTTTTTTCTGCGATTTCGATTATGTTTAATGTTATGTATTTTCTAGCTGAAAACAAGTGGGGGCCAAATTTGTATTTACCCAATTTGATCCCAAGGGATAGATTGGTCCTAGGGGGTACATAGGACCAATAGACAGTGCGTTAGTCCCAAACAATGTCCCTTTTCCCGGGTAGACGAGACTACCCGTTTATTGTGACCTAAAAACGTAAACAACTGATACAGTGGAACTAATGATCGCAGTCCGTGGATATTCAGCATTGTAAATGCACCCTACAGTGCACTTCAACTCAGGATTTTGGGTTTATGCATGGAAATAGAACTTGAGAAGTAAACATGGGATAATGTTGGTTAAAATGTGGTTAATCTACCTTATTCCACAAAGTAAACATCTAGTCATGTGTTTACCTTATTTGGGGGGTGTTTGCAAACACTAGTTATTCTAGAAAAGTTATTTAAATTGATTATTGTGGTAAAATAAGAATTTGATAGTGTTTGATAAAAAGTGATTTTAAACAAATTATAAGTGCTTTTATTATGTGGGTTGTTTACAAAACAAAAACCACTTTTTTACATTCAATTTACGCAAATACCCTTTTATTCTTACCTCATCAACTGCTATTATTTTACTGCACATATTTCAGCACATTAAGATTGAGACATACGGGAGTCAAGGTTTTCATCTTCAACGAGAATTTCTCGCAGTTGTGAACTTGCACTCTCAAGCGGCAGCTCCAGCTGCTCCATCGCCTTCCTACTCCCCGACCGCGACGATTTCTTATGGCCTTTCTTCTCCCTGAAGATGTTTATTACCTTAAAATAAAAGTCGGTCTTCCGCATCTCCCTGCCACTTCTCGATTCCTCCACCAATTTTTCTTTCCGAGGATGACGAGAATGAATCTTCAAGCTGGCCTTTGCAAGGATGATGACAACGAACTGATGCGACCACTACAATATAAATGAGCTAATGTAACACCCAAAAGGTGTTACATATATACTAAAACATGTTACTATAGACTTTAGGTAACACTTTATTGGCGTTACATTTGCCGGTGCTACCTAAAGTCTAATGTAACACTTTTGATGATCTTTAGTAACATTTTTAATAAGTGTTACATTAGATTTTAAATTGAAACACTTTATGGTAACACTAAAAAATCACTACAACATAAATGAGCTAATGTAACACCCAAAAAGTGTTACATATATACTAAAATATGTTACTATAAACTTTAGGTAACACTTTATTGGCGTTACCTTTGCCGGTGCTACCTAAAGTCTAACGTAACACTTTTGATGATCTTTAGTAACACTTTTAATAAGTGTTACATTAGATTTTAAATTGTAACACTTTATGGTAACACTAAAAAAATGTTACATATAACCCCCTTTATGTAACACTTTTAATTGAAAGAAAAAATTGAAAATTTGTCATTGCTGGGTTTCGAACCCAGGTTGCTAGATTACAGGAGCTTAAACACAAAGTCTTAACCACTAGGCTACAATAACTTTTTTAGTTATTTTTTAAAGAAAAACAATATATACACAAGATTTTATTGTAACATCAATAAAATACGCTCAAAATTAAGTTCTCATCAAACTACAATCTAACTTAATTTAATTAGGTTATTCATATCAATTTCACACAATCTTTCCATTAATTTTTTTTCATTTTCATCCACTCATATATATATATATATATATATATATATATATATATATATATAGAAAACTTGTTTTATATCACATTAATTTTATACATCTAGTTATTGTATATAAATCTTAAAACATTCTCATTAATTTTAATTACCATAATTTTATGTATTAAGACACCTTCATTGTTGTGTTTTATAGATTTTAAATAAAAAAATAAACTTACTAACATGAAGAGACATGACCAAATATACCAAGTCTAGGTTCTCACACTTAAGAAATGTATTCAAATTCTTAAAGCTACAAGTTTATTTTGTAATTGTTTGGTAAAAATTTAATGTGTGTATATCTATATACATACACAAATAAGTCACAAATAAAATTTAATTTATTCTTAATAACGAATAAGTAAATCTTTAGGTGCTCTAATAAATTGTTATTTTTGTAGGTCTGAGTCGATTGTTTTCACCACTTATGTTACAGATATTCTATTGTGATAATTAAGATGTAACACATGAGACAAATAAAAATTAAAGTCACATAAGAAAAATAATCCACAAATATTTAATTAGTTTAAAATAAAATAAATAATTTTATTATTTACAAGTGTTACTTATTTATAAGTGTTACATAAAAGTGTTACTTATTCAAAAGTGTTGCATAAAAAGTGTTACTTATTCAAAAGTGTTGCATAAAAAGTGTTACTTATTTAAAAGTGTTACCTAAATGTGTTACAATTTAAAAGTGTTACGTTCAAAGCGTTACATATTCTAAAAGTGTTACACGAAAGTGTTACATATTCGCAAATGTTACAAAAGTGTTACATGAAAGTGTTACATATTCATAAGTGTTACAAAAGTGTTACATAAAAGTCAAAATTTTAAAAGTGTTACAAATGAAGTGTTACATAGAGTCATTTATGTTGTAGTGAATGTTACATATAACCCCCTTTATGTAACATTTTTAATTGAAAGAAAAAATTAAAAATTTGTCATTGTTGGCTTTCGAACCCAGGTTCCTAGATTGCAGGAGCTTAAGCGCAAAGTCTTAACCACTAGACTACAATAACTTTTTTAGTTATTTTTTTAAGAAAAACAATATATCACAAGATTTTATTGTAACATCAATAAAATACACTCAAAATTAAGTTTTCATCAAACTACAATCTAACTTAATTTTATTTAGGTATTCATATCAATTTGACACAATGATTCCATTAATTTCTTTTTTTATTTTCATCCACTCATATATATATATGTATATATATAACTTATTTTATATCACATTAATTTTATACATCTAGTTATTGCATATAAATTTTAAGACATTATCATTAATTTAAATTACCATAATTTGATGTATTAAGACACCTTAATTGTTGTGTTTTATAGATTTTAAATAAAAAAATAAACTTACAAACATGACCAAATGTCCCAAGTCTAGGTTCTCACACTTAAGAAACGTAGTCAAATTCTTAAAGGCTAAAGCTACAAGTCTATTTTGTAATTGTTTAGTAATAATATAATGTGTGTCTATCTATATACATACACACAAATAAGTCACAAATAAAATTTAATTTATTTTTTATAACGAATAAGTAAATCTTTAGGTGCTCTAATGAATTATTGTTTTTGTAGGTTTGAGTTGATCGTTTTCACCACTTATGTTACAGATATTTTGTTGTGATAATTAAGATGTAACACTTGAGACAAATAAAAATTAAAGTCACATAAGAAAAATAATCCACAAATATTTAATTAATTTAAAATAAAATAAATAATTTTATTATTTACAAGTGTTACTTATTTATAAGTGTTACATAAAAGTGTTACTTATTCAAAAGTATTGCGTAAAAAGTGTTACTTATTTAAAAGTGTTACCTAAATGTGTTACAATTTAAAAGTGTTACGTTCAAAGCGTTACATATTCTAAAAGTGTTACATGAAAGTGTTACATATTCGCAGATGTTACAAAGATGTTACATGAAAGTGTTACATATTCATAAGTGTTACAAAAGTGTTACATAAAAGTCTAAAATTTTAGAAGTGTTATAAATGAAGTGTTACATAAAGCCACCATTTTCTTGCTTTATTCTGGAAAGAGTTTTGGTTTGGGGTAGTGGGAGGTGGGTATTGGGATTAAGGTGTCTTTTTAATTTAAGGGTTAAATATAATTTTTAAATAATAATTAAAATAGAAAAAGTTTAATTTATTTACATAAAACCCAAAATCCACCAAAAGCTGGTCTTTGCTGGATTTCAAAAGCTGCTTTAAAGCACTTCTAACTATTGATTTTAGTGTAAAAAATGAGTTTGGAAGCACTCTTATAAGTTAAAAAGTTATTTTTAGAAGTGATTTTAATTACTAGTGGAGTTTGGTTTGCTAACACCCTCTTGGTAAAATTGGATAAACTATATAATTACACATTTACCCTTAAGCTTAAAATTACTTCTTTTCTTCTTCTTTTATTTTTCCAAATTCCCCATTGGGGAAGATCATCAAAATATTTCCATTTTTATTCCACTTATGTCTATGTAAAATGTGCTTTTATTTAAGTAATCCAATTGTTGTTTACATTTTGTACATAGTAAAATTTCAAAAATATATTGTTTTCAAAAGGATTTAAAAAAATGTTGTTTACATTTTGTACATAGTAAAATGTCTGATGGTGATGTTAGGATATTTGAGTTAGTAATATTTTTGTCAAAACCCCTTATATTATTTTTGTTCAATTTATTGAACTTGATAGAAATATTATTTTTAATATTTTAGTAATTTTGGATTGTTGTGTAGGAATATTATCGGAAAAGATTGTAGATCTTTGGAGATCTGAAGTAAATTTAGAATGTGGCAATTCCTGGAGATTTAATTATATACAAATAAGAGGTTGATTGAGGAGATAAAAATCAAATCTAATAAGATTTAATTTTGGCCGTGTTTCTTAAGTACCAAGTCGGTTGCTTCATGGGCTTGAGCCCATCATGGCTTATTCAAGAGGAGATGAATCTATATATATGCATGGTGGCGAGTTTGATGAGGATTGAGTACAAAAGATGAGCAAAATTCCTTTATATTTGATGAGCATAATTTTATACTTGTACTTATATGTTTTAGTCGAAGAATTTAATAGTTGTTTTAGCAGTTTATGCTTGTGGCTAGTAGTATCAACAATGTTTGTGTCGAAGGACCTTTGGGAGAAGGGACATCAAAGGAGAGCTCTTCCAGCCTTCGGTGATTTGCCGTATTAGTGCCGAATAAGTCTACAGGAGTTGCCGAGCGTTATTGGTATTGTATAGGTTAGGTGTTTGGGAGTTGGGTCTCTTTGTAAAGCCTATAGTTATACGGACTACGGAGTATCAATAACAAAAGGTCTGAGGGGTCTGAGGGATTCAGCCCCGTGTTTATTTTGGTGTCATGATTTATTCTCTATTTTCGTGTTTTTGTGTTGCAACATAGAAAGTGCAGTTTAGAAATTACAAGTGGTGTCAAGAGCGGGTCCATATCCTAATACGATAAATTCTAGAAAACTGCACTAACATGGATTTGCATGGCAATACTGTGCGACTTCCCTTACTTGAAGGCACGAATTATGATTATTGGAAGTCGCTTAGGATGGCTCACTTGGAGGCTATGGGTGATGAATACTGGGAGATTGTCGAATACAGATGGTCTCTACCTACTACCACGGGCTTGACCAAACTAAAGCCTAAATCTAAGTGGCCTTCTACTGAAAAGGAACTGCATAAGGTGAATCACAAGGCTCTTCTCTTCATTCAGCCCCGTGTTTATTTTGGTGTCATGATTTATTCTCTATTTTCGTGTTTTTGTGTTGCAACATAGAAAGTGCAGTTTAGAAATTACAAGTGGTGTCAAGAGCGGGTCCATATCCTAATACGATAAATTCTAGAAAACTGCACTAACATGGATTTGCATGGCAATACTGTGCGACTTCCCTTACTTGAAGGCACGAATTATGATTATTGGAAGTCGCTTAGGATGGCTCACTTGGAGGCTATGGGTGATGAATACTGGGAGATTGTCGAATACAGATGGTCTCTACCTACTACCACGGGCTTGACCAAACTAAAGCCTAAATCTAAGTGGCCTTCTACTGAAAAGGAACTGCATAAGGTGAATCACAAGGCTCTTCTCTTCATTCAAACTGCTGTCGATCAAGTCCAATACATGAAAATCTGCAATTGCAAAATAGCCAAAGAAGCTTGGACTTGCTCGAGAATTACTTTGAAGGAACCAAGGAAGTGAAGAAGACCAAGATGGAGGAAAATGAGTCCATTGAAGAATACCACTCTCGGTTCATGGAGATAGTTAATGAGATGCTCTCACTTGGAGAAACGATTCTGGAATAACTAATGGTGGACAAATTTTTAAGAACACTACTGGGCCGATTCTCAAAGAAAGTTATGGCAATCAACACCTCAAAAGATGTCGAAAATATGAAGATTGATCAGCTAGTAGAAGATCTCCTAACTTTTGAACTCAACAAAGGTTTGAGATCAAGGAGAAAAGTAGAGGCATAGCTCTCAAAGCAAAAGTCAATCTCAAGGATGAAGAAGTCAGCGGATGATCCAGATCACACGCGCACCAACTCTGACATTTCAATTGGTATCAGAGCAAGTTCCAGTTAATTGTAATAGGTAGATCAAGGGACCCAGAATGGCTTTTGCAGATCAACCATCGGCGCGTCCTCCATATTTAGACGGGGCAAACTACTCCTACTGGAAATCCATGATGATGGTATATCTTCGGTCCAAGAAATGCTGGCTTGTGGTTGTAAACGGATAGGGTTGGCCATAAATTGAAAATAAAGAAAAATAACTGATCCGAAAGCCAGAGGAAACCTTCAGTGAAAGGAAAAACAAGAATCGGAGGAAAACTTTACTACTTTATTTGTAGTGCTGGCCTCAGTGGATCAAGTGTGTCACAAAATGATCGTAACATGCACTACTGCTAAAGACGCTTGGCGAGTATTGCAAAGCCAGTATGAAGGAAATGCATCAGTCCAAATCTCAAAACTTCAAAGACTGTCTCTTCAATTCGATAATATTCACATTCAAAGACTTTACTACTTTGTCTGATTTCTTATTTTCTCTTAGGTTGTGTTTGGATGGAAGGATTTGGAAAACAAAGGATTTGATTTTCAATTATTTGTATTTGGAAATTTAATCATTTTAAATCCATTTCAAATCTCTTATTTGGATGTTTAAGTTCAAATGAGTGGATTTAAATTGTTTAAACTTTTTTTTTTAGTTGTTTTGATAAGACTCATATTTCACATTTATGCATCATATTTTCTCATATTCTATTTGTAGAAATTATGCTCAACTCTTGTATTTTGATGAAAATTTGTATTTGTAGGATAAATGGATGATTTGAGCAACTTGGATGTAAATTCGGTTGATATTGAAGAATTCAAGAATTTTCCACAGAGATGGCATTTCCAGGAGATGTTTTTGCTTAAGGCGTGGGCACGCCTTAACCAGCAGGATGTCAAATTGCGTTTTGAACATAAGGCGTGGGCACGCCTTAACCAGCAGGATGTCAAATTGCGTTTTGAACATAAGGCGTGGGCACGCCTTACCTGAAAGTGTATACCTGCGGGATTTTTACAAAGGAGACTCCTATCTTTCTCTCTCTAGGAGATTTGAAATTAGTTTTAATATATTTGAACTTTTATTAGAATAGTTTTAGATAAGGTCAAAGGGAGAGAGATCTAAGGTTAGAAATTCAAAACAGAAAAAAACTTACGCTATTATTTTCTTTCTGTCTTTTCTCTTCGGACCCAAAAGTACTTTTGTAAAAACTCCATGGAAGGCTAAACGTCGTTCTCCGATCGAAGAATAATTAAAGGCTTGGTTCTTCCATATTTGTGAGATCTAAATTATTTTACTTGTTCTTCAATTCTTTATTATTCGGTATCTCCCATGTTTGATGCAATTACTGTTTTGATTGATTGAATGATGTGGCCAATTGTTTAATTGTCAAAATAGTATAGTACCAATTAGAGCGTTAAATCCGTAATTGTTTAACTGTTCTAATATTTGTGGTAAATAACATAGTTGATTACAAAAATAGGTTTTTTGTCTATGTTATGGAGGTATACGATCTAGTCTAAATGAACCTACATGTGTGTTTGTTGGCTAGAATTGGTGGTCTCTCTCTTTTTAATGTTGTTGATAAATTAAATTCTACGATCGTATCTAGAATTGTTTATTGGCAAGAGAAGTAATCAGAGATCGTATCCTGATTATCGAATCAGTAAGGAGAGACAGGTTATTAGGTCGTACCAATAGCCATAACCAATTTAATGTTGAATTGAAGAATTTATTATTGCATCTATGATCGAATATGAGAACCATGTCTGAAATTAGACTTTGATCGGATTCCTTGTCAATTATTAATCTTTAACACACTTTAATACTGTTTTAGTTAATTTAATTTTGTTCAACATCAATCTTCAAAATCCCCCCATCTTTAGTTAATTTATTTTCAATTATCTTGCAAAAGAATAAATCTCTATTAATCCCTCAGGATTCGACCTTGTTTCCACTATCACAAGTTTATAATTAGAACAAGTATTTGTATATTTGTTGGTTTCCGACACCCAACAAATTTCTGGCGCCGTTGCCGAGGATTGATGTCAAGTAGATTATTCTTTTGTTTTCTTTATTTTCATATTTAGTTCTAGTTAAGATTGTTGTGTTTCTTTTGATGCCACGTTCTTCTCGTACATGTGAACTTCAATTTGATCCTGAAATCGAAAAGACTGCTAAAAAGTTGAGGAAGAATACTAAATTGAGGAAACAAGCTGTGTCATGTTCATTTTCTGCACTGAATTAGGAAGTTTCACCGGTTGATTCTTCAAGTGATTATGAAATTGAACCAGAAATGGCTAATGAAGAAAGAACATTGAGAGAACTGGCTGCACCACCGAATATAAATCAGCAGCCGCTTTGCATTCAATTTCCAGCTTTGGAAGGAGATTTTGAAATTAATTCAGGGTTGATTCATTTGCTTCCAAGATTCCATGGCCTGGAGAATGAGGATCCTCACAAACACTTAAAGGAATTCCATGTGGTGTGTTCTAACATGAAGCCACAAGGAGTTACTGAAGATCAAATCAAATTAAGAGCGTTCCCATTCTCCCTAGCAAACAGAGCAAAAGATTGGTTGTTTTATTTGCCTCCTGGTTCTATAACAACTTGGACGGGGATGGTTAGGTTGTTCCTTGATACATTTTTCCCCGCTTCAAGAGCTGCAAGTATTAGGAGAGAAATATGTGGAATTAAGAAAAAAGATTCTGAAACTCTTCATGAATATTGGGAACGGTTTAAGCAATTATCGGCAAGTTGTCCTCAACACGGTATCTCTGAGCAACTGCTTGTGCAATACTTCTATGAAGGACTTCATCCCATGGAGAGAAGAATGATGGATTCTGCAAGCAGAGGTGCTATCGTGAACAAAACTCCTCGTGAGGCAAGATAATTGATCACCACTATGGCCGCCAACTCTCAACAATTTGGTTTTAGACAAGACTCATCTTATAGACGAGTGAATGAGGTAAATGCTTCTTCTCTTGAAAATCAAATAGCTAATCTAACTTCTCTTGTTCAGCAATTGGCCACAGGAAATGTGCAACAAATCAAAGCTTGTGGAATTTGTGCTGCTCCAGGACATCCGACTGACATGTGTCCCACACTCCAAGATGAACCTCATGAGCAAGCTAATGCAGTTGGAGGTATATCCGGGTCCACTACAAAGGAAGTATGATCCCTTCTCAAATACCTACAATCCAGGTTGGAGGGATCATCCTAACTTCGGTTATGGTCCACGACCTCAACATCAAAATTTCCAACCAAGACAATTTGTTCAACCTCAACAACAACCATCATCAAGTTCAAATTCGTCTCTTGAGGATATTGTTAAGTCGCTTGCAGTCAATACACAACAATTCCAACAAGAGACAAGAACAAATATCAAGAAGATTGAGGATCAAATGAACCAACGAGCATCAGCTGTGAGCCGATTGGAATCCCAAGGAAAGTTGCCATCACAAACAATTGTCAGCCCAAAGCAAAATGCAAATGCAGTTACTTTGAGGAATGGAAAGGATTTGAAAGAGATCACTAAACCATCTCGAGCAAGAAATCCAGAGGAAGAAGCTGAAAAGGAAGTTGAGGTTCCTAGAGTTCAAGTCGAGCAATCTCAAGGGTCTAGTGCAGAGCCTTCACCAATGGTTATGACAAGTGCTCCTTTCCCATCTAGATTGTCCAAATCCAAGAAGGAAGAAGAGGAGAAAGAAATCTTTGACACCTTTCGTAAGGTCGAAGTGAATATTCCCTTACTTGATGTAATTAAACAGGTACCTCGAAATGCTAAATTTCTCAAGGAGCTGTGCACCAATAAGAGGAAATTTAAAGGTAATGAGTATGTTAGTATGGGTGAAAATGTTTCAGCTGTTCTACAGAAAAAGTTGCCTCCTAAATGCAAGGATCCAGGTATGTTCACTATCCCTTGCAAAGTTGGTGATGTTCGAGTTGAAAGAGCAATGCTTGATCTAGGTGCTTCAATTAATGTCATGCCATTATCTGTTTATTCATCTTTGAATGTTGGACCGTTGAAAGATACTGGTGTGATAATTCAACTAGCCGATAGATCTAATGTTTATCCCGAGGGTGTCTTAGAAGATGTTTTGGTGTAAGTAAATGAGTTGATTTTTCCTGCTGACTTTTATGTGCTAAAAATGGATGAGGAGGAGTCATCTCATTCTTTGATTTTGTTAGGAAGACCTTTTTTGAAAACATCTAGGACAAAAATTGAGGTGCATGATGGAAGCCATGAGATATCCAAGCGATGTGTCATCTGTTTTTGTTGTCGATGTTGTAGAACCTCTAACACATAAAATCTTTGATTTGCATGATGATGATAAATTGAAAGTAGCACTTAATAGGAGTTTCACTGTTGAAAAGTCCAAAGAAGTCATGAAAAATTTTGAGCTACATTCTGATTTGCAGGAAATAATTCATGAGTTGGACTCATTGCCATCAATGAGGTGCAATATTTCTTATGTTGAGTTGCCTATCTCACACACTAAACTTCTTCCATCTCTCTTTCAGGCACCCAAATTGGAATTGAAAACTCTTCCAAGTCATTTGAAATATACTTTCTTGGGAGAGGATGACACTTTGCTAGTCATTGTCTCTAGTAAACTTTCAGCGATCGAGGAAGAGAAGTTGATTCGTGTGCTTAAAGAATTCAAGGGGGCTATTGGATGGACAATTGCTGACATCAAGGGAATAAGTTCTCATGTATGCATGCATAGAATTCTCCTGGAGGAAGGATGTAAGCCTTCTAGAGAAGCCCAGCGTAGATTGAATCCACCTATGATGGAGGTGGTAAAGCTAGAAATTCTGAAACTTCTCGATGCAGGTCTGATCTTTCCAATTTCGGATAGCAAATGGGTAAGCCCTGTTCAAGTTGTTCCAAAGAAAACAGGTATAATAGTGGTAGAAAATCTTGATGGTGAGTTGGTAGCAACTCGTGTTCAAAATGGGTGGCGAGTCTCTATAGATTATAGGAAGTTAAATGCCTTAACAAGAAAAGATCATTTTCCGCTTCCTTTTATTGATCAAATGCTTGAACGATTAGCCAGTCGTATTCATTATTGTTGCCTTGATGGTTACTCAGGTTTTCACCAAATTCCGATTGCACCGGAAGATCAGAAAAAGACAACATTCACATGCCCGTTTGGTACTTTTGCATACCGACATATGCCGTTTGGACTTTATAATGCACCTGCCACATTCCAAAGGTGTATGGTTAGTATCTTCTCAGATTATGTAGAGAACATCATAGAAGTGTTTATGGATGATTTTACAGTCTATGGTAATTCTTTTGATGCATGTCTTACTAACCTTACAAAGATCCTTCGAAGATGCATAGAAAAGAACCTTGTTTTGAACTATGAAAAATGTCATTTTATGGTTGATCAAGGTATTATTCTAGGTCATGTTGTTTCTGCTAGAGGAATTGAAGTAGATAAAGCTAAGATAGATGTTATCAAATATTTGCCTTATGCCGCAAGTGTGCGGGAAGTCCGTTCATTTCTTGGACATGCAGGTTTCTATCGTCGCTTTATCAAAGATTTCTCGAAGATCACTCTTCCCTTGTCCAGGCTGTTGCAAAAAGATGCAGTGTTTGAATTCAATGAAGTATGCAAGGATGCATTTGATATGCTAAAGGATAAGTTGACTTCAGCACCGATTATGCAACCTCCAAATTGGAATCTCCCATTTGAAATTATGTGTGATGCAAGAAATTATGCTGTTGGTGTTGTTCTTGGACAAAGAGTTGATAGAGCTCCACATGTCATTTACTATGCTTCGAGAACACTTGACAATGCACAGAGCAATTATTCCACAACGGAAAAAGAACTTTTAGCAATTGTTTTTACTTTAGAGAAATTTCGTTCATATTTACTTGGTGCTAACATAATTGTCTATTCTGATCATGCAGCGCTCAAGTATTTGCTCACAAAGAAGGAATCAAAGCCTAGGCTTATCCGATGGATACTCTTATTGCAGGAGTTTGACTTAGAGATACGTGACAAAAAGGGGTCTGAGAATCTAGTTGCCGATCATCTTAGCAGGTTGCTCACAAGCGAAAGTGCATCCCCGTTGAAAGATGATTTTTAAGATGAGCATCTCTTTTCTTTACATCAGAAGAGTCCTTGGTTTGCCGATATTACTAATTATTTGGTAACTAGGACATTACCAAGCACTTTATCTAGGGCTCAAAGAGATAAATTAAAAGTGATGCTAAGTACTATACTTGGGATGAACCTTATTTATGGAAATATTGTTCTGATCAAGTTATTCGGAGATGTGTCCCTGAACATGAAATTCCTTCTATCTTACAGTTTTGTCATTCATATGCATGCGGGGGACACTTTGGTCCTACAAGAACAGCTCGTAAGGTGTTAGAATGTGGATTGTTTTGGCCTACTATTTTTCGGGATTGATACATGTTTTGTAAGACTTGTGGGAAATGTCAGAAAACTGGAAGCCTAGGACATAGAGATCAAATGCCACTTAATCCCATTCTAGTTTGTGAGATATTTGATGTTTGGGGAATTGATTTTATGGGTCCTTTCCCATCTTCTTTTGGCAATGTCTATATTCTTCTTACTGTGGATTATGTTTCGAAATGGGTGGAGGCTAAGGCCACCCGGACTAACGATGCTAAGATTGTGGTGGATTTTGTCAAATCTCATATCTTTGCTATGTATGGAACACCAAGGGCCATTGTAAGCGATCGTGGAACTCATTTCTGCAATAGAGTGTTTGAAACTTTAATGAAGAAATATGGTGTCACTCATCGAGTTTCCACTGCTTACCATCCGCAGATGAGTGGACAAGCTGAAATATCCAATAGGAAAATCAAGTCCATACTTGAGAAGACCGTCAATTCAAACCGAAAAGATTGGAGTGTTCGACTTGATGATGCTCTTTGGGCCTATCGAACGGCTTATAAGACTCCTATAGGTATGTCACCTTACCGCTTGGTATTTGGAAAATCTTGTCATTTACCTGTAGAACTCGAACATCGTGCTTATTGGGCTATTAAGCAATGTAATATGAGTTTGGATGAAGCGGGTGACTCAAGAAAATTGCAATTGCAAGAATTGGAAGAAATTCGCCATGATGCTTATGAAAGCTCGAGGATTTACAAAGAAAAGACTAAGGCTTTTCATGATCGTATGATATCTAGGAAATATTTTTACATTGGTAAAAAAGTTTTGCTTTATCATTCCAAGTTAAAATTGTTTCCTGGAAAATTTCGTTCTAGATGGCTAGGTCCTTTTATTGTTACTAAAGTCTTTTCTCATGGTGCAGTTGAAATAGAAAGCCCGGAAACTGGTAAGATTTTTAAGGTCAATGGTCATCGTTTGAAGGTCTTTTATGAAGGCTTTCCGCTACATAATGTTGATACTATTAATCTTGCAAATCCCACATACCATGGTTGATGAATTGGTAAGGTCTAGCCAAAGATGTTAAAGAAAGACGCTTCTTGGGAGGCAACCCAAGGTTTATCTTTCCTAGTTGTAGTTTAATTTATTACAGTATTTTAAGGATTAGTTTCGTTTAAAAAAAAATGGTGTTTCTATTCCAGGAGACGTTTTAGTTTAAAGCGTGGGCACGCCTTATGCTTTTTCAGATACTTTCAAGATCAAGATGATATGAAATAGAGCGTGCCCACGCCTTAATTGAATTTTGCTTCTACACGTTCTCTTTACTTCCAGGTTTAATATTTTTACCAAAAAAAAAAAGGACAACACGGAATCGCATTTTTAAAGTCGCAGAAGTCACAAATTATTATTATTCATGTTTTCCTCTCTGATTTGTATATATATATATATATATATATATATATATATATATATATTATTTTTATAAGAGCCTCCTGTATTAAAAAAAAAATAATAATAATAAATAAAAAAAAAAAGCAAAAAAAGTAGAAAAAGAACCAAGGGCAGTCGCTGTTTGACAGAGGAAAAGAAGGGAGACACTCTTAAACCCTATGTCATCTTTCTTTCTCTTCACTTAAAATGAAATTTGTTGGGTGTCGAAACCAACAAATATACAAATACTTGTTCTAATTATAAACTTGTGATAGTGGAAACAAGGTCGAATCCTCACGGATTGATAGAGATGTATTCTTTTGCAAGATAATTGAAAATAAATTAACTAAAGATGGGGGGATTTTGAAGATTGATATTGAACAAAATTAAATTAACTAAAATAGTATTAAAGTGTGTTAAGGATTAATAATTGACAAGGAATCCGATCAAAGTCTAATTTCAGACATGGTTCTCATATTAGATCATAGATGCAATAATAAATTCTTCAATTCAACATTAAATTGGTTATGGCTATTGGTACGACCTAATAACCTGTCTCTCCTTACTGATTCGATATCAAGATACGATCTCTGATTACTTCTCTTGCCAATAAACAATTCTAGATACGATCGAAGAATTTAATTTATCAACAGCATTAAAAAGAGAGAGACCACCAGTTCTAGCCAACAAACACACATGTAGGTTCATTTAGACTAGATCGTATACCTCCATAACATAGATAGAAAACCTATTTTTGTAATCAACTATGTTATTTACCACAAATATTAGAACAGTTAAACAATTACGGATTTAACGCTCTAATTGGTACTATACTATTTTGACAATTAAACAATTGGCCACATTATTCAATCAATCAAAACAGTAATTGCATCAAACACGGGAGATATACGAATAATAAAGAATTGAAGAAAAAGTAAAACAATTTAGATCTCACAAATATGGAAGAACCAAACCTTTAATTATTCTTCGATCAGAGAACGGAGTTTAGTCTTCCATGGAGTTTTTACAAAAGTACTTGTGGGTCCGAAGAGAAAAGAGAGAAGACAAAAAGAAATTCTCCATATTCCGCCATTAACACACCTCCATAGCTTCTCATACCTCGATATCCAATGCACATCCTCCATTTTTCCATCTCTTCAACTCGTCCCGTTTCCTCTCCGTCGTCCTCCTTTCGGATCAATTCTTCTTCTCCACCCCCTGTCCAGAGCAGCGACGGCCACCATTAGTTCTGCGTTTTTCCTTAGTTCAAGTCGGATAGTCCTCTCAACAGGTTTTTCAATTTCGATTTCTTCACACCAGTTTTATTTTATTTTGTTCAAAAGAAAAAAAAAATTCTTTCCTTATATATTACTGTTGGTAGTTCCGATTATGTGTGTATATATTTCTATTGATGGCATTGAGTATCTGTTTCTTTTTCTATTTTATATAGAATGTTAGCGTATATATACATATGATCCTTTGTATGTTCAATTAATTATTATATTATGTTATTTTAATTCCTAATTTGTTAATACTTTATGTCTTGTATTTTTGTTTCAGTTGCATAAATTAGAGTTATATAGCATAGTAGAATTCATGGCCAAATCCCGCACAGTTGCATCCGGTCAAACCAGTGGCACACGGGTTACTCGATCGAACGCCACTCCTAGCGAATCTGATGACTCTAATGCTGTTCCCATTCGGAAACGAGCACGACTTGGCAAGGGTTTACACATTCTTCCACCTTCCGAAGCTGATTTGAATAGTCATCTCACGTTCACACAGAAGAAGGATAAAGAAAGGTACAAGGCTGTTGGCCAACGAAACATTGTTCCTTGTAAGTGTCTCGACTTTCCTACCATGGAGGCTTTGCATATTAAGGATGAAGTTCTTGCATTAGTTCATAATATAGGTTGGGATAACTTCTTTTCCATTAATTACCCTGCTTATATTGAACTTGTTCGTGAGTTTTATACCACATTTGAGTTCAAGAAATCTAATGTCGTAGGTCTCAATACCCCTAAGGTTATATAGTTTCGTTTGATGGGAAAATCATTTAACTTCTCTTTGACTGATTTTAACATTGCTTTTGGATTTATCACTGAGGAGTTTGCTATGACTGAGGATTACTTGCACACTGTTTGTGTTTATGATTTGAATTTTACTCCTTTATTAGTCTATAGAGATATTTCCAATCATCCGGCTATGTATAACCCCAAAAAACTCTACGGATACCTATCTTCATAACTTTGCTTTGAAATATATTCATAGGTTCCTGGCTTTTTCTTTTTTCGGGTAGAAAAGATAACTCTGCGTTGTTGAATAAAGCCGAACTTTACTTCTTACATTGTATGCAAAACCAAGTTAAGGTCAATCTCGGATATTGGGTAGCTTCTCAGTTTACTCATGCTCCATCCACAAAGAGAAATTTGATATTAGGATCTCTCATTACTCAATTGGCTGTGAACTTAAACTTAATTGATCCTAATGATAATGACCTTCATGTGGCTTGTAACATGCGTCCTTTGGACTTACATTGCTTGGAGATGATGTGTTTAATTGAGAAGGTAGGTGATGGGTATCAATTTTGTGCTCCGGGACCTGTGGACATTCGTAAACCACATGATGCGCATGGCTCTCAACACCGGTCCCGTCACTTGGTTGATGATGATGATGATATCACACCACCTCCAACCAATGTCTCCTTTGAAACATTTTGCAAGGAACAGTTTGGACTACTTCGGGAACAATTGCAACGAATAGAGCTTAACCAAATGGCGTACTTCCAACGTCAGGGTTTCGATCCACCTTTTCCACCTCCTCAACAATAGATGCCGCCCAGTTCTACGATGCTCTACTTTTCAGGGACGTTTTCTAACTCTTTATTATATTTTGAGCATCTAGTTTCTTTACATCGAGGACAATGTTGTGAATAAGTGTGGGGGAATAGGTCATGATTGTTGTTGCTTCATGCTAGACTTTATGGATTAAATTTTTGCTTCTATCATGCTAGGTTGTTTCACTTGTCATTCAATTTATGAGTCCTAACTCTTCGATACTTAATTCTTGTTCGTGATTGTCATCGCCCTAAATTTTGATTCTTCTAATGCTCATGAGTGTTGTGGGTTTTATCTAAAAAAAAAAAAAAAGTATTCTCCTCTAGCTGCATTGTGGTTGATTGTTGTCAATAGTTGGAAAAAAAGTTTGCATAAATCTGACTCACATACACCTATATTTTGTGAGATTTGAGCCGATGAGCATTCACTATATAATACACTCAATTTCTTTGTTGTGTGGTTGTCATGCATAGTTGATTTTTCTAGAACTTGCATTGTTATGCATGTTTTGATTATGCCAATTGATGAGTTGAATGTATTGAATAAAATAAGGGTATTTAGGTTTAAACCTGTTTCTTGTTATCGTTGCCTTTTGCTTCTAGTCTACCCTTGTTAATTTACCCCTAGTGAAACCATATTGAGCTTTAACATTTTCTTTGCTAATTAACCACATTACAAGCTTTGATAACCTTTTTGTTGATTTTGTCCCATTTTGAACCTTGAGTTGAAGGATTATATGGACTTGTTCATGCTTAGTTGCTTGATTCTAATTTAGATAGCTGCTTAAGTGTGAGAATTGTGAAGTTTTTGAGTTATGTTCTTCCTCCATAGAGAAGGATAAGTAGAGTAAAAAAAAAAAAGAAGCAAAAGTGAAAAAAGAGAAAAAAAACAAAAACGAAAAAAAAAAAACAAGAAAAAGAAAAGAAAAATAAATGATTGAAAAAAAAAAGAGAAAGTAAAGGTGTTTGTACATAGTGTCGTGTAAAATAATCCAAAGCAGTCTAGTATTATCATTAAATTGTACTATGTGTGGCAATAACATATGATTCCTTTGACTCTATTAACCAAAAATCCTCTTCATCTTACCAACCCAAGCCTTCTACATGTTTTCAATTACTTCCCTACCCAATATTCTTGCATTCAATTTCTGTCATTTGGTTATTGAGATGTGATATATTTGCAAGCTTATGGTAAAAGTCTATGCATTGACATGAGAGTTGATTGTTATATTTTTGAAGCCTAAACACATTTGAGTGTAAAGAGTGAATCCATTGTGAGGGAGTCAGATTTTATGCATTCCAATTTCAATTTGTTGATGTGATTGACTATTTTAGTTGGTAGGGGGGGAATTGTTTGCCAATTTTATTTAAAAAAAAAAAAAAGAGAAAAGAAAGAAAAGAAAAAAAAAAGAAAAAAATGAGAGAGGAGAGTTTGAGCAACGGAAGAAGAAGGATTAACCAAAAGATGATGTCATTGATAAGAGTTGAGTCATATACTTGAGGACAAGCATTGTTTAAGTGTGGGGGAATTTGATAAGACTCATATTTCACATTTATGCATCATATTCATATTCTATTTGTAAAAATTATGCTTAACTCTTGTATTTTGATGAAAATTTGTATTTGTAGAATAAATGGATGATTTGAGCAACTTGGATGTAACTTCGGTTGATTTTGAAGAATTCAAGAATTTTCCACAGAGATGGCATTTCCAGGAGATGTTTTTGCATAAGGCGTGGGCACGCCTTAACCAACAGGATGTCAAATTGCATTTTGAACATAAGGTGTGGGCACGCCTTACCTGAAAGTGTATACCTGCGGGATTATTACAAAGGACACTCCTATCTTTTTCTCTCCAGGAGATTTGAAATTAGTTTTAAAATATTTGGACTTTTATTAGAATAGTTTTAGATAAGGTCAAAGGAAGGGAGATATAAGGTTAGAAATTCAAAATAGAAAAAACCATACGCTATTATTTTCTTTCTGTCTTCTCTCTTTTCTCTTCAGACCCAAAAGTACTTTTGTAAAAACTCCATGGAAGGCTAAACTCCGTTCTCCGATCGAAGAATAATTAAACGCTTGGTTCTTCCATATTTGTGAGATCTAAATTGTTTTACTTTTTCTTCAATTCTTTATTATTCGTATATCTCCCGTGTTTGATGCAATTACTGTTTTGATTGATTGAATGATGTGGCCAATTGTTTAATTGTCAAAATAGTATATTACCAATTAGAGCGTTAAATCCGTAATTGTTTAACTGTTCTAATATTTGTGGTAAATAACATAGTTGATTACAAAAATAGGTTTTCTGTCTATGTTATGGAGGTATACGATCTAGTCTAAATGAACCTACATGTGTGTTTGTTGTCTAGAATTGGTGGTCTCTCTCTTTTTAATGATGTTGATAAATTAAATTCTTCGATTGTATCTAGAATTGTTTATTGGCAAGAGAAGTAATCAGAGATCGTATCCTGATTATCGAATCAGTAAGGAGAGATAGGTTATTAGGTCGTACCAATAGTCATAACCAATTTAATGTTGAATTGAAGAATTTATTATTGCATCTATGATAATGAAAGTACGTGTAGTGTGTTTGAATGATTGTAGTTTATGTGTGTGTGTAGTGTGTGTATGTGTGCATGGAGTAGTGTTGTGTGAGTAGTGTATGTAGTGTTTATGTGTGAAGTGTGTGTAGTGTGTGAAATAAGTGTGAAGTGTGTGTAGTGTGTAAAATAAGTGTGAAGTGTATGTATTATGTGTGTAAAGTGTGTTGTGTAATATGTCTAATGTGTTGTGTGTAGTGTGCGAAATGTGTGTGATAATGTTGTAGAGAATTGATATTTTTCATTGATATATTTCAATAATGTACAACGTAAATTAAATACTAGTACATAACTTTCTAGATGTTACAAAAGATATACAAAGATACAACAAAATCCTATGCACAAGGAAAATAAATAATCTCCTTAGCTATCTTTGTTGTGATGAAGATTCATGGGCCGAGATATCACAATCTTTAGATTTGACTGAATTATTATGCACATCTCTATTAGGCCCCCGCAAGGTGGAGGATCCACCGGAGACTCCAATCTTGGAGCGACAATGCTAGAACTTGGCAGTGGATACTGGTTTGGTGAGTATATCAGCTAGTTGATTAAGAGTAGAGACATAAGAGACACAAACGGAGCCATTTGAAACATGAGTACGGATAAAATGATAATCAATGGCAATATGCTTCATAAGAGAATGGAAAACATGATTAGAACATAAATAAGTAGCACCAAGATTATCATAAAAAATTAAAGGCGTAGCAGAAAGACTAACACCAAATTCAATTAACAAATTCGATAGCCAGAGTAACTCTATTGAACATATGGCAAGAGCTCGGTATTCAGCCTCTGTAGACGAGCGAGCAATAGAGCACTGTTTCGTGGAGGACTAGGAGATCAGACAGTTACCAAGATAGGTGATGTAGGCAGATGTAGGTGAGGGGTCATAAAGATTACCAGCCCAGTTCGAATCAGAGAAGACAGTTAGAGTGAGGGGGACTCCACCACGAAGAAGAAGGCTATGGAAGATCATATGCTTTAGATAACGAAGAACTCGTTTGACAGCAGTGAAATGGGTTTCAGATGGGCGATGCATGAACTACGAAAGTTTGTCGTTAGCATAAGAAATGTCCGGACGCGTGAGAGCTACATACTGGAGGGCACCAACAATTTGACAGTAGGAACTAGCGTCGGTCTTGGGGGAAGAATCGTGAAGAGTGAGTAAGGTGAGGGAAGAGAGAGGAGAAGACACCATTTTAGGACCGACCGTATTGGTGCGCTCAAGAAGATCTCAAATGTATTTGTGCTGACTAAGGAAGATGAAATCGGAGGTACGAACGACTTCGACACCAAGAAAGTAGTGTAGGGCTCCTAAGTCTTTAATAGAGAACCAGGCAGAAATAGATGAGAGAAAGTGTTGAATGGCTGTATCATTGTTACCAGTTATGAGAAGATCATCGACATATATAAGAAAGTAGAGAGTAATAGGACCACGGTGGAAGAGAAAAAGAGATTTGTCAGAATGGGAGATGGTAAAACCATATGCAAGTAAGAAAGCTTTGAGTTCGTCATACCAACCCGAGGCGCCTGTTTAAGTCTATAGATGGCTTTCCTAAGACGACAGACAGCAGTAGGATAGGCAGAGTTCGTAAAGCCAGATGGCTGAGACATGTATATGGTGTCAGTAAGAGCACCATGGAGGAAGGCATTGTTGACATCAAGTTGTTGGATTCTCCAAGCGTAAGTGAGAGCAAGAGTAAGGAAAATGCAAATAGTAGCAGGTATGACGACAGGACTGAAGGTATCACCAAAGTTAATGCCAGGACGTTGGTGAAAACCTTTAGCAACAAGGCGAGCTTTGTACGGAGCAATAGAACCATCAGGATTGCGCTTCACCCGAAAAAACCACTTACAACCGATAACATTAGCATAAGGAGCGGAGAAATAAGATCCCAAATTTGGTTACAAAGTAGAGTATTGAGTTCAGAATCCAAGGTAGCGCGCCATTCGGGGAGCTTCAAGGCTTGGGATACACAAGTGGGTTTAACGGAGGATGGAAGTGGATGTTGGATTATGAGAGAGTTGAGTTGTTTAAGACGAAAAATATTATTTTTGGAGCGGGTTATCATGGGATGACGGTTGACAGCAGCAACAGTAGGAGGGGTGGGAGAGGATGCATTATGCACGGAAGGAGGATCGGAAGCAGGGGTAGGGACAAGAGTAGCAAACAGATCAACAGGGGTTGAGAGATCAGCAAAAGGAGGAGTAGCAGCTATTGGCGCAGTAGTAGTAGCTGTTGGCGCAACAGTAGTAGCATCGACAATGGCTTGTGATATGGGAGAGGTAGTGGACGAAAAAGCGGAGGGGCTGGACGGGAAAAAAGACAACGACGTGGGAACAAGAGAAAAGGAAGTGGGATCAGGATTTTGCATTAGAATGCCATGTAAGGGACGCGAAGACATTTGCGGATTCGTGGCAAAGGAAAGACTGTCTCAATAAATCGGACATGACTAGAGATAAAAATTCGCTGCATCTGAACATCGAGGCGGCAGGTGTAAGCGTGATGCAAGAGGTCATAGCCAAGAAAGATGTAGGCTGAGGAGTAGGGTTCAAGTTTGGAATGAGTGTAAGGACGAAACCAAGGATAACATAGACAGCCGAACTAATGAAGGCCAGTGTAGGATGATAGCGAGCCAAATATCGTATGGAGGGACTCATGCTTGAAAGGGTAGAAGAGGGAAGATAATTTATGATGTAGACGATGGTGCGAAAAGCATAAGGCTAATAGGAGTGAGGAACGGAGGATGCATGGAGAAGGGTACGCACAATTTTGACAATGTGACGATGGCGACGTTCTGAGAGGTCATTACGTTCGGGTGTGTGAGGAGGAGTGATTTTTTGGGTTATGCCAAGAGAGTCAAGAGTGGATTTAACTGCAATATATTCCTGGTACACGTGTCCCGTGCACGCACTTTAGAGCACTTTTAGTGTCAATAATGTGTATAATCACGTGTATTCAGTGCTTTTTTAATCTCATGGGCAAAATAATGCGTTTGTGTTGTTTTTTGTGTTAAGACAGGTGAAAAAGGATCGAAAAAGAACACCAAACGATCGCGGAGTCGAGGGATCGATCGAGGCAACAAAAGGAAGGGCTAACTGAAGATCTCGGCCGAGACAGGATGAAAATCTCGACCGAGATGAGTCTCCATGGTAAACAAGAAGATTTGCAGAACTGAAGATCTCAGCCGAAACAATCAACACATTTTGGCCGAGATGAGTTTCCAGAGGATTTCAGGATTTTCAAAAGACCAAGATCTTGGCCGAGATGAAATCCAATCGCGGCCGACATGAGTCAAACCCTAGCCAGCCCCAATTTCCCCTTTTCACATCTCACCCGAGATTAAGTTGAATCTCGGCCGAGATCATCCTTCGACCCACCAGCTGAAAAATCTTTTTTTCAAGTCTCGGCCGAGACACACTTGCATCTCGGCCGAGATTCCTTACCCTGTTTTAAAATCTTGAATGCGATTTTGCCTATTTTTTACTAGCACTTTCTCCACTTATATATATATCATCCCATTCGAATTTGACCTACTTTTTTTATACTTTTGGAATCACTATTCAGCCACCATCACATCCGAGGAGGAGAGAAGGGCAAGAAGAAGTCACATCATCTTCCCCGTAGATCATCCTTGGGTTTTATCACTCTATCTTTATGAATTCTTGTATTTTCGGTAATTTCTTGATTGTGTTAGGTGTAATGGGTGGCTAGCACCCTAAATTCCACTCTTGATCATGTTGAACCTTGATTGATGATGAGAATGTGATTATTGACTCTTGATGTTACCTTATTTATGCAATTTAAATGTTTTATAATGCTTGATTGGATTGTCTCATGCCTAGATGCTTGTTTTAGGATTGATCACCCTTTGAGAGGCATATATTGTATGTTGTTAGAGATTGAACTTCACTTTCCGTGATTGTTGAAGCTTCAATCTCTCTTAGTAGCGAACAATGCTTGATATCATTGATGGCATCATAGAGTATGGCCTCTAAACCCGATGGTGTCGAGGTTTATGCTTTATTTATCCCATTGTTCTAGCTCGTGACCACCCAATATCAATTAGTGTGAAAAGAGCTCGTCTGGATCACTAATTGATTTGGGTAGGGATAAATCGATAAGCATACCTTCGATTTATCCACAATTAAGGGACAACACGGTCTACATAAGCGAACCTTGTAGATTGTGGGATAAGGGTTTAAATCGTTGGTACACGTGTCTCGTGCACGCACTTTAGGGCACTTTAGTGTCATTTTAGTGTTAATAATGTGCACAATCACGTGTATTTAGTGCTTTTGTATTCTTATAGGAAAAATAATGCGTTTGTGTTGTTTTTTGTTAAGACAGGTGAAAAATGATCGAAAAAGAACACCAAACGATTGCAAAGTCGGTGGATCGATCGAGGCAACAAAAGGAAGGGTTGACTGAAGATCTCGGCCGAGACAGGATGAAAATCTCGGCCGAGATGAGCCTCCAGGGTAAACATGAAGATTTGCAGAACTGAAGATCTCGGCCAAGACAAGCAACGCATCTCGGCTGAGATGAATTTCCAGAGAATTTCAGGATTTTCAAAAGACCAAGATCTCAACCGAGATGAAATCCAATATCAGCCGAGATGAGTCAAACCCTAGCCAGACCCAATTTCACCTTTTCACGTCTCGGCCGAGATGAAGTTATATCTCAGTCGAGATCAGCCTTCCACCCATACCCTAAAAAATCCCTTTTTCACGTCTCGGCCGAGACACACTTGCATCTCGGCCGAGATTCCTTACCCTGTTTTAAAATCCTGAATGCGATTCTGCCTATTTTTTACTGCACTTTCTCGCCTTATATATATATATCATCCCATTCGAATTTGACCTAACTTTTTTTACACTTTTGGAAGCACTATTCAGCCACCATCACATCCAAGGAGGAGAGAAGGGCAAGAAGAAGTCACATCATCTTCCCCATTGATCATCCTTGGGTTTTATCACTCTATCTTTATGAATTCTTGTATTTTCTGTAATTTCTTGATTGTATTAGGTGTAATGGGCGGCTAGCACCCTAAATTCTACCATTGATCATGTTGAACCTTGATTGATGATGAGAATGTGATTATTGACTCTTGATGTTACCTTATTTATGCAATTTAAATGTTCTATAATGCTTGATTGGATTGAACTTTACTTTTCGTGATTGTTGAAGCTTCAATCTCCCTTAGTAGCGAACAATACTTGATATCGTTGGTGGCATTATAGAGTTTGGCCTCTAAACTGTGGATGTTAGTTCAATTTCATCAAGTGACACATTATATGAAGTAGAAGTTGTGAGGATTTCAGAACCGCGTTTGGTATTTCAAGAACCGGGACATAAAATTGGGTTTGAAATCAATTCAGTGAAGAGGTTAAAAGGGAACCGGGTTGAGGTTGGTTATAACCGTCGGATACAACGGTTTTAATCTGTTGCAACACAAACCGTTGTAAAAGCCCCGTTTCTGCAGCTTGGAGCAGTTGAGTCAAAGTTTGTTACTGCTCTCTCATCTTCTAGATTCGAGTTCCGATACTTATATACATTGTAATCACTTGTAAATGCGAGCTAATTGATATAGTTTTCCCTCTGTAAACATTACGCAATTGAGTGAATTAGGTAGCTAGGGTTTCTGTTCCAAATCGGACTGTGATTTGGGATTTACTAGTTTTCTGGGCAATTCTTGTAATTGGTTGTGTAGTGAAGTGAATTGAGGTACATAGAACCTCCGTGGATGTAGATCATCTTGGATCGAACCACGTAAAATCCTGGAGTTCATTGTTTTATTTCTGTTCTTGTGCTTGAATACTGTTCGGCCATTTCTTGGTTGATTTCGTTCGAATCTTGTTGTTCATTTATCTTGTGTGAGTTTGAACTGATCATAAAAAGTGGCGCCGTCTATGGGAAGCATTCTCACGCAAGAAGAAGGAAAGGATGTTAGGAATGAAGATGGATCTGAATAAATTCTCAGGGAAGAATGATCTCTATCTGTGGAAAATCAAGATGAAGGCAATCCTAGTGCAGAATGGGTTGGTAAATGCTCTCAAACCAGAAAATGAGTGGGTAGAGACTAAGAAACCCAAATATGCTGATATAGACCAGAAGGCGTTGAGCCTGATCATTCTGTGTCTTGGTGATAAGCCTTTGAGGGAAGTTTCGAGGTGTATGAATGCAATTGAGGCCTGGACCAAACTGGAGGATATCTATCAATCCAAGTCAGTTTCAAACAAGCTGTTTCTCAAGCAGAGATTACTGGCTTTCAAGATGGTGGATGAAAAGGAAATTTCTGATCAACTAGATGAGTTTACAAAGCTTCTTGATGAACTGGAGGATCTTGGGGTAAACATGGAAGATGATGACAAATCTCTGATGGTGCTAAATGCTTTACCAAAATCTATGTAGAGTTTCAAAGACACTCTGATGTTTGGGAGGCAGGATAAGTTGAGTTATGACTTAATTATTACTGCTTTGAAGACCAAATGTTTGCAGAACCAGGGAGACAAGAAAGTAACTCAATCTGGTGAAGGATTAAACATTAAGTTCAGAAGAAACTACCAAAAGAAGAAGGGCCAAACCTCAAAGAACTTTAAGAGTGGCAATACTGTTCAGAAGAAATCTGGAGAATGGGTAGAAAATAGGAAGTGCTTCAAGTGTAAGCAAATTGGGCACCTAAAGAAGGATTTTCCACAGAAGATGAAGAAGAAGGAAGGCCAGGGTGCTGAAGCTGCTACAGTTGAACATGAAGACGACACACCAGAACTGAGTAAAAAATGGAGATGGAGTGGGTATTAGACACTGGTTGCTCTTTCCATATGTGTCCTCATGAAGAATGGTTTCAGAATCTCAAGAAAGAAGATGGAGGGTGTGTATTGTTAGGAAATGATCAATCCTGCAGAGTTCAAGGCACTGGATCAGTAAACATCAATATGTTTGATGGAATTACAAGAACAATCACCAATGTGAGGTATGTGCCTGGTCTTAAGAAAAACTTAATCTCTTTAGGATCTCTCATTGCTACTGGGTGTGAATTCAAGTCAGTTGATGGTCAGTTACACATAACCAAAGGGAACAAACTAGTGATTAAAGGAAGACAACATAATGGTCTATTTATTTTGATGGGAAAACCTGTGGTTGGTTGTATGGGAAACATTCTAGGCAAGAATGAATTAACACCGTGGCATAAAAGGTTAGGGCACATTGGGGAAAGAGGACTAAAATAACTATCCAAGAAAGGCATAATTGGAGAGGCTGGAAACCAGACACTTGAATTTTGTGATAAATGTGCATTAGGCAAATCACAGAAGTTGCCTTATGCTAAGGGGATACACATTACCTAAGAACCTCTAGATTATGTTCACTCAGATATCTGGGGACCATCCAGAACTAAAACTCATGGAGGGGAAAGATATTTCATGTCTGTAATTGATGACTTCAGCAGGAAAGTGTGGGTGTTTGTGTTAAGAAACAAAAGTGATGCCTTCACTAAATTCAGGACATGGCTAGTTCAGATGGAAACTTTAAGGGGTAAGAAACTCAAGCATTTGAGAACAGACAATGGCTTACAGTGTCTATCTACTGAGTTTACAAATTTCTGTGATGAGAGAGGAATTACAAGACATAGAATAGTTCCAATGAATCCTCAACAGAATGGAGTTGCAGAAAGATTCAACAGAACTATACTTGAAAGAGTGACATGCATGCTGTGATGATGAGGGTTTTGTGGTTCCAGGAAATGAAGAGAAGGTATGTTTTCTCAAGAAATCATTGTATGGGTTGAAACAAAGTCCAAGGCAGTTGAATAAAAAATTCAATGAGTTCATGTTAAAGGCAGGTTTTGTTAGAAGTTTGTATGACAGTTGTGTATACTTTGATAAGAATACTAGTGTTGATCCTGTGTATCTATTGCTATATGTGGATGACACGCTTATTGCAAGTAGGAGTAAGCATAAAATACACTTGCTGAAGAAGAAGTTAAGTTCTGAGTTTGACATGAAAGATTTAGGAGATGCAAAGAAGATTTTGGGCATGAGTATAATAAGAGATAGAAGTTCTGGAAGTTTATGGTTGTCTCAGAAGCATTATCTTCAGAAAGTGGTGGAGAGATTTCAGATGCATGAGGCCAAATCGTTGAGTATTCCAGTAAGTCAACTGACACATCGGTTTCTAACCTAGTGTTCTGCAAGTGTACGGATGTAGGTGTAGTAGCGATAATCAAGGTCGATCCCACAAGGAATAGTTTTAGGTAGTTTGATACCTCAATACTCTAGGAATGTCCTAACTGGATACTAAGTTGTAAAAGGTTGATTTTAACCAAAAACTGAGGAATTTAACGAATAACTATGTTACTTATGACTTGGCAAACAAAAATAACTAACAATAAATAAGAAAAGGTATCCTAGGGCCTCGATTTCAGGATATTACTTCAATGTTGAATATGATAGATTTACCAATTCTAGTGTTTATTAGGCGGCACAACAATAATCTAACCCTTCTCTCGAAGCGATTAAACCGTTGATTAATTAAACTAATTACCCTCTCGAGTCAATTAAACCTTATAACTCCCAAACGATCCTAAGCCACGGCCTACACAGTCATAGACAACTGCGCTCTATGTCATAAGTCTGATAACGATTCCCTCCTCTCGAAGCGGAATTGCTAAACTAAATTACTAAATCTAGGTGATCAAGCTAAATCTAGTTATAAGCACAAACATAGAGATAAACACATAAAGAAATGAATTAATAGATTAAATCATAATCAAAATATTGTCATAATAATCCCTACTCTCTAACCCTAGGACACGAATAGCTTAGCTACTCATGCCTAGCAATAATCCAATACAAAAGTCTACGAAAAACACTGTAAAAGATTAAACTAGGAAAGAACGACTAAACCCGGATGAATCCGTCTCGATGATCTTCGTCTTCTTTGTACTCCAAGACTTCTTCTAGGTAGAATGATGATGTAATTGATGTTTTCTGATGTTTTCTATCTGATTTTCCTGATTTCTAAAGCTTGGGGTCCTTTTTATAGAGTTGAGAACGAATATTTGGGAAGATAGGATCAAAATCCTATTAAAATTAGGAAATTCTAGTAGAAAAGGCTTTCTGACTTGGCCGTGTTGGCATTGTGACGCGACCGCGTCCGTTTTGCTCAGGCAGAATTTCAAGTCTGACTTCCAAGCCATTTTTTAGGGTCTTCCGGTCATTTTTGGATCAGCTTTCTAACGCCACCAATCGAACCTCAATCAGAGTTGTAGATCTCAAGATATGGCCAAAATACTAGAGGTGTGTCAAGCTGATAGAAAAATTCACTTTCGGGACACATTTTGACGCGGCCGTGTTGGTTATTGATGCGGCCGTGTTGGTTGGCAGTGCGTTTTTTCATGTTCTAGGCCACTTTTGACGCGGCCGTGTTGGTCCTTTTACTCCCTTTTCATCCGTTTTAACCCTATTTGGCTTGTTTCTTTTTCGAACTTTATCCAAATGGAATAAAATTACCTAACTAACTTCAAAACAATTCGAAACACGTCAAATGACCCAAATATTATTAATATAAATAAATGCCGGTCAAATATGCACGTAAATGATATAAAATATGATCCTAAATCGACCTAAGTACATGCATAATTAACGTGTATCAAAATCCCCCAAATTGTCCAAGGAGCAGAGTCCAAGAACTGAAGAAGAAGTCAGATACATGAGAAATATATCATATGCAAGTGGTGTTGGAAGTTTGATGTATGGCATGATCTGTAGCAGGCCAGAATTGGCATATTGTGTATCTTTGGTTAGTAGATACATGCCAAATCCAGGGAAAGCTCACTGGGATGCTTTGAAGCAGGTGTTGAGATACTTAAAAGGAACAGTTAATCTGGGGTTGAGATTTCAGAAATAGACAGATGTATCTATTCCATTGGTAGGATTTGCAGATGCTGATTTTGCAGGGAATATTGATACTAGAAGATCAATTACAGGATATGTGTTTACTCTGTATGGTACTGCAGTGAGTTGGAGAAGTGTACAGCAATCTGTAGTAGCTTTATCTACCACAGAAGCTGAATATATAGCATTAACAAAAGCAATCAAGGAAGCTCTGTGGTTGAAGGGGATCCTTAAGGATCTAGGAATTAAGCAGGAGTGTGTGACCATATTTTGTGATAATCAGAGTGCACTTCATCTGGTAAAACACCAGGCTTTCCATGAAGATCCAAGCATATAGATGTCAGGTTACATTTTGCAAGGGATGTGATAGATGCAGGGTCTGTGGAGGTTAAGAAAGTTCAAAATAATGATAATGATGCTGATTTCTTGACCAAAGCAGTGTCTGGGAACAAGGTAGTGCATTGCTCGAGCCTGATTAGGCTTGAACAATGTGGTTAGTGTTCAAGGAACAAAGACAGGTTGAGGTAAGGATATGCACTGGAGTTCATTGAGGTGGAGATTTGTGGATGTTAGTTCAGTTTCATCAAGTGACTTATTATATGAAGTAGAAGTTGTGAGGATTTCAGAACTGGGTTTGGTATTTGAAGAACCGGGACATAAAACCGGGTTTGAACTCAATTCAGTGAAGAGGTAAAAAGCGAACCGGCTTGAGGTTGGTTATAACCGTCGGATACAACGGTTTTAATCTGTTGCAAGACAAACCGTTGTAAAAGCCCCGTTTCTGCAACTTGGAGCAGTTGAGTCAAAGTTGGTTACTGCTCTCTCATCTTCTAGATTCGAGCTCCGATACTTATATACATTGTAATCACTTGTAAATGCGAGCTAATTGATGTAGTTTTCCCTCTGTTAACATTACGCAATTGAGAGAATTAGATAGCTAGGGTTTCTGTTCCAAATCGGAGTGTGATTTGGGGTTTACTAGTTTTCTGGGCAATTCTTGTAATTGGTTGTGTAGTGAAGTGAATTGAGGTGCACAGAACCTCCGTGGATGTAGATCATCTTGGATCGAACCACGTAAAATCCCTGAGTTCATTATTTTATTTTTGTTCTTGCGCTTGAATACTGTTCGGCCGTTTCTTGGTTGATTTCGTTCGAATCTTGTTGTTCATTTATCTTGTGTGAGTTTGAGCTGATCATAAAATAAACCCAATCGTGTCGAGGTTTATGCTTTATTTATCCCATTGTTCTAGCTCGTGACCACCCAATATCAATTAGCTTGTTTTGATCACTAATTGATTTGGGTAGGGATAAATTGATAAGTGTACCTTCGATTTATCCACAATTAAGGGACAACACGGTCTACATAAGAAGACCTTGTAGATTGTGGGATAAGGGTTTAAATCGTTGGTACACGTGTCTCGTGCACGCACTTTAGGGCACTTTAGTGTCATTTTAGTGTCAATAATATGCACAATCACGTGTATTTAGTGCTTTTGTATTCTCATGGGCAAAATAATGCGTTTGTGTTGTATTTTTGTTAAGACAGGTGAAGAAGGATTGAAAAAGAACACCAAACGATCGCAAAGTCAGTGGATCGATCGAGGTAACAAAAGGAAGGACTGACGGAAGATCTCGGCCGAGACAGGATGAAAATCTCGACCGAGATGAGTCTCTAGGGTAAACATGAAGATTTGTAGAACTGAAGATCTCGGCCGAGACAAGCAACGCATCTCGGCCGAGATGAGTTTCCAGAGGATTTCAGGATTTTCAAAAGACTAAGATCTCGACCAAGATGAAATCCAATCTCAGCCGAGATGAGTCAAACCCTAGCAAGACCCAATTTCACCTTTTCACGTCTCGGCCGAGATGAAGTTATATCTCGCCCGAGATCATCCTTCGACCCACACCCTGAAAAATCCCTTTTTCACATCTCGGCCGAGACACACTTGCATCTCGGCCGAGATTCCTTACCCTATTTTAAAATAATGAATGCGATTTTGCCTATTTTTTACTAGCATTTTCTCCCCTTATATATATATTATCCCATTCGAATTTGACCTAACTTTTTTTATACTTTTAGAAGCACTATTCAGCCACCATCACAACCAAGAAGGAGAGAAGGGCAAGAGGAAGTCACATCATCTTCCCCATTGATCATCCTTGGGTTTTGTCACTCTATCTTTATGAATTCTTGTATTTTCTGTAATTTCTTGATTGTATTAGGTGTAATGGGTGGCTAGCACCCTAAATTCTACCCTTGATCATGTTGAACCTTGATTGATGATGAGAATGTGGTTATTGACTCTTGATGTTACCTTATATATGCAATTTAAATGTTCTATAATGCTTGATTGGATTGTCTCATGCCTAGGATTGATCACCCTTTGGGAGGCATTTATTGTATGTTGCTAGAGATTGAACTTCACTTTCCGTGATTATTGAAGCTTCAATCTCCCTTAGTAGCGAACAATGCTTGATATCGTTCGTGGCATTATGGAGTTTGGCCTCTAAACCCGATCGTCTCGAGGTTTATGCTTTATTTATCACGTTGTTCTAGCTCGTGACCACCCAATATCAATTAGTGTGAAAAGAGCTTGTTTGGATCACTAATTGATTTGGGTAGGGATAAATCGATAAGCGTACCTTCGATTTATCCACAATTAAGGGACAACACGGTCTACATAAGCGGGCCTTGTAAATTGTGGGATAAGGGTTTAAATCGCATTGAATTTGGGACATCAACGATAATCATTAGGTAGTCGGATTCAAGGGGATACTAGATCGAGGGTAGACCTTTTATCATATTCTAAACCCGAAAAACATTTGTTATTTGTCTTTCTTTGTTTGATATAAAATACCAAAAATATTTATTGCTTATCTAGAATTTTAGTTGATCGCTTGTTAGCATTTAGTTGTTAACTCAATCCAAAACCCCCCTCGTTTACTTGTTTACGTTTATTACCCTATCCATCGTAAATCATTTGTTAGTTGTAATATCTGGATAACACTAATCCACCGTTCTCTGTGGGATCGACCCTTACTTACCACTCTACTCGTTAGAGTCGTAGGCTAGGTATCGCATACATATATTCTTATATATATACGTTTAATTTGGTGTTACGAAATGACCTACTACCAAATTTCGGTGTCGTTTCCCGGGAACGGTGATAAGAATAGTGTTGTTTTATTTGTTCAAGCGTTATGTTTAGTTTATTAGTTGTTTATCTACATCTTGTTTATCTAGTAGTTTGATATTCTCTTGTTTTCTCATTTTTGTTTAGTATAGTGGATGTTCTTGCATTCACAAGGAGAGAGAGGATTGTTATATGAATCGGATATTGTGGAACGTGAACGAGAGTTGAGAAGAAAAGCCCGGAATTTGGAACAAGTCCGAAGAGGATTTGAAGATTTGAACTTAGAGAGTGAGGAGACCGTCGGATTGGAAGAAATGGCTGAGGATCAGGGTCGGGAAAGGACCATGAAGGAACTTGCCAACACAAGGGTTGCTCAAGAACCCTTGTGTATTACATTCCCAGCAATAGGTGATACTGCTTTTGAGCTTAAATCGGGGCTCATACACCTCCTACCATCATTCCATGGGCTATCCGGGGAGGACCCGCATAAACTCCTAAAAGAATTCCATGTGGTATGTTCGAGCATGAAGCCATCGAGGGTGACTGAAGAGCAAATTAAGCTTCGAGCATTTCCGTTCTCATTAAAAGATCTTGCTAGGGATTGGTTGTACTACTTGCCATCCGGATCAATCACCACTTGGAATCACATGGAAACACAGTTTCTTGAAAGTAGTTCCCAGCTTCTCGAGCCACCAACATCCGGAAAGAAATTAGTGGAGTGAGGAAAATGCAGGGGGAAACATTGTATGAGTACTGGGAACGATTTAAGAGGCTTGTAGGAAGTTACCCGCCACATCAAATCACTCCGCAGTTGTTAATCCAGTATTGGTATGAGGGGTTGTGTCTAACAGATCGAAACATGATTGATTCGGCGAGCGGAGGGGCTCTTGTTGACAAGACCCCAACCGAGGCCCGGGTATTGATTTCCAAGATGGCCGCCAACACTCACCAGTTCGGTTGTAGAGAACCAGTGAGGCGAGTCAAAGATGTTATCGATTCAACTGTTGAAGAAAGATTGGACCAGCTCACCGACTTGGTGAAGAAAGTGATTTCGGGAAGCATTCCTACCCCAAAATCCTGCAGAATCTGTCAAATAACCGAGCACTCCACTGATACCTATCCTATTCTTGGAGAAGAAATGGCAGCTCATGCTAATGCAGTTCATAATTCTAATCCTAACCAAGCTGGCCGGAAGTATGATCCTTATTCGCAATCATATAACCCGGGATGGAGGGATCATCCAAATTTCAAATATAGGAACCAGAATCCATGCATCAACTGGGTGATCAAAGTGGGCACAACCGACCCCCTTACCCTAAGGGGATGTTCCAACAGCGACAACCACCCGAGCAGGTACCCTCTGATCCATCACTTTCCGACCTAGTGAAAAGCCTAGCCACTAGTACGCTTCAATTGCAGAAGGAATCAAGTTCTAGGTTTCAGAGTATTGAGAATCAAGTCAGTCAAATAGCATCAGTGGTATCTCGATTAGAAAATGCACAAGGAGGAAGGTTACCGGCTCAACCGGAAGTCAATCCGAAAAATGTGAGCGCCGTTGTTGTTATGAATGAGGAGTTACTTGGAGAGCCTGAAAAGCCCGGGTATACTTCACAGGGAAAGACTGAGGAATTGGATGATAGTCCGAGGAAAGAAGAGACATCAACTCCCCATGTGGCTGAAGTTAAAATTCGGATAATGTCTATGTAAGTACCTTGAGGAGCAGAAAGGTGCTCGAGAAGCCACCCAAGAGCCTCCCTCACTTGGAGGATGAAGAAGAAAAGGGAAGAGAAAGAGAATTTGTCGAAGGAAGAACCATACCAATCCCCCTTGAGGATCTAAAGCTCAACACTCCAACACTGATCGTGACCCCACCACTTCCATTCCCGTGCCTAATCAAGAAAGTTGTAGACAAAGACAGAGAACGGGAAATGCTTGAAATATTTCAGAAAGTGGAGATCAAAATTCCACTGATTGAAGCTGTGAAACAGATCCCACGGTATGCAAATTTTTTGAAGGGTCCATGCACAAACAAAAGAAGGCCTCAAGGAAATAACAAGGTACTCATGAGGGAAAGTGTGTCTGCCATATTCCAAAAGAAACTCCCTCAAAAGTGCAAGGACCCGGGAATGTTCGTCATCCCGTGTAAGATTGGTAATTGTCTAATTGAGAAAGCTATGCTTGATTTAAGGGCATCAATCAATGTGATGCCCCGTTCGATGTTTCAGAGCCTAAACTTAGGGCCATTGAAAGAAACTAAGGTTGTTATCCAACTCGCCAATCGAAGTACCTCATTCTCGGATGGGGTGGTTGAAAATGTGCTTGTTGAGGTAAATAATCTTATTTTCCCGGCCGACTTCTATATATTAGATATGCAAGGAGACACAACAAACTCCACACCTATTTTGTTGGGAAGGCCATTCATGAACACCTCCCAAACAAAAATAGATGTGCGTGAGGGGACTCTCACCATGGAGTTTGAAGGTCAAATTGTGAAGTTTAATATATTCAAGTCCATGAAACACTCTAAAGATGTACATGATGTTTTCTCTATTAATTTCATTGACTTGCTTGGGAAAGATATTGTTTCTTTGAACAGCAAGAAAGTTAGGAAGAGATTGTGTGAAAGGAAGGCAAAGGATGTAGAAAGAATAAGTTTGGGGATCCAAGAGGATCCGGGTGAAATTGACCCAAAAATTAAGTTGCCAGAAGACGGTAAGGAAGAGTGGGAGGCCCGTAAGGACTTGCGGGGATTGATTGAAGTACAGAAAGAAGGGATCGAGGAACCCTTCCCCGTAAATTGAAGTAAAAAGAACATCTGTCGAACTAACACGTTAAACAAAGGCGCTTGTCGAGAGGCACCCCGACGGTATCTTTCAATATTTGCGTTTTTTTTTAATTTCCTAGTTAGTTGCTTAATGAATGCCTTGTGGCATATTTGATTTTTTTGTTGAGAAATATGCAGGTATAAATTAGAATAATCGAGAGATAGCATGAAGTGGGGGTGAAGGGGAGCAAAATGAAGGAAAAATGCAGGGGAGGCCATCTCGGCCAAGACGCACCAGGAATCTCGGCCGAGACGTTGTGAAGGCGCAACAGGGCAATTCCCTGGAAGCACATCTCGGCCGAGAAACATACGGCGTCTCGGCCGAGACACAGGAGAACCCAAACTGGCAAACATCTCTGGAACGATATCTCGGCCGAGACCCACTGTGAGCCAATTGCTATCTTTTGTTTATTTTGGTTATGTTGATATTGTCTTTACTAAATTTTGATACCTTGCATATTTTTAGGAGCATGATTATTTCTGTTAAGTTAGTTAGTTGGTTAATAATTGGTTGATTTCGACGAGCACCGACTTGTACTCTTCTTTTTCCATAAACTAAGTTTGCAACTAAGTTTGGGGAGGGGGTGGGATCGTACAAGTCGACAGCTTGCGAAAGAAATTGGATGAGTTTAGGAAGGAAAAATGTGGCATTGATTAATGATGAAAATTTTTAACAAATATTTTTTAAAGAAGCAAATGGTAGAGCATGATAGACTTTTTGAAACAAAATTGAACATACACTCAAAACTTTTGATCAAAATTGCAACCAAGTGAGTCTTTGAGCCTAATGCGTACTCCCATTTTTGGAGTGAAATTAAATTTCCTTTCGGTGAGAAAATTCATTAAATGCATGGATTTTCCTCTAGAACTTGCCCCAATTCTCTACTTTTGAATAAGTCAATACATGTTGTGGCTTTGAAAATGATATTAGGCAATTCTTGGTCAAAACCTATTTCAAAAGCTTGAAAAAATATTTCCTTTTTACCAAATTTGACATTGTCTCTAGTTAAGCCTCGTTGAGCTTATGCCTTTTTGTTTGATATCCAACACTACAAGCAAATTTACCTTTCATTTAGCCTTTGATACCCAAACGGACTGTTAAGTATGAGGGAGATGGTTGGAAGGTTGTTAGTTTGGAAATTGGGATTAAATTTGGGTAAACTAGTGGGAAAACAAAGAAGGGTGAAAGGAAAAACGCGAAATAGGCTGTAATCGAGAATATTAACCTCTCCAAAAAAAAATCGAAAAAACCAGAAAAACGAAAGAAAGAGGAAGTGTATATACTATTCTTTTGGAGAGATTAATGAAAATCACATCATTTTGTGATTACAATTCCTTGTTTAGAAAACTCTTAAGAAGCATAATTATTGAAAGGATTGATAAATATGGGAAATGTAGGTAGGAATAAGGTGAAGAAGTCGAATCTTAAGTTCGACTTGATTGAGAATTAAAAGAGTGAGGTTGAGTGACCATTGTTTGAGGGGTAGATGGGTAGTGCACGACTCATTTAGTCCGTTTTATAGTCACTTTTACCTAAATATTTATCCCACCTTACCCCTAGCCAACATTACAACCCACATAAAGACCTAATTGATTCATTGTCACACATGTCAAGTACTATTTCAGGTTTAGATGATTGGCAAGCTTATGGTAGGCATTGTGTGCATTTCAATGTGAGTGTAAACACTACCCTTTTTAATGCACTTGAGAGAGAGAGAGATACACTCACCCGGTGAGGATCTTAAGTTGAGAGTGTTATGTCTCGAGAGTAGTGGATCTAGTCTATCACATATGCTCGCTTTTATCATGCTGCTTCATTTTTTTATGGAAACTTTCTGAAATCAAATGCCACTAAAATATGCCCTAAACACGTGTCCTTTTGTCTTTCTCTTTATTGTTTAGGACGAACAAGTTTTAAGTTTGGGGAGATCTGGTACACGTGTCCCATGCACGCACTTTAGGGCACTTTTAGTGTCATTTTAGTGTTAATAATGTGCATAATCACGTATATTTAGTGATTTTGTACTCTCATGGGCAAAATAATGCATTTGTGTTGTTTTTGTGTTAAGACAGGTGAAAAAGGATCGAAAAAGAACATCAAACGATCGCAGAGTCGAGGGATCGATCGAGGCAACAAAAGAAAGGGCTAAATGAAGATCTCGGCCGAGACAAGATGAAAATCTCGGCCGAGATGAGTCTCCAGGGTAAACATGAAGATTCGCAAAACTGAAGATCTCGGCCGAGACAAGCAACGCATCTCGGCCGAGATGAGTTTCCAGAGGATTTTAGGATTTTCAAAAGACTAAGATCTCAGCCAAGATGAAATCCAATCACGGTAGAGATGAGTCAAACCCTAGCCAGCCCTAATTTCCCCTTTTCACGTCTCGGCCAAGATGAAGTTGAATCTCGGCCGACATCAGCCTTCGACCCACCAGCTGAAAAATCTTTTTTTCACATCTTGGTCGAGACACACTTGCATCTCGGCTGAGATTCCTTACCCTATTTTAAAATCCTGAATGTGATTTTGCCTATTTTTTACTAGCACTTTCTCCCCTTATATATATATCATCCCATTCGAATTTGACCTACTTTTTTTATACTTTTGGAAGCACTATTCAACCACCATCACATCCAAGGAGGAGAGAAGGGCAAGAAGAAGTCACATCATCTTCCCCATTGATCATCCTTGGGTTTTATCACCCTTTCTTTATGAATTCTTGTATTTTCTGTAATTTCTTGATTGTATTAGGTGTAATGGGTGGCTAGCACCCTAAATTCCACCCTTGATCATGTTGAACCTTGATTGATGATACGAATGTGATTATTGACTCTTGATGTTACCTTATTATGCAATTTAAATGTTCTATAATGCTTGATTGAATTGTCTCATGCCTAGATGCTTGTTTAAGGATTGGTCACCCTTTGGGAGGCATTTATTATATGTTGCTAGACATTGAACTTCACTTTCCGTGATTGTTGAAGCTACAATCTGCCTTAGTAGCGAACAATGCTTGATATCATTGGTGGCATTATAAAGTTTGGCCTCTAAACCCGATCGTGTCGAGGTTTATGCTTTATTTATCCCGCTGTTCTAGCTCGTGACCACCCAATATCAATTAGTGTGAAAAGAGCTTGTTTGGATCACTAATTGATTTTGGTAGGGATAAATCGATAAGCGTACCTTCAATTTATCCACAATTAAGGGACAACACGGTCTACATATGCAGACCTTGTAGATTGTGGGATAAGGGTTTAAATCGCATTAAATTTGGGACATCAATGATAATCATTAGGTAGTCGGATTTAAGGGGATACTAGATCGAGGGTAGACCTTTTATCATATTCTAAACCCGAAAAACATTTTTTATTTGTCTTTCTTTGTTTGATATAAAATACCAAAAATATTTATTGCTTATCTAGAATTTTAGTTGATCACTTGTTAGCATTTAGTTGTTAACTCAATCCAAACCCCCCCCCCCTCCTCGTTTACTTGTTTTAGTTTATTACCCTATCCATCGTAAATCATTAGTTGCTTGTAATATCCGAACAACACTAATCCACCATTCTCTGTGGGATCGATCCTTACTTACCACTCTACTCGTTAGAGTCGTAGGCTAGGTACCGCGTATACATATTCTTATATATATACGTTTAATTTGGTGTTAAGAAACGACTGCTACCAATTCCCCACCACCATCGGTGTAAAGAGTAGTAACAGGGCGACCAAATTACTTTTCAACGCCGCGTAAAAAAAAAAAGGAAAAATAGTAGCAACGTCGGATTTTAATCATAAAGAAAATAACCAAATATATCTAGAAAAATTATCCACAAAAATTACATAATAATGATAACTTTCTGTAGAAGTAATAGAACGAGGACCCCATACATAAATAAAGAAAAAAAAAAACATCTATAGGAAAACAACTAGTAAGCGTGGAAGTTGTAAAGGGAATCTTAGAGATTTTATTGCATAAGCAAGATGAGCACGTGAAGTTGGCAGGTAAAGAAGTAATAGTGGACGGTAAAAAGGAGACGAGCAGATGATACGTCGTACGAGTGGAGGGATGACCAAGACAATTGAGCCACAATAATGGAGATACTCTGGTAATAGAGTTGCCACAAGGAGAAGATGGAGACACAAACAAGATGGCCATTTGTAGAGGTCATTCTTGGCCCAACCTTGGAATAGTATATGACATGTGCGAAGATCCTTAACAACAAAACATGAAGGAAAAAATTCAAATGAAGCAGAATTTGTGTGCAAAATTGAGAAACATATATAATATTTTTCTACATAGACGGAACATATAAGACATTCGATAAGGAAAAATTTGGAGAGAGAGAGGTGGAACCTGTATGAGATATACCAAGGGTGGAGTTATTACCGAAGACCACATCATCGGGACCATCACAGAGATGATGATATTGCAAGTCAACCAAATTAGAGACCACGTGATTGGAGGCATCAGAGTCGAGGAACCAATGAGAGGACGATGGGCGAGGAGTAGCGGGAGCAGTGTTGACAACAATGATATGAGGTAGCCGCAGTAGTAATGTTCACAACATGAACAGATGGACAAACCAGGAAAAAAAAAAGTGGGAAGAGATCCCAACATTGATCAGCCGTATGGGCGGGACGTTGGCAATATTGACAAATTAGCAAGCTTGGGGACTGTGGGGCAATAGGAGTAAGACCCCGTCTTTGATCACGAGATGGAGGGCCCGGAGCAGGTCCTTGTAATGCAGGCGGATGTGATGCGAGTGTCAGCAGAAGACCAGCAGTAGATGATGGAGCAGGCTGACGGCGGAAGACAGAGGTGGGTGGCCGCGAGTGACGGTTGTTGGAGTAGTAAATGGCAGGTGGGGGATGGCTTGGGGTAAAGGGGTGGCTAGTGGAGTGTTCGGAGTCACGCAAAAACGTCTCTTGGTCGATCAGTTTGTCATACAATTCTTCGAACGAAGCAGGGGTATCGCGAGTGCGGTGAGCAGCAATAAGTTCTTTATAAGCAGGACCTAATCCAAGTATGCAATAGATTAAGAGATCCGCATCACTTGGCGGAGCACTGAGAGTGGATAATTCATTGTCAAACATCCTAGAAAATATAATCAAGTTATTGTAATGCTATTGTGTATGTTGTGATTTAGTTTAGTGGACTTGAAAGATTTAAAATTGAGACTTTTAATGTTTTAGAGTCTTTGTTGCTTTATATCTCGTGGATGACTAGATGGTAGTGTGGCTGATTGGTTGGATTAAGATGTACATAATAATACGTATTTAGAAACGACATTACATTTTGTAGTAATATTATTACATCTGGTAGATAACAAATATGAACTTAAAGTGACTAAGCGATGATTTTATGATTCTAGTTTTGTTGTTGATTTATACGGAATGAAGGACTTTTGTTATGAGTTTTAATAATCTCTTATAAATTGATTCATTTGGAAGTTTATGTCATACTTATTGGTTTTTCTTGATAAGAGTACTCAACCATTCTTTTGATTTTTGCGCGATATGGTGGGACTAAGAAGAGGAGAATCTCTCTATAAAGATAAGATCTACTAACTACAACTATCTTTTTAATTATTTCTGGTGATAATTATGTTCTAATAATATTCTGTGTTTTAGGATCTCTGACCAAACAACAAATTCTAATCTTTTTATACCTAAAATTCGACAACAAATATGAAAACCATAGAACTGCTTTTATATGACCAAATCGATGATAAAAATATATTAACCTTTTGATGTATTGTTTATTTGAAGCTTTATTTCCCAGAATTGTCTACTCCATTAGCTTTAGCAATGTGGATTTCATAAGCTTTGCTTCTTTATGACTAATGTTCTCATATTACGTCAAGAATCTTCTTAGTGTAAATCCCGCCCCTAATTGCTTCAGTGATGGTATATGTGCTAATTGAGAATTAATTTATGAATATAGTAGGATTTGAAATCTATGGTATTTAAGAATCACACACTCACATCTCTATCCTTATATCCATAAATTTGTATAAGGCTATACACCAGAATCTTTTTAGGTCGTAGCATAGACGTCACACTATTAGAGGGTTTATTGTTGGATGCCATATGAGATTCACACCAAAGGGAGATTCACTTTTAAAAACTCACGCTCAAAATTACAGAGACAGAAATACAATGGGCAATGGGTGTGATAAACTGTAAAATGGAGCATGGAACCAATACCTCAGCTCAATATGAGCTAACAGGCAGTTATTGTTCATACACTCTAAAACAGAATCCGTTAACACTTATTTAAAGAGAATGATTACAAGTGAATTGACTAAACTGTCCCTAATATGATTCCGTTATTTTCAACTAAGTACAACAGCTTCTTCTCTGTTTATTTCCATGCATACGTCTGCTTAAATCTGCTCCATCTTGCATATGTCTACATCCCCCCCTCAAGCTAGGATCGCAATCCAAGCTTGGACAAGATAGAATTGAAACAGCGAGACACCAAGGGATTTTGTAAAAATATCTGCAAGCTGGGACTTGGTTGGAACATGTAGAAGCTGGAGAAATCCATCTTTGAATCTGTTTCAGACAATATGGCAGTCAATTTCAATGTGTTTAGTCCGTTCGTGAAATACAGGATTTTGAGCAATATGTGTGGCAGCCTGATTGTCACAAAATAGTTAAACTGGTTTAGAAACTGGAACGTGAAGATCCTGTAAGAGATAGTCAATCCAGGTGAGTTCACAGGTCGTGCTTGCCAGGGCTCTATATTCCGTTTCAGCAGAGCTGCGAGAGACAGTGGATTGTTTCTTTGTTTTCCAGGAAATGAGAGAAGCACCTAAGAAGACACAAAACCCAGTTAATGATTTTCTAGAATTATGACAGGAGCCTCAATCTGAATCACTAAAACTGGTTATGTGGAGAGTGCTGGTGGAGCTATAGAACAGACCCAGAGTGGGAGTCCCTGTAAGATACTTGAGGAGATGAACAGCAGCATGCCAATGATCAGTGTGCGGAGTTTGAACATATTGGCTAAGTTGCTGCACTGCATAGGTGACATCTGGACTGGTGAAATTCAAGTATAGCAGCCGACCAATGAGTCGTCTATAAGACTCCGGAGTGGAAAGGACAGTGCCAGAAGTAGCAGTGAGTTTAAGACCTGGAGGCAGTGGTGTAGATGTGGGTTTGCAATCAATAAGACCAGCATCTTTAATAATGTCAAGAATATACTTTCTCTGACTAAGGTGGATACCTGCGCTACCTCTTTTAATTTCCATTCCCAGAAAGTATGCTGCTAGGCCAAGATCCTTTATAGTGAATGTGGCATGTAGATATTTCTTGAACGCTTCAATTGTAAGATCTGAATTGCCAATGATGAGGACATCATCCACATAAACAACTAGTGCCATATAATCAGAATGTTGCTGCCAAGTGAAAAGGCAGTGGTCATTAGAGGATTGTTTGAAACCATAAGAGAAGAGAGTTGCACAAAATTGATTATTCCATTGCCTAGAAGCCTGTTTAAGGCTATACAAACTCCATAGCAACTTACACACCTGGCCAGGTTTGGCTTTGGTATATCCTTGTGGTGGAAGCATATATACTTCTTTGTCAATGTAGCCATGGAGGAAAGCATTGTTAATGTCCAGCTAATGAATGGACCAATGTTTGACAGCTGCAAGGGCTATAAGAATTCTTACAGTCACAGGTTTTGCCACAGGTGCAAAACTGTCTAAGTAATCTTCCCCAGCAACCTGATTGTATCCTTTTGCAACAAGTCTTGCTTTATGTCTTTCTATAGACCCATCAGAGTGTAATTTTGTTTTGAACACCCACTTACATCCAATGGCCCTTTTGTTGGGAGGTAAGTCAATAAATACCCATGTTTCATTGTCTTTAAGAGCTTTTAATTCTGCATCCATAGCTGTGATCCAGTGTGGATGAAGTTTGGCCTGTAAGTAGGAAGTGGGGTCTTGGACAGCATCATTGCAAATCATAAATGAAGTATAATATGGATCAGGGATAAAAGTGACAGTTGAGTCTAAGGAATCAGTGACATTAGTAATGAAATCATTAAGATGTGAGGGCTTTTGAACTTGTCTGCTGCTTCTTCTAATAGGAACAGTAGATGTAGATTCTGCAGTAGGAGTGATAGGAGGATCAGTACTTGATGTCTCTGAAAGAGTGGTGACATATGGGAAGATGTCTTCTAGAAATACCACATCTCTGGATATCAGAATCTTGTGTGTTTCCATGTCAAACAATCTGTATGCTTTTTGGCCAGGAGGATATCCTACTAATATGCATTTATGTGCTCTGTTGGTAAATTTGGTCTTGTCTGGAGACACATTAGTAACATAGCATAAGCATCCAAATGGTTTCAAGATCTCATATGGAGGGATGTGACCAAACATAATTTCATATGGGGTTTTCCTGTCCAGTATGGAAGAAGGCAACCTGTTAATTAAGTAGGCAGCTGTAAGGATAGAATATGGCCAGAGGTAGTGAGGAGCTTTAGATTCAGTCATTACAGCCCTAGCAATTTCCAAGAGGTGCCTGTGTTTTCTTTCAACAACCCCATTTTGTTGGGGTGTGTATGTGCAAGACTTCTGATGGAATATCCCCAAAGTAGAAAACAGTTCTTGACATTCAATACTAGTGAATTCAGTACCATTATCTGTTCTGATGGTCTTCACAGGTGTAGAAAGTTTGACACTGATCATTCTGAGAAATGTGGACAGTGAAGAGACTGCCTGTTTCTTAGTATGTAATAGGCAGATCCAAGTATGCCTGCTGTAGTCATCAACTACTGTCAAGAAGTATGGAGTATTTGTAATGCTAGGTTTGTTATAAGGGCCCCATATATCTACATGTAGTAATTCTAGCACCTGTGTTGTTTGAATGGCACTGTGTGGAAATGCTAGTCTTGTCTGTTTGGAGAAATAACAGATGTCACAGGATTTATGAGCTTCTAGAACTGGAGGAGTACAAAGATGTTTCAGAAAATTCAAATGCTTTAATGTTGAAGGAGCTGGATGACCAAACCTTTTATGCCATGAGTAAAAAACTTTCAAGTAATGAGGAGCACTCAACCCAAAAGTGAATATGTTGTTGATGGCTGCAGAATACTGGAGAATATACAGTCTGCCTAACATAGTGCCTGTAGCAAGAGTTTGTTGAGATTGAGCAGACTGAATTTCACACCCAGTTGAGGTAAAAGAAGCTCTTATGTCCATTTGCAAAGCTAGCTGAGATATTGAAAGCAAGTTGAACTTAAAAGTGGGAACAAGAAACACCTCAGTGAGCATGAGATGATCTGTAACAACTACTTGGCCTATGTGTGTAACCTGCTGATGTGAGCCATCTGGTAATCTCACAAAAGTTGGGCTGTGTAAAGGCATGAGGTTGGTCATTAATGTCTCATTTTTGCAAATGTGTTTGCTGCAACCTGTGTCTATAATCCAAGAATCATCATTCAAGTCTTCAAGGGTGGTAAATGAAAAATATGAACCATCAAGGGAAGTGAAATCTGCCACATTAGCATGAGATGAGGAATTCAGGTTAGCAGAAGTAGGAAGATTTTTACTCTATAATGCTTTGGCAATTTCTTTTTGAATTAGAGCAGTAATTTCCAACTGCGCAGTGGAAGCAGCAGTAGAATTAGCAGTGGAAGTAGTAATAGGTTCCTCAGTGGGTTGAGCTTCAACCAAATTGGCATGCCTTTGGTCTTTTGGTTTATAGTACCAGTCAGGGTATCCCTTGAGTTTAAAGCAGTCCTGAATTTCATGACCATGAAGTTGACAGTGTTCACAAGTGAGTTTGGCCTTTTCTTCCTTGGTTTTTCTAACAAATCCCTTTCCCTTGCCAAAGCGGTTTGAGTTACTTTGAAATTTCAAGGGTTGGCCTCTGCCTGTTGTGGATTTGGTAAACATGGCAGAATTGTCAGCAGAGTCAGTATGAGATAATTGAACAGATTGTTGCCGTTCTACCCGTAACACAAGTGAGTATGCTTTATCTATATGCGGCAACGGATCCATAACCAAGACAATACTCCTCACATCATCATAACTTTCATTAAGGCCCATAAGGAACTGTATCAGCTTTGTATTCATCTCAAAATCATCCCACTCTTGTGCAGCACCACATGTACAACGAGGAGTGGGTCTAACAAGGTTAAATTCTTCCCACAACTTATTGAGGCGATTAAAATAGACCACAAGTGACTGAGATCCTTGAGTAATTGTACTACGATCACGTTGCAGTTGATATATATGAGGGCCATTATGTTGGCCAAAACGCCGAGTGATCGTGGCCCATAGAGTTTTGGCGTCTTTGGCATACAGGAATGATTCATTTATATCTTTCGAAATGGAATTTATCAACCATAAACGTACCATGCCATCAACATGCAACCATTGCGCTAACAAGTCAGGATCAGTGGGAACGGGGACACTACCGGTAACAAATCCAATTTTATTTTTGGCAAGTAATGCAATCTGAATCGAGGTGCTCCATGGTAAGTAATTAGAACCATTAAGTGGTGTTGAAACCAGGCTCATACCTGGATGATCGGAGCTGGTTAATGTGAGAGGATCATTGTCGCGCGAAATCGGATGAATTCCCTGAATCAGAGCCAGCAGGGGAATGTGCCGGAGAATTGTGAGCATTGACGGACGATCCACTGGTAGTCAATGCAGGCCATTGTTCCTTGCCAGAGTTGAAGTTTTGACGTGGCACCATGAACAGATCAGCTCAGATCTGCTTCTGCACCAGCTGATTTGTGGATCAATAAACTGGTGATGATGATGCGCGTCGATTAAGCAACTAATCTAGAGTTTTAATCGGTGAATTTGCATGGATTCGAACCTAAATCTGATACCATGATAAACTGTAAAATGAAGCATGGAACCAATACCTCAGCTCAATATGAGCTAAGAGGCAGTTATTGTTCATACACACTAAAACAGAATCCGTTAACACTTATTTAAAGAGAATGATTACAAGTGAATTAACTAAACTGTCCCTAATATGATTCCGTTATTTTCAACTAAGTACAACAGCTTCTTCTCTCTTTATTTCCATGCATACGTCTGCTTAAATCTGCTCCATCTTGCATATGTCTACAGGGTGCTTACAATTGCTCATGAAGAACAACACAATTGGTTTTAAATACATAGCACAATAAAAAAAAGATCATTAATAATAATAATAATAATAATAATAATAATAATAATAATAATAATAATAATAATAATAATAATAATAATAATAATAATAATAATAATAATAATAATAATAATAATAATAATAATAATAATAATAATAATAATATTTGTCTGCCTCAGCAAGCACATAGTAAATCTTCTAAAAAAAAAAATACAGACACGTTTTGATTCATATATACCGTAATTATAAGATTGTGTAAAATATCCTCACCTTTAATTGTTATGCAAGTACAATTGGAGAATGAAAAAGGAAAATGCTATTGGAAATTGTCAATCACAACTCTTGATTGAGTAGATTTACAACTGATTGCCATGCAAATACTCGTTGCCTTTTTTTATCGTAGATTATATATGATAAATTAATAAAATAAGGAGCCATTATAGCAATATGCATTATATATACTGAATGGCAACTAAATTGGCATGACGCGCTAATTTTCAGCGATGATTAGCTGATTATTGGGATATACCAAAATTCGTCAATTTCCAGAAGTGGATATGTATTTGGGTGGAAAAATTTAAAGTTCCTATTTCTAGAGGGTTTATTATTATTATTATTATTATTATTATTATTATTATTATTATTATTATTATTATTATTATTATCATCATCATCATCATCATCATCATCATCATCATCATCATCATCATCATCATCATCATCATCATCATCATCATCATCATCATCATCATTATCATTATCATTATCATTATTATTATTATTTATTTTCAATTTTCTTTAAAGGTACTAAGTATATATTACAGTTTTAGTCAAGAGAACATTTGAGTGTGCTATTTTTCATTGTGGTCTAGCAGTATCCTTTTAGACCAAAGGAAAACAAAAATCGTATGAACTAAAATGTTATTCTTTTATTAAACAAAAAGTTGACTACTCTTACCCATTGAGTACATAAATAATACACAACAAATCATTTGGTAATCACTTTTGCTATCGAACCTTGTCCACAGATACTACATAGAGGAGTATACATGAATAATAATAATAACAACAACAACAATAATAATAATAATAATAAATCATTCCATGTTACATGACATTAATAGATTGAGTTTTTTTTTTCCTTCTTTTGTCTAAGGTTGCAGTTGGATGGAGGAATTTGAAAAACATAAATTTATAATCAATGGATTTCAAATCCACTTAAGGTAGAAGGAATTTGAAATCCACTCAAATCCTTCAGAAAATAACTCAAAATGAAATCATGGATTTTCAGACCATGGTAATCCAAACAACATCAATGAATTTGAGATTATAAATTTCAAATACATCCTCAAATCATTCTATCCAAATGCAACTTAAGGCCATTTCATATTACGTGAGCGGAGTTTCTTTTGAAATACTTGAAAGGAAAAAAACACAAAAGCGATTTTTTAGGAGTAAATTGTTTTCTTTTAAAATACTTGAAAGGAAAAAAAAAATAGAAAAACGATTTTTTATGAGTAAATTGTGTCACATCTTCGACAACATTGCATGTGTACATATACATATTTTTCTTTTTATTCTTTCAAATATAAACTCAGATTATATATGTAAAAGAAATAATAAGCTAAAACAATAGAATAGACTAAAAAATTGATGGACAATACCTATTCTTTACCTAATATAGAAGGTAAACTTCTTGGCTGTATCGGCACCTCCGGTGCACAATATAATTTTTCCATTTTATCCGACAAAGTAAACTCATAGGCTTCTGCAACTTTGAGTTTGGGATTAGGAAGGAATGTGAATAGATAAGGATTAAAAGGAGGTAGGGACTTCTTTAGTTATAATGAGTCTATTAACTATTTTCAGGAATATTTTTTGGGACTGATTTATCCCTAACTAACTTTAGGTGTGAAGTTACAACGACACCTTTAAATTTGGTTTAAAATACTATAGGAGCAATGTATCTAAAATCTCCACCACCATCCGAGTTTTAGAGAAAACACGTTATTGTACACAAATATGAACATTTATATTTTCTGTTACAAACACTCATAAGATCAGTTGCTCCTTTACGATGCAGTCTTCATATTAGCTTGGTAAATCGGTTCATTAGCAAGAACATGTAGTTTTCGTCATCGACTCTTCTAGTGTGGCCATTTCTTAGAGCTTTTTTTTTTTTTTTTCAAACCATAAAAGATATTGTGACGCGCAGGACCGACGAAGTCAGGGAGTATCGCTGACGCAATAATGAAGAAAGGCACGAACAAGGAGCGGCTCCTGGCAGGCTTCTAGACAAAGGAAGACATGAATGAACCGACTCCATACCTGCAAAAGAGGATATCACGAGGTTGTACGAGTATGGGACCGTATAGTTTATTTTGAGGGGTATTCTAAGACTGTGCAAGTATGAAATTGCATAGTTGAAGAGAGCTTAAGGAACCGATTAGTGCTACTCATACCAACAAGGTGCATCTTCTTTTCTAGTATTCATTCTAAGAAAATTCTAAGGATAAGCGTGCTTCGCCTGGGGCAATTTTAGATGGTGACCCCCTGGGAAGTTTCTCAGGATGCGCATGAGTGAGGACAAAGCGTTGGGAAAGACTTGTGTTGATTTGTGGGGACAATCCGTCAAATCTGGAAGCGAGCCATAACATATATGAATCATTCTGTAGTCACCTTACTTTAGAAAATGACCCGGGTCGAGGTATAGCCCAATAATTATTTCCAGGAAAGTAGTTAATGGATTATAGATGATTATTTTTTCCAATCACCCGCAATCACTCACGATAGCCAAGCCCATATAAATCTGGGAGCGGACAGTTACAAATTTGAATCATTCATGCAATCACAATTAGTTTAGAAAATGACTGGTGTCAAAGTATAACCCAATAATTATTTCCATGAAAGTAGTTAATGGATTATAGGTGATTATTTTGTCCAATCACTCACGATGGCCGAGCCCATAGATATTTAATATTTTATAGGGAAAAATTCAAGTGTTTGCTTGGAGCTGTGGATGGTTATAATATTGTTGGCCGAAGAAAAGTGTCGGGGGTAAGTAGGACTGCACTCTAAAAGAAGATAATAAGACAATATCTAAATATAAGTAAACAACCTAAACTACGAAATTGAATATACAAAAAGCAATAAACGTCGGGTTGCCTCCCGACAAACGCCTTTGTTTAACGTCGTTGGCTCGACGGATGCTCTTTAAATAAACAAAACAAACAACTAGTTATGTAAATAAAACTAACGCTTAACACATAAAATAAAATCTTTCTAAACCGTTCCCCGACAATGGCGCCAAAATTTGGTAGCGTCGTTTCTTACTACCAAATTAATGTATAGAAATATACACTTAACCTTAGCTTACAACTCTAACTAGTAGAGTGGCAAGTAAGGGTCGATCCCACGAGGAACGGTCGAACAATTTTGCTTTTATATATTAAGCTATTATGATCAAGAAATACAAAGTAAATTAGCTAGAAAACAATAAAGAAGTGGGGGGATTTTAATGAAATAACAACTAACACCTAAATAAATAAAGACAAATAAAGAGATTTTTTTAGGTTTTTGGTTTTTAAATAACAAAACGATTCACCCTTGATCATGTTTCACCTTGGTCTTGGACGATTTATGCAACTATTGTCAATGCCCTATTAAATTGTGATTCTAGCCCTTATCTCAAGGCTATTAACAAGCTCTAATAGCCTTGTTGTCCCTTAATCTTAGTTAATCAAAATAAGCTCTTCGATTAACCCTATTCAATTTAATCGAATCCTCGAACAAGCTCTCTTAGATCCAATAACCAAATGCATTAAACACTAGGACAACGAGATAAATTCAACATAAAACTCGCAAGCTCGGTTTTAGTGGTTGAACTTTGTGTTATCACCAATAAATAAATCTATTGTTTGCTACACGGGAATTGGAAATCCTACAATTACGGATAGTAATTTTCTATTCTAGCAACACATTCACAAATCCCTTAAAGGGTGATCAATCCAATAATTAATTCATAAATGTGACTCAATAACAACAAATAACACAAAACACTTGAATACACAATATTTTCGGTAACATTAACCGCAATAATCACATAAACGTCTTAAACTCAAGGTTCCACAATAATCAAGGGTGAACAAAAGGGTGCTAACCACCCATTTTACCTAATACAAAGATAAAATAACAGAGAATTAAAGAAAACATGAAAATAGGATAGAAAGAACCAAAGGTTAGGGTTGAAGATCAAGATCTTCAACCCCCTTCATTTCCTTTGCTTCCAATGGAGAAAAGTGGCTGATTATATGTGGGGGATGGGTTCTAGGTTAGGTTAAATTCGAATGGGAGGAGATAAATATAAGGTGGAAAAGTGCTAGTAAAAAATATGCAAAATCGCATTCAGGATTTTAAAACAGGGTAAGGAATCTCGGCCGAGATGCAAGTATGTCTCGGCCGAGACGTGAAAAAGAGATTTTTAGATGGTGGGCCGAAGGCTGATCGCGGCCGAGATTGGGTTGCATCTCGGCCGAGACGTGAAAAGAGGAAATTAAGGCTTTTTAGGATTTGACTCATCTCGGCCGAGATTGGATTTCATCTCGGCCGAGATCTTCATCTCTTGAGTTTCTGAAATCCCCTAGAGACTCATCTCGGCCTAGATGCAACATCCGTCTCGGCCTAGATCTTCAATTTTGCAATTCTTCATGATTACCCTGGAGACTCATCTCGGCCGAGATTTGCATCCTGTCTCGGCCGAGATCTTCAGTTAGCCTTCCTTTTGTTGCCTCGATCGATCCCTTGACTCCTCGGTCGTTTGATGTTCTTTTTCGATCCTTTTTCACCTGTTTTAACACAAAAACAACACAAGCGCATTATTTTGCCCATGAGAGTATAAAAGCACTAAATACACGTGATTATGCACATTATTGACACTAAAATGACACTAAAAGTGCCCTAAAGTGCGTGCACGAAACACGTGTACCAATTGGGGCAGGAGAAAAAATGGTATTTGTGTTATTAGTTGCGGTAGTGCTATAGTGGTTGTACGCTGGAAAAATATTAAATTGTAAAAGGGGATGTTGTGTGTGTAAATAGTTGTCTATTGATGATTGTTTATTTATAAGGAAAATAGTAGTTTTCCCGCTCATTTGCACCTACCAATTTTAGAAATAAAAAAATTATTGTACTTTATTATTTGGCCATAAATTTTTATTTATGGCTGGTGCACTAACCTACCATTTTTTGCTCCCATCAATTTGAAAAATTGTTTCCTTAACTAACCAATATGATAAAAATTGAATTAAATCTTAATTTTTTAGAATTTATTAGATTGGCTATGACAAAATGAATCAAATTAGTTAGTGAAATGGTTCTGATAATCAGAATATCATAATCTTAAATTAGTTATGGTAACTGCTCAATTGCATGATTTGTTTTTGTCGGTAGATTATATCGGCTTAATATCAAAATTGAATCAAATTGGTTACGATAACCAATTTTTTTTATCAGAATACCAATCTATATATATCTACCCAAAAATGATTTACTAAAATAATTATCCTTCCATATTTTATTACGCCGATAAAAAAGGAAAATGGTTATTCTGGATTTGGATTACTTTTTATCAAGGTATAAGTAGCAAATAATATGGAATCATAAGACCATAGTTGCTCTTAATTCTTTTTATTTTTTTTAGATTTACTTATGTTGTTTTTGGGTAATGAATAATAAGAAAAAATCAAGGAAAGCGATTCCGTCCACCATTTTCCGATATTAAGAAGAAGATTTGAAAACTACTAAGCTAATTTTTCGCTAATTGAAATTAGAATACCAAATCATCCTTCTGCTAATTTTTCGCTAACTGAAGAATACCATTATTTTCTCAAATAATCCCTTGAAAACATCCCTCTCATTTTTATCTCTTATTCAGTGGCTCTTGAAAATCAAGAGACCGTTTCAAATAATAATCAGTTCTTCGCCGAGAAAACGACAAAGAATCACTACTCTCAGGTAGTAAGATGGGGCAAATTCTATGCTGGCCGATCGGGTACTACCCGAGTCGGCCAACGAATGACACGTGGCAAATGTGGCAGGAAAAAAAATGAAGGCAGGTGTGTTTTAATTTCTCTCTCCTTAACATTTTCTCTCTCCACCCACATGACTCTCTCTCTCTCTCTCTCTCATTTAATGAATAAATTCTCCATTAACCAGTTGATATGACTTATATCTAATTCATTCTTCTTCTTATTCTCATAGTTGACTCTCTCTCCAATTTAATAGGATAAGTAAAAAAGATCTTAAGGAAATCTTTACAGTCTAGTAAAATAAAAGATCACTCCTCCTTTTTATTTTATTTTTTTATTTTTTTATTTTTTGTGCTCATTTCGTCTAAGAAAATCATGGGCACCTCACATGGGATCGACCGAAATTAACTTCAGCAATTCATATATTTCAAGGTTAACTGTTGTTTTTTCTAAAAAAATGCTTAAGTATTTTGTTACACTTTTTTATATTTTTTTTATTTATCTTATGTATACTTTGTTTTTTTTTTTATTCAAATTCATTGTAAAGAAAAAAATATCTTATGTTTGTTGTGCTTAATGTAAAAATAGAGCTCTAAGATATATTATTAATTTTTTTAAAATATAGAATAGTAAGATAAAATGAAAACTTGCTAATATTCTGTTTTTGTCTTATGTATTTTTATTTTAAGATAAATTTTGTCTGCTTATTTTTTTGTTTAGGGTTCAGAGTAGTAAGTTAGCATAGACAGATGTTTTTTTCTTATGCATTTTGGTATGTTGGAGAAATTATTGTTTTCATTTTTATTTAGGTAATTCTGAATAAATGGAAAGTTGTCATTCACATTCATCCTCTGATTTTGATGGAGATTTCGAAGAAATAATTGAGCATCGTAATATGTGTGAGGAAGTTAATTTAACTGATGTTGATAATATGTGTGAGGAGAAAAATCAAGCCCAAGAGGATGAAATAGCAGTTGTTTCATTTGTTGGCGAATTGGAGAGTAAATTAGAAGTAGGCACAAATATAAGTAGTGTTGAAGATGCATATGTAATTTATTGCGAATATGCACGTGCTAAGGGATTTAATGTTAAAAAAGGTGATAACGGTTTCTTTCCCCACATTAGTGAACTACAATCAAAGGAGTTTGAATGTTCTTGTCAAGGTTCTAAAGAATCATAAGGCTTCTAAGGAAAAAAGTGCATGTTTACCAAAAATCATCAATTAGAACCAACTGCAAAGTAAGACTTAGGGTTTCAAGAGAGTTTGGAGGGGTGTGGAAAGTAAGTAGGTTTATCAAAGAACACAATCATGAATTTGTTTCTGGACTTTTTAGTTACCAAACTTTGATTGCTTTGTCTATTATTTCGTTCGAGTTAGTTTTATTCTCTATGAATTTGATCATTTTTTCGATGAATGGGATAGGTACTTGTTTTATTTTCACTGACTTTATTCACTAACATCAAAAGATCTTTTAATTTTTTGTTTCAAAATCTAAGAATTCTTGCATTATTTGTTGGTTCTGCAATTTATGGTACTACAACAAAAACTGTTAACTACTATGCCCAAAAGACAACGGATTTACGTAATAACCGTAGTCTTTTAGCGCTCAATTGTGGTCACTGTACAAACCATAGTGTTTTACATTTTTTTTGGCTAAAAAACTATGGTTTCACAAAATCATTGTGGTTAACCATAGTTAAATACCTTTTTTTGGCTAAAAAACTACAGTTTGCAAAATCGCTGTGGTTTAACCGTAGTCGAATACCTATTTTTTTTCTAAAAGACTGCAGTTTGCAAAACCGTTGTGGTTTAACCGTAGTCAAATACCTATTTTTCGCTAAAGGACTACGGTTCGCAAAACCGTTGTGATTTAACAGTAGTCAAATACCTATTACATTATATTTAGCTTCAATTTCCTCCAGCACGATTTTCCCTCTTTCATTTGCTCTTCTCCTCAATTAATTTTATCTTTTTTAGGTTACATTTAACTTAGAAAAAGAATAACTCACTGATAGAAATGTAAGACTTCTCTTTAAAATCAAAACCTACGACCATCCCTCAATTCTCAAACGCCCAAATATTTGTCTTGTCACTCGATGCAACTCGACGCCGCCGTTCATTGATGACGCTCACTGCTTCGTAGTCTCTCTCGTCTCCTGTCGCTACATCAATAACTCTGGCCTTCTCCCTAGAATGATTTGGGGTTGTTGCTCTCTGTTGCTCGCCACCGTCGATGGCTGGCGCTGCCACTCTTCATTTCTTGCCGCTGTCGGTTGTCACCGCTGCCTACACTCCTAGAGTCCTCAAAATACAGGGTAAGTTAAACCCTAGGGAATATTATTGTTATTCTTAAACAAGTACTAAATTCGTCAAAATTTTTGGGATTATTATTGTTATTTTTAAACAAGTACTAAATTCGTCAAAATTTTCTTGAGCAATAGATGGATTACTATTGGTCAATTCCACTAAATATAGGTGGCTTTTTCCCTGTACTGCTTTGTTATTTGTAGATCCTTACATGCATAAGTGGTGGTAATCTTGTGGGAAGAGCTAATTCTAGAAAATTATGTTTCTAAAGGAAAACTCTTACATTGCTTTATCAACAAATTTGCTGAAACTTTTTTGCATGCCATACCTTTTGTTAATATAATTGAGATGCAGCAGGGTATTGCTAACTGGTTCCTTTTCTTCCGAGTTTGTTGTACAAATTTGAATATTATGATATATATGGCAATGTGTGTATAATGTAGTTTACATATAGATAATAGCATCTTATATTTATTGCTAAGCCAGAATAAAAAATTGTGCTTTATCTTTCTTGGAGAAACAACAAATCAATATTTACGTCCAGCTCAGTTTTGCTCTTTTGGAAACTTTTGCAGGCCATAGCGAGAGTTTAGATTAAGGTATTTTTTTATTTAAGTTCTACCATCAAATATAAATACATGTAACTAACTCGGATTTCTTCCTCCGATTCACCGCTCCACCGCTATACGGGTCGGCTGGATTTCTGCTCATCGTGCTTGTGTGAATCGGTACGCTTTTATATTATCCGCAAGTCACTGACTTGCGATTTTACCTACTTTAATTTGCTTCTTGTTTATATTGATCTTTAATATGATTGTTCATCAGTTACATAGTGATTTAGAAATGAAGCCAAAATCCTTTCACCAGTTTTTGTGAATATGAGTTTTCAACAATTTAACAGTTGAGTAAGTTCTCACAATGAACCTTTTAGGTATGTTTTCTTATTTAGATGTGAAATGATACTGAATGTCCACTGTGATTGAGTGTTATGGTTAGCTTTAATTTCAATGTTCACCTCTCTAAATTCTACAAGTTGTATTGTTATTTTAAGTTGTTGTAACCATGGCTTGCTTACTAGTTTTGTACAATGAAAATTTAAACCTTGTTAGGCTCGATAGGTTGTTTAAGCAGCACCATTTTTTGTGGGTAATCTTCCTTTAGATGTTAATTAGACTGAAGTTGAGGATTTGTTGTACAATATATATGGATGGTAGAAAAATGTAGAGGCCTTCCTTTCATGCTGCATTTTCCTTATATTGATTTTACTATGTATATGGGCTATTTTTGGGGCACTCATTAAACATTAGTATCTATGTGCAAATAAATTTTTCAACCTGATAATTATCATAAAAATCTTGTCATGCAGCTTAATTCAGTTTCCCATGATTCTTTTACTTTGGTTTTAATTAGGTAGTTAATCTTGAATAAGTTGGAAAAAGTCACACATATACTTTTTTAATTATTAAAAAGTCACATTCTTGTTTTTCATCTCTAAGAAAAGCTCTTAATAATAGCGGTAAGGTTTATATGTTCTTGTATCACCAAAAAATGGTCTGACCTTTTCTTTTTGGAGATTAAGGTTATGTTTTAAAACCATTAATTGTCTGGAGTTTATTTTTTGCTTCATGTTTAACTGTAATTACTTTGTATAAGGTTCATGGATTGGTTGAAGATACTTGCATTTAATTTATCTTTGCTGCGTGGCCTTTTGCATTATGGTTTTGTTGACATAATTTATAATGTATTCTTTGAAATGCTAATCTGGATACTCATTTCAGTTTTTATTATTAAGCTTGAAAATTGTCGTTCCATTAAGTTGGTAATCATGGAACTCTACATTCTGCCTTCCTTGATTTGTGTTCGTTTGATTTTAATTGTTTCCTAGCTCTCAAGGCCGGATATAAACTATTATTCTAATATTTTACAGTTAAAGTTTTTGAAACTTCCATCTTAAATTTTTTAGTTGTGTTTAATTAAAACATAAACGATCGGCTCATCACGTCGGGCCAATTTTGCCACCTCTATATAATCAATGCTACCTCTATAATTAATTATGATGATGAATTCAAGAAGGAAATTATTTGTTTTTGGTGACTCCTCGACTTGCCTTATTCTGGATCCACCAATTGCAGTAATTGGGGGTAGTGTCATTTATTTTTACCTCCTCTTTTGGGAAATTGTTATATTAAGTGAATTCAAATCCCATCACTTACATGAGGGGGTTGATCTTATTATGCTATATTGAATTGTATCAGCTTAAAGCTCCATTTTTTCCAAGATTAATTTTTTTATTGAGTTACAAGGTCTAGTTAAAATACCTTGATGTAAAATTTATTGTACTGATTTCGATTAAAACTTTTTGCCTCTTTAAGTTACTTTGCTTGGTTCAATTGACATCATGCTTTTAATTACGTTTAGATTAAATTGGTTAATATCTTTTTTTTTTTTTGGTAGTTATCTCATGCAAAACGTCCAATAGAATGAGAAGGAAAGATGTTTGTCATGTTTCTACATTATGTTTATTCATTTACCTTATTGATTAGGGTAATTTCAAGAGTAATATTTTGATTTTAGTTCCTTTTTTTTAACTCCACCCCTCTACCTTCTTTACTAGTTAACCCATTTTAGTTTGTAAAACAATGTAATTGATTATTATAGTTAAAATTTAGGAGTTCGAAATGATTTGAATATTTTTGCATCCTCTGTCTCATATTTTTTACGAAAAATGGTTAAGATTTATCCTGCTGTGAGATTATGCGTGTTTATGTTGTACTAAGTTTGTATTTAGTGCATGAGATCCTTTGGAGTGTAGCATGATTTGCTGAAACTGGGCCCCATGCTTTTTTTAGGTTGTTTGTGTAATATTTTAATCATATTTTCATCTTTCCTCACTCTATCAACTGAACTTAGGGTTTCTCAACGAATTTTCTAAGGAACACAATTCGTCTTCTACCTGCTCTTCTACGGTATTCGCCGTTAACAATACAATAATCAGGTAAATATTATTTTATATCGTTTCGTTTAAATCTCTCTTTTTGGGGACACGATTGCAAGCTTTGTAGTGCTTTTCTTCTTGGATTATTTTTTGTCAAATATATTGTTCTTCTTGCTCGAGTTTGAAGAAATTTAGTTCGTAGATATTTGTGTGGGTGTTTGTGGTTTGAAGAGAAGACTGTTGAATATATATTTATATGTATCTGCCTGTTTGCTAAGTTTTCATGTCTAATGGTATTTTTGTTTCTGTCACAAATCGGAATAATTCAACCTTAGTTCAAAGTTCTCTTGGAAAAAAAGTTGTGAAGTAATATTTGCATTGGTGGTAAAACAACTGAAATTTGTGAATTTTTGTTTCAATTGAAAAAGTATATGGTTTGGATAGAACTACATGTGTGTTGTTTTTCTCGATACAAACTGAAATCTCACATGCTCATCTGATATTTTAAACCTAAAGGTATGAACATTTTAAACAAAAGAATTAAGGCATTTTTATTTTGTAGAGCTCATTATAGTGAGTTAGCATGGTGTACTTGATGAAGCCAAAAGTACTGAAACAGTCAAACTAGTTGATTTACTTGATGAAGCCAAAGTAAATGCAAACCGGTTCTAATTGAAAGGGGTTGGTTTGCTTTATTCTTTTGTCCTTACTACCACTGGATTTCTTTAGTGGTCTAAAATTGTATGCGATAGTGGAATCATATAATTATTCAATTTATGCCCTGAAATATGGACATAACAAGTGATCCAAACCTATGCCAGACAAGGATAAAGGGTGGACTCCAGAAGAGCTTGAGAAAACTACTGAAGTAGTTAGATATGGAGCTGTCAAGTGAGTACCTATGGTTTTAATTGTTCTCCAGATTTCTGTTCAAGTCTGAAGCATAGAAAGTTGTTCTATCAATATGAATCTTAATAATCTATTAGTTATACATAGAAATTCTATCCACTGAGTAAGATTGGCTTTATCTATCAACTATCTTTTAGTTTAATGTTTTGGTTATAAATACTAATAATGAAGGCACTAGTATCTTTTGTTTAGGACAGAAAGGTCATTCTATCTGTAGCTTATATGCTTATAATACCTCTAACGAACTAAACATTTAGCTTTGACCAGATGCTTAATGATAAGGTGCGTTGAATTGTATAGCCATTGATTTATGATTAACGAACATTGTGGAATGCATCATGTGATAAAGTTACCATGTTTTTTTAGTTTAGATCTTGCTATGTATCTTTGAATGAAAAATAATTGTTATTAATTTTGTACCGTTCATGTTGTTGAAGGTTATTATTAATTATTAAGGGTCAAATATAATGTTGGATGTATAAATCTAAACTGCCCAACTTGTCTCGTGGACTTAAGCTTATCATAAGAAATTGTTAATTTTATAAGTTATCCATTAGTATTATCATCAATGTTCTAAAAATAGAATCATAAAGTTGTTACTCATAACGAAAATTAGGTTTGTTAACTTCTAGTATCATATATCAAATTAATGTGTAATTAATTTTTGTAGGGCCTTAAAAATATTCAATGCGGATATTGGTCGGAAAGGAAGGAAACAACCGACTTGGGAAGTAATCAAGGTAACTACTTGATAATTTTTTTCTTTTGTAAACATAATATTATGCATTATTGGCTATAATATTATTATTTTTATGTAGACTTCTCAACAACCCGATAGTTTCCAGTGTGGTTTTTATGTAATGCAATACATGAAACAACTTATTCAATCAAATGCATCAGCGGACATGGACTCGCAGCAACATATCGTAAGTTTTTTTTTTTAATTACTTAAAGACGAAATCTAAATTTAGTTGTCTGACTAATGAAAAAAAATTATTTGCATCGTAGTTCGCAAGATTAGTTTATACTAAGTAGGACATTGATGATGTGCGGGCGAAGTGGGCAGAATGCGTTGAGGACAACATAGATGACTAATCAGGTATTAAGAAATCTTCGTGATTGTTCTTTCTATAAATAAATATTATGGAGACAAAATTTAGATTTATTGGTGGAAAATTGCTAGACGTTTGATCAATTAGTTTTAGGCATTTTTTTGCAATAATGATAATTAGATTGTGCAATTCAATTCTCATCTTAAAGCTTGATTCATTGCCTTTTCTTTTCATCCAATTTTTTTAGTTGTGAAATGTTGGTGTTATTGGATTTATGGTTTTGGATTCTATGATATGGTTTCTGAGGATGATGCAAGCATGAGAATTTAATTATTTGTCATGATTAATTGATGATGAGTAGTTATACGATATTACTTTGAAGTTGATGGATGATGATACGTTATGAGTTTAAATGACTTCTTGTATCCTTTCTAGAACTTTGTACGCTCATTCGTTTGAAAATTTATATATTCTCTTATTCGAATTTTTCCGTCACAGTTAATAATGAGAATTTTGTATTGATCTTTCTTTTAAAATTAAATGCAGGATGCTTTCACTTTTCAAAAAAGACTATCCAAGGAAGACGAACAACATGATATATTGTATGGGGACATTGATGTGGAACTTCATTTGCAATACGAGTGGGAGTTGATTTGAACCCATTGTTGATTGCTTGATTTGAACCCAATGTTGAATTATTTTAGTAATTGTTGATTATAAAATGACTTGACATGTTTGAGAGAATGAGTTATAATTCATTGTCTATTCATTTATCTTTTTTTTTTATTACGCAAAATGCTGATCGTATGTTTAATTGTATATTAATTTCATTAATATAATAAAAAAAATGTAATTTACAATTTCCAAATAGCATAAACAACCATTTTTTTTTTTAAATTGCTAAAAATCTACGACAACGGTTCAAAACCATAGTTAATGAATAACCATAAACCTTGCTCTTTCTTCATTTTTACTAAATTTCAAAACCGTGGTCAACAAGAAAGGGGGCACGCCCTGTCAAACAAGCTCAACTTCGAATTCGACCTGAGTTAGTTCCCTTGATTGAAGTTAAAGTGAATAAACTTATTGAAGTGTGGTTTATTCAAGAAGTCAAGTACCATGCGTGGATCTCTAGCATTGTCCCAGTGAGGAAGAAGAATGGTCAAATACGAGTTTGCGTTGACTTTCGAGACTTAAACGAAGCATGCCCAGTGGATGACTTTCCATTGCCTATCGCCGAACTTATGATTGATGCTACAACGGGCCATGAAGCCTTATCCTTCATGGATAGATCGTGTAGGTATAATCAAATTCATATGTCGCCTAAGGATGAAGAGCTCACAGCATTCTGGACTCTAAAAGGGATATATTGCTATAAGGTGATGCCTTTTGGTTGCAATAACTACGGTTGTTAGTTCAAATTTGAACCGTAGTCGTTAATATATTACTACGGTTCAGACTGTAGTGAAAAGAAATTTTGCACCGTGGTCATATATACCGTGGTGGTTGATATTAAAGTTACCACTACGGTTGTGAACTGTAGTCGTTAGTATATATTACTGCGGTTTAAACTGTAATCAAAGTAAGTTTCTAACCGTTGTCTTATATGTCGTGTGGATACGCTACTAGAATGACTACGGTTCCCAACTGTGGTCTTTAGTATTAACCACTACGGTTCTGAACCGTAGTTATTTGTAGAGGGTGTACGACTACGGTATGTACTACTATGGTCGTTGTATGCATTTAACTACGATTTTTTACCGTAGTGTTAAATGTTTTTTGTTGTAGTGTGGGCTACCATATGACAGAGTTGCAGGCTGATGGCAATAGTAGAGGGATAATGGTCTAGATCCAAATTCAGTCCACGGTCCCTTTTGGAATTTATCCATATTCAACTAATTTTTGTTAAGTTCCTTTCAAAGTTTTTTTCTTACCTCTCTGCATTTCATTGTTGCTTTGTGAAAGTTGCAAGGGACAATTCTTTAAAAGAGGGTGTTATCTGTGGTGCCCATTACATTAGCGGTAGCAAGAATGATGTGGATTGCAGCGGTGGGATCCTCTTCTGATGCAAAATGGTAATAGTTATCACTGTTCAAATATCTAATAATTAGATCATCAATTCATATATAAAACTCCACATGATTGAGAATTAGTGTAATTGTTGTTCGAATTGTTGAACATTTTCTCTTTATGTAGCTCAAAGCTTTCCGGGTTAGTTGAGATGCTAACTAGTAGAACAAAACGATGTGTGTTATAAAGTTCAACTAAGGTTTTCTAAATTTTTTGGTTATTCGTTGTTTTTCTTTTGTTAAATAACACATTCTTTTGTTAAGTAACGTATTGTGGTTGACCCACTTCATGTTTCTTTAAGTCGGTCTGATTTTAAATAATCTTTGATGAGTTTAACTTTTAAATTTATAACTTTTACATCTATTTATTTATATCATTTTCATTTATAATCACATCATCTTTGAAGATCTAACCCTACTTATGCGAACCTTATATAATTCATCTCATAGTTTGTCAATTTTCATTTGTTTCTTAATGTGGTCATATGAAGAAACACACAAATTGAGACTCGCGGATAATCATGGTCATGGAAAGGAGGCCTTGGAAGTCAGTTAACGAAGCTCATAATAATTGACTCTCCTGATAAGAAAAGAAAACACTTTATACAACCAAGTCATGCTATGGGCTTCTCCACATGTTATAATTCTTTGGCAGTATGTGACATACTATTGAGGGGATCAAGTTATAGTGTTAGATTTATCTCCACTCTTTCCAGTGTTGTGGTTTTGATAAGTGTTTTAGTTGAGGAATTTAGAGGGAATGATGGTGATTTTTATGTGATAATTTAATCTGAGTTCCTTTTGAATGACTTATTTTGCATTTCATTAATGATCTTATTTACATATATCCACATGGTTATGTTCTTTGCAATATGACATTGCGTTTCTATTTTATTTTCATTTTGTAATATTTATGTTCATTTGTCGCCTATATAATTTCAAAATAAACAATTAATTGATGATCCACCCTCTTATTGTCCATTTAAAATGAATCTGATAAAGTAATGTTTTTCTTCTCATAGTGGTCATCCCCTCTCTTTCTGTGGTCTACTATTACAATAGATGTGCAAACAGTTTTACATGGCGGTCAACTAAACAAGATTTGGCTCATATTCGTGATCTTCTACTCATAGTAGATATTAATCGAGACGCTAGAATGCAAATACTTTCACGTATACTAGGCATCTACGAACTCTTGGATTACAATTCTTTCATATTTTTTCCTTTTTTCTTTTCTTTTTTCAACTTTTAGAAGCACATGTAACATAGAGTATATGCATATTAGGAAGAGCCCCTTCATTACATTTATCTAATATTTGTTCTTCTTTCCTGTGTCTTATTTATTACAAAAGTACAATTGTTGTGTATAAATAAGTATTTCAAAATTTGTTAATACTTATGTCGCGTTTTAGATATTTAATTAATCTGTATTATTCTTTTGTATTTATTGTTGCATGGTGTTTTTATGTCATATGCAAAGTATGGTTGGTGTGGGATTTTGTATGAGGTTTCTTGAGATATTTAAATCTTTATTATTCATCTATGATGAATTTTGTCTTTGTTATATATAAAGAACGTATTTAGGAGTGTTAAAATGATAATAAAAACAATGCAAATGAGAACACACTTCATTAATAAATTTACACAGTGAAAATAAAAAAATGCTTGAAGTTACTTTTGGATCTAAGTGTTGCTTGAAGTCTATAAAGTTTGGGCAGTTATTTGGATGGCCTGACCCAAATTTTATGGTGTCTTACTAGGTTTATCCAATAACAATCCGAGCACAAAAGACTTCGCCTTAATTCAAAATTGTCATACGAGTTCATGTCGTGGTAAAGGGTCGTGCCGAGTCTTGACACCCGTAATTTCTTAACACAATACAAAATGATGTGATTGTATACTCCCTCCATCTCGGCTTAATTTGCCTACATTAGCCGGGCACGGAGGTCAAGAAAATCAAATTTTGTGGAATCTTTGACTTTTTCAAAGGTGGAGATTGTGAGAGAAATTTGTCATTTATGGGCTGACAAATTAGATTGGGACAAACCGAAAAGGAATTAAGACAAATTAGAGCAGAACATAGGTAGTATAAAGCAAAATTATTCAAGGTCTTTCCCGTGCATCGCACGAGGTACAACTAGTTGTGGTTAATTGATAATGTATATAATTATTGATTAGTAATGTTTGGTTGTTTAGGTAAAAGAATTATTTTAATGGAGATTTAATTTTTAATCTAATAATTCATTAAATAGATTTGGATAAAATACTAAAAACAAGTTTATAATATTTGATATTAAATTTATAATTATTAATAGACATTTCAAAATTATATATTTGGGAGGTAGGATCGATCCTCCAGTGTAAGTGTAACAAGTCTCGAATGTCGTGTCTCTCTAGAGTTGTCTAAATCTAATCAACTTCTCCCCACACACATTAACCCTACCCAAAGCCTCCGTCGCCTTGAAAATAGTGCTCTTCCCAACTACAATGGCTTCTATTACCTTCTCTTGAAATTCTTCTCCTCTAGTGTAACATTAGCTCCACTTATTGAAGATTTCCTTGGTAAGAAACACGCACATTTGTTTTTGTTTATCTTAATTATTGAAATGACCAACTGCCGATTTTGGGTTGAACTGCAAATGTAGGTGATTATCATCTTGTTTTGGAGAAAGTTCAGTTTAATGTTAGGGTGAAGTATAGAAGTTGCATAGCCAGATTTAAATACAAGTCTCTGTCTCTCTAGTTTGATTCATGGAAAGAAAGGTGAAAAGGAGTGCACCTTCATTTTTCAGAGCCTTGGACAAAGACTGCAGTAACACCCTCGTAAGTCATCTATAATTAATTAGTTTTAGAAGAGTATATAATATAGTAAGCTAATTAATGTTTTGGGTTGCAGAGGCTGCCAAGTGCTTTCGTGCAGAAATATGGAGCATTTCTGCCTCAAAATGCAAAACTTAGAGTTGATTCTGTTTGTGGCGTAACCAGCTGGGATGTGCAACTTGAATGGAGTAGTAATGATGACGAGATATGCTCCTTTACCCGAGGTTGGAACAAATTCGCCATGGATTTCCACCTCAAACCATCTGAATTTCTCGAATTCTCCTTCAATCTTACTGACTCAACATTTCATGTTTCAGTATTTGGAACCAACTGGACCAAAAGGGACATCAACCACTCTCATCCTAATTAGGCTTTCCAAATGTTTCAGATCTCACTACTTTTCATTAGAAGATGTAATTTTCTAAATCTCTCTTTTACCAGTGCTTCAAGATTTGTATTTTTTTACATATAAGATTCTTCAATTCGGATTCTTAGCATGCACTTTAAAAAATGAATAACATAAATAGTCATATACATCACTTCTGTTTTCTTCTCTTCTTCTGAGTGGGCAATGGGGAGCAGGTGGGTCGAATTTCTATCTTAATTTTTTTTTTTTCTCCTAATTTAAGAAAGAAGAAAAAACCCTCTCCTTCCTTCTCTCACGATGACTCGAATCTAGGACCAAAAGTCTAGGTAGTAGATGCTTGACACTTAAACTATTCAACTTCGTAAATCGAATTTGTATCTTAAAAAACCAATACAACTTGCTACCCATTTGTTTTTACAAAACAAAAATGAAGTGGGTACGTATAGACATAAAACTGCCTTTTATTATCATCCAATATAATGTTATATTTAAATCTTTTAGTAATCCAAAGTAATTTTTTTAAGTATTTCTTTTTTTGTGTGATAGTCATAGACTTGAATGAATTAATGACTGAATTCCAAAGTAATCCCGATATCAGGATTTCATTTGAATCTTCGATCAATTGTAAACACCAAAATGGCAAAGCAATAATGATACTTTTGGAGCCCTGTAACTGATAATAATTAGTTGATTCCCTGAAAAGTCATTATTAATCACTCAGACCAAATTACTCATCAAATAATATGATTTATGGAATGGATTCTAAAGTTCTTTAACTTGCACCTGGAGATAGAGTTTTAGGTTATTTGAGTAATGCTTGCATAATTATAAAGTGAATCGAACTTATTAGTTTGATGTTCGTAAATATTTACGAATATTAAGGATACAAAATTTGTTAACATTATGTGATGCAAATATTAGATATTATTTCTTATTTTGAGAAAAAAAAAAAATATTGGTTTTCATTCTTTTAGCAACAAATTTATGAGCATTTTAAAATTATGTAAATAATATAAATTATTATTGTTATTATTATTATTACTACTACTAGTTTATAAGAGCCTAAAATGATTTTAGGAACGAGCCTTTTAATCTCCAAACTCTAATCATTTATGGGAGGAATAAAAATTAATGAATTGGAACACAAGTTTTTTACCAATTAGATTTAGAGCATTTTTTTTTTTTTTAGAGAGATTTGAGTCAGAGTTTTGTGGAGAAAGGATCTCAGGTGAAGATATGGTGGGAATCTGGGCAAAAAAGTAATTCTGGAAGCTCCAAGGGGTCATTGTAGATAGTGAAACTCAACTTCACAAAGGATGGCAAAACTGCTACTGAATAGACGTGGATTATTTATTAGTGTTTGAGTAGCATGGCAATTCCCATTTCCATGTTATGATATATGAGATACACTATCCATTAACCATGGAATAGGAAAAGCAAAGATAGTTCAAGACTCGTCGATGATGATTTCGTGGAATTTTCATCGTTGTGTACACAAATGAATTTGTATTCAGAAAGGGTAGAGGTCAATTTGCAAAGGAAATATCCATAACATAACAAAAAGTTGTAGTACTCTCACTCCTCTAACTCATTCTTCATTTCTCTCATGCAATCAACCTAGTAATGTAACTCATTCAACTATTTCAATGACTACCCCATCTAATTAAAAGCTTTAGTTTTGCAATAATCTCCATCCTTTATTTTTTCACGCGCAGAATGTACGGTTCAACTTTGCTAAAGAAATTTTGTCTACTCCAAGGATCGATTAGGGTCAAGAATGGTCCATGTTATGTTATCGATACACGTTATTTATGCATGTATTTAAGTCGATTTAGGTATATATTTTATGACATTTACATGCATATTAAGCCAAGAATTATTTATATTTGTTATAGTGGGTCATCTGACGTGTTTTGGAATTAATTAGGTGATTTTATTCCATTTGGACGAAGTTTGGAGAAGAAATAAGTCAAATAGGGTAAAAAATGGACGAAAATGGAATTAAAAGAGCAAAAGGATCGACCACGGTCGCGTCTATGGTCGCGGCCGTGTCAAAAGTAGCCTAGAACATAAAAAACACGCTGGCCAATCATCGCGGTCGCGACGAAAAGCTTCTCGAAAGTGAAGTTATTTGTCAGCTTGACACACCCTAGTATTTTGGCTATATCTTGAGATCTATAACTCCGATTGAGGTGCAATTAGTGGCATGAGAAAGCTGATTCAAGGGCTACAACTTTGCCTGAAAGAGATAAAATCTAAAAATGACTGGAAGACCCTAAAAAATGGTTTGAAAGTCAGACCTGAAAACTTGCAGCGCACTCTACTCGCGGTCGCTACAAACCCTACGCGATTACTACAAAATCAGTTGTTTTAAGGAATTTGTGGGTAAAACGTGTCTCGGTCGTGACAGAGCTTGCGCGCGGCTGTGACAGAAGTCCAGTTTTACAAATATTTCCTAATTTTATTAGGATTTTGACCCTATCTTCCCAAGATTCGTCCTCAACTCTATAAAAAGGACCCCAAACTCGAGTTTTATCATACAAGATCATACTCTTTCATATTCAAAAAACTTGGGAACGCTTGGAAAGCAAAGATCGAAGATCGAGGAGTCGAAGATTTCAGGTTTATTTACTCTTTTTTCTGTATTTGTTTCTTTATGTTTTTTGTTTACAAATATTATATGGATTTGAATTTAATATTTTGTGTCCTAGGGTTAGAAATTAGGTTACTTGTGACGACGTTTTGATTTAATTCTTTATTTATCCAGTTGATTGTTCATCTATGTGTTTATTTGCTTCTTATGATTAAACTTGAATTGATCATTTAAGTTAAATCTACATGTTTAGTAGTTCTCTCCGGGAGGAGGGAATTGTTAATAGATGGTTAACACATAGCGCGATTGTCTATGATCGTGTAGGCTTTGGTCTAGGGTCTTTTAGGAGTCTTTAGATTTAGTCGACTTGGAAGGGTGATTAAGTCTAGTAAATCAACAACCTAATCGCTTTGGAAGAAGGGTTAGGTTTACTAAAGTATTGTCTAATAAACATTATAATTGGTTTAAAAGTCTATAAGTTTAGGTTAATCATGCATTAAAGTTGTAACTGAAATCTATGACCTAGAATACATTTCTCTCCATCTAAGTTTTCCTTCAGTATTCAACCCCTTATTTTTCTAAGTTATTCGTTAGTTTCATGCAAATTAGGTTTAGAATTAATACCAACCTTTATTAATTTAGAGTCTAGTTAAGAGAGTCTTAGATTAATCGGAGTATCGAACTACGTATGACAGTCAATCTCTGTGGGATCGACCTTGACTACCGCTACCTACACCTACACAGTACAGTTGCGGAATACTAGGGTAATGAAAAACTATGTCAAGTTTTTGGCGCCGATGCCGGGAACTGACAATTGCGTCTTAGTTTCTATTTTGATAAATAGGACAACACTAGACTAGACATTAATTTTCTGCATTTCAATTTCGGTTATTTATTTATGTTTTGTTTTAGTTATTTTCCTTTTACGTTGAGTTTTCCTTGTCTGTGTTTTCAGGTAGTGCATGCAAACTAGAGCAAAAGGGAAAGCACATCTAGTTCCCTTTGATCTGGAAATTGAAGCAACTACCAGAAAAAACCAAGTAAAGAAGAAGTTACCATACGAGATGATAGACCCACCACAAGACTTGAGTCTAGATCAGGTGATTCAGAGACTAGCCGAGATGATGAAAACTTTAGATAATAGAATACATAACCAGCTTCCACAGTAGCAGCAGCCGCATTAGCAACACCAACTGCTAGCTCTAGAGGATCCTGACGAAGACATAACACCGATAAGTGATTGTCTTCGACCTTTATCCAATCAGACAGTTAGAGGAGTCCAACCACCACCGCTGAATGCTAATAGCTTCGAAATGAAGCCAGCCTTGATTAACACAGTACAACAGAACCAGTTCGGTGGAGGAGTGATACACGTTAATTATGCATGTATTTAGGTCGGTTTAGGAGTGTATTTTATAGTGATTACATGCATATTTGGTCAAGAGTTGTGTAGATCTATGATATTTGGACCACTTAACGTGTTTGACTTGTCTTTGAGGTATTTTGATCAATTTCAGGGTTAAAAGTCGTACTTTACGACTAACGAACGAAAGAACAAGTCGAATGACAGTTAAAATCGCAAAAAACCGGTCCAAACCATCCAAAAATGGCCTAGAGCGGCTTAGACCGGTCTGGAACCGGTCCGGAGAAGAACCTGCACGACCGCGTCCATAAAGCAACACAATCGCGACGAAACGGAGTGCAAAGCAATTCAGCACTGATGGTGCAACGCGGCCACGTCAGATGTGCAAAGCGGCCGCGTCAAAATGGCATGTTTTCGAAGACTTTCCGTTTCCAAGTAGGAAACTGATTCTAAAGCCTCTGGATTGTCCCGAAGTCTATAAGAGGGCGAGCGAGGCTCGTTTTTCAGAGAGACACATAGGATTCTTAACTTAATTTCACACTTGTGCATCAGAGTAGAAGGGTGAGAGTGAGAAGACGAAGATCGAGAAGCCGACATAATCGGGTTTATTTACTTCTTTTCTAGTGTTTATTTCTTTAAAATGTATTCAATGGATAGTTGTATGACATTGATACTACGTATCCTAGGGTTAGAGAGTAGTGTTTTATGACAATTTTGATTTAAGTTTTGATTTATAGACTCCTATTTTAGTTATCTATCTATATGTTTGTTTTATTCCATAACTGAGCATAAATTGATCACTCGGGCTTATTTAGCAATTCCGCTTCGAGAGAAGGGAATTGTTAATAGACGTACAATATAACGTAGTTATATATGACTGCCTAGGCAGGGGTTAAAGGGTCTTTTGGGAGTTGTTAAGACTAATTGACTCGAGAGAGTAGTTGTTCTAATCAATCTACGACTTAGTCGCTTCAAGAGAAGGGCTAAGTTATTTAAGTGCCGTATAATAGATACAAAAATTTATTTAAAAGTCTATAAGTTAAACTTAATCATTATTGGAGTAATTCATGAAATCGATGCCCTAGGATACATTCTCGTTAATCAGAATTTCCTCATTTGTTAAGTCAGTTAATTAGTTTAAGCAATTTAGTTTATTAAAATCATTCACACAATTTGAGTGTCTAGTTAGGATAATCCTAGACAATTAGGGTATCAAACTACGTTAACCTGTTCTCTGAGGATCAACCTTGAATTTCCCTATACACATCTACACTCGTATACTTGCGGCATTTTAGGGTTAATTAGGCCTGTCAAGTTTTTGGTGCCGTTTTCGGGGAATAGTTATAGCGTTTTAGTTTTTATCCTGAATAATAGGAGGATATTAGACTAGATTTTTATTTTCCGTAATTTCAATTTAGTTATTTATTTTTCATTTTTTATTTATTTATTTAATTTTTATATTACGTGGTATTACTTTTTGGTGGTGTTTCAGGTTTTCGTATGCAAAGTAGGTCAAAAGTGAAAGAACAACTTGTCCTTTTGGACCCTAAAATTGAAGCAACTGCCCGTAGATACCGTACGAGAAGAAATTTCACATTTGAGATGGAGAACATTCCACATAACCTAACCCAAGAGGAATCACTGACGCGAATATTGGGGGCTTTAGCCAGTTTAGATGACAGAGTCACCAATTTGCAAGCAGCAACAACCACCACAATAGCGAAGGCAAGCTCAGATTGTGCATGATGATACAGACGAGGACATCATGCCCATAAGTGATTGTCTTCGTCCCATGCCAAATCAACCAACTGGAAGAGTGCAACCGCCACCACTGAATATACACAGTTTTGAATTAAAGCCCGTGCTAATAAACATTGTTCAGCAGAATCAGTTTGGTGAAAGCGCATTAGAAGACCCCAATGTACATCTGAACAAATTCCGCAGATTGATTGAGACTATAAAGATGAACCATGTGCCACACGAGCAAGTGAAGATGAGGTTATTTCCGTTTTCTCTGAAAGATAAAGCACTGCAGTGGTATAACTCATTCCAAGTCATTCAACATTAGTGAACCTATACACACAATCCAACATTATACAATCAATAATCACAAAACTTCAATAAGTCTCTACTAGTTTCTAGAAATCAATAATTCCTAGTTAATCAAAAAGATTTCCCTAGTCCTAATTGATTCTTAAGTAGTTATGATCTTATTACACTACAATAAAATAATTAAATGGCTAGGAAAAATTTGGTAGGTAATAATCCCAATTCTGTAGGCATTTATATTTGCCTACGGAATACCAACGAAAAACAACAGTAGGGACTTTGCTCGTAGGTGATTTTTTTGCCTACGAAAATACAATCTGTAGGTAATTACCTACCGATTTTCCTTTGCAGATTCGTAGGCATTTTGATTATAAAATTAAATAAAATTTCGTAGGTAAAATATCAACTTCAGAATATTTCGTAGGCAATTCTGTAAGCAAATTCGCAACCAAAATTTTTGTATGCAAAAGTTTTATTCGAAAATTTAATTAATAAACCTATTTTTGTTATTTGCCTACAGACTAGTTCTGTAGGTAATTTCTCTGTATATATAAATATATATATATATATATATATATATATATATTATAGCATCATATTTATTGGTTCCAATTTTTTTGAAATACCTGTAATCAAACCAAGACCATTAAGGGTACTTTACAAACATAAAAATAGCTCAATAACTTGTAAAAAACCATACATAAACATTAATATATAGCCAAAAAGAATAAAATCATTTATATAAACAATATTCCCCAAAGTAGCAGAATATCTGAATTCCTAATAAAAGGCAACTACAACAAAATATATCCACCAATCAGAAAAGTAATAGTAATCTCCAAAGTAGCAGATTATAGAACAAAATATATGCAACAATCACAAAGTTCCTACAATCACAAAATATGTCTGCAACTCTTTGGCGTTCAAAAGTACTTCTGACAACAAAAAGTACCGGTGGAATAACATGCAAAACTTATCAAATAGAAAAGGATTTTTTTTTCTTTTTTTTTTTTGTTACAACATGCATTATCAAATCAATTGTGAGAACACAAGTTGTTCAAATAAAATCGAACTGAAAAAGTAATTGGTTTTTTTATTATAAATGGTTTGCAAATGCTTTTCCCAAATGTTTTTTCAGCTTAAATCTCTAATTTCAATCACTTCTTTAAAAGCAAAAGCAATTGCAAACAACCCTGAAGTGCAAAATTGGCCATGAGACATTAACTTCTGCTTCAATACCATGAAACCAATATTATCATGAGACTAAATGTTACTAAAAAAATGCTAGTAGCTGTCACATCCAACAACCTAAGGTTCATGTAGTTACTGTATCATTCATTTTCATGATAATTGTTTTGGCTTTATCAGAAACTATAAGAATTATTGTTTGATCAGTTTCTAATTGTTGTTAGGCACATGGTTATATTTGGGGTCAGTGTTTCAGATGTAATGATACCAATAATAAAGCATTTCTTAGGATATAGATACAAGTTGAATTCAAGTACAGGGAAACAAAATCCGAAGAGCTCTAGAATGATCACCTTACTTCTAGCGATGAAAGTCACGAGGCTTCAATCATTGCACGTATGCGCTCATCTATTTGACGCTGTAGTTCTTCAGCAAAGTGTTGCTGCATGTCCTAAAAAATCTTTCTTCTTTGAATCTCATGTTGCTCCCGCATGTCCTCGATAAGCTGATCTTGGTGATCAAGTCGACGTTTCAACTCACGAATAGTGTGTTGAGCCTCAAGTCCTTGTGTAGAAGATGAAGACTTATCCTTTTTGTAATATTCACACGCTAAGGAGCCAAGCCCAAACACAACATTCTTAGTGCTCATTCCACCGACAGAATCATAATACAATTTTTCTTCATCAATCTCTTCATTATTTTGTACCATTTTCACCATATTCTCCTCGATAGTATCCTTGATATCATTTGCAAGATAAAAAAAGCACTTATATATTTAAAAATTATAAATCAATTGGATTTCTCAGTGGTAAAAGTTTTCCCATCACCTTTCCTTGTATGATTTTTAACGTATACATCTTGAGGAAAATCCTTCCGTCCCAATACTACAAACTGCACAACATATACAAGTCAATGCATAAACGGTAGTTAACATAAAATAGAAGTATGTAAACTGAATTTTGTATAAACTTTTACAAGTTTTTCTACAACCTTGAAATGGGTGATAGAGCCTGCATTGTGAGTAGAAGGTGCAGGGGCACTAGCACTAGTAGAACCACTTCTTCTATTTTTTTAATTCTGTTCAGATTTGTGTTTAGCCTCTGGTGTGTCCCAATATTCCAGCCAACGTTTGTGTGTATCTTCTTCCATGTACTTTGGCTTCATCCCCCTGCTCTTGATTTCACTTAGCATGTCACTATAGCGAGCACTGACTTTCTTATCCCAAGCATTACGAACTTTTCTTTGGGTATATATCTCGTCATCCCAATAGACACTTTTCTGCAAGCAATGTGGGGTGACAAGAAATTATTCGGGAAAGTGAAATAACAATGTCTACGTAGCCTTCTTAATGTGACAGTTGAAACAATAAATATATTGTGGTTTATATTTATTATTTAGATAAGTGCACTAGCTAATTATCAAAGCTAATATTTTATACAGCACAAAGTTACATTCATGATCCAATTTCGGACATTAACAAAACATGAGCAGTCTTTTGTTAAATATATTAGTTACAACTTGCAAGAAACATTTTGCAAAAAATGAGAATGTAACAATTCTTTAGCACAAAAATATGGCCTCAAGTTGCTAAAACATTAGAATCTTTCAAATGACAGTGAAGTGTAAGTTGCTAAAAAATTAGAATCTTTCATGTGTCCTAAAAATCTAACATGTGAAATATAAAATTTTGGAAATAAAATTTTATCCCAATGCCATTATTCTTACCTCAAACTCAGAGAAATAAAAGGTTTTTGTTTCTTGGGAAACTTTTTTCCATGTAAACCCCTCGTAATCTTGTCTTTCCTAAAAAACCTTCCTTATAGCTCGGGAGCAAGCTCCAGATGACTCTATGCTACACCTTCAAAATTGAATGACATTGAATATTATAGGCACATGTATATGCAGTAAAGACGCTTACTCTAATACAAGTGTTCGTTGACCCAACTAATTTTCTAATTGCTAATAAGCATCAAACATGTCCTGATAAACCATCAATACTTGCTTCTATCGATCAATTGTTACACATATTGTTCATCGTTTTCTCATGTAGCACCCTGTTCTAATATGATTCAACTCATTCCCGTCTTGTTATTCTATGTCAAATCTGAAGTAATATACTTCTTCAACAGGTTGATACAATTATACAAATGAAAGTTCTTTAAGGGCACAAAACTTTGAAGAAGTTTGCATACAATACTATCTCTTTTCTTTATTTAATTAAATAAACAAGTTTGCATGCACCTAAGTGGAGACATTTGTCTTTCTTTGGTGGCATGTACATGATGTTCCATGTGATTATTGATACCAATGATGCTTAAGTATATCAACTAGTAACAATTCAAAGTGGAGATAACTACTTTTGTGTGTGAGTTGTACATAAATCTGATATTTGGTCTTCTACAATGACAATTAGTTCACCAAAATTGCAAGAATTCACCTTTAATTGCATGGAAATACATCACTAGCAAGTTTGTAGGCCTACTAACACCCTAATGGAAAATCTTGTAGATTAAACTAGTTGGTCATTTGCTAATGCAACTCGTGAAGATGGAATAGTTTGGATATAACAAGTATGCTTCAGAAAACTGTACAAAGACAATGAAGTACAAGTCGACCATATCCTCAATTAGAAGTAAGTTAAATGCACTTACATGTCGCCTTGACGTAAATACATAAAAATGCGTCCAATGGAAGTCCTAGAATTTGTCAAAGATGCAGGGATTTGTGATGACCTTGTTGAATCTTGAGGTGGTGATGGTGCATGTCCAGGTGCAACTTGATTTGGTGTCTCCGATACATTTAAACTATCTTCTATACTCTGCCCCATCAGGCCCTCAGTGTTGCTCCTTGGCTGCCCAAGATTGGCAAGAATCCTGGTACCATTTGCTCTTCTAGACATTTCTACAATACAAGTCATGAACACAAATACATATACAATGAAATATCAATTCAACATAGAAATGCTATTCAAAGTTGCAAGCATAAATATAAGTAAAAATGTCATATAAACAAACAACTAAATGAAAAAAAAAGTTTTATCTATTCTCCTGCACCTTCATCTTCACTCTCATATTGATGTTTTCTGAATTTGACTCAATTATTGGCTCATCTGAAACTTCTTCTTCATCTTCACCCAAATCAATAAGTTCACCAGTTAGATCATTCAAAGGATTAGAATCATCAATGTTTGCTAATGCCTCACTGAACTCCGAAATAACCGACTCATCTTTTTGGAATGCTTTGTTAATTACAGGAACATCGACCACCTATCTCGCTTTCACCTTAAATACCGCCAACCAATCAGACTTATCTCTTCTTGAGCTTGGATATGGGACATAATATACTTGTGCAGCTTGCATAGCGAGAATGAAAGGCTCATACTTATTGAGTTTGCGCCTATGGTTAATATCTACCAACGCATATTGTTTGTGTACCTTCAGACCGACATTATTTGTTGGATCAGACCACTCACACTTAGAAAATATGGTACGCTTAATAGGTAGCCCAAGGTACTCCAATTGTAAAATCTCAGACAAACGTCCATAGTAATCACTTTCGGTCTCGCTATAATTTATGCCCTTAATGCAAACTCCACTATTTGAAGTTGACCTTACCGAACCATGTGACTCGATATGAAATTTATATCCATTAACGAAGTAGACAGGAAACATCTTCACTGTTCTTAATGGGCCATGTGCAAGTGATTTGATAAAATTGTTGTTCACATTCTGACGAGCCTACAAAAGAAAGTAATAGACATTAAAATCCATATACGAGAAAATAGATTTATATAGATTTTAAATAAACAAATCAAACATTTACGTAATTTTGAAACCATTTAGCAAAATTTGTATCAAGCTGAATGTCAAGCTCGTCATTGTTGATGCTCGGTGACGCTTTTAGTAATTCCTCAGTAAACACACTTTGAATATTGCAAAATACTTTAGAAAATTACAGAATATTAGCTGAAAATAGAATAAGAGTCAACAATGAAAAATTCTTACTTGACATAAGGTTCAATCTCCTTGCAATTTAGTAATATATATATGTTTGAGCAGCATGATATTCAGTGCTAGTCAACATCCTTGATTTTTCTTTTCCATATGGTCGTCCAGGATATTCAAAGATTGATAAATTTCCAGGAATATGTTTAGGATCACCACCATCATCATTGCGGGCAACTTTTCGTAAGCTTGTGTAAACATGAGGCTCAAAATAGTACGGACAAAATGTAGAAGCTTCTTCTACCAAGTATGCATTACAAATTGAGCCTTCCACTTTTGCTTTATTATTCACATTCTTCTTTAAGCGTCGCAAGAACCTATACAAAACACATATCAATAATTATACGCAAGAATTCAACTACTTCAAAAAATAAAATATATTACCTTTCAAAAGGATACATCCAACGACATTGCACCGGACCAGCTATTTTTGCTTCATATGGTAAGTGTATTGGAAGATGTTCCATGGAGTCGAAGAAACTAGGAGGGAATATACACTCCAATTTGCAAAGAACGACAGGAATTTCTTTCTCAAGTCTAGCCATGTCTTCGATTCTAATTGATGTAGATGTGTTCTCTTTGGAAAATAAACTTAGCTTTGTTATGGCCTGCCACACATTGGCTGGAAGAAGCTCACGAAAAGCAACAGGCATCAACCTCTGCATAAAAATATGGCAATCGTGGCTTTTCATACCAAACAGCTTATACTTTTTCATATTTTAACGCATCGCCCCATATTTGAAACATAGCCTTCAGGAAATTTAAGATTTTTAACCCATTCACACAATATCTTTTTCTGAATCGTATCTAACATGTAGCATGCTTTTGGATATTTCTCGGTAGCTTCATTCTTTTCCAGTTCAGGCCTTTGGCTAAGTTCTTCAAATCTGCTCTTGACTTGTCATTGTCTTTAGTTTTTCCCTCAATATTCAATAACGTATTGAAGATATTGTCCAAGACATTCTTCTCAATATGCATCACATCAAGATTATGCCTTATTAAATTTGTACTCCAATAAGGCGAATCCCAAGATAGACTACGCTTTTTCCATCCACAAGTCTTACAAACTGGACCATTGACCACTTCACCATCAATTTTAGTTACTTTCCTCAACCCCAATTCTTCTATCTCATGTAATATTTGAGTATCGGTCTTCACAGGAGGTGCTAGAGACATCTCAATTCTGTTCTTGAGAAAACAAGCATTGTTACGCATAAAAGGATGCCCAGATGGCAGGAATTTTTTGTGATTATCGAACCATGATGTCTTTCTACCACTGGTAAGCGTGAATGCCTGTGAGTGTTCCATGCAATATGGACAAGCAAGTTTTCCAGTTGTACTCCAACTGAATAACATCGAGTATGCTGGAAAATCATTGATAGTCCACATTAGTGCAACTCTCATTGTAAAATTCTGTTTCTTTGTGACATTATATGTAAGCACACCCACATCCCACAGTTGCTTGAATTCTGCAATCAAAGGTTGAAGATACACTTCTATTTTTTGTTTAGGATTGTTGGGTCCCGAAACAATAATAGTTAAGAACATGTACGCCTCCTTCATGCACATCCACGGTGGCAGATTGTACGGAGTGACTATCACTGGCCATGAGGAATATTGTTGGCCCGATTGACCAAAAGGTTGAAAACCATCTGTACACAAACCTAATCTAACATTGCGACTCTCAGAAGAAAAAGTAGGATGCATGCAATTGAAATGCTTCCATGCCTCAGAATCAGATGGATGACACATTTTTCCATCTTCTTGTTGATGTTCTGCATGCCATCGCATGTGAGGTGTTGTTACTTCTGAAGCATATAGACGCTGTAATCGAGGTGTTAAAGGAAAGTAATACATCATCTTGTATAGCACATCCTTCTTGTGGTTTGACTTTCGTGTCTTATTCTTGTATCTTGTGTCTTCAGAGAATTTGCAGCTGATTAAGGCACTATCAACACCCCAATATATCATACAACCATTCGGCAATAATCAATCTTTTCAACTGGAAGACTAAGGCCTTGAACTAACTTCTTTGTACTATAGAAATTATCCACCATTTTGTTCTCCCTGGTAACACTTCTTTTATGAATTGGACAATATCATCATAACATCTCTAAAAATAGTGATGTTCAGACTTCATATACAATAATCGTGCCACTGCTGATATTTGTGAATGATTTTTGCACCCTTGCCACAATTTTTCATCAGCAGCATTAAGCATATCATAGAATTTTTGTGCAGCCGAATTAGGGACTTCATCCATATCCTCTGTTAAGAATTCAGGCCTAACAGCATCAAGAATCATTTGTCGGTAAGGATTTGTAGGAGACGTATCAGTGTGTGTAGGAACATCCATACCACAATCCTCTAATTCTATATTCACATATGGTTCCCCATGTTGATTCCATTCATAATAGTCAGGAATAAATCCTTTTCTAAATAAATGTATCCTCACCTCTTCAGCTTCTTGGAATTTTCGATTATGACACTTTGTACATGGACATCTGATCTTAGTCATATCAGACATTCTTGGCTGGTTGAGAGCAAAAACAATAAAGGTTTCTACCCCTTCTACAAAATCTGGATTAATGGTTCCGCTGGTGTTACGCCTGACATACATCCATTGTCGATTGTTTCTCATATTGTCAAATGGAAGGCTGCCTATAGCTATTAAACAATGCAATATATGATGAAGTGGCACAAAAATTAAACTGATTATCCTACACTTCAATTCTTAGAAATCTAAACAACACATATGGAACAAAATTAAAATGATAAATAATATAACCTGTTACTCCTAACTTATGTATAGTGTCCAATAAAAAACTTAAAATCCTGTTGTGAAACATCAACAAAACAATCGAGCTTAGAACCACTAACAACAAATATTGCCATGATATATAAAATAAACATACAAAATTTATATTATACTCAAGTAAATTTATCTATTACCTGCTTATGAGCACGTGAACTTGCAGCAAACCTTCTAATGTTATATAAGCAAAACATTTTAGGCGAGTTAATCGATTTTATGAACTACTTGACATTAGATTTAATAATAGATTAAAATTGTAACAAATTATAAGGTTAAATTAATGGAGCTAGGTCAGAAATATAAAGTTGTTGGATGTTCTAAATAATAACAAGTCTAAATAATGGCAAGTCTAAATATAAAAGCTTATGCCTCTGAAATGAAAAATGAGCTCGTTTACTACCTAATAAATAAAAGAGGAAAAGAACATTAAATGTAAAGGATGTCAAACTAACATTAGAAAAAAACCCAGATTCCTAAATGCAGCATCACTTAGTCTCAAATGAAACTAATTGTACCAATTTCAAAACTCTACAACAAATAATCATTTTTAATCTTTTTTTATCAAACTGAAAGTGATGGCAACCGAATTCTCAACCCCAAGAGTAGAGGTGGCAAAATCTCCCCTGTCCGACGGGCCGGCCCATTAGGCCCGATATTTTAGATGGGTTGAACTATAAAAATATAGGCCCAACGTACTATTTGGTCCGACCGACTAGGCCCGATGGGCAAAAATCCCGACAGACCCCGGGCCGACGCCGATAATTTTAGTATATTATAGGGGAATACCCTGGGTCGGACCGACTAATTTTAGGCCCGACCAAATTTTGAACCGGCCTGACCCATCCGAAATATGGCGTTGGCCCGAATCGGGCCGGGCCGTCCGAATTGCCACCTCTATCCAAGAGCAAGATTTAGAAATAATTACTCCAACCAATATTGAATGTCAAACATAAAAGGTAAAATGACAAGAATCACACACACACTTCTCACCCTATATATTGCTTCACACTATGTATACATATGTGATCATCTAAAACCAAATAAACTTAGACACACATTTACTGCTACTTTTACTTTTCTTCTAGGTAATAATTTCTAGATTATACTTGAAGATATTGCTTTTTATTTGAATGGCTACTTGTGATTATAATTTAATCACATCCGAAGTATGGACAAACAGAGACGCCCTTTTTAAGCTTATTCTACACCACCCAAGAGAGTAGTGCTTCACTTGGATGATCCATCATATACTTGGAAAGTGTATGAGGTTCTAAAGGCTAATTTCATTTTTATCTCCATACACTTTCCAAGTGTATGGTGAATCATCCAAGTGGGGCACTACTCAATATAAAAGAATTTGATTTCTAGCATTTGTCCTCCTTTAAAGTTCCTATGTTTTATTGTAAATTATTCAATATTCTAAATTTAGGGTATTATATAAAAGTATTTGATTTATATCCTACTCAAAATTTGCCCTTATTTGGTAAAAAATTACCTCATGAGCTTAGTAAAAAATAAATAAAAATATCACGTAAGACGAACTCCTAACTCCGTCTATAAATGGGGCCCCCTTTAATTGAATTTTTGGGTCCATCTATAGCATCAATCTTACTAATCGAAGTGGTGAAACCGACTTAACTTCCCAATTGTGGTGCTTGGTAGGAGTAGCACGTACATGCTTGAAATGTTATCTCATCAGATATTTAATCTAATGTTATCTCATAAGATATTTAATCTATAAATATATAATCAATTCACCATAAAAATACATCATTAGTAACCTCACACACACACTCGCAGATCTATATAGAGAGAGTAGAGTTGTGATAATGGAGATGGGAGGCTACCACTTTTACAAATCAAGGCTTATCAAGATATATATCTTGGTAGTAATTGTATCTTGTTACAACAACATAAGGTGATTTATTTATTTGATTCTTAACACCAACACCATCTCATCCATCATGATTTTTATTTTATTTTCTGTTAGTGTGATTAATTTCTTTATATTGTAAAAAACAATTGGGGTTCTGCTTTCAGAGATATCAGTTCATGCCTAGCTATCTCTGTCATGGCAGTTTTGGTAGATCCTAGCTTCTTTGCATACTCCAATTCACTTGTAAAATTTTAGTCAGTCGGCTAAATTAAGTAAACATAAATTATTTTTTTTGAACTACCAATGTCTCTGCTATGATCTACTCTGTTAATTACCTTTGGTTTTTTCCCTCATAGTCACAGATGCTGCTAGCTCAGAATACAAGTAACACAACTTATTGATGCTCAATCCTCATTGGAACATGGAAATAAATTTCATCCACAAGGAACTCAGAGAGAGCGAGAGAGAGAGAGAGAGAGAGAGAGAGAGAGAGAGAGAGAGAGAGAGAGCGTAACAGAACCAGAACGAAACCAGGATAAACTCAAATTCTAATACTCATAGTCTAGGATTGAATTACGAGACATTAACGTCGTAAATGAAACAATTGTTACAAAATTTATCACCTAACTCAAATTTTTGCGCGACATTCAGTTGTAACCACGCAATGAGGTTAAATATCTCGCTAATAATGCAGAATAAACAGAAGATTAAGAGCTTGAAATTCCTCAGAAGAATTCAAAGATTAGAAATTCATTACTGATTGTGCACGAGAGTGATGATGGGGGAAGAGAAATTTATTTTGCAACTATAAGAAAAGTTTGTTTATGAACCTGAACGAAAGAGACAAAAGAGCATCCGATTCCTTGTTTGATCGCCATCAATGATGAATTTTAGAGTTTCAATTTTTTCTGAAAGAAAATTATTTGGAAAAGGGGGAAGAGAACACTTAGGAGGGAAATAAATAGATTTCGCGCTTCTCCTGAAAGTTTTATTTTACTTTCTTTTGGCAGCTTAGAAAATAATAAAAATATAAAAAAAAATACCTCTTAAATCCATAGGTAATTTCATAGGGAATATATTAAAAGAAATATATATATATATATATATATATATATATATATATATATATGCCTAGGAAAAATTTTGTAGGCAAATAATTTATTTTTCACCTACCACTATTCCGTAGGAAAATCCCTAGGTGTATATATGCCTAGGAAAAATTTGGTATGTACATAATTTTCTTTTCACCAACCACTGTTTTGTAGGAGAATCCGTGGGTGCGACTATTTTTCCTACGAATTATTTCGTAGCTAAATTAGGTTCAGTTGTTTCATTGCTAATTCTGTAGGTAAAATAATAGAAAAAATTTTGTAGACAATTTGTAGGTAATTCAAATTATTTAATGACAGAATTGTTTTTGTCAGTAAATTTTGTAACTAATTAATTATTTTCTTGTAGTGTTATGCTAGCAACAACTGAATTAATTTCTCATTGTGTAACCCCCTATTTTGTGCTCGACTGCTAAATTTATCAATTGAACTCTTTATCTAGTGAATTTTTTAATCATACAAACTTAAGGTATGCAACCTAAACTTGATTCATCATTGTATCACACATGAAAGCACAATAGGAGGCATAAACTAAACGAAAAACTCATTCCAAGTTATGCACACAACATGATCGATAAAAGTCCTTGTTATGATCAACTCAAACTCACACAAGATAAATGAACAACAAAATTCGAACAAAAAACAACCAAGAAACGGCCGAACAGTATTCAAGCGCAAGAACATAAATAAAATGATGAACTCAGGGATTTTACGTGGTTCGATCCAAGATGATCTACATCCAGGGAGGTTCTATGCACCTCAATTCACTTCACTACACAATCAATTACAAGAATCACCCAGAAATCTAGCAAACCCCAAATCACAACATGATTTGGAACAGAAATCCTAGAGATCTAATTCTCTCAATTGCGTAATGTTTACAAAGGGAAAACTATATCAATTAGCTCGGATTTACAAGTGATTACAATGTATATAAGTATCGGAGCTCGAATCTTGAAGATGAGAGAGCAGTAACCAACTTTGGCTCAATTGTTCCAAGTTGCAGAAATGGGGCTTTTACAACGGTTTGTCTTGCAACGGATTAAAATCGTCGTATCCAACGGTTATAACAACCACCAACCCGGTTCCCTTTTAACCTCTTCACTGAATTGAGTTCAAACCCGGTTTTATGTCCCCGGTTCTTCAAACACCAAACCCGGTTCTGAAATCCTCACAACTTCTACTTCATACAATGAGTCACTTGATGAAATTGAACTAACATTCACAAATCTCCACCTCAATGAAATCAAGTGCATATCCTTACCTCAACCTGAATCTGTTCTTTGAATATTAACCACATTGTTCAAGCTTAATCAGGCCCGAGCAATGCACTACCTTGTTCCCAGACATTGCTTTGGTTAAGAAATCAGCAGCATTGTCACTAGTATGAACTTTCTTAACCTCCACAGACCCTGCATCTATCACATCCCTTGCAAAATGTAACCTGACATCTATATGCTTGGATCTTTCATGGAAAGCCTGGTGTTTTACCAGATGTAGTGCACTCTGATTATCACAGAATATGGTCACACACTCCTGCTTAATTCCTAGATCCTTAAGAATCCCTTTCAACCACACAACTTCCTTAATTGGTTCTGTCAATTCTATATATTCAGCTTCTGTGGTAGATAAAGCTACTACAGATTGCTGTACACTCCTCCAACTCACTGCAGTACCGCTATAGAGTAAACACATATCCTGTGATTGATTTTCTGGTATCAACATTCCCTGCAAAATCAGCATCTGCAAATCCTACCAATGGAATAGATACATCTGTCTGTTTCTGAAATCTCAGCCCCAGATTAACTGTTCCTTTTAAGTATCTTAACACCTGCTTCAAGGCATCCCAGTGAGCTTTCCCTGGATTTGACATGTACCAACTAACCAGAGATACACAATATGCTAAGTCTGGCCTGCAACAGATCATGCCATACATCAAGCTACCAACACCACTTGCATATGGTATATTTTTCATATATCTAACTTCTTCTGCAGTTCTTGGACTCTGCTCCTTGGACAATTTGAGTTGTTGACTTACTGGAATACTCAACGATTTGGCCTCATGCATCTGAAATCTCTCCACCACTTTCTGAAGATAATGCTTCTGAGACAACCATAAGCTTCCAAAACTCCTATCTCTTATTATACTCATGCCCAAAATCTTCTTTGCATCTCCAAAATCTTTCATGTCAAACTCAGAACTCAACTTATTCTTCAGCACGTGTATTTTATGCTTACTCCTACTTGCAATAAGCATGTCATCCACATATAGCAACAAATACACAGGATCGACACTAGTACTCTTATCAAAGTATACACAATTGTCATACAGACTTCTGACAAAACCTGCTTTTAACATGAACCCATTAAACTTTTTATTCCACTGCCTTGGACTTTGTTTCAACCCATACAATGATTTCTTGAGAAAACATACCTTCTCTTCATTTCCTGGAATCACAAAACCCGCAGGCTGTTTCATATATATATTCTCAACCAAGTCACCATGCAAAAATGCAGTTTTAACATCTAGTTGCTGCAACTCCATGTCTTCTTGTGTTACTTTTGACAACAGTAGTCTGATAGAACAATGTTTCACCACAGGAGAGAAAACCTCATTGAAATCAATACCTTCCATCTGAGTAAAACCCCTTGCCACCAATCTTGCTTTATATCTTATCCTTTCTGAGTCTCCAGCTTCAATTTTCTTCTTATATATCCACTTGGAACTTACCAACTTTTAACCTTTAGGCTTATCAACCAGTTTCCAAGTACCATTTCTTCCCAGCGATTCCATTTCTTCCATCATTGCACTAACCCAGTACTCACTTTCACCACCACTGACTGCTTCTTTGAAGTTATGTGGTTCTTAGTGTTTTATATCTTTAGCAATACTCAGTGCATAATGTACACTCCCAGCCTGCCCATAGAAGTCTGGTCTTTGAATTTGCCTCCTTGGTCTATCTCTGGCAATACTATAGTTTCTTAAATTTGTATTTTTGGATTGCACATCTTCTTCCTCTGATGAGCTGTCACTTGAGTGTTCACTCAAGTTCTCAACCCTTTGAGAATTTGAATCTGTCTGAGTCTCCGCCTGAACTGATAATCTTTCTGCTTCAGTAGTTCCATCATTTTCTTCTTGGCTTCCAGTGGAGTGATATCCCATAACTGATTCATTGAACTTCACATCTCTGCTTATCATGAGTTTATGATTCCCAGGTTCCAAGCACCATAACCTGTATCTTTTTATTCCTTCTGGATACCCCAAAAATACACACCTGTATGCTCTTGGATCAAGTTTGTCTGACTTCGTATGTGCATAAGCCAGGCATCCAAACACCTTCAAACCTACATAACTTGGAGCTCTACCACTCCACACTTCTTCTGGTGTTTTGAACCCTAGAGATGATGAAGGTGATTTGTTGACTAAATAACATGCTGTATTGATTGTTTCTCCCCAAAAGACCATTGACAGTCCATCATCAATTAAAATACATCTCACTCTTTCAAGTATAGTTCTGTTGAATCTTTCTGCAAATCCATTATGTTGAGGATTCATTGGGACTGTTCTATGTCTTGTAATTCCTCTCTCATCACAGAAATTTGTAAACTCAGTGATAGATACTCTAAGCCATTGTCTGTTCTCAAATGCTTGAGTTTCTTACCCCTTAAAGTTTCCATCTGAACTAGCCATGTCCTGAATTTAGTGAAGGCATCACTTTTGTTTCTTAACACAAACACCCACACTTTCCTGCTGAAATCATCAATTACAGACATAAAATATCTTCCTCCTCCATGAGTTTCAGTTTTGGATGGTCCCCAGATATCTGAGTGAACATAATCTAGAGGTTCTTGAGTAATGTGTATCCCCTTAGCATATGGCAACTTCAATGATTTGCCTAATGCACATTTATCACAAAATTCAAGTGTCTGGTTTCCAACCTCTCCAATTATGCCTTTCGTGGATAGTTCTTTTAGTCCTCTTTCCCTAATGTGCCCTAACCTTTTATGCCACAGTGTTAATTCATTCTTGCCTAGAATATTTCCCACACAACTAACCACAGGTTTTCCCATCAAAATAAACAGACCATTATGTTGTCTTCCTTTGATCACCAGTTTGTTCCCTTTGGTTATCTGTAACTGACCATCAACTGACTTGAATTCACACCTAGTAGCAATAAGAGATCCTAAAGAGATTAAGTTTCTCTTAAGACCAGGCACATACCTCACATTGGTGATTGTTCTTGTAATTCCATCAAACATATTGATGTTTACTGATCCAGTGCCTTGAACTCTACAGGATTGATCATTCCCTAGCAATACACACCCTCCATCTTCTTTCTTGAGATTATGAAACCATTCTTCATGAGGACACATATAGAAAGAGCAACCAATGTCCAATACCCACTCCATCTCCATTTTTGACTCAGTAACATTCAGGACTTCTGGTGTGTCCTCTTCATGTTCAACTGTAGCAGCTTCAGCACCCTGGCCTTCTTTCTTCTTCATCTTCTGTGGACAATCCTTCTTTAGGTGCCCAATTTGCTTACACTTGAAGCACTTCTTGTTTTCTACCCATTCTCCAGATTTTTTCTGAACATTATTGCCACTTTTAAAGTTCTTTGAGGTTTGGCCCTTCTTCTTTTGGTAGTTTCTTCTGAACTTAATGTTTAATCCTTCACCAAATTGAGTTACTTTCTTGTCTCCCTGGTTCTGTAAACATTTGGTCTTTAAAGCAGTAATAATTGAGTCATAACTCAACTTATCCTGCCTCCGAAACATCAGAGTGTCTTTGAAGCTCTCCATAGATCTTGGTAAAGCATTTAACACCATTAGAGCTTTGTCATCATCTTCCATTGTTACCCCAAGATCCTCCAGTTCATCAAGAAGTTTTGTAAACTCATCTAGCAGATAAAAAATTTCCTTTTTCTCTACCATCTTGAAAGTCAGTAATCTCTGCTTGAACACAGCTTGTTTGACACTGATTTAGATTGATAGAGATCCTCCAGTTTGGTCCAGGCGTCAATTGCATTCATACACCTTGATACTTCTCTCAAAGGCTTATCACCAAGGCACATAATGATGAGGCTTAATGCCTTCTGGTCTATTTCACCATATTTGGGTTTCTCAGTCTCTATCCACTCATTTTCTGGCTTGAGAGCATTTACCAACCCATTCTGCACCAGGATCGCCTTCATCTTGATCTTCTATAGGTAGAAATCATTTTTCCCCGAGAATTTGTCCAGGTCCATCTTCATTCCTGAGATCCTTTTCGGCTTCTTGTGCGAGAATGTTTCCCACAGTCGGCGCCACTTGTTATGATCAGCTCAAACTCACACAAGATAAATGAACAACAAAATTCGAGCAAAAAACAACCAAGAAACGGCCGAGCAATAGTCAAGCGCAAGAACAGAAATAAAATGATGAACTCAGGGATTTTACGTGGTTCGATCCAAGATGATCGACATCCACGGAGGTTCTATGCACCTCAATTCACTTCACTACACAATCAATTACAAGAATCACCCAGAAATCTAGCAAACCCCAAATCACAACCTGATTTGGAAAAGAAACCCTAGAGATCTAATTCTCTCAATTGCATAATGTTTACAAAGGAAAAACTATATCAATTAGCCCACATTTACAAGTGATTACAATGTATATAAGTATCGGAGCTCGAATCTAGAAGATGAGAGAGAAGTAACCAACTTTGACTCAACTGCTCCAAGTTGCAGAAACGGGGCTTTTACAACGGTTTGTCTTGCAACGGATTAAAACCTGTGAGGTAATGTTCAATTCATCAAGTGAGCCTATACTTTGTAATATGGTGTGTTGGGAATATGGAACCGGAATCAGGGAGTGAAGAACCGGAGGAATAAATCGGGTTTTAGCGTCAAGAGTACAAGCTGGTCAGAATAAACCGGGTTCGAGGCAGTTGAAGATAACCGTCATTTGTGACGAGGCAGTTGCAGTTCAGTGACGAATAAAACCGTCACATTTGTCCGGTAGCTCAGCTCAACTTCTTTCAGTTAGAACTTCCTGTGCAGTTGCATTCGAGCTTCAATCCATATATCACTGTAAAGCTCTCATTGAGGAGAACATCACTACGTCGAGTAATTTCCTTGTTCTTTAGATTAGAGAGAGTATTTTTAGATTGAGCGTTCGTGCCCTAATTTGTCAACAGAATTGGGCATTTCATTTCTTGAGTGTATTCTCTGTAATTGATTGATGTTCTTAGTGGATTAAGGTGTGCCTTGCCTCCGTGGATGTAGTTCATCTTGAACGAACCACGTTAAATCGGTGTTTGATTCATTTTCAGTTCCTGTTCTGCGCAAGTTCAATTCGGCCACAACTCTGGCCGAACTGCATGTGTGATTTCAAATTGTTTTTCTTCGTACACGTTTCAGAATCTTTGGTGTTGTGTGTTAAAGAGTTTATTTCACTAACAAGTGGCGCCGTCTGTGGGAATCAACTCTCACAGCTTGAAGAAGGGAAGGAATGGCTGGTATGAAGATGGACTTTGAGAAGTTTACAGGGAGAAATGATTTCACACTGTGGAAGATCAAGATGAATGCAGTTTTGGTTCACAATGGCCTTGATCTTGCTTTGATACCTCTTGATTCGTGGGAAGAAAGTGAGAAACCCAAGTTTGCATCAGTAGATAAGAAGGCCCTCAGTCTTATCTTTCTGTGTTTGGGGGATAAACCACTAAGAGAGGTCTCAAGTTGCAAGAGTTCCTCAGAAGCATGGAAGAGATTGGAAGATCTGTATCAATCTAAGTCAGTTTCCAACAAGCTGTTCTTGAAGCAGAAGATGTTGGCCTTCAAGATCACTGAAGATAAGGTAATTTCTGATCAACTTGATGAGTTTATTAAGATGGTTGAGGAATTGGAAGACCTGGATGTGAAATTGGAGGAGGATGATAAAGCATTGATGGTGTTAAACATTCTTCCAAAATCCATGGAAAGCTTTAAGGATGCCTTGATGTATGGGAGAGATGAGCAGCTATCTTATGATGGGATAGTGAAGGCTCTAAGGTCTAAATGCTTCCAGACTCAAGGTGATAAAGGCCTGGTGCAATCTGGAGAAGGTTTAAATGTAAAATTCAAGAAACCTTGGCAAGTGAAGAAGGGACAGAATGCTAAGGATCCCAAGGCAGGAGACTCTAATCCAAAGAAGGGAAATGAATGGGTTGAGAAGAGGAAATGCTTCAAGTGCAAGCAGCCTGGTGGTACACGTGTTTCGTGCACGCACTTTAGGGCACTTTTAGTGTCATTTTAGTATCAATAATGTGCATAATCACGTGTATTTAGTGCTTTTATACTCTCATGGGCAAAATAATGCGTTTGTGCGATTTTTGTGTTAAAACAGGTGAAAACGGGTCGAAAAAGAACCTCAAACGACCGCGGAGTCGAGGGATCGATCGAGGCAACAAAAAGAAGGGTTAATTGAAGATCTCGGCCGAGACAGGACTCAAATCTCGGCCGAGATGAGTCTCCAGGGCATTTATGAAGAGTTGGGCAGAAAGAAGATCTCGGCCGAGACACACAACAGATCTCGGCCGAGAAATGTTGCCAGAGAATTTCAAAGTTTTTCAATGACCCAGATCTCGGCCGAGATGATACTTAATCTCGGCCGAGATAGCCTTTCGACCCATAAACCCTTGAAAACCCCTTTTCACGTCTCGGCCGAGACACACTCCCGTCTCGGCCGAGATTAAGTACCCTGTTTTAAAATCCTGAATGCGATTTTGCCTATTTTCGACTAGCACTTTCTCTCCTTATATATATATCATCCCATTCGAATTTAACCTAACCCTAACAACCTAGAACCCATCCCCCACACATAATCAGCCACTTTTCTCCATTGGAAGCAAGGAAATGGAAGGGGGTTGAAGATCAAGATCTTCAACCCCTAACCTTTGGTTCTTTCTATCCTATTTTCATGTTTTCTTTAATTTTCTGTTATTTTATCTTTGTATTAGGTAAAATGGGTGGCTAACACCCTTAGTTCACTCTTGATTATTGTGGAACCTTGAGTCCAAGACATTTATGTGATTATTACGGTTAATGTTACCGAAAATATTGTGTATTCAAGTGTTTTGTGTTATTTGCTGTTATTGACTCACATTTATGAATTTATTATTGGATTGATCACCCTTTAAGGGATTTGTGAATGTGTTGCTAGAATAGGAGGTCACTATCCGTAATTGTAGGATTTCCGATTCCCGAGTAGCAAACAATAATTATTTATTGGTGATAACACAAAGTTTAACCTCTAAAACCGAGCTTGCGAGTTTTATGTTGAATTTATCTCGTTGTCCTAGTGTTTAATGCATTTGGTGATTGAATCTAAGAGAGCTTTTTCGAGGATTCGGTTAAACTGAATAGGGTTAGTCGAAGAGCTTGTTTTGATTAACTAAGATTAAGGGATAACAAGGCTATTAGAGCTTGTTAATAGTCTTGAGATAAGGGCTAGAATCACAATTGAATAGGGCATTGACAATAGTTACATAAATCGTCCAAGACCTCGGTGAAACATGATCAAGGGTGAATCGTTTTGTTATTTAAAAAACCAAAAACCTATAAAAATCTCTTTATTTGTCTTTGTTTATTTAGGTGTAGTTGTTACTTCATTAACCCCCCACTTCTTTATTGTTTTCTAGCTTATTTACTTTATGTTTCTTCATAATAATAGCTTAACACAATGAAGCAAAATTTGTTCGACCGTTCCTCGTGGGATCGACCCTTGCTTGCCACTCTACTAGTTAGAGTAGTCGGTAAGGTTTAAGTGTATTTTCATACACGATTTAATTTGGTAGTCGGAAACGACGCCTACCACCTGGTCACTTGAAGAAGGATTGTCCTAAGAAACACAAGAAAGGTGGAAATCAAGGGGCAGAAGCTGCTGCCATTGACCATCAAGAAGATCCTCCAGAGGTATTGAATGTTACTGAATCAAGAATGGTAAAGGAATGGGTCTTGGACACAGGCTGCTCCTTTCATATGTGTCCACACCAGTTATGGTTTGATGAACTGAAGAGAGAAGATGGTGGAAATGTTCTCCTGGGAAATGACCAATCATGCAAGGTCAAAGGAGTTGGATCAGTAAGCATAAGAATGTTTGATGGTGTGGTCAGAATCATCTCAAATGTAAGATATGTTCCTGGCCTCAAAAGAAATCTTCTATCTCTTGGTTCTTTGGTAACTAGTGGTTGTCAGTTTAGCTCAGTGGATGGTTTCTTGCATATCACAAAACATGATAAAGTGGTGATTAAAGGTAGACAGCATAATGGGTTGTTTATCTTGATTGGTTCACCTGTTGTTGGGAGTGTTGATATGGTCTTGAGCAGTTCTGAGCTTGTTAAATGGCACAAGAGGCTTGGACACATAGGAGAGAAAGGGTTGAAGGAGTTGTCAAGAAGTGGTGTAATTGGAAACATGGGAAACCAAAACCTGGAGTTTTGTGATCAGTGTGCTTTGGGCAAGTCCAAGAAGCTGCCCTATGGAAAGGGTGTTCATACAACTCAAGAGCCATTCGATTATGTCCACTCTGACATATGGGGTCCTGCAAGGAAAGAGACTCATGGTGGAGCAAGGTATTTCATGACTTTGATTGATGATTACAGTAGAAAGGTGTGGATCATGTTGATGAAGAATAAGAGTGATGCTTTTCATAAGTTCAAAACATGGTTGATTCAACTGGAAAATGTCAAAGGGAAGAAGCTGAAGCACCTTAGGACTGATAATGGATTGGAATACCTCTCTACTGAGTTCACAAACTTCTGTGAAGAAAGAGGAATAAAGAGACATAGGACTGTCCCAATGAATCCTCAACAGAATGGGGTTGCTGAGAGGCTTAATAGGACTCTTCTTGAAAGAGTAAGGTGTATGCTGTTGGATGCTGGGTTGCCAAAGGTATTTTGGGGTGAAACCATTGCTACAGCATGTTATCTCATTAACAGGTCACCCTCATCAGTGATTGGGTTCAAAACACCTGAAGAGGTGTGGAGTGGACAGAAACCAAGTTATGGAGGTTTAAGGGTGTTTGGTTGTCTTGCTTTTGTCCATGTTAAGCAAGACAAGTTAGATGCAAGAGCTCTAAGATGTGTATTTCTTGGATATCCAGATGGAATAAAGGGCTACAGATTGTGGTGTCTAGAGAAGGGAAATCAGAAGATAATCACAAGTAGAGATGTAAAGTTTAATGAGAATGTGATGGCTTATACTTCTACAGGCTCTAAGGAAGAATTTGATGGTGCTAAAGAGACAGAAGAGATATCAATTCAGGTGGAGCATCCTGCTGAAGATGATCACACATCTCAACCACAAGAAAATCTACAAGATAGTGATTCATCATCTGAAGAAGAAGAACAAGCCGGACCTTCACAAAATGTTAGAGAATACAGCATTGGAAGGGACAGGCCTAGAAGAACAATCAACAGACCTGATTTCTATGGTCAAGCAGGGAGTGTTTATTATGCCTTGAGTGTTGCTGAAGACCTGGAATCACAAGAGCCTAGTAGTTTTAAAGAAGCACTAGATTGTGAAGAAGGTGAACACTGGATTCAGGCAATGATTGAAGAGATGGAGTCCCTGGAAAAGAATGAGACCTAGATATTGGTGGATAAACCAAAAGGTCAGAAACTTGTGAGTTCTAAATGGATATACAAGAAGAAACTAGAGACTGCAGGATCCAAACAGGTGAGGTTTAAAGCAAGATTGGTGGCTAGGGGCTTTACACAAAGGGAAGGGATTGATTTTAATGAAGTCTTCTCTCCAGTAGTAAAGCATTGCTCAATCAGGTTGCTTTTATCAAAGGTTACTCAAGAGGACATGGAGCTACAACAACTAGATGTAAAAACAGCATTCTTACATGGAGAACTCAATGAGAAGATATATATGAAACAGCCAGAAGGCTTTGTTGTTCCTGAACAAGAAGACAAAGTTTGTTTGCTGAAGAAGTCACTATATGGACTCAAACAAAGTCCAAGACAGTGGAATAAGAGGTTCAATGACTTCATGATCAGTGTTGGCTTTGTAAGAAGTCTGTATGATAGTTGTGTTTACTTCAACAAGGGTTCAAAGCAAGATAAAGTCTTTCTTCTATTGTATGTGGATGATATGCTAATTGCCAGCAAGAACAAGAAGAGGGTACAATGGTTGAAGGACAGACTTAACACTGAATTTGACATGAAAGATCTGGGAGATGCCAAGAAGATTTTGGGCATGAACATTCTAAGGAACAGAGAAGCTGGAGTTCTTTGGTTATCTCAGAGGCAATATCTACAGAAGGTGTTAGAGAGGTTCCATATGCATGAATCCAAACCTCTCTCCACTCCAGTTAATCTACAGAAGAAACTCTCCAAAGAACAATGCCCAAAGACTGAAGAGGAGGTCATACATATGAGCAATATTCCTTATGCAAGTGGAGTTGGAAGTCTCATGTATGGAATGATTTGTAGTAGGCCTGACTTGGCCTATGCTGTTTCTTTAGTGAGCAGGTTCATGTCAAACCCAGGAGTTGAGCATTGGGAAGCTTTGAAACATGTGATGAGGTATTTGAAGGGTTCAGTGAACTTGTCACTGAAGTTTGAGAAGAAAGTGGATGGAAGCACTGTTGCATTGGAGGGGTTTGCTGATTCTGATTTTGCAGCAAACATAGACACAAGGAAATCTATTTCTGAATTTGTGTTTACCTTATTTGGAACAGCCATCAGCTGGAGAAGTGTACAACAATCAGTTGTAGCACTTTCAACAACAGAAGCAGAATATATCTCTCTCACTGAAGCTATCAAAGAAGCAATCTGGCTCAAAGGGATTTTGAGAGATTTGGACATCAAGCAAAAGTGTGTGGCGATTTACTGTGATAATCAAAGTGCTCTACACCTTGTGAAACACCAAGCATTTCATGAAAGGTCAAAGCACATTGATGTTAGGTTGCATTTTGCTAGGGATATCATTGATTCTGGTTCTGTGGAAGTGAAGAAGGTACACACATTGCATAACCCTGCTGATTTTCTTACTAAGGGTGTACCTGGGAACAAAGTGGAGCATTGCTCAAGCCTGCTGCAGCTTGAGCAATGTCATGAAGAGCATTAACAGAAAGGCAGTGGTGAGGCAGGAAAAAGGCACACATGATTCATTGAGGTGGAGATTTGTGAGGTAATGTTCAATTCATCAAGTGAGCCTATACTTTGTAATATGGTGTGTTGGGAATGTGGAACCGGAATCAGGGAGTGAAGGACCGGAGGAATAAACCGGGTTTTAGCGTCAAGAGTACAAGCTGGTCAGAATAAACCGGGTTCGAGGCAGTTGAAGATAACCGTCATTTGTGACGAGGCAGTTGCAGTTCAGTGACGAAGAAAACCGTCACATTTGTCCGGTAGCTCAGCTCAACTTCTTTCAGTTAGAACTTCCTGTGCAGTTGCATTCGAGCTTCAATCCATATATCACTGTAAAGCTCTCATTGAGGAGAACATCACTACATCGAGTAATTTCCTTTTTCTTTAGATTAGAGAGAGTATTTTTAGATTGAGCGTTCGTGCCCTAATTTGTCAACAGAATTGGGCATTTCATTTCTTGAGTGTATTCTCTGTAATTGATTGGTGTTCTTAGTGGATTGAGGTGTGCCTTGCCTCCGTGGATGTAGTTCATCTTGAACGAACCACGTTAAATCGGTGTTTGATTCATTTTCAGTTCCTGTTCTGCGCAAGTTCAATTCGGCCACAACTCTGACCGAACTGCATGTGTGATTTCAAATTGTTTTTCTTCGTACACGTTTCAGAATCTTTGATGTTATGTGTTAAAGAGTTGATTTCACTAACAAAACCGTTGTATCCGACGGTTATAACAATTACCAACCCGGTTCCCTTTTAACCTCTTCACTGAATTGAATTCAAACCCGGTTTTATGTCCCGGTTCTTCAAACACCAAACCCGGTTCTGAAATCCTCACAACTTCTACTTCATACAATGAGTCACTTGATGAAATTGAACTAACATTCAGAGTCCTCGATGAATAAAACATGTTAAATTCAATATTGTTGCTATTCTTCCACGCCAACCACAATTTTCATCTCAATTTCAACTACAATTAGCACTACTTCTATTCACAATGCAAACAATGTTTCTCAAATATGCACAATCATGTTCCCACCCTCGAAAATTAACATGCTTCAACAATATTCAAGCATAAACAGGGGATTCAAATATGTAAAAGCTTGGTTTAGCTTCACTTACCGGAGAAGTTTAGTCGAAGAGTGTAAATCGGTCGTGCCCTAGTTCGGTCCAATGTGGGTCGAACACTTTGAAAATTTATGGTGCAATTGATGCAATTGTGGGTGTGATTGTGTTTGTGAGTGATTTTGTGTGATTTGATTAGTGTTTATGAAAGAATTTATGAATTGTGTGTGAGGGTGTGTGTTTCGAGTTTGCAAGAGTGAAAAGAGGGAAAAGAGAGTGAAAACCAGGTGTTTGCCCATTTTTAAACCTGAATGTCTGTGACGCGGCCGCGCGAGGTGTGTAATGTGACCGCGTTAGTTTGTGCTCAATTTTGGGCTTTAGGGTTAGATTATGACACGGCCCGGCAAAGGGTGTGGCGCGGTCGTGTTGGTCTTACAGTGTCGAATTATTTTCCTGCAGATTTTTTACGCGGCCGTGTTGTTTTGAGACCAATGCTGAGCTTTTGGAGTGGATTATGACGCGGCCGCACGAAGGGTCCGGTGCGGTCGCGTTGGGTCCACAGTGCTGGAACGTGTTCCAGTGGGTTTTTGACGCGGCCGCGTTGCAAGCTCAGGTTATTGTCTTTGTTTCTTCGTCTTTCGACGCCCGTTTCTTACAACTCTCGTCCATGTTGGTTCCCAAAATATTAAATGCACTAAAAATGCAAGTTAAAACATGAAATTGATTAAAACAATAAAAATAACTAAAATTAAATAAAACGGTAAACATCGGGTTGCCTCCCGACAATAAATTTTACGTCTTCAGTCCGACGACCTTTTTGGTTCTAATTCGGCTTCTTAAGCCGCACTTTCTTCTTAACTGCTTCCCACATCATTGGATTTAGCTGTAAATGCTTAGGTAACAGTTTAGAATTTTCTCAGCCTTTACTCTCTCTTAATGCCTTCTCGACTGTCTTTTTCTTTTTACGCTTTTTGGTTGAACTTCTTTTTGGAGGTTCCTGCAAGTAGAGATGGCAAAATTGGCCCGGCCCGATGGGCCGGCCCGTTTAGCCCGAAGTATAGAGCGGGCTGGGCCGGAATATTAGAGGCCCGAAAAAATTCAGACTTTTTTGGCCCGGCCCGAAAGCCCGCGGGCCGGCCCGATGGAATTGAATTTTTTTCCCGTCACTAATCGAATAAGAAAAATTTAGGAATTAAGTAATATCTTGTGTACTATTTGAAACATGTTTTTCTTTTTTCTCTTTCTAGCAGAGCATAAATGTATCTATTTACCGAGAAATTAAAACATTTGACTAATTTAATACTCTATTTTCTTTAGTTTTATTAGTAGAAGATGGAAAGTGAATTGGATCCAAGCATGCTCATTAATTATTATGTGTCGAAAAATGAAAAATTGATTAACATGTAGTATAGTACGTACACAAAAATTAAATAACTTGTGACATATATATCACTATATATCATCATCCATTCCTTCTTTTTTATTATTATTATTATTGTTATATCTGGGGTTTAAGGCATGCCTATAGATTAATAGATATCATTCATTGCAACGAATAATAATATATTATCTTCCAATCAAGTTTTTTCTTAAGAGAATTAAACTGAAGTTCGCCTCAATATATAATTCTACTTCATGGTTAAAGTAATTAAAAAAAAAAAAAAACTCATTGGTGGGCTTTTTTTAGCCCGATGGCCCGAGGTCCTCCGGGCCGGGCCTGGCATTTCTAGGCTCGAAATAAATCGGGCCCGGCCCGACCCGTCCCGAACTTTTCCTTGGCCCGACAGGGCCTCGCTCGAGCCCGCCGGGCCGCCCGAATTGCCACCTCTGTGACATCATCCAATGAATTATAACACTGTAATGCTCTATCTTTTAGTGACAATGGGAACAGCCTCATCTTCATTTGTTCATGCAGCACATGATTGATCTTTATAGTTTCTGCCAACCTGCGAAATTTATTCAGGTGCACATTCTGATCATCCAGAGCACTACCACCAAACTGGTTCTGCTCCACTATAATTATTAGTGTTGGCTTCAACTCAAAACTATTTGCGTTCAATGGTGGGGGTTGTACTCCTCCGAACTCCTAATTTGGCGTAGGACGAAGACAATTACTTATAGGAGTAGGCATGTCAACGGGGCGGGTCAGGTCGGGTTTCTGAATTTTCTGACCCGCCCCGCCCTTGCCCCGCCCTGCCCCGCCCCGCCCCGTGACCCGCCACGGGACAAAAAAATTTGCCCCATGATCTGCCCCGTACGGGGCGGTTCTGCTCCGCCCCTCCCCCCCGCCCCTATCTTTTTTTTTAAAAAAAAAAAAAATAGTTTTTTTTGTTAAAAAACTTGATTTTTTTTTTTATTGAAGTCAATAGGATTTTAATTTTTAAGTTTACATTAGCTTTGTTTCAATATTTTTAATTTCTTTTTAAAATTTAATTATTAAAAAATAGAATTTAATTATTTAAATTTACTAGATCTAGTCATAATCTAATATATTAGCTAGACATATATATAACATATTATATATAAAATTTTACATTATAAATACATATATATATTTTATATATTTTTGTATATATATACATATCTATATAATAATACATAATATATATTTAAAAGAAAATTATACATACATAGAGGCGGGGCGTGCTCCATTCTGACCTGTATCTGACCCGCCCCGTCCACGAGGCGGGGCGGGGCGTGCTCTATTCTTCATCGGGGCGGATTTTGCCCTGCCCCAAAGGCCTCGGATCGGAGCTGATCGGGGCGGAGCGGGGCGGGGCGGATCAATTTTGACATGCCTATATAGGAGTGATATCCTCATCTGCATCATTTTGTGCAATATGAATTGGTTTCTGCTGCCGTGGTGATTGTTGCTGCTGCAGATTGGTAACTCAATCATCCAGATTAGCGAGAGCTCCTAATATGTGATTCAACACATCCTCTTGAGTTTGGTTCACTATAACGTGTTCCATCTCGAAAGTAGGATTTCTTCTTGTACGGTACCTGGGGGCAGTTGCTTCAATTTCAGGATCTAGAAGGACAAGATGTTCTTTTCCTTTTGATCTAGTTTGCATGCGAACCCTGAAAACACCACCGAAAAGAAATACCACGTAATACAAAGTTGAATAAATAAATAAATAAAAATAAAAATTAAATAACAAAATAAAAATTGCAGAAAAGTAAAATCTAGTCTAGTATCCTCCTATTACTCAGGATAAAAAGTAAAACGCTATACCTATTTCCCGGTAACGGCGCCAAAAACTTGATAGACCTAATTTCTAATCCAAAAATACCACAAGTATACGGGTGTAAATGTGTATAGGGAAAATCAAGGTCGATCCTCAGAGAACAGGCTAACGTAGTAGTTTGATACCCTAATTTTCTAGGATTATCCTAACTAGACACTCAAATCGTGAGATTGATTTTAATAAACTAAATTACTTCAACTAATTAACTAACTTGACAAACGAGAAAATTCCAATTAATGAGAATGTATCCTAGGGTGTCGATTTCATGAATTACTTCAATATTGATTAGTTTTAACTTATAGACTTTTAAACCAATTTTAGTATCTATTAGACGACATCTAAATAACTTAGTCCTTCTCTCGAAGAGACTAAGTCATGGATTAATTAGGACAACTACCATCTCGAGTTAATTAATCCTATCAACTCCCAAAAGACCCTTAACCCCTGCCTACGCAGTCATAGACAACTACGCTATATGTTGTACGTCTATTAATGATTCCTTCCTCTCGAAGCGGAATTGCTAAACGGGTAAATTAAGGCTAAGTGATCAATTTATGCTCAGTTATAGAATAAAACAAACATATAGATAGATAACTAAAATCGGAGTCGATAAATAAAAAACTTAAATCAAACATTATCATAAAACATTACTCTCTAACCCTAGGATACGAGTAGTTTAACTACTCATGCCTAGTATTAAATCTATAAAATAATTCATGGAATACACCGTAAATAAATAAAGACTAGAAAGGAAATAAATAAACCCAATTGTGTCGGCTCGTAAATCTTCGTCTTCTTGTTCTTCAATTGCTCTACAATTATTCTCCAATGTGTCTATCCTCTGAAAAATGAGTATCTCTTGTCCTTTCATAGACTTTGGAACAGCCCTGGGGGACTTTGGAATCCGACTCCTACTTGAAACAGAAAAGTATTCAAAAAAACGAACAACTTGACGTAGCCACTTTGCACTTCTGACGCGGCCGCGTTGGGTTGAACTTGAAACTTGGTTAAAATAAAGCCTTTTGACGTGGCTGCTTTGCGTGTTAGACGCGGCCGCGTTGCACCATCAATGGCATTTTGTATGGCAAGCCGTTTTTTCCACGGTCACGCCGGTTCATGCCCAATTCAGTTTCCAGACCGGTTCATACCGGTCTAGGCCGATTTTAACTGATTTTTGCCAATTTTGACTTTTCTTCGACCTGTCTTTTCGTCCGTTAGTCGTAAAGTACGAATTTTAACCCTAAAATTAATAGGCCTAATTTCTAACCCTAAATACCGCAAGTATACGGGTGTAGATGTGTATAGGGAATGTCAAGATCGATCCTTAGAGAACAGGTTAACGCAGTTCGATGCCCCAATTTTCTAGAATTATCCTAACTAGACACTCGATTGTGCAAGGTTGATATTAATAAACTAAATTATTTTAACTAATTACTAACTTGATTCACGAGTAAATTTCAATTAACGAGAATGTATCCTAGGGTGTCGATTTCGTGAATTACTTCAATATTGATTAAGTTTAACTTATAGACTTTTAAACCAAATTTTAGTATCTATTAGACGACACTTAATTAACTTAGTCCTTCTCTCGAAGTAATTAAATCGTGGATTGATTAGAACAACTACCCTCTCGAGTCAATTAATCCTAACAACTCCGAAAGACCCTTAACCCTTGCCTACGCAGTCATAGACAACTACGCTATATGTTGTACGTCTATTAACGATTTCCTCCTCTCGAAGCGGAATTGCTAAACGTGTAAACTAAGCCTAAGTGATCAAATTATGCTCAGTTATGGAATAAAACAACATATAGATAGATACTTTAAAACTAGAGTGTATAAATCAAAACTTAAATAAAACTCTAACCCTAGGACACGAGTAGTTTAACTACTCATCCCTAGTATTAATTTAATACAAGAATTCATAAAATACATCATAAATAAATTAAGACTAGATAAGAAATAATTAAACCCGATGAAGTTGGCTCGTCAATCTTTGTTTTCTCGTTCTTCAATGGTTCTCTAATTCTCCTTCAATGTATGTATGATGTGATGTAGCAGGTATATATGTTCTTTTGAAAAACGAGCATCTCTTGTGCTTTTATATACTCCGGAATAGTCCTGGGGATGTTAGGATTCGAATCCCACTTGAAACAGGAAAGTTCTTCGAAACGGCCCTTTTGACGCGGCCGCGTTGCTTTGAATTGGAAAACTCTTTAAAAAACAGCATTATGATGCGGCCACTTTGCGTTTTGGATGCGGCCACGTTGCATCAACAGTGAGGAATTGCTTTGTTGGTTTGTTTTGGCGCGGCCGTGTTGCATTGCTGACGCGGTCGCGCCGGTTTACGCCTGGCTTGACTTCTGGACGGGTTCAGACCGGTCTGAGCCGGTCTAGGTAAAAAACCAGTTTTTGACTAGTTCGGACCGGTTTTTTTCGGTTCTGACTTTCTTTCGACTTGTTCTTTCATCCGTTAGTCGTAGAATATGACTTTTACTCCTGAAATTGCTCAAAAATACCTTAAAACAAGTCAAACACATTAAATGATCCAAATTATATCAAATTTATCCAACTCTTGACCAAATATGCATGTAATTTGCTATAAAATACTATCCTAAATCGACCTAATTACATGTATAATTAACGTGTATCAGAAATCGCTCAAAATACCTCAAAGACAAATGAAACGCGTTAAATGGTCCAAATTACATAAATTCATACAACTCTTAACGAAATACTCATGTAAAATGCTACAAAATGCTATATTAACACGACCTAAAAACATGTATAATTAACGTGTATCACCCCTCCCCAACCCTCCGCCCCCAAGCCCTAACTTTCAGGTACAATACTTTGTACCATTCCCATATTAAGGCTTTCCCCAATGTTAATACCCAAAAAACAGGTATTTTGCTGCCACATCAGCGCCACCTCAAAAGCAAAAATACCCCTACCTCCAAAACAAAACTCCTCCCCAACAATATACCCAAAAAGTAGGTATTTTTGGGGACCCACCTTAATATCCTATTTATCCCATTTATATTTTAATTTATCATCTATATTATAATTAACTTATTTCGGACAAATAATACATAATTAAATATTCCGATTGTTTTAATTTTTTAAATTTTTAGGATATTTTCGGAAGAAACAAAAAACCAAAAAAATATTATTAATTTTTTTTATTACGTAAATAGTAAAAATACAAATTGAAAGCTTACACCGTACAAGAAAAAAAAAAAACCTGGAAAGCAACAACGCAAATTAAGAAACGTCCAATTTGATATCTAGCTAATTATTATCCATTTCTTTTTTTGGTGTGAAGAGAAAAATTTAGCTTGAAATTGAAATTTGATAGTAATTTAATATACACACTTATTTCCAAACAAATCCTATATTAAACAAAAAGAAAAAGCTAAAAAAAACGAAAAAAAAAAAAAATTAAGTGGGGGACAGCCTGCGGGCCGCCGGGCCCACGCTGCACGCGGCCCACACGCGCGTGGCGTCCACGCGCCTGCGCTGTCTCCTTGGATTGCGCGCGTGTTGGCCACCGCTGCCTCCCCCCACTCGCGCCCACCCCAGAAATACCTGGGTAGCGTTTTTGCTACCCGGGTGCTCCATCCCCTACCCAAAATCCCCCTTCCCAATGGTAAATACCTCATTTGAGGTATTTCTCACTTTCCACCTAGGCAAAAAATCTCCCATTGGGGAGGGCCTAATTCAATTTGTACCATGATTCTCCAAAAAATTTATACCTGATTAGGGGATACAAAATTAAAATTTGTACCCACATCGTGGATGCTCTGATTAATAACTATTTTTATTCTTAATTAGTTATACCAGACATATAACTTTTCTTGTTTATTTTTCTGATTATTCTATGACTTTTCAATTTCCAAACATTTGAACTTTTTAATACTCTTCTATAAATTTTATCAATCGAGGATGATTTAGCAGTTAAATTTGATTGAAAACTTTGATTAAAATATTGCATGGTGAAGAAGGAAAATCACAAATCAATTAGTTTCATTTATTTGTATTTTCTTTTAAAAATTTAATTGGCATATCTTGTTTCCCACGCCTGGTGTCAGAAGAGAATAAAACAAGTGAGATTTGTCTAGTCAAATCCCTTTGTTACATCAATTAATCCATGCAGGTCTATATAAACTTTGTGAAGGCCCATACAAGACATTGAAAGCCTCTGGTATGGAGAGGAAGCCAAGAGCTTCATTCTTGATGTGGTTGGTTGGGGACTTTACCACCAAACTCGTAATTCAACCCCTTACCACTTTACAACTATATATAATATATTATGCTTCTCACGTGGAGAAATTTATTTGTGCAGGAGTTGCCGCGTGCTTTTGTCCAGAAATATGGAGAATTTCTGCCCCATAGTGCCAAACTCAGAACCGGTTCGGGTGCTACTTGGATTGTGAAACTTGATGATAATGATGATGAATACTACTTCACTGAGGGCTGGAGTAACTTTGCCAAATATCTGAAGCTATCACCATTCGAATTCCTAGTTTTCTGGTTTAATATTGATGACTCAACATTTGATGTTTCCGTATATGGAACAAATTTGTCCCAAAGGGATATTTCTACTCATTGCCAAGGTTACAGTCTAATTAATTTATCAGAATTCCCACTAAATATTTTGTTTGATTATATGCAGGACTAAGATTTATATAAATTGCAATTTGGTTTCATATATAGGTAGCTGTGTGGATAAAATGATATGGCGTGCAGAAGAAGAGTGCATGGATTTGAGTCCAACGAAAACAAGTGTAGCCCACGAAAAAGCAATAGCTTTTCAATCGACTGGTACCTTCCCTAACCCAGTGTTCACCTGTGTCATGCAACCATCTTATGTTACCGCTTCATCCTATTTGGTAATTACCCAGCCCGCCCACCCATCTTTCCCAGTATTTGTTACAGTTACAGATGTATTTTTTACATACAGAATCTTCCGCTTCGGCTTGTTAGACAAAACTTGACTGCCAACAGGACTCATTTGACCCTTCGGCTGGACAATGGTAAAATATGGGCCGTCAGATGCATTATCAGACAAAACTATGCAAAACTCTCCGCCGGATGGAAGGATTTCGCCATTGACAATGGCCTTAAGGCAGGTGATGTTTGCTTCTTCCAAATGGTGAACAACGCAAAGGATAGAGTTATATGGAATGTTACCATTTTCCGCAATCCTAATTAATAACACTCTTTCTCTTGTATTTACTTTTCTAGATTCTCATTATCCTGTTATTGTAATCATCGTCATATCGTCTTTTATAATCACTTCATCACTACGGGATGTTTCGTTACGTTTCTATTTCCAATTTCAGCCTTTTGTGTATTTACTGTTATTTACCAAATTAGCATTTGATAAATGTGATTGATATTTAAATAAATATCACTAATAATTGAATAATATGTATGGATAATAATATTTTATCAGAATATTAGCAAATAGTAGGTAATGACACACAAAAATGATTGATTGGGATTGAAATATATTGTATTATGTTAGATAAATTAATAGTAATATGATATAAAACAAATATTTAATTTATCAATTTGGTGAAAATAATAAAACAAACATAATTTATTTATTAGTACAGTAAGAAGTAAAAAAATTAGTTGGGAAAATATAAACAAACATAATGCATCTTTTTCTCACTCGCGATATACCACTTTTTGACAATTTTGATGCAACACCACGTCATGGGGACTTGAATATATTTATTGTATTTTCGACTATTATTAGCTTATAAGTAGGGGTCGTGCAGTTTAACACTAATCATATGTAGAATTACACTAACAATTACATAATTCGGTTTCTATGCTTTTACCTGTGATGAGCAAAGAAAATACAATAATATTTTTTTTTTCTCAGAGTAAACCTAAAGATCTTGCTAAAATATATTACTTTATCAGAATATATAACTTGATTTTAATTAATCAAATAATAGTTCTTAAGACTAGGGTAAGCTTTCTAGTTTTGACTTAATATATGCTCCCCCGTTTCAAAAAAAAATATCGCTTCTATTTCAAAAATAAATTAGAAAATGGATAAAACATGCAACTGTACCCACAGAATTCATTTAATATGAAAATATTCTACTAAATAAAGTATATTGTTTAGGATAAGATTGGAAAGATTGTGATATTTTTGCTAAATCAATACTTATTTTAAATATTTTATGTTCTCTAAAACGATGTTTATTTTGAAATCGAGGGAGTATATATAATTTAAGTGGTGTGTTTGCAAGACATCGCTTGCAATTAACCATTTAGGGAAACTAGAATGTTATTTCTATATGATTCTCAATATTGATTAAGAGATAAGAGGTGCTTATTTATCAAACATTTTGTTTTTTTAAATTTTGGGAAAAATCAATTTATTTTCCACTATTACTAATTATAAGTGATTTTTTCATAAATTCTAACTATAAAAACTTCTTCAGAAACAAAAACAAAGAAAAACACTCCCAATATATGCATAAATTGAGCTCAAGCTACTGAATAACAAACTAGCAAAACTCAAACTATTAATACTCCACTTGATATAGTTTGGTCACATCGTAAAACGATATTTGGTTTAAGCTTTAAATGGGTTGAAGCCTGAAGGAAATAGACACCTAGGCGTGTTCGTTCCGGTGGACAGTAGGCTTTTAGAGTTGATTACTCCATGTCTTCCATATAAATTAACGTTCTAGTTAGTTCATCTTTTTTATAATAATTAATTAACATTTTAGATACTTTTTACGAATTCTACCAATTTTTTTCTTGAACTCAATCATAAAATATCCCTAGTTTTCCACTCATCACTGTATCACATATATTTTGATTTAGTCAAATATGTATCCCCTAAAATTTTCCCGGTCATTCTCGCGCTTCTTTCCCTTTCCCTCCTTCATTCCACGCCTTATCATTCCACAATTTGAATTAAATTAAATTTTCTCCTTTTTTTTTTCATAAAATACTTCTGTCTTTTTTTACGTATCAATGTTTTTAGATTATATACAGGGATAATAATAATAATAAATGGTGATACTCCAAAATACCATGAATGAATATATGAAAACATAAGATAGAAATTAAAAACATACATAGTTGTGCAAAATTTAAGATAGAGATTCAAATGCATGTGCAAATATCAAAAGCATAATGACATGTGTAACAAGTGCATTTGTGAAGACCATAGGCAGAGATTCAAAGATATGTGTTATAAAGACAAAGTAGAACGAAACAATAATAATCAATCTATATGATGATTATGATAATTACATAAAAAGAGTGAAATCTGAATTTAGCAAAGAGGTGAAAATTAGAGAAAAGACGGGAGATAGTTGTTGGATGGTACACGTATTTATGCGTGCATAATAAGTCGAGTTAAGTGTCTATTTAGTGGCATTTGCATGCGTAATTGACCGTGTATTGCTCGTATTTGTATTATTGGGCAATTTGATGTTTGTGACTTGTTTTGAAGTTATTTGGGTGAATTTAGACAAAAAAATTCGAACACGACTAAGAATGGATGTTGAGAACAAGTCCCACAAGTCAAAAACCAAGAAAAAGGGCCGGAAAGCTGCAGGAAACTGAGCTCGGCCGAGCTAGTAAGTCTCGGCCGAGCTAGAAGGTCAGAGAATTCGGATTTCAGGCTGTAGAAGAGTCTCGGCCGAGACAGTCATTCTCGGCCGAGACAGATTGACACCCTCTAGTATTTTCGCTATATTTTGAGATCTACAACTCCGATTGAGGTGAAATTGGTGGCGTTGGAAAGCTGATTCGAAGAGCTACAACTTTACGTGAACAAAGAAAAACCCAAAAATGAACATAAGACCCTCAAAAACAGCTTTGAAGTTGGAAAAGGAATGCAGTGTCGGCCCATTACTTGGCCCACAAGCTCAAAAACGAATTTTAGACTTATTTTCCTATTCCAATTAGGTTTTATCCCTCTTTATCCTAGAGATGTCTCAAGGCTCTAGACATCAAGGAAAAAAACTTTTACATGGATTCGAGAGCGCGGACTTGGAAATTCTGAAGAACCAGAAGACTCAAGATTCAACAACTCGGGTTTTATAGTTTTATAGTTTTAATGTTTTCTTTTTATAGTTTGTTCTTAGCGATCGTTATGATCGGCTAAGCGTTTATTTTCCCGTCTTTGACTATGTTGAACCCTAGACTGTTATTTATGTAATTAATTCAGTAATTGCTTACTTTAATTATGTTCTGAGATTACTTGTGTTATTGGATTACTCTATCTTTTATATGTTTGTTATGTGGACTGATCACCCTAGTAATAGGCATATAACTGTCGCTAGGTCATGAATTCATAATCCGTAATTGTTATGCGTTTGTGCCCAAAAGTAGCAAAAAGTGGTTACTCGCTAGGATAACACAAAGTCGCGGTCACTTGGACCGCTTTCGTGAGTACAACACCGTACCTACTCCGTTGCCTTAGTTCCCTATGCGTCTGATTAATATTGTTCTAGCGAGCGTCTCCTAGGACTACTTAATTGGATAGGATTAATTACTAAGTTCTTAGGATTAATTATACTTAAGGGGTAACAAGGGTTAGCTAAGCGTACCTGTTAATTCTTGGAGTAGGGGTCTCAGAACTAATTAGGTAAGTAGTTGCATTAGTTACAGGGATATTCAGGCTAGGGGGATACTGGGTTAAAGGCGGGAATACTTTTTATTAATTAGTTAATTCATCTTTAGTTCTTTGTGTTAGTTAATTAAATCAAATCGAAATTCCCCCTTATTATATTTATACTATTGGTACTTATATAGAATTGGTTAGTACAATTAATTGATTAATTCCTGTTCTCTGTGGGATCGACCCTGACTTGCTCTACCTACTATTAAGAAAGAAGGTTAGGAAATATATATATAATTTGACGTGCCTCGACAGCGCGGTCAAATTTTTGGCGCCGTTGCCGGGGAACGGTTGAAATTAATTGTGTTTCTTGTGTTAACTATATTCTCTACTATTTTAGATACATATTTTCTTCTGTTAATTAGTATTATTTATTTTCATTACTATTCGTAATCTTTGGGTCATTCTATGTTTTTGTCGAAGTGCTACTTTCTGCAGGACTGTTATTGTTTCTTTTGATGTCATGACGGAACAAAGTTCCAATATGTCATTGGAAGATATGGTGAAAATCTTGGCTTCTAACACTCTGCAATTTCAGGAAGAGACACGGTTGAGAATAAGGAACCTTGAGACTCAAATTAGTCAATTGGTTACTGTGGTATGCAGGTTAGAAAGCCAAGAAAGAGAAAAATTGGCATCCCAGCCCAAGGAAAATCTAATGAACGAACATGCCGTGATTTTGAGGAGCGAAGAACAGCCTCGAGAGGATGAAAAGCCCGTACAAGTGCTGCAGAATGAAGAGAGCATTGAAAATCAGGCTGAACAGACGCACATTGGAGGCGAGATGCACACTGGGTCATCAAATGTGCTGATAGACAGTGTATTGAAGACGCACACTGAATTATCCAGTACCCTGCCATATTTTGAGTTCATGACACACACTAGGTCACCTAGTGTGTTACAGACAGTCTGTGAAAAAGAATTAAAGTGCAGGTACAATTTGAACATGGCTCCAAGTGCATACCTGAGAAGGAAACGGGTCAGAATGAAAACTCATACGGTAGTGGAGGAGCCACAATCATCAAGACCAACCCGCAAACCTCCTTGGGATATTTTATAAAAGAAAAGAACCGGTCGAGCCAACGATGTAAAACAAAGGCGCTTGTCGGGAGGCAACTCGATGTTTATCGTATTTTTGCTTTTAAATGTTATTATTTTTTCTGTTTGATGCGTTTTATTTTCGTTTTGAATAGTATGTAGGAACTAAAATGACTCAAAATCAAAGAAGCAGTGGAGCAGGATGGATATAGCAAGACATCGATGGGGCGCGATAGCCGAATATTGGAGCATGCATAGCTTCCAACCACCAACTCAGCAGTAGAACTGTAAGAAAGCACCAAGCCGTACCACTCTTTACTCACAAACATTGGGTTTCAACCAAGTTTGGGGAGGGGGTGTGAGTGAGACGACTTGGCCGCTTCTGAATTTATTTTCTTGTATATATGCAATCTGCTAGTTTCTTGCTCATGTATTGAGTGTTGGCCTGTGAGCCATAGTTGTATGGCCTGTGAGCCAATTACTTGGTTGATCGTCTGGCCTGTGAGCCACTGTCTTTGTGAGTTGGGTCGTGTTTAGTTGTTATGTATTTTGCATTTTAGTTGAGTATAGGATTGAGTCAACCCGAGATTGTACCTTGTTTGTAACTGCGTGTTTTTAAGGCAAGGTATGAGAGAATTGATAAGTGTGCAACTAGTTAATGATGATCATTATTCTTACTTAAAATTTGAAAAAATGACGTATGATAGAGCATGACATGTAACGAAGATAAAATTAAGCTTGTATTTGAGACTTGTGATCACCTATAACCTTGTGAGTTTTTGAGCCAAATTTTGTACTCCCATCTTTGGAGTAATATCTACATTCTTTCGGTGTGAATTCTTTGGTTATATGTAGGCGTCTCTAGAACTTGCCCGGAGTCTCTATTGTAAATATGTCGGACATGTTGTGATTTAGGAAATGATTTTAGGCGGTTTTTTATTTCTAACCTATTCTTAAGCCTTAATATGTTTTCCTTTTGACCCAAACTTGAAAATTTTCCGTTGTTAGTCCAATTGAGCTTTGTAGCATTTTCATTGATAGCCTTATTTTACAAGCCATATCCTTTCTATATGAAACATTTGGCCCATTTGGACTAAGAGTGAGTATGAGGGAGGAGGATTGGAAGGTAGTAGGGAACCTTTGGGATTGATATGGACGAAAGATAGGAAGTTTTAAAGGAAGAAAGGGAAATAAAAAAGATAGGTCACGAAATTGAGACTAAAATAGCCTCTCCTAAGTGTTATGTGTTTAGAACCAATTCATCCCACTCTTTTCCCCACAAACGTTGGTTTTCAACCAAGTTTGGGGGAGCGGGTGTAAAGTGTGATGTATTGGTCATTGTTTGAATAATTATTCATATGGGAAAAAGAAAAAAGAAAAAAAAAAGAAAAAGGAAAAAGAAAAAGAAAAAAAAAGAAAAAGAAAAAAAAAAGAAAAGAAAGAGTTCGTTGTACATACGTGTTATTCTTTTTTTTTAAAGGAGAGGTTAGGAGTCTAAATGTGCTTAATTGCTTGAGTTTATGAAAAATTCGGTAGTCCCAAAATTGTGGTACCCAAGTGAAGCGTGAAAAAACACTTAGGTTATTGTAAGTACTTTTGAGGGGTGAAGAAACTTTCTTGCGCGAAGGTTTGCTGAAATTGGAGAGTGAGGGTTGAGTGATTGTTTTGAGGGGTGGTTGAGTAGAAAAAACTCGATTAGTCCAAAGATTAGTCACTTTTATCCAAATATTTCTCACCTTACCTTAAGCCTACATTACAACCTAAATAAAGACCTTTTTGATCTTATATCATACATGTCAAGTACGAGGTCTGATTTAGATAACGGGCAAGCATATGGTAGGCGCTGCATGTAGTCCAGTGTGAGTGAATTGAATTTACCTTATACACTTGAGAGATGAGTGATACACTTAACCGGTAAGGATCACTTGTTGAAAGTATCGAGTCTCGAAAGTAGTTTAAGTTGCTATGTCGGATATGCTCGGATTATCGTATTGTCTTTCTAATGAAAATGTGTTTTGAAACTATGTTTGCCACTTAAGTCGCCTTTAACATATGTCTTTTGTGTTTCTTCTTTGTTTTGCATTGTTCGGGACGAACAAAGGTTTAAGTTTGGGGGAATTTGGTACACGTATTTATGCATGCATAATAGGTCGAGTTAAGTGTCTATTTAGTGGCATTTGCATGCGTAATTGACCGTGTATTGCTCGTATTTGTATTATTGGGCAATTTGATGTTTGTGACTTGTTTTGAAGTTATTTGGGTGAATTTAGACCAAAAAAGTCGAACACGACTAAGAATGGATGTTGAGAACAAGTCCCACAAGTCAAAAACCAAGAAAAAGGGCCCCGAAAGCTGCAGGAAACTGAGCTCGGCCGAGCTAGTAAGTCTCGGCCGAGCTAGAAGGTCAGAGAATTCGGATTTCAGGCTGTAGAAGAGTCTCGGCCGAGACAGTCATTCTCGGCCGAGGCAGATTGACACACCTCTAGTATTTTCGCTATATTTTGAGATCTACAACTCCGATTGAGGTGAAATTGGTGGCGTTGGAAAGCTGATTCGAAGAGCTACAACTTTGCGTGAAAGAAGAAAAACCCAAAAATGAACATAAGACCCTCAAAACCAGCTTTGAAGTTGGAAAAGGAATGCAGTGTCGGCCCATTACTTGGCCCACAAGCTCAAAAACGAATTTTAGACTTATTTTCCTATTCCAATTAGGTTTTATCCCTCTTTATCCTAGAGATATCTCAAGGCTCTAGACATCAAGGAAAAAAACTTTTACATGGATTCGAGAGCGCGGACTTGGAAATTCTGAAGAACCAGAAGACTCAAGATTCAACAACTCGGGTTTTATAGTTTTATAGTTTTGATGTTTTCTTTTTATAGTTTGTTCTTAGCGATCGTTATGATCGGCTAAGCGTTTATTTTCCCATCTTTGACTATGTTGAACCCTAGACTGTTATTTATGTAATTAATTCAGTAATTGCTTACTTTAATTATGTTCTGAGATTACTTGTGTTATTGGATTACTCTATCTTTTATATGTTTGTTATGTGGACTGATCACCCTAGTAATAGGCATATAACTGTCGCTAGGTCATGAATTCATAATCCGTAATTGTTATGCGTTTGTGCCCAAAAGTAGCAAAAAGTGGTTACTCGCTAGGATAACACAAAGTCGCGGTCACTTGGACCGCTTTCGTGAGTACAACACCGTACCTACTCCGTTGCCTTAGTTCCCTATGCGTCTGATTAATATTGTTCTAGCGAGCGTCTCCTAGGACTACTTAATTGGATAGGATTAATTACTAAGTTCTTAGGATTAATTATACTTAAGGGGTAACAAGGGTTAGCTAAGCGTACCTGTTAATTCTTGGAGTAGGGGTCTCAGAACTAATTAGGTAAGTAGTTGCATTAGTTACAGGGATATTCAGGCTAGGGGGATACTGGGTTAAAGGCGGGAATACTTTTTATTAATTAGTTAATTCATCTTTAGTTCTTTGTGTTAGTTAATTAAATCAAATCGAAATTCCCCCTTATTATATTTATACTATTGGTACTTATATAGAATTGGTTAGTACAATTAATTGATTAATTCATGTTCTCTGTGGGATCGACCCTGACTTGCTCTACCTACTATTAGGAAAGAAGGTTAGGACATATATATCTAATTTGACGTGCCTCGACAGCGCGGTCATTGGAAGATGCGGGAGATTTCATTTTTTTTTTTCAAAACGTCAATCAATATAGAACGGAGAAGTAATTTTGAAGTTTGAAAAGTCATTTGAAATTATCTGGAAGACTTTAGGTTATTCCGATTTTTAGATTTGAAGTTTCGGGTAAATTGATTCGGGTATCGAATTATTTGAAATTTCAAATGCTGCAATAATTAACACATTTCTAAATACACTAAGGACCCATTTGGATGGAGGGATTTGATTTGTCAAGGGATTTAAAATGAATAGATTTCAAAATCCTTAGATTTGAAATCCATGGACTTGAAATCCCTTGTTTGGATTTATGGTGGATTTGTGAAAGGATTTTTAAATCCAAAATTTTCAAATCCATTATTTGGCAAAAAACTGGTACAATATTTGTAAAATTCAATTTTTTTTCTTTTAAGTTTAAACTAACAATTTATATTTTTTATTAAATAAAATAATATTTATCTACATCTAAATTAATCGAACAATTTTTTTTCCAATTATATATATACATACATATATACATATTATGTATTTTATATCCCAAAAAATTATTGGGAGCATTTTATTGGAGATAAAAGAAAATAAAAATAAAAAAATATTATGAGCATTTTATTGGAGAACGAGAGGAAGAGATAGCGATAGAGAGAAGAAGAGAGAGAGAGAGCGGGGGATGGGAGAGAGGGGGGGGGGGGGGCGAGAGAGAAAGAGAGGGGTTTGAGTGAGGAGGGATTTGTAAATGACTACCTTTGTCAAAGGATTTGAAATCCACCCAAATATAGTGTAAAATGGAGAATCTCAAATCTAGGATTTCTAAATGAGTTGATTTAAAAATCTGGATTTACAAATCCACTCATTTAGTATTTTATCCAAGCACATGGAGTGGATTTGACAATGGATTTATAAATCCATAGCACAAATCCCTCCATCCAAATGAGGCCTAAGTTCATGAATTACGTAAACTCCATAAAAGTATCGAATTAAATATAAGCAATATGATTATTTATGAGTCTATTGTCTTTATAAATATAACTAGTAAATGCTCCTGTGCGATGCATGGGCTATTTTTGTAAGAGTAAATCAATATTAATATGAACAATACCTTTTATTAAAAATGCATTTTTATTTGATAATATATAACAAAAAAGAAATGGTTAAAATATGTTACAAAGAAAACTTTTGTGTTCTTTTGCAGTGTTATTCATTCCTTGGCTCTTACTCCAGAAAATCAGATTTTTCCACTAATAAAAATACATTTTAATTTTTTCACGAATTTCTTCCTCGTATCTTATTCCAGATTTTTTTTTTTTTTTATTTCATCCGTTTATTTAGCTTCTCTTGTCTATATCAAAACATTCATATTAAATTATAATAAATTTGAATAGATCACACTGATTGATAATAATAAATAAAGTGAACATACATAATCCAGAATCCGATATAATTGAACAGATTGAGAAACAAAAAGTTTCAAATCTAATATTAATTAATAGGATTGAGAAACAAATAATCTTAAGGATTATTCTTATATAAAATATTTTATTAGTTTACGTACAAAACGACTTCTATTAGAAACAACAACAAAAAAAGAATTAAGGATTATTCTTATATAAAATATTTTATTAGTTTACCTACAAAATATCCTCTATTCGAAATAAATTTTAAGAAAAACATAGAAAATACAATTTTATTTTAGGATGAATTGAATATTCATAGTCCATATGATGAGCTGATTCATATAAATAGAGTTGAATTTGGATTTAGAATTTTTAAAGACATAGATGACCTCAAATCTTTCAATTAGCTCATTAATACAAATAAAGTTGGATTTTGATTTAGATAAACATAAAGAAAAATTAATGAACTAAACTAATAAAATACTTTATATAGGAATAATCATTAAGAAAATATATTCATTTCTCAATCTTATTAAATTGTATTGCAATTCTGGATTGTATATCTTCGTTGTTTGTTTATTATTGTTAATCAGTATGATCTATTCCAAAATTTATTATAATTTAATATTAAAATTTTGAGAGAGAGATGAGAGAAGAAAAAATCGAATGAAATTAAGTATTTTTGGATTGTAAATTACCAATTTAAATTTATTTTTAAAAAAATGAACATTCTAAATTTCTATTAATTTAGAAATATTCCACCATTTGAAATAAATTTGTTCTAAGATAAATTATTTTGTATTTTCCTGATCGTTCTAAGACCTGATCGTAATTTAGAATTATCTTTTCTGTAGTTGTAAGGTTCACCTTCTAAGATAAATTATTTTGTATTTTTCTGATCGTAATTTAGAATTATTTTTTATTTCTATTAATTTAGAAATATTCCACCATTTGAAATATATTTGTTCTAATATAAATTATTTTGTATTTTCCTCATCGTAATTTAGAATTATTTTTTCTGTAGTTGTAAGGTTCACCTTCTAAGATAAATTATTTTGTATTTTTCTGATCGTAATTTAGAATTATTTAAATTATTTTGTATTTTTCTGATCGTAATTTAGAATTATTTTTTCTGTAGTTGTAAGGTTCACCTGGTCGTCCCCACATAGGAGCTATGTATGCTCTGACTCAACGAACCCTTACTGCCACAACATTTTTTCTGGAGTAAGTTCATCAACCATGTTGAATGCCGGAGCCATTGTTTCTGTATCAATTGAAACTAAAATCTTGTAATGTTTCAATAATATCGTACAAATTATTAAAAAAGATATATGATGTTTTTTTATTCTATTTAAATATTCTTTGATTTATAAATTGAAATATATAATTATAAATTTTTTTAATCAGTGAATATATCCACATTAGTTATTTAAAAATTATTTATATTTATTTCATAAATAAAAAGATATAATGTTCTTTAAAAATATAGAATACATATATGTACAATTTATTCAATTCCTGAAATATCTCAATTACATATCTAAATTTTATAATATGTTTTTATTATATCTATACTAATGAAATAATTTTAAATTGCTTTTATAAGTTGTATTATATACATGCATTGAATATGTGACAAACATTTTCTTTTTAAACAACAGACTCGCCTTAGTATACACGCATCTAAATATTCATTCTGTTAAACATTAATTTAAAAAATCGGGAGTCCATATATTTATTTAAAGTTTATTTAAAACTCTAATATAAACATATCTAAATATTTATTCTGTTGATTAAATTAGCGAAATAGTATATTTCAACGAATGTATAATTCCTGAAATATCTCAACTACACTTTACACTATATGTTAAAATAAATTACATGTCTATTCTTTTGTTTTATTTGGTTCCGATATTTAAATCTTCTAATATTCAATTATATTTTACCCTTTGATTTTAGATATGTATTGCCTTTTTTTTTATTCTAACTATATATATATACAAATTCTTTTATTTATAAATTGTATTATGTAACTATAAATTTTAAATAGATATGATGTATTTTAAAATTCTAGAAAACATGTCTGTAACATTTTTTAATTCCTAAAACATCTCAACAACATGAACAATTCAAAATTAAATATATACCATGTTGATATGATTTAGACTGGATATTTAAAAATTAAATATATACCATGTTGATATGATTTGGACTGGATATTTAGATCGTTTAATATGAAAATTAGATTTCCAATTGAAAAGTAAATTAATATATGACATTTTCAACTCCACGGATTTTTCAATAGAAATATTTTGATTTATAAATATATATTTCTACATTTTTTTTCTTTTTAGAATATCTTAACCAAACAACGCTTTTGCCGAGATATTTTAATTTATATATATTTCAATGATTTTATATTGCTTACTAAAACATTATCAGAATTGTGAATAATGTCGATTCAATTGAAGTTGATACATGAATTTATTTAAATAAAAATTATAAAATTAAAATCTACTACAATAAATCAGATTTGGTCTTCAATATCAACGGATTGACCCCTTTTCCAATATTCTTCGCGGATTGACTGTATACATGTAATAAACCAAATTATTTTTTTCTTAGAAAAATATATTGACAACAATTTAAATAATTCACATAACAGGAAATAAATAAATAAAAACTTTTTATATGATTACATATTACCGTAGAAAAATATGATGGTAGATAAATTTGATTTTTACAATCTTCAAAGCTGTTTTCGCCAGAATCATGATTCAGTGTTGCTGACTTTTTCTTATCTTTATTTGCAGGTCGTCCCTTTGCAGCCTCCATTATGGTGAAGTATCTATCAAAGTTGACACATAATAATTAAGGAATGTCAGAATAATAGAAATTTGCATCCACAAATGTGAATCTAAAAAACTGTAATAGTTACAAAGCTAAGAAATTGCAAAATGAATAAGAAATAGAATTACTCAGCAAAATCAAATATGAATCAAATAAACTGAAAATAGTGGCAAAATAAAGAAATTACGAAATGAATAAAAAATAAAAATACCCAGCTGCAAATGTGATTCTCACTTACGTGATTCTCATTTACTGAAGACATTGTATTTATGGAGCAAATATGTTATCGGATAAGGATTTTTTTAAATTTCAAATTTCAAAAATTTAAATAATATAACGAAATCTGTTTTAAATATCTTTACAGATTTATTGTTGCTGATTTTTCGCCAGATCTCAAAATATAACATGGGATAATTCAAAATTCAAAATTTGATCAAATTAACTTCTATTCTTAGTAACTAAATAATTGGGCGGGAAAAATTTTAACTTGCTAATTCTGGATGACTTGACTTATTATATATATATAGATTTCGCAATCACTATTACAAAATCATATATCAACTTCTAAATTCTAATAAAGTTAGAAGCATTAAGTTGACTTTATTCATAAGCAGAAAAGAAAGTTTTCATGTAGAGAAAAAAACATGGAACTTTCAACATTATTAGTCACTACTATTCCTATTATTATATAATATAACTATTTCTACTAAAAATAAAAATAAATTCTAAAAATTAAAAATAAAAACAAAAACATATTTATGAAAATTCGAATAAGAAGTAATATTTGAATTCGGAGAATATATTCACCTAAGAATTTGAGTGAAGTAGTGAACTCCTTCATTTTATGTGAATAATATATATATATATATATATATATGAATTAGTGATCCGAATAACTAAATAGTTCAATTGGATTTTTTTAGTTGTTTGAATAAGTCCAAATAATAAATACTCTAATATTAACTCATTTGAATAATCCATCAGTCTGAAGATTAAAAAAACAAAATGTATTTGATTTTTAGGAGTATATATATACTTGTCAAGTTTATGGGGAGTCACATAGGGGTGGTTTCGGTAATAAGCATCTATACCGTTATCATACCAAAATTTGGATACCATACTCAAATATTGATATAATGAATTTTATGTCGATATCAGTGTATACCATTACCTACGTTAATTTTGGTGTACTTTATTTTTCGGATATGATTAAAAATTTGGTAAATCAATCTATCAAATTAATATCGGAAACAAATTGGTATAACGATATATATCGAACTATCGAAGTATCGAGAACAAATTGATATATCGATATATGTCGAAATTGTATTAAGAAACTTTTACTGAATTTTAAATTAAAGCGGACTGTATAAAGAAATTTTATGAGTTGCGAATAATCGTCGCCTATATAATAATGAATGTGTGAAAATTTTAGTGAAGTTAGAAAAAAAAATGTTATTTAATATTATCTCTCAATTTTTTTTTTATAATAATCATTTAATTATTTTTTCGACGAGACAGAGTCTTGAAAATAATGTTTTTCCTTTATGTTAATGCACAATCCGGAAAACACCCAATCGAACAGTAATTAATGCAAACAGAATGTAAAGACACACAATATACGTGGTTCGATCCGGAGATCTACGTCCACGGGCAGAAAGCGGCAATAGCCGAGGTGTTTCTTTTTCTTGAACGATGAGTTTACAGTGCGTATTACAGAATGCAAAGTGCGAACCCTAATTCAGAGGTTTTTTCATCTATTTATACTACTAAACCCAAACCCTAACTAAATCCCTATAATCTTGCCCACCAAATCTGCATGGCAGTTGGGAAAAGATCATGGGCCTTGATTCACGGAACAGATTTGATTCGCTGGACCGATGTGTTGCTGGGTCTGTTGGGCCTGGGCCTTCGCGCTTGCTGGCGTGTTCGCTGAGCTGGCAAGTGGCTGGGTCTGTTGGGCCTGGGCCTTCGCGCTTGCTGGCGTGTTCGCTGAGCTGGCAAGTGGGCTCAGGATTAACCTGGCCCGAACCTGGCCCGAGGTAACAGGGTCATCCCTATCAGATGCCCCCCCCCCCAGCCGAAGCGAGGTAGGAGCTTCGGTTGTCACCGGGGTGGAACTGTAAGCAAGGAAGACTGGGGTCACTGGCAGGCCGAAGTGTTTATGCGTGTCGGAGTGTGTCCGCGTCCCTGGGATCCTGCGGAGCAGTTAATGGACGCAGTGCCGAGTTGGGCCGAGGTGTTTGGGACCTTTAACAAGATGTCGAATTTCCCAGAGGCGAAAAACGCGTTGGAAGTTTATGACAGTCTGGCCGAGGTGGAAAGTACACCGGAGTAAGTAGTTTGGCCGAAATGGTAGGAGCACCGGAGTGTGGTAACATGACCGAGGTGGAAGGTACACCGGAGTGTATCTTGAATCTTCCTGAGGAAGGGTGAGGCTGATGTGATTGGCGGCGCCATAATGAAAGAGAGACTTGAAGTGACACGCTCTGCAAATTCCAAGACAGCTGTTCCCCACGCGCCTCGGTAACTGCAAAGCGCGTGAAAAGCACGCATAAATCTTCATCACTGAATTTGAATAGGCTGCATCAGAGCCGTCGGTTTTTTGCATTTATATTGGGAATAACTGCACAGTAACTTTTCATCTCCTTCATTGTGGTTCATCTGTTTAGAAAGCGGGAAAAAGAGGAAATCTGCGCTTGCGATTCATCAGAGACCAAAAATTTCTCAAATCCACACTTTCAAATTCAAACCAAGTAAGTATGTCATCCTCTTCATCTTCTGCATCTTCTGCCCCCTCTTCGGCCTCAATCAAAGTAGTAGGAGGTACGGATAAACCGTTAGATATCCCCCCTCTATCATATATCATTCCGGAGAAGGATGTGATTAGAACCATAGACAGAGTCGATGGTTTAGAGTGTAATACCATGGTGTTATCGTTTTATAAGTGCCCGGCGGTGGATCTCGAGGTATCCTCCATAGGGTTACGGATGTCGCGGGGGCAACTTGAGAGGGAACTCCCATCATTTTATCTTCCTTTCGACCTTGATTACATAATTCCTACCCCCGAGGACAGGGCCTGTTGCCCACCGCAGGGGTTTATGACCGTATATATTGACCCCCTTAGAGTAGGATTGAGATTGCCGCTGTGGGGCATAATCGTAGAGTTGTTAAGATACTACGGCATTGCCCTCTGCCAGTTAGCGCCGAACGCGGTGAGGCAGTTGGTAGGATTCACCGTAGTTAGTAAACAGGCCGGAATAGAGCCGACGGTAGAGCTTTTTAGGTTTTTCTACCAGCTCAAGAACTTCGGGAAGTCTAAGGGGTGGTATTCTTTTAGTCCCCGAGCCCGCGGAGGGTTCAAGGTTCAAAACCCGAGCAAAGTAGAGGGGTGGAAGGAGAAGTTCATTTTTGTTAGGAATAAAATAGCCCTCCCGAAGTGGAGGAGTGACGAGGTGCAGGATACCGCTCCTGTGGAGAATCCGGGGCCCGAAATGAGGCACATATTTCTGCAAGTGGGGACTTTCCAAACCCTTTGTTTCGAGGAGGAACTGGAGAAGGCTGGGCTTAGCCCATATTATTCAGGAAATGGAGATGCCGAAGAGGGTAGGACTATCATTCCGTCATAAGTTGTATACAATATAACAATATCAATCTCTGAATGTGTGTTTGTCATGTGCAGTGGGCAAGTTTAAGAGCGCTGCTAGGAAAAGCACCGAAGCCAGCTCGGGAGGCCGAGGTGATAGCTCGAAGACGCCGGAGCCACAGAGAGCAACCGCTGGGGGTAGCCGCAGGGCGGACCCTGAAGACACCATCCCTCTTTCGGGGCTGACCCCGAGCACCAAGAGAAGGACTACCTCACTGACGACTCCACCTCCTTCGAAAAAACTGCACGCGACCCCGGCTCACGAGGTATAATCATGAATGGCTTTGTTATTTCCTGCACAGACCTATTATAACAGCAAGCCAATGCAGGGGCAAGGAGTAGGAGCGTCGGCTGCGGAGGCCGAACTTGAGAGGCTGTTAGAGCCTGTCCGTGGGCTGGTGTGCAGGCTGGAGAAGGAATCCTGCCAAGGCAGGATTGCCGAGCTGGAAGCCGAAGTGGCAAAGCTGAGGGCCGGCTTTGCGGAGGCTCAGAAAGGGGTCAAAGCAGCTCGGGACCGTGCAGCGGTTGCCGAGAGAGAGGCGGCCAGACTGCGCGAGCAGGCCGTGGAGGTTGCCAGTGTAAAAGGTGACCTCTATGCAGCCCGGGAGGAGCTGAATAAGGTCGTCACGGGTCAGGGGGCTGTGCTGGAAGCGTTCACCGAGAAGCTGATGCAAACCGGGACATTTTTGCAGTTCCTGAGCACGTTCGTTGCAGCGGGTGATACGGCCACTCGAAGCGAGCTGCTGGAAATGGTTCACGATAAATACCCGGAGGTCAATGTTTATGACGGCTTCGGGTATGACTATGACGCGGTCGGGAATGAAGATGGCGCGTACTTTGAGGCGCTGACGAAGGCCCCGAAGTGGCCATTGATCGAGGCCCTGGCGAAGACGAACACAGTCCTTACTCCTGACATCATAAGGAGGTGCAACGAGGACCAGGATAAGGACTTCCTGGGCTATCGCAACGGCTTCTATGTACGGGAGCTAAGGGACCGAGCTCCCATTCCCCGCCCAGAGGTGCTAGCTACTCCCCCTGCCCTGACCGAAGGCCCCAGCAAGGCAGCTGAGGATGCCCCGGGAGGAACTGAAGCCAACCCTGCCCCCGGAGAGGTCAGTGACCTCCCCACTCATGAGAAGACTGTAGAGTAGATACACATGTAAATAGGATTCCATGTAATCGCTTGTGTTGTAATGAAAAACCCGAGCTGTCTTCTCTTGTAATAAAAATTCTTCTTTTATATGAATAAGAAATTCTATTTCCTTTTATCCACGCGATGTATGAGTAATAACAAAGTCTGAGAAAACCGATGTGTCTCCTTTGCCAGGAAAACATTGAGAACCCGTATGAGGTGATAAAGCAACTCAACTCATCAATAGCCTGGCTGCAGAAAGAGCGAGATATGTTGATGCTGCATGAAGTTCCCCGGCTGTCGAGGAATCTTGCCTTAATGGAGAAAAGATATGCCAAGGTGGAGAGTTCATGGAAAGAGTCCTCACATCAAACGAAGCAGTACAAAGCACACTGCGTAGTAAAGGATCTGGAACTAGAACAACTCCGTATCAATCAGCAAGAGTGCGAGCATCTGCTTGTGGATAGCGGACGACTATCAACGGAAGATATTCAAGCTCGGCGGGCCGAGGTTCGGGAAGACATCCAACACCGGAGTGAGCGAAGTGATGCGAATGACCCGGAGATCATTAGGAGCCGGCTGGTGTTAGGATTTCTAATAGAGCTTGAGAAGAAGATCAGGCCCGGAATGAGGCTTTGAATATTGCCGAGCAAAGTGAACCAGAGCCTATCCGCAAGGAAGGATGTCGGGGCAAGAAAACAAAGCCTGATATCCCTCAAGAACCGGAAAGAACTCACCCTGAAGAGCCAGAGGCTAGTGGTCCGGCAGTGACGGCGCTGGCCAAGGAGATCGACGAAATGCCTGCCGATGAGTGGGATGCTGTAGAATGGGCCAACACTCGGGAGAGGGAAGGGAGGAAAAGCTCAACTCCGCAGAGATCATCAAAGCCCACTCGGCACAAGACGAGAGAAGACATAAAGAAAACCACCGAAGTGATGGATCCTCTGGCGCCACTAGAGTGGGGCCATGCAGAATGGGCCACCATGTCAGGGCCAAGGACGAGAACTGAGCACACGGTGGGTGACCGGGGTCCCCATATGACGAGTCATCGTCGAAGCCGAAGTGAAGCCGAGCACCGTCGGAACGTGCAAGAACCATCCCGGAGGATGGGACATGCTCAGTCAGAGACAAGACGGCGCGGTTTTGGGTATTGGCTCGGGGAAGACTCCGGAAAGAAATAAACAACTACTGATATCTTTTAGCAAGGTTTTTGCTTTATTAGTTAGGAAAACTGTTTGATGTTGTACCATTTTGGAAATAATAAAACCATTATAGTTTAAAGAAAGCAACAAGTTATAAATAACTGTAATCGGGTGTTCGGGAACACAGTGAGAACTGTTAAATGTTTCAATCGTTAAGTAGTTAATTGAGTGTTCGGAAACACAGTATGAATAGGTTACTCCCCGGACGGATCAGGCAGGAGTAATGTCTCCCCGGACGGATCAGGCAGGAGAAAACACTTCTCCGATTAATCAGACGAGAAAGTGATACGAGTCCGGAGACTAAATGTGAATCTCCTCGGACGGATCGAGGGACAGTCGTGATGGTCCGGAGACTAACAACGATCAAAGGTTAGCGTTAGGGCGTCCCCATAACGTAAAGAGAAACACAACGAGATGCATAAACTTAGATGTTTTATTCAGTAATAAGTGCCGGAGCAAACTTCAAAAGTACAAAGGGAAATACTAACTAAAAAAGAAATCAAAGGAAAGATAGTACTTGCAGTGTGGCTTTCACAGATAGAAGCGTCTCAAATTTGTGACGTGCCAACTTCGGGGGATCGGGGTCCCGTTGAGATGTTCAAGTTGATATGAGCCGGAGTCGTGTGCGGCAACGACTCGGTAGGGGCCTTCCCAAGAAGCATGTAATTTGCCCTCGGGGACAGCTTTGCTGGCCGAGTTGAGCCGAAGAACTAAGTCCCCGACATTGAACTGAGTACCTCGGACCCGGAGGTTATAGCACTGGGCAGCTCGCTGTTTGCACTTAGCCTGCTGAACGAACGCTTGTTCCCGGCGATTCTCAAGCTCATCCAAATTTGCGCGAAGTGCCTCGTCATTATCATCCGGGACTAATGTGAGTAGGCGAGGACTCGACACACTGATTTCAGCGGGAATAACGGCTTCGGATCCGTAGGTAAGGCTGTAAGGAGTCTCCCCGGTGGAGGTATGCGGCGTTGTGCGAATAGCCCATAAGACTTGTGGCAGGTTCTCGGCCCAGAGACCTTTGGCACTGTCCAGTCGCTTCTTTATTCCCGTGAGAAGGGTCCGGTTGGTGACCTCAACCTGCCCGTTCGCTTGAGGATGGGCAACCGAAGTGAAAATCTGTTTGATGTGGAGTTCTTTACACCATGAGCGGAATGGATCGTTGGCAAACTGTTTACCGTTGTCCGAGATAATAGTGCTCGGGATGCCGAAGCGGCAAACGATATTGCGCCAGACAAATTTCAAAATATTCTGTCCGGTGATAGCCGTAAGTGGTTCGGCTTCGACCCACTTAGTGAAGTAGTCCACGGCGACGACCAGGAATTTCAGTCCTCCCGGAGCAACAGGGAATGGGCCTACAATATCGATACCCCACTGAATGAACGGCCATGCACCTTGGATTCCGGTGAGTTCAGTCTGCGGCAAATGCTTTACCCGGGAGTGTAGCTGACACTTGCTGCATTTGGTCACTAGATCGTGAGCATCGTTAAATAGGGTCGGCCAATAGTAGCCCCAGCGGAGAACTTTTTTGGCTAAAGTTCGGGAACCGATATGGCTTGCACAGGCCCCTTCATGAACCTCTCGCAGAACTTGAATGGCCTCGGCAGGGGCGAGGCACCGGAGGCTCGGTTGTAGGTACGATTGTCGATATAGAACTTCATTATGAAGGGAGTATTTAGGGGCTTTGAGTATAACTTGTCGAGCTCGTAGCTTGTCAGTGGGCAGAATACCATCTTGGAGATAATGAATGATCGGAGTCATCCAGTTCGGGTCACTGTCGGTCAGTACCGAAATTGTAGCCTCATGAATTGCTGGATGGGTGAGGTCTTCGACCTTGATATCCGGGGATATATTAGTTTGGACCGCGGAGGCCAACTTGCTGAGTGCGTCTGCCCTGGAATTCTGGGCTCGCGGGATTTTCTGGATAATAACTGCATCAAAAGTTGATATGAGTTTGAGTGCTAAAGCGCGGTACCTGACCATTGTTTCTTCTTTGGCGACATAAGTCCCCTGAATTTGCTTAGACACGACCTCGGAGTCCGTGAAGATTTCTAGGTGACGAACTCCTAAGGATTGTGCGAGCCGGAGCCCGGCGAGAACTGCCTCGTATTCCGCTTCGTTGTTAGTCACCTTGAACTTGTATCTGATGACATATCTAACTTCAACCTCCTCAGGGTTGATGAGAAGTAGTCCGGCACCACTTCCTCGGACTGTAGACGCTCCATCTACGAAAAGTTGCCACTTCCGGGGTGAGGGAGCGAGTGTGGCGTGGTGCTGTGTATCATTGTCTGCGGGGGATTCATGATTGTCTGCCGGGGCTTCGGCTAGGAAGTCGGCAAGTGCTTGACCCTTAATTGCTCGGCGGGGCAGAAATTGGATGTCATATTCGCCCAACTCAATTGCCCATTTGGCGAGGCGCCCAGACACCTCGGGTTTTACAAGGATCTGGCGTATAGGGTGATTGGTCAAGACTCGTATCTCACGTCCCTGGAAGTATGGCCGAAGACGCCGAGCTGCCATAACGAGGGCTAAGGCAGTTTTTTCAAGCTCGGAATATCGAGTCTCGGCCCCCTGGAGCACCCGGCTTGCAAAATACACGGGATGTTGAACCCCCTCCACTTCGCGCACAAGAGCGGCACTGACAGCCTCTTCGGCGGAAGACAGATATAAGTACAGCGGCTCTCCGGGAAGAGGAACTGACAGAGTAGGCAGCTGCTGTATATGACGCTTCAAGGCTTCGAAAGCCTCGGTACATTCTGGAGTCCACTCAAAGGACTTCGCTTGCCTCAGGATCTTGAAAAATGGGAGCTGGCGTTCCGCTGCCTTCGATAAGAATCTGTTTAAGGCCGCTAGGCCACCTGTAAGGCGTTGAACATCCCTGAATGTCTTTGGTGGCTGCAGGTCTAATACATCGCGGAGCTTAGCTGGATTGGCCTGCAGGCCGTTTTGTGAAACCATGTACCCAAGGAACTTCCCGGAGCCAACACCGAAGGTGCATTTTGCTGGATTGAGTCGCAAGTTATAGCGCCGCAGGGTGCGCAATGTTTCGGCGATATCCTGCACACATGAAGGATGGGAGGAGCTTTTGATGACCAAGTCATCGACGTAAACCTCAACATTGCGACCGATCTGGTCATGGAAGACGAAGTCCATTAGACGCTGATAGGTGGCTCCAGCATTCTTAAGCCCGAAGGGCAGTTTCTTGAAAGCGTAGCACCCAAAGGCAGTGATAAACGCCGTTTTGATGGCATCCTGTGGATCCATAAAGATCTGATGATAACCTTTGTACAAATCTAAGAAACAAAGGGCCACATACCCCGTAATGGCTTCGGCCTTCTGATCGATGGAAGGCAGAGGATAGCAGTCCTTCGGACAATGCTTATTGAGATCGGAAAAATCAACGCACATTCGCCATGCCCCACTGCTTTTTATTACCATTACTGGATTGGATAACCAGGAGGGGTAGAATACCTCGAACAAGATGTCCGCATCTAGGAGTTGTTTCACCTCAACCCGAATGGCTTCGTTTCGCTCCGGAGCGAATTTCCTTTGCTTCTGTTGGATTGGCTTTACGCGAGGGTCGATATTTAGCTTATGAGTAATCACCTCGGGAGAGACCCCGGGCATATCCAGAGGAGACCATGCAAAAACATCGGAATATTCTCGCAGGGTCTGAATAATGGCCTGATGTAGCCATGGCACATCTACGGCCCCTACGGTTACTGTCTGCTCCGGCTTAGACGGATCTAGCGGGATTTGAGCAGTGGCATCCCCCAACGGGGTACATTCCCGAGGTTCTAGGACCTGTGATGTTACTTGAAGCTGCTGTTTGGGCGGAGCCTTGGCAGTCTTTTTGCGTGCCACGTACATGCACTCTTTTGAAACCCGCTGACTCCCTCGGATGGTCGCTTCACCATGCGAGGTGGGAAACTTCAGCGCGAGGTGATACGTGGAGCATATGGCTTTTGCCGGGGTGAGCCAGTCCCGGCCCAATATCATGTTATATGGTGATGGGGAATTCACCACATAGAAATCCACGAAGAGTGTTTTTATCCTCGGATAGGTCCCCAAAGACGCGGGGAGAGTAAGGATGCCTTCTGGCCGGACTTCACCCTGGGTGAAAGTCTGTAGTGGCCCGGGGGCTGGTTTGAGTTGATCTCGGGAAATCCCCATCCTTTCGAAACAGTCCGCGAATATGATGCTTACTGCGGCCCCATTGTCCACGAAGACCCGCCGTACTGTTATGTTAGCTACAGTCATATCGATGACAATAGCGTCAGTGTGGGGTGTTATCTCTGGAACTGGATCCCTATCCGTGAAGCTGATAGTCTCGGATTGATGGAGGCATTTGTGACGTGGCTCCTCGGGAGGAGGACGTCGAGCTTCTGCCTTTAAGGCATGCCGTGAAGCCCCGGTGGGTAAGGCTCCGTAAATCACGTTTATCACATGAGGAGGTGCATTATCTTCGGGTCCCCCCGGAGGAGGAGGTGGTGGTGGAAGACGTGGTTGCTGGCGATTGCCAGAATCATGTCGAGCGTAGTTATTAGGCCCCTGCCGGTTATTCTGCCCCGGTGGCCGATTTTGTTGATTGTCTCGGTTATGGTAACCTCCGCGGTTATGGGACGAACCCCCATTGTAGTTTGCCCGAGGTTGGTTATTAGTTCGCACAACGTATTGCCGCAAGAGGCCCTCTTTGAGGCATTCCTCAATCTCCTTGCTAAGTTCCCGGCACTCCTCTGTCTCGTGCCCATGATCTCGGTGGTACGCGCACCACTTTCCACGGTTCCTCTTTCCGGGAGGTGCTGTCATCCGTGGGCAAGGTCGGAAATCATTTTTGTGGAGTGAAAGAATTTCAGCCCGTGACTTCGTCAGTGGAGTCAATTGCGGAACTTCACTCCGGGATTCTGAACGCCCTGGTGTCAAGCGTGAAAACGCGCTAGTTCGTGTACTAGGTCCAGTTTGTGCCTTTTCGGCCTGTCGCTTGACTGCGTGCTTTTCACGCTTCTGCCGAGTCTGCTCCTCGGCCTTAGCAAATTTATACACTGTTTTGAACAGTGCTCGAGTTGTGACCGGTGTGTTCCGAGCTAACTCGGTGTGTAGTGCTCCGGGGCGGAGCCCATTCATGAAGGCGCCGATGGCCACGTTGTCGGGACAATCTCCCACCTTGAGACTTACCGTTGTGAAACGGTCCAGAAATTGGGTAACGGTTTCACCATCCCGTTGTTCCATAGTCATGACGTCGGCCATGGTGGCCATGGGCTTCGCCCGGGCTTCGAACCGTGCCCAAAAGTGCTCGGCTAGTTCTCTGAAAGAGGATATGCTGTTTCGCGGGAGAGAATCAAACCACACCCGAGCCTCATCCTGTAAATACTCCGGGAAAATCCTGCAGTACTGCAGGGATGTGATGTTATCATGACTAAGCATGCTGTGCCTAAAAGCGCCCAGAAAATTGGCCGGATCTCCAGTGCCATTGTAAGGTGGTATAGTAGGCCGTTTGAACCCTTCGGGAAGAGTTATGGCCATGATTTCTGAGGAGAACGGCGTGATGATCTCTCCATTGGCATCAAGGCCCAGGATTCTATCGAGTTCAACGCTGCGTTGAACTCGCTCATACTCTTGGAGATCCAGAGGATGAGAATCAGCGTATCGAACTCTTTTAGCCGCATTAAGTGGACGGCGGCGATCCACATCAGCTGGTTCCTCATTGCGAGGTCGTGATCCATTTGAACTCCCAAGGTCCTCGGAAGAACCAGGTCGTTCCCGTCGTCGATCCTGACGCCCGCGGTAGCCCGGTTCCCGCTGTCCGCGCGGGCGAGGTGGAGGCACCCCAGGATTATCATTATGGCTAACAGGTTCTGCGTCAGGCCCCGCCGGGCATAAGCGATTAACTGCCCAATCTTGTAGGACATGCGCATGCTCTTGTAAGAAATCTTGGAGCAGTTCTGGGGTGATTTGAATGTTCACCGGTGGCTGAGCAGCAGCAATATTAGGGTCTTGCTGATCTTGAGGGGGTGGAGGGTTTTGATTACCCTGATGATTGGATGCACTCGCTACCGGCAATTGTCTCGGCGGTGCAACTTGATCCACGGGTGGATCTTGATCGGAATGGTCTCCACGGCGAGCTTGATTCAAACGAGTCGTCACCATGATTTTTGAATGCAATATGAACGTCAAAGATTACCGGTTAGCGCGTTTAAAAAACTGCCTTGTCGTTCCCACAGACGGCGCCAATTTGTTAATGCACAATCCGGAAAACACCCAATCGAACAGTAATTAATGCAAACAGAATGTAAAGACACACAATATACGTGGTTCGATCCGGAGATCTACGTCCACGGGCAGAAAGCGGCAATAGCCGAGGTGTTTCTTTTTCTTGAACGATGAGTTTACAGTGCGTATTACAGAATGCAAAGTGCGAACCCTAATTCAGAGTTCTTTTCATCTATTTATACTACTAAACCCAAACCCTAACTAAATCCCTATAATCTTGCCCACCAAATCTGCATGGCAGTTGGGAAAAGATCATGGGCCTTGATTCACGGAACAGATTTGATTCGCTGGACCGATGTGTTGCTGGGTCTGTTGGGCCTGGGCCTTCGCGCTTGCTGGCGTGTTCGCTGAGCTGGCAAGTGGCTGGGTCTGTTGGGCCTGGGCCTTCGCGCTTGCTGGCGTGTTCGCTGAGCTGGCAAGTGCGTATTCTTTTGTTTTATTTGGTTCCGATATTTAAATCTTCTAATATTCAATTATATTTTACCCTTTGATTTTAGATATGTATTGCCTTTTTTTTATTCTAACTATATATATATACAAATTCTTTTATTTATAAATTGTATTATGTAACTATAAATTTTAAATAGATACGATGTATTTTAAAATTTTAGAAAACATGTCTGTAACATTTTTTAATTCCTAAAACATCTCAACAACATGAACAATTCAAAATTAAATATATACCATGTTGATATGATTTAGACTGGATATTTAAAAATTAAATATATACCATGTTGATATGATTTGGACTAGATATTTAGATCGTTTAATATGACAATTAGATTTCCAATTGAAAAGTAAATTAATATATGACATTTTCAACTCCACGGATTTTTCAATAGAAATATTTTGATTTATAAATATATATTTCTACATTTTTTTTCTTTTTAGAATATCTTAACCAAACAACGCTTTTGCCGAGATATTTTAATTTATATATATTTCAATGATTTTATATTGCTTACTAAAACATTATCAGAATTGTGAATAATGTCGATTCAATTGAAGTTGATACATGAATTTATTTAAATAAAAATTATAAAATTAAAATCTACTACAATAAATCAGATTTGGTCTTCAATATCAACGGATTGACCCCTTTTCCAATATTCTTCGCGGATTGACTGTATACATGTAATAAACCAAATTATTTTTTTCTTAGAAAAATATATTGACAACAATTTAAATAATTCACATAACAGGAAATAAATAAATAAAAACTTTTTATATGATTACATATTACCGTAGAAAAATATGATGGTAGATAAATTTGATTTTTACAATCTTCAAAGCTGTTTTCGCCAGAATCATGATTCAGTGTTGCTGATTTTTTCTTATCTTTATTTGCAGGTCGTCCCTTTGCAGCCTCCATTATGGTGAAGTATCTATCAAAGTTGACACATAATAATTAAGGAATGTCAGAATAATAGAAATTTGCATCCACAAATGTGAATCTAAAAAACTGTAATAGTTACAAAGCTAAGAAATTGCAAAATGAATAAGAAATAGAATTACTCAGCAAAATCAAATATGAATCAAATAAACTGAAAATAGTGGCAAAATAAAGAAATTACGAAATGAATAAAAAATAAAAATACCCAGCTGCAAATGTGATTCTCATTTACGTGATTCTCATTTACTGAAGACATTGTATTTATGGAGCAAATATGTTATCGGATAAGGATTTTTTTAAATTTCAAATTTCAAAAATTTAAATAATATAACGAAATCTGTTTTAAATATCTTTACAGATTTATTGTTGCTGATTTTTCGCCAGATCTCAAAATATAACATGGGATAATTCAAAATTCAAAATTTGATCAAATTAACTTCTATTCTTAGTAACTAAATAATTGGGCGGGAAAAATTTTAACTTGCTAATTCTGGATGACTTGACTTATTATATATATATAGATTTCGCAATCACTATTACAAAATCATATATCAACTTCTAAATTCTAATAAAGTTAGAAGCATTAAGTTGACTTTATTCATAAGCAGAAAAGAAAGTTTTCATGTAGAGAAAAAAACATGGAACTTTCAACATTATTAGTCACTACTATTCCTATTATTATATAATATAACTATTTCTACTAAAAATAAAAATAAATTCTAAAAATTAAAAATAAAAACAAAAACATATTTATGAAAATTCGAATAAGAAGTAATATTTGAATTCGGAGAATATATTCACCTAAGAATTTGAGTGAAGTAGTGAACTCCTTCATTTTATGTGAATAATATATATATATATATATATATATATATATATATATATATATATATATATATGAATTAGTGATCCGAATAACTAAATAGTTCAATTGGATTTTTTTAGTTGTTTGAATAAGTCCAAATAATAAATACTCTAATATTAACTCATTTGAATAATCCATCAGTCTGAAGATTAAAAAAACAAAATGTATTTGATTTTTAGGAGTATATATATACTTGTCAAGTTTATGGGGAGTCACATAGGGGTGGTTTTGGTAATAAGCATCTATACCGTTATCGTACCAAAATTTGGATACCATACTCAAATATTGATATAATGAATTTTATGTCGATATCAGTGTATACCATTACCTACGTTAATTTTGGTGTACTTTATTTTTCGGATATGATTAAAAATTTGGTAAATCAATCTATCAAATTAATATCGGAAACAAATTGGTATAACGATATATATCGAACTATCGAAGTATCGAGAACAAATTGATATATCGATATATGTCGAAATTGTATTAAGAAACTTTTACTGAATTTTAAATTAAAGCGGACTGTATAAAGAAATTTTATGAGTTGCGAATAATCGTCGCCTATATAATAATGAATGTGTGAAAATTTTAGTGAAGTTAGAAAAAAAATGTTATTTAATATTATCTCTCAATTTTTTTTTTATAATAATCATTTAATTATTTTTTCGACGAGACAGAGTCTTGAAAATAATGTTTTTCCTTTATAAAACTAAGTTTTTTTTTTTGGTCTAAAGAGAACCCTTAAAGTTATTTTTGTCCACCAAAATCTATTGCCCAGACTGATCTTAAAAGGCGTAGCAAAAAGGAGCAAGAATATGACTGCAAGATTTGGAAATGATATCTTCATATTTTTAGATTTGATTCTTCATAATTTAGGTTTAGAAATGATATCTTCATAATTTAGATTTGGATTGATTCCTGACATTGATATGATGAGTATATAGACTAGTTCTATTTAGGGTGATCTAGGGGTTGGAAAAACATCCGAATATTGAAATATTGTATATATTATACCGAAAACTTATATTGAAATTCGAAATTCGAAATTCGAAATTTTTGGTATGATAATGATACGAGACCTTAAAATTTTCGATATCTTCGAAAAAGTTTGACCATTGAATACCAACAATACCTTTTTATTGAAACAAAATAGATAAATTAAACTAAAACAAAATAAATCAAATAATAATGATAAACATGAAAAGAACAAGAAAAATAAAGAAAATATCAAAAGCCGTAGGATTTTGGATGTCCCATGGTGAGTGCTTGAAGCAGACACTTTCCCAGTCTGGTTCCCACAAAGACACACTTCAGTTTGAGAGTGATAAAGATGATGCAAAATCCGTGAGCAGCTTCAGAAAGAGAGGAGCATAATTGTTCACCATGAGTTTTGCAGATACTGAGTTAATACATGGGAGGGCTTTGGTTGGTACTATACATATATCTTGGGGCAATATTGCAGGATTAGATACCCCCTCCGGCTTTTCTTTACCTCTTTCCAAGAGAAAATCATCATCCCATATTCTGAAGGATCACCTGTCGTCTTCTTCAATTCAATCGATTTTGTGATGTATCAATTTTTAATGAGTTTAATAGATTTATATAATTAATGATTATTTGTGTCCATTGATTATCCATTTATGAAACCTTAAAAAAATAGGATTTATAGAGATAGAGTTCCAAAGAAAAGCGTGGCTGGATTGAAGATGACAAAAATAGAAAGAAAAAAAAACAGTTTATTTATATTTTGTTTTAATTATATATATATATATGTATATATTATTTTAATTATGTTACTTTTTTTATTAAGGGTGTTGCAGTCTTTTATTAATAGCATTTAAATTATTAAATTAGTGATGAAATACACTTGAGTTCATTGAGGTGGAGATCTGTAGATATTAGTTCAATATCATCAAGTATTTGTGGTATGAAGTAGAGGTTTTGAGGATTCCAGAACCGGGTTTGGATTGCAAGGAACCGGGTCAGAGAACCGGATTTTAACCAGTTCAGAAAAGAGGTTAAAAGGAGAAACCGGGTCTGAGTTTGTTATAACTGCCATTTGCAACAGTTTTAATCCGTTGCATGAGAAACCGTTGTAAAAAGCCCGCGGCAGCAGTTTTAATTCTTGAGTCAAAAATTGGTTACAACTTCCTCAACTTCCTGATTCGAGCTCCGACATTTATATACATTGTAAACACTTGTAGTTGCGAGCTAATAGATGTATTTTTCCCTCTGTAAACATTACTCAATCAAGAGAATTAGAATGCTAGGGTTTTCTGCTCAAATCAAGTTGTGATTTGGGGTTTCTGGTTTTTCTGGATAATTCTTGTAATTGGTCGATTAGTGGAGTGAATTGAGGTGTATAGAACCTCCGTGAATGTAGATCACATTGATCGAACCACGTAAAATCCTGTGTTCATCATTTTTCTTTCCTGTTCTTAGTTCGGTTGCAATTGGCCAATTTCTTGGTTGTTTTTCATTCAATACAGTTGTGTGTTGTTTGTGTGTGAGATTGAGTTGATCATAACATATTCAGTGAGGTATACTTGAAAGGACGACTCAACTACACAGATGGTAAAGTCAAGGCACGAGTTTGACTTGCAATTCGTAAAACGATATTACCCGGAATTCTAGTGCTCTCGGTCTTCAGCAAGCGTCCTCAAGATACAACGACTTTCAGCCTTGGGATCGCAGCACAACAAAATCAGAGATTTTTTTGAACTACTCGATACTCAGGATTTCCTTTAGATTCGAATGTGGGAGGGGTAAGGGGACTAGAATGCAAATGCAGATTTATGCTTTGAGTGAAATGAAATGCAGAATTTGGGGATTTATTTCGAGATTATGAAAAGTTGTGGTGCCTTTTCAGAAGACAGCTTTTGACCCTTAGTGCCACCAATTCGGCCAACCCCGAACCAGTTCGGTCCTGACACACCCGTTCACGGGTCGCTCGTGCTTGTTGCTTACCTGTGCTCCGCCAGGCACTAGGTCACACCCGCTCGCGGATCCGGGCCCGTGCACGAACCGACATGTTGGTTTACTGACGCAACCTACTTCGAACACTAACGGATCGGTCCGACCCGATCCGCTCTGCCTAGATGGTGTGCCACGTCATCACACCCGACCCGAACCGTCTTGAGCTAGTTGAGCCACCCATCCGAACCAACTTGCCAAAATCGTAAAGTCACTACAACATAAATGGCTTTATGTAACACTTCGTTTGTAACACTTTTAAAATTTTGACTTTTATGTAACACTTTTGTAACACTTAGGAATATGTAACACTTTCATGTAACACTTTTGTAACATCTGCGAATATGTAACACTTTCATGTAACACTTTTAGAATATGTAACGCTTTGAACGTAACACTTTTAAATTGTAACGCATTTAGGTAACACTTTCAAATAAGTAACACTTTTTACGCAACACTTTTGAATAAGTAACACTTTTATGTAACACTTATAAATAAGTAACACTTGTAAATAATAAAATTATTTATTTTATTTTAAACTAATTAAATATTTGTGGATTATTTTTCTTATGTGACTTTAATTTTTATTTGTCTAATGTGTTACATTTTAATTATCACAACAGAATATATGTAACATAAGTGGTGAAAGCAATCAACTTAGACCTACAAAAATAACAATTCATTAGAGCACCTAAAGATTTACTTATTCGTTATAAAAAATAAATTAAATTTTATTTGTGACTTATTTGTGTGTACGTATATAGATATACACACATTATATTTTTACTAAACAATTACAAAATAGACTTGTAGCTTTAGCCTTTAAGAATTTGAATACATTTTTTTAAGTGTGAGAGCCTAGACTTGGGACATTTGGTCATGTCTCTTCATATTTGTAAGTTTATTTTTTTATTTAAAATCTATGAAACACAACAATTAAGGTGTCTTAATACATAAAATTATGGTAATTAAAATTAATGATAATGTCTTAAGATTTATATACAATAACTAGATGTATAAAATTAATGTGATATAAAATAAGTTATATATATATAAATATATATATGAGTGGATGAAAATGAAAAAAAAAATAGTGGAAATATTGTGTCAAATTGATATGAATAACGTAAATAAAATTAAGTTAGATTGTAGTTTGATGAAAACTTAATTTTGAGTGTATTTTATTGATGGTATAATAAAATCTTGTGTATATATTGTTTTTCTTAAAATAATAACTAAAAAAGTTATTGTAGCCTAGTGGTTAAGACTTTGCACTTAAGCTCCTGCAATCTAGCAACCTGGGTTCAAAACCCAACAATGACAAATTTTTAACTTTTTCTTTCAATTAAAAGTGTTACATAAAGGGGGTTATATGTAACATTTTTTAGTGTTACCATAAAGTGTTACAATTTAAAATCTAATGTAACACTTATTAAAAGTGTTACTAAAGATCATCAAAAGTGTTACATTAGACTTTAGGTAGCACCGGCAAATGTAACACCAATAAAGTGTTACCTAAAGTCTATAGTAACATATTTTAGTATATATGTAACACTTTTTGGGTGTTACATTAGCCCATTTATGTTGTAGTGAGCTCCTCCAGCTCCTCACAACGACGCATATATGCGTTCAAAGTGTGCCTCTAAATGGACACCAATATGACATATGCGCGTACACACCCAGGCTCGGGCTTAGATGGTGCGAACTATTTAGCCAAAGGCTAAAATCGCACTAGGGTCTACCATAAGAGAGCACACTTGATAACTCCTTATCAAAGTGTTCCTCTTAATAAGGAGTTCTAAATTACTCCATCTTTCCTATGTGGGATAAATTCACATATTTCTTTTTAACCCTTCAACATTCCATATTTAAGTTGCAATCTTTCAGCATTAATTTCTCATTCACCCGAAATTGGTTTTGAGAACATAAATATACTAAATCCTTCGACTCAAAACGTAGATTATGATTTTGAAACTTAATTTCATTTTCAACTAATGGAATCTAAATTTAAAATCGCTCAAATATTAGTCAACACCAACCTTCTAAACCCAATTTCCAACCCTAGCTCCAACCCTAACCCTAATCCCAATCCCAACACCCTCCCTCCTCCAAACAAAAAAAAAAAAAAAAAAAAAAAAAAAAAAACAACTTTCTTTCTAATGCTTCTACCACCAACCCCCACCCCCACCTCCCAAGGCAAAAAAAAGATAATTTTTTTTCTTTTTTCTTTCCATCACTAACCCCCACCCACACACTTGGCATAAATCGTACCATGAGATATACTTGTCTTTTATAGGCTTCGGAAAAGTCCTGGGGGAGTTAGGAATCAGTTCCTACTTGGGACAGGATTTTACTTCAGAATCGACCTTTTGACGCGGCAGTGTTGGATGATTGACGCGGCTGCGTCTCCTTGAGCTCCAAACTTTCTAAAAAGGAACAAAATGACGCGGCCGCATTCCAGGTTGGAGCAACAGTGCGGATTTAATTTGTGGCCATCTTTTGATGCGGCCATGTTAAGCTTTTGACACGGCCATGTCGGTTCTCCTCTAGTTTGCCTTTTGGACCGGTTCAGGCTGGTCTGAGCCGGTCTAGGCCGGTTTTTGGTCGGTTTGGACCGGTTTTCACCGGTTTTGTCCGGTTTAGACTTTCCTTTGACTTGTTCTTTTGTTCGGTAGTCGTAAATCACGACTTTTAGTCCTGAAATTGCTCAAAAATACCTTAAAACAAGTCAATCACGTTAAATGGTCCACGTTATATCACTTTATCCAATTCTCGACCAAATATGCACATAATTCCTATAAAATACTATCCTAAATCGACCTAATAACATGTATAATTAACGTGTATCAAAACCCCCCAAACTTAAAATATTGTTCGTCCCGAACAACATAACAAAAGACAAGAATACAAGTGATTTATGCAATATTTTAGGGCGAATTGATGATGATTCAGTTTCAGAATGATTTTTTTGTTACTCAACTTAGGCAACACAATGTACTTGAGCATATGTGATAATGTGAAAATCAACTAATCTCGAGACTTTGAACTTTCGAGTTTATTCAATCCTCACCGGTTATGTATTTCACTCATCTATCAAATGTTTAGGCTAATTTCATTTTCACTCATATTGAATTACATGCATAGCCTACCATATGCTTGCCAATCATCTAAACTAGACCTCGTACTTAATGTGTGTGAAAAAGGATAAAAAAAGTCTTTTTCTTGGTTGTAATGTTGGCTTAAGGTAAGGTGGGATATATTTGGCTAAAAGTAACTACTTTTGGACTAATCAAGTTATTTTTAACCCAACCACCCCTCAATACAATCACTCAACCTCACTCTTCAACTTCAGCAACTCATCCCGAAAGACATGAATTTTTCACCTTCAATAAACCTTTACAACTAAAGTGCTTTTCAATTCACAATTAATACACGGGTACCACATTTTTTGGACTACCCGACTGTTCTAATCAATTCAGCCAATGCTTAGCACTTTTATGATTTCTTAGCCTCTCCTCACCATACTTAGCAATTTATTGACACTGATTTTTTTTTTCTTTTTTCACTTGGTGAGGTTATTCTTCGTTTTTCACCTATCACTTTTCTCTTATTTCCTTCGTCTTTTGAAATTATCCCTACTTCCCATTTCTTCCCACAAATTGTTCACCCAAAATTCCTTCAAATTCTCCTCCCTCTAACTTGATTAATCCAATTAGGGCCAAAAGGGTTAAATTAAAAGGATCGGCTGACATTGTTTGGCTATGAACGAATAAGGATATAAGGCTCAAGTGGGCTAACTAGGGACAATTTTTGACATTATGGTTCAAATGTAATTTTCCAAATTTCAAGTAAATAGGCTCAAAAAATGCCTAAGATCATTTCCTCAATCACACCACAAATTTGACACATTCTTAGCAAAGACTCAAGGCAAGTTCTAGAGACTAATGCATGTATTCAATCTACTTCACACCAAAAGAAGGTATGTTACTCCTACAATAGGAGTACAATTAGGCTCAAATTCTCACCAACGTAATTTTCGATTGAATACTCTAGGTTCAAGCTCAATTTCGTCTCAACTCACTTCTCATGCTCTATTATGTGGCTTTTTCTCAATTTTTTTCTCAAAATCGTCTCATCATTAACTATTCATCATCCATCTTTCCCTATTTTTTTCCTTTTTTCTCAATTTTTGTTTTTTTTGTTTTGGGTTTAATTCTTCTTATAACTCTAAAAACTAAAGAAATAATAAGACTCTAGACTCCTAAGACTCAACATGGAAACTAAATAAAATCACAACTGGGTTCACAGACCCAACAACACCAATAAAATAGATAAATGGGCTCATAGACCCGATACTCCAAATCAACATAGTCAAAATCAGCACAATGGGCACACGGACCCAACAATTACTCAAAGTAATAACTATGCAATTGGGCTCATAGACCCGACAACTAACCATAAATAACGAAGCAACAAACAACTTAAACGATCACTAAACAACAAAATAACACAGTAAAAACAACAACAAAAGTATAAATATAGTTGCCAAGACGTCCCACGGTATACCCCCTCCCCCAAACTTAGCTGAAAGCCAATTTTTGGAGGAAAAGAGTGGTACGCCTTGGTGCTAACTTACAAATCACTGTGGCGGCGGCGGGGGTTGGAACCCATGCTGGCTCCAAAACTGTACCATAGCCTCCCACTGAGTCCTTTGCTGTTGTCTCCAATCGTGCTCTTCATTACTCCTTTAAAGGAGTGTGTTCAGTGTTCCTCTTTGGTCATGTAGTTCTGTGTGGATCGTTTGAATTGCTCCCCGGACCTCTATTCGCTGTCTTTCCATCGAGGTGCGCAATGTTTGCACCGACTCATTACAAATGCGAAATTCATCTCAGAGTGAAGTAATGATGCCGACCATGTCCTCATTCAATTCAGACTCGGAGGCAACTGCTACTGCTGCTCGTTTCTTTTGGGGTTATCTCGAGGCTTGGCTACTGCCTTCGGCTGGTGGCCCAGACTGGAACACCTCAGAATCCGGTGGTTGGGACAGCTGAAGATGCTCTTCAGCAGCTAATGAAAGATTTGTTGTATCATTGACAGTTGTTACAGCTGTCCCGAGCTCAAACGGAGGGCGAAGGTAAGGTCCAACATTATGATACACATATGGGACCATCCCATTTTCACCTAGGACCACGACTTGCATAGCTTCTAGTAAGTCCCATGTAAATTGGACCTCGCCCTTTACCGGTACCATATCAGCTAAGTCAATGTCATCAAAAGTTGCTGCTATTGGAGTGATCAAACCTCCAATCATGATGTTGTCCTTCTGCTTCTGGATGACACTTGTGAAGTGCTCCATCAGTATCTTTGCATAGTCAACTTTGTAACTGTGTAGGATGTTCCAAAACATGAGGAGTTCATTTTGTCTCATAGCTCCTACTTCACGCCAGGCGAACAAGGTATAGGGCATCTCCTGTATGTACCTGATAACGGGATTGCGAATCCATGAGGCTTTTGCAGCCTTTGATACATAATGTTGTGCCGCTACAAGTGGGGGAGCAGCTGTCAGAAGACCCCAAAATGTTTGGGGGTCGAATAGCTCCCGTGGCTCCTCCCTAGCGGCTTTCAGAAAGCCATAAATCTGGTCCAACTGGCTATATGTCAAGGACCGAGCTTTCCCCATCAGCTGGAAGGTGATACCGTCCGGTCGGCGTGACTCAAGGGAACTGGCCACTGTAATGCTAAAGGTGTTCAAGAACTCAATGGTAATCCTCTTATACGTCTGTTGAACACTCATAAACCGAAGCAACCCAGCTTAAGTAAGCAATGCCCGGACATTATCATGAATGCCCATTGCCTGAGTCAGGGCATCACTGCTGAATCTAGTCGGTACAATCGTGCGACAACGGAGTTCATCAAACCCAAAGCTTATGTTCATCCCTTGCTAATGAAAACTCAAAAAGAGCTTGACTCATTTGGATTGACAGCCGAGGTTTCCTCTATCATCACTTGCTTTCCTTTGCTTCGACTAGAGCTATCTTTAGGTGGTGCCATTTTAGTGAACCTATACACACAACCCATCATCACACAAATCAACAATCACACAATCCTGAATTCATCATAAATAATGTCTAGAAATAAGGAATTCCTAGTTAATCAACAAGACAATCATATGCTAGCAACACCCGAGCAACTTGCACATTATGTACCCCCTTTTTCATGCTCAACTCCTAAACTCTTCAATTGAAGTCATTGGATAGTGAAACATTGAATCCTAAAATTTATGACATGCATCTTGACTTAAATCATCTTTGTATCACATGAGAAAACAAAACAAGAGGTATCAACTAGGCAAAGAGCTTATTTCGAATCATGCACACCACATGTTCGATAAAATTCCCCAATGATGAAAACATATGAAATTCAATCTCATTGTTCTTATTTCATTCCAACCATAATTTTCACATCAATTACAACTATAAACAACACATCGTTCTTTCATAACTCAAGACCCAATCGAAATTCTAGCAAGTTCATATTACAAATAGCAATATTTCTCAAATATGCACTACATTGGTCTCATAATTCGAAATTAAACATTCTCCAATACAAATTAAGCATAAGAAATAGATTGGAAGCATTCGGGTTAGCTTCACTTACCAGAGAGGTTTAGTCGAAAAAAAAATTGAGACTCGGAGTGTGCCCTAATTCCTCGAATTGGGTCGAAAAATTGCGAATTTGTTAGTGCAATGAGTGAATTAGTGTGTGTGGTTGTGTTTATGATTGAATGTGTGTGATTTGTAGTGTGTTTGTGCGTGATTTTCCAGAGTGTGTGTAAGTGCATGTTTTTTTGCGTGTGTGCAAGAGAGAAGAGGGAAAAAAACAATTAAACCTGGAATCTCGTTTTTAAGCTGCTGAAGAGCTGACGCGGCCGCGTTCAATTTGAGCCGAATTCTGCCTTTTTGGACTCACTTTTAAAGCAGCCGCATTGCTTCTGTGACGCGGCCGTGTTGCGGGTCCAGTGTTGAATACTTATGCGGAAGGCTTTTGACGCGGCCGCGTCCAATGTGTGACGCGACCGTGTTGTTTTTTTCTTGAAATTTAGCTTTGGGCTGGTCTTTTGACGTGTCCATAGTGTGACACGGCCGTGTTTGTCCCACAATGTCAAAACTCATTCTAACTCACTTGTGATGCAACCGTGTTATATTTATGACACGGCTGTGTTGATTTCTTCTTCCTTAACTCGAGTTTTTCATCTCTTCGACCCCCGTTTCTTGCGACACTCATCCATGTTGATTCCTAAAAACATAAAACACTAAAAATACAAGTAAAAAAATAAAATTTAAAGAAATAATTGAAATAAAATAAAACGGTAAACATCGGGTTGTCTCTCGACAAGCGCTTCATTTTACGTCTCAAGCTGGACGACCTTTTCAGTGCTAATTCGGCTTCTTCAGCCGTACTTTCTTCTTAATTGCTTCCCTCATTATTGGATTTGGCTTTAGATGCTTAGGTGGTAGTTTAGATTTTGCGCAGCCTTCGTTCTCTTTTACTGCCTTCTCGACTTTCTTTTTCCTTCTATGCTTTTTGGCCGACCTTCTTTTTTTGAGGTTCCTGTAGGACATCTACAACACTCTCCTTTTCCAAAAGCTCAAGATTAGCAGAATCATGATGATCAAGCTGAATTGTAGAATCAACAAACCACACTTTAGGGGTATGACAATCAGTAGGCGAGATTAAGGTCTTATTTGTTGTGACATCTAAAGACTATATAGAGCCACATGTTTCAATGTGATTCACCCTCTCACCCTCGTGTTGTTTTTGAGCTTCGTATATTGAAAACGTGATTTGCTTCTCTTCTACCCTCAAAGTTAACTCCCCTTTTTTAACGTCTATAAGTGCGCTACTCGTTGCCAGAAACGGGCGACCTAAGATTAAGGGAATTTCCTTGTCTTCTACCATATTTAGGACTACAAATTCAACAGGGATTATAAAATTACCAACTTTTAATAAAACATCCTCTACAATACCCCATGGCCAAGTTATAGAACGGTTGGCCATTTGAAGGGCAATTGTAGTGGGTTTTAAAATGCCTATTCCTAATTTTTCATATATAGACAAAGGCATTAAGTTGATACTCACTCCTAGATCACATAGTGTTTTATCAAAAGTTAAATTACCTATTTCGCATTCAAGAGTAAAACTACCTGGATCTTTGCGCTTTGTGGGAAACTTCTTTTGGATAAATGCACTGCATTCTTCTGTTAAGTTCACCGTCTCATAGTCCTCCCATTTTTTCTTTTGAGCAATCACCTGTTTTAAGAACTTCGCATAGTTAGGCATCTGCTGTAGTGCCTCGACAATAGGTATATTGATTTGGATCTTCTTCAGCACATCCAAAAACTTTGCGAATTGGTCATCTACCTTTTTCTTCTTCAGAGCTTGTGGGAACGGAATTGGAGGGACATATTCTGGTATATTGGCTTTTGGCCTCTTTACTTCTTCGTCTACCCCTCTTTCTTCCATTGAGTTTTCTTTCTATAGTTCATTTCCTGTATCAGCCGACAACTCTGGGCCTGCATATCCAATGACACTTCTCACTCGAATTACGTGACACTGCTCTCTCGGATTCACCACTGTATCACTCGGAAATTGCCCCTGCTTCTGTTGGGCTCCGACAATCTTTATCAGCTGACTCATATTGGTAGTCGATTCATTAATACTGGTCTCGAGTCGCTTGATGTCCACTCCTTGACTAGTCATCTGCTTATTTAGCTCAATAAACTTTTCGTCCATCTTTCTGTCCATTTGAGCTAACTTTTCATCATATTTGGCGAACTGAGATTGCATTATCTCCTCTTGTGTGGGCTCCTTACCATCATGAATCATTCCATTCATGACAGCAAAACCGGGTGGCGAATTAAGTGTGTGAGGTGATGTTCAATATCATCAAGTGAGCTATACTTTGTAAAATGGAGTGTTGGGAATGTGGAACCGGAATCAGGAAGTGAAGAACCGGAAGAATGAACCGGGTTTTAGCATCAAGAAGACAATCTGTTCAGAATAAACCGGGTTCGGGGCAGTTGAAGATAACCGTCATTTGTGACGGAGCAGTTGCAGAATTGTGACGAAGAAAACCGTCACATTTGTCCGGTAGCTGAGCTAAACTTCTTTCAGTTAGAACTTTCTGTACAGTTGCATTCGAGCTTCAATCCTTATATCATTGTAAAGCTCTCATTGAGGAGAAGAACACTACGTCGAGCAATTTCCTTGTTCTTTAGATTAGAGAGAGTATTTAGAGATTGAGTGATTCGTGCCCTAATTTGCATCAGAATTAGGCATTTCGTTTCTTGAGTGTATTCTCTGTAATTGATTGAATTTCTTAGTGGATTGGGGTGTGTCTTGCCTCCGTGGATGTAGTTCATCTTGAACGAACCACGTTAAATTGGTGTTTGATCCATTTCTATTTCCTGTTTTGCGCAAGTCCAGTTCGGTCACAACTCTGGCCGAATTGTGTGTTTGAATTCAGATTGTTTTTCTTCGTACATTTCCAGATTCTTAGGAGTTGTGTGTTTCTGAGTTGTTCTTCACTAACAAGTGGCGCCGTCTGTGGGAAATTCAACTCTCACAGCTTGAAGAAGGGAAGGAATGGCTGGTATGAAGATGGACTTTGAGAAGTTTACAGGAAGAAATGATTTCACACTGTGGAAGATCAAGATGAATGCAGTATTGGTGCACAATGGCCTTGATCTTGCTTTGATACCTCTGGATTCGTGGGAATAAAGTGAGAAACCTAAGTTTGCATCAGTGGATAAGAAGGCCCTCAGTCTTATCTTTCTGTGTTTGGGTGATAAACCATTGAGAGAGGTCTCAAGATGCAAGAGTTCCTCAGAAGCATGGAAGAGATTGGAAGATCTGTATCAATCGAAGTCAGTTTCCAACAAGCTGTTCTTGAAGCAGAAGATGTTGGCCTTCAGGATCACTGAAGATAAGGTAATTTCTGATCAACTTGATGAGTTCATTAAGATGGTTGAAGAATTGGAAGACCTGGATGTGAAATTGGAGGAGGATGACAAAGCATTGACGGTGTTAAACATTCTTCCAAAATCCATGGAAAGCTTTAAGGATGCCTTGATTTATGGCAGAGATAAGCAGCTATCTTATGATGGAATAGTGAAGGCTCTGAGGTCTAAATGTTTCCAGACTCAAGGTGATAAAGGCATGGTGCAATCTGGAGAAGGTTTGAATGTTAAATTCAAGAAACCTTGGCAAGGCAAGAAGGGACAGAATGCTAACAATCCCAAGGCAGGAGACTCTAATCCAAAGAAGGGAATGAATGGGTTGAGAAGAGGAAATGCTTCAAGTGCAAGCAGCCTGGTCACTTGAAGAAGGATTGTCCTAAGAGAAACAAGAAAGGTGGAAATCAAGGGGCAGAAGCTGCTGCCATTGACCATCAAGAAGATCCTCCAGAGGTCTTAAATGTTACTGAATCAAGAATGGTAAAGGAATGGGTCTTGGACACAGGCTGCTCCTTTCATATGTGTCCACACCAGTCATGGTTTGATGAACTGAAGAGAGAAGATGGTGGAAATGTTCTCCTGGGAAATGACCAATCATGCAAGGTCAAAGGAGTTGGATCAGTGAGCATAAGGATGTTTGATGGTGTGGTCAGAGTCATCTCAAATGTAAGATATGTTCCTGGCCTTAAAAGAAATCTTCTATCTCTTGGTTCTTTGGTAACTAGTGGGTGTCAGTTTAGCTCAGTAGATGGCTTCTTGCATATCACTAAACATGGAAAAATGGTGATTAAAGGTAGACAACATAATGGGTTGTTTATCTTGATTGGTTTACCTGTTGTTGGGAGTGTGGATATAGTCTTGAGCAGTTCTGAGCTTGTTAAATGGCACAAGAGGCTTGGACACATAGGAGAGAAAGGGTTGAAGGAACTGTCAAGAAGTAGAGTAATTGGAAACATGGGAAATCAAGACCTGGAGTTCTGTGATCAGTGTGCTTTGGGCAAATCCTAGAAGCTGCCTTATGGAAAGGGTGTTCACACAACTCAAGAGCCATTAGATTATGTTCACTCTGACATATGGGGTCCTGCAAGGACAGAGACTCATGGTGGTGCAAGGTATTTCATGTCCTTGATTGATGATTACAGTAGAAATGTGTGGATCATGTTCAAAACATGGTTGATTCAACTGGAAAATGTCAAAGGGAAGAAGCTGAAGCACCTTAGGACTGATAATGGATTGGAATACCTCTCTACTGAGTTCACAAACTTCTGTGAAGAAAGAGAAATCAAGAGACACAGGACTGTTCCAATGAATCCTCAACAGAATGGAGTTGCTGAGAGGCTTAATAGGACTCTTCTTGAAAGAGTAAGATGTATGCTGTTGGATGCTGGGTTGCCAAAGGTATTTTGGGGAGAAACCATTGCTACAGCATGTTATCTCATTAACAGGTCACCCTCATCAGTGATTGGGTTCAAAACACCTGAAGAGGTGTGGAGTGGACAGAAACCAAGCTATGAAGGTTTAAGGGTGTTTGGTTGTCTTGCTTTTGTCCATGTCAAGCAAGACAAGTTAGATGTAAGAGCTCTAAGATGTGTATTTCTTGGATATCCAGATGGAATAAAGGGCTACAGATTGTGGTGTCTAGAGAAGGGAAATCAGAAGATAATCACAAGCAGAGATGTAAAGTTTAATGAGAATGTGATGGCTTATACCTCTACAGGCTCTAAGGAAGAATTTGATGGTGCTAAAGAGACAGAAGAGATATCAATTCAGGTGGAGCATCCTACTGAAGATGATCACACATCTCAACCACAAGAAAATCTACAAGATAGTGATTCATCATCTGAAGAAGAAGTGCAAACTGGACCTTCACAAAATGTTAGAGAATACAGCATTGGAAGGGACAGGCCTAGAAGAACAACCAACAGACCTGATTTCTATGGCCAAGCAGGGAGTGTTTACTATGCCTTAAGTGTTGCTGAAGACCTGGAATCACAAGAGCCTAGTAGTTTTAAAGAAGCACTAGACTGTGAAGAAGGTGAACACTGGATTCAGGCAATGAGTGAAGAGATGGAGTCCCTGGAAAAGAATGAGACCTGGATATTGGAGGATAAACCAAGAGGTCAGAAACTTGTAAGCTCTAAATGGATATACAAGAAGAAACTAGAGACTGCAGGATCCAAACAGGTGAGGTTTGAAGCAAGATTGGTGGCTAGGGGCTTTACACAAAGAGAAGGAATTGATTTTAATGATGTTTTCTCTCCAGTAGTAAAGCATTGCTCAATCAGGTTGGTTTTATCAAAGGTTACTCAAGAAGACATGGAACTACAACAACTAGATGTAAAAACAGCATTCTTACATGGAGAACTCAATGAGAAGATATATATGAAACAGCCAGAAGGCTTTGTTGTTCCTGAACAAGAAGACAAAGTTTGTTTGCTGAAGAAGTCACTAAATGGACTTAAACAAAGTCCAAGACAGTGGAATAAGAGGTTCAATGACTTCATGATCAGTGTTGGCTTTGTAAGAAGTCTGTATGATAGTTGTGTTTACTTCAACAAGGGTTCAAAGCAAGATAAAGTCTTTCTTCTATTGTATGTGGATCATATGCTAATTGCCAGCAGGAACAAGAAGAGGGTACAATGGTTGAAGGACAGACTTAACACTGAATTTGACATGAAAGATCTGGGAGAGGCCAAGAAGATTTTGGGCATGAACATTCTAAGGAACAGAGAAGCTGGAGTGCTTTCGTTATCTCAGAGGCAATATCTACAGAAGGTTTTGGAGAGGTTTCATATACATGAAGCCAAACCTCTCTCCACTCCAGTTAATCTACAGAAGAAACTCTCCAAAGAACAATGCCCAAAGACTGAAGAGGAAGTCATACATATGAGCAATATCCCTTATGCAAGTGGAGTTGGAATTCTTATGTATGGAATGATTTGTAGTAGGCCTGACTTGGCCTATGCTGTGTCTTTAGTAAGCAGGTTCATGTCAAACTCAGGAGTAGAGCATTGGGAAGCTTTGAAACATGTGATGAGGTATTTGAAGGGTTCAGTGAACTTGTCACTGAAGTTTGAGAAGAAAGTGGATGGAAGCACTGTTGCATTGGAGGGATTTGCTGATTCTGATTTTGCAGCAAACGTAGACACAAGGAAATCTATTTCTGGATTTGTGTTTACCTTATATGGGACAGCCATTAGCTGGAAAAGTGCACAACAGTCAGTTGTAGCACTGTTAACAACAGAAGCAGAATATATCTCTCTCACTGAAGCAATCAAAGAAGCAATCTGGCTTAAAGGGATTCTGAGAGATTTGGACATCAAGCAAAAGTGTGTGACAATTTACTGTGACAATCAAAGTGCTTTACACCTTGTGAAACACCAAGCATTTCATGAAAGGTCAAAACACATTGATGTTAAGTTGCATTTTGCTAGAGACATCATTGATTCTGGTTTGTGGAGGTGAAGAAGGTACACACGTTGCATAATCCTGCTGATTTTGTTACTAAGGGTGTACCTGGGAACAAAGTGGAGCATTGCTCGAGCCTGCTGCAGCTTGAGCAATGTCATGAAGAGTGTTAGCAAGACAAGGCAGTGATGAGGCAGGAAGAGACACACTTGATTCATTGAGGTGGAGATTTGTGAGGTGATGTTCAATATCATCAAGTGAGCTATACTTTGTAAAATGGAGTGTTGGGAATGTGGAACCGGAATCAGGAAGTGAAGAACCGGAAGAATGAACCGGGTTTTAGCATCAAGAAGACAATCTGTTCAGAATAAACCGGGTTCGGGGCAGTTGAAGATAACCGTCATTTGTGACGGAGCAGTTGCAGAATTGTGACGAAGAAAACCTAAACATTTGTCCGGTAGCTGAGCTAAACTTCTTTCAGTTAGAACTTTCTATACAATTGCATTCGAGCTTCAATCCTTATATCATTGTAAAGCTCTCATTGAGGAGAAGAACACTACGTCGAGCAATTTCCTTGTTCTTTAGATTAGAGAGAGTATTTAGAGATTGAGTGATTCGTGCCCTAATTTGCATCAGAATTAGGCATTTCGTTTCTTGAGTGTATTCTCTGTAATTGATTGAATTTCTTAGTGGATTGGGGTGTGTCTTGCCTCCGTGGATGTAGTTCATCTTGAACGAACCACGTTAAATTGGTGTTTGATCCATTTCTATTTCCTGTTCTGCGCAAGTCCAGTTCGGTCACAACTCTGGCCGAATTGTGTGTTTGAATTCAGATTGTTTTTCTTCGTACATTTCCAGATTCTTAGGAGTTGTGTGTTTCTGAGTTGTTCTTCACTAACAAAGTGAATTCTTTGTGTTGCCATAAGAGAAGTTTTGATGATTCTGATTAGGCGGGTACTGATTGTACCTTGGCTAGTCATTTTGGAAGTTGTTGAAGTTTCTTTGATTCACAAAATTCATATCCTCAACTTCTTCCTGACCCACTGGTTGCTGTGATGAAGTGTCATTGTGTTGTGCTAACGTCAGATTAGTTAGTAAACTTACTTGGCTCGTCATAGCTGTCAATTGGGACGCAAGATTTTCAATTTGCTCATTTTTTACTAGCTCTGCCTCTTTGACACTTGCTACGCGTCTCGGCTAATTTCTTTCATTAGGCCACTGGAAACTTGTTCTGGCCATAGCATCAAAAATTGAGAACGCATTCTTCACAGTCTTCTCCATCAAACTTCCACCCGCAGCCGCATCTACATGATCCCGTATTGGAGCAAGCAACCCATTATAAAATTTCCAAACTTGTTGCTTCTTTGTAAACCCATGTTGAGGGCAACTCCGGATAAGATCCCAGAATGACTCCCAAGCTTTACCGAATGGCTCTTGATCCATTTACTTGAATTGGTTTATCTTGTTCTGTAGATCCAACATCTTACTAGGTGGAAAGTATTTTAGAACGAACCTTGTGCTCAGGTCATCCCACTCGGTGACATCATCCGGTAAATTGTACCACTGTAAAGCTCTATATTTTAAAGAAAATGGAAACAACCTCATCTTGACTTGGCCATGTGGCACATGGTTGATCTTGATGGTGTCTGCCAGCCAGCGAAATTTGTTCAAGTGCACATTCGGATCATCTAGAGCACTACCCCCAAACTGGTTCTGCTGGACTATATTAATTAGTGTTGGCTTTAACTCAAAGCTATTTACGTTCAATGGTGGGGGTTGTACTCCTCCATACTGCTGATTCGGTGTAGGTCGAAGGCAATCACTAATAGGAGTGATATCCTCGTATGCATCATCTTGTGCGATCTGAACTCGTCTATGTTGCACTGGCTATTGTGGAGGTTGCTGCTGCTGCAAATTAGTGACTCGATCATTCAAATTAGCGAGAGCTCCTAAAATGCGATTTAGCATATCCTCTTGAGCTTGGTTTACTAGAACGTTTTCCATCTCGAAAGTGGGGTTTCTTCTCGTTCGGTATCTACGAGTTGTCGCTTCAATTTGAGGATCTAGAGGGATAAGATGTTTTTCCCTTTTGATCAAGTTTGCATACGAAACCTGAAAATACCACCGAAAGGAAATACCACGTAATACGAAAATATAAGAAATAAATAAACTACGACGCTATACCTATTCTTAGGATAAAAACTACGACGCTATACCTATTCCCCGGCAACGGCGCAAAAACCTTGACAAGCATAAATTTGAACCCAAAATACCGCAAGTATACGGGTGTAGATGCGTATAGGATAAGTCATGGTCGATCCTCAGAGATTAGGTTGACGCAGTTGGATACCCCGATTTATAGGATTACTCAAACTAGACACTCGAATTTCAAGGTGAATTTTAATTAAACTAAAGTGCTTAAATTAATTAACTCAACTTTTCAGACGATTAACTTCCAATTAACGAGAATGTATTCTAGAGTTTTGATTTCAGAAATTACTTCAATGTTGATTAAGATTAACTTATAGGCTTTTAAACCAAGTTTTAGTGTTTATTAAGCGCCACTTAAGTAACTTAGCCCTTCTCTCGAAGCGACTAAAGCGTAGATTGATTAGAAAAACCACCCTCTCGAGTCGATTAATCCTAACAACTCCTAATAGACCCTTAACCCTTGCTCACACAGTCATAGACAATTGTGCTATATGTTGTGCGTCTATTAACAATTTCCTCCTCTCGAAGTGGAATTGTTAAACGTGATAACTAAACCTAGGTAGCCAATCTAAGTTTAGGATAAAAACAAACATATAGATAAACACATAAAACTGGAATCTATAAAATTAAAGCATAAATAAAAACATTGTTATAACCCTACTCTTTAGCCCTAGAACACGAGTAGTTTAGCTACTCATGTCTAGTATCAAATCCTTACAATAATTCAAGGAATACATCATAAAGAAAAAAAGTACTAAGAAAGAAATAATTAAACCCGGCTATGTCGGCTTGTCAATCTTTGATTGCTCGTCCTACAAGTTTCTCTCTAAAATCTTTTCAAAGTGCAATGTAGATGATGATGTAACTGATGATCCCCTTAAAAACGAGATCTACTTGTCTTTTATAGGCTTCGGAAAAGCCCGGGGGGGGGGGGGGGGTTGGTTAGGAATCAGTTCCTACTTGGGACAGGATTTTACTTCAGAATTGACCTTTTGATACAGCCGTGTTGGATGATTGACGCGGCCGCGTCTCCTTGAGCTAAAAGCTTTCTAAAAACAGAATAAAATGACGCAGCCGCGTTACATGTTGAATGTGGCAGCGTTGAAGCAACAGTGTGGATTTAATTTGTGGGCATCTTTTGACGTGGCTGTGTTAAGCTTTTGACACGGCCGTGTCGGTTCTCCTCTGGTTTGCCTTCTGGACCAGTTCAGTCCAGTCTGAGCCGATCTAGGCCGATTTTTGGTCGATTTGGACCGGTTTTTGGTGGATTTGGACCGGTTTTTGCCGGTTTTGTCCGTTTTAGACTTCCCTTTGACTTGTTCTTTCGTCCTGAAATCGCTCAAAAATACCTTAAAACAAGTCAATCACGTTAAATGGTCCCCGTTATATCACTTTATCCAATTCTTGACCAAATATGCACATAATTCCTATAAAATATTATCCTAAATCGACCTAATTACATGCATAATTAACGTGTATCAGTCACAAAATGCACTTATCACGAATTGTGATACATTTTTACCACGGTATACATTTGTCACGAATGTGTACAATTTTAGCCTTCTAGACTGTGACACTATTGACATGTAACACACTTGCCTTGAATTCGTATTATTTTAGCCTTTCAAATTATCGTGGCATGTGCGTATCGTGGCACATTTTCCATGATTCTTGGGAATAATATGTGTCGTGTCACATGTGGCAGAATTCATGATAATAGTGCTAAGTGTATGTCGTGGCACATGTGGTACGATCGTGGCAATAGTGTCACGACAAGTTGAAAGGCTAAAATTAAACAGATTCTTGTGGCAAGTGTGTATTGTGAAAAATGTGCCACAATTTATGGCAAGTTTTTGTCGTATTACACTTCATGAGTGCATATCATGGTTGAGGTTTAAAAAAGCTGAACAATAAATTGTTTGGGGGTTGAAAGGGTGTTGGTGGTGGAAGCATTAATACAAAGAGAATAATTGGAAAAAGAAAAAATCTCTTAAGAGGGGATGGGAGGGGGGCTTGAGGGAGGGGCGTGTGATTTTTGGGGGAAGTGGGACGTGGGATTGAGGCCTTAGGGAACAGGGTGGGTATTGGACTTAATATAATTAGGTTAGTTGGACTTCATTTGGTTAGTTGTTTTTTTCTTTTACCTTTTTTTTTTTTTTTTTGGTATAGGAACTTATAATTAAACCAGGTCAAAGCCTCAAAAGTAACAATGTTACGGAATTGGTTAGGGACTAACCCAATATAATTATCATGCAAAGAAACATAAAAAGAAAACGAGAAAACTTATGGGCTAGACCATTAGCAGCGCGCCTAACCCAGCTAAAAACGTACTTTCTAACGTCAGAAGATGAGCAAATAATCTCTACCACATTGCTAAAGTACAAGAGATCTTTATGTCTTGTTGTCAACGTAAAAATTTATGAAAGATGGTTATATTTGTATTTTAAAATATTAAAATTATACTATAATTACAAAAGATCACAAAATTATAGTATGAGTTAGAGAAACTACTAGTTACACCCATTTCCACAAAAAAAATTATTTGAAAAGGAAAGGACCTTGTAGAATCGTATATTGATTTTATTTGGGAAAATTCCACTTTTATACTCCATTTACTTTAATAAATAGAGAAAAGAGGGATCCTATCACCAATCTCATTCGACTTACTCATTAAGTTTATATTTAAACCTTATATTTTCACACATTTTTACGTACATTTCATTTATAAGATTAATTATTGGAATTTTACTACGCGTTATTTTTTATTTAGGTACTATAATTTCATTGTGAATGTACTTAGAAAAGTCGCCATTGATATAATATCACTATTTGAAACCCAATATATAGGAAATTGTTTCTCCTAAAGCTGCCACCGTTGAGTTTATGTTCACAGATGGGTCATAGTGTGTTCACAAATAACTTCTCAACTTGAACCCAACTCATTTATTAAACGTGAAAGGAATCATATCATCCAAAAAAATTGTTATTATGGTAGAAAATACAAAAGTGTAACTTTTCTCGAGGAATGTGGAATTTGAACTCCTAACTTTCACCGCAAACGGAAAGATAATGGTATTAAGATATTTTTTATGATCAGCTCAAACTCACACAAGATAAAAGAACAACAAAACTCAAACGAAAACAACCAAGAAACGGCCGAACAGTATTCAACGCAAGAACATAAATGAAATTATGAACTCAGGGATTTTACGTGGTTCGATCCAAGATGATCTACATCCACGGAGGTTCTATGCACCTCAATTCACTTCACTACACAACCAATTACAAGAATCACCCAGAAATCTAGCAAAACCCCAAATCACAACCTGATTTGGAACAGAAACCCTAGAGATCTAATTCTCTCAATTGTGTAATGTTTACAGAGGGAAAACTATATCAATTAGCTCGGCTCTACAAGTGATTACAATGTATATAAGTATTGGAGCTCGAATCTAGAAGGTGAGGGAGCTGTAACCAACTTTGACTCAACTGCTCCAAGTTGGCAGAAACGGGGCTTTTATAACGGTTTGTTTGCAACAGATTAAAACCGTTGTCTCTGACAGTTATAACAACCTCCAACCCGGTTCCTTTTAACCTCTTCATTGAATTGAGTTCAAAACCCGGTCTTATGTCCCGGTTCTTCAAACCCCAAACCCGGTTCTGAAATCCTCACAACTTCTACTTCATATAACGAGTCACTTGATGAAATTGAACTAACATCCACAAATCTCCACCTCAATGAACTCAAGTGCATATCCTTACCTCAACCTGTCCTTGTTCCTTGAGCATTAACTACATTGTTCAAGCCTGATTAGGCTCGAGCAATGTACCACCTTGTTCCCTTGAACTACTTTGGTTAAGAAATCAGCAGCATTGTCATTAGTATGGACTTTCTTAACCTCTACAGAACCTGCATCTATCACATCCCTTGCAAAATGTTACGTGATATCTATATGCTTGGATATTTCATGGTAAGCCTGATGCTTTACCAGATGAAGTGCACTCTGATTATCACAGAATATAGTCACACACTCCTGCTTAATTCCCAGATACTTAAGAATTCCCTTTAACCACACAGCTTCCTTGGTTGCTTCTGTCAAGGCTATATATTCAGCTTCTGTGGTAGATAGAGCTACTACAGATTGTTGTACACTCCTCTAACTCACTACAGTACCATATAGAGTAAACACATATCCTGTAATTGATCATCTGGTATCAACATTCCCTGCAAAATCAGCATCTGCAAATCCTACCAATGGAATAAACACATTTGACTGTTTCTGAAATCTCAATCCCAGATTAACTGTTCCTTTTAAGTATCTCAAAACACCTGCTTCAAAGCACCCCAATGAGCTTTCCCTGGATTTTACACATACCTACTAACCAAAGATGCACAATATGCCAAGTCTGGCTTGCTACAGATCATGCCATACATTAAGCTTCCAACACCACTTGCATAAGGCACATTTCTCATGTATCTCACTTCTTCTGTTGTTCTAGGACTCTGCTCCTTTGACAATTTAAGTTGTTGGCTTACTGGAATACTCAATGCTTTGGCTTCATGCATCTGAAATCTCTCCACCACTTTCTGAAGATAATGCTTCTGAGATAACAATAGACTTCCAATACTCCCATCTCTAATTATACTCATTCCCAAAATCTTCTTTGCATTTCCTAAATCTTTCATGTCAAACTCAGAACTTAACTTCTTCTTCAGCAAGTGTATTTTATGCTTACTCCTACTTGCAATAAGTATGCCATCCACATATAGCAACAGATACATAAGATCAACACTAGTACTCTTATCAAAGTATACACAACTGTCATACAGACTTCTGACAAAACCCGCCTTTAACATAAACTCATTAATTATTTTATTCCACTGCCTTGGACTTTGTTTCAACCCATACAATAATTTCTTAAGAAACCATACCTTCTCTTCATTTCCTGGAATCACAAAACCCTCAGGCTGTTTCATATATATATTCTCAACCAAGTCACCATGCAAAAATGCAGTTTTGACATCTAATTGCTGCAACTCCATGTCTTCTTGTGTTACTTTTGACAACAGTAGTCTGATATAGCAATGTTTCACCACAGGAGAGAAAACCTCATTGACATCAATACCTTCCCTCTGAGTAAAACCCCTTGCCACCAGTCTTGCTTTATATCTTATCCTTTCTGAGTCTCCAGCTTCAATTTTCTTCTTATATATCCACTTGGAACTTACCAGCTTTTGACCTTTAGGCTTATCAACCAGTTTTCAAGTACCATTCCTTTCCAGAGATTCCATTTCTTCCACCATTGCACTAACCCAGTAACCCAGTACTCACTTTCACCACCACTGACTGCTTCTTTGAAGTTCTGTGGTTCCTGGTGTTCTATGTCTTCAACAATACTTAGTGCATAATGTACACTCCTAGCCTGCCCATAGAAGTCTGGTCTTTGAATTTGCCTCCTTGGTCTATCTCTGGCAATACTATAGTCTCTTAAACTTATATTTCCGGATTGCACATCTTCTTCCTCTATTAAACTTTCACTTGAGTGTTCACCCAAATTCTCAACCCTTTGGGAGTTAGACTCTATCTGAGACTCCACCTGAATTGATAGTCTTTCTGCTTCAGTAGTTCCATTATGTTCTTCTTGGCTTCCAGTGGAGTGATATCCCATAACTGATTCATTGAACTTAACATCTCTGCTTATCAAAAGTTTCTGATTTCCAGGTTCCAAACACCATAACCTGTATCCTTTTATTCCTTTTGGATACCCCAAAAACACACACATGTATGCTCTTGGATCAAGTTTGTCTCATTTCATATGTGCATAAGCCAGGCATCCAAACACCTTCAAACCTGCATAACTTGGAACTCTACCACTCCACACTTCTTCTGGTGTTTTGAACCCTAGAGATGATGAGGGTGATCTGTTTATTAAATAACATGCTGTATTGACTCCCCAAAAAACCTTTGGTAGTCCAGCATCAATTAACATACATCTCACTCTTTCAAGTATAGTTCTGTTGAATCTCTCTGCCACTCCATTCTGTTGAGGATTCATTGGAACTGTTCTATGTCTTGTAATTCCTTTCTCATCACAGAAATTTGTAAACTCAGTAGATAGATACTCTAAGCCATTGTCAGTTCTCAAATGCTTGAGTTTCTTACCCCTTAAAGTTTCCATCTGAATTAGCCATGTCCTGAATTTAGTGAAGGCATCACTCTTGTTTCTTAACACAAACACCCACACTTTCCTGCTGAAGTCATCAATTATAGACATGAAATATCTTCCTCCTCCATGAGTTTCAGTTTTGGATAGTCCCCAGATATCTGAGTGAACATAATATAGAGGTTCTTGAGTAATGTGAATCCTCTTAGCATAAGGCAACTTCTGTGATTTACCTAATGCACATTTACCACAGAAATTAAGTGTCTAATTTCCAACCTCTCCAATTATGCCTTTCTTTGATAATTCTTTTAGTCCTCTTACCCCAATGTGCCCAAACCTTTTATGCCACAGTGTTAATTCATCCTTGCCTAGAATGTTTCCCACACAACCAATCACAGGTTTTCCCATCAAAATAAACAGACCATTGTGTTGTCTTCCTTTGATTACCAGTTTGTTCCCTTGGGTTATGTGTAACTGACCATCAACTGACTTGAATTCACACCTAGTAGCAATGAGAGATCCTAAAGAGATTAAGTTTCTCTTAGGACCAGGCACATACCTCACATTGGTGATTGGTCTAATTCCATCAAACATATTGATGTTTACTGATCCAGTGCCTTGAACTCTACAGGATTGATCATTTCCTAGCAATACACACCCTCCATCTTCTTTCTTGAGATTCATGAGGACACATATGGAAAGAGCAACCAGTGTCCAATACCCACTCCATCTCAATTTTTGACTCAGTAACATTCAGGACTTCTGGTGTGTCCTGTTCATGTTCAACTGTAGCAGCTTCAGCACCCTGGCCTTCCTTCTTGTTCATCTTCTGTGGACAGTCCTTCTTTAGGTGCCCAATTTGCTTACACTTGAAGCACTTCCTGTTTTCTACCCATTCTCCAGATTTCTTCTGAACATTATTACCACTCTTAAAGTTCTTTGAGGTTTGGCCCTTCTTCTTTTGGTAGTTTCTTCTGAGCTTAATGTTTAATCCTTCACCAGATTGAGTTACTTTCTTGTTTCCCTGATTCTGCAAACATTTGGTCTTTAGGGCAGTGATAATTGAGTCATAACTCAACTTATCCTGCCTGCCAAACATCAGAGTATCTTTGAAACTTTCCAGAGATTTAGGTAAGGCATTTAGCACCATCAAAGCTTTGTCATCATCTTCCATGGTTACCCCAAGATCCTCTAATCATCAAGAAGCTTTGTAAACTCATCTAGTTGATCAGAAATTTCTTTTTCATCCACCATCTTAAATGCCAGTGACCTCTGCTTGAGAAATAGTTTGTTTGAACTGACTTGGATTGATAGAGATCCTCCAGTTTGGTCCAAGCCTCAATTGCATTCATACACCTCGAAACTTCCCTCAAAGGCTTATCACCAAGACACAGAATGATCAGGCTCAATGCCTTCTGGTCCATTTCAGCATATTTGGGTTTCTCAATCTCCACCCACTCATTTTCTGGTTTGAGAGCATTTGCCAACCCATTCTGCACCAGGATTGCCTTCATCTTGAGTTTCCACAGATAGAAATCATTCTTCCCTAAGAATTTATCCAAATCCATCTTCATTCCTGACATCCTTTCCTTCTTCTTGCATGAGAATGGTTCCCACAGACGGGGCCACTTGTTATGATCAGCTCAAACTCACACAAGATAAATGAACAACAAAATTCGAACGAAAACAACCAAGAAATGGCCGAACAGTATTCAGCGCAAGAACATAAATGAAATGATGAACTCAGGGATTTTACGTGGTTCGATCCAAGATGATCTGCATCCACGGAGGTTCTATGCACCTCAATTCACTTCACTACACAATCAATTACAAGAATCACCTAGAAATCTAATAAAACCCCAAATCACAACCTGATTTGGAGCATAAACCCTAGAGATCTAATTCTCTCAATTGCGTAATGTTTACAGAGGGAAAACTATATCAATTAGCTCGCAACTACAAGTGATTACAATGTATATAAGTATTGGAGCTCGAATCTAGAAGGTGAGGGAGCTGTAACCAACTTTGACTCAACTGCTCCAAGTTGCAGAAACGGGGCTTTTACAACGATCTGTTTGCAACAGATTAAAACCGTTGTCTCTGACAGTTATAACAACCTCCAACCCAGTTCCTTTTAACCTCTTCACTGAATTGAGTTCAAAACCCGGTCTTATGTCCCGGTTCTTCAAACCCCAAACCCGGTTCTGAAATCCTCACAACTTCTACTTCATATAACGAGTCACTTGATGAAATTGAACTAACATCCACAATATTAAGACTTCCCTTTCTTTTTTAAGATAATTAAACTATTAACACATGGATAATATGATATGACACTTGAAATACTTGGTGTAGGTTATAAAAAGGGAGAAATTTATATATAGCACTTTCGGCAACAAATATATAGATTTTGTTCGGCGCCAAAACTTGGTAGCGTCGTTTCCGACTACCAAATTAAATCGTGTATGAAGATACACTTAAACCTTACCGACTACTCTAACTAGTAGAGTGGCAAGCAAGGGTCGATCCCACGAGGAACGGTCGAACAAATTTTGCTTTTATGTGTTAAGCTATTATTATGAAGAAACATAATGTATATAAGATAGAAAACAATAAAGAAGTGGGGGGTCAATGAAATAACAACTACACCTAAATAAACAAAGACAAATAAAGAGATTTTTTTTAGGTTTTTGGTTTTTAAATAACAAAACGATTCACCCTTGATCATGTTTCACCGAGGTCTTGGACGATTTATGTAACTATTGTCAATGCCCTATTCAATTGTGATTCTAGCCCTTATCTCAAGGCTATTAACAAGCTCTAATAGCCTTGTTATCCCTTAATCTTAGTTAATCAAAACAAGCTCTTCGACTAACCCTATTCAGTTTAACCGAATCCTCGAACAAGCTCTCTTAGATTCAATCACCAAATGCATTAAACACTAGGACAACGAGATAAATTCAACATAAAACTCGCAAGCTCGGTTTTAGAGGTTAAACTTTGTGTTATCACCAATAAATAATTATTGTTTGCTACTCAGGAATCGGAAATCCTACAATTACGGATAGTGACCTCCTATTCTAGCAACACATTCACAAATCCCTTAAAGGGTGATCAATCCAATAATAAATTCATAAATGTGAGTCAATAACAGCAAATAACACAAAACACTTGAATACACAATATTTTCGGTAACATTAACCATAATAATCACATAAATGTCTTGGACTCAAGGTTCCACAATAATCAAGAGTGAACTAAGGGTGCTAGCCACCCATTTTACCTAATACAAAGACAAACTAACAGAAAATTAAAGAAAAACATGAACATAGGATAGAAAGAACCAAAGGTTAGGGGTTGAAGATCAAGATCTTCAACCCCCTTCCATTTCCTTGCTTCCAATGGAGAAAAGTGGCTGATTATGTGTGGGGGATGGGTTCTAGGTTATTAGGGTTGTGGTTAAATTCGAATGGGATGATATATATATATAAGGAGAGAAAGTGCTAGTCAAAAATAGGCAAAATCGCATTCAGGATTTTAAAACAGGGTACTGAATCTCGGCCGAGACGTGGGGGTGTCTCGGCCGAGACGTGAAAAGGGGTTTTCAAGGGTTTGTGGGTCGAAAGGCGATCTCGGCCGAGATTTAATATCATCTCGGCCGAGATTCTGGGCCTTGAAAAACTTTGAAATTCTCTGGCAACATTTCTCGGCCGAGATCTGTTGTGTGTCTCGGCCGAGATCTTCTTTCTGTCCAACTCTTCATAAATGCCTGGAGACTCATCTCGGCCGAGACTCTCATCCTGTCTCGGCCGAGATTTTCAACTGTCCCTTCCTTTTGTTGCCTCAATCGATCCCTTGACTCCGCGGTCGTTTAATCTTCGATTTCGACCCTTTTTCACCTGTCTTAACACAAAAACAGCACAAACGCATTATTTTGCCCATGAGAATATAAAAGCACTAAATACACGTGATTATGCACATTATTGACACTAAAATGACACTAAAAATGCCCTAAAGTGCGTGCACGAAACACGTGTACCAAATCTCCCCAAACTTAAAACTTGTTCGTCCCGAACAATCAAGAGAAAGACAAAAGGACACGTGTTTAGGGCAAAGTTTAGTGGCATTTGATTTCAGAATTTTCATAAGAAAGAGTAAGCGATCATGATAAAAGCAAGCATATGTGATAGACTAGATCCACTACTCTCAAGACATAACACTCTCAACTTAAGATCCTCACATGGTGAGTGTATCTCTCGACTCTCAAGTGTATCAAAAGGGAAGTGAATACGCTCACATTGAAATGCATAAAATGCCTACCATAAGCTTGCCAATCATCTAAACTTCGATGTATACCGACGTGTGTGACAAAGAATCAAATAGGACTTTAATAGGTTGTAATGTTGGTTTGGGGTAAGGTGGGAAAATTTCTGGTATAAGTGACTATAAAACGGACTAAATGAGTTAGCTAATCTCATCTACCCCTCAAAAAATGGTCACTCGACCTCACTCTTTACTTCCTTAGTAAACCAATCCCAAGAATCGATTTCTTCTCCAATTTCTGGTATAAGTGACTATAAAACGGACTAAATGAGTTAGCTAATCTCATCTACCCCCAAAAAATGGTCACTCAACCTCACTCTTTACTTCCTTAGTAAACCAATCCCAAGAATCGATTTCTTCTCCTTACCACAAAGTCCACAACCTAAATGCTTTCTCAATTCTCCCTTGGAGTGTATTTTCTTTTGAATTTCTACAACCTTGAGAACATCTATCGAAAGGCATTTATAATACTAGCCTCTCCAAATCAAAAGCAACAATTGAGTATATACAACTAACTTTTTCTTTTGTTTTTCTGATTTTTCGATTTTTTTGATTTTTCTCTCCTTTTTTTTTTTTTTTTTTTCAACAAATATAAACAAACATTGGAGAGAAACTAGTATTCTCGATTCTTTGCCTATTGTTTCAATTCCTTCCACCCTTCAATATTCCCAATAGTTCACCCCTTTCAATCCCAAATTTACCCGACTACCTTCCAACCGCCTCCCTCATACTCAAATAGTCCAATTAAGGTCAAAGGCTAAATCGAAAGGTACTTGGCTTGTAGAGTTGGGCTGTCAAACAAGAGGCTAAAAGCTCAAGGGGCTCAACTAGAGACAATATCAAGTTTGGTACAAAGGAAGTATTTTCAAGCTTGAAAATAGGCTCAAGTCAAGAATTGCCTAAGATCATTTTCAATGTCACACAATGCACCGACACATGCAAAATAGAGAATTATGGCAAGTTCTAGAGACAACTAAATGCACTCAATGAATTTCACACCGAAAGAAAGTTTAAATTACTCCAAAGATGGAAGTATCTTCTAAGGCTCAAAAACTCACTTGGTTGCAATTTTGATCAAAAGTTTTGAGTGTATGTTCAATTTTGTTTCAACAAGTCTATCATACTCTACCATGTGCTTCTTTCAAAAATATTTGTCAAAAATTTTCATCATTAATCAATGCCACATTTTTATTTCCTAAACTCATCCAATTGCTTTCTCGAGCTGCCAATTTGTACGAATCTCAACCTCTCCCCAAACTTAGTTGCGGACTAAGTTTGTGGAAAAAGAAGAATACAAGTTGGTGCTCGTCGAATTCAACCAATTATTAACAAACCAACTAACTAACTTAACAGAAATAATCTTACTCCTAAAAATATGCAAGGTATCAAAATTCAATAAAGATAATATCAACATAACCAAAATAAGCAAAAGATAGCAATTGGCTCACAGTGGGTCTCGGCCGAGATGCTGTATGTCTCGGCCGAGATGGCCTCCCCTGCATTTTTCCTTCATTTTGCTCCCCTTCACCTCCACTTTATGCTATCTCTTGATTATTCTAATTTATACCTGCATATTTCTTAACAAAAACATCAAATATGCCACAAGGCATTTATTAAACAACTAACTAGGAATTTAAAAAACGCAAATATTAAAAGATACCGTCGGGTTGCCTCCCGACAAGCGCCTTTGTTTAACGTCGTTGGCTCGACGGATGCTCTTTATATAAACATAACAAACAACTAGCTATGTAAATAAAACTAACGGTTAACACATAAAACAAAATCGTTCTAAACCATTCCCCGGCAACGGCGCCAAAACTTGGTAGACGTCGTTTCCGACTACCAAATTAAATCGTGTATGAAGATACACTTAAACCTTACCGACTACTCTAACTAGTAGAGTGGCAAGCAAGGGTCGATCCCACGAGGAACGGTCGAACAAATTTTGCTTTTATGTGTTAAGCTATTATTATGAAGAAACATAATGTATATAAGATAGAAAACAATAAAGAAGTGGGGGGTCAATGAAATAACAACTACACCTAAATAAACAAAGACAAATAAAGAGATTTTTACAGATTTTTGGTTTGTAAATAACAAAACGATTCACCCTTGATCATGTTTCACCGAGGTCTTGGACGATTTATGTAACTATTGTCAATGCCCTATTCAATTGTGATTCTAGCCCTTATCTCAAGGCTATTAACAAGCTCTAATAGCCTTGTTATCCCTTAATCTTAGTTAATCAAAACAAGCTCTTCGACTAACCCTATTCAGTTTAACTGAATCCTCGAACAAGCTCTCTTAGATTCAATCACCAAATGCATTAAACACTAGGACAACGAGATAAATTCAACATAAAACTCGCAAGCTCGGTTTTAGAGGTTAAACTTTGTGTTATCACCAATAAATAATTATTGTTTGCTATTCGGGAATCGGAAATCCTACAATTACGGATAGTGACCTCCTATTCTAGCAACACATTCACAAATCCCTTAAAGGGTGATCAATCCAATAATAAATTCATAAATGTGAGTCAATAACAGCAAATAACACAAAACACTTGAATACACAATATTTTCGGTAACATTAACCGTAATAATCACATAAATGTCTTGGACTCAAGGTTCCACAATAATCAAGAGTGAACTAAGGGTGCTAGCCACCCATTTTACCTAATACAAAGACAAACTAACAGAAAATTAAAGAAAAACATGAACATAGGATAGAAAGAACCAAAGGTTAGGGGTTGAAGATCAAGATCTTCAACCCCCTTCCATTTCCTTGCTTCCAATGGAGAAAAGTGGTTGATTATGTGTGGGGGATGGGTTCTAGGTTATTAGGGTTGTGGTTAAATTCGAATGGGATGATATATATATAAGGAGAGAAAGTGCTAGTCAAAAATAGGCAAAATCGCATTCAGGATTTTAAAACAGGGTACTGAATCTCGGCCGAGACGTGGGGGTGTCTCGGCCGAGACGTGAAAAGGGGTTTTCAAGGGTTTGTGGGTCGAAAGGCGATCTCGGCCGAGATTTAATATCATCTCGGCCGAGATTCTGGGCCTTGAAAAACTTTGAAATTCTCTGGCAACATTTCTCGGCCGAGATCTGTTGTGTGTCTCGGCCGAGATCTTCTTTCTGTCCAACTCTTCATAAATGCCTGGAGACTCATCTCGGCCGAGACTCTCATCCTGTCTCGGCCGAGATTTTCAACTGTCCCTTCCTTTTGTTGCCTCAATCGATCCCTTGACTCCGCGGTCGTTTAATCTTCGATTTCGACCCTTTTTCACCTGTCTTAACACAAAAACAGCACAAACGCATTATTTTGCCCATGAGAATATAAAAGCACTAAATACACGTGATTATGCACATTATTGACACTAAAATGACACTAAAAATGCCCTAAAGTGCGTGCACGAAACACGTGTACCAGTTAACTTTCTAAAAACATATTAAATCTAGCACTCTATACCCATATTGCCCTTTCTAGTCTTTTACTATTTTTCCGGCAAATACTGTAGCAAACTGACAAAAAGTACTATTGTTGTTAGACAACAATATTGTGACACGAAATTTTATTGGCATGAATTTTATCAAGGCACAATACAAATGGGGCACGACTCTCAACATGACAATCATATTTAAGGCATGGGTTCAGGCACAAGCCTATATTAACATGGCACTAAGTTAGTACATAATTTTAACTGACATAAAACCCGAATTTACTAACAGTTCATGCTTCTGTGAACTAAATTCTTTAGATGTAAACAAAGTTTCATACCTTTGACCGCATCGCCTTCGGGTCGTGCGGGTTTTACGAATTTCTCCTCACAGCCCAACCACTCGATCGCAACCGATGGTTCCAGACGTAGACTCCTTCAATATCAACCATTACAACCTCGTTTCGTTTCCCACCTTGAGGTGTACAATATCTACTTGGTTGATGGACAAAAATATAAACTTTTAAAAGATGATGAATAAAAGCCCAAATTTTATTAAGAAATCAAGAACTTATTTATTACATTAGTATGTATTCTTTTGGGAGGAGACGACTTGTTTAGATACCCATGGTAGCTATGCTCTCAGCATACATACACTAGAATGAAAACTTAAAATGGAAGAAAACTATATACTACTATTACAATGCTTATTTTTATAAGAAAATAGAGGGGAATGGTTGATACCTTTTACTTCCTTCTATCCAGATTTTATAGAGACTTGAAACCCTCTAACTATGAATTATTGCATCTAGTTGTCAACCTCTCATTGGTGGTCACAGATTTTATGGATGCTCCTCTAATCTGCATTACATAGTTGTGGCATTTTCATCACATGGTATGCAATTTAGATGGTCCCTCCATGCTTGTTATTTTCTGTGGATAATGCTCTCTTGCCTCTACCCATCAAGGCATGCCGGGATTCCCTTAATAATTTTTTGGGTGGTCTCCTTGGCATATTTTGCTTTCTTGATGGTTCTTTCTCGTTTTTCTTTCCCTTGTCATTTATGATAGGGAACGATTGCCCGAATAGTGCATTTTCCTGTTCTGGGCATTGGGACAAATCTAGCTTGTCCACTTCCCATTATGTGTCATGTTGCAATATTTTCTGGCGGTTCCTGAACTTGTCGGTAGCTCGTTCTTCCATAACATCTCTCTCTTCTATTCAAAGATAGACTCTGCGTATGAAGAAGTTTTGGATGTCATGGTGTTGATCAAGAGTGGTCCATTCACCATCTTGTGAAAGACTTTGAAGCTTTCCTTGACCTTTCTCATTTCCATTAGGCAATCCCATAGGGCACAAGCTCTTCTTGAAGTAATATCACCATCTGTAAAGGTTGATACTAAGGGGATCTTGTGATTTGGGGCAGACATATTCGTGTTTGCCAATCTTGTATCGAGTGTTAGTAGTTTTATAAGATGAAAGCATAGGTAAGATGCATTCTTGTATGGTTCTGTGGCCGCCAATGTAAACTTCAACTCAAGAATATCTCTACGTTCGAGATGGTCAGTGTTTTCCCACTTCTAGAGCTCCATCATACCATTCTTTTGCTTCTTGTGGATTGGCTCCTGGGAACGTCCACATCCTCAGATATTTAGCAGATCTATCAATCTGGTATTTTGCTGGGTTAACACTAGCCCCTGTGACAATTTTCTCCCATGTTATTTTTCATAAACCTAAAAAGGGAGTAACTTTAAGCTCGTTAGTATCAATCTTAGAAGTGCCAGTTGTTGGCCTAAGATTGATCTCTCCCTCTTTTACCCCAGAGGTGCTGGGTTGGCTTGAGACAACAGGAGGATTATCCTCTGTTTGCTCTTTTTTTTCTTCGGTTAGATCCATGTACAGATCCAACTTAGAACTCGTGCTCAAAGTACTTCAATCTATGGCTCGGGTTAGGGACCTATTCCTTAAACTCAACATTTTGCTTTACTGAAAAATCTTCCAGTTGATAGGAATAATCAGGTTGTCCCACAAATATGAACTAGCAAGTCTGGTAGCCTTTAGCACGTTTCGAACTTTTAACAAATCCTCTTGTTGAACTCAACCCTCGACCCGCAACCGTAGCACTAATCTCCAGGTCATTGATCCTCTTGATAAGCTCCTTCAAATTATTCTGGAGATGCTTGTATCCTGTTAGGATGGAGTTTGCTTTATTGGACTCCATCTCTCGTTAGAAAGTCTGCAAGAACATTTTCGTGAGATGATTTTGCTATCCATTTTTCTCTCTACTTGAACCAAATTGTCATCATATTTAGCGAGGTGTGACTTTATTAACTCCTCTTGAGTAGATTTTTCTCCATTATGAATCATGCCATTGGTGACGGAAAATCTCGGTGGTGGTTGAAGTGAACTATTGGCATTTGCATAAGAGAAGTTCGGATGGTTTTGACTACCTTGTGGATATTGATTGTATCGCTGCTGATTGGCTTAGAAGTTGTTAAAATTTCATTGATTTACAAAATTCACTTCTCCAACTTCTTCCTTTCTGGATGACTGCTGCGACGGTGGATCTATATGCCGAGCTAGAGTCAAACTAGTTAATAGGCTCACCTGATTTGTCAATGTGGCCAGCTGAGAAGTAAAAGTCTCGTTTGGCTCGGAGTCGGTCACATTAGCCACTCTTTTTGGTTGATTTCTCTCATTCGTCCATTAGTAACTCATTTTGGCCATTGTATCTAAAATAGAAAATGCAGCTTGTACCCTCTTCTCCATTAAACTACCCCCTGCTGCTGCTGTCCTTGCGGGTACAAGTAACGCATTATAGAATTTACAGACATGTTGCTTCTTCGTAAACCCATGTTGAGGGAAACTCCGGAGAAGATCCCAGAATCGCTCCCAAGCCTCGCCAAATGGCTCTTCATCTCTCTGCTTAAACTGGTTGATCTTATTCTGCAGCTCTAACATCTTACTCGGTGGGAAATATATTAATAAAAACTTCGTGGTCAAATCTTCCCATGCAGCTTAATCCTATAATGAATTGAACCACTGGAGTGCTCTATCCCTCAACGAGAATGGGAACAACCTCAGCTTGACTTGCTCGTGTAGCACATGATTGATCTTTATCGTCTCAGACAGTCTACGAAATTTATTCAGATAAACATTGGGGTCCTTCAGTGCTCCTCCACCGAACTGGTTCTTCTGTACTATGTTAATCAAGGCTGGCTTCAGTTCGAAGCTATTAACATTCAGTGGTGGTGGTTGGACTCCTCTGACTGTCTGGTTGGGTAAAGGTCAAAGACAATCACTTATCGGTGTCATGTCTTCGTCAAGATCATCCTGAGCTGGCATCTGCTGCTGCTGATGTGGCTGTTGCTGCTGTGGAAGTTGGTTCTGTATACCAGTTATTTTATTATCCAGAGTTGTCATCATATCGACTAGCCTCTGAATCACCTGATCTGGAGTTAAGTCTTGTGGTAGGTCTGTTATCTCGTATTTTAACTTCTTCTGTACTTTGTTTCTTCTAACAGTCGCTTCAATTTCTGGATCAAAGAGGATAAGGTATGCTTTCCCTTTTGACATAGTTTCCATGCACTACCTGAAAACATAGTCAAAGAAAACTCGACGTAAAACAAAAAATATCTAAAAACAAAACATAAATAAATAACTGAAATTAAAGTGCAGAAAATTAATGTCTAATATAATGTTGTCCTATTTATCAGAATAAAAACTAAGACGCCATAATTAATCCCCGGCAACGGTGCTAAAAACTTGGCAGTGGTTTCCTCACCCTAGTTTTCTACAAGTGTACGGTGTAGGTGCAGGTAGCGGTAGTCAAGGTCGATCCCACAGAGACTGACGATAAACGTAGTCCGATACTCCGAGTAATTTAAGACTCTCCTAACTAGACTCTAAACAAGTGATTTGATTATTTGTAGACTTAATTCTAGTTTAACTAAAAGTACTAAATAAACTAACTAATGAGAATTCTTGGAAAGCTAAGCAATTGAATATTAAGGAAAACTTAGATGGGTAAGATTGTATTCTAGGGTATAGATTTCAATTATGAACTCTTATACAAGATTAACCTAAAATTCTAGACTTTTAAACCAATTATGTATTTATTAGAAGGCACGTATATAAATCTAACCATTCTCCCGAAGCGATTAAACTGTTGATCAAGTAGGACTAATCACTCTCCCGAGTCGACCAATCCTAAAGACTCCCAGAAGTCTAAACCAATGCCTACACAATTATCTCACTCCTTCGGACAGTTTCGACAACTACGCTATGTGTTGTACGTCTATTAACAATTCCCTCCTCCCAAAGTGAAATTGTTAAACGTGTAGATGTATTCAATCGATCAATTTAAATAAATCATGTGAAGGAAACAAACGCATATAAACAAACATAAAATTGGAGTCTAAAATTAAAGATAAAATCAAGTCATAATTATTCAAAATCTACTTTCTAACTCTAGAACACAAAATGTGTTTGGATACTCATAGTCAAAGTAATAATCCAACAATATTCATAAATAAACATATTGGAAAACTTAACTAAAGAAAAGACTAGAAAACCCTGAATCTCAAACACCAATTTTCGTCTCGTCACGTCCTTGCTCTTTGATCTCACTTCCGAAACTTCTCCTAATGTGCATTGTGTATTATTTTTGGACCTAGAGACCTCCTTTTATAATTGGAAACAAATTGTTGCGAAGATGGGCTTGAAACATAAAAAAAATGCGTAAAAATCCAAAATTACACTGCCATACAAAACTCGCCCGAGTTAAGTGTAACTCGCCCGAGTTAAGTGTAACTCGCCTAAGTTGAGGATAACTCGCCCGAGTTGGCCAACTCGGCTGGGTTGGATGGGCCTCGATCAAGTTGACTCGTTCTACCCAAGCTCCGATTCTCCTTCGTTTCTTTTAACTTTCTTGCTCGTTTTTCATCCGGACTTCCCCCAAACGGACTTTTTAGCCTTTTTATACCTGATTATCACTAATACAAGCACAAACACGTCATCTAGCTCAACATAATGAATTTAAGCATATTTCAACTAGATACACATGCAAATGTTACCAAATATGTCCCTAAATCGACCTAAAATGCATGTTAAACGACGTGTACATGAGACTTCACAATGATAACCTCATAAACAAAATATTTAGAATTAGTTCCATCTAAGTGGTACGCGTGTTCCGTGCACGCACTTTAGGGCGCTTTTAGTGTCATTTTAATGTCAATAATGTGCACAATCACATGTATTTAGTGCTTTTGTATTCTCATGGGCAAAATAATGTGTTTGTGGTGTTTATATATTAAAACAGGTGCAAAAGGATAAAAAAAGAACATTAAGCGATCACTGAGTTGATGGATCAGTCGAGGCAACAAGGGACAGAGCTGAAGGCTTGATCTCGGCCGAGACAAGACACAAATCTCGGCCGAAATACCTCTCCAGGGAAATCCTGGAATTTTGAGAGACTGAAGATCTCGGTCGAGATGGATATTGCATCTTGGCCGAGATACCTCTCCAGGAAAAAATCAGAGATTCAAGAGATGAAGATCTCGGCCGAGATGAAACCCAATCTCGGCCGAGATAACCCAAACCCTAAAAAGCCCTAAATCTCCCTTTTCACGCCTAGGCCGAGATGCAATCCAATCTCAGCCGAGATTACCCCTCGATTTACAATTTGAAAAAGCCCTTTTTCATGTCTCGGCCGAGACACACTTGCATCTCAGCTGAGATGCCTTGCTCTGTTTTAAATTTCTGAACGCGATTTTACCTTAAATTGAAGTAACAACTCTTCCCCTATATATATATCCTCCCTTTAGAAATTAACCTATCTTGGGCACAAATTTGGAGAACTTTTCAGCCACCATCACTTCCAAGAAGGAGAGAAGGGCAAGAAAGAGTCATCCCATCTTCCCATTTGATCAACCTTTGGTTCTATCATTTCATTTTTATGAATTCTTGTATTTCCTTTGATTTACTGGTTGTATTAGGAGTAATGGGTGGCTAGCACCGTTAATTCTACCCTTGATTGTGTTGAACCTTGATTGAAGATGAATATGTGAATATTGACTTTCGGTGTTACCCTTTAATTACAATTTAAATGTTCTATAATGCTTGTTTGAACTGTCTCATGCCTAAATGCTTGTTTTAGGATTGATCACCCTTTAGAAGCATTTATTGTATGTTGCTAGAGATTGGAATTCACTTTCCGTGATTGTTGAAGCTTCAATATCCTTTAGTAGTAAACAATGCTTGATATCATTGGTGGCATTATGGAGTTTGGCCTCTAAACCCGATCGATCCGAGGTTTATGCCTTATTTATCTCGTTGTTCTAGTTCGTGATCATCCAATATCAATTAGTGTGAAAAGAGTTTGTTTAGATCACTAATTGATTTGGGTAGGGATAAATCGATAACCGGACCTTCGATTTATCCACAATTAAGGAACAACACAATTTACATAAGCGGACCTTGTAGAATGTGGGATAAGGGTTTAAATTGCATTGAATTAGGGCATCAACAATAATACAAAGGTAGTCGGAGTCAAGGGGATACTAGATCGAGGGTAGACCTTTTTAACATAAGCAAAAACCCGAAAATATTTACTTGTGGTCTTTCTTTGACACTTTTATTAATCTAAAATACTAAAAACATCTATTGCTTATGTTTATTGCTTTTATTTCAACCTAAATCACTAATTGCTTGAAGTATTTGAATTAACACTACTCATTATTCCCCTGTGGGATCGACTCGGACTTACCACTTTACCTAGTAAAGTCCGGATAGTTCGGAATTCAATTTTAAATCATTATAATTTGGTGGGGCGAACGTTTCGACGATGCGTTCCAACCCCTCGCCAAATTTTAGCGCCGTTGTCGAGGAACGGTGTGTGTAGTGTTATTTTCTTTTCAAGCACCATCTCTAGCATATTAATTATTTATTGTATTGCTTCACTAGGAATTGACACTTACTAATTTGTTTGATTTTGGTTGTGTAGTGCATGTTCACCCGCTCCCAAAAAGACAAAAGGCTTTGGTTTGAACTGAATATAATTGACAAAGAAAGAATACTGAGAAGATGAGCTCGATTGCTTGACGAGATCCAGAAGACTTTTGAAAGCCTCGACATTGAGAGCGGAGAATCAAGTGAACCTGAAGCAATGGCAACAGAACGAGCACCTGAGAAGACATTGAAAGAACTGGCCAACACAAAGGTCAACCAAGAACCCTTGTGTATTACTTTCCCCGTGATTGGAGCTGATACACAGTTCGAACTGAAGACAGGGGTAGTGAACTTACTACCCTCCTTTCAAGGCATGGCTGGGGATGATCCACATAAGCATCTAAAAGAATTTCACGTGGTATGCTCTTCCATGAAACCGGCACGAGTCACCGATGAACAAATTAAGCTTCGAGCCTTCCCATTTTCTCTCAGAGATTTGGCTTGTGATTGGCTTTACTATCTTCCGGCCGGCTCAGTTACCACGTGGGATCAGATGGAATCTCTATTTTTGGAAAAGTATTTCCCAGCATTAAGGGCCACAAACATTCGAAAAGGGATAAGTGGTATCTTGTAGATGCAAGGGGGGACGCTATATGAGTACTGGGAAAGATTTAAGAAGCTCGTGTTGAGTTTTCCTCAACATTAAATAACCGAGCAGCTGCTGATACAATACTTTTATGAGGGCTTGTGTGTAGTTGACAGAAACATGATCGACAGTGCCAGTGGAGAGGCATTATCAGACAAAACCCCTACTGACGCTTGGGGAGATTCAGTACACATGTTTCGTGCACGCACTTTAGGGCGCTTTTAGTGCCATTTTAATGCCAATAATGTGCACAATCACGTGTATTTAGTGCTTTTGTATTCTCATGGGCAAAATAATGTGTTTGTGATGTTTATGTGTTAAAACAGGTGCAAAAGGATCAAATAAGAACATCAAACGATCGCTGAGTCGATGGATCAATCGAGGCAACAAGGGACAGGGCTGAAGGCTTGATCTCGGCCAAGATAGGACACGAATCTGGGCCGAGATACCTCTCCAGGGGAATCCTAGAATTTTGAGAGACTGAAGATCTCGGCCGAGATGGATATTGCATCTCGGTCGAGATACCTCTCCAGGGAATATTCAGAGATTCAAGAGATGAATATCTCGGCCGAGATGAAACCCAATCTCGGCTGAGATAACCCAAACCCTAAAAAGCCCTAAATCTCCCATTTCATGTCTCGGCCGAGATGTAATCCAATCTCGGCCGAGATCACCCCTCGATTTACAATTTGAAAAAGCCTTTTTTCACGTCTCGGCCGAGACACACTTGCATCTGGGCCGAGATTCCTTGCCCTATTTTAAATTCCTGAACGCGATTTTGCCTTAAACTGAAGTAACAACTCTTCCCCTATATATATATCCTCCATTTCGAAATTAACCTATCTTAGGCACAAATTTGGAGAACTTTTCAGCCACCATCACTTCCAAGGAGGAGAGAAGGGCAAGAAGGAGTCATCCCATCTTCCCCTTTGATCAACCTTTGGTTCTATCATTTCACTTTTATGAATTCTTGTATTTCTTTGATTTACTGATTGTATTAGGAATAATGGATGGCTAGTACCCTTAATTCTACCCTTAATCATGTTGAACCTTGATTGAAGATAAATATGTGAATATTGACTTTTGGTGTTACCCTTTTATTGCAATTTAAATGTTCTATAATGCTTGTTTGAATTGTCTCATGCCTAGATGCTTGTTTTAGGATTGATCACCCTTTAGAAGCATTTATTGTATGTTGCTAGAGATTGGAATTCACTTTCCGTGATTGTTGAAGCTTCAATCTCCTTTAGTAGTAAACAATGCTTGATATCATTGGTAGCATTATAGAGTTTGGCCTCTAATCCCGATCGATTCGAGGTTTATGCCTTATTTATCCCGTTGTTCTAGTTCGTGATCATCCAATATCAATTAGTGTGAAAAGAGCTTGTTTGGATCACTAATTGATTTGGGTAGGCATAAATCGATAAGCGGACCTTCGATTTATCCATAATTAAGGAACAACACAATTTACATAAGTGGACCTTGTAGATTGTGGGATAAGGGTTTAAATTGCATTGAATTGGGGCATCAACAATAATTCATAGGTAGTAGGACTCAAGGGGATACTAGATCGAGGTTAGACCTTTTTAACATAATCAAAAACCCGAAAATATTTACTTGTGGTCTTTCTTTGATACTTTGATTAATCTAAAATACCAAAAACATCTATTGCTTTCTAGATTAGTAGTTGGTACTTGGTAGACTTTAGTTGTTAGACTCAATCAAACCCCCTCCCCCCCCCCCCCCTTACTCGCTTATATTTATTGCTTTTATTTCAACCTAAATCACTAATTTCTTGAAGTATTTGAATTAACACTACTCATCGTTCTCCGTGGGATCGACTCAGACTTACCACTTTACATAATAAAGTCGGGATAGTTCGGAATTCAATTTTAAATCATTCTAATTTGGTGGGGAGAACGTTTCGACGACGCGTTCCAACCCCTCACCACTAAGTAATTTAGCTTTCTCAGGTTTAGATTCAATGTTTTTGTTAAGAAAGCTTTAACACTCGTGTTATCAATCTTATGAATGAACTTCTTAGGCAGTAGGAATAAAGGTCATTTTCTGAAAGCCTTTCATACTGCGAAGAACTCCTTCTGTTGATATCCCATCTTGCTGTTTTGTTTTCTACAAAGAGGCAGCTGCAGTATTGATATGTCACTTCACCATTTAGGGTGGCTTTGCTTAGCACCGCCGCCCATCAATGATCACTGGTGTCTGTGTAGAGTACCAGCTCATCTTCATTATTCGGTGAAGCAATCTTTGGATGTTCCTTATAAATTTCTTTAAGCTCTCAGACCAATTCTTTATGTTCCTTTTTCCATTTGAAACCAGCATCTTTCTTTAATAATGGGCTGAACACCTTACTATACTTGCTAGATTTTCTATGAACATTCCAGCAAAATTGACAACTCCAAGAAAACTTTGAAGATGTTTCATGTCTTTACGGTATTCCGAAAATCCTTGCACCTTCTCCATAATATGTTTATGAAGGATAGGTATAGACTCATCAATCTTGATAACAAGAAACTCGATCCGTCATGTGGCGGTCACTCCTTTCTTTTCTGGTAGCACCAATCATTCTTTGTGACAAACTTCTGAAAAGATTTCCAGATATTTGATATATTCCTTCATATTTCTTGAGGCAATGAGTATATCATCGACATACACCAACATGAATTTAAAATAATATTTGAAAAGATTATCCACCTTCCTTATGATATATCTGGGGTGCATTTGCTAATTCCATCAACATCACGTTTCAGATATAAAGTCCTTGTGGTATGGAAAAAGTCGTATACTTCTTTCTGGCATCTTCCATCTTAATCTGATAGAAACCAGATTTGCAATCAAATTTAGAGAATATCTTTGCATCCTTGATGCGCTTCACCAGGTGTTCTCTGCTCGGAATATAGTATCCGTCAAATTCCCAGATATTGTTGATTCCTTTGTAATTGACCACCAACCTTGACTTCCTTTCGTCATTTCTCCACGGTTTCTTACTAGATATCATGGGCTACTATATGCAGAGACTCCTGCCAAGATAAACTTAAGATAAAAAATGGTCATTAAGTATCATCTTCATATCCTCATGATCTGCTTGATTCATTAGGAATTGTTTGTATTTAAAAAACTCAATTTATTTTTTGGCTTTCACCTTTAAAGATACTTTGAGTTCGTTCTTATTCCACCAAGCTAGAGATCTTCATTGAAATTCCTCTGTATCTTCTTTGTGACATCCTCTAAAGATGTTTTCTCTTCAAGGGTGATATCAAGTTGTGGACAACCACCATAGACACCTTAAGGAATCGGATTGTCTCATTTGATATTTGTTCATCCACATCTCCTCCTAGTGTTTTGACTCGATACTAAAGGAGTGCATCTCCATATCTGCGATGATCCTTCATCTTTGGGTGACATAATTTTCCTTCATCACCAAGCTTGCTGCGAAAATTAATGGGCATTTTTCTATGAAATGCCTCCCTTAATCTCTAAACGGTAATCTTATGATCACCTACAATTGTGAAAATAAGCTTTCTTATTTTATTTTCTTGAGTAAAGCGCTTAAATGTCTGTAGGAAATTGTTTTCTAACGGAATATTTGCACCAGTGTCATGGAAATAAATTGGTGGAGTCTTGACCTTATACCATGGGGTATCTCCCGCTCCTTCAATCACTATTTCCAGTTGTTTGACCATCTTTTAAGGATAAGAATCCTTTTCGAGAAATCTCTTTCTGCAATAGCCGGTAGGTCTTCTCAAATTTCTATGGGAAAGACTTATGGCTTGACCATACATATTCTTGTGCCTAAATCAATGTAGGTCGCAAAATATTCCGCTCGATACTTTTCATATAACATCCTTATAGAGATGTATATGGAGAATCGACTAGTGGCCATTAAAGCTTGTAAAGAACTCGGAACATATCATAGGGTCTAATAATATCTATGAGCCATCGTGAATACGACTCTATCAGGTTGTCGTTCCCGAGGTTTGTGATCTTCGAGAAGCTCCAATCCAAGAAGAGGACGCCCTTTATCTCGCCCTGCTATTCCTCGGGTTATCAACTCATTTTCTTCTAGTCAGAGGAGTCCTTCATATCTTCTAGGGAAGGTTGTTGTAATAATACAAGACATCACAAGGAGATATATTATCCTTTAGAGTGATATCAAATACTATTTCTACTCCTTCCAACCTTCTGGACATTTTAATTCACCTCTGGTTGTGAATTTTCCTGGTTCCAGCTTTTTTTGTAAGATAGGTCTTTTCCCAGTTTCAACTCATGATTCTACTATCATGAAAAGAGACTCTTCTTAGTTCGAACCTCTAACTTGCTGCTCTAGCCATGATAGGTTGATCTGCGATTCGCATATCCATTTCATGAATTGGTAGTAACTCCACAATCTCCAGACAGACTGCATGTGCTACATGTTCAAAGATATCTAGTACTTCGATGAACTCCTTTCTCACTAATAATTCTGAATGGTGGGTATTGGAAAGTGCATACAAAATGTTGTAGGTAATAGAGTATGGTATATTTCCTTCTTTCATCAATTCCTTGTTCTTAAGATCTTGATGAAAGGTTAGAACTCTATTAAAATCTCGATCCGCCAAGTTAATATAGGCAATCCTTGGATAATTATAGGACACCAATTTCCTGGCATAAAGATTGCCTAAGATTTCTCCCAAACTTACATTTCGCAAATTCTTGATTCTCTTATCGAAGATAGCAATATCAATCGGAGAATCAATTTCTTCTTTGAATGTTAATTTGATCGGAATTCGGATGGATTCGATATGGATCCATTGCATCTTCTGAGCAACCTCTCCATTCATTCTGCTAAGTTTTTCTTTGATTTCTCTTATTGGCTGCATTTCTATCACATTACTTGTGAGCTCATGTAGGAATTGCAATTGTCCTGTTGTGACTTTGTAGATGATAGATGTTTTCTCTTCTTTATGAAATATCACTAAGTCTTCTCCAATCTCAAAACGGAAAACTCATCATAGATTTGTAGTTTTGTGTCTTCCCTCTTAATTTTCATAAGAGGCTTATGAGAAATTGACATTTGTGAGAATAACCCAAGGAGATCTTCTCGTATCTCCTGTAGGAAGGCGTCTTCTTCTTCAATATGATTCTAATTCTAAAGACATGTCTTCATTATAATCTTCTTCTTCATATATGATTTCATCCGAAGAAATATCTTCGAACCGACATACTTGAATCAGATCCTGAAAATAGATAGCTTCCTTCATCTCTGGAGTTGTCTCAAACTTTTTAACTCCTCGTTTTTATTGTATGGACAATCAGTTGATATGTGGCCCTTAGCACCACATGTCCAGCAATTATAATCTTTAGAACTTCCATTAGCCATTGTATGAGCTCTTTTGGGAAGTTCTTCTTGTTGAAGATGATCTTCCCAGTGCTCCTTTGATGTGAGCATGAGGAAGAAGCTCTTTTTCTATTTGGTCCTGACCTTTGTCCCATCTTGTAACTTCGTGCTTTCTGTTTTAACTAGAACTTTCTGGGTCTCCATGAAGATCCATGTCTCTTTATACCATCTCCTCTGGCGTAAGGATGACTTCTCATTATTATTTTCTTCTGCTTAATGGTTGGCCTCCAATGACAATAGGGATATCATTATCAACACAACATAGAACACTTTTGTTTATTCCTCTGAGTCTCTTATTATTGTAATGGAGTGTTGCCTGATAACACCACTTTGCAAGCTTTATTTTGAGAAATGATGTTCTCCTGGCCATGGTATCTAGTGTATTATCCGGAGGTAGCTAATACTCTTTAACAAGCATTTCCCTCCATGAACTTGGAATCTTGACAAATAATAGTGGACCGACCTCATGTTCCTCCAACTTTGATTTCCATCTATACTTCGTGAAGAGTTTGATGAACTAATTTACGTGACAAATATCACGTAAATCTAGGCTATGAACTGTCTGCCTGTATCATTTGACTTTTTCTTCTTTAACTTCTTCGAAGTAACCGATCCCGATAAAACCAACTTTGATCACATGGGCCATTTTTTTACGATATCAAGTAATAATTCGCCTGCCCAAACACTTTTTTTTACCTCAGGCTTAGTAGAATCCCAGTCAAGTTTCATTGATTCTTCGAGGCTGATCTTTAGAAGTGAGATGAAACCTTCTTTGTTCAGATTCAGTGTTCCAGCTGCAATTCTCATTGCGGATGCCCTCTGTTCTTGAAGTCCAATATATCCAGGTTTAGCACTAAACCATATGGATGAATTGGATCCAACTAGAATTTTTCATACGGCGATTGCATGAAGTATGGCCTTTGGGTTCTCATTTTTGTTCCTGCGGGATGACCATATAGTCACCCGTAGTAAAATCTTAAACATGAGGCATATTAATGTCTGGTGATGGATCATGGGATCCCGTACTTTCTACCACATTGCTTTGACTTTGAGGTGTATTTTGCGGAACCATTTGTTGCCTCCACAATGCATTTTTCTGCATTTTTAAATCCATAAGACCTAATCCAGCCAAGGATTGGGTAAGGTCGTGTAAATCCTCCAAATTTACTCTATCCATATAAATTAGAATATATTCTTCCAGTTTAGAAACGCAATTATCTTTCACTATCCGCAAGCTCCCTTTTTACTTCGGTAGCTTTCCTCTTTTGATGTAAAAGAGGTTTTGTACCGAAAGATGGTGGTAGCCATCCTTCCTCGTTTCTTTTGGATGTGTTTGGCTTGTTTTCCGAGATGGTCAATCTCCTGTGAATATCTTCGAATGTGTTAAGGATCTCCCATTGATGCTTGAGGATGGTCTCTCTATAACTCTAGACTGTTTTCTGGATTTCTCTAAGATTAGTAATCTTAGATTTTTCTCCACTGATTTCTTCCCAATTGGGTTCCATCATTCTCCCAGAAATGTAAATGAGATTTCTGGATATCCGATAGGGACTGGTTGGGATGCTTTCTCCAGATCTCCCTTGTAGGAAATCTTCCATGAGTACTGGTGAAGTAGATGAAATCAGATGCATTCCTTTTTACAGGTATTTCATGTTTAATGATCTTTCGTCGAATTTCTTCTCTCCTTCATCTGAGCTTGGCAGCTTGGAAGACTGTCATACCTTATGGTTAAGCTCCTTAATTCTTTCAAGAGTCTTGTCACATCTTCGAAGTAATTCTCCAAAGAAATCTTTTTTTTTTCTTTTTTTCTTTTGCTTTTTAATAATTTGGAAATATTCCCTGTTACTTGAGTTCTCACTCAAGTATTCCTGTAGAATTTTTCTTTTTGAACTTTCGTTCGCATTCATAATCTACTCGTATAGTCTCCTCTATTAGGATAGTACATAACATAATAAATAAAGTTCATAATTTCTTAAATAAATTTAGGGCTCTCATACCATTTTAAGGCTCTTAGTAATTTGGGTTTTTCATGAAAAAGACTCAAGTTTATATAAATAAAAATAGGCATGAAACACATAAAACAGTACATTTAAAACCATTGACGCGAAGTAAAAAATAGTTGGCACAAAACTGTTGGCGCAAAACGGTCGGTAGGCACAAACAAAAAGTTGGTCGACAGTCTGTCTGCACAAACATTTTTTGCAGAAAAGTCAAATTGGATTAGAGGGTCATTTTCGTCCAAAAACTAGTCAAAGTGCTATATTTGATATAAGTGCTACTTTTGACCCTTGTCACTATAAATAAAATATTAAAGAGGAAAACCTCCTCTGTGCTACACCATTTACACCTTGTGTGTGCTTTTTTTTAATTTATCTAATGATTAATTGGGAGCTGAAAAAGGTAAAGAGGGTGTTTGTAAATAATTTTGTTTTTAGAGAAGTGATTTAAATTGAGTTTGTGAAAGAATAGAATTTGATAGTGTTTAAAATTAAATTGATTTTAAAGCCAAAAGACAGTAGAAACTGGGTGTGACAACTTTGAAAATCACATTTTAAGTATTTTTAAGAAGTAATTTTGTGTTTTCAATATGACATTACAAAATCCCCAAAGTATTATTACCACTTCATTTTCGTCCGTGCTATGCACGAGGTAGTTTAACTTGAAAGTATAAAATTGACACGTTCTGACCAATCTGTCCATCAATCTTTTATTGTCTAATCAATTTCTTCCGCCTTTCATGTCATAATAACTTTAGTCCTTAAATTTTTTAGGAAGTATCTAATATCTTTTATTTATATAAAAAAATTTAATCATAAAAATTATTTTACACTTAAAAATCAAAATTTAATTATATATATATATATGTGTGTGTGTGTGTGTGTGTGTGTAATTGATCTCAAATTGAAAATCATGAAAAAAGTATTAATTTGATGTTATTTTCATTAAAAATAAAATTAGGGCGAAAAAGTTATACGACTTTTTAATTATATGGAGAAAAGTAAAAAGAAAAAAAGAAAACAAAAAAAAAATTGGTTGGCCGTTAAAAGGAGAAGTTGAGAAAAAAAAAGAATAAATTTTATTTTGATATTTTAATTATTATTTTAATTTATTTTAAATTTATTAGTGTGAAAAAATTACATACATACACATGTACATACGTTGTTCTGCTTATATATGAAGTAGGGATTTGAAAAGAGGCTCCATCACTATGCCAGTGGAAGCCCCTAGTTATATTTGCCCATTTGACAAGATGCGGCCCATCTTGTATTTTTGCATATGAGCAGCTTCATACATAATCAACAAAGCTTAATGAACGAAAAAGATATAAGTTTACTGATTAAGTTTTTTATTAAATTAAAATACTAAGATATAATGACTGAGTCATTTTTCGGGTGACAAAATTTGTGTGAGATCATCACACTGTATGACGGTCGTGGGACGAAAAAAAATACAATTTTTTGTAATAAAAATATCATTTTTATCCGTAAAAATATCATTATAATAAAAGTATTACATTTATTTGTAAAAAAAAAAAAAAAATCTAGCTAAAAAACTACATTTCTTTCGATATAATCATAATATATCCCGATAATTTTTTTAAAAAATGTCATAATTTTGTCATTCCTTTCAACACTACTTGAACCGATTATAGTATTATAAGTAAGGAAAGATTTTTATAGGAGAAAAAAAAGGAAGAATTTAGGATGAGATATGTAAATCATAAAGGCATATTAGTCCATTTCAAAATCTTTCAATTTTTCCTGAGAAGGTTTAAAATGATTCGTATTTAGGAGCAGAGGGAGAATGTATACATTGATCGTGTAAGTACCGACTTCAGACAAATTTTAAACATGAGACATAAAAGCAATCACTATAAGTAAAATTTAAAACTTTTGCACATGATGTGAGATGAATTCCAAAAGGGCTGTCCGCAAAAACAAAGTAAACAAAACCCCACCACCATAATTAGGATTAATGCAAAACATCTCCTTTCACACACATCCACATCAGTATGTGTGATTACGTGTAAATAACTAATCAATGTTGCACCCAGTGGCCGGCTGTCGGATAGAGAATGTTCCGGAGCTCATCGGCCATGGCCCCAGAGGACATTTAATTCAGATGATTTCGAAATTTCAACCTGTGGTTCAGAAACTATTTAACTGAGTGAGCATAGAAACGAGCTCATCACTCGAGGGGCGATCAGCGGGCAAGTCAGAGAGGCAGACGACAGCGATCCGAACAGCCATTTGCATCTCATCTTCTTCCGTTTCTTCTCCAAGAATGCTCTTGTCTAGTGCTTCCTGGCTCTCACCGGCTTGCTGCAGATGCCGAAGCCATTGCCCCAAGCTTCCTCCGAATAACGGGTCAAGTGGGTCTCTACCGGTTAATAGCACACCTAATATTACCCCAAAGCTATACACATCGCTTTTGTCTGTATACCTAGCATCACCAAATGACAGTGAATTATTCATCCACTTCCACAAATAAATCTTAAGTATAGCAGTCATTAATATACAAGTCTCCATCATCATATTTCATAAGTACTACTGCCAAACTGAAGATTAGCTTAATATTACAAATCAAAGTGAATATACTTAAAACTATCCTTCATTTCAAATTCCAATTAGAAATCTTTTTGGTCAATCAGCATATTCAAAGTTAAAAAAATAGAGACCTGTGGGAAATATCATGCATTAAACAAGTAAATGTGTTCGATTTTGGCCCTCATCAATCATCTTAATAAAGCAGCTAACATATTATTCAAAATCTGATCAAGGCGTGTGAGTTAACAAAAATATGTAATCTGAATGAACTTCGTACCTACAATCCTGAAAGCATTCCGGTGCATTGTATCCCGATGCAGCCCGGAAAAAATGAGGAAGAATCGTGGCCAATCCACAATCAGCCAACCTGGGTTGAAAACCAGAGTCGATGATGACATTCGAAGGCTTCAAGTTACAATGCAATCTTGGTGGATGACAAGTGAAGTGCAGATAATGCAAGCCTTTAACTATACCAACAGCAATCCGAAGACGATACTCCCACTTAAGTTCTACCTGATTCTCCCTGACTCTCCTCATTGCATCTTCGAGGCTCCCACTTGGCACATAATCATAAACTAAGGAATACCCACCGGATTCACAGACATAAGACCTCAAACTCATCAAATTCCTATGTCTAAGGCTTGCAAGAATCTCGAGTTCTTGCTGTATTTTCCTCTTCATTGCCTTGTTCTGGACGAAGGGGTCGATTTTCTTAACAGCAACGACAAGCCCATTATCTAGAACAGCCTTGTAGAACTTCCCAGTGGGACCCGACCCAAGTAGGTGCGGATTATTCGAAAGGGCTGATTTTAAAGTTGTTGCAGAAATTCTTGGAGAAAAGAGAAGAGGGGGTTTGAGAATTGGGGTTCTATTGATGTATTTGATGAAGTATCTAAGTAAGACAGCAAAGAGAAGGGCACAAATTAATCCTGTAATAACTCCCAAAGCTATGCTCAACAGAATCCTCCGGAATCCCGGCGGCGGAGGCTCGCCGGAGATGCTTTTGCCTAGGCATTGAGCAGATAAGATATCCAGACAGAAAGTAGACAGAATAACCATATTCAAGGCTCTACCGCTTCTTGTACTAAACACATGACCATTCTTCTCCATAGAAAGGCTCAAAACAAAAGAGAAACACTTAGCATAGTTGAACTGAAGCATTTGCAAAGGTGGGGGGGAGAGAAACTAAAGGGAGGGAGGGAATAAAGGAGAAACCTGATAAAGAAAGCCGCATTCTTCACCAAATTCTAACAGGAATCTTTGACAACTGCATCCACCTTCTACTCTACTTTTTCTTTCCTTTTCTTTCCCCCTTTTGTTTTCAAGCTTCAAACTGAGTCCCAAGAAGTAGTAGGAAATCAAATGAGACCCGCCCAAGCTCCTCTACTATTCTACTTCAGTGTCTCACTTTCACAAAACTAAAATTATAAGACAATTAGGGACGACTGTCCGTGAGAAAGGGATTACCCTTTTTATTTGTTTTTCCTTTTTAACAAAACATAAGCATGACTGAAATATGGAACTCTCACTCACGACTCCAATTGCGATATCCAATAACTTAATTTTACGCTAAGGTGTCTTAATTTTCGGCTAGTTTTCTTTTTGTATTTTCTCTACTTTAATATGCTATTAAAGGGTTATTTTGATGTATTTCATAGTTTTTTTTTCTTGAAGTGTCTATTATATCCCTTCTTAACAGATTATTATATCGTTAATAGGTTATTTGTTAAACTAAGATTCTTTTTCTTTTAGATTTCTTCACTTTTTATATTACATCTGAAGGGAATGGGTTGTAGCTGAATTGATAGAACATCTTATAACTCAATGAACAGATCAAGTTTAATTTCAACCGATCATCTCTCAATCAAGAATTGTACTAAAAAAATATTACACCTGAAAAGTAATTTTATTTAGAATTACACTAAGGTAATATAAAAAGTCTTAAATTTTGACAAATTTTTGTTCAGCCGATTTTCGGCCTTTTAAATATATTATTGAAGTGTGTTGCCAATAAATTCAATGGTTGGGCTATTAAAAACATAAAAGCACTACAATATAATAGACATATTGTAACGCATTTTTGTAACGGTTTTTAAAAGTTGATATTCTTGTAACATATTTTGGGTTATTCTATTGTACCAACGAAGTACCCATGCTACCAAAGGACAAAAAATACATCCTACAATCTGTAGTGGATCATTTATAATAGAATAATAATTATTTTCTATTTTCATAAAGTCTTTTCTAATATATGTTTTCACAATAATTAATTGCTTCTACCGTTTGAATAACAAGTAAAAGATCTTATCCGCACATCTAAAATATGGGTAAATGACATGTATGTGTGGATAAGTATTTTTACCCACACTTAATTAAAGTGTAAGCATGTGTCGCTATAGAAAAGTAAAGAAAAGTATTTACCCACACATACATCTGTGCGAGCGTGAATATGAGTATTTTTAATCACACATGTGTGTGTAGGCGAATAATTGAGTTATGTGTAGGCATTGAGTCTCTCGATTTTGTATTTATAATATGGCCAATGACTTGGGTAGTGACGTGGTAACCGACTGAACTGATTGTGAATGACGTGCCACGACACCATATTTGTTTATGCCTAGGTAAAAAGTTATAATATATGTGGGTAATTATGTATACTGCTTGTAATATTGTTTTAGGAATTAAATAATAACGTTAATGAAAAACAATAATGTAAATGGAAAATCATTGAAAAATATCTCTTAAATGCAAAATTAGAAAAAGAAATAAGAACATACACAAGTTTAAATAAGCTTTTAATAATATTAGCAATACACACGTGCGTTGCCCGCTTGCATTATTTTTTTATAACTATTATGTAATAAAAAAAATTAAACATAAAATAATTGTATTTTGTATGGTAGCAGTAGTTGATTGTTCTAATAAAACTCAACGAACTCATTTACCAATATTGTAATATATATACGGAATTTCTTAAAGTATCTCGTGCCAACAAAATGAAGGATTTAATTGATTGAGCAAGCACATTTCAAAATAAAAAAAAAAAAATTAAAAGAATCACAAAAAAGAAAAACAAAAGTTAAATAATCTTAGTCATAACAAAATAAGCTATAATAATGTTAAAAGATTCTTAAAAACAACATACCACAATATAATGTAGAACATTTAATCTTATATTTTTTTTAACTATATACGTAAAGTTTAATATATTCTAATTGTTGTTTAGTTTTCAATATACATATTCTAGCATCATTAATATATCAAGAAGAAAGTTATACAATGATCGAAAATTGTGTAAATGAAGGTATAAATTTTCATATTTTGTTACTTAATCACTAGCATTTGAGCAAAGGATACAAGTTAATTTGTCTCGTTACATCATCAACTAATATCCATAAGTTCATTATTTGTTGGATACACGCAAAAATATTAGGTTTAATGTATTTTCTCCATAATTTCTCTAATGGTGGAAGGAATTTGATTGCATGATCTTCTTGGAGATTTTTCATGCAAATTTTCCTTTAGATTCTCCAATCAATAAAACCTGTCAACCAAAGCAAACTCTAAAATGTATTTTTCAATGAATGCCATAATGTTAGCGAAATATCTATATTAACACATACTAAAAAAAGACAGCACTCAACTTGATGGAGATGGAAGCTCACAGTGCTAATATGAGCAATTGATGGAATTTTTATTAATGCTTGCTCTAAATTATCGCATGTATATTTTCTAGATATGAGATAGTTTTTTATGAAGATATTCTGATGGAAAACAACATGGTAAAAGTTATGATGCTTATAAATCTAGAGTTCTTGAGAGACGGGAAATGTAAGATTGGCAGAAACAAATTGAAAGAACTAAGGAGCGAATAGAAGATGAGGGCATACGCGACATCAAAGAAGGCCAAAGAAGTCCAGATAGGGGAATAGAAAAAAGATCACCGTGAAAAGAGGAAGAAATCCAGATGTTCGGAGTAGAGATAGTGGAGAACACAAAAAGAAGGCATTGAAATGATGTTGCTGAATGTAGACATATGAGGGACCACAAGGAGCTATGGATACAAGCGAGATACAATATAGTAAGAAACTAGGCTTGTAGATGGAGAGAAGGCATAGTAGGGACAAGTGTAATGTTAGAGATAGTAACAGTGGTAATAAACTAAAGGGCGAATATCGATATTCAGATATGAAAAGTTTAAGAAGTGATGAGCATCGTGGTCGTGATAGAAGGCACTAAGTTTGACAATATAATTGATGTGTTTGGATTATATATAATCTACATGCGTACATTGTTAAATTGTTTTAGCTTTCATTTTATCTTTTCTTTTTTGTAGCATTCACATTATCTTAGTTATCGGTTAGCAAACATTATTCACTATTTTTAAGTGTAATTATCATCTGGAGGTGATAATTTATTTACGTGGAAGCCAATATCCTCCTTAACTCATTCGTATTTATTGTTTTTTTTATAGAGTAGTGGTACACGTGTTTATGTATGTATATTAGGTCAATTGAAGTGTCGTTTTAATGGCAAATGCATGCATAATTGACTGTGATTGACTTAGTTTCATAATGTTGGACTATTTGATGGTGTGACCTTGTTTTTTAGAGTATTCAGGTTATTTAAGACCAGAATTGTGTATTTGGCTAAGGATGGATGAAGGAACGAGTCCCAGAAAGTCCAAAATGAAGAAAAATCTAGGTAAGTACGAAGAAGTCAGTCGCGGCCGCACAAGTACCAAAGTGTACCAAAACAACCAAAATTGTTAAACACTCTCCAGTGGCCGCGACCAGCCAACATCAAGACGAGCATGGCCGCGGCACTTTAAATCGAGATTTAATCTTTGGGCTGCAAAAATTCCTAATTCAAGCTCAATTCTACCCCAAATTGATCCTAACTATAAATAGGAGTCCTTATGTAACAACCTAAATGTTTATGCTAACTTTACAAGATTTTCTTTTTTCTTTTTTTTTTTACTTCAATATTCCAACTTTTCCCATCAAACCAGAAATAATCAATAACCATTCACTTCGAATAATAAATTCTCAAAATCTCCCATAATCAATGACTTAAAACGTCTAAATAAGACCACTAACTTTGTAAACATAACTAAAACATAATTCGCATGCGGAAGCATTTGTTTTAAAATAGTTTATTTGTAATAGAATTTGGAACTAGATTTTTGAGACACCAATCCATTCAATCCCGTCGTCGGCTCCATCAACCTGAAAATTTAATTTCAGAAAGGGGATGAGCTACATCTAACTCGTGGGGTTCAGTTTGTAAAAAATTAAAACATAAGAAGTATGTATACGCATATGAAAAATCACCATAAACCATATCACCATCAACTGATCGTCATCAATCGTGTCACCATGATCGTCATCAATCGTATTTATAGTTTGTATCACCTTCAATTGACCAAAATCAATTGTATCACCATATGTCCATTTAAAAAGTTTACATGAATAAATTCAAATGATTTTGAATCCCGTTTTATAAAAAAAAAAAATCATCATATCATATAATTACATAGCAACATTTATATTCAATTGAAGACAAACTAAAACTTAAATAAAGCCCCACCTTAATAAACTCGAGTCTTGGTAAATGTGTGAAATGAATGATGTCCTAGCCTCGTAAGGTCAATTGTCCGTTCCTACATATTTCAATATTTGAAAGTTTATTATTAAATTAAATATTTGAATTTTAGAATTAATATCTAAAAATATAATAATTAAACTTAGAGTTTTTGTCACAAGTAAAACTTGAGTAGGATACATATATTTAGATACAATAATCGTAATTTTTTTTCTTTTTGGAAACTTAATTAATTAATTAAAATTTGTAAATCAACCACATGAGAGATTAAACATTAAGAAAATGGGGTCATATATTAAAAGCGTTAAATAATTGGGTCTTGATGTGTATGAAACTTAGAAAATCCCAAATAAAAAGAATCAGAAAGACGAATTATGCGTCAACTTCTTCTTCTTTCTCTGTACTCTCTCCCCTTCTATTGTAATACATTTTTTTTTTCGAATCACAGTAACATACACACACCCAAATCTTAAATCAAAACAGAATTAGATAGACAGAAGACGAATTTTGGCGGCGGCTCAACGGAAAGTGTTTGCCAGTGCACCAACAATCCTCCTCCCCTATTTTCATCGCCCCGGCGGCGACAGCGTGCGGAGGCTCCACCACGGCACTATACCGGCACCAGCGTTCCCCGTGCGATCTGTCCCTCCCCATTTTAAAAGAAATTAGATTTTTTTTCCAACAAAACAGATGGAAGGCAAGGAAAGGAAGACTCAGATCAGTAAGGCGAGCAGTGGCAGCGGCGGCGGTGTAGCGCCCGTCTACACGCCCAAAAGCTCAACCCTTCCTCATCTCTGAGAATCATTGTGTGCGTATGTTTGTGTAACAGTAAAGTATGAAGAACATATATATATATATATATATATATATATATATATATATATATATATATATATATACCTTTTAAATCTGAAATTCTTTTAATTGTGGGAGATGAAAATTGTTTTGGGTTTGAATTTATAGGGGGTTGAAATTGGTTATTGATATAATAGGCTGAATTTTTGCTAATTTAGAGCTTGAATTAGGAGCAAAATATCCTCCTTCTTCCATTGTTGAGTTGAATGAAAAGGGGAAGGAGATGAAGACTCGGCTTCCATTACTAGTTATGTTCTGTAAATTTTTTTTTTTATATATAATTATTATTCTAACTTCATTTACATAAAAAGTTGGATGTATATATATATGTGTGTGTATGTATGTATGTATGTATACATACATAGGCCTCAAATTAATTTAGACAAAAAAAGATTTTTTATTTCAATACATAGCAACTAGAATTTTGGACTTATAAAATAAAAAATAAAATTATTTACAAAGTAATTAGAAATTTTATAATGGAAATTTGGAATTTTATAAAATAACCAAAACCTCTTATAAATCAATTGTGCCTCTATTAATTAAATTGGGTCATCTTGGTCCATTTACTAATTTGAGCCTTTTAACACCAAAAGGCTTATGATGTGTAATTGAATAAATTATGGATTGGGCTTTGATCATTACGAGACTTAGTTCAATATAGATCGGGCTTATCTAAAATGCATAAAAATGAACATTTTAATATCTAAAATGCCATGTAAATTTCGGGGTGTTACATCCTGACCTCTATGGAAAAAATTTCGTCCTTGAAAACTCATGACATACCATGTGTATAGAATTCCAGATACTTAGTACGTAATTCGTCCTTACGTTCTCACGTAGATTCTTCGGGTCCATGGCGACTGCATTGCACTTTAAGAAACACAATATCTTTATTTCTAAGGTGGTGCACCTTCTTGTCCAAAATTATTTTGGGCCTTTCTTCGTATGATAAGTCCTTGTTCACCTCAAGATTGGAATAACTAATTACGTGACTAGGGTCGTGCACGTACTTTCTTAACATAGATACGTGAAATACATCATGTACTATTGAAAACTCCGGTGGCAATGCAAGACGATATGCCAAATCCCCGATACATGCGAGAATTTCGAAAGGTCCTACGTACCTTGGCCTTAACTTTCCTCGTTTGACAAAACGAACTACTCCCTTAGACGGAGCAACCTTCAAAAATACCTTTTTGCCAACACCAAACTCTAAATCCTTTCTACGTTTATCGGCGTAAGACTTTTGTCGATCTTGCGCCACTTTCATTCTCTCTCGAACTTTCTCCACCACTTCCACTGCTTCCTTCATCATATCCGGTCCTACTAATTTCCTTTCTCCAACATCATCCTAAGATAATGGAGATTTACACTTTCTTCCATACAACGCCTAACAAGGTGGCATACCAATAGTTGACTGAAAACTATTGTTATAAGCGAATTCAACTAACGGCAGCTTCCAACTGTTACCTAAATGAAGCACACAAGCTCTCAAAATATCTTCTAAAATCTGAATCGTCCTCTCAGACTGCCCGTCCGTCTGAGGATGGTAAGTTGTACTGAAACTCAAGGTCGTCCCCATAGCTTTCTGCAAACTAACCCAGAACTTCGAGGTAAACCGCGGATCCCGGTCTAAGACGATAGATACCGCACGCCGTTAACTTCAATATCTCCCTAACATAAATCTGAGCATACTGATCTACTCGAAGATTCATCTTGACGGGGATAAAGTGAGCTGACTTTGTGAGATGGCCCACTACTACCCACACAACATGATTTCCTCTTTCCGATTGAGGAAGTCCCACTACAGTCTATAGCTATGTTCTCCCATTTCCACTCCGGGATGTGAAGTGACTTAAGTATTCCAAAAGGTCGTTGATGTTCTTCTTTTACTTGCTGACAAGTTAGGCAACTCTTAACAAATTAAGCAAATCGTTCTTTAAGCCTTCCCAAGAGTAATGTCTTCTCAAATCCTAGTACATCTTCATTCCGCCAGGATGAGCAGTGTAAGGGTTATTGTGAGCTTCTAGTAAAATCTCGTTCCTTAGTGTCGTATCCTTCGGTACACAAATTCTTCCCTAAAAAAATAAGACTCCATCTTTCACTACCAAAAACTTTCCATTACTCTCTATAATAGTGTGATCTCTGACCTTAATCAAAGCCTGATCCCGTAGTTGTACCTCTTTGATCCTTTCCCTTAATGTCGGCTTCACTACCAACGATGCTAAAACAGCCTTCGCAGACTTTGGTGGTATGAAGATCTCAAGCCGCATCTTGGAAAATTCCTTGATAACTTGTTCCTCTTTGGTCAGAATTAATGTGACTTTTCCCCTAACCTTTCGACTTAAAGCATCGGCTACCACATTCGCTTTTCCAGGGTGATAATGTATCGTGCAGTCATATTCCTTAACAAGTTCCAACCATCGGCGTTGCCTCATAGTTAGTTCCTTCTGTGTGAAGATATATTTCAAACTTTTATGGTCCGAGTATATCTCACACTTACCTCCGTAGAGATAATGGCGCCAAATCTTTTAGGCATGCACCACTGCAGCTAGCTCAAGGTCATACATGGGATAGTTCACTTCATGTTGCTTCAACTGTCTTGAAGCATAGGCCACCACATTGTCTTGTTGCATAAGAACACATCCCAACCCTTGCTTTGACGCATCACTATATATTACGAACCCCTTCGTAGGGTCCGAGATCGTCAAAACCGATGCTGAGGTTAACCTTCGTTTTAGCTCTTGAAAGCTATTCTCACATTTCTCATTCCACACAAACTTCTCCTCTTTCCTTGTCAACCGAGTCATAGGTGCAGCTATTTTCGAAAATCCTTCAATGAATCTTCGGTAATAACTGGCAAGACCCAGTCACACTAGATGGCGTCTTCTAATCATTCACTGCTTCTACTTTTGCCGGATCGACCTCTATTCCCCGAGCAGTTACCACATGCCCGAGAAAGACCACTCTATCAATCCAAAATCCGCACTTACTGAACTTCGCGTACAATTTCTCTTGGCGAAGTGTCTCAAGGACTATTCTCAGATATTGTTCATTTTGCTCTTTGTCCCTTGAATACACTAGTATGTCATCTATGAATATGATGACAAACTGATCCAAGAAAGGATGAAACACAGATTCATTAGGTCCATAAAGGCTGCTGGTGCATTACTCAGTCCGAATGGCATAACTACAAAGTCGTAGTGACCATATCGGGTTCTGAATGCCGTCTTAGGGATATCACTTTCCCTAATTTTCAACTGATGATACCCCGATCTTAGATCAATCTTAGAGAAAACTCCGGCGCCCCTGAGTTGATAAAAAAGATCATCAATCCTTGGTAGTGGTTTATCATGAGTCGGTTAAGTTCACGGTAATCGATACACATTCTCATAGACCCCTCCTTCTTCACAAACAAGACTAGTGCGCCCCATGGCGAGATACTGGGTCGAATAAAACCCATGTCAAGTAGTTCCTGAATTTGTACTTTCAGCTATTGCAACTCTCTTGGTGCCATCTGGTATGGAGCATTAGAAATTGGAGCAGCTCTAGGCACCAACTCTATGGTGAACTCCACTTGTCTATCCGAAGCAACTCCAGGTAAGTCATCCAGGAAGACATCTGAAAACTCGTTTACTGTTGGTACGTCAGCCACTGTCAGCTTTCCAGGTGAAGCTCCCATAACATTCACCGAGAACCCTTGACACTATCATTTTCTTAGCATCTTCATAGCCTTCATGGCCATGAGAAAATGAGGTGTTGACTTCAACTTGGCTCCCTGAAAGACCACCTCGTTGCCGCTTAGTGATGTCAGGGTTATCAATCTCTCGGAACACTTAATGTCCGCTCGATGCTTAGCTGACCAGTCCATCCCCAATAATTCATGTCTAACACATATAGGTCAGACCTAAGACTAGTGTTATGGACTTGTAAAGGTATGTTCCTCATGATTGAACTAGCAATCATTTCTTTACCCGAAGGTATGTTTATTTCAAGTGGTTCAGTAGCTAAACTACTTTTTGAACCAGTCATTGCACAAAATTTAGTGGACACAAAAGAGTGTGTGGCACCAGTGTCAAAAAGTACTAAGGCAGGTATATTAGCAACATTTAACATACCTGACATAGTATTAGGGTCCTTCTCAGCTTCCTTCTGTGTTACCCCAAACATTCTAGCTCTTCCACCCATTCCCGGGTTAGGAACCCTTTTGTCGGGTCCAGTTGGTCCACTTGAACAATGGGAAGCGGTGTGTCCTATCTGGTGACAACGGTAGCATTTGTTCTGACCAAGCAGACACTCACCCCTATGCAGTTTTCCACATTTAGGACAAGCTGGTACACTTCCTTGTGGTGCAGGCCCAGATGGCCCACCACTTATTTTCTTCTTGTTGAAGTTGTTCCCCTTCTGGTCCTACCACTTTCTCTTGCTAACATTCTCCACTGACCTCAACCTAACTTTTTCTGCTTCAACACTAGCGGATATATCTTCCGCCCTTTCGACCGCATCTTCATAGGTCATTCTACCGAGTCTGGCCAAATTATGATGAATATCAGCATGAAAACAATTGCGAAATCTTTGTGCCTCCTTTTGTGGTGTTTCTACCCATGGCGGGGTAAAACGACACATATGGTTGAACTTGCGCTCATAATCCGTCACCGTCATACCTCCTTGAGTAAGATTTAGAAATTCTATCTCCATCTTTTCTCGGTACACATGAGGGTAATACTTTTCCTTAACCATCTCTTGGAACTCGACCCACGTTAACCATTCTCGTTCCTCGGTTGTTCTTAGCCTCCCCTCGTCATTCCACCATGTTCTAGCATCCCCTTTCAACTGGAACACAACACATGATACCTTTTGCACATCGTTGCAAGCCATATAGTCGAAAATACTTTGTAAGGTGAGCAACCGTTCTTCAATAGCCGTCGAACCTTTAGTCCCTTAGAATGTAGGCGGTTCGAAGTTGTTAAATTGGGCAATTATCTGAGTTTGAGTAGGTTCATGGTCTTGTGGGGCGTTCTGGACTACCCCTTGCAACAATGCTGTGAGACCAGCCAATAGTTGTTGTCCATCTGGCGCCACTGCTTGTGCTCCTACACCCGGGTTAGTGGGTGCATTCACGTGATTACCGTTGGTCCTTCTAGTGGCCATAATCCTACATTCTGAAATAGAACATCTTATAGCTTTGCAACAATAATTGGAGAAGATAAACGAATGAGCAAAGAAGAAAAGAGAAACCAAATATAAATAAACAACTTTTATTTATATTATGAAAATTTGAAACTTAAAACAAGGGAAATTGTTGCTTCACTAAAGAAAAAGAAAAGTACATGTCATTAAAAATCATCTAGTCTAACACAATAGGATGATCCGGGCTACTCCCAGGCACGATCCAAGCAACAATGTCACTATCACTATCACTACCCGGGTCTTCCTCCGGATCCTCCTCCTCATCTTCCGGCTCAAGTGCCAGTGGAGCTACTGGTATCATAGGATCTTCGATCTGAATCTCCCCGAAGGCATACATTTGTAGCAACCTCCCAACAGCATACTGGAAACCATCAACCGCAACCCTATCCTCGTATGGCCAAGCCCTAGCCTTGTTCCAGAGTTGGTACATTGCCACACTCCAATGATGTGGTAAATCTCGCATCAATTCCTCAATCTGCCTGTAGGAATTCACATTTCGCCCAAAAGAGAACCACGCATTTAGTCGGTCAACTAAGTGGTGTGGGATGTTTCTGGGTTTGTTGGGACCGTTTTCAGGAGCTGCGCCTCGGAGGGCTCTCCAACCTCAAATCTCACACGTTTCCTTGGTCCTATTGCCTTTCCTGCCATTCTATACACATGGTCATGTTCGTATAGTTTTTAAGGGAAGAAATAAAATTGCATGTTGATAAATTATGCACATAACTTTCATGTTTACAATTTTCTAGAATTGTACGTGTCTTTATTCATACCTTGAGCCGGCGATGGAGCATGGATGGATTGTGCAAAAACTTTAATTTTATAATATATCATTTTTTTCAGAACAGTAATGGTCTGATACCAAATGTAACAACCTAAATTTTTAAGATAATTTTACAAGTTTTTTTTTTTTTTTTTTAACTTCAATATTCCAACTTTTCTCATCAAACAAAAAAAATCAATAACCATTCACTTCGAATAATAAATTCTCAAAATCTCCCATAGTCAATGACTTAAAACGTCTAAATAAAACCACTAACTTTGTAAACATAACTAAAACATAATTCGTATGTGGAAGGATTTGTTTTAAAATAGTTTATTTGTAATAGAATTTGGAACTAGATTTTTGAGACACCAATCCATTCAATCCCGTCGGCTCCATCAACCTAAAAATTTAATTTCAGAAAAGGGGTGCGCTACATGTAAGCTCGTGGGGTTCAGTTTGTCAAAAATTAAAACATAAGAAGTATGTATACGTATATGAAAAATCACCATAAACCATATCACCATCAACTGATCGCCATCAATCGTGTCACCGTCAATTGATCGTCATCAATCGTATTTATAATTTGTATCACCCTCAATTGACCAACATCAATTGTATCACCATATGCCCATTTGACAAATTTACATGAATAAATTCAAATGATTTTGAATCCCGTTTTATAAAAAAAATCATCATATTATATAATCACATAGCAACATTTATATATAATTGAAGACAAACTATAAAGTAAATGAAACATCACCTTAATAAAATCGAGTCTTGGTAAATGCGTGAAATGAATGATGTCCTAGCCTCGTAACGTCAATTGTTCGTTCCTACATAATTAAATATTTGAAAGTTTATTATTAAATTAAATATTTTAATTTTACAATTAATATCTAAAAATATAATAATTAAACTTAGATTTTCTTGTCACAAGTAAAATTTGAGTAGGATACATATATTTAGATACAGTAACATAATTTTTTTTCTTTTTGGAGACTTAATTAATTAATTAAATTTTCTAAATCAAACACATGAGATATTAAACATTAAGAAAATGGGGTCATATATTAAAAGCATAAAATTATTGGGTCTTAATGAAAAATGTATAAAACTTGGAAAATCCCAAATAAAAGAATAAAAAAGATGCATCCTGCGTCAACTTCTTCTTCTTCTGTACTCTCTCCCCTTCTATTGTTTTTCATTTTTATTTTTTTTTGAATCACAGTAACATACACACACCCACCCAAATCTTAAATCAAAACAGAATTAGATAGACAGAAGACGAATTTTGGCAACGGCTCAACAAAAAACATTTGTCAGCGCACCAACAATCCTCTTCCCCTATTTTGGTCGCCCCTAGCGACGACAGCGTGCGGCCGGAATGCAGCGGCTCCGCCGCGGCACTGTACAGGCACCAGCGTTCCCCGTGCGATCTGCCCCTCTCCATTCTAAAATAAATTGGATTTTTTTTTTTAAACAAAACAGATATAAGGCAAGGAAAGGAAGACTCAGATCGGTAAGGCGAGCGGTGACAGCGGTGGCGGCGCAACGCCCATCTGCACACCCAAAAGTTCAACCCTTCCTCATCTTTGAGCATCATTGTGTGTGTATGTATGTGTAACAGTAAAGTATGAAGAACACACACACACACACACACACACACACACGCACACATATATATATATACCTTTTAAATCTGAAATGCTTTTAATTGTGGGAGATGAAAATTATTTTGGGTTTGAATTTATAGGGGGTTGAAATTGGTTATTGAGAGAATAGGCTGAATTTTTGCCAATTTAGAGCTTGAATTAGGAGCAAAAGATCCTCCTTCTTCTATTGTTGAGTTGAATGAAAAGGTGTGAGGGAAGTATTCAATCTCATCAAGTGAGCTATATTTTGAAATAGGATGTGTTGGGAATGTGGAACCGGGATCAGGAGGTGAAAAACCGGATGGATGAACCGGGTTTCAGCATGAAGAAGTAAATCTGTTCAGAATAAACCGGGTTCGGGGTTGTTGGGGATAACCGTCATTTGTGACGAGTCTGTTTCAGATTTGTGACGGGAAAAACCGTCACATTTGTCCGGTAGCAGATGCCAACTTGATTCAGTTAGAACTTCTTGGTCAGTTACATTCGAGCTGCAATACCTATATCATTGGAAAGCTCTCTTCCAGGAGAACAACACTACGTCGAGCAATTTCCTTCTTTCATAGATTACAGAGAGAATTTGAGAGTGATTGTTTTCTGCCCTAATTTGTTCCAGAATTGGGCGTTTTCATTTCTGAGTGTAATTTCTATAATTGATTGGATATCTTAGTGAATTGAGGTGTGCCTTGCCTCCGTGGATGTAGTTCATCTTGAACGAACCACGTAAAACGAGTGTGTGATTCATTTATATTTCCAGTTCTGCGCAAGTTCACCTCGGCCACAACTCTGGCCGAACTAGTTGTGTGTTTTCAAACTGTTATTCTTCGAACTCATTCCAGATTCTTAGTGTTGTGTGATTAGGAGTTGATTTTACTAACAAGTGGCGCCGTCTGTGGGAATCAGCTCGCACAGTTTGAAGAAGAGAAGGAATGGCTGGTATGAAGATGGATTTTGAGAAGTTTACTGGAAGGAATGATTTCACATTGTGGAAAATCAAGATGAACGCAGTACTGGTTCACAATGGCCTTGATCTTGCATTGATACCTCTGGAGTCATGGGAAGAAACTGAGAAACCTAAGTTTGCATCAGTGGATAAGAAGGCCATAAGTCTTATCTTCTTGTGCTTGGGTGATAAACCGTTGAGGGAGGTTTCGAGGTGCAAGAGTTCCTCAGAAGCATGGAGGAGATTGGAAGAACTGTATCAATCAAAGTCAGTTTCCAACAAACTGTTCCTGAAGCAGAAGATGTTGGCCTTCAAGATCACTGAAGACAAGGTAATTTCTGATCAACTTGATGAATTCATTAAGATGATTGAAGAATTGGAAGATCTGGATGTGAAATTGGAGGAGGATGACAAGGCATTGATGGTGTTAAACATTCTTCCAAAATCCATGGAAATCTTTAAGGATGCCTTGATGTATGGGAGAGATGATCAGCTATCCTATGATGGAATAGTGAAGGCTCTAAGGTCTAAATGTTTCCAGACTCAAGGTGATAAAGGCTTGGTGCAACCTGGAGAAGGACTGAATGTTAAATTCAAGAAACCTTGGCAAGGCAAGAAGGGACAGAATGCTAAGGATCCAAAGTCTGGGGATTCAAATCCTAAGAAAGGGAATGACTGGGTTGAGAAGAGGAAATGCTTCAAGTGTAAACAGCCAGGTCACTTGAAGAAGGATTGTCCTAAGAGGAATAAGAAAGCTGGAAATCAAGGGGCAGAAGCTGCTGCCATTGATCATCAACAAGACCCTCCAGAAGTGTTAAATGTTACTGATTCAAGAATGGTAAAGGAATGGGTCCTGGACACCGGGTGTTCCTTTCACATGTGTCCTCATCAGTCATGGTTTAATGAACTGAAGAAAGAAGATGGTGGAAATGTTCTCCTGGGAAATGACCAATCATGCAAGGTCAAAGGAGTTGGATCAGTGAGCATAAGGATGTTTGATGGTGTGGTTAGAATCATCTCAAATGTTAGGTATGTTCCTGGCCTTAAAGGAATCTTCTATCTCTTAGTTCTTTGGTAACCAGTGGATGTCAGTTTAGCTCAGTAGATGGATTCTTGCATATCACAAAACATGGAAAAATGGTGATAAAAGGTAGACAGCATAATGGACTATTTATCCTGATTGGTTCACCTATTGTTGGGAGTGTGGATATGGTATTGAACAGCTCTGAGATGGTTAAATGGCACAAGAGACTTGGACACATAGGAGTGAAGGGATTGAAGGAATTGTCAAGGAGTGGAGTAATTGGAAATCTGGGAAATCAAGAACTGGAGTTCTGTGATCAGTGTGCTCTGGGCAAATCCAAGAAGTTGCCCTATGGAAAGGGAGTTCACACAACTCAAGAACCATTAGATTATGTTCACTCTGACATATGGGGTCCTGCAAGAACAGAATCTCATGGTGGTGCAAGGTATTTCATGTCCTTGATTGATGACTACAGCAGAAAGGTGTGGATCATGTTGATGAAGAACAAGAGTGATGCCTTTCATAAGTTCAAAACATGGTTGATCCAACTGGAAAATGTCAAAGGGAAGAAGTTGAAGCATCTTAGGACTGATAATGGACTGGAGTATCTCTCTACAGAGTTCACAAACTTCTGTGAAGAAAGAGGAATCAAAAGACACAGGATTGTACCAATGAATCCTCAACAGAATGGAGTTGCAGAAAGGTTTAACAGGACTCTTCTTGAAAGAGTGAGGTGTATGCTGTTGGATGCTGGGTTGCCAAAGGTGTTTTGGGGAGAAACCATTACTACAGCATGCTATCTCATCAACAGGTCACCTTCATCAGTGATTGGGTTCAAAACACCAGAAGAGGTGTGGAGTGGACAGAAACCAAGTTATGAAGGGTTAAGAGTGTTTGGGTGTCTTGCTTTTGCCCATGTCAAGCAAGACAAGTTAGATGCAAGGGCTCTTAGATGTGTGTTTCTTGGATATCCGGATGGAATGAAGGGTTACAGATTGTGGTTCTTAGAAAAAGGAAATCAGAAGATAATCACAAGTAGAGATGTGAAGTTTAATGAGAATGTGATGGCTTACACTTCTACAGGCTCTAAGGAAGAGTTTGATGGTGCTAAAGAGACAGAGGAGATATCAATTCAGGTGGAGCACCCTGCAGAAGATGATCACACACCTCAACCACAAGAAGATTTACAAGAAAGTGATTCATCATCTGAAGAAGAGGCACAAACTGGACCTTCACAAAACATCAGGGAATACAGCATTGGAAGAGATAGGCCTAGAAGAAAAATCAACAGACCTGATTTCTATGGCCAAGCAGGGAGTGTCTACTATGCCTTAAGTGTTGCTGAAGACTTGGAATCACAAGAGCCTAGTAGTTTTCAAGAAGCACTAGACTGTGAGGAAGGTGAACACTGGATACAGGCAATGACAGAAGAGATGGAATCCCTGGAAAAGAATAAAACCTGGATATTGGTGGAAAAACCAAAAGGTCAGAAGCTTGTAAGCTCCAAGTGGATATACAAGAAGAAACTAGAGACAGCAGGATCCAATCAGGTGAGGTTTAAAGCAAGATTGGTGGCTAGGGGCTTTACACAAAGAGAAGGAATTGATTTCAATGAGGTTTTCTCTCCAGTAGTAAAGCACTGCTCAATCAGGCTGCTTTTATCAAAGGTCACACAGGAGGACATGGAACTACAACAACTGGATGTAAAGACAGCATTCTTACATGGAGAACTCAATGAGGAGATATATATGAAACAGCCAGAAGGCTTTGTTGTTCCTGGGAAAGAAGACAAAGTATGTTTACTGAAGAAGTCACTATATGGACTTAAACAAAGTCCAAGACAGTGGAACAAGAGGTTTAATGACTTCATGATCAGTGTTGGCTTTGTAAGAAGTCTTTATGACAGTTGTGTTTACTTCAACAAAGGTTCAAAGCAAGATAAAGTTTTTCTTCTATTGTATGTGGATGACATGCTAATTGCCAGCAGGAACAAGAACAGAATACAATGGTTGAAGGATAGACTTAATGCTGAGTTTGACATGAAAGATCTGGGAGAAGCCAAGAAGATATTGGGCATGAACATTCTAAGAAACAGAGAAGCTGGAGTACTTTGGTTATCTCAGAGACAATACCTACAGAAAGTACTGGAGAGGTTTCATATGCATGAAGCCAAACCTCTCTCTACTCCAGTTAATCTACAGAAGAAACTTTCCAAAGAACATTGCCCAAAGACTGAAGAGGAAATCATACAGATGAGCAATATCCCTTATGCAAGTGGAGTTGGAAGTCTTATGTATGGAATGATCTGTAGCAGGCCTGACTTGGCATATGCTGTATCTTTCGTAAGCAGGTTCATGTCAAATCCAGGAGTTGAACACTGGGAAGCTTTGAAACATGTGATGAGGTATTTAAAAGGATCAGTGAACAAGTCACTGAAATTTGAGAAGAAAGAAGATGGAAGTACTGTTGCATTGGAGGGGTTTGCTGATTCTGATTTTGCAGCAAACGTGGACACAAGGAAGTCAATTTCTGGATTTGTGTTTACCTTATATGGGACAGCCATCAGCTGGAGGAGTGCACAACAATCTGTTGTGGCACTATCAACTACAGAAGCAGAATATATTTCTTTAACTGAAGCTATCAAAGAGTCAATCTGGTTGAAAGGGGTGTTAAGAGATTTGGATATCAAGCAGAAGTGTGTAGTAATCTACTGTGATAATCAAAGTGCTTTACATCTTGTGAAACACCAAGCATTTCATGAAAGATCAAAACACATTGATGTTAGGTTACACTTTGCTAGAGATATCATAGATTCTGGGACTGTGGAGGTGAAGAAGGTACACACATTGCATAATCCTGCTGATTTTCTTACAAAGGGTGTACCTGGAAACAAGGTGGATCATTGCTCGAGCTTGCTGCAGCTTGAGCAATGTCAGGAAGAGCATTAACAGAAAGGCAGTGATGAGGCAGGAAGAGGTACACTTGATTCATTGAGGTGGAGATTTGTGAGGGAAGTGTTCAATCTCATCAAGTGAGCTATATTTTGAAATAGGATGTGTTGGGAATGTGGAACCGGGATCAGGAGGTGAAAAACCGGATGGATGAACCGGGTTTCAGCATGAAGAAGTAAATCTGTTCAGAATAAACCGGGTTCGGGGTTGTTGGGGATAACCGTCATTTGTGACGAGTCTGTTTCAGATTTGTGACGGGAAAAACCGTCACATTTGTCTGGTAGCAGATGCCAACTTGATTCAGTTAGAACTTCTTGGTCAGTTACATTCGAGCTGCAATACCTATATCATTGGAAAGCTCTCTTCCAAGAGAACAACACTACGTCGAGCAATTTCCTTCTTTCATAGATTACAGAGAGAATTTGAGAGTGATTGTTTTCTGCCCTAATTTGTTCCAGAATTGGGCGTTTTCATTTCTGAGTGTAATTTCTGTAATTGATTGGATATCTTAGTGAATTGAGGTGTGCCTTGCCTCCGTGGATGTAGTTCATCTTGAACGAACCACGTAAAACGAGTGTGTGATTCATTTATATTTCCAGTTCTGCGCAAGTTCACCTCGGCCACAACTCTGGCCGAACTAGTTGTGTGTTTTCAAACTGTTATTCTTCGAACTCATTCCAGATTCTTAGTGTTGTGTGATTAGGAGTTGATTTTACTAACAAAAGGGGAAGGAGATGAAGACTTGGCTTCCATTACTAATTCTGTTCCATAACTTTTTTTATATATAATTATAATTCTAACTTCATTTACATAAAAAGTTGGGTGTATATATATGGACTTGTACAAAAATATACATACATACATAAGCCTCAAATTAATTTAGACAATAAAAGATTTTTTTATTTCAATACATAACAACTAGAATTTTGGACTTATAAAATATAAAATAAAATTATTTACAAAGTCACTAGAAATTTTATAATGAAAAATTGGAATTTTATAAAATAACCAAAACCTCTTAAATCAATTGGGCCTCTATTAATTAAACTGGGTCATTTTGGTCCATGTACTAATTTGAGCCTTTTAACATAATAGGCTTATGATGTGTAATTGAATAAATTATGGATTGGACTTTGATTATTACGAGACTTAGTCCAGTATAAATCGGATTTATCTAAAATGCATAAAAATTAACATTTTAATAACTAAAATGCCCCATAAATTTTGGGGTGTTACACCTTAGGTCCGAAAATAGGGACTTGACCTTTGCTTTGGGAGGATTCCAGAGAAGACGAACAAACAAAGAATCGACATTTATTCAAGTTTTCCTTTCTAGTTTATATTTTTGTTTATTAATTCAATTGTGTCTTTGGTTGCCACCATGAGCGGCTAGTCGTTTAATTTCATTCTTTGATCTATGTTAAACCCTAGTTCGAGTACTTTGTAATTCTTACGGTAACTGTTTGAAGATTTCGGTATTGAAACATTTTATGTTATCTGAGCGTATTTACATTCTTATGTGTATTATTGCTTAGATTGATCACCTATGTATTTAGTCACATATTTATCGCTAGGAAATTGTAGTAATACGTAATCGTTACAAACGTATGCCATTAGTAGCAAATAGTGAATTAATCACTAGGATAACATAAGTCGCAGTCCCTTGTACTGAGCTTGCGAGTCCAACAGCTTGTATATCCCGTTATCTTAGTTTTCTATGTGTTCGGTTAAAGAGGTCTAGCGAGCTTCTCCTAAAATCACTCAATCGAATAGACTAACTGAAGATTTTGTTTTGGTTAGTTAAACATAAAGGGTAACAAGGTTAGCAGAGCTTGTTGCTAATCTTGGGGGTAGGAGTTTCATAACTAAAGCTGAATAACAGTTGTATTAATTACAAGGGTAATTCTACTAGGGGGAGACTAGATTAAGGGCTAGGATTTCTTTAGTATTTGGATTTAAGTTAATTCTAGTGTTAGTTAATTAATTATTGTGTTTAGGTTAATCAAGTCAACAATTCGATCAACACCCCATTCTAAATATATATATATATATATATATATATATATATATATATATATATATATATATATTTATATAAATAATTAGTATTTTAGGTTAATACATAAACACGATAAAACGTCCTGCTTTCTGTGGGTTCGACCCTGTCTTGCCACTTCTACAAATTAGAAGAGGAAAGTTATGATTAGTTAATTTTACTGCACCTCGACAGTGCGGTCAAGTAGAAAGTGTACAACTAGCTTCTTTTATGTCAATATGAAAATAAATACAAGATACCTTTTTTGTGACATTTATATTTGTCTTGAAACCAATCTTACCAAGAAAGGCACATTTAACATTTTTATTACCGACAACACCACATCAAGTGATATAAATAGACACAAGATTTTCACAATACTCCTCCCCAAAACTTAATCCATCAAACATACAAACCAATGATAGAAGAAAATGGCCAATAAATTTAGCCACAAACATAAGTACTAGTTCTTTACTAGTAACGATCTTAGGCCATCGCCTAAAGAAACAACCTATTACAAAATAATGGCATTCATATATAATAAACTCTTACTTAAGTACAAGTAAACTTTTGAAAATTAATCAGAGTCTATCACAATGCAAAACGAAGAACACTGACATAAACATTCAACACAATATATGATCTTCATCTAGCTTATCCTTCAGACCAACATCTTCACTAGAATCTTCACAGTGAGAAGCCGTCACCCTAAATATTATTGGGTCATGCAAAGTATACAAAATTTAAAATTATATATGTAAATATAAGTAAAATGTTAAATTATAACATCATTGAATTGAAAATTCAAATTCTTTTATCTGCAATAGATACAAAATCTTCTTCAGTTAAATATTGTGATATTGGGTCTTTTTGTGATATGATTGGTCCGCACATGTGTTTTTTTATAGGTTAAACAACTCATGTACATCCTCTCTATAAATTATAATAAGAAGCAATAAAAAAGAGCCATTAAAGGAATACAACGTTTAAAAAAATAAAATCTAAAAGTGAACTAATTATAAGTAATATAAATAAATAAATAAAAAACGTACCTTTTCGACATTGTGGGACAATTTCGCTTATCATGTCCAGTAGACCCACAACCACAACAAGATCTTCCTTTTGCTCTAACTTGTTAAGGGTCATTAATACTTTGACACCTCTCATTCATATTTTTTCCTTCTAAAGATGTTTGTTGCTCACCTTGACCAATATTTATCTTCTCTATTTCACAACGCATATATTATCACGGTTTCATGAGCAAGTTTGACCCATCTTCTGTGATAGATGTGTCATCAACTACAATGGAAGCCAAATGAGCCAATTTTTAGTGTCTTAACAAAAGTGATCTATTATGAACATCCTCAATTTTTCCACCATAATCATCTTGCAATCTCCTAGCTTCTGCACTTTCTTGTCCACCTTGGTAGAATATATTTGAATGGTACCTAAAAAATTTGCTTAAACAAAAAATAAGCTAAATGTGTCTGCAAATAATACCTTAGAACTCAAATTAACGACAACTACATGAAACTATATTTGTACTTTTATTGAAGTTAACCTCTCGTTTTCTTGATGTTGATCTTGCATCAGTCCTAAAAACAGTGTAGATTGCTTGCAATTCATTCTCAGATTTCCGATCTACAATAGGCACAACTCTGGGATATTTCCTCTTGAAACATTTTAAAAAAATTATGTGTGTATGTCTTTGCCATTTGTGATTTTAATTGCCAAAAGGATCTCAATTTGGATTGCTCAGTGACATACATATGATCAACTTCCAATTCATTATGCCGTTGATGTCTGAGGGCGCTATAAATCGTTGATAAAATCCATCAACGTGTTTTTCACTGAAATGTACTTTTGAAAAAGGAAGGTAACTCTCTGCTCTTTGTCTACTCAAAACTCCAGCACTGAATACATGCTTCACAGAATTAGAAACCCATTTACTACGCAACTCATAAATATTTTGAAGTCATTCATTATCTTCCAAGGTAGAACTAGTCATGATCTCCACCCACCGTTCTTGAAATTCTGCAATAGACTCGGAGTTCATAATAACATCCTTTAAGTTGTAATACTCATCTCGATGTATTGCCACAATTATTTTCTCAGAGAATTTATTTGAGATATGATAAATGCAATAATGATGATAGGTGATTGAAAGCACTTGTTAAATGGCTTTCGTCATGGCAACATCTTGATCATTTACAATTACAAGAAGTGTACCGCTTGACATGGTAACTAGCCACTTTTTAAATAACCAAACAAAAGATTCTGTTTTCTCATCACTTAGATGGTCACATCCATATACAATTGTTTGCTTGTGGTGGTTAATCCCCGTTATAAGAGCGAAAATCATGCCATACTTGTTCGTATTATAGGTTATATCAAACTTTATAACATTATATGTTCTTCTTCCAACAACATCTTCCTAAACGCTGTAGGATTTATATCTATTATAATACTCTTGAAGAAAGTAATATAATTAATCCCTTTCCCTAGGACCCTTCTTGGTTGTCATAATTTGTATCTTTATTGATTAACCCTAGAGATGGATATATAAATTTATATAAACCCTAACATGTGCCTATTACACCCAAGAGTTAAGGATTCGACCTGATAGTTGTTTACACAAGAGGTCGATTTCTGATTGAATGATTTCTGACTCCCGTCTTAACTTTCAGGACTGTATCCCCTACTCAATCCTCAACGCCGGATGGACGACGAACTTTGAAGAATTCCAAGTGGGAAGGGACACCTTAAACCGCCGCCTCCTACTCTCTCTTTCTCTCTATTCAGTGATCTTTTTGAGTGTTAATTCTCTTTTTCACAGAATGAGAGACCATGTATTTATAATACATGGTTGAGTGTGGGCCAAGCCTGGTAGTTTAATTCCTTCTAGGATTAGGAATTTAATTCCTTATTAGGAATTTAATTCTCTATTCCTACTTGGACTAGGAGTCTATATGGGCCAGTCCAGGGATCAAATACAAGAAATAAAGATGAGTCTAACTATGAATTAATTCTTCTTTGTTCAGCCCAGAACATAATTAATTCATTCCACTATAGAATTAATACTGACTTACCCCTTTATTCCCGAGTTGAGTCGGGGCTTGAATTAGACTTATTTAATCCTCGTATTTAAGATATCGAATATCCATTAATTAATTAAAGTCTCTGACATCTTAAATCAATTAATTTCTTATTTATTACTTAAGTAGTACCACTCAACCTTATTATTGTACCTGAACTTAATCAACCTGCAGGGTTTAGTACAATAAATCTTTTGAGCTCCTTAAGGGGATATCATCATCCTGAACGGATGCGGTTACTTAAATACAAATTACCAATTATTATATGTTAGTTGCTGTCACCCAAAATACATAGTATAAAAGTTCTATCTTAACTCTTGCCCATAGTAAATCAAAGTGACACACAAACAAGCATTCATAACTGTAATCTTATTTAGGCTTTAGATTATTATAAGTCACCGAGATCTCTAGTTCTTCACTAAGGTCAGGCAGAAGAACATATCTCACTGTGATCCTATCAATACGTAAATGCGTACCAGTATAAGTAAATAGTCAAGATAAACTATTTCTACTTAATACCGCAGCCTTAATCAACAACTCGTCCTCAAGTTGTCTAAGTTGTGATTTACATTTTATATCTCTTTAAGTTTAACCAATCACATGATCTTCAGTGATCTTCAACACACCATAGGATCTACTTATTTGCAAGAGATATGGGGACTCATACATAGTGAAAATGCAAATATAATCAGATAGGAGATAAACAGTGAATAACTGGAAACATTGTATATAAAAAGTTTTGCTTTCAGTATAAAAATCCAACAATCTCCCACTTATACTAAAGCAAACTTTTAGTATACTCGGTGTCTAACTATCTAGCTATTACATTCTCCCACTTATACTGAAAGTTTCCTAAGTGGTGGGCATCAATCGCAGTCCTAGTCCCTGAACATGCTTGTCATAGACTTTCTGCGGTAAGCTCTCCATGAATGGATCAGCTAAATTCTCTGTCATACAAATCTTCTCTATCCGCACATCTCCTCGTTTTACGATTTCTCGTATTATGTGGTACTTTCTCTCTATGTGTTTTGTCGCCTTGTGGGTCCTGGGTTCCTTTGAGTTTGCCACTGCACCTGAGTTGTCACAATAGATTGTGATACTCTTAGGCAAACTAGGTACCATGCCTAGATCCAAGAGGTAATTCCGGAGCCATACTGCTTCCTTAGCAGCCTTTGATGCGGCTACATATTCGGCTTCCATAGTGGAGTTTGCAATGCATCTCTGCTTTGCACTCCTCCATGAAACGGCTCCTCCTCCCAAGGTAAACACATAGCCTGAGGTAGATCTCTTCTCATCCCAGTCTGCCTGGAAATCCGAATCCGTATAACCCAAGGGATTTAGACTATCTACCTGGTAAACTAGCCTGTAATCTCTAGTCCTTTTCAGGTACTTGAGTACATGTTTTACCGCAGTCCAATGCGCTTGTCCAGGGTTAGACTGATATCTTGCCACTATGCCGACTGCATAGCATATATCAGGTCTCGTGCATAGCATTGCATACATAAGACTTCCCACTGCGGAAGCGTAGGGTACCTGTCTCATTTCCTCTTTCTCCTTTGGTGTCTTAGGACACATCTCCTTAGAAAGTGGAACGCCATGTCTGAAAGGTAGAAATCCTTTCTTGGCGGTTTGCATGCTAAAACGAGCAATCACAGTATCAATGTAGGCCGCTTGAGATAAGCTCAACATCCTTTTTCTTGCGATCCCTTATAACTTTGATCCCAAGGATGTAAGTTGCCTCTCCTAAGTCCTTCATCTGAAACTATTTGGATAACCATCTCTTTATGTCTGATAATACCTCCACATTGTTACCAACTAGGAGAATATCATCTACATAAAGTGCAAGAAATACTTTATCTCCGTTGACATCTATGCGATACACACAACTTTCGTTTTCACTTTGAGTAAATCCATAGGATTTAATCACCTCGTCAAAACGTAAGTTCCATGACCTAGAAGCTTGCTTGAGTCCATAAATGGACTTCTTGAGCTTCCAGAACAGATGCTCTTCGCCTTGCCTCACATAACCTTCTGGTTGCTGCATATAGATGTCCCTACCTTCTTCAAGGTAACCGTTTAAGAAAGCGTTCTTCACATCCATTTGCCAAACCTCAAGATCTAAATGAGCTGCTATGGCGAGAAGGATTCGAATGGACTTGAGCATGGCTACTGGCGAAAAGGTTTCGTCATAATCTTTACCCTCCACCTGGGTATACCCTTTTGCCACTAGCCTGGCCTTAAAGGCTGTAACCTCTCCATCCCCTCCTCTCTTTCTCTTGTATACCCACTTACTGCCTATAGCTTTACAGTCATCTGGCAGTTCAGTTTTCTCGTATACATCCATAACAGTTATGGACTCATATTCTGAATCCATAGCACGACGCCATTCTTTCGCATCTTCGTCATTTACTGCCTCAGCATAAGTCCAGGGATCGAGATCGGCATGTCCGTCTCCTGGGATCAAATCCGAAGATTCTCCCACAAACATGAATCGATCAGGTGACGAACAACCCTCCCACTATGTCGAGGCTGTGTAGGCATTATGTCAACGGGTTGTGCAGTACTTGATATTATTGTCTCTTGCACTTGTGGCTGTGGAATTGGAATCGTACTGACATTCCCTTCGAGTTTTTGAAGGATAATATCGGTTCTGGACTTGTGATTAATCATGTAGTCCTCTTCTAAGAATCGGGCGTTAGTGCTAATAACGACCTTCTGATCCTTAGGACTATAGAAATAACCACATTTCGTTCCTTTTGGATACCCTATAAACATTCTTACCTCAGACCTAGATTCCAACTTACCAGCATCCTTGTTCAGCACGTGTGCTGGACTACCCCAAATCCTTATATGGTTCAAGCTAGGCTTGCGCCCTGATCATAACTCGAAAGGGATCTTGGGTACCGATTTGGATGGTACTAGGTTTAACAGATAAGAAGCTGTTTCTAAGGCATATCCCCAGAACGAAATGGGCAAAGATGCATAACTCATCATAGATCTGACCATCTCAAGTAAAGTTCGATTTCTTCTCTCTGCTACACTATTCTGTTGGGGAGTACCTGGTGTAGTCAATTGGGATGTTATCCCAACTTCTGACAAGTACCTTTGGAACTCGTTGCTGAGGTATTCGCCATCGCGAACAGACCGCAATGACTTGATACTTTTATCTAGCTTCTTCTCCACTTCCGCCTGAAACTCTTTGAATTTCTCAAAGCATTCAGACTTGCGGCGAAGTAGATAAACGTACCCGTATCTTGAGTAATCGTCAATGAATGTGACGAAGTACTCATACCCTCCACGAGCTTGGGTGGACATTGGTCCACATAAGTCAGAATGGATCAGTTCTAACTCCTCTTTGGCCCTATTCCCCTTTACCTTGAAAGGCCTTGTCGACATCTTTCCCTCTAGACAGGATTCGCAGACTCTAGTCTGAATTGGTTGGAACGAATCCAACACTCCATCAGACACTAGTCTTTGGATCCGGTTCAGACTGATGTGACCTAGTCTTAGGTGCCAAAGATGTGTTTGATCCTCTTGAGAAGACAATTTCCTTTTCCTTGGGTTCGATGATGTTGATGCAACGAAGTTTTTGGTATTATGCAGACAAGTTATAGTATAAAGAGAATTGTTCAAAACACCAGTGCAGATAACTATGTTATTTCTCATGATAGAAACATTACTACCAAAAACAACTGAATATCCATCACAATAAAGTTTCGAAACAGAAATTAAATTGCGCCGAAAACTCGGCACAAACAAAACATCTCTTAAAACTAAAACAGTGTCATTAAAGCATAAAGAAAAATCTTCAATTGCAACTGCTGCGACTCTTGCTGCATTGCCCATTGCAAGGTGTAATAAACATGATCAGTCGCACCTGTATCCACTACCCACGAATGGGCAGAAACAACGGCTAAATATGTTTCAGTTACTAAAGCTAATGGCGTACCTTGGTCCTTTGACTTTAGCACTGGACAATCTTTCTTCCAATGCCCAGTCTTACCGCATTTGAAACACTTTCCCTTAAGTTTCTTTACTCCACCACTAGGGCCCCCTCCATCACTCCCACTATTTGCCTTGGCCTTGCTCTTTCGCCTCTTTTTCTTGTTCTTAACTTTCGGTGGAACAGTAGGCCCATTGGCAGTGACCAAAGCCTATGCATGCTTTCCCATCACCCCCTCTGTTGTAACTAGGTCATTAAGCAACTCGTTAAGAGTATAATCTTTCTTGGCCATAACAACATTGAGACGGAAGTTCTCAAAGGATTTGGGAAGAGTGTTGAGAATGATATCGACCTTGGCTTCGCCGTCGATACCTCCTCCTATCAAGTCAAGCTTGTCCATGAGATTAATCATGTGCATGACATGATTATGCACTGAGCTGCCCTCGGTCATCCGACTTTCCATGATTTGCCTAATTAAGTCAAACCGAGCAGCTCTGTCCGACTCCCCATACACCTCTTGAAGGTTCAACATGATGTTGGCAGCATCGTCCATGTCCTGATGCTGGAGCTGCAAGGCAGACGACATAGTGTTCATAATGTAGCACTTGGCCACATTATTAAACTTGTGCCACCTGTCATGCTTTGCCCGCTCCTCATCAATGGACTGTGCAGTAAGGGGATCCGGACGAGGAGTAACTAATGCGAAATAGTGTTCCGCAGCGATAAGAATATACTCCAGATTACGTTTCCATTCTTTATAATTAGGACCGGTTAAGGGGTGTTGTGCGAGAATATTTATAACAGACGATAACGACATATCTGAAAATATTAAACAATAAACATGTAAGAGCACAATCACATATATCTTGAATCAACAATATTGTAACCTTTTGATAAAACAATATTGATTGAATCCTCCAATAACCCAAGAGATTTACGTATAAGCCACGCGGGTGGACGTTTATATGTAAATCCCTTAACCAGACTAAAATACCTAGTCATTTTAGTTTCAATCCATGTCAACCTAACCTTTTGACAAATGAAATTCATAATTGGACTTTTATACTAGACCATATTATTTTTAAGAAGTGACTCCGCGGGGAGTTGTACTTAAAATTAATATCTAAGCAGTGACCACGTCCTAACACTTGTAAACAAATTCTTGGATTTGACACACTTTCGTGGACTACGTCGCTTCCAATTTATTTAACCTTCGTTATCCCATTTATTTCCAACTATCTAGAAAACTTGTGAAAATCATACGTGTAAGCCACGCGTGTGGACGTTTACGCGTGTAACTCCCACTTTTCTTTTGGAATTAAATGATTTATTTAGAAGTCCCAGCTAGCAAACTTATAAATAATAAATGTGAGCAAGCCACGCGTGTGGACGTTTACTAAATTTATTATTTATTTTGCCTAGAGACCGGTTGTGGAGGTCTTTTGACTATTTTTAGAAATTAAATTTTTCGGGTTTTGCTTAGTCTTTTACTTCAAAATGTTTGTCCATGCAACAATACGTAATCCTAAGCATAAATAAAAACTAAGCACAACAAATAAAGCATGCTCGAAGAATTTAAATATGCTAATATACGAGAAGGTCCTAGCATGATAGTCTAAGCGCAATTAATAAATCACGTAGACATAATAAACATGATAATAAATATCATTCATCCATTGAGCAATAAAGAAATGATAAAAATAAATAAAAATCATTCTTCGTGGCTCAACATGGAAAAATTAAATCTTAAACTATTACAATAATTTAGGAAATACAAATCTTCAAGTCTCTTGGGCCTTCACGTCGGGCCTCGCATACTCGGGTACGGACCGGGCTAAAACGAAAAACACACTGGGCTAGTAAACAGGCTGCATGGGCCAATGGGCTGTCGGGCCGAAACCTTAGCCCACGCCCATGCCACGGCCGAGGGTGCCGAGCCGTCTAGAGCCGTCGGGGCCTGCTGGGCCGAAGCCCAGCGCCTCGCTCGCGCTCAGGCCCGTGCATGGCAACGATCTGCTAGGGTTAACAAACCCTAGCCGCCGCCGCCCATCCAACAGCAATCTGCCGGCCGCCGGGGCCAGCTGCTGCCGGGCACCGGGGCCGCTGCTGCCGAGCGCCGGACGACGGGGCCTGCTGCTGCCGAGCGCCGGGCGACGGGGGCGCCGGGGCCGTTGCTGCCGAGCGCCGGGCGCTGGCTGCCTACTGCCGGGCATCGGGCGACGGGGCCTGCTGCTGCTGAGCGCCAGGCGCTGGCTGCCTTCTGCCGGGCGCCGGCTGCCGGGTTCTTCGCGTTTTTCGTGTTCTTCGTCTTCGTTCTTCGACTTTTACAGATATTTCAACAAAATACAAGTAAAAACGAACCTATTCTAACCACGATTTTTCTCGTGGTAAAAACAACCCAACGCCAACAAACATGACGTAAAACTAGCCACGAAGAACGACAAAAAATAAACATACACAGCGCACATTTATAATCAATAAACAAATCATATCTGACAGAGCCAAGAAGAAGGACCTTGCTCTGATACCAGTTGTAGGATTTATATCTATTATAATACTCTTGAAGAAAGTAATATAATTAATCCCTTTCCCTAGGACCCTTCTTGGTTGTCATAATTTGTATCTTTATTGATTAACCCAAGAGATGGATCTATAAATTTATATAAACCCTAACATGCGCCTATAACACACAAGAGTTAAGGATTCGACCTGATAGTTGTTTACACAAGAGGTCGATTTCTGATTGAATGATTTCTGACTCCCGTCTTAACCTTCTGGACTGTATCCCCTACTCAATCCTCAACGCCGGATGGACGTCGAACTTTGAAGAATTCCAAGTGGGAAGGAACACCTTAAACCGCCGCCGCCTACTCTCTCTTTCTCTCTATTAAGTGATCTTTTTGAGTGTTAATTCTCTTTTTCACAGAATGAGAGACCATGTATTTATAATACATGGTTGAGTGTGGGCCAAGCCTGGTAGTTTAATTCCTTCTAGGATTAGGAATTTAATTCCTTATTAGGAATTTAATTCTCTATTCCTACTTGGACTAGGAGTCTATATGGGTCAGTCCAGGGATCAAATACAAGAAATAAAGATGAGCCTAACTATGAATTAATTATTCCTTGTTCAGCACAGAACATAATTAATTCATAAATATTAATTCATTCCACTAGAGAATTAATACTGACTTACCCCTTTATTCCCGAGTTGAGTCGGGGCTTGAATTAGACTTAATTAATCCTCGTATTTAAGATATCGAATATCCATTAATTAATTAAAGCCTCTGACATCTTAAATCAATTAATTTCTTATTTATTACTTAAGTAGTACCACTCAACCTTATTATTGTACCTGAACTTAATCAATCTGCAGGGTTTAGTACAATAAATCTTTTGAGCTCCTTAAGGGGATATCATCATCCTGAACGGATACGGTTACTTAAATACAAATTACCAATTATAATGTGCAAGTTGCTGTCACCCAAAATACATAGTATAAAAGTTATATCGTAACTCTTGCCCATAGTAAATCAAAGTGACACACAAACAAGCATTCATAACTGTAATCTTATTTAGGCTTTAGATTATTATAAGTCACCGAGATCTCTAGTTCTTCACTGAAGTCAGGCAGAAGAACATATCTCACTGTGATCCTATCAATACGTAAATACGTACCAGCATAAGTAAATAGTCAAGATAAACTATTTCTACTTAATATTGCAGCCTAAACCAACAACTCGTCCTCAAGTTGTCTAAGTTGTGATTTACATTTATATCTCTTTAAGTTTAACCAATCACATGATCTTCTGTGATCTTCAACACACCATAGGATCTACTTATTTGCAAGAGATATGGGGACTCATACATAGTGATAATGCAAATATAATCAGATAGGAGATAAAAAGTGAATAACTGAAAACATTGTATATAAAAAGTTTTGCTTTCAGTATACAAATCCAACAAAAGCATCTCACAAATGTTTTGTTCTGGTCTCGCTTGAAGTCAAAGAAAAAATGCAAGAATTTTCTCTTTCTCCATTGAAAAGAACTCAATCAAAGTTTCAGCATCAATTCATTTACATTTTCCCCTCAATTCTCTTTTATAGTTTATGATATCTCGTTTAGTACATCCAATAAATTTAGGGCCTCCAAATTCAATCTCCATCAATCTCACATTTTGACTTGTTGGAAGATTTACTTTGGAAAAATGTTCACTCAATGCTTTCTTTGCAGCTGACACATGACGATGCAAATTCAATAGATGTACTTTTCTTGGGGTTGTGAGCCCATGATTGTGATTCTGAATAGAGGAACTAACAATCCACTTTGGTCCTGTTTGCTGTTTTACAACTGACAACTTTTGTAGCCCACATGAACTATTCCTCGAATTCACTGCCTCCATTTTTTATTCCCTTATTTTTCCTTTTTTAAAACAAACAAATGATTTTCATGTAACTTTGCTCGTGTCTATATTCTTCTTTCTATTATTTTAGCTTACACTGAACCAAACTCCTTTGCATATGAATTATAAAATTCAAATGCTTCATTAATTGTAAAAAACTCCTGACCAATTTTAGGTCTGCATTCTTCAGGAACTTGTGGAGCCACTTGAGTGGTCATCTTCCTTCTATATCATAAAAAAAATCATATTGATTAACCTTGGAAATGCATAAATATATTGATCATTCAATCTTAGCATACAACAAATAAATCAACTTTAATGGGAGGCAACATTGGCTACTTTGACATGCAACTAGCCTTGAATGCATTACGTACAATTTATCATCTATACGGGGTTATTTAAATTGTTAGCTCGTAGCATTTTTTTTTTTTCTGACCTTTTTTCCTTTATGATCCCTGAGTTCATGAATTCCTCATTTTTCTCATATTTTTAATCTTTGTCTTTTAATTTGTAAGGCCTCTTTTATATGCTTTTCTTGTCTACTCAAAATGCCTATCATAGCTTCAACTTTTATATTTTCTCCCAAGCATAATCCCCATCATGTCCAGTAATCATGAACTCGTGCCCTAAATACTCAGAATTAATCTCCCATTTATATATAGAGGTTCCAACAAAAATAGCTTCAAACCAAAATTTCAGCAAATACTCTAATAAAAAAAAAAAGTGAAACACAAATACAACATTATCTAATCTTGAGGCTAACTAATGAATTAATAAATCTTAAAAAAACTTTAATTGCAACCAACTTAATACAAATGTTAACACCCTATATAAAATTTCAAGCAAAATATGAAAATCGAAAATGTTAATGTGATGTGATACTTCAGATGTAACAATAATTCATCATCTTGATCAAATTCTATGTTGCATAGGAGAGATAATTTTAATCAGACAGAAGAAAAGGAGAAGCAGATTAAAATCACATCATCAATGATCATACAAAAGAAAAGTATAGCCATTAAAAAGGTCCAAAAGTGGAACCAATATCATACATGCAACATTTTAAAATTGAATTACCATTAGAGGGATAAATCATTGTTCATTCAATATACGAGGGGGCACAAAAGAAAAGGAAAAAATTAACAATGAAATAGAGGTTCTTTGAAAACAAAGAGATATTGCAGCAAATTAAGAACAACAATACGGAAGTATCATCCTTAAGGACATCTGCCTACCTCCCCCTCCATGATGTTGTGCAGGTAAGATCAAACCATAAATGATATGAAGTTCATCTTATAGTTTTTTATTATTTAATAAGCTTACCTTCCAGACAAACCAAATTAAGCTTTTACCGAGACGCACTTTCAGAATTTCAACAAAATCTAATTTTGCAAATGAAATTCAACATCATCTTTTTGCAAAAATTCAGTATCATAATATACCAATATCTAATTTTGCAGAAAAATATCAATACCCAATTTTGGTATCAAGAAAAGAAATTTATGATACCGATTCAATAATTTTAGAAAAAATTAAAATCTAATACATAACTTTATTGTCTCTCAATCAGAAATCAATTGCAATTTTTTTAACAAAAAGTGCTCCAATTTCAGCAAATTTTTATTCAATGCCCAAAGATTTCAAACCATAAATAAGAAAAATAAATCTTAAGAAAGAAAAAAAAAAATCTTACATTTTCCGACGTTGCCGAAGAGTTATGTCAAACTGCGGTGCCTGAAGAAGGTCGAGCTGGGTGGCGGGAGGTTGTTGGCGGGCCACAATGGCAATGGCGGACAATTGTGGAGTTGGTGGGGTCAACGGTACAAAGAAATTACGAAGGGCCAACTTTAATTTGGAGTCTGGAGAGGTTTAAAAATTATTTTGTTTTTAATTTTTTCCAATGTTAGAGCCTTACGAAAAAGGTTGCTACGTGCACAATTTTTATTGGACTTAAAATCCAGTCGCTGACGGCCGCGGGTGAAAAATAGAAAACCTAATTGAAACTATTTTAAAATATTATCATAAAACAAACAAGAATTTATTGTTTAGAAAAAGTATAATCTTTATAATGTAAAAACTTCTAAAACAGGGAGAAATAACAAAAGTTTCAAAATTAAAATCATGCAGGTATATAACACGGAGTGATGGGCAGACTCTGCCTAGGGCAGATTTTTTTTTTTTTTTTTTTTCTTTTAATCATCATCTAACTAAAATTACAAGTATAATTGTTAACTACATAAAGACGAAATTTAAATGTTAACAATCATTTTAAAGCATTTTGAAAAAATTGACGTCTTTTTTGTTTTTGTTTTTCTTTTTTACCTATAATCAAGCGTTAATTTTAAAAAATTAATTACTATCTTCACAAATGATTTTTCATACATTTATAAAGAAAAAAATAATAATAAAAGAAAATCTGCTCAAAGTAGTGAATATTGGGAAAGGCGAACCGATTGTACATCTTCGTCGCCAATTAGACCGTTGAGAAAAGCCACGATGAAATTCACCGAACCTTGCTTTCCATTATATCGTATCTTCTTCTCTCCAAACCCTTATTTAAACTTGAGAAAAGAGTTCTTTTTAAACACAACAATGGCTTCTAGTGGCACCCTCCCCTCTGCACCTAAGTTTTTCAACATCATATTCGACCACCTACAACACACTCTGGTAAGTGATCGTAGTGGAGCCTTTTTTCTATAACTAACTGTAACTGTTATAATGTTTGTGAACAGAGAATCCCGCCTCCATTTATGAGATGCTGTGGACGAAATCTGCCTAACCCCGTGTTTCTGAAAGTTCCAAACGGTTTAGCCATGGAGGTGGAATTAACTCGCTCTAATGGCGAAACTTTCTTACGGAAAGGATGGAAGGAATTTAAAGAGCGCTATTCTATAGGCGTTGGGTACTTGTTAATCTTTGAGTACAATGGAAAGTGCCAGTTTGATGTTATGATATATGATATGAGTGCTACCGAGATAGACTATCCAATTGATCCTGGTTTTGAAGTAGAAGATAATGGAAGTGAATCAGATGATTCTGTTGTCATGCTGCAACCTTTTTCTCGGCGAAAAGGAAAAGCAAAATTAGTTGAAGACTCTGGAACTGGAAGACAGCAAAAGAGGAGAGTGAAGCTTCAAGGTTCAATTTCTGGTTTGAATTTCCAAATTTTTAAAAACCATAATTAATTTAAGTTGCATATATGTCTGTCTGTAATTCCAGAAGAATGCAGTGAAAGACGATGCTGGGATAGAGTAGAAAAGGAAAGAATTGTGTCAAAGGAAACATCCACAGCCTATCAAGAGGCCACAGCTTTTGCATCCTCTCGCAAATTCAGCAACCCATTCTTCATTTGTCTCCTACGACCATCTTATGTTTCAAGAAGATTCTCTTTGGTAATTCAACGTTTACAATACTTGATGAGTTAACATTTTGATATTCAAAGTTTATGAATATATCACACTTGCACAATGTGCCGTTGACGATTGCTAGAGAAAACATGCCTCACAAAACAAGTGATTTAACGATTCTGCTGGAGAATGGCAAAGCATGGCCTGTGAGATGCTGCACAGGAGAAAGAAGTGCAGAACTATCGTCAGGGTGGAAGGAATTTGTGCAGGACAATGAGCTTAAGGTAGGCGATGCTTGCATCTTTGAAGTGGCTAAGGATTGTGTATGGAACGTTTTCGTTTTCCGCAGCTGATGCTGAATGCTTGTTTCGCATAAGCTTGTGTATTTTTGGCTTTCTTTTCTCAGTGAAGAATGAAATCCAGCGATCCAACCAACTTAAAATGTATCCTTTGTGTAGTGATTATGATTCTCATTTGCCGTCAATTGCCACCAATGGGCACTCTGGAAAAACTTCTCTGTGCTCCATAATGCCTCCGGGGAAATATCTGCAATTTCATGCTCTCTTTTTTTAATAAAACTTGTTAAGAGCGCCATCTATTAGGGGTTAGGTGTTACCTAATACCTCTGTATTAATCGACAAAAAATATAAAAATATATTATGACAGGTACCAGTTTCATATCAATATGTTATCACAATCGTGAAGAAATAAAAATAAATACAATGCAAAAAAATAGTCTATAAAAATAAAAATAGTAAAAGTAAATGTCACTTAAGCAAGTCCAATCAACCGAACAATCATCCATGACTAGCAGCCCAAGACCATGCGTAGGAGGCAATCGCTCCCAAGAATGAAGCCCAACATTCTCTAACACATGATCCAAGATCCGAGGGTGTTTGGTTGCTCGTCTCAATATGTGGATTAGTAGAACACAATGGATTTTTGAGGAGATAAGTTTACAGCATAGGTTGATGAATATTGTGTTTGCTTGTAATGATTTGGTAGATTAACTTTAATATAACCCTTGTTTTATGGTTGGCTTACGGAACTCAACACCCTCATAGGTTTCATCAACTGAGTTGGTGGGTTTAAAGAGATGGACTTCTAACAAAAACAGAGTTTTCAACCTATCAACCAAACATGTTAATAGGTGAATTAAGACTTGTAATAAAACCTTAACCCACCATCCACATGTTTATTAGTTACAAGCCCAAGTTCTAAATGAGGCCCAAGCTTCATGTCCCAATCATGAGAACCAAACGACATATCAAGAAGTATGTCCTTCTCGCCCAACTCATTGATAAAAAGAACATATTGATATCGCAAAACTCCAAGTCCACTAAAAGAATTTCAGGCCCAAAACTCTATTCAAATGGCCGAGCCATAACTCCATCCACTTTACCATATGAACTACCCCATTATCCAACAAGCCCAGAGATTGTGTTCCATTTGAATGGAGAAATTTGTGCTATGAATTTATAAATTAATTATTAAATTTACTTTATGTGATTGGATAAAATACTAAATGAGTGAATTTGTAAATTTTGATTTTAAAATTAGCCCAATTAAAAATTAAAAATTTAAGATTGACCATTTTATACTATATTTTGGTGGATTTCAAATCTTTTGAAAAAAGTAGTTATCTCTCTCTCTCTCTCTCTCCTCATATCTTTCTCTTTCGTTCTACAATGAAATGCTTTCAGTTATTTTTATTTTTTTATCCTTTTTTTCTTTTATCTCCAATAAAAAGCTTCCAATCATTTTTTGGTATAAAATACATAAAATGTATATATATATGCGTGTTTAAACTTTAAACAAAAAAATTGAATTTAAACAAATTTTTTGATATAAAATACATAAAATGATTCCAATGAAATGATTCGTTTAATTTAGATGTAGATAAATATTATTTTAGGTAATAAAAAATAAAATTGTGAGTTTAAACTTTAAACAAAAAAAAAAAAAAAAAAATTTTACAAATGTTGTATCAGATTTTTGTCAAACAATGGATTTGAAAATTTTGAATTTAAAAATCATTTCACAAATCCACCATAAACGCAAACAGAATCTTAGAATTTTTAAATCTGTTTATTTTAAATCCTTTGATAAATCATATCCCTCCATTCAAATAGGACCTAAAGGTCTTGTTCGTCGGTAGTTCAAATCTAAAGTCCACCCCAAAAATTAACAAAGGTCTAAAATCACACTTAATAATTAAAAAAATTGATTCCCAACCCAAATGATGCATGTGAAAGGACCAAATCTAACAAATTCTTCCCCTCCACCTCAAAGGGGTCTACTGCTAGTGTTCTATCTCTCTCCCCCTTTCCACTCTTTCGCAGATGTTCCCCCCTCACTCCGTCTAACAGGTCTTTCTCAAGTCCTAATTTTTAAGGGTGAAGCAGAGTAGTTGATTGTAACATGCCATTAAATTCTGAGGAGATTCACGAGCCTCAACTCCCTAATTATTGTATTTCTCAAATATTGACAGATTTTCGCTTGTTTTGAATTCTTGCATTTTTGTTCGCCTAAGTTATGGAGAATATTTTGTTCAGTTTCTTTTTTTTTCTTATTTTGTCTCTGATTTTCTTAGTACCACTAATAGATGAGGGAACAAAAATGAAAAAGACGATTTGCTGTTTTTCCAGGCGGGGGGTGTGGAATATTATACTTACGTACGTTTTCCCTCTTTTAGAAAATTTCTAGTATTTAATTTTTGTTTTCTTTTTCGAAATACTTTTAATTTATGAATATATGTGTGTTTCTAAAAGGGAGAAACATTTAAAAATAAAATTATCAACGTAAATCATGACTTTTTTTAAATTTAAATGATATAAAAATTATTTTAATCTTAAAATTATGAGATATTACAATAATTCTCAGTATGACAAATGTTCATTTTGTGTGTCTTTTAGTATATAAAGAATAAAGGGTCATGTGAATTTATCAAGATTAACATAGTGACGAAAATCTTTGCATATTGATATTGATATATTTATTATGTTATATTTGAGTTGTTTAATAAATGAATTTATTTTTATTTAAAGTCTTATATTTTCAGCTATTTGTGATAGTAGAAATAAGTTAATTAGCAAATTTGCAATATTTACAATTAATTATGTACGAAATATACGATAATTGTTGTATAAAATATCTTTGAAAGAATTAAAAAAACTCATTTGTTCATATTATTTTCAAGTCTTGTGCATCATCGAATTTAATATATTTGTCAATCATGATTATATAATTTGAATTATATATAATGAGTAATAATCTTGAGTCGCTTTCATATATTTTTCTTTTAGGCAATACCTCAGTGGACACTGCATTATTAATAATGTTAAATTCATCAATTTATGCTCATTAATTTGAAAATTTTCATTCAAGATTTTTTGAAGAATTTCATTGTATAATTTTTTTGATAATGTTTTTTATAATAAACAAATGTAGTTATACTTAAGTGACCAAATCTACTAATTATATATTTTATTTATCATTGAACGTTATTTTTTACATTCTTCTGATTGTTTGTATACTAAAATTATTACCTATAAAAGAAACTCATGGAAGATCGAAATTATGAAATGTTATTTTAAAGATAGGAGGAGTTATACGAACAACCGGAATCACTTTCATTATCGAAATAAGACAAATTTCAAATAAGTTTTACCAGTTGTTTTTTTGGATAAAAATATTCGAGGTGAATTGAGTCAAATATTAACGAAAAATAATAGTGAAACAAAAAGAAGAGAAACCTCAATGGAAGTCATGGTACAACGAAGATTTGTACAATAAAATTGATTACTCACGCGAAAACAATCCAATAAAAGAGATTAAAGTTTAGACTGGAAGAGATTACTCACGCAAAAAGTATTATTGAAAAAGTAGGAATTCTAATTAATTTCAATTATTAATAGTACAAAGTTTAAAAAAGAATATTGATTGATAATAGAAATTGATATGAATAAATACTAATTTGAGAATAAACCCTATGGAACTTGTTCATGTAGAGGTATGCGGTGCATTTTTAAATAGTGGATATTCACTGCACTATATCATATAAGCGATAAATTTAGTAAATTTCGTAAATCATGTAGACAATATTTTTAGTTTTGTACTTTGATAATTAAGAATCATTGAATTTTTTAGAAACAATCATTAAGGGAATCAAATATCTGGTAGATATAAAGAATTTATAAAGAAAGCCTTTTATATTGCGTCTAACATAATAGGTTTTCAAATACATCTGTACGTTTTACATAATAATATAAAATAAGTTGTAATTGAAGGAAAAGAAATGTCGTGTTAAATATAGAATATTTGCATATCCTAATCATTTTCAAGAATCCTTAAATATCTGCGATTACATAATTTAAATCTCTCAATAGATATTTATGTATATATATATATATATATATATACCTAAATTATCAATATCGTAAATAAATTAATCTCTGAATATAAGTTTTATAATTTATATATATCACACATGCAAATTATGCACTGATATCAATCTTTAACCATTCACTTTTGATATATTTACTAGTACAGTACCCATGAATAATATTCACGGGCCTGTTTAATTTTTGTTTTAACTTCAAGAATACTTTTATTTTATCAATATATTTATGTTTATAAAAAGGAAAACACGTTTAAAACTGAAACAATTATTAACGTATATCACGAATTTTGATATATTTTTTTATATTTAAATGATCTAAAAATTATTCCATTCCTATAATTGTGAGATATTATAATGATTCTCTGCATGACACATGTTCATTTTGTTTGGCCTTTAGTATATAAAGAGTAGATGATCATGTGAATCTTTCAAGATTAACATAGTGGTGAAAATCTTTGCATATTGGTATTAATATGTTCATTATGACAGATTTGAGTTGTTTAATAAATAAATTTATTGCATATTTGAAGCCATATATATCTTCAGCTGATTCTGATAGTAAAAATAAGTTAAGTACAAATTTGCAATATTTACAATTAATTATGTACGAAATATACGACAATTGTGATATAAAATATCTCTAAAAGAATTGAAAAAACTCATTTGTTCATCTTATTATCAAGTCTCAACAATCATCTAAAAATCAAATAAACAGAAGATCAATCAGATTTCATATATTCGTCAATCATGGTTATATAATTCAAAATTATAATGAGTAATAATCTTGAGTTGTTTTCATATAATTTCTTTTGGGCAAGATATTCCGTCGGTATTGCACTATTAATAATGTTAAATTCATCAATTTTTTGTCATTAATTTGAATAAATTTTTGTTCAATTTTTTTTTTGAATAATTTTATAGTTATAATATATTTTAGAATGTGAGTGGCCAAATCTAGTAATTATATATTTTATGTATCATCGAATGTTATTATTTTTTATTTTTTTAGATTTTTCTGATAGTTTTGTTACTACAATTGTTGCCTACACAATAAACTCATGAAAGCTCATGTTTATTAAATGTTATTTTATAAAGATAGGAGGAGTTATAAGATCAAACAGAACTACTGTCGTTATCAAAATAAAGAAATTTTCAAATAATTTTTACCAATTGTCTCAATGGATAGATAACATAATAGACTTTTGAATACTCAAAAAATCTTGTACAGTAAAATTAGTTATAAAAAAAAAAAACAAAAAAAAAAGAGAGAAATTTCAATAGATAGTCAATGTACAACGAAAATCTTGTACAATAAAATTAGTTACTCGCGTGAAAGCAATTCAATAAAAGAGATTAAAGTTCTGATTGAGAGAGATTAAAGTTCTAATTGTGTCTATAACATAATAGGCTTTTGAATACAAATGTACATTTTACATAATAATATAAAATAAACTATAAATAAAGAAAAATAAATGTTGTTATAAATATAGAGTATTTGCATATCCTAACCCTTTTCAAGAACCCCTTAAATATTTAAGGTTTCATAGTTTAATAAAAATGATAAAAATATTATGATATGATAAAAATAGTCTTTCTAATCACGCCTGCAATGATATCACTCTTTAACCATCCACTTTTTGATAAATTAATTTATGTTACATAAATATGAGACATTAGAAATAAAATTTGAATTAATAAATCATTAAAAAATTTATAACTAAGAATATATCAAATCTAAAGTAAACTATGTAAATCATGACACAATTTAAATAAAAAAATTTCAATATTTAAATAAAAAAATATAAATTTTGAATATTTAAATATTGAAAAATAGTTTTTATTCCTAAAATTTTAAGAAAATGACACTTGTCCCAAAGTTATAAGAAAATGACACTTGTCCAGGTGGTTTTTCTTTTAGTATATAAGAGATAAGAGATTTATCTTATACAAATGTGAGATATTAAAAATAAAAGTTGAATTAGTAAACCATTCAAAAAATTATAACAATAAACCGTATCAAATCTAACGTAGACTATGTAAATCATGAAAAAATCTGAATTAAAAAATTTGAATATTTAAATAATAAAAAATAGAAACATTGAATATTTAGATATTAAAAATAGTTTTTGTTCCCAAAATTCTATGAAAATGACACTTGTCCCAAAATTCTAAAAGAATGATACTTGTCCAAGTGGTTGCTCTTTTAATATATAAGGGATATGAGTTCTTTCAGTATAATGGTATGTACCGTGCCATACCTAAAATTTTGGTTATCGAGATTCAGTATAACAATATTTTCGATACGGTATCGTTATACAAGTCTCCTATACCGAAATTTTTGGTACGATATACGATATGGATAAAAATTCGGTATATCGTGCAGAACTACCCAATCACCATGAGCCACCTTACTCAAAACCCCCTATGTGTTGGGTCCACACATGCAACTGACTATCTGCAACTTATGTAGTTTAATTGCAATTTGCAATCATATGCGTTATTTTGTAACTTGATACGTTTAGATTATCCGATTGCTATATATGCAGTTAATCTCTACCAATTTTAATCTAAAGTACTTTTTTGCTACTTATATGATGAAAAACATAAATTTTAATAAAAAGTATTACAATAATTATAAAATGAAAATAATCTGAATTATATATTTTTTAAAAATTTACATATATACTTTGGAAATGAAAACTAAATTTTGACTTTTTATATGGTTTACGAAATTATCTTGTTAGTAAAATCAATCATAAATTCAAAGTCGTGATTTATTCTAAAAATTATATATATCAACCTTGGTTTGGTGCAAATTTTAAAAGCTCTTAATGTTGATTTATTGAATGTTTCAAAGATCTTTTTAATCTTTATTCATTAAGTGTTTCTTTTTGTTAAAATGAATATACTATTAAAGCATGGATTAGATAAACATATCCCGAAATACTCTAAATTATTGGACTTTGTTGAGTAGGCATCAACACACTTTACATCGTTAAATTTACAATTATTTTTTAGTAGGTAGCAACTATTCGCACTCCACAAAATTTCTCAACACAACCCATTGCTTAATGTAGCTCATTTTTATCTAAAATTCAGTAAAAATTTCTTAATACAATCCACTGATACTATTTATATCCTTTTTTTTTTATTAACGTAAATTATTTAAATTAAAATATTAACATAATTTAAAACAAAAAAATTGAAACATTGAAACCTTAAAACAAGAACAAAGAAAACGTAAAGTGCAGCAAGAAAGACGAACAGAGAGGAGAAGAAAAAAGATAAAGGAGAAGAAGATGGAAGGAAGAAAGAGGAAGCTAATTCTCGATTTTGACAATAATCAAATGAAGCTTTTGTAAGTTTTCCCTTTAAATTTTCTCTTGTTTTGAGAATTTCGGAATATGAAATTGAAAGTGTTTCTCAATAATAATATGCTCTAGTTTTAATTTGTTATCGAATTAGTACTATTAAATTTAGGGAGTGTTACATTGAGTGTTAGATTTCATATTATGGTGAAATAAGTTTGATTTTTGGTGGTTGTATTAACATTTAGCAATCTGGTTCGTCCAAACAAGTTGAGTTGTGTTCGATTTTGCTGCCGAACAACGTGATCAGTGTTCATCTGCATGTATCTGTCAAACATCAGTTTGGTTTTTGTAAGGCTCTGTTTGTTCGTTCAGTTCACTGCATTATTCCCTAATCTAGATGCTTGATATTGGTTGTTTAGAGTTTATATTGTACGTATTGATAATTTATAATAGAAATCGGTAATCTGCCTAACTATGATATTTTTCTTTAATATGTTGCATATCTATCTGACAGATGTTAGTTGGAAAAGAACCATAGTGGGTAATGAGCGCAATGTAGAACAGAGCTAGAGGATATTAAATTATTAGTCAAATGGATGTTATGGCCATTGGTGATATCGTCTTTTTCTCAGGTGTAGAGGGTACAGCCGTACAACAAACCATATGTATATTACAAGAAAAAATTCTTTTGTCATTAAGCAATAAGAAAAAACCTAAAACCAAGAATCTAAAAAGCAAAGTTATAGAGAGGCAGGCAGGAAGTATTAATTCAACCACTCCTCAAATTGTATGTTTATCTAAAAGAAATCTATAAGGCTAAGTAATTAATTAATATATATATAAAGTGAGAGGCAAATGCAACCTAGATCTAGATCACATCAAATGTAGTAGTTCTCATGAGATCACATGTTACATATGTGTGTTTAATCTTGTGTTTCACAATGTTTATCAAGTGTCACATGCATGTATTAGATGACACCATTACTTAAGATCGTGTAACAAAAGTTGGTATAAGTAGTGTAACATAGATGAAACAAGTGGTATAAAAGATAATTCAATTGATAATAGTTGGTTCTTGGTGTAACGCCCCGTAAATTATTTAATTATTATTATATTTCAAATCTATTTTTGTCCAATGAGTATTATTTATTCTTCATAAATTATGGAAATTATTTTAAGTTATGGATAAAAGTATACTCCATGTTATTAGACTTTTAAATATTTAATTTGGATACTAGCCCAATACATTAGTCAAGCCCAAGCTAGCCCATGATTTTTACTTAGGGAACAAAAAAATACTTTCCTAGTCTAATTAGGAGTTCTAAACCCTAGAAATATAATCTATAAATAAGGGATTCATGTCATAAATTAAAATCACAATCCAAGTCATCTATTTTTATTAAAAATTTCGTGCATAAGCCCTAGATGTCCTTCCGAGAGCCGCCAACCTCGTTTTCCTCTTTCACTCTATTTTTAAGTGTCTTCTTTATAAAATTCAAAATTTATAACAATACATATTATTTTTCAATGAATTTTCAGTATGTTATTCCATGACATATTTTCAAATTACAGTAAAACTTTTAACCCCATATGAGTTGTATTTTATTTTATATTAATTTTCTATCTCCACTGATCCTGATTTTAAATATTCCATTTTTCTACCTAGAAAATTTGTAATATATAGTTAAAAGTTTTAAGATCTGATAAATTTTGAATATGTTTTCCCCAGTACGTTATTTATATTATGTAAAAGTTTCAAGTCCATTCAACTTATATTTTATTTTATATAATATTTCTATTACGTCTACACATGACCTGAAATATTCAATTTTCTGATTTGAATAATTCTAAAAATATATTTATACTTTTTCAAAAATTATGATGTTTGGATATGTATTATATATACATGTCTTATATCATTATGTAAGTTTCAAAGTGATTCATTCAATAGTTTTTGAGTTATTAAGGTTTTTCTACTGCTGTGCAGAATTTACAATTTCAACTTATTTGGTTTTAAAAATTCAAAACCCATAGTTAAACTTCTTGAAAAATCATAAACTTTTAGTATGATACTTCTACGTAATTTTATTTTCTACTGTAAAATTTTCAAAGTTTTATCATGTACCGTTTATGAAAAATAAATTATTCATTCGCTGTTGCGCAGCTAGTTTTCTACGGCGTCCAAAAAAAAACAAAGAAAATCTTAAAACATCAACCAAACCCTAAATTTCAAACTTTCAAATCCCATATATTAATTGGAGATTAAGATAGAGTCATGCATCCTTAAGTAGGAAGGAGACGAGACTACTGAGTGTTACGAACAATAGGACAATTTGCATCACAAATCAGGTGAGGATTTACTGTTTATGATAATCATATGCAGTGACGGACCCAAAAATTTAGGTAAGGGGGGCCCACTTATAGACAGATCTAGGAATTTGTCTAACGGAATAATTTTTTTTAACGATGCTCATGTTCAAATTTTTACAAAATAGGGACAGCGTCTGAGTAGGCTAGAAATTATTTTTTTTTTTATATAATTAAGGCATAAACTTAAAATATTGGATAAATAATATGATAATATCTTAGAAATTAAAGAAGGACTATTGTTGTGCGCCTCTAAATACAATCAAATGTATCAATAAAACTAGAAAAATACTAACAATTTAAATAAAATCATTATATTTTCTAACATCTTTATCTCTATTTCTTATACATAACAAACATTCATCTTCTTCAAATTAAACAATAGAATTATTTATTTTATTTAATTAAGTTATATTAAAATCGACTAAAATACACATATATAATAACACATTATAACCAGATCAAGGAGAATACACATATATAATAGCACATTATCACGGGGCCAGGAGGGCCCAGTGCCCCCCTTGGCCCAAGTGTCGGTCCGTCCCTGATTATATGCTTGATTAATTGTGTGAATATATCTGTTATATTTTCAAGTTACAAGTGTATATTCAAATTTATTTGATATATAAATTCAAGTTCCGTGAGTACATGAATTACAAGTTACAAGTGTATATTCAATTTATTAAATATAATATTCAAGCTGCAAGTTACAAGTTATGACTGCTCATGTTTTATATTTTTAATTTCGTATTTAATTGCTGTAAATTTTGATCCTACACGAGCTCTAAACTATATGTGTTTGGAAGATAAACCACCAAAACTTATTTTCTGATCATTTTTTTGTCAGAATCTCGCACGTGACTTGCGTGTGATAAATTTTTAATGTCCTTTTTTTTTGTACAAACAACCTTTTTAGTATGGCAAAAGTGTAAAAGAAAAATTCACATCTTTCTTTTCCATATCAATTTCTTTCAATAATAAATAGTTCTCTCTCCCAACCTATATTGTTGATGATGAGCGGCCCCTCGACCTAGTAAAAAACATGTTTGGACAAAAAAAACCCTTAAAAATTTATAACGTGCAAGTCACATGTGGAATTCTGGCTAAATATGATTGGAAAATAGGTATAGTGGTTTATTTGTCAAAACCCATATAGTTTATATGTATGGGTGCTATACAAAAAAGTTCATTGGTTTATTTGCAAAAACGCTGGTAGTTTGGTGAGGTTGCTGTAATTAACCCTATTATTTATGTGTGCAAGACATATCAACTTTAGATCAGCTGGTGGAGCAGTTTGAAGGGGCGTAAAGGTGAAACAAGCCCGAGGAAAAATATGAACCAACACTACATTATATGCCGATGCAACTAGGTGTGTCATCGTTGGATACTGAAACCAATGGTCAAAAGAAGCATCTACATCCTCTCTGAAAAAATTCAATCATTTCGCCGTTGTTCCATAAAGAGCATTCTCTAAGAATACACTTTGGTACAGTTCCGGAAATGTGAGTAATTCTTTCAATAGGTCATGGCGGACATCCATCCATTTTTCCTCACCCATCCCAAGTTGAGTAGCAACGACTCAAAAACCACAATTACCGTCGGCTTAATATTGATGGTGGCACTCACAAATGGATGGATATGGGGAGAGAGACTATCAATATTCCCAATTGACATAGAATGACCCATTGAATGATTGACCATTGGCTTCCTTTTTTCTTTTTTGTTGCCAAAACATGTGGAATATAAGAGATGTGACTAGAAAAAAAGATATTGTGTTCCACATATGAGTTGCTATCATGGGTGGACTAATTAACATATTCAAATTCAAATGGTTCACGTTTCGTCAATTTAGAATGTCTATTTTTTACTTCTTTAGGGCAGCCTTTTGACTTTATAGGCACTTCCAGCTCATTCAAGGAAGTTGTACTTGGGTTTGGCTATCTTTCTAAGTCTATTTAACATTAGGGGTCTTTCAGATTCATTAGCCCGAGTGAACAAGTTGTTGATTTCATCAGTAGTTTCTGTCCACCTAATCCCAACATCATCTCCTACATCTACATCAACGCCTTGATCAGGCTCCATATCCGATTTTCGCTAAAACCTATCAATGCTTTTTATAGGAACATATTGACCATCTCTAGCATACTCAGCTAATTCATTGGCACAAGGCAACCCACACGTGTTTCTCAAAACACAACCACAAAGTGAAATATCGAATTTGCACCTATTTATCATTTTCATCTCATCCATTAAAAAACTTAATGTTTTATGAGACACTATACCTCGGATTATCTTGAATGCAGGTGATCCATATTTGTGGAGGACAATGTTGACTCTCTTTGTAAAAGAGGCATCACTGCGTTTTGTGAGGTGATGAGTAATGTGTGAATATTTTTCCAAGATGTCTCAAATGTGTTTTGACTTGTCCCAAGTTGTTTTTTCAACTTTGCATGTGTGCTCTCTGTCTTGCAATCATAATAGATATTAACTCACAAATAACATTTTAAGTAAGATAAACTATTAAGGAACTACGTACCTATTGGTCATCGTTTTACCAAAATGCATGATTTGATTAGTCCAGCATGATATAAATCTTTCCTTATATGATTTTATCCAGTTATTGATAGCGTATTCTATGGTATTCCGATAATCGGAAAAATCTAACTCGAATCTTCTCTGGTGTTCCTCAACTATGCACATCATTAGATAACATCAACAAATTCCAAGAGTAGTTGAATCTCTCCCACTTTGCGTTAGTTCGGAATGATTTTTTGCACTTTGCTAAAACATTGTGATTTATATGCCACCTATACAACAAATGAGCTGAAATGAGAAAGCTAACTCTCAATGCCCTTATTAATGTCAATTCTTCGGTCAGTTATGCTTGTCCACCAAACCCTTCAGCATATTGCACACCCACAAATAATTTTCCTCATGCAACTGATAAGGTCATATATGTGGATGTAACACCAACTATCTCCAGCAAAGGCATCTTATACCAATTTGTCTTATACGTACGGTCCATTAGTAAGACATTTAGAAAAGCTTAGATGAGCATAAAACAAACACTTAACAGTATCCGTCACCTCGCATCTCTTGTGATGGTAGAAATAATCATGTTCCTTTCGTTTTGCCAACAAGTACTGCATCTGCGACCTCCCTACATGCTTGTCACCTTTAGTTTTGTCTTCATAGTCGACTTGTTATGTGTTTGTGTTTCCTGTAGTGTTGCCAATATGTCCTTGGGGCGGGTATTATTTTTCGACAAATCACTAACCGACTTCTTCTCAACTTGTGTTAAACGCTCTGACAATGGAATGACCAATCAAATAATGTCCAATTGGATGGTTATACACACCATTCAAAACTCTCACTTGCCACACCCTCCTTTGATTCCTTGCCCAATTTTTCAAAAGGGCAGTCACATTTTTTGGTATCTGTATCCTGCCCACCATCAGTCTCATCACTAATATCATGGCCTTGAGCAATACTCGAAGAACAAGCTTCTTTTCTTCCTTGACGATACTTACCACCCCGCTCACACATGAATCTCAATCTAGGAAGCCTCCCAGAACTATTATTTGAACTTTTCACAGTAAGTAAAATTTCAAGGCCATACGCAACCTAAAGAGCCTACCTTTCAAACATTTGAAGAGCTACAAATATTTCGTCTGTCGTAAATTCTTTAGTACAATCTGCCTCAATTATATTGTACATGGGTTCAATATCATTTAGATCTACCAAAACGTCATTAGTTTCCTACAAAACGGTCGGAATGTACTTAACTAAACCCACTATCCGAACACTGAAGTTATATAATAGTTGAAAAACAACCTAGTCTACTATTTTTGTCGAACAACCATTGCAAAATGGGTTATATACTTTTCCCATTCAACACCAAACTACAGTAGAATTAAAGTAATCTAAACATGGGAAAATCTGATTATAGTAGTGAGCTCACAAAATTGTCATATTCATATCTTGATCCTTTTTTTTGCTCTTGAAAAGTGTGCTTAAAAAAAGCACATGAGTGTCTATATATAACCGATCCTATTATCCCAATATTCTCAATTCTTTGCATTAGTACAAATGTCATTACCACAGTGGGATTGCTCACATATCTTTCACTTATTGTCTTACTTATTTCATTACCTTTTCTAACAAAAGCTAACTACCTGAACTAGTCAACCCTTTCTAATAAGGCTATCTGGCACTATACAACTTTGGTGAACAATGAAACTTTCCAAAGTAATCAAATTTGCTTTTTAACAAAAACATAGTAAAAAATTGAATCCTATAAAGTATTCTACGATGAATTTCGAGAAGAGAGTTTCGACAATTTTAAGTCTATTGAATCATCAAGTGGAAAGACGATGAAAACCTATGCAATTTTAATTTATTTGAAAACTGATAATTTTTTCTTCAACATATACCTACTACAAGAAAACTGTCAAATACCAATGGAAAACAAATCCGGTGGAATTATAAAATTTCCAACAGCAAGATGAACTGTTGGAATCTTCCAACGGCAAAAAGAATCGTTGGAAGTAATTCCAACGGCAAAAGTCGTTGGAATAACTGTTGAAAAAAAATTCCATTGGTAAGAGATTCTGTTGGAATCATTTTTTCGTTGGAGTTTAATTGTTGGAATAAAAACTCCAAAGGCCACTTTTCCAACGGCTCAAAATCGTTGGAATTTCAAAACTGTTGAAATTGAAATTCCAACAGAAATTTACCATATTCCAACAATTTTTCTGTCGTTGAATTTGGCAGTCTTCTTGTAGTGAACGTCAACAACTTATATATAAGTAAGTTTGCACTTCAATGTCAGAAAACCAATTTTCCCATCCATATGTTATAATTACTAAGTTTTTGGTGCTTTTAATAGTGGCGCCTAACTATTTCTTCTTTTAACCTTGTCTAGAAGCGTGAGTGAACAAGGTCAATTGATATAGGAGTTTTCTAAAGAACGGCATATTGATGATTCTAAGGTGATTGCACTTCTCCAAATGACGGAGAATGAAACGAACTTGAAGATAATCGTCAAGTTCGGTTTTTTTATCATACACAAGAGAATAGCAGAACTGACGAAAACAAGTAAAAATGACTTATTTTTATCGATATTAAGTGAATTTTCGTAGTTGTTTATGTCCTTCATTGACGAACCTTGAAGAAACTAGGGCTTATAGAATTCTGAAAAAAACAGGCACGTTCAGATTGCAGTTGAGAGAGAAGAAAGAAAATTATTTTTTATATTTTTTATTTTGGAATTTCATATATAGATTACTTTTAATTAATTATGCTAATTTTCATTAAGGGTGTCGTATTCTTTTACCAATAGCATTTTAATTTATTAAAATTAGTGGGCTGCATTGAGAAATTTTGCGGCTACGAATAGTCGTCGCCTTTTCTGTAATATGTATTAAATTCTCCCTCTTGATTTTTGGTTTGAATATATTGTTAAGTAAACTAGATTAGGACCCATGCAATGCACGGGCTCAACAAATCCTACTTTATAGACAAATTTGATTTAAATTATAAGTTTTGCTATTTTTTTTAATTCTTTTAACTCGTGTTCTATTAATTATTTTTAAGTCATCGCTGTTAAATCATTCGCAAAACTATTATGTTTTTATTTTTCAACGATCTGATTATAATGTATTGAATATTTTTACTAAAATAAATACAAAATCTTATAAATTTTCTCCCTCTCAACAGGCCACATAATGTTCAGGATTTTTTTAAGGAAATAGCGTTCATGAATAAATAAGCTTGAGAAACAAAATTTATTAGGATATAAGAACTAATGTATCCAAACTTAAAGAGGCAACAAATTTTAATTCCTATAGGAAATCTTGATTTCCATGCATAACCTTGGGTACCGACAATTGCGTGTAATAAATCAATAACTTTTACATCAACCCAACCCGAAACTTTTGGAGAAATTACAATTTGGTAGGAGAGCAAACGTGTCGTCGAACCGTTTGCCTACCAAATTAGAATATTAATTGATTTTCGAACTTTCCCGACTTTACTAGGTAAAGTGGTAAGTCCGAGTCGATCCCATGAAGAACGATTGAGTAGTGTTGATTCAAATATTTCAAGCAATTAATGATTTAAGTTGGAATAAAAGCAATAAACATAAACAAGTAAATTGGGGAGGGGGGGAGGGTGTTTGATTGAGTATAACAACTAAATTCTACCAAGTAACCAACTACCAATCTAGAAATGCAATAGATGTTTTTGGTGTTTTATATTAATCAAAGGATCAAAGAAAGACAACAAGCAAATATTTTCGGCTTTTGAATATATTAAAAAGGCCTACCCTCGATCTGGTATCCCCTTGAATCCGACTACCTATGAATTATTGTTGATGCCCCAATTTAGTGCAATTTAAATCCTTATCCCACAATCTACAAGGTCCGCTTATGTAAATTGTGTTGTTCCTTATTTGTGGATAAATCGAAGGTCCGCTTATCGATTTATCCTTACCCAAATCAATTAGTGATCCAAACGAGCTCTTTTCACACTAATTGATATTGGATGAGCACGAACTAGAACAACGGGATAAATAAGGCATAAACCTCGAATTGATCGGGTTTAGAGGCCAAACTTTATAATGCCACCAATGATATCAAACACTGTTCACCACTAAGGGAGATTGAAGCTTCAACAATCACGGAAAGTGAATTCCAATCTCTAGCAACATACAATAAATGCTTCCTAAAGGGTGATCAATCCTAAAACAAGCATCTAAGCATGAGACAATTCAAACAAGCATTATAGAACATTTAAATTGCATAAAAAGGGTAACACCAAAAGCCAATAATCACATATTCATCTTCAATCAAGGTTCAACATGATCAAGGGTAGAAAATGGGATGCTACTCACCCATTCTACCCAAAACTAACAGAAATTTAAAGGAAATACAATAAATCATGAAAATAAAATGATAGAACCCAAGGGCTTTTTTAGGGTTTGGATTATCTCGACCGAGATTGGGTTTCATCTCGGTCGAGATCTTCATCTCTTGAATTTCTAATTTTTCCCTGGAGAGTCATCTCGGTCGAGATCAAACTTTCAGCCCTGTCCTTTGTTGCCATGATTGATCCACCGACTCCGCGATCATTTGATGCTCTTTTTCGATCCTTTTGCACATGTTTTAACACATAAACATCACAAACATATTATTTTGCCCATGAGAATACAAAAGCACTAAATACACGTGATTATGCACATTAATGACATTAAAATGGCACTAAAAGCGCCCTAAAGTGCGTGCACGGGACACGTGTACCAAATCTCCCCAAACTTAGAACTTGTTCGTCCCGAACAATAAAGAGAAAGACAAAAGGGCACGTCTTTAGGGCAGATTTTAGTGACATTTGATTTCAGAGAGTTTCCATGAAAAAGATGAGCGAGCATGATAATAGTGAGCATATGTGATAGACTAGATCCACTACTCTCAAGACATAACACTCTTAACTTAAGATCCTCACCGGGTGAGTGTATCTCTCTCTCTCTCGAGTGCATTAAAAAGGGCAGTGTTTACACTCACATTGAAATGCATACAACGCCTACCATAGGCTTGCCACTCATCTAAACCCTGAAATTGTACTTGACATGCGTGACAATGAATCAATTAGGTCTTTATATGGGTTTTAATGTTGGATTGGGGTAAGGTGGGACAAAATTTAGGTAAAAGTGATTATAAAACGGACAAAATGAGTCGACCTTAAGATTCGACTTCTTCACCTTATTCCTGCCTACATCTCCCATATTTATCAATCCTCACATGAAATGTGTTTCTTAAGACTTTTCTAACCAAGGGATTGTGATCACAATATGATGTGATTTTCACTAACCTCTCCAATTCTAAAAGAAAATACTAAAAATGGTATATACACTTCCTCTTTCTTTTGTTTTTCTCGTTTGTTTTTTTCCGACTTTTTCTTGTTTTTTATTTATTTATTTATGTAACATGACTAATTACAAATTATGAAGAGGTTAATGTTCTCGATTCTAGCCTATTTCACGTGTTTCCTTTCACCCTTCTTTGTTTTTCACTAGTTTACCCAAATTCGATCCCAATTTCCAAACCAACTACCTTCCAACCGCCTCCCTCATACTCAATAGTCCATTTGGGTTTCAAAGGCTAAATGAAAGGGAAATTGGCTTGTAGTGTTGGGTATCAAACATAAAGGCTTAAGCTTAAAGGGCTAACTAGGGGCAATTTATATATTTTTTGTCAAATGGAATTGTTTTCAAGCTTTTGAAAAGGGCTTAAATCAAGAAATGCCTAAAATCAATTTCATTGTCACCACACATACCGACTTATTCACAGGTAGAGAATTAGGGCAAGTTCTAGCGGAAATTTCATACATTCAAAGAATTTTTGCACCGAAAGAAAATTTGATTTTACTCAAAAAATGGGAGTATGCTTTAGGCTCAAAGAGTCACTTGGTTGCAAATTTTTTTGATTAAAAGTTTTGAGTGTATGCTCAATTTGGTTTCAGAAAGCCTATCATGCTCTACCATGTGCTTATTTCCAAAAATATTTGTTCGAAATTTTTTTTCCATCATTAATCAACGCCACAATTTTCCTTCCTAAACTAGTCTAATCGCTTTCTCGAGCTACCAACTTGTACGAATCCCACCCCCTCCCCAAACTTAGTTGCAAACTAAGTTTGTGGAAAAGAGGAGTACAAGTTGGTGCTCGTCGAATTTAACCATATTATTCAATATTATCCAACCCAATTCTACTAAAAAAATTAACAAAATCATTATTCCTAAATATGCAAAATACCAAATCAAAATATCAATAATAATGCTCATAAACCAACAAAAGATAAGCAAAGGCTCACAGGCCCACCAAATTCATCTACAGTTAAATAGAAACATCCAAGATAGCTACCAACGGCAATCATTCAAATCTACTCGGCACACAGGCCGTCAAACCAAAATGAGCAAGTTTTAGTTGAAAAGGAATAGGGCACACGGGCCAATAATACAATCCAAAACAACCAATAAACATAACGAATAAGAAAAGAGGCATGAGGAGGGTTCGGGAATTCGAGCGGCCAAGAGTGTCTCACCCCCTATGCTCCCCCCAAACTTAGTTTGCAACTAAGTTTGTGAAGAAACGGGCAAGCCATTCTCGGTGCTTTACTCATAGTGACTTGGAAGGCCTGACGTCTCGAGGGCTCGAGCATGTAAAACATCTTGGATGCTTTTGAACAAGGCTAATAACTTGTTCTGACTCTCTTTGATTTCCTTCATTTCCTCCCCCATTTGATGGACATCTCCCCTCATTGCACTGATATCAGCTTTGATGTCCTGCACATCCGACTCCAAACTGCTCAGTCGGTCATTGTGCTCTTCCCGAATCTCGGCCCGAGACCGCACAACAGATGCCGGTCTCTTCCTGCTTGGCTAACTTCTCCCTTCTGCAGTCCCCGTACTCATCTCCCTTGCCACAGTCCGTGGCTTCTTGCCCCTCTGATAATGTGTTAACTCGACGCTGGTCGGATCCCCTAAGTCTCTTAAATGGTCTTCCGAGCTCGCCAAGTTTGGCATGCTGTTCTCCAGGCGCTTGATATAGGTCAGACTGGGGTTTGGGAGACGAAGGTACGGTCCCACATTCTGGAGGACATAGGGGACAACGGGACCCGAGGTTCCCTCTTGATACTCGAGCATGGCAATTATCATATATTCCATCTCCTCCCAGTCTAAATAATAGTCAGTGCTGATGGGTGTGTACACTAGGAGGGGTACATTGTAATGCTCGAGAATGGGGGTAATCAGAGGCCCACAGTAGATCGGGTTTGGAATCTTTGTCTCTCTCTTCCGTTCTGTCCTCAATTCCTTGACTATCTTCTGAAAGCTCAATATCATGTCATACTGAAAATTCCTCAACCTTCTGTCCACAATAGCCCATAAGATCTCCATCTCGTATAATCGAGGAGAACTGATCTCTTTCCTACCACAGATGGTTGAGCTCAACAACTTTTGCAAATACTTTACGACCGGGCTTCTTATGGAAGTTAACCTAGAGCTCCTCGGGTCGTAAGCCTGGGGTGCAACTATTCCAGGGGCGGCAGTGATTTGTCCCCATAATTGTTGCTCGTCAAACTCTTTCAACTCATTTTCATTGCCAATAGTTGGCCTTTTAAAGCCGTATATATTTCTCAGATTGTCGTGGCTCAGTGTCTTTTCCTCATTCAGAAGTTGGAACTTGATGTTTTGGATCTTTGTCGAGCAGGAAAAGAGACTCCTCCTAGATTTCAAGAGTGCTGAAGAACTCTAGCACGAACTTGAGCAATGTAGGGCCGGGTGCTAGGCATTGGGCGAGACATGCTTTGTCTAAAAGATCATTAACATTCTGCCGTATTCCCATGGCATCCAGAATCTTTGGATCACCATAACGTGTTGCTGACACCCCTCTCCTAATCAGTTTGTCAAAACTCTTCCTCTGTTTTTCGGTGCTCAGAACTATATCAAAATCGATTTGCATTGTGGATTTATCAGTGGTGGTTGTTGGAATGTCTGGCATGGGAGCCTCTGAAGTGGGCTCAACGACTTTCTCTTTTCCTTTGGCTTGACTTTTGCGGATTTTCTTTGTTACCCGCCTACCGGAAGTGCCTTCTTGAATAGTGTTCTTCGGGTTTTTAGGTGGTGCCATTGTGTGCCTACAAACAATCACAAATTACACACATCAAAATTCCCAAATTGAACAACTTCATCACCAATTTACACATCAAGTTCAATCGGAAGAGAATCCAATAGAAGGTCAAGTTCACTACATCAATCACTCATATTCAATCAACATGGAACATCACAAGTGAACTTACAAATTGGATGATTCAATTGACTTGATACAATTCGCACATATGTCAAACATTTCCAATTATTACCCTATTGCAGCTATAATTGATGAAGTGCTCAACAAAAATAGGTCAAATTCTTTTCATTACAAAACAAGAGTCTAAATTATCTAGTCTTCACCACAATTTCAACTAATTGACCTAATAATCGAGCATGGCAATCAAATCAAACTGCTAAAGGATAACAATAAGGGATGCATGCCATGTGTTCGGTGATATGTCACAATCAATTTCAACTCAAAATTTAGAACTTCTCAACCTAATCCTCATCCCACATTAACCAATCATGCAAATAGAAGAGCTACCACAACAAATTAAGTATTAGAATGCATAAAACAAGTCAACATTGGCAAAAGAAAAATCACAACAACAAGCTTGTGTTATAACCAATATCAATGTAGTAGCTATTCCACAAAAAAAAATTCCCCTAATCTAACAATAAAGTTCGTAGTAATCAATAAAATACTAAGGGAAAGGGATAGTCGTACTTACCGATCGGATTTAATTGAAAAAAATTTAAAGTGGGCTTTTTGGCGCCCTTTTCGACCCGACTCCAAATTTGCTCCAAATCCGAAAGTTTTCGGATAGAAGTATGTATGGTGATGTGGGTGAGGTGTGGTATGAATTTGAGAGGAATAAATTGAGTGAAGATGATGATTTTGAGTGTGTGTGTGTGTGTGCAAATCGCGTTTGGGGGGGGTGGGGGGATGAATGACCTGCTGTTGTGCGCAGGGGTATTTATACCTGCGCGGAATCTCGGCCGAGATGCAATTCTGAGCTTGATGTCTTGGCCGAGATTCGTTCTTTGATCTCAGGCTTATTTAGCTCAGCAGTGAATCTTGGCCGAGATGCGTGTGTGTCTCGGCCGAGATTTCTTTCCAGCAATTTTGCCCTAATTTTGGACAAGTTGATCTCGGCCGAGATGACTTGGTGTCTCGACCGAGATAGGTCTCCAGCAATTTTATCCCCATTTTAGACAAGTTGATCTCGGCCGAGATGACTTGGTGTCTCGGCCGAGATAGGCCTCTAGCAATTTTGCCAATTTGAGCTCTCTTAAATCTCGGCTGAGATGCGTGTGTGTCTCGGCCGAGATTTATTTCCATCGAATTGCCCTGTTTGGCATGCGTGACGTCTCGGCCGAGATTCCTTCTGTGTCTCGGCCGAGATGGTCTTTCCAGCAAATTTTCTTCATTTTGGTCTCCTTCACCCCCATTTCATGCTATCTTTCGATTATTTTGATTTGTACCTGCACATTTCTAAACAAAAACATCAAAAACTACAAAATAACACTAAACTTCTTTTAACTACGAATTTAAATGCGAGAATTTAAAGATTACCGTCGGGTTGCCTCCCGACAAGCGCCTTTATTTTACGTCGTTGGCTCGATGGGGTCCCGTTTATGCTATGTGTGGATCTTCCAAGTCTTCCACTTGTTCTTCCCTCATGCGATCTCCTTGTGAGTTCTCAAGATAGGGCTTGAGAAGATGCCCATTGACCTTGAAACTCTTTCCGCTCTTTCCACTTTCTATCTCCACCGCTCCGTGTGGTGATATTCCTTTAACCACAAAGGGTCCAACCCAACAAGACCTCAGCTTACCCGAAAATAGTTTAAGTTGGGAGTGGTACATGAGTACCTTGTCTCCCACCACAAATTCCTTTCTCGAGATTCTTGCATCGTGAAATTGCTTCGTCTTTTCCTTGTACAACAAAGCATTTTCAAATGCTTCCTTTCTTATCTCCTCGAGCTCTTGTAACTGCAACTTCCTATGCACTCCAACCTCATCCAAGTTCAGATTGCATTTCTGGATTGCCCAATAGGTTTTATGTGCAAGTTCCGCAGGCAAGTGGCATGGTTTTCCATAAACGATGCGATTTGGAGACATCCCTATCGGCGTCTTGTACGCCGTCCTATAAGCCCACAGAGCATCTTCTAGACACAAGCTCCAGTCCTTCCGGTTTGGTTGGACTGTTTTCTCCAGGATCTACTAAATCACTCGATTTGATGTCTCTGCCATACCGTTCGTTTGAGGGTGGTAAGGCGTGGAGACTTTGTGAACAACCCCATACCTCTTCAACAGTGATTCAAATGTTCGGTTGCAAAAGTGGCTTCCTCGGTCGCTAATGATGGCCTTTGGAATCCCAAATCTTGCAAATACATTGGATTTCACAAAGTCCACAACCACCCTTGAATCGTTGGTCCGGGTGGCCTTGGCTTCCACCCACTTTGACACGTAGTCAACCGCAAGAAAAATATATACATTGCGATAGGATGTAGGAAATGGCCCCATAAAGTCTGTACCCCACACGTCGAAGATCTCGCAAACAACAATTGGTTGCTGGGGTATCTCGTTCCTCTGTGACACATTTCCGGTCCTTTGACACCTCTCACAGGTTTTGCAAAACAAGAGGGCATCCTTGAAAATGGCTGGCCAATATAGACCGCTTCCAAGTACTTTATAGGCCGTCCTCTTCGGCCCAAAATGACCTCCACAAGCATATGAGTGGCAAAAATTAAGCACCGACTGCACTTCGTCTTCGGGGATGCATCTCCTAATTACTTGATCTGAACCATATTTCCAAAGGTAGGGATCATCCCAAACAAAATGCTTCGACTCACTCTTCAACCAGTCTCTCTGAGGTTTACTCATCCCACTAGGAAACCGCTTGGACACCAAGTAATTCACCATGTTGGCATACCAAGGAGCCTTCGCGTCTGTCATTGCAAGTAGTTGTTCGTCCGGAAAGCTTTCCCGAAGAGGCAGGTTTGTCTCCTCTTGGGTTATCCTGCTGAGATGATCTGCAACACCATTTTCTGCTCCTTTCTTATCTTTTATCTCTAGGTCAAATTCCTGGAGAAGTAATATCCAGCGAATAAGCCTAGGCTTCGCCTCCTTCTTAGCCATGAGATGCCTCAATACTGCATGGTCAATATATACGATGATCCTTGTTCCAACAAGGTAGGACCGAAACTTCTCTAACGCAAACACAACAGCTAGCAGCTCCTTTTCTGTAGTAGTGTAGTTCATCGAGTTGGATTCAAAGTACGTGAGGCATAATAGATGACATGGGCGACTTTCCGTCTTCTCTATCCCAAAACTGCCCCCAAGGCTTGTTCACTAGCATCGCACATTAGTTCAAAAGGCAATTCCCAATCTGGCGGCTAAATAATCGGAGGAGTGACCAATATCTTTTTCAACTCATCAAATACCAACTTGCATTCCTTGCTCATATCAAACTACACATCTTTTTGTAGCAACCAGCACAACGGAGCATCAATCTTTGATAACCTCCTATGAAATCCTGCATGACCAAGAAAGGAACGCACTTCCTGCACATTTGCGGGGTAAGGGAGAGAAGAAATAATATAAATTTTCGCCCTATCTACTTCTATTCCCATACTAGAAACTACATGGCCAAGAAAAATTCCTTGCTCCACCATGAAGTGGCATTTCTCCCAATTTAACAAAAGATTTTTCTCAATGCATCGTTACAAGATTTTTACCAAGTTATCAAGACAATTTTCAGAAAGATGTACCGTGAACACTAAAGTCGTCCATGAAGACCTCTATGAAATGACCAATAAACTCAGAAAAGACACTAACCATGCATCTTTGAAATGTTAAAGGGGCGTCGCATAGTCCAAAGGGCATGCGCCTCCATGCGAATGTTCTGAACGGGCATGTGAAAGTTGTCTTTTCTTGATCTTCGGGTGCGATAATGTACCCCGAGAATCGATCCAAGAAGCAATAGAAAGGATACCCCGCTAGCCTCTCGAGCATTTGATCGATGAAGGGTAGAGGAAAATGATCTTTCCTTGTTACTGCGTTCAACTTCCTGTAGTCTATGCAAACCCTCCAACCTGTCTGTAGGCGTGTAGGCACCATTTCACCATCTTTCCCTTCTATCACTGTCACTCCAGACTTCTTCGGAACCACCTGGGTCGGGCTCACAAACTTATTGTCGGATATGGGGTATATGATCCCCACATCCAACAATTTGATCACTTCTTTCTTGACGACCTCCATCATTGGCGGGTTGAGTCGTCGTTGAAGCTCCCCACTAGGCTTGGCGTCATCCTCAAGCAGTATTCGATGCATGCATAGGGCTGGACTAATGCCTTTGATATCGGCAATGGTCCACCCTATAGCTTCCTTGTTCACCTTGAGGACCCCGATCAATGCTTGTTCTTGAGTGGGTGTGAGCTTTGATGAGATAATAACCGGTAAGGTTTCTTCAACCCTAAGATATGTGTATTTGAGATGGGAGGGGAGGGTCTTGAGCTCAAGAGTTGGTGCTTTGATGGTAGAGGGTAGCACTTTTTCTTGAGATTCCGGTAATGGTATGAATTTGGGAATGGACTTGGTTCGGAATGGCTTTGAGGATTGTGATTGTTCCACTGTCCCCACCAACTCTTCCTTGGTGTACATTGGCTCTACATCCTCTAGATCATTCACCATTGTCTCTTGGTCCCTGCAATAATACTCAAGCACTTCCTCTACAAATGGGTCAATAGCATCAATAACATCAATAGAATACACACTATGCAAATCTTCGGGATACTTCATCAATTCAAAAATGTTGAATTGCACCACTTGGCCATCAAATTCCATGCTAAGAGTTCCCTCTCGCGCATCAATCTTTGTTTGGGAGGTGTTCAAGAATGACCTCACAAGCAAGATTGGAGTGGAATTTGACGAATCTCCATGTGTATACAGCACATAGAAATCCGCTGGAAATACGAGGTTATCCACCTCAACTAAAACGTCCTCAATCACCCCGTCCGGAAACGAGGTGCTTCGGTCGGCTAATTGGATGACCACCCTCGTATTCTTCGGTGGCCCCAAGTTTAAGCTATTGAAAATAGAACGGGGCATCACATTGATGGATGCCCCTAAATCCAACATGACTTTCTCTATTCTAGAGTTACCAATTTTACACGGGATGACGAATATTCCCGGATCCTTGCATTTCTATGGCATCTTTTTCTGGAAACTGCCAAAACACTTTCTCCCATAAGGACTTTCTCATTCCCTTGTAGCCGCCTTTTGTTTGTGCACAAGTCCTTCAGAAACTTTGCATATCGAGGAATCTGTTTTACGGCATCCACCAAGGGAATACTAATTTTGACCTTTCTGAATACCTCCATTGTCTCCTTGTCTCTATTTCTGTCTGGAATCCTCATCATTTGACTCGGAAACGGAAGTGGAGGGGTTGGGAAATTGGGTCTTGAACTTCCAAGTGCCGCGGTCGAGGTTGAACTAGGGGCCGCGATCATGGAAAATGGGTCAGAATGACCCCCTGTTTCTTGCTGTTTTCCTCTCACAGTAGTGGTGTACTCTGCGTTGCCTTTTTCTTCATCTCTTATCTTCCCCTTTTCAAGTATGTTCCCGCTTCTCAAGACTCCCACGCTGACATTTTCAATTTCGTTCTGTAATGAGTATCTCTTGGTAGGAAAAGGCAGTAAATGATCAGGAAAGCAGGCTCTCCTAGTAACACTTCATTAACAACAACAATGTCACTCACTTTTTTCGGATTGACTTCCGATTGAGCCGGTAACTTTCCCCCTTGGGTGTTTTCTAGCCTTGACACGGCAGAGGCGATTTGGCTCATTTGAGTTTTGAGATTGGTGAATCTCGAATTGTTGTCCTTCTGCAGCTGGATTGTACTATTCGCGAGGCTCTTAACAATATCTGAAAGGGATGGGTGCGAAGGATTTGAGTCGACCGGTGCTTTCTGTTGGTAAATTTCCTTTGGGAAATGAGGCCTATTTTGATGCTTTGTTCTCCCGGTTTCTGAACATTCTGATTCCGTGGACCGTAGCTGAAATTCGGATGATTCCGCCATCCCGAATTGTAGCTATTCGAGTACGGGTCATTTTTCCTTCTTTCCGGAGGTGACCTTGGCCTGTCGTACCAATTATGACAAGAATTTGCATGGGCCTCAATATCCTCTCCTAGAACGGGGCAATTGTCGGTATTGTGATCTGTGACATGGCACACTCTGCACGGTATAGGGCTAGGCATACTTCCAGCCGCTACTTTTCTCACAAGGGTCGTCAACTAATCCAGCCGGTCTTCTATATCGGATCCTTGGGTTCCCTGACTTGACCTAACACTCTTTCTAGTCCCATACTGTTGTGTGTTTGCAACCATTTTTGAGATTAGGGCCCAAGCCTCAGTGGTCATTTTGTCTGATAATGCCCCTCCACTCGCACTATCGATCATGTTTCTGTCAACTATACACAAGCCCTCATAAAAATATTATATCAACAGCTGCTCGGTTATTTGATGTGGAGGACAACTCGACACGAGCTTCGTAAATCTTTCCCAGTATTCATATAGCGTCTCCCCTTGCATCTGCAGGATACCATTTATCCCCTTTCGAATGTTTGTGACCCTTGATGCTGGGAAGTACTTTTCCAAAAAGAGAGATTCCATTTGTTCCCACGTGGTAACCGAGCAGGCCGGAAGATAGTAAAGCCAATCACGAGCCAAATCTTTGAGAGAAAATGGGAAGGTTCGAAGCTTAAATAGTTCATCGGTGACTCGTGCCGGTTTCATGGAAGAGCATACCATGTGATATTCTTTTAGATGCTTATGTGGATCATCCCCAGCCATGCCATGAAAGGAGGGTAGTAAGTTCACTACCCCTGTCTTCAATTCGAATTGTGTATCAGCTCCAATCTCGGGGAAAGTAATACACAAGGGTTCTTGGGTGACCCTTGTGTTGGCCAGTTCTTTCAGTGTCTTCTCAGGTGCTCGTTCTGCTGCCATTGCTTCAGGTTCGCTTGATTCTCCGCTCTCAATGTCGAGGCTTCCAAAAAACTCTCGAATCTAGTCAAGCAATCGAGCTCGTCTTCTCAGTATTCTTTCTTTCTCAACGATATTTGGTTCAAACCAAAGCCCTTTGTCTCCTTGGGTGCGGGTGAACATGCACTATACAACCAAAATCACACAAACTAGTAAGTGTCAATTACTAGTTAAGCAATACAATAGATAATTAATATGCTAGAGATGGTGCTTGAAAAGGAAAATAACACTACACAAACCGTTCCCCAGCAATGGTGCCAAAATTTGGTAGGAGAGCAAACGTTTCGTTGAACCGTTTGCCTACCAAATTAGAATATTAATTGATTTCTGTTTCCCAACTTTACTAGGTAAAGTGGTAAGTTCGAGTCGACCCCATGGAGAACGATTGAGTAGTGTTGATTCAAATATTTCAAGCAATTAATGATTTAAGTTGGAATAAAAGCAATAAACATAAACAAGTAAATGGGGGGGGGGGGGGGGGAGATTGATTGAGTCTAACAACTAAATTCTACCAAGTAACTAACTACCAATCTAGAAAAGCAATAGATGTTTTTGGTGTTTTATATTAATCAAAGGATCAAAGAAAATATTTTCGGTTTTTGAATATATTAAAAATGCCTACCCTCGATCTGGTATCCCCTTGAATCCGACTACCTATGAATTATTGTTGATGCCCCAATTTAATGCAATTTAAATTCTTATCCCACAATCTACAAGGTCCGCTTATGTAAATTGTGTTGTTCCTTAATTGCGGATAAATCGAAGACCTGCTTATCGATTTATCCCTACCCAAATCAATTAGTGATCCAAACAATCTCTTTTCACACTAATTGATAATGGATGATCACGAACTAGAACAACGGGATAAATAAGGCATAAACCTCGAATCGATCGGGTTTAGAGGCCAAACTCTATAATGTCACCAATGATATCAAACATTGTTCACTACTAAGGGAGATTGAAGCTTCAACAATCACGGAAAGTGAATTCCAATCTCTAGCAACATACAATAAATGCTTCCTAAAGGGCGATCAATCATAAAACAAACATCTAGGCATGAGACAATTCAAACAAGTATTATAGAACATTTAAATTGCATAAAAAGGGTAACACCAAAAGCCAATAATCACATATTCATCTTCAATTAAGGTTCAACATGATCAAGGGTAGAATATGATGTTATTGCTTCTTATTTTCTTTTAATATGCATTCGTTTTGTCTGTAGATCTTCACGCTTCTCACTTTCTTCATGTCCAATATTTTTCCCATTTATATATTGAGAACCACTGCCATTTCAAACCGAGAGAATAGGTAAGAAGAGATACACATGAGTAAAGAAATGTTTTCAGTACAACATTTGGAGAAATTCTCTTTCACATTTTCAGAATCTAACATACAATAGTTTAAAAATCTTACCAATAGCTTCTTATATGTATACTCCATATTTCTGTGTCAATAATTTGCATTATGCAAAGATTTTCAGAGGTGAATTCCATATCTTAACAAAATATTAGATCTTAATGAATAGCCATGTGCTGCTTCAACATTACTCTAGAATAGTAGAAAATTGCACTAGGTGAATATAACTTCAGATTTTACTTCACGCACAAACGCAAACTGACACTGAAGTGGCGATGATTTCTAATTCAAATGATCCCGCATCTAAGCTCAAGCTCGCGACTACCGTACTTGCTCTCTCTTCCTCGGTGCTATCATTGCCATCATCGCCTCTGGTATGTTTAGTAACTATGTAGTATTGCGATCTCTGGAATGCATTGATTCAAGTAGCATAATTGAAAGGCTTAATGAAAATCATGGGGTGATTGAGAAGGTACATTAATTTTTTAGACAACAATAGATTTTAAAAACTAATCATATCACACAAACTAAAAATTAGAATAGTATAAGCACCTCAAGAAATCAGAAGACAGAGCAGCACTTAAATCAATAACCTGCTTAACAGTCATAAAGAGATCTTCTGGCGCTTAATGGAGAGACATTTCCATTACTTGTGGGAGAGAGTAAGAGGTAGATTAAAGTGGACAAATATAGTAGGAATTCCTAGTTTGGTAGTATGGATTGCAGATGAGAGAGATTACATATATTAAGATAAATGCCAGAAACGGTCCAGGGGTTACTTAATAAATTTAATTTAAGAATCTTTATTGTAGAAGAGATAAGAGGAAACTTGGACAGATGTCAAGTAATGAAGGTTTCAAAAAGCTGATGTGGCGTAACTTGAGAGGGCCAACCCTACTTATATATATATAGAGAGAGAGAGATATGAAAGTCATGTAGACCAGTATCCTTCATCTAATATCAATTATGTTCTCAATATTAGTCAAACTAAAATATGTTTTTTCCTTATATCCCCATGAAAACAGTGGCGCATCCTCGGATAATATATTTTGTGAACTACAAGGAAATGAGATGGTCTTGGTGGTGAAAGCATTTATAGAAAATTTTTAGAGGCGGTAGCAATAATAGTTGTCATTTTCTTTACATTTTTGGAGATTCTCTTCACCAACTTTTGTCAACAGTTCGAAATCCTCATGACCCGATTCGAAAGCATTTATAGCAAATTTTTAGAGGTGGTAGCAGTAATATCGCAAGAATTCATTAAGCCTCAAATGTCCCAAGGAGCAAGTACAGTGAGGTTGCTAAGAGTTCAAGGGATAACGAAGCCCAGAAGATGTATATTAGGCCTGACAACCCACTTGAATCACTCCTAGAATGATGGCTTATCACTACACTAATTTTAAGGCACTTTTAAACAAATGTCATAACATATACTTTATGAATACATTAAATTACTAAATATCTATAATTATTGATACATGCTAGTTTTACATGTATTTTAGGTCAATTAAAGGTCGTAATTTGCGACATATGCATGTGTATTTGGGCGAAAAGTGATTAAAATCCATCTTTTGAGCTAGATGATGTGTTTCTGCTTGTTTTAGTGTTATTCAGGTATAAAAAGGCCAAAAAGTCTGTTTGGGCAATGTTCGGATGAAAAACGAGCAAGAAAAGTCGGAAATAGTAAAGAGGAGTTGAAGCATGGTCAGAATTTCTGACTCGGTTGAGTTGTTTAGCAACTCGGTCGGGTGAGAAATAAAGAGCAAAACATGAAGTTGGCAAGAGATTCCAACTCGGTCGAGGGGGATTCTGACTCGGTCGAGTTGAAGCCCAACTCGGTCGAGGGAGATTCTGACTCGGTCGAGGCAGCTTTCCGAGTCCAAAACTGATTATGCGCGTTTATGATTTTGAGCCCATCTTGAGCCCAATTTAGCCTTAACTATATAAGGAGGTTCCCAAACTCGAAAAAAGGGACTTAGAGATCATTATGTGGCATATTGAAGAGGAAAGCATCAGGTTGCTTATTTACTTTCTCATTTCTTTATTTCAAATCATGTTTGTCTATGAACATCGGTGTGTTATGAACATGAACATGAGTGAGTAGTTCTTTATTATTATAGGGTTTTGAAAGTAGGTTTTAATGAATGTTTGATTAATTGAAGTTTTTCTATTCTAGTTAATGATGGTTATTCGTTATCTATGTGTTGTGATTTATTTTCATGAATTGTTAAATTGATCACTTAACTACTTCTACATAATTCATAAGTTCGCTTCGAAAGGAGGAATTTGTGAATGGAAAGACAATATATAGCGTATTCAATGAGCGCTCTAAAAGGAGGTGAGATAAGTGTGTAGGCATTGGTCTAAGATCGATTGGGAGTTCGTTAGGTCTAGTCGACTTGAAAGGGTGGCTAGGGATAATGAATCTACAAGTTAATTTCTTCGAAAGGAGAGTTAATATAGATAAGTGTCGTCTAATAACGATAATTATCATTGCTCGTTTAGAGTAATTTGATTGTCATATTTAGTTAATTCTGAAATCAATTCTCTAGAATTTGTCTTCCAATCTTGATTATTTGATAAAGTGTTTTCTTATTCTTGGATTTTAGTGTTAAGTAATAGTTTAGGAAAATTAGTTTAATAACCAAATCAATCTAATTGATAGCCTAGTTAGGAGTGTTTTAGGGTATTTAGAGTATCAAATTGGTCATTAAGTCAGTCCATGTGGGATCGACCTTGCTTGCCGTTATATGCACTTGCACCCGTACACTTGCGGATCGTTAGGTTATAAAATAGGCGAACAATTATACTTCTAAAACTGCTATTAAGGCACTACCAAGTAAGTGCCTTCACTCAATCTCATTAGGACACATATTAAGTGTTACTTTACTTTGAGAATAAGTAGACTAAGTGTTGTCTAGTTAATTATGGGTCAGGGAACCAATTTTAAAAACTAAAAAAAAAAAAAAAGAATGAAAAGTAATGTTTAAAAAATAAACAAAAAGAAGAAAGAAAAGTAATTGCAATCGTAGGCTTTGGAATAGAAACCCAACACTATTAACCCTTCCTTCCCTCGCAAATCGAAATTCATATTCGGTTGCTTTTCTTTATTGAATTTAGTAGCACAAATATCCTTTCTTAAGCCTTACACCATCTATAGATTGTTTTTTCATCCAGAATGTTTTTCACATGTATCGATTTTCATATATTCAAGTTTCAAATGCTAATGAATCACACCCAGGTAACCTAATCTGTATAGTTGTGATTGGTGATGAACATTAAAATTACTGATTTTCTTGCACTTTTCACGTTCATATTTTGTGGAGAATTACGTGTAATTATTGTGTTTTATGTGTGATTTCGTGTTTTATTGTATTTCTGGGTTGATTTTCCTTTTTAATATGATTAGATGCGCTTTTAGGTGTTTTTTAGTCTTATTTTAAAGGTTAGGAAACTCGAAAGAATTTAGAAGATCGTTCGCATCCATTTTCATACTCCGACCCACATCCCGAGGCCCAAACGGGCCTAAAATGGGTCAGGGTCAGGCCCAAACTGAAGATTATCAAGTCAAGAATAAAAATCATGAGGAGTCGGGCTGAGAAAATGGATGAAAAAGCTTCAAATTGGAGAACGAAAGATGAAGAGGTCGATCGCACATATATCACGTTCCAACCCAAAAATCGAGGCCCAAACGTACTCGAATCGGGCCTAACAAGAGCTCAAATCGAAGTTCATCGAGTCACCAACAAAATTTGTGAAGGGGCCGAGTTGAGAAATCGAGAGCAAAGGCTCCAAAATAATGATGAAAGATGGAGATGCAAATCTGAAAACTGAACTGGACCAACAGCCGGACCACCTACCGGATCGACAGTTGGACCGGTAGTTCGCGGCCAGTTCTCGTGCACATACCATGTTTCGTGCAGTTTTCTTATTTCGGCCGTAACTTCTTCGTTCGAGCTCCAATTTGAGTGATTCAAGTTTTCACGTGTTGTCGAGACAAAGATCTAGAACTTTGTCGTTGAAGTCGAAGGCTGATTCCAGATGGATTTTTCCCAGAAATCACGAGAAGAACGAGTCGAGTTTGCACAAGAGGCTCGACTCAACAACTTAAAAGATCAAGCATTCCCTTTTGTATTTTTACACTTTTGCCCTTACTAGTGCTTATTTTCAGCTGATTTTGAGGGTTGGGGGGACCTATATATATCCCTACCCCTCTCATTTGTAATCATCCAACACAAAACTTTGTCTTGCCTCTTTTTATAAAATTTTCTTCTACACTATTTTCCTTCTCTTCTTCATTTTCAGATTTTTAGCTTAGAAACTAGGAGTTTTTCTTCCTCCTCCTCCTCAAGGAGGAAGCCATCTTTGGTGGAGAACTCAAAGATTACTCGCGGGCTTGTGACACCCGACTATTTTATCAAAGATTTACGAGGATTCTTCAATCGATTGAACATTCTCTTATCCCTTCTCTTATTTTTAGTTTTTATTGTTTTTATTGCTTGATTGTTGATGATGCTTGTTATTACTTTGATGACTTGTGAGTGGTTTCCGTGTTTCCCGAAGCTCGGGAGTAGCCCAAGCTTCGGGGTTGATGATTAGTTGATTGATTATTGGATTGTTGTGGGTTGTAGTAATCTAGGTTTGGATTGATTGATTTATTATGATTTTCATATGAAATTAGGTCTTTGATTATAGGCTTGCTTTAGTGGCTCGGGCTTTTGATAATCTAGCCTTATTTTGTATGATTGTGCATTTGAGATGGAATAATCGAAACCTAAGCCAGGGTTTGCCACCCTTTTGAGGAGATTCGATTTGATCTTAAATGAGTTTAGGCATAGATTTCTACGCCTTAGATTAGTCGGGAAGGAAATTCAATCTAGAACCTATATCAATCAAAACCCAATTGGTAGGACGGAGACCTATGGAGGAGAAGACCTACCAAACGGGAAGTAGAGTCTAGGGGGGCTTAGCTAGGATGGACGAAATTAGGTTTAGTCGCGTGTATAGGAACTACACCCCTACGCCGGTCTTTAGCGTAGGAGAAGTCGGGCTATCCTCTTCTTGTCTCCCATAGTTGGTAACCCGGGGCCCGGGGTTGAGTTTGTAAATCTCATTGTGAAGGTAATGTACATCGAACCCCGATTACTTACCTATCCTAGGGGAATGCGGCACCTCAACCGTATTCCGGAATTATCACCCAATTAGGATATCAATTGGGATGAGAATTCAATCACATAGAGCCCACACGTGTTTCCTTTAATCGTCTTCAAATTGTTAATTCCATTTTGCTTGTGTGAAACCGAGCTTCGGGATTATCTTCCCATCGATCGGTTCCCTCCTTGCTTTATATATTTGCTTTATGTTATTAGTTTAGTCCAAACTCTCATTTTGCATTTGACCTAACTTGCTCGAACGTGCTTAAACCGATTCTCACGGAAAATCCTCCCTGTGGATTCGATATCTTATATACTACCTCTGTCACAAACCGTACGCTTGCGGTTTGAGAAAGCCATTCCAATCACATCGATTCGGAGCGATTTTCGCGACAATTCAATTGGTTATCAATGGACTACTACCGATGTGAATAATTTTCTATTATTTTTATTTATTTTTCTGTTTAAAGAAAAGAAACGTTGCTTGGTGTAAGCTTTCGCTTAATTGTTGTAGAAAATCCAAATGAAATTTGTATTAGATTCAAGATGATCTACAATACCATACCTATTCGCTCTTATAGCCTAGATGTTCTAACCGTTTATCTATTCCGGTTTAGTTATAATAAAGAAATAAGAAGAAAGTATTATTATAGTGTTTTAATAAGTCGCAATTTCTACCCTAAACGGCGTCGTACACTCTTTTCTTGCAGTACTCTCCAAACGTTGTCGTTTAGCTTCCTTTAACTACCTCTGCTTCCCTTTCTAACTAAAAACTACCCTTTCCAATCATGACAACTACTTCCCCTCCTGCACTTAGCTTGACCTCAAGCCACTAACTCTAGAAACTTTTCACGTATGATCGCGAAGTCCTCCCAGGTCGCCTTCTCTTTGGGTAAATGAGCCCATTGAACCAACAATTGAGTCACTGGTTTATTGGCTCGTTTCACCAGCCTTCTGTCCACAATTTTCACTGGCCGAAGGAAGATCTTCCCTTCATTATCCATCTGAGGTAGGATGGCAGTGACACGGTCATGTTTGCCCACTCTGCCTTTAGTAAAGATACGTGGAAAGTGTTGTGGATTCTAGCATCTAGTGGAAGCTTGAGCTGATAGGCCTCTGCGCTAATGACAACTAGTATCTCAAAAGGCTCGCAAATTTGGGGCTTAACTTCCACATTTTCTTTTGATGAACTGAAGATTGTCTATACGGCTTGAATTTAAGATAAATCTAATTGCCAACTTTGTGTCCCTTCTACTTTTATCAGCTTGTTTCTTCATTATGTGTTGTGCCTAATGCAACAAGTCCCTCAACTTCTTCTGCATGTGCTGCCTCTCCTTAATTTCCAACTCCACTCCTACTACAAAAGGATGTAATTCAGTAGAGAAACCCAAGGGAATCGGCTTATAGCCATATAAGGCCTCAAAAGGAGACTAGAGTGCACAGTTATCAGTAAAACAATTCCCAAAAGAAAGCACAAAAAGATAAAATTTAGCTAACAGAGGCAAGTCCATTAGCAGCATCAAGTAGAATATCAATCTAGTAAGAGAAATAGATGCTTTTTTATCACACGATCATAGTTATGAAGCTAACTTGAAATGAAAGTCTCCCTCGGATCCACTACATACGAGCATTGGCTATAGGTCCCACTCCCACACGAAACCAATGCAATATATATATGCGTGCAGCATTCAAATGTAGAAGATGACTAAAAAAGAACAAGCTAAAACAACATTATAGCAAGCTTTCAAAGACAATGTAATTTACTAGCACCCTATGCTCTTGACTTATGATATCAAAACAGAGAACCTAGTTGTAATACCCGTGCCTCTCACAACTCACTGACCAATATAATTTTTGCATTTCATGCATTCCATATTTTATGTGCTATTTACGTGATAGTTTTATAGTAATTAATTTGTTATATTTATTGTGAATTTTATATTTTGCGACTAATTTGGACATGTTTACCTTGGTAGTCAAGAACCCCCTAGTCTAAAAATATTAGGACATGCTACAAAATTAAGACTACGCGTGACATGTTTAAAATATAGAACATTTTGTAGTGCGCGGAAGGGTTAGATGTGTAAAAGATTTTATTGTCGGAATAACAATAACAACAACAACAACAACAACAACAACAATAATAATAATAATAATATAATATCACCGCCAAACTAGGTCGGCAAAACAAAGGATTTTGTCTAAATTCAACTCTCATCTCTCTCGTCACCATACACGTGCACATACTTTGTATCTCAACTTTGATCTTCGTAATACACCCTCAAACCTTTACACCTATTATATGGTATGTATACCTCATTCAAGAACAAAAGAAGTTTCAGAAGGAGCCATCTTGCAAGTTCTAAAGAAATAAGATTTAACTAAAATGGTGTACAAGTAGAAATTTCAAATAATTGCTGTCAAAAGGTAAGTAGAAATCCATCTCCAACTACAATGCTTGAACATAATATTTGTGTTTACTATTTGGGATAATTGATTGTTATATGTGTTGTTGCATACCTTTGTATAAAATGTTTTATTCCATTGCTAGAAACAAACTGATGTGCATCAATCATGAGCATTAGCATCTACAAGGATTACATGTGTACGTATAAGAAGTCAAAATAACGCAATTTCATAGATTGATAATGTTTTGGGGTTGGTTACCACTGGCACATTGAGAGTTATACATATTGTATGTGGTGTCTCTCGGGATGCTTCCGGTGACAGCGCGCAGCGGAAGAGGTTCCCACTTCAGCACCTTTATGATGATGGGTACGGGAAGAGGTAGACTTCCCGGTGGACTGCGGGGGCAGGCAGGAGGTGGACCCCTGGTAGTCTCGGGAGGATAGCCGCTTGGTCGTACCAACCATCACTGATATCTCGGGTGGACTATAAGGGGGGAGGAGGGACCCTTGGTAGTCACGAGTGTGGCCAATGAGTGTTATTTTTGGGAGGTTTGTGTCAGTGACGAGAGCCAATTCCCACCTAATATGATATCTTTTGAGAAAGAGTTGAAAGAAATGATTTTATGAAATACATTTCATCATTCACGCATTGGTCATGCATGATTTCTGCTTACTGAGTTTTAGCTCACGTAGTTCTTGCATTGTAGGTGAGTTTGACTATGCATAAGCTCGTGGACTGATCTGGCATGCTGTTGGAGCTGATGCAAGTTTTGAAGCCTCGTGTATATGAATGACGATCTGTGGGGCTAAACCTTGGACTCACTATGCTTTTGCTAGTGTTTTGATAATCTTTTTGGACATGTTCAAATTAAAGAACTTTAATATGTATATTTCTGTAAATGTGGTGTTGAATGGAACGTGACACCTTTGTGCTCGATCTGAATCTATGTAAATATATGTAGGTGAGATTTTGGTCTTGAAGGAGTGTTCTAAATTGTTAATTTTGGAAAAAAAAAAATATATGTATATATATACAGGTTTTGTAAGGCTAAAAATTAGTATAAAATAAGTTTTTATGAGGGTGGATGTGACAGAGTGGTATCAGAGCCCGGTTTGTGCCCTGTAGACTGTTCATATACATGAGCTCAGAACTTCTGAAGCGCAGACATGCCAGTAAGTTTTACTTATTCGTAATTTGTACTCATTATTTCATGAATTATATTGGCCTGTGACAGAGGGACAATAAAACTAGAAAGAAATCATGGAGGTCGTTAGAGGAGAAGGTGTTGAAGGAGATAACGAGCAGGAACAAAATGCACCAGCAGTAGGTGTTGGCCTGGAAGCGATTGTGGCTCGGTTGACAGGATTAGTCGAACAACAGTCGCAACAGATTCAACAACTTATCCAACAAAGGGGTGTGGGTGAACAACTAGGAAATGGTGTAAATCAACAGCAACCTCGAGCTGAATACTTAGAGGTCATCGGAGAGAGGTTTAGAAAGCTTAACCCACCAACATTTGAGAGTGCAACGGATCCCACTGATGCAGAGGATTGGCTTAGAACTATAGAGAACATGTTTCTGTATAGTAAAGTCCCTGAGGAGGAGAAGGTATTGTGTGCGTCGTTCATGTTACGTGGAAGTGCAGGACACTGGTGGGACACAATGAAAACTATAGAAGATGTGGCGACAATGACGTGGAATAGGTTCAAAGAACTTTTTAGAAACAAGTATTTCACTGCCCCAGTTCGAGTGATGAAGATGAACGAGTTCATACAATTGAGACAAGGGGCAATGGATGTTGCAGACTACATCGCCAAGTTCGAGCAACTCTCTAGGTTTGCGGAGCACATGGTCAGTACGGATGCGCTGAAAGTAGAGAGATTCCTAGAAGGTCTGAGGCCAGAGCTATATAGGGATGTGTGTATGGCTGGTATACATGGAGTAACCTATTCACAAGTTGCTGAACGAGCGTTGATTGCCGAACAAGCAGAAATGAAAATTAGGCGCGCTCAGGAGGTTAGGCGTCAGTTTATACAGAGACAAGGACCTCGTTTTGTAGGAGATGGAAAGAAAAGGCCGCTACAAGTGCAAGGTCCAAGGCCGGGTTCTCAACCAAAACCAGGACAACAATCATGGGATCAGGACAAGCGCCAAAAGGGTGAACAAGGAAAATCACCAGTTACACAACCTACATGTCCCACATGTGGAGGTTCGCATAGTGGAAAGTGTTTTGCAGAGTATCGGACTTGTTTTAAATGTGGAAAAGCAGGACACATTTCCACGGTTTGTCCAGAGAAGTCAAACCCTGCTACACAAAAGAAGACGCCAGCTAGAGTCTTTACCATGACCACAGAGGAAGCGGAAGCAAATACGTCTGTAGTAACAGGTAAAGTTCCCATCTGTGATACTATTGCATTTGCATTATTTGATTCTGGAGCTACGCATTCATTTGCATCCACTGAGTATGTGAAGAGGCTGGGTAGGAAAACTGATATAGCAGACGTTAGTTACAATGTAGTGATCCCCTCCGGAGAGTCAAAACAAACTAACCAAATTCTGCGAGCATGTGTTATCTCTATTGAAGGAAGAAAACTTTATGCCGATCTAATCATATTAGATATGAATGATTATGATGTGATTTTGGGAATGGACTGGCTATCGAAATATGGTGCTACAATAGATTGTCAGAACAAGATAGTCACATTTCAGCCGCCTAGTGACACATCTTTCATCTTTATTGGAGTACGAAAAAGGTTCAAATATCACACGATATCAGCGGTAAAAGCGCAACGGTTATTGGAAAGCGGTTGTGAAGGTTACCTAGTAAGTGTTATGAGTATGGAAGAGAAACACTGTCCGACTATTGAGGAGGTAGCAGTGGTGCAAGAATACCCTGAAGTATTTCCAGACGAACTCCCAGGATTACCCCCAGACAGAGAGATAGAGTTTGTAATTGACGTATATCCAGGGACTGCTCCTATATCAAAGTCACCATACAGAATGGCGCCAACAGAGTTGAAAGAGTTGAAGATTCAATTGCAAGATTTACTGGACAAAGGCTTCATTAGACCTAGCTTTTCGCCATGGGGTGCACCAGTTTTGTTTGTCAAGAAGAAAGATGGTACTATGCGGATGTGTATAGATTATAGAGAACTAAACAAGGTTACGATTAAGAACAAATACCCCTTACCCAGGATTGATGACTTGTTTGATCAACTCCAGGGAGCTGCCATATTCTCCAAGATTGACCTACGTTCAGGTTATCATCAATTGAAAATTAAAGAGGAAGATATCTCGAAAACGGCATTCAGTACAAGATACGGGCACTATGAGTTTTTGGTAATGCCATTCGGTTTGACAAATGCCCCAGCAGCTTTCATGGATATGATGAATCGGGTATTCAAAGACTTTTTGGATAAGTTCGTTATCGTGTTTATTGATGACATTCTGATCTACTCCAAGAATGAAGCAGAGCATGCTGTGCATTTGAGAAAGGTTTTAGACGTTCTAAAGGAGAAACGGTTGTACGCTAAGTTCAAGAAATGTGAGTTCTGGTTGGATCGAGTAATATTTTTAGGGCATGTTGTGTCAGGAGAAGGAATTTCAGTTGATCCAAGTAAAGTTGAAGCAATTAACAATTAGCCACAACCTACAAATCCTTCAGAGGTACGTAGTTTTCTCGGGTTAGCTGGGTACTATCGGAGATTTGTAGAAGGATTCTCGAAAATTGCATCTCCCTTAACACAGTTAACTAGAAAGAGTGTAACATTCAAGTGGACAGAGGCTTGTGAGCAGAGTTTTCAAGAACTGAAGAAAAGGTTAACATCTGCGCCGATCCTTTCAATACCAACGGGGACTGGAGGCTTTGTAGTATACAGTGATGCTTCGAAGAATGGTTTAGGGTGTGTGTTAATGCAGAATGGCAAAGTAATAGCATATGCATCCAGACAGTTGAAGGAGTATGAGAAGAACTACCCTACTCATGACTTGGAGCTTGCAGCAGTAGTATTTGCGCTAAAAATTTGGAGACACTATCTATATGGAGAACGATGTGAGATCTACACAGATCACAAAAGTCTGAAGTACTTTTTCACACAGAAAGAGCTGAATATGAGACAGAGAAGATGGTTAGAACTCGTGAAAGACTATGACTGTGTTATCAACTATCATCCTGGTAAAGCAAATGTCGTTGCAGATGCCTTAAGCAGAAAATCGTCCCAAGGTACTACATTGATGGCTTTGATTCAGAAACCAGAGTTACTAGACTTGCAAAGAATGGATGTTGAGATTGTTCAACTGGGGATAGTGGAGGCAAGGCTAGCAGCTCTAACCCTTCAACCCACCCTACTTGATAGAATTAAGCAGGGACAGAATGAAGATGAATATTTAGCTAAAGTAAAGAAGAAAGTCGCTTCAGGGATGCAATCAGACTTTCGGTTATCAGAGAATGATATCTTAAGATTCAAAAACCGTTTATGTGTGCCAAATGTAGATAACATTCGTAGAGATATTATGACAGAGGCGCATGCGACACCATATTCAGTACATCCAGGAGCTACCAACATGTATCGAGATTTAAAAGTACAGTATTGGTGGCCAGGTATGAAGAAAGATGTTGCTCAGTGTGTGGAACAGTGTTTGACCTGTCAGCAGGTAAAAGCAGAACATCAAAAACCGGCAGGAACTTTACAGCCCTTACTGATTCCGGAATGGAAATGGGAGAACATTACAATGGATTTTGTGGTGGGATTACCGAAAACTGTAAAGGGTCACGACGCTATCTGGGTAATTGTAGACGGACTTACGAAATCGGCTCATTTTCTCCCAGTCTGTACTACTTATTCCATGGATCGTTATGCTCAGATATATGTACAGGAAATAGTTAGACTTCACGGAGTACCATTGTCTATTGTTTCAGATAGAGACTCAAGATTCCTGTCTACCTTCTGGAAGAGTTTACACAAGGCACTGGGAACACAGTTGTCTTTCAGTACTGCATATCATCCACAAACTGACGGACAATCGGAAAGGACGATACAGACTTTAGAGGATATGCTCAGAGCTTGTGTGTTAGATTTCCAGGGTCAATGGAGCAAATTCCTACCTTTGATAGAATTTTCCTACAACAACAGTTATCAATCTACTATAGGAATGGCCCCTTATGAAGCACTATATGGTAGGAAGTGTCGATCACCGATACATTGGGATGAGGTTGGTGAAAGAAGACTTCTAGGTCCAAGTGTAATACAAGAAATGTCAGAAGCTGTGTCACAGATTCGGGAAAGGATGAAAACGGCTCAGAGTCGCCAGAAAAGCTATGCAGATAAGAGAAGGAGAGCACTTGAGTTTGCAGTAGGAGATCTAGTATTCCTGAAAGTTGCACCAATGTAGGGAATAATGCGGTTTGGTAAGAAAGGAAAACTTAGTCCGAGATATATTGGTCCATTTCCTATTATTGAGAGAGTTGGTAATGTTGCCTACAGACTCGATTTGCCAACATCAATGTCTCAAATACACAATGTGTTCCATGTGTCAGTATTGAGGAAGTATGTTGCAAATCCATCTCATGTCCTGAACAGTGAACCTGTAGAACTACAAGCAGACTTGGGATATAAGGAAATACCAGTACAGATTTTATTAAGAGAAGTAAAACGGCTGAGAAACAAAGAAATCCCCTTAGTCAAAGTCCTATGGAGAAATCAATCAGTCGAAGAAGCTACTTGGGAAAGAGAGGATGAAATGAGAGCCAAATATCCTGAACTCTTCAAGTAAGTAAATTTCGGGGACGAAATTTCATAAGGGGGGGAGGATGTAATACCCGTGCCTCTCACAACTCACTGACCAATATAATTTTTGCATTTCATGCATTCCATATTTTATGTGCTATTTACGTGATAGTTTTATAGTAATTAATTTGTTATATTTATTGTGAATTTTATATTTTGCGACTAATTTGGACATGTTTACCTTGGTAGTCAAGAACCCCCTAGTCTAAAAATATTAGGACATGCTACAAAATTAAGACTACGCGTGACATGTTTAAAATATAGAACATTTTGTAGTGCGCGGAAGGGTTAGATGTGTAAAAGATTTTATTGTCGGAATAACAATAACAACAACAACAACAACAACAACAACAACAACAACAACAATAATAATAATAATATAATATCACCGCCAAACTAGGTCGGCAAAACAAAGGATTTTGTCTAAATTCAACTCTCATCTCTCTCGTCACCATACACGTGCACATACTTTGTATCTCAACTTTGATCTTCGTAATACACCCTCAAACCTTTACACCTATTATATGGTATGTATACCTCATTCAAGAACAAAAGAAGTTTCAGAAGGAGCCATCTTGCAAGTTCTAAAGAAATAAGATTTAACTAAAATGGTGTACAAGTAGAAATTTCAAATAATTGCTGTCAAAAGGTAAGTAGAAATCCATCTCCAACTACAATGCTTGAACATAATATTTGTGTTTACTATTTGGGATAATTGATTGTTATATGTGTTGTTGCATACCTTTGTATAAAATGTTTTATTCCATTGCTAGAAACAAACTGATGTGCATCAATCATGAGCATTAGCATCTACAAGGATTACATGTGTACGTATAAGAAGTCAAAATAACGCAATTTCATAGATTGATAATGTTTTGGGGTTGGTTACCACTGGCACATTGAGAGTTATACATATTGTATGTGGTGTCTCTCGGGATGCTTCCGGTGACAGCGCGCAGCGGAAGAGGTTCCCACTTCAGCACCTTTATGATGATGGGTACGGGAAGAGGTAGACTTCCCGGTGGACTGCGGGGGCAGGCAGGAGGTGGACCCCTGGTAGTCTCGGGAGGATAGCCGCTTGGTCGTACCAACCATCACTGATATCTCGGGTGGACTATAAGGGGGGAGGAGGGACCCTTGGTAGTCACGAGTGTGGCCAATGAGTGTTATTTTTGGGAGGTTTGTGTCAGTGACGAGAGCCAATTCCCACCTAATATGATATCTTTTGAGAAAGAGTTGAAAGAAATGATTTTATGAAATACATTTCATCATTCACGCATTGGTCATGCATGATTTCTGCTTACTGAGTTTTAGCTCACGTAGTTCTTGCATTGTAGGTGAGTTTGACTATGCATAAGCTCGTGGACTGATCTGGCATGCTGTTGGAGCTGATGCAAGTTTTGAAGCCTCGTGTATATGAATGACGATCTGTGGGGCTAAACCTTGGACTCACTATGCTTTTGCTAGTGTTTTGATAATCTTTTTGGACATGTTCAAATTAAAGAACTTTAATATGTATATTTCTGTAAATGTGGTGTTGAATGGAACGTGACACCTTTGTGCTCGATCTGAATCTATGTAAATATATGTAGGTGAGATTTTGGTCTTGAAGGAGTGTTCTAAATTGTTAATTTTGGAAAAAAAAAAATATATGTATATATATACAGGTTTTGTAAGGCTAAAAATTAGTATAAAATAAGTTTTTATGAGGGTGGATGTGACACTAGTAACAAGTAATCGAGAATAGAAAAATTTATATGCTCAACGGTAACCAAAATGAAGCTAGGTATATCAAAATGTTTGCATGTGGCATCAAGCTAGCAATTTACTTCTAATAGAGATATATTACATATTCGTATGCAAATTAATAATAAAAGACCATATATATGAATCGAAATATTGCCAATCTCATCCCTGTAGTAAATAGAATGAGCTCTCGGTGTTTAGCCACAAGGTTTCTCAATGCATTTTCCCCTCTTACATGGGGTCACCCCTGATAATCCAATCTGCAAGGGGTGACCCCATCATGAAACACTATACTTACTTGACGTCCAGAAGTGATGGTACAACGATGAAATAACATATTTCTGGATGAGAGAACAATTATACCTTGAGAAAATGTGCACTATCTTGGAATGCGATGAGCTGAGCATCAGCCTGAGTTATTTTCTCGGGGAAAGGCCTCAATAGATGAGTAAATACAGCTTTGACCTCCAAAGTCAAGCTTCCCTTACCCAGTTTCGTCAGTAAAGAGATAGCATACCAAGTCAATGATGAGGACGTTCCTTCTGGAATTGTTACATCAACATGGAGGCTGTCGAATTTTTTTTTTTTTTTTTTTTGCCTTCTCTTTCCCTTCACTAATCTTCACTGACAAAAAAGCTAAGTTTTTTGCTTAATTTTCGGGGAAAGACAACAAATTCTGTGATACTGCATCTACACAATTTTTTTCTACCTGGATGGATATAATAAAAGCAATAACTATTAAAAATTACAAACAAAGTCAGCATTTGGCAGTGGCTAGCTAAGGAAGGTTTAATAAGTCTAGCTCCGCTGCTGACCATGGAAACAGTATAATATTAACAACATGAGTGCAAAAACAAGGCCACGGAATGCAATAGAAGTCCGCAAATCATGAAATGTGCTATCATTCAGCATTGTTCTGAATAAATGTTCAAGTGATTGTGATTAATTAGAAAACGCACATTTCCAGAATAAAATTGAGATTGAGACAGAAGATACCAGCAATGTAATTCAAGCAAATCGAAAAAAAATGACCAATTATATTACCGTGCAACCAATGAAAGGAAGGAGCAAGAAAGCTTGATCGCTCAAGCTCGATTTATGCGTCGAAATTATACTAGCTGGCACAGAAGGGCTTCGAACTTCAAAATACAGCAATTGACTTTTCGGCTCGAGTCCGATACCAAAACGCCGCTTTCAGAAGAGTATTGGGACGATAGTTAGGCCCAAGCCTTTCCCTTCCCTCATATATGCACCACAAATTCAATCATGGAACCAATTGCAAATGAAAAATGGTTATAATCTAATCATTGTACATTAAACCATTACGTTAGTTGAAAATTAGAAATAATAATACAATTATCAATCTCCAATTGCTTCCAAATATAATTAAGCTGAACCCTAACAATATATATATATATATATATATATATATATATATATATATTAAATTGGTACTCACCAGGGCACCGCCAAAGTCAATTGAGCGATATTTGATGTTTGAATTAAAACAATGCATCCGTCATGTGATTATTTGAGTATCGTCCGCCGATAGAGATTCCGACGACAACTTGCGACCTCATATTGCGATTTGGTGAAGCCAGAGGGTTCATCAAGAGATTGATATGGAATTGGTGAAACAAAAAATGATTGTGGTGTGAACCACAATCCGCGAATAAACATCTAACATCACGGCTAACCTATTAATTTTTCGAACATATTCTACTATACAATTATTAATTACAGCTCAATCTAACTTCTGAAGAGTAGTGAAAAATGAGAGATTGAATGGGGTAGATTTCCAAATTTTCAGTTGACAAAATAGAGAGTAGTAAAAACGAAAGAGGAAACTATATAATTACCTGATTCAGTACAAACATCATTCAAAAATTATTTGCAGCAATGTTAAATACAAAAATAAAAGCGTATTGAAATGATGGAAATATCCAGCTGTTAACAGATAGAGAGAGAGATGGAATTGAATTACCTTGTGAAGAAGAAATTAATTTGAACGCTCATAGGATGAATTGAATGAGCATTGGGCCAGCTGCCTGTTAATTGGGCCGAGCCTTGGGCCAGAGAAGAATGGGCGTTGGGCTAGGGGAGTCGCACACGCAATTCAGTCCTTTCTTTTGTTCGAATTTTCGTTTGGGTCTTGCACTGAATTTAGATATTTTCTTGGTTTCTAACTCACATTCAAATTTTAAGTTAGCGGAATCCATATAATCTCCAAATTTTGTAGATATTTTTGTATATTCTGTTACCATATGTTATTTGTATTTTGTAGGTATTTTTTCTTCTTTTTTCTCTATTTACTATCTCAATATCTAAAAATTGATATCAAATTATAGATAAGAAAATAAAGTGTTTGTATACGAAGAAAAGGAAAAGGTGATATATGATGTTTAACTTGTATAACAAAAATTAAAATTAAAAGTACATTTTGCAATCGAATTATTTATAGCGATTAATGATGGAACCTCAAAAATTTAATCGGGTCAGGCCGAGCAAAAATTTAATCTAGCCTAAAATTAGTTGGCCCGTCACAGCTTATTACCCTATAATATACTAAGATTATCGGGCCGGCCCGAGAATTCCAATGAAGACTTTATTAAAATAAAATGCAATATATACAATAAAATGCAATCTATAAAATAAAATCATAATTATTATTTTATTTCAAATATATTATTAATTATTAAAATTACATTGAAGAGTTTATTAAAGTAATAATTTTACAACATAATAAAAGTATTGTAAATTAAAATGCCTATTTTTCAACAGTTTTGCAAAAATGTTGACAATAATGTTGTCTATTGGAGCAATGTACTGTCAATAAACAACAGATTTGGGCAACTGTCGTTAAAAATATCGTCTATCAGTGGAAAAAGGCGCTAATAGACGACAGATGTTGAAAACAGTTGTAAAATTGTTGTCTATTAGAGTGTCTGTCGCTAATAGACAACATATAGCGGTAAAACTGTTGTTAGTTGATGAATGGACAACACTGTTGGTAAAAAATGTTGTCTTTTAACTGTTGTCTATTTATGAAATTGTTGTAGTGGTGATATGAGATGTTGCACCATAGCTCTGCAAAAGGTATCCATTTGGCCTACTCCCTTAGTGCAGCTCCACACATGCACCTCAAATAGGCTTTAAAAAACTAATTCACTCTTTACGATTGCCCATCTATTTGAGAGTGGTATGAAGTATTCATAAGTTGTTTGATGCTAAGAACCTTAAGTAATTGTTGCAAAAAGTTACTGGTGGTGGGTCTTTGTCTGATACAATAGAATGGGGCAATCCATGTAGTTTGTAGATAGTCTCGATGAATAGAGCCAATTTGGTTGTTGTTGGTTGTTGTTAAGGAATGAGATAGAGCAAGGAAATGAGCATATTTAGTATACATATCGACCACCATCCATATCATTTCCTTGCCTTCTGATTTTGGTAATTGAGTGATAAAATTCATTGCTATGTCCCAATTGGAATTCGTTAGGGTTGTAGAGTCACCCTCTGAGTCTCATGATTGTTCAATTGACATGTGTGACAAGCTGAAACCATATCCCTGATGTCAATCTTTGTATCCGGCCACCAAAATACCATCTTTGCCCTTTGCCAAGTAACCAATTATCATGAATGAGCCCCCTTTAGCTGACTCATGCATGTAAGCTACAATTTTGCTCCTCAATTCTGTGCTCGGCCCCATATAAATTCCGCCCCTGCCTTTTAAAATCCCTTCCCGATATGAATATTCTGTCACATGGCAAGGATTTAAGCCCATTTCTAATATTTGTTCTTGTATCATAGCATCCCCCTCCTAACTTGCTTGTACTTCCCTCATCCAAATCGACTGCAGCACCGTAAGTGAGCAACGATTTACCTCCTCATGGCTTCTTCTGGAAAGAGCATCAACTGTAATATTAGAAAAGCCCTTCATGTAGTCAATTTTGTAGCTAAACCCCAATAACTTTGTCAAGTACTTCTGTTGGAATAGAGTTGATACTTTCTGCCCCCAATATACTTGAGACTATGCTGATTTATCTTAATGACAAAGAGTTGGTGCAACAAGTAAGCTCTCCACTTGTCAACAACCATTATTATGGCGAAAAATTCTTTTTCATATATAAAGAGACCCAAATCTTTTGGGCTCAAGGTTTTTCTTAAGAAAGCTATAAGATGCCTTTTTAGTAACAACACAATACCAATCCCATTGTAACAAGCATCCGTTTCTACTGTAAATTCCTTATTAAAATTTGGCAATTGCAGTACCGGGGAATTTACCATAGCCTTCTCCAGCTCATCAAATGCCAACTGAGCTTCTTCTTCCCATTCAAACTACCTTTTTTTGTGAGATTGGTCAGAGGTCTTGCTATTATTTCATAATTCCGGGTGAACTTCCTATAATAGCCCATGAGATCTAGACGTCCTTTCAATCCTTAATTGTCCTAGGAATGGGCCATTTTGCCATAGCATTAGTTTTGACTGGGTCTGTTGCTACTCCTCCTCTAGTGATAATGAAGCCTAGGTAATCAATTCGGCCTTGTCCAAAAGTGCTCCTAGAAGCTTTAGCATACCACTGTTGTTGTGCTAGCCTCTCTAACACCATTTCCAAGTGGACTTAATGTTGCTCCATGTCTCTACTATACACCAGAATGTCATCAAAGAAGAATAATACAAAGTATCTCAAAAAATCCCCGAACACTGTATTTATCAATCCCTGGAATATTGCAGGTGCATTGGCCAGTTAGCCCAAAGAGCATCACCTTGAACTCATACAACCCCGATAGTGTAACAAATGCAGTTTTTAGCACATCCTCTTCCTTCATTCGGATTTGGTGATATCTTGGTCTCAAGTTGATTTTAGAATAAATCCTGGCTTGTCCCAATTCATCTAAAAAATCATCGATGAGAGAGATTGGGTGGTTATCTTTAACTGTTAAGGAATTCAACTTTCTATAGTCGACACAAAATCTCGAAGTACCATATTTCTTTTTAACTAAGAGAATGGGAAAAGAAAAATGGCTCTTGTTGTTCTGAATGATTTCCGCCTTCAAAGTCACCTCATTTTCTATCCCTTGCAAGATCACTTCCTTTTCTTCTCTCATAAACTTAATTATGTTCTCGTCAAAAAAAAAAATGTCACTGAACCCAACTGCTTCAGCAAATCAACCCCTACCACCATATCACCACCCCCTTGACACCCTCATTGAAGAAATGAATTTGCACTCACCCATCTACGATTTCAGTCTAGAGGTTAGAATTACTCTCAATTTGTCCTTCATCCTCTACCGCCACTATTAATAGTTTGGTGTACTCCGTGACACCCCCAATCCTCTTTATAGGTGCAGTGTCAATGAAGTTATGTGTGCTTCCTGTGTCAATCAATACAGTCAGTTTTTACTTGCCCACTTGACCCAAAATCTTAATAGTGTTTGGTGAGATTGGACCAGATAGTGCACTTACTGATATAACCAAAATTTTCTCAGAATCCTCCACCTCAAGGACCAATGCCTCCTGTACTTCCTTTGTTTCAGCCATAATCACAAATAACTTTTTACATTTGTGACCATAGTAGTAAGGCTCGTCACACTTAAAGCACATAATCTTTTTTCTTCTTGCTTCAATTTCATCTGGTGTCATCTCCCTTACTCCGGCAGGGCCCTTTTCTTGTTCTATTTTCCCATTCTTGTTACCTTCAACAGAGATACTATTCCTCATCTTCCCACTATACATGGAATTCCCTTTGGTGATTCTAGCTCCTGCTTCTTGGCTATGTCCATGGCATTTCTGAGATTATGTGGTTCTGAACATCTCCACTATCCTCCCTATTTCTTCCTTCAACCCACGTATAGATTGTAGTAAAATAGGACTCAGGTGATCCATGGTTCAAAGTAGTCATAAACACCTTCAATTCTTATTACTTGATGATATAATCCCATACACTCCCGACCTGCTTCAATTCATTAAACTCACCCACCAAATTGTCATTCTGCCAGTTTGAGAATCTTTCAATCACTTACTGACCAAACTTGTCCCAACCAATTTCTTCTTTCCCCTCTACATCTTCTCCATACCAGAAGTCAGCTAATCCTTCCATATGCATCGCAACCGTTTCAACCTTCTTTGTATCGCTCATAGGGTTGAAATAAAAATACTTATTGGACTTCCTAACCCACTGCCTGGGGTTCTCCCCATGAAATTTGTGAAATCAAATTTAGGAAATTTAGGTTTGATTCTCACCCCCCCCCCCCCTCCACCACCATTCGATTGTCTCTGTCTTCCCGATGAGCTATTCGATTCATGTTGTTCTACATTATGAGTAGACGGATTACCTCCGTTTCCCATTGCATTTATGTTCCCAAATAACTCCTCCATTCTTCTGAATCCAGCTCTCATCTCCGATGCGTGCTCCTCCGCCTGATTTTGGATCGCCTCCACCAGCTTCAATAGATGAGCCACCTGATTTTCCAAGCTTTCAACTATGTTGTCCATCCTGGTAGTTTTAGGCATTGGCAATCTCTCTAGATTCTTGATTCAGCTGCGAGTGGTGGATCGCCTGGCTCCGAAATACAACATGTAAGCTTTCGCTTAATTGTTGGAGAAAATCCAAATGAAATTAGTATTGAATTCAAGATGATTTACAATGCCATACCCATTCGCTCTTATAGCTCAGAAGTTCTAACCATTATCCGTTACAGTTTAGTTACAATAAAGAAATGAGAAGAAAGAATTGTTACAACATTTTAATAAGTTGCAATTTCTACCCTAAATGGCGTCGTACAATCTCTTCTTACAATACTTTGCAAACCCTGTCATTTAGCTTCTTTTTTACTACCACTACTTCCCTTTCCAACTAATAATTGCCCTTTCCAATCGTGACACTTGGTATTGCAAAATTGCAGTAGCCTTTGTACTCTAATTGCTGTTATTTTGCTTGTATTTTTATTTTTCCTATTTCTAATGTTTCTGTATAAAAGTTATTGGGATACTCTTTTGTTCGTTAACTTATGTCCTTGTTTTTTTTTAGCTTATGGAACCTTCAAATTCGGAGTAAACATTTATGTTGTTGTGAAATTATTCAGTAAAGATTGTTCAAGTTGCGAGTTCCGAGAAGTTCCCTACTAAAACGAGTTTCTTTGCACCAATTCTTTATTTATTTATAATACTCAATCAGTGACAATGTTTAATTATAAATCTTTTATCAAATAATTTGTCCTCTATTCTCTTACAAAGCTGCTGAATTGCTGAAAGCTCTAGCTCTTAAATTCTTTGAGCTCGTAGACATGTAATGAAGAGAGTTAAGTAAGTAGCTTAGTAGTTGGAAAATATATAAACTAAGATACAATAGGTAGAATGCAATACCTCCAAACAGATGTCTCTAATAAACATCGTATATACATGCATTTTAGGTCGATTTAGGAATATATTTAGAATCATTTGCATGTGTACTTGACTGGAATGTGCTTAAATTCACTACATTGAGCTAGATGACGTGTTTGTGCTTGTTTTAGCGTTTATCAGGTATAAATATGCTAAAAAGTCCATTTCGACGAAGTTCGAACGAGAAACGAGCAAGAAGGTTGGAAGAAACGAAAAGAAAAAGAGATTGGGTAGAATGCTCCAACTCGGTCGAGGCAAGTTTGGTGACTCGGTCGAGGCCGAGTTGAGCTCAATATACACTTAAAGCAGAATGATGTAACTCAGGCGAGGCTACTTTGGCCAACTCGGGCAAGGCAGGACTCTGACTCGGGTGAGTCGCTTATGGTGGCCAGTTTTTAGTATATGCATTTTGTTTAATTCGAGCCCATTTCAACCCTAGTATTCCCCAACTTATAAATACAAGCCTCCAAGTTCGAATTTATTATACTATCATCATCGGAGAAGCACTTGGAAGCGAGATCGAAGAGCAAGGAGTGACGAGACGAAGATCGAAGTATTTTGGTTTTATTATTCTCTTTCTTTGTAGTTAATTTCCAATATGTTTGTCTATGAATTTATTTTGTTTTTTTACTCTAGTTATGAGTAGCTAAACACCCTTGTGTTCTAGGAGTAGAAAGTAGGTTACAAATTATTATGTTTTGACTTTAATTCTAGACATATTTGTTTATCTATGTGTTTGTTTTATTTCAATAATTTATTTGAATTGATCACTTGAATAATATCTATAAGTTTAACGATTCGTCTTCGAGAGGAGGGTCTCGTTAATAGACTTACGACACATAGTATAATTATCAATATTTTCCAAGAGGAGTGAGATAGTTACGTAGGCATTGGACTTTTGGGAGTTGTTAGGTTTGGTCGACTCGAGAGAGTGATTATTCCTAGTTGATCAATAGTCTAGAAACATCTGAGAGAAGGGTTAGTCAATATACGTGCCGCCTAATAAACAATATAATTAGTTTAAAATTCTAGAGTTTTAGGTTAATCATACATAGGAAGTCGTAATTGAAATCTATACCTTAGAATATGTCTTAATCCAATGAGTTTCCTTTGTTATTTGATTACTTGTTTCTCAAGCAATTCTTCAGTAATTAGTTATTTTTATGCAATTTAGGTTTTAGAAAATATATAACACGTATACTTAATCGAGATTCTAGATAGAGTCGAGACATTACGATTAGGGCATTAAGTTAGACATAGGGACATTCGTTGTGGGATCGACTTGGTCGCCACTAGCTACACTAGCACCGTATACTTGCGGATAACAGTTCTGACACACATTAGAGATTCCTTTGCATTTGTGTCCTCCTACTTTATAGATATGTTCATGTTCTTTTTATCATCGGGTTAAATTTTGATTTTAGATAAAGGTATGACATTTGATTGAGCAAGACTATATATTCACTTGAGCGCAATAATAGTAACTGAAGGATATGTTTCTAGCACAAACCCTTTACTAAAGTTGAGGGAGAAATCTTGGGATAAAACCTGAAGAAAAATTGATTGGACCTTATGATAATCTTCAAAATTTTGTAGATTCACTCATGGAATTGATTGTTTAGCTTCGCCATTTGTTATCTCTTATTCTCCAACACTAATAAGTTGGTTTGTACTTGCTTGATATTGGTTAATTTACATTATTATGATGCCTTCATATTATATATGTGCATCTATTACCTAGTGAGATGAAGAATAATAATTGCTTTAGCATTTCAAGTGTGCTTCCCAGCTTACTACTAGATTAGAGAAACTACTAGTTGAAACTATCATAAACTTGCCAAGTTTCTGTAATTTCAAAGTTTTAGTGAATATATGCCAAGATTAGCTGTTAATATTAGATTCATATTTACTTATAGTTTTAGAAATGTTCAAACAATCAAGATTTCTCTCTCTCTCTCTCTCTCTCTCTCTCTCTCTCTCTAATAACTTGATTGACCTTGTTTTGGTTCTTAAGTGATTTGGTGGTGTAGGATATCTGTTTCTTTCGCCTCATGACTTGTGTCTAAAGGTATGTTTGGTTGGGGTTAGCTAAAACCTTAATCGATTAGGCCAACCCCTTATCATATTTGTTTGTAGCATTGCCCCAACCCCTTCATATTCTAGGGTTGGGGCACACTCTCCAACAAATTTTGCGGCAGACAAGCCATGCAGGAAACGTCTCTCACTCTCCTCCTCTCTCTCTCTCTCTCTCTCTCTCTCTCTGTCTGTCTCACACACACACACACACAAACATACACAAACACACACTGTTGGAAAATTCTTGGCGGTGGTGGTGGCGATATCCTTCCTCGACCGCAGCTTCCACAGCTTCGCAAATCACATTCTTCTCTAGTATATCTGACGACGGTGGGGCGAGACAAACGCCATCGACTCCTCTAGCGATGAATAACATATCTCTTTTATTAAACGATAGAGAATCAGAATATATATCCATGAAATTTGACCCTCGACGTTGTTGTTGTACATATCCCTGAAATCGGGAATCAGACCCTCGGCAGCTGGTGGTGGGGGTTCCAATGGAGTTGTGGTGGTTTCTGTATTTGGATCTTTTTTCTCCTTTGAATTATCCAGCCTTGTAGTAGGGTTGTTGTCTCCCTTTCTCTCTGTCACAAATAAACGCACACCATTGGAATAAATAGATTGCAGTATAAATCTACTGTCTAAAATTCATAGACCACCGCTCTACCTTACACCGTTGCCGGAGCTCTCTACTCCGACCCCTTTTTATTATGTCAAATTTTAGAAAAATTGTGATGCGAAATCCCATAACTGGAGAAATGAAATTAATCAACCTCAGACGGTATATTTTAAACATCGCAAGGTAGAGAAGATTTTTTCTGGGAATCAAGGTAGTATGCATGCTCCCCAAAGACCAAAAAGGAAAAAATATGTTGCTGCTTGAGGTAAGAGGAAACATAAATAAGAGGAAGAGATTGATGAGAGAGACCTAATTAATCAAAAGAGTCAAAGCTAAAGAGCAAACCAGTTCGTTGCTTTATGATGGGTTTTGCACACAAATAATTACTTGAAAAAAGAAGAGAAAGGAAGAGAGAGCTAAGCATAAAAAATTTCGTCTATGAGTGCATGGTTATGTGAGAGTTGGTGTGGTGACACCTAATGTTAAAAATAAAATAAAATATTTTTTTATTAATATCCATTAGTAATGTTTAAAAAGAATAATAATTAATTAATTTTTATTATAATGTCCAACGATAATTTTAAAAAAATAAATGATAATAATTCAATATTCTTGTAATTAATTTCCCACAAAATGTAAAACAAGGGAATAATAATAATTACTAAAAAAAATATTTTAATTCAATATTATAAAAAAATAATTACTATTTCCCTTTTTTTTAGATGTTCTTTTACGTTTGGATAAGAAAATTAAGGATTATAGAAAATAGACAATTAAGCCCTTAATTAAATCATATAGATATGGTAGGTTAAATAAGTAGAGTGTTTTTAGGAGTAATTATAGGGGTACTATGGGAAAAAAATGTAAGAAAAAAAGCTAAAAGAACAACTATTTATAAATAAAGTATAAAAGCTAAAAGAACATCTAAAAAAGAGGGAGGTAGTACAAATCAATTATCAACAATCATACACATCATCAATAAAAAAAAAAAAATCAAAATATTACTTTAATCATTAATAACAATCTTTTAAACACATCACATCACCTTTTACAATTAAATAATATATTTTCCACTACAACCACTTCCACGATCATCCAAACAAACACCACATTTCTACTTCTCAAGCAACCTACCCCAACTACTATCCTCAACCAACAATGTCTTAGCCACCCTTAACACATGCGATCCTCTATCACATAATTACCCTATCTCAATTCTGTTCCACTCCAAAATCAAGTCAATTATAATTATTTTTTTACGACTTGTGAATATAAAGTTCATGATTTAGGTTCAGGATTCAGGATTCACGTTTAGATTTCATGTTTAAGGTTTAGGGTTCGACTTTCTTGGACTAAGGTATATTTTCTATTGTAAACTTACGATGTTATGATTCACGGTTTATGGTTCATGATTTAGTGGTTTAGTGTTTATAATTCAAAAGGTCATAATTTAAGGTTCATGATTCATGTAATCGGGGTTCACGATTTATGTTGTATGACTCGATTTTGAAGTGGAATAAGGTTGGGACAGGATAATTGTGGAATAGAGGATCCTTACCCCACCTTCAGCCCTAACCAAACACCACCTAATATTTTCCCCAAACATTTTATTCTACACTTTGACACCTACTATTAGATCGATTTACTTTTCAAAACTAAACATAAACAGACATAAAATATATAAAATACTATCTCCGCCCCAACTAATTTTGCACACTTTTCGGTTTCGTCCGTCCCAGCTAATCTTGCACACCCTTAAAAAGGAAAGTTAAAACACAATCTTCATCCTCAAAATTTCCACTCTCAATCTCCGTCCTCAATCCACCTTTGAGAAATCAATAAACACTTTAAAAACAAATTCTTTTAATACTTGTGTCAACCCTCCCTTTGCAAGATTAGCCAAGACGGAGGTAGTATATATTATAGTAAAATTAACACAAATTCATTGTTCAAGGAAAAAAGAAGCATAGTTTTTATAATGTAAAAAAAATAAAAACTTCTAAAACATGAAAGAAATAACAAAGTTTCGAAATTAAAATAGGCAATTAATTTTAATGAAGAAAGTTGCGACTCTTTGGAATGCTCAACTGACTGCTCATCTCCCTCACCAATTAGACTGTTGAGAAAAGCCACGATGAAATTAACTGAACCTTGTTTTCCATTATAACGTATCTTCTTCTCTCCAAACCCTTATTTAAACTTGAGAAGAGAGTATCCTTGCAAACGCACAACAATGGCTTCTAGTGGCACCCTCCTCTCTGCATCTAAATTTTTCAACATCATATTCGAGCCCCTACAACACACTCTGGTAAGTTTGGATTGAGATCCTAGCGGACCATTCTTTCTATAGCTAACTGTAATAATGTTTGTGAACAGAGAATCCCGCCTGCGTTTATGAGAAGGTGTGAGCGAAATCTGCCTAACCCCGTCTTTCTCAAAGTTCCAAGCGATTTAGCGATGGAGGTAGAATTAAGTCGCTCGAATGGCGAAACTTTCTTACGAAAAGGATGGAAGGAATTCAAAGAGCGCTACTCTATAGGCGTTGGGTACTTATTAATCTTTGAGTACAATGGAAAATCCCAGTTTGATGTTATGATATATGATATGAGTGCTACCGAGATAGACTATCCAATTGATTCTGATTCTGAAATAGAAGATAATGGAAGTGAATCAGATGATTCTGTTGTCATGCTGCAGCCTTTTAGTCGACCAAAAGGAAAAGCAAAATTAGTTGAAGACTCTGGAACTGGAAGACAACGAAAGAGGAGAATGAAGCTTCAAGGTACAACGTCTGGTTTGAATTTCCAATTTTTTTAAAAACCATAATCAATTTGAATTGCATATATGTTTGTCTGTATTTGCAGATCGATGCAGTGAAAGACAATGTTGGGATAGTGTTAAAAAGCAAAAAGCTGTATCAAAGGAAACATCCAGAGCCTATCAAGAGGCCATAGCTCGCAAATTCAGTAATCCATTCTTCACCTCTCTCATGCAACCATCCTATGTTTTTGGAAGATGCAGTCTGGTAATTCATTGGAGTAGGTGTTACTACATTTTACGGAGCTTCAGTGTCTTCTGATATTCATCTTGTGTTACAATTGCAGAACGTGCCGTTTGCGTTTGCTAAAGGAAACATGCCCCCTAAGAACGCTAATTTGACTCTGCGGCTCAGGAATGGAAAAACGTGGGCTGTTAGATGCAGTGTATCCCCTGGCAGTGTAAAAATGTCGGGGTGGAAGAAATTTGTGCAGGACAATGAGCTTAAGTTAGGCGATGCTTGCGTCTTTGAAGCGGTGGAGGGTTGTGTGTGGAATGTTTACATTTTCAAGAATTAGTCCCTCTCAGATGCCAACTAATCTAACTTAAAATGTAGTATTAGCTTTTGTGTATGGCTCTCTTTCGCACTTCTTAACCCAACATTGGTGTTTTTGGGAAAACTTATATCTGTAATGATCTGCAAATTTGTGTAAACCTTTGCTAGCTTGCTTGGGTTTACATAACTGGATTGATGTGGCTCAAGACTATCTATCTGTCTAGTAGTTTTTTTAATTATTTTAACCTTCTAACCATAAATGTTTTGTCTACTACTTATCAGTTATGATAAGATTGGCGGATCTAGAAATTATAACCAAGGTTTGCATATCTATAGAAAATACTAAAATAAAAAAGTCATACAATTCGAAATGGAAAAAAATGATAAACAAACTTTTACTAAACCCCTATAAAAACAAGTAACATAACACCAAAAGAACGGATCAACAAACTTGTATTTAAGGATGGATTGGACGGACAAATAAAAAATTACCGACCTATATTATGTTGTAAATTATATATTTTTTTAAATCTTAAAACAACATTACGTTGTATAAAATATATACTAAATAGTGTGTATATATATATATGTAAATTTTTTTGGCAATAACTGGGTATGCACGTGCATACCCTTAAGCTCCTTTACATCCGCCTCCGGGATTAACTACATTATTGTGTCTTGTGTCGTGGTCTACAGAGATGAATGCACACGTTTTGCTGAGTGCTGAATGCTTGTTTTGCTTAAGCTCATGTATTTTTGGATGGTAGAGAGATAGCTTTTGTGAGTCTTTTTCAGAACATGGTAGAGAGATAGCAACAACCGTTCGAAGAACATGGAAGATAGAGAAAATATATAGAGAGATTTTAGATAATGAATTGACCAAAAGTTATAATTAAAAGATGGGTGGAATTGAATTCACCAATACTTTACTGTGGTAAAATAAATTCTTAGGTAAATAGGTAAAATAAAATTTAATGGCTGTGATTGAAGGATGCTTCATGGCTAGAAATAACGTTGTATTGATGCCAAGGTTGTACCACAGAAAGACCCAAAATTATATTATGGTAGGTACCAATCACATATCATTATATTACTAAAATCGTAACCAAGCACTAAATTTATATATATAATAACACAATTCTTACCACTTTTAGTAAGGATTGTGTTTTCTCGCCCAAATCACTTTTTCCCAATCAACAAGGACATGTGGTGAAATCTGATTCGTTGATCAGCAAAATAAATAATGCAAGTCGTTTTTTTATTCGGCCATTTTCTGTTTAAAAAAAAAAAGTCTAATTTCATTAATTTAGGATCCTATTGTTATTAGTTTGGGTTTTAAATTTGGTAGACAGTAATCAATATGTTCTACCATATTCATTTTATAACATAATTAGTAATATTCCCGTGCGATGCACGGTTTGTAAATTTAACATGAATATACAACAAAAGTTAATAAATTATATGGTTATAATATAATGAAATGTTATAATTAACATATAATAAGTGATGAAATATTATATGTTTGATAATTTAAATTATAGAAATATAAGTAAGTTATGAATAATTTATTTAAGATATTGATATTTTTCATCATTGCATAAATGCAATTTTTTCTCTTTATATAGTACTCTCTCCATCTCGGCTTAACTTGCCTAGTTGACCAGGCACGGAGGTTAAGAAAAAACAGATTTTGCGGAATCTTTGACTTTTCGCAGGAAAACTTTTAATTTTTATTTTGAAACATTTTACTTTTATTATATAGTATGATAATATGATTTCTAACTGCTCGCATCGCAAAGTTTTTTCCATGCCATCGCTTTGGTTCATTATGTACCAATTTCATCTTGCGATGATACATATATTTCACATTAAGATGCATTATGTGTATTGAATGCTCATGAAACATTACAAAAAGATTATTTTAGAAAAATTGACTAATGTTTATTGGTTGTCTAACCCACTATAGATGTGAAAGAAAGAATACACAAATATGACACAAATGATCCAATCCAAAATGAAAAAAAAAAAAAAAGAAAAAAAAAAGAAAAAAACTTATATATACTTAAATAACTAACTGATAAAATTATTGCATGTTTTGAGTCAATTATATTATTTTAAATTTTTATTACATATTTTTTTAAGAATCCTGAATGTATAATTAATTCAATATATTTATCTATATCAAAACGAAAAAGCTATTTCTTTTTTAAGAATTTGGAAAATAATTTTTTAATAAGAGAAAGTATTCTACCAATTGAAGTTTGAGAGTTAGTTGTACTGCAAATGTTTTATTCTGATTCAATGCCTTACTCTAATGCTGCGTGGGTTGCACCATCCATTTACATGGCGCGTGTTTGACATGCGGTGTCTATATATATTTTCTTTTCTAACAAAATTCTGTCAATTTCATATTCTTGGCAGGTCTTTTGGGCGGAAAAGTCTCATAATTACTATTCTTTTACATTTTTGTTTCATTATATAGTAAGATGTGATTGACACATTTTATGGCAACGACTGCGTGGTGTAGCTATGCAGAAATCTTTCATAAATCAGGTCGTCAATTTATGATAATATAGGGTATTGTTTGATCATGGAAGTGATGCACGTTAATTATGCATGTAATTAGATCAATTTATGATACTATTTTATAGGAATTATGTGCACAAATGGTTAGGAATTGGATTGAATGTGATATAAGTGACCAATTAACGTACTCGACTTGTTTTAAGGTATTTTTGAGCATTTTCAGGATAAAAAGTTGTGATTTACGACTACCAGACGAGAAAACAAGTTGAAACAGAGTGAAAATCGGCCAAAAATAGAGAAAACCAGTGGAAATCGGTCCGAACCGTCCAAGAACCGGTCTAAACCGGCCCAGACCGGCCTGAATCGGTCCATGAGCAAAACGGAGCAAGAACCGACACGGTCGTGTCACATAAGCAACACGGCCGTGTCAAAAGTGTTGCGTATAGGCCAAATAGGCTCTGGAAGAGTAACACGGCCGTGTCACAAAGCAACACGGCCGTGTCAAATTATGCGCGGAAATTGAAGTTTTACAAGCAACACGGCCATGTCATTTAAGCAACACGACCGTGTCAAAAAGGCCGTCGTTAATAAAAATCTTGTTTTAAAAGGGGATTTGATTTCTCAATTTAATTGGGCTTATCTAAACTCTATAAAAAGGGGTCCAAGTTCGTTTTTCAAGGGAGACACATAATATCCGAGTTTGAGGCGATAGACGACTTGGGCATCGACGAAGATTCAATCCACGGAACGATTTACTTGGGTTTAGCGATTTTTCCTAGTTTTAATTCTGTATAATGTTTTGTTTCAAATATTATATTGAATTGAACCTAGGCATGAGTAGCTAAGCTATTCGTGTCCTAGGGTTAAAAAGTAGGGATTATTTTATGACAATGTTTTGATTTACGTTTTAACTTATTGAATTTCGTTCTTATATGTGTTTATCTTTATATTTGTTTTAATAACTAAATTTAGACTGGCCATCTAGTTTTAGTAATCTCGTTTAACAAATCCGCTTCGAAAGAAGGGGTTTGTTATTAGACGTATGATATAGAGCACAGTTGTCTATGACTATGTAGGCATAGGTTCATGAGCTTTTTGGAGTTTCTAGGATTAATTGACTCGAGAGGGTAATTGTCTTAGTTAATCAATGATTTAACTACTTCGAGAGGAGGGTTAGGTTAATATTGCGCCGCTTAATAAACATTAGATCAGTAAAATCAATAAGTTCATTCTAATCATCATTGGAATAAATATCCTGAAATCGATACCCTAGGATTCCTTTTATCATTGATTGTTAATTCTTTGTGGTTACCAAGTTTGAATTCATATTTAATTAAGTATTTTAGTTAGTAAAATCAATCTTTTGCGAATTAGTATCTAGTTAGGACATTCCTAGAATATTGAGGTATCAAACTACCTAAAAACTATTCCTTGTGGGATCGACCTTGATAATTATTACTACACCTACAACCGTACACTTGCGGAACACTAGGTTAGAAACCGACGTGTCAGGAAGATTTTTACATAAATTTAGATGTTTTCCCTATTGTCATATTATGTCATATGGCAGTTGGTCAATCTTTACATATTGGAAGCACCAACTACTTATACTAATTGCATCTATTTATTAAATTCACCATACATATGATATACGAATAAATCAGAATTGATATCTTCCTTACTTTGTTATAACTGTGGATAAAATCACGTACCATTTATTGCAGATTATATTTATCAAAAAAAATTATTTCCATAAACGGGGCTGAGATTTGGACGGGAAAATTTTAAGATTTCTATATTAAGACGGTTTTGTTTTTATATATTAGTAGATATGTGGGATCTTAAAAGATGTTTGTCAAATTTTCCTATTTTACTTTTAATATATTTAACACTTACCAAAACAACAAAATAATGTACGGCACTAATTCATCTCATATAATTTTCTACGTTTTTTTTTCTCCATATTCCTCATCATTTACCATGTATTTCATGAAACTATCCATATTTTATATTAATGAATCATCGTTAATTTTTTTACTGTAAATTCGGCAGGTTGTTCTTTTATTAATATTAAGAGTGATAAGATGCACATTAGTGTTAATGTATACCCTATAGGCCTCACTTATAGTTTTTTATCCGTTGGGTAAAATTACGCCCAGTAGGTAAGAAACCATTACAATAAATTTGCAGTAAGTCAAACCTGATTTTCGTTAAAACACAAAACCCTCACTTTCTCACGTCGATCTTCATCGACAAAACAACATCAAACGCCGCGTGATTTTTAGCAGTTTCTCAGGTCGATTTTGTCAATCTTCATCCACAGACCGACAATACATGTTATTCTACATGACAATAAACATTTATTTACCTAACAGTTTGAATTAAAATTATTGGGTTTTAATGTGTTGAGTTTTAATGTGTTCAAATTATGTTGCAATAATAATTGCTAATGAGAATGAAACAAAAAAATAAAATAAAATCAAGTTCTGAAGATATACCCAGCAGATTGATATTAGATAATGCTTTGAACAACAACAATGAAGGTAAAAAAGAGACAGTAAATGTTATTCTATATGACATTATAATTTTATTTACCTAACGGTGTACTTTAATTATAGCCTTTTTATTGAATTAAAATTACTGGTTTTTAATGTGTTAAGTTTTAAGGTGTTCAGATTCTCTTGCAATAATATATAATTGATAATGAACATAAAATAGAAAAATCAAGTTTTGAAGATATATATACCCACAAGATTGACACTACAACAAATAAGGTCTTTTACCACACCTATTTTATGACACTGAAATGGGTGTCTTTAATAGAATCTCTAATGTCACATTAATTTTCTTTAATGTTTTGTAGTAGTATTTTAATCATATATCACTATTGACACACCAAAACACAAGTGTCTTAATAGCAAATTAATTATGCCACTATTGAGCAAGTGTCTCAATTAGTCCTTAAAATTGCAATATTTCAAATTGTTGATAAAAGCCATTCACGAAAATTCTATCAAGACACTAAAATAAATAGTTTCAATATTAACTTTATTAAGACACTATTAAATAGTGACTTAATAGCCCGTTGAATTAAACAATTAAATTGAGTCAAATAAAATAAGATAAAAAGAAAAAAAATCTATTTATAGCAAAGAGAAGTAAGCCCAACGAATCTGCGAATCAATGGAAGCAAGAAGATAAAGTGATTAAATTAATAGTCACATTCAATAAAAAAGAAAGTAGAACTAACCCGACGAAATTAAAAGAGGTGGCACAATTAGTCCTACTCAATAGGTCGACCCCGATAGTACAGTCTGATGGGCCAATATAGCTGGCCCGATATTTTAAATGGGTTGGACCATAAAAATCTTGGTCTGAAGTACTATATGATCCGACATGCCTAATCTGATGGGCCAAAAGCCAGACGGACTACGTATTGACCTGATAACTTTAGTATATTATAGAGGGTTAGGTTGGACCGGATTGACTAATTTTAGGACTGATCAAATTTTAGCCTGACCTGATTGTCCCAAAATATTGTGGTGGCCCGACATACAGCGTGTTGACCCGATTCACACTCTGATTTCGTGGTGGAGCCATGGATCAACCTTTGCCTACTGATACCATGTAGATTTTAGTAATTTGTATAGTAATTTTCATAAAACGGTTATATGAAGAATGAGATTGTAGCTCAATTTTCCATTCAATCACATCTCATCTGAAAGAATACAACTTACATGTTTTTGTATTTCAACTGGACTAGTTGATTGTTCTAGCTAATAAGCACTACTTAACTCTAACCTATAGACATAGGACACATGTACAATAGAGTTGTCTTCGTAACTACACTTGTTGAGCTTACCAGCTAAGAAACATGCTATCTGCATGTGTTTACAGTGTATACTTATGCATCACTTATATACGTCTACAAATTTGTTGCATGAATATGGTAAGACTGAATCACTCTTTGAAAGTGCTTTAAACTGATATATTGCTTGTGTAAATTAATCAAATTGAGCAACATGCTTAGTAGAATAAAATCGGATAAAAAAAACTCTGGAACAGTTCTTGATGTGGAACAATATTCTCTCCATAACAATGCTCTTCTTTAAGTTCAATGGTATATGTTTTAGTCTCAAACAAAAAAGATTTAGGCTTCTAATCTCATTCTACCCCTTAAAACTCAATGTACTTGAAAAAAAGATTCATTTGAATTGTCGTGTGTAATTAATATTTTTAAATCAATTGTATTAACTAAAGTTAATTGGATTAACTAAGATAAAAAGAGGAATGACACTATTTTCAGCTCATTGTAAAATACTATCCACTAAAAAAACTATCAAATTGCAACATAACAAAAACCGTTAAAATTTAGTGATTTTGTGCTGGAATTTAAGTTTCCAACAAATATTTAGACGGTTTATATCATTGGAAAAGTGACCGTTGAAATGTCAAAATTCCAACAATTTTTTTCCAACTGAAAACACATTCCAACGTCAATTTCCGTTGGAATTGCCACTGGAATATGTGTATAGTGGATAATCTTGTCACACCTACCCTTATAAACTAATTTTTACACTAAATTTAACCTTAAAAAACCTGTATTTTGTTTTCCAAAATTAATAATCTAAAATACTTCCTCGATATTAAAATCTCACCAACATGTATTTACGTAGATCCAAGTCAAGCACAACAGTATCCCTCTTCATTCAACAACATATTTACCAAAATATACTTATTAAAGTTCATTAACTTGAACATGTCCAAAATGATTGTTATCACACTAACAAAAGTATAGTGAGTCCACGGTTTAGCCGCACAGGTCGTCATTCATATACATAAAGTCCCAAAACTTGTAGAAGCTCCCGCAGCATACCCGTTTAGTCCATGAGCTCACACATAGTCAAAGTCACCTACAAGCAAGAACTACGCGAGCTAAAGCTCAGTAAGTAGAAATCATGCATGACAAATGCGTGAATGATGAGATACAATTTACAAAACCATTTCTTTCAACTCTTTTCTCGAAGAAAGCTTTTCGGTGGTAATTGGCTCCCTTCACTGGCACAAACCTTACCAAAATATCATTCATTGGCCACACTCGTGACTACCAAGGGCACCTCCTTCTCCCTTTTAGTCCACCCGAGTCCTCACTAATGGTAGGTACGACCATGTAGGCTATCCTCCCAAGACCACCAAGGGTTCACCCTCCTGCCTGCCCCCGGCAGTAATTCCGAAAAGTCTACCCCCTTCCCGTACCCATCATAAAAAAGGTGCTGAAGTGGAAATATCTTCCCGTGCCGCCCGTCCCCGGAAGCATCCCGAGAGCCATCGTAAATGTGCTAAAGTGGGAATCTCTTCCGCGTGCGGCCCATCCCCGGAAGCATCCCGAGAGCCACCATATATCCACTCTCAGTATACTAGTGGTGACCAATCCTAAAATATTTTTAATTCTCAAACCATGCAGTTTTGACTTCCTTCTTGAACACATGCAAATGCTAATGCTCATGACTGATGCACATCAGTTTACTTTTAACAACATAAATAAATCACTCAATAAACACATACATCAATTAATTATCACAAATAATAAGCACATATACTATGTTCAAGCATTGTAGTTACAAATGGATACCTACTTACCTTCTGTCTACGGGCAGGGGCAGATCCAGACTATATGATTGGGGGGGGGGGGGGGGGGAGGGGGGCGATAAATAAAGAACTCTCGATTAACATTAGTATACACGTAATACTAAATACTAAATTTAAATATATTATATTTATTATTTAAATAAAATATCAATGATATTTAATATTAAAAATGTCGAAATATATAATTAGTTATCTATATATTAAAACTTAGAGCGTTTTTATTATATAGTATGAAAATTATCTAAGTTTATCCTAATATTGCATAATTTTAAGGGAGCAATACACACACATTATTCAAAATATATACACAATCTACATATCATACATATTTTAGACATAAAATTAGTGGGGAGGGATTGGGGTTGGGGGAGGGGCGGGGCCACCCCATGGAGGGCTGTAGGTCCGCCCCTGTCTACGGGTGAGAATATGAAAATCGGTGCTACTTGTTCATCACCGTTTTAATCTAAGAGAGCATATAAAATCAAGGTCACGTCACATTATTATGTTCATTACTTTAAATTAATTAAACCTGATGCATTCAAGAAAATAAGATTCTTGAATAATATAATATGAAATAGGTTTTTCCAAATTAATTAACAATATATGCTGCAACCAACAAATATTTAGTAATCCTATAATTCATTACACGGAAACATATATGTATTTCATGTACATCTAATAACATTTCTACTAATTATAGGTAATGATTAGGAAATAAAATTTGAATTAAACTATTAAATGTAATAATCATGATTTAAATATTTGTTTTGCTTAGAAATTGATATCAATATAATCAAGAAAAGTCCTAATTATCTCATTTATGCAGCTTGTCAGACTATCTCAAAGACCAAAAAGAATAACATATTAAATTCCTATTATCTTCTTAACCTATAACTACACAAACAAATATTCTTCTAATTGATTATTTCATAAATAATGCTACTGAATCTTCACTATTAAATTTATATTCCATTTTGGTGGCCAACAATATGATTGCAAAAGCAATCCATTTTTCTCTATTTCTTTTCGAAATTAAACTCAAATTTTCAATCAATATTATCTTCAATTTAGAGGTCACGTGAATACTTTATTGTATTAAACAAACTGATTAACTAAGTTTATAAAAGAAAAGACTAAACTTTGCTTACCAGTTTTTCTTCATGACTTTGAAAATGTCCTCATACTACTCTCTTATTTTCATTAAGCAAAGATGATAAGAATGGGCTTATATATAAAGGATGGTGATGTTTGATTAGGGCTGGAGTGGCTGGGCTTGGGCAAGTGGATGGTGTTAGTGACTGGGGTTGTTTAGAGAGTGATGTTTGGTTGGGTGGCTGGGGTTGTTGGTTGGTAGTTGGGATTTAATTATTAATTGTAAAAGATGATGTGATGTGTGTAAGAGTTAGTTATTAATGATTGGGATATTAATTAAAGTAGTATTGAGATTTGTGATTGATTGATGTTGTGTGTGATTGTTGATTGGTGATGTTTAGTTGTTTTTAGTTACCATTGTTTGTACTAGTACTCGACCCGTGCGATGCACTGAAGCATTAAAAATAGATATTACTTTTCTTTTTTTACTGGTTTATAAAAAAAATAAACGATGTAAATGTTCATCGAACAAAAATATTATAAAATGAATTGGACAAATACTACTATGACACAAATACATATGAAATTAGATATATGTGTATCTAAAATACTTTTGAAGTATTAAATAAAATATGCACTAATTTGTTATCATGAGTTAACACGTATTTACGTTAGTTTTCTGAAATATCATGTGTGTGTTACCACAATTCTATATACACGATAAATAATTTGTACAATAATGAAGTTCATCATAAGAAAATTCATGAAATTAATTAATCAAAAGATAAATAAATTAAATTGAAGTAATACAATCGAAGTCCAAGTAAGTTAAAAAGTTGAATATTACAAATTTTGAAATACTTCTTTATAGACAACATTGGTAGTTAATTTTGTATTTTCATCATCTTTGCCACATATGACAATTTTCAACCCTCTTCGATTGGTCACTCTAGACACGGCAACGTATAGTTGAACATGGCTAAAGACTGGTTTCTTCAGAAGTAGTCCAACATGACTAAGTGATTGACCTTGACTCTTGTTGATGGTCATTGCATATGAAACCATCAATGGAAACTGTCTCCTTTGGAATCTAAATGGTAATTTGATATCAGAGGGCGTCAATGTCATTCTTGGAATCAGAACCTTTTGACCTGCATTACTTCCAGAAAGAACCTTTGCTTGGATAATGTGGTCACCAAGAATTGTAACGACCAATCGTGTACCATTACACAAACCGAGTGAATGGTCTACATTTCGCATTAACATAACTGGTGTGCCAACCTTTAGCTTAATCTCATGATTCGGTATGCCAGAACACTTGACCCCATTCAAAAATTCAGTTGTGTGTACTGCATTCAATAAGCTTGAAGCACTATCTGAATTGCATGGACTATCCGAGCTCAAATATGTTATGCACTCACCAGCAGTGTTTGAAGTCATGTATTCATTTATGGACTGTACGACTTCATTTGTAGGAGCTAGTATAGCTCTTCCTTCCATGTAGGATGAGTCATCACTTGATCTCCCAAACATCGGATATGTACTCCTAACTATAGATTCTATCAGATTACCTTTATTTTGCAACAGCAAATCCTCCGGAATGTTAATTTCAACTATACCATCATTTGGACGGCCTAGTGTACCATCCCCTATGCTTGCAATCCAGTCTGCAAATAACTTAAGGTCAGAACTATCTGGATCTGAGGCAAGGTTTTGCAGCCTCATGTTCTTGGTGAGCCTCAATACCGTACAATGTTGCCAAATGTATGAAGAATTAACAGTTGCGTGCACTAGATCTTGTCTGCTGCCTTTAGGAACTACAGGAAGAATTTGACGAAAATCTCCACCTAGAACAACTGTTTTACCCCCAAAAGTAATACCAGAGCTATGTGGATTAACATTGCTCATTATATCTTTCAGCGTTCCATCTAGAGCTTCAAAACAGTGCCTATGGACCATAGGAGCTTCATCCCATATTACAAACTTTGTCCTAACAATCAATTCTGCAAGAAAGCTACCTTTATCAATATTGCAGTATGTATCCTCAGTTAGTTTCAATGGAATTTTGAACCTAGAATGAGCAGTTCTTCCACCTGGCAACAGTAGTGACGCAATTCCACTTGAAGCAACATTCAAAACAATATTGCCTCTTGATCTTAAGGCAGCCGATAATGTTCTACATTTAAACGACACATTTGAAGCACAACAACAACAGGGCCAGACAATCCCCTACCAAGATAGGGAAGACGAGTATCCACATACTCATCCCACAATGTGCAAGTCAAACGAATGGCCCTAAATTGACAATATATGTATACATATATATAAATATCACTATTTTCATACTAATAAAAAAATAAAGAAAATAAAAAAGGAAAAAATAATAAATTTATAAAACTTACTGACAATCTTCTAGAACTATCTCCATCATGAGATTTTAACCATTGCTCAGCTCCATTTTTTTTGGTGATTGCATTGCCACCAAACACCCTATAACATCTAGAAATCCGAAAAAAATAATTAATGTGTTCTAAAACAAAAAATAATAGTAAATCACAATCACAACAGTAAAGAAAATATTAGATAAACCAAACAACCTTGTCTCATCAGCCTCTTCAACATTCATGATATCCTTGAATGACTTAAAGGTATATAGATCTGACCGCACTATCGCGATGCGGTAAAATTAATTAAACCTAGCTACCCTTCTAGCTCGTAGAAGTGGTAAGTAGGGTCGATCCCACAGGGAGCAGGAAGACTCTTAGTGTCTTAAATAGATCCTAATACTAGCAACGCATATAAGTATATAAATAATGGGGGTTTGTAAATTGATGTATATTAACTAAGGAACTAAAACAGAAATTAAGCAAATTAACTATGACTTGTTCTACTTATAAAATAACGAATCCCAGCCCTTAATCTTATCTCCCCCTAGTTATTACTACCCTGTGATAGATGCAATTATTAACCAATTTCAACCTTAAAACTCCTACCCCGAGATTAGCAACAAGCTCTGCTAACCTCGTTACCCCTTATGTTTAACTAACCAAAACAAGCTCTTTGGTTAGTCTATCCAGTTGAGTGACCTCAGAATAAGCTCTCTGGATCTCATTAACCGGACGCCTAGAGAACTAGGATAACGGGATAGACACGGTGTGGACCTCGTAAGCTCGGACCCATTCAGACCGAGCTATATACTACCCTAGCGATATCACTCGCTATTCGCTACTAAGTGGCTATAGGTTCGTAACAATTACGGATTACGATTATAACCTAGCGTTACTTATGCAATTATAATCCTAGGTGATCAATCTAGCATATAAACACACAAGCATTGAAGGATAAGTAAATAGTATAACAACGTTTTAAGAAATCAACCGATTAATAATCACCGTAAATATCACAAAATAATAACAACTAGGGTTCGACTCGATTAAGGACTGAAATAACCTACTAGCCGCTCATGGCGGTGACAAAAGACAAATTAAACTGAAAATACATAATTAAAAGACTAAATGACTAGAAAACCCGAGTAGTGCCGATCTTGATTGGTCGTCCCCTTCGGAATCTCCCAATCTCGCTCTCTTCTAATGTTCAAGTCCCTTATTTCCGAGCATAAGGGTCCCTTTTTATAGAGGAAGTCAATTTGGGTTGATTTTGGGCTTTAAAACGGAATTCTTGTGGCCCAAGGATTAATTAACCGCCTTAACGGGCCGCGACCATGCTCATGGGCTGCGCCCGCGCCCGCTCTTGGCCCAGCAGCACGCCGCGACCGCGCAAGTGTGCCTCGGCCGCGCTACTTGTCCAGAGTTTTTCCGCTTATTTCTTCACTTGGACCGCGGCCGCGCCGTTTTGCCGCGGTCGCGGTACTCTGTTCTTTATTTTCCGGCAATTTTTCCATCCTTTTGACATCCGGACTTCATTTCCTCGTTGTGCATCTGGCCGAGAACGAATACTTAGTCTTAAATCACCTATTTAGCTCAAAATGAAAACACAAACGTCAAATTGTCCAACGGCACTAAAACAAACCAAATACTCTCCATTCTACACGCAAACATCACAATTCATCACTCTAACAGACTTAAAGTGCATAAATAAACGCGTGTACCAAAATCCCCCAAACTTAACCCTTTGTTCGTCCCGAACAAATCTAAATCAAACAACAATCAGGACACGGGTTTTAAGGCACTTTAAGTGGCAATTACGAGTTTCAGAAAGGTTTTCCAATAAAACACAGCAACATGATGTAACCGAGCATATTTGACAGAGCAACTTCAACTACTTTCATTGCTTATGATTTTCAACGATTGATCCTCACCGGAATTGTGTATCACTCTTCTCTCAAGTGTTTAAGGTATACAAAGTACTACACTCACACTGACTTATATGCAACGACCACCATATGCTTGCCTATTATTTAAGTCGGACCTAGTGCTTAGCATGTATGGCAAAGAATAAAAAAGGTCTTTAATTCGGTTGTAATAAAGGCTTAGGTAAGGTAGGATAAAATTTGGATGAAAGTGACTAAAATGTGGACTAACCGAGTTATTCCTACTCAACCACCCCTCAAAACAATCACTCACATCTCACTCTCCAAATCTCAGTAAATCACCCCAAGGGATGACTTCTTCTCCCCACGACCGCATCTTTTACAACCAAGTGCTTCTCTTTTTTTTCTTACTATGTTTCTTTTTTTTTTTTTTTAAACACTTTTCTTACTCCCATCCTCAAATCATGCTTCATATGTACCCAACTCATTTCTTTTCTTACTTTTGCATTGTACACGTTAACAAGTCTAAACTTTTTAGCACATAGGAGGGAAACCTTCTTGAATTCTCTATCACCAATTCCATTTTCATTTCTCATTTCACTCCCCCTTTTCAGCCCATAGGAATCCCAAATAACATTCCCGACTACCTCTCCTTTCGCCTCCCTCTTAACTAGATTAGTCCAATAAGGTCAAAGGCCAATTGGAAAGATATTCGGCTTGTAATATTCGGCTAACAAGTGATAGGCTCACGGCTCAACTGGGCTAACTAAGGGAAATTACTTTTTCAAGTTTGCGGTAAAAAAGGTAATTATGTTGAGTGTCTGAAATAGGCTAACCAAGAAATGCCTAAGATCACTTTCTAAGCCACAACACACATTGACTTATTCACGACAGACATGCAAGGCAAGTTCTAGGGTCTATGTGCACATAATCAATGAAAATCACACCGAAAGAATTTGTACAAGTTACTCCAAGACTGGAGGTACAAAATAGGCTCAAAGTCCTCACATGGCAATTTTTACTGATCAATGTTGCAAATTACAGCTCAATTTCGTATCCATTACCCGTCATGCTCTATCATATGCTATTATAAACAAGTTTTAACAACAATCATCATGAACTCATTGCCAACTTATCATCACCTTAATGTGTTAATTTTATCTTTACAGCACAATTCAGTTTTCTTTTCCCTTTCTAGACTCAATCTAGACTCTACCACAATAATTCATAAAGACTCCACAAAACACAATACTAAAACAAAAACTACGGCTCACAGGCCCAACACACTATCACTGGCACACAGGCCCAAATCATCAACCAATGGCTCACAGGCCCAACAATAATGCATAATAAAAACAAATAGAACCGGGCAGCATATTAGAAATAAAACAAGCAGCTTACTAGAAACGCGGCCAAGTCGCCCCACGTCACACCCCCTCCCCCAAACTTGGTTGAAAACCAAAGTTTGAGGGAAGACAAAGTGGTGCGGCTTGGTACGTACTTACAGTGCTTCTTGCTGCCTCTGCCAGTCCTACTGTTGCTCTGACCACGTCTGCATCTGTGCCCGACGATCATCATCCGTCTTGTGTTTTATGGTAATCCTTATTATGTAAAAATGCAAAAACATGAAAGAGAACTAATCTAATGCTGAATAAAAAAAACGAAATAATTAAAAAAAACCGTAATCATTGGGTTGCCTCCCAACAAGCGCTGTTGTTTTACGTCGTTGGCTCGACGGCTGCATATTCCCTTAGCGTTTGTGCCAAGGTGGTTTCCACATGGGCCCAGACCAATTCAGGCACGTTACCCCATTCCGCCTTTCATCTTCCTTTTTATGATGCTGCACCAATGCGGACCAATTCAGCTTACTACTGCACCTATTCTCACAATCATTCTCAACAACAGGGTTAGTCGCATCAGGTAAGAAAACAGAATTTGCATCTTCAGGATGTCCGATAGCATCATAAATATTCAACTTAACGATGTGGCCATCAAATTCCATACTCAGAGTCCCCTTACCTACATCAATCTTTGTTTGGGCGGTGTTCAAGAACGGCCGCCCTAACAAAATTGGGGAAGATGTAGTGGAATCTCCTTGCATGTCTAGAACATAAAAGTCAGCGGGAAATACTAGTTCACCTACTTCTACTAAGACATCTTCAATTAGACCATCGGGATATGTATTACTACGATCTGCTAACTGAATTACTATCCTAGTTTCTTTCAGTGGTCCTAGTTTTAATGCATGAAATATCGCTCTTGGCATTACATTAATGGATGCTCCTAGGTCTAGCATGGCACGTTCAATGTTTGTGACCTCTATTCTACATGGAATGACAAACATACCTGGGTCCTTACATTTTGGTGGCATCTTCTCTTGGAAGATTGCTGAGACGTTTTCTCCCATCAGGACCTTTTCGTCCCCCTTGAGTTTACGCTTGTTAGTACATAGCTCCTTTAGGAACTTGGCGTATCTGGGGATCTGCTTGATAGCATCGATCAAGGGGATGTTGATGTCAACCTTGCGAAACACCTCCAATATCTCCTTCTCTTTGTCAGGTCGTGTCGGTCTGATCATACGACTTGGGAAAGGGAGTGGTTGAGGCGGAATGAATGCAGATTGCGTCAATTTTTGCTGAAGAGGGGCCGCGGCCGCGCTGGGTTACCGCGGTCGCGCAACTTCTACAGAGAATTTTTCTTCAGGATCGTTAGTTTGGGCACGGCCGCGCATGTCTGCCGCGGCCGCGGCTCTGTCTTTTGCTGTCTTGTCCGAAACGTCGTTTTTATCATCTTCCAATGGTTGCCCGGGCTTCTTAAGCTCTCCAAGCTGGTTACCACTCCTCAATGTTATGGCACTGACATTTCTAGAGTTCATTTCAGGTTGTGATGGCAGTTTGCCGCCTTGCATATTCTCTAGACGACTTATAGCAGTTGCCATCTGGCTCATCTGTGTCTCGAGATTCTTGATGCTTGATGTTGCATCCTTTTGAAACTACACAGTGTTTGTTGCTAAAGTCTTCACAATATCCGCCAAGGATGAGTCAGGTGCTTGTTTGGCTGGCTGCTTTGTGTAATACATACCTCTAGGTGGTGGAGGTCTGTTTTGCCAACTTGATTGGCCTTGCTGATTACCATAGCTGAAATTCGGATGATCCCTCCACCCTGGGTTGTACGACTGGGAATATGGGTCGTACTTTCGGCCTCGGAAGTTTCCAGTTCCGACAGCATTGGCGTGTGCTTCTAGCTCATTACCCAGAATTTTGCAATTATCGGTTGTGTGATCTGTGGTATCACAAATTCGGCAGGGTCGGGTATTTGAGCTCCCCCCCAAAACAGCCTTCTGGACCATCTTGGTAAGCTGATCAATCTTCGCATCCATTTGAGAATCGTTCACCTCCCTCACTATCCGTGTTGAAGCATCCCGTGTCCCGAATTGTTGAGTCTTAGCCGCCATTTTCGAAATGAGTGCTCTAGCAGCTGTCGGGGTTTTGTCACATAAGTCTCCCCCACTGGCAGAGTCCAGCATGTTCCGGTTTGACTGCGTCAGCCCTTCATAGAAGTACTGGATGAGCAACTGTTCTGTGATATGATGTTGGGGACATCTGGCCACCAGCTTTTCAAAGCGTTCCTAATACTCGTACAAAGTTTCTCCGGGCAGTTGTACCGCTCCACTGATTTCCTTCCGGATGTTCGTGGCCTTAGATGCCGGAAAGTACTTCTCCAAGAACTGGGTCTCCATTTCCTCCCAAGTTTTAATAGATGCTGAGGGCAGGTAGTAGAGCCAATCCTTGGCCATATCCTTCAGAGAAAAAGGAAATGCCCGCAGTTTTATCTGTTCTTCGGTGACTTTCGTCGGCTTCATGCTTGAACAGACGATGTGAAACTCCTTCAGATGTTTGTGCGGGTCTTCTCCTGCTAACCCATGGAAAGAGGGTAACAGGAGAATTAACCCTGACCGGAGTTCGAAAGTGGTGTCCTCCCCTAGGTCAGGGAAGGTGATGCATAGAGGCTGGTGAGTAGTGCCAGTGGTGGCCAATTCCCTCATAGTCCTTTCGGCTGCCATTGTTTCTGGCTCAGGTTCAGACGCGGAATTCTCGGTGGCGAAGGGTAGGGCTTCAAATTCTTCTAGATTCTCTCTTGCTTGTCTTCTCAGGATGCGATCTCTACGAGTTATTTCAGGGTCGAAAAACAGTTCTTTATTTTGGCGTGAACGAGTGATCAATCACTGCTAAAACAAAAAGAAACTTAGGTGAGTTCGAGTGTATCGCAGATATTAAAAGAAATAGAATTACGAGACTCAATATAGAACTAATAAAAATAAACACTTAAAATCTTGCACCGCTCCCCGACAACGGCGCCAAAATTTGACCGCACTGTCGCGATGCGGTAAAATTAATTAAACCTAGCTACCCTTCTAGCTCGTAGAAGTGGTAAGTAGGGCCGATCCCACAGGGAGCAGGAAGACTCTTAGTGTCTTAAATAGATCCTAATACTAGCAACGCATATAAGTATATAAATAATGGGGGTTTGTAAATTGATGTATATTAACTAAGGAACTAAAACAGAAATTAAGCAAATTAACTATGACTTGTTCTACTTATAAAATAACGAATCCCAGCCCTTAATCTTATCTCCCCCTAGTTATTACTACCCTGTGATAGATGCAATTATTAACCAATTTCAACCTTAAAACTCCTACCCCGAGATTAGCAACAAGCTCTGCTAACCTCGTTACCCCTTATGTTTAACTAACCAAAACAAGCTCTTTGGTTAGTCTATCCAGTTGAGTGACCTCAGAATAAGCCCTCTGGATCTCATTAACCGGACGCCTAGAGAACTAGGATAACGGGATAGACACGGTGTGGACCTCGTAAGCTCGGACCCATTCACCCCGAGCTATATACTACCCTAGCGATATCACTCGCTATTCGCTACTAAGTGGCTATAGGTTCGTAACAATTACGGATTACGATTATAACCTAGCGTTACTTATGCAATTATAATCCTAGGTGATCAATCTAGCATATAAACACACAAGCATTGAAGGATAAGTAAATAGTATAACAACGTTTTAAGAAATCAACCGATTAATAATCACCGTAAATATCACAAAATAATAACAACTACGGTTCGACTCGATTAAGGATTGAAATAACCTACTAGCCGCTCATGGCGGTGACAAAAGACAAATTAAACTGAAAATACATAATTAAAAGACTAAAGGACTAGAAAACCCGAGTAGTGCCGATCTTGATTGGTCGTCCCCTTCGGAATCTCCCAATCTCGCTCTCTTCTAATGTTCAAGTCCCTTATTTCCGAGCATAAGGGTCCCTTTTTATAGAGGAAGTCAATTGGGTTGATTTTGGATTTTAAAACGGAATTCTTGTGGCCCAAGGATTAATTAACCGCCTTAACGGGCCGCGACCGCGCTCTTGGGCCCCGCCCGCGCCCGCTCTTGGTCCAGCAACACGCCGCGGCCGCGCAAGTGTGCCTCGGCCGCGCTACTTGTCCAGAGTTTTTCCGCTTATTTCTTCACTTGGACCGCGGCCGCGCCGTTTTGCCGCGGTCGCGGTACTCTGTTCTTTATTTTCCGGCGATTTTTCCATCCTTTTGACATCCGGACTTCATTTCCTCGTTGTGCATACGGCCGAGTACGAATACTTAGCCTTAAATCACCTATTTAGCTCAAAATGAAAACACAAACGTCAAATTGTCCAACGGCACTAAAACAAACCAAATACTCTCCATTCTACACGCAAACATCACAATTCATCACTCTAACAGACTTAAAGTGCATAAATAAATGCGTGTACCAAGATCCCTCGGGAAAGCTTCATCAACAAACTTCCTCACCTGAGTCTTCCCATAGAAATTCATCTTGTATTTTGTTGGAGCGATTTTATACTTAAGATCGTTATCCGCCACAATAAAATCAGATACTATATAGAGATGTCCCTCTTTTAAAATGGAAGTGAACCTATCAATGTGAAGACGTCTAATCGAACCATAAATCGTCGAACCCTACGGATTGTCAAAGGAAAAGTGGTATTCAAATTAATAAACCAAATAAAATATTGAAAATATTCATACCAAAAAGTTTAAAACATAAAAACTCAACATACAAAGATGAAGGAAAAAGTGTAAAAAAAAAAAAAAAAACTAACAAAAAAAAAAAAAAAAAAAAATTACAGTTACGAATTTAGTGTAAAAAATTACACTAAAGTCCACACAAATTGGATCACCCAGACTTCATTTCCACGGTATATTTGCATTTCCACAGTATATTTGTTCAGACTTCAGTTTTCACATATTTATTTTACTTTTTTCCTTTTATTTTGGGGTGGGGACGGGTCAGAGGGTTAAGTGAAATAATTCAGTAAATACAAATAAAACAAAATTGATTCAGAAGAGGTTATTCAACCAGAAATTATAAATTAGAATTATACCTGTCGATCCTTGAACACGGTTTCTAGAGAAAATATTTCTTATTTTCTCCCATACACCGACACTGTATACGATCTCACGAGACGCAACTTCAAAGTCCAAAGGGTTTTCGAAGGATTGATCTTCGTGATAACATTGAATATCGAAGCCATTAAGTTTATCTTTAAAAAAAAAAAATAAGTGATCGTATAGGAGAGAAAAAGAGAGCTGTGAATTCGTGATTTTTTATTATGAACATCAAAAGCAATATATAGGCTACTAACTAAAATGGTAGGTCAAACTTATAATTAATAATAAATAATAATGGCTCCAGAAATTTGGCTCAGACTTTCTCTATCTCATTAATGGAATATTTATATGGCACAATCAGCTTAAATCAATGGTGTATATTATCAGTAATGATTGTGTTTGTCCAATATAAGATAAAAAAAATTATATCTATTTAAGAAAAAAATAAATTCCTGGTATTTGATTAGATATAAAATTGAGTATTTGATTAGACATGTAACAAATTGAGCATCTACAATTAATTCAAATTGGTATCTTAAAATCACAAATTACACGATATATTTAAATAGAGTGTTTGATTACCCATATAAAATAAATGATATAATTGAAGATGGATAAAAAAGTTGTAACCAATCTGAAGATATTAAGGGGTGTTTGCGATTATTTTTGCTTTTGAAAAATTAAAAAAATTATAGATTCTAACAAAATCATTTATGGTTTGAGAAAAAAAATGAATTATAACAAAAAGTAGAAGTTGGAGGTTTTTGGTATAAAATCACTTATGTCTTTCGAAAGATATCATATCATTTAAAGATTTATCATTGAGTAGAGAAAAATATTAAAATTCCGCTTTTATCTTTTACCTTGTAAGCAATTTTTTTTTTTTTCAAATAGTAGTTGGTTTTGTAAACATTTTTTTAGATAGTATTTGGTTTTGCAAACATTACAAAATATGATTTCTCAAGTTATAAGTTGAAAAGAACTTAGGGAAAGTAAATTGAAACACCCCCTAAATCAATTTAAATAGTCCTAATATTTGATAAAAACACTTTTATTAAATTTGAAAATATTTCTCAAACACCCCAAAATTACCTTTCTCAAGATTTAAGCTGGAAAATATTAAAAAAGCAATTGCACAAACTCATAAATTCTCAAATTTAAATCATGCAAATTAAAAATGAGGAAAAACCTGATATACGATTACTTGACTCAATAATAATTACCATTACCAATCAAGAAAAAAGGATAAGAACATGACTTGATTTACAGAATAAGGGGACTTAATTAATAAGAGGATTTAATTTACAGAAAATTACACATTTAATGAGGTAAAATGGGCGGTAAAAGTTAATTTACAATACTACCCCCCATTTTACTTTTATATATATATATAGATTTGGTCATTTTTTATTTGTTATATAATTATTTTACTAATAATAATGTAATATGATTAATAAATAATTGTGGGTTAATTATTTTCCCAAAAAAAAAAAAAAACGTTTCAAACATCACCAAATAATTGTTATCTTTACTTTTTATCAAATAATTGTTGTAATTACTTTTTTTTAATTATTATTATTTTCATTTTTTTTAAATAAATATTTTATAATCTATTTTTTTCATTTTTTTAATTTTAACAATTTTGAATTAATATCCTACGTACATTTCTAATAAATCATTAATTCACTTTGGTTTCTCACCATTGAAATGAATAAATTTTATAATCTAGAGCTAGCTAAATGTTTGCTCATAGATAGCAAATCCGTTAAACACAAATGGAATCAAAACAAAAACCGAAATTGGATAAATTTGTCTTGTGACTACATGCCACGGAATTCAACTTAATTAAAAGACTAGCACAATCCATTTAAATTGTTCAATCATGCATTACGTCACACCATTAACTTACTCATTTGATAGCACCCAATCACGTCTCTCTGATGTGGTCATTTCTAAAAATAAGTCCGTGTTGTACTCCAGTTGTAGGCGCTGAGTTGCCGAGATTTTTAATAAAATCCCAACACCTTCCATCGCCCGAACTACATTAACGCAATGCAGAAAGTCTAGATCAAGCACGGGATCCTCATGGTCAGTGAACATGTCTGTGCAAAAGTCAAAACAGGGCTGTCCCCTGTGAATCATGTATCGGGCCATAGGTTCCGTCTGCAAGCCATAAATATCTATTAACTGTTAGAAGTATACTTTGTACGTCCAATAATATAAAATTAAAATAGGGGAAACCATCTTTGTACCCGGTATATAGCCTCCATCAAATCATCAGGGCCCATTATAGTCTCACGTACTGGGTCTCATGCAAGCCCCGACAAGTGCCTCACATTTCTCAGTAGCCTCCATGTTCTTCGAATTAATTTCAGCTTGGTCCTCAGTTGACTAAGTGAGTAGACAAATGGTACGGCCGCTAGAGAATTAAGATGAGGCAGGACGGTGCTAAGTACGTCATCATTGAAGTGTAGTCTTCCTGGAAGTGCATCCAAGGACTCACAGTATAGAAGATATATGAATGTAGACTCATTCTCGGTAGTCCACGTGGCCCTGTTCATAGCTACTACAAAGTGATCGTTACAAAAATACTGAGAATTTATAAATTTATAATGGAGAATATTTAGGTAAAATCTGGCACGTTAATAACCAAGGAATATGAGAACACTCGATGTTCAAATTACTAATTCAGGTAGCACTTGAAATACAGAATTCATAAGGACTACAATTACTTAGTGAATAGAAACGTCTTAAAGCAAACAAACAAAAATAGCACACGGAGTTTAATTAGAAACATATTAGCTTAGTGGTCTTAGATTACAAAGCAAGAATGGCGTATTCAGTTAGGTTTGTCGCTTTCTCCTGATAATCGATCAATCCGCTGGCCCTCCCTGAGTATTCCAAAGAGCCATCGCTATAGCATCACGCAGTTCTCCTTGTTCCTCTCTAGTCGCTGTGGTGGGGAGACGTCTCTCTGAAAAGATCATGTCATCTGGCTCAAAGTGCGCGGGTAGTCCGAGGAATAAATCGTCTGGGATGCCTGATTGCTTAATCCAATTATATAGCACACAACATGCCATGATAATCTTTCTTTGGTCTGCTATTTTGAAGTTAGGCATGTCGTAGCGAAGAAGAGGGAATCGGCTCTTGAGGACCCCAAATGCCCTCTCTACACAATTTCGTAACTGTGAATGCCGATGGTTAAATAACCTCTTTCATCAGTAGGCAGGATCCCACCATTGTTAAACTCGGGTAGATTATACCTAGTTCCCCTATACGGAGCCAGAAAGGCACCGTAGTTAGTGTACCCCGCATCAACCAGGTAATAGCGACTTACAAATAATAGTAAAAGGCATCAGTTTCGATGAATTTGTCCGCGCGGCCTATTGAGGATATATAACTGAGTTGTTTTGATCTAACCATCCGGTGGATACGGAAAATGCTGATCGTTCATGACTGCGTGCATCAGCACACGAGCATCGTGGGCGCTACCCTCCCACCCAGTACACACATATGTGAACTTCATATCAAAATCTACTACGGCCAGCACATTTTGGACTGTTTAGCCTTTCCTAGAGCGGTAGGCAGTTTGCTCAAAAAAGGGTACATGCGCTGGAATCAGTGTACCGTCTAGAGCTCCAACACAATGCTGTGGATTAAAGACAACATAAATTTTAAAGAGGCTATCATGGATTGTTAAAAATAATAAATGTAAACGTTGAGCTACATCATGTCTTAAGTGCATTTCTTATTCGAAATCGTACCTCGAAGAATGAAACACATTCGTGTCATTGAGGATTCGGTCTGGGATTCGTTTGAAGTCAGGGCCCGTGATTAGTTCTGGTGATAGGGCGATGAGAGCATCTAAAACAATGTGAAAGTGAGTGCTGATAGTGTGGGTAGAATGCTGGAACATTCCTCGGTATCACGAAAGCGAAGGTGCATTGCAACAGTATGCAGGAATATTAAAACAGATTATGCACAGCTAAGTCTGGTTTTATGGTCTCATGGATGAATCCCCGTTCCTTTAGCATGTTCACGAGGTAGTAAAAACAATCCCGAGACGTTCGAACATTATAGTAAAAGCGGTCGTGATTCTCTGTCATCGGTATCTCGGCCATCCAATCAGTGCCTTGGAGCTGTGAGGTATTTTTCGTTCGACTACCCGAGGAACGAGTTTCCGTTAGCAAAACGTTGTAGAAATAATCTGCCATCATATGCGTCCTCAGCGTTCTGCTCTTCTTCGTTGTCTACGTAAACCTCTTCATTGTCTGATGAATTATCCATTTTAGTCGGGTCCTAAGTTCAATCACAGGGGACACTTCGATACTACACCAAACATTCCAAGACAACATAAACTTTTTAGGATGCTCAATTATATTTTAGCAATTACAGAGGCAACAAGCATATATTGTTGATAAGATACTATCAATCATAATTATAATTAAGTGCGGAGTAAACGCAGATTGTTAGGAAGACCCTTAATTAAAGTGTTCAGTAGAAATGGACTTTAATGAAAACATGTAAATATTCAAATTACTAATTCAATAACAAATTACATTAATCAACCGGTCAAACAATCACTACTCAGGTGGCATAAACCCCATCACGCAATCCCTCCTGTCCTCTGGTGACCAAGAAAGGTACAACTGTTGTGTCATCCAATCAACCAGCGCCTCGCCGGCTTTTCGCTTTGCAGGACGGGGTAGGTCCATGGCGTTGATCTCGTCAAAGATGACACGCCCTGCATCCAGCTGACTAACAGTAAGCTGGCGATCTCGGCGTTGGACGTATGCGTCCCACCGCGCCATCGAGGTGACCCTTGCCTCACGCTCGTCATCCGCCGTTAGACGTCTGTGCCTCTGGGACGATGTCCCCTTCCCGGCCCCTTGACTGGACCCACCTAGGAACGCGAAAGAGTCGTATGACCTGCGTTGACCAGATCCGTTTGAACCCCCGCTGGCATCCCCTGTTCCGGCTCCTGATGAAAGGGCAGCGGATCCGGTAGCCTAGCTTGTCAATCATATTTCATTGCACAAGTCATAGTTCGGGCAGTCGTGCCCGATGAGCCTCCGATAATCCGTTCCTTGCTGTTACGGATCAATAAGAAAGCAGGACATTAAAATTTGAGTAAGTTGTATAAATATCCAATTGCAGAGGGTATGCTAATAGAGAGTTAGCGTACGTACGGCGTATATTGCTTCCATGAAATCTTCCGCCCCAGTCACCGTCTCTCGCTCGCTATCCCAACCGGCACCGGACCTCCCTCGGTTGTCGCGGAGGATCCTGTAGACATGTTTCATATTCTTCAGCTTAGCCCTCGCCTGTTCTAGGCGATAAAGGCCAGTTCGTGCATCTCTACCCGCGTTAAGTTTTGTGCAAATCCGCGCGAGGGTCAAATCACTCCACTATTGGTTAATATAACCACCAACAATGTACTCAGCGTAGGCATAATCGATAAGCTCGTGCTCAGTCTGTCGAGTCCACACAGCACGCGGCTCGGAAGAGACATTTCGTCTACCTCCACTGCTCCCGCCACCTCTCGACATCTATTAATGTAATCGTCGGATTTATTAATATTGCATTCCAACAGTTAGAGGAGCTTAGACCATTCAAACGAATGGTCGACTTATATATATTCACTTGTGTCCTCATTAATATCTTATGCAATTTACAATATTGTTTAAATTCAATGTTTTAAGAATTGTTTAATAGATTCTAGGTGCCAACCCAATATTTAATATGATTCCACTTATATTTTACATTTTAAGACATTGAATACAGCAAAACAGTAGCTTATAGCTCCACATATGGTAGTTAAAGGCTTGTAAAAGACAATTGGCCAAAATCACGCGTAATCATCCAAACTATGTACAAAGGATTCTGACCATTGTAAATCCCTTTTTAGTTTATCACTAAATATATGTTTGAGATTAAAATGTGGTTTTCAGGTATCCGACTCTTCACTATTGTGATTCGTAATTTTAAAATTTTAAAATATTAAAATCTCATTTTTAGCTAAAAGTATGTGAATTATCATTAAATAAATCGAACGAGTTAGGTCTAATTATCATAATTTTTAGGTATATTTTTCACGTCTGGAATGTAGTCCCCCATTTTAAATTTCCTCTTATAAAGTGAACATCAATAGTTTCCCAATTGATTACACCAGAGATGTTTTTTAATTTCAAATTTGGAATTAATAAAAATTGCATATTTTTTGTTCATACAGAGCATGTTTCTTTACAAAACACAGTTCCGCAAGTTTATAAAATATCAAAAAGTTAAATAATAGCCTATATAAATTGTTTCATTGACGATGTTCTCCCTAATACAAGCACTATTACAATAATTTGAATAAATACATTTTAAAAAAGAAAATTATTCTCACTAGTACAAAAAAAAAAAAAAAAAAAAAAAAAAAATTCAGGCTCACTGCCTCTTAGTTCTAAATTCAGCATTTCACTTGCTGTCCTAATCTACCAACTGCAACATATATTTTTCGCGCGTGATCTTAAATGTCGGATTACTCTTCTTTCAATTTAGCAATTAGTTTGCTAAAAGAAGTAATACATAACAACCCAATTTCTGTTTAGACTCCACAAGACGCAATCTTCCATTTGAAATTACATTGCAGAACAAACAGAATGTACAACGTACAACAGAGCTCAAAACAAAGACAACAACACAGTTTGAACAAGGAGGCAACAGGCAAAGAAGACAACACATTACACAATGAAAAGATTGACACGGTTGTAGAGCCATTTGTAAATCTGATTGTACTGAATATACAGCTACTCATACGCTAAAACAGATCCAGTGGACGGACCTCGGGAAAGTGTTCTACTCTAACACTCGAGGGGTGTTAGAAACCCATTTATGGTGGACCAATGGATCTGTTTCTAATAATAATGCTGTAACACAAAACCGCTAATAAACACAACCATTTAATCCTAAAATTTCTCGAAAGGCCAGTTCACAGGCCTGTTCAACAGCCAAATATACCAAACTTTGCTTCCCAGTTTACACAACAGCACAACAACATAACAATAAAATCTAACGAAGACCTTAATACCACAAAGTACATACAAGTCATGCTTTTCCAGAATTTCCTTAACAATCAACAACAGTTTCATCTTTAGCAACGAACGCACAATAACAAAAAAAATCAATACAGCTAAAGACAGAGCAGACAGAGGGTAATAAACCGTAAATCAAGGCACCTTTTTCCGGGGATAGGGGACAACTTCGGAACTGGAATCCGATTCAATCAGAACACAGCAAGAGGAGGTGCAGTCCTTCCGTTTCCTAATACGAAGAGAGTAAGGCCAAACTAACGACACCGTGCAATGTGTGTGCAAAGTGTGTATGGCATTTTGCCTTTTCTTTCTGTTCCGAAGGCTGTAATGGGTGGGAGCACTAGAAGATTCACCAGAAGACATGCTTTTATACTTGGCAAAAGTATCACGGAAGAACCCTAATCCTAATAATAGGCCTAATAAAATACACAACAAGGTACATCAATTTAAAGAAACACCAGCGATTAACACGTTTTGAATCAATGAAATCACAGAAAATAGTGCATGTAGCAGAGAATCTCTGCAAAACGCAGAAAAGCAAGCATTCAAGATGAGCAGACGAGATTCGGTCAAGAATGCCGTTGGGACAATTAATTTCGCCCATAAAAGTCCATCTAAGGACCTACGACCAGATCTTCACAGACGAAAAAAAAATTCGGAGATCTGCACGCGATGATGTGGAGTACGAAAGTGGCCCAAAATCAGAATCACAGAAGAGAGATAAACAAAGTTTAGAGTAGAAATGGAAGAAAGAAGAAATGGAGGAGAAGGGGCAGTCACATCCCCTCTCTCTCTCCTCTCTCTCTCATAACGTGGTGTGGCAGGGAAAAGTGATCAGAAAGCAGTGGCTTTGGCGTGATGGGGGACTGAATTTATGTCTCCCAAACCCTACACACCACCGACTTGGGCCAAACCTCACAAACAAACATATAATGGGGTTGGCCCAACTGGTCACCGACTGGGCCAACGCCAAGCAAACATCCCCGATGTGTTCCACCGTCTTTCCTTTAATTAATCGGGTCAATTACCAGCTGGGCCAACCCCAAGCAAACATCCCCGATGTGTTCCACCGTCTTTCCTTTAATTAATCGGGTCAATTACCTTTTATCATCATCATCATCATTCTTATTGTTGTTGAATATAACCCTTTACATATCTAACACTTCAACGTACTAAATAATCTTCTATATTTTAAACTTGTCACGTGTAGTCTTAAATTTTGTAGCATATCCCAATATTTGAGACTAGGGAGTTCTTGATTACCAAATTAAACATCTCAAAATTAGTCGTAAAAATATAAAATGACGTAATAAATATAACAACTTAGTTACTGTAAAACTATCACGCAAATAGCACATAAAAATATGAAATGCATGAAAAGCAAAAATAATATTAGCTAGTGAGTTGCGAGAGGCGCGGGTATTACAAATCTTCCAACGCTTATTCCAATAGCGGCTGGAATATCGTGAAAAAAATCCAACAAACGCTGAATTATCTGTTGTAATTTTTCAGAATTCCGACGAATTCTTATTTCGTTGGAATTCTGCAAGTTTTCTTGTAGTTATCCCGTTATAAAGTATACAGTATACACAAAAAAAAAAAAAAAAAAAAAAAAAAGTAAGGGAAAATTGGTAAAAATGTCCCATAAGTTTGCCCTAATTAAGAAAATATCTTTTAAGTTTGACACTTTTTAAAAATGTCTTCTAACTTGCAAAAAAATGATAAAAATGCCCAATGACTAGCTATTGTAGGTTACCCATCATATCACCCGTAAGCTGGCTGTTTTTTAGCTTATGTGGCACTTAATTTTTTAATTTTTTTTTTTTTGTATTTTTCCTACTTAGTGACTTATATATTATGATGGTAAAGAAATAATATATATATATATATATATATATAATTAATATAATATTAAAATATAGATATAAATTATAATTATATATATATAATATTTAAAAATTCATAGTTTTAAATTCTAAATCATTTTGAATGAATCTAGATTGTAAAATATATAAAATATTCAAAATAAATTATAAAATGATTTAATATATATATATATATATATATATATATATAGATTATATGATTACTAAAAACTTTAATATTAAATTATTTTTTTTAATTTTATCTATAAATTAATTATAAAATCAGTAAAATTATTTTAGTAAATCTTAAAGTAACTTGAAAGTTTTTAAAATTAATTTATAAAAGTGAAATTAATTTTTAAAAGAGTCTTAAATCTTAAATAATATATATATAAATTATCTTAAAAATATATACTCTCTCCGTCCCGGCCTAATTGTCCTACTTGCCTTATTTGTTTGTCCCAATCTAATTGTCCTACCCCCATAAATGGCAAATTCTCCCACAATCTCCACTATCAGAATCTCCACATTAAATCTCCTCCTTTGAAAAAGTCAAAGATTTCACAAAATCTGTTTTTTATTAGTCTTTGTGCCAACCCAAGGTAGGACAATTAGCTTGGAACGGATGGAGTAATTATTATAAAACTCTAAAAACTAATTAAATTTTCCACCCTCCCCACCCTAGAACAAAGAACCCCACAACCCTCCCTCCCCACCCTCACCCCACAACCACTGTCATAACCATCATCACCACCACAAAAATTTTCACCACCACTGTATGACCAGTTCACCACCACCACAAAAAAATGGCGCTTTCTTGTTCTTCTACTAAACAACATAAATGCTCCATCAAAATCACCCTCCAATTTCCGACTGTTCGTCTGCCTCTACTGCTGCCGCGAATCATTTCAAGAAAATTTGAAATTCAAAACCACTCGGAAGTCTCAGATCTAACGTCATTTAGCGTCACCGTCATCTTGCGTCGCATCGATTCTTGCGAGGGCGGGGTTGGATTGGAGGTGGGTTTGGGGTTCATCGAGGAAGATGAACTTCCTGGTTCTTTCAATTTTTTTTTTTGATATTTTTTGTTTATTTTATTTGTAGGATTTTTAGTGAATTTATTTAAAGATATATTTAAATTAGTTTATTAAGTTAAATCAACAATAAAATTAAAATGTTTAAATTCACGTCAAAAAGAAAAATATCAAATCAGCCTATTACTGATTAGGTAATCTGCAGTAGCCGGGACATTTTATTAATGTTTTGTAAGGTAAAAGACATTTTAAAAAGTATTAAATTTAGAGGATATTTTCTTAATTAAAATAAACTTATGGTACATTTTTACCAATTTTCCATAAAAAGTAACGAACAAACTTTTTGAGGTCCATTATGACTTATGACAAATGACAATTCGCATCTCATGGAGCCCCTCAAAAATTTCAGATATGTGCCCTCGTTGCTTTTCATAACACATCGTATCACATCTACTTCTCTCCCAATGAAAAAGCATTCCTCAATTAAAACAATGGCTACCGGTGCCCGCCGGCGAGACGACCTCCTCTCTGCGGCGCCTAAGTTTTTCGAGATTATATTGGATCCCCTTGAACACACTCTGGTACGTCTTAATGCAAGCTCAGTTCAAAATTTTCATCTACCAGTTGTGTGTGTGTGTTTGAGGTTGAACAGTGTACTTATTACTCCTTCCTAACACGTGTTAATCCACAGAAAATCCCGCCTAAGTTTTGGAGAAGGTATGGACATAATCTACCCAACCGTGTCCTTCTGAAAGTTCCACGCGGATCAGCCATGGAGGTAAGCTTAGTTCGTCGTAACGGCGAGACTCTGCTCCAAAATGGATGGAAGGAATTCAAAGACCGCTACTCATTAGTCTTTGGCCACTTCTTAATCTTTAAATACAATGGAAAATCCCAATTTGACGTTATGATATACGACATGAGTGCTACAGAGATAAACTATCCGTCAGATTCTGATACAGAGCCGCAACACCATTCAACAAGCAGCAGTAGAGAAAAAGGGAAAGCAAAGATAGTTGAAGATTCTGATTCCGACATTAATGGGAGGGTCCAGCTTCAAGACTCCATTTCCGGTTTGAATTTCAACTTTAAACACAGTTATATAATTTATCTGTTAAATTGATGGATAAAATAATGTAATTCCAGATGAATCCAGGCCACGTAAGCAAAAGAAAGCATCCGAAGCCTATGAGAAGGCTAAAGCTTACGCATCGGCTCACAAATCCAGCAAACCTTTCTTCATTTCTCAAATGCGAAAATCCAATGTTTCTCGTAAAAGCAGTTTGGTAATATTTCAAACTACTTGACTCGTTACGGACGTAATCCCTCATTCTTTGATTTGATATTCGACACGTTTTACAACTGCAGAATGTGCCAAAGAAATTTGCTACTGAAAACTTGCATCATAAATGCAATAATTTGACTCTCCAGCTTAGGAATGACAATGGGAAAACATGGTCTGTGAGATGCAACATCACACACGGAGGCCGTGCCAAAATGTATGCGTTTAATCCTTTTGTGAAGGATAATGAGCTTAATGAAGGTGATGCTTGCATCTTCGAAGCAGCTCATGATTGTGTTTGGAATGTTCTTATTTTCCGAAACTGACGATTGAGATCAAATAAGGACCGTGTGTATGTTTTTGCTTTAGTACTTTATTTTGTGAACGTTGTGTGCTTGTACGTTTTTAATTAAATATATTATCTAATTGCTAACGTCGTTTCTTCAGAATGCTTGAAAATTTATCCTATGCATTTAATTGAACAGCATATTGCGTATTCTAGATATATTATCCGGTAACCATGGTGACGGTGTCATACTGTTTAATGGTCCAAATTGTGGTATATTGTGCATCTGCTAATGCATGCTCATCAGGATACAACATGCTTCCCATATTTATAATTCCTTGTTAATTAAGGAAAACCATTCTCAAAATTTTGATTGCACATGTCCCATTTATTTATTCTTCTTTTTCCCTTTTTGCCAACTGGGATTTTTTCTATGAGGAAATGGGTCTTAGTACCCATGTCATAACAAAATACCCCTATTTTACTTATTTCACTTTATACTTGACAAAATACCCTTTTATGAAGCAAACTACCCATTTTGCCCTTGATTATAAAAAAAAAAAAAAAAAAAATAGAAAAATTCATTTTAATTCGGATTTTATAATTTGAATTTTGGTGAAGTCCAAACAAAATTTTGAAATCAAATTTTAAGTCCTAATTAATTATCACAATTTAATAAATTGACCCTATAAATCAAACAATCATGCAAGATCCGATCCGAACGTAAAAATGGTATCAGAGCCCTAGGTTTATTTAAAGAAAGTCATGAGTTTATTATGTTACGTACTATCCTAACAGAGGAGACATACGAGTGAATATGAATCTGAACGAAAGTTCGAGAGAAAATACTCCACAGGGATACTTGAGTGAGAATTCAAGTAATCAAGAATATTTCCATATTTTGGAAAGACAGAAACAGGATTTCTTCGGAGAATTTATCCGAAGAGTTGAACGGACTCTTGAAAGAACCAAGGGACTCAACCAAGAGTTTCGAAAACCTTTCAAGATGCCAAGCGCTGATGAAACGAGGGAAGAAAGCAGACGAAAGACCCTTAAACAGGAAATTCCTGTTGAAGGGAATGCAGCTGAGCTCATCCATTTCGCCAGCATCCATGGAAGATTTCCCACCAAGGAAATCTGGAGAAGGAGGCCAAATCAGTCCCCATCAGATATCCAGAAACCTCACTTACATTTCTGGAAAAAATCATGAAGGGACCAAATTGGGAAGAAGTGAGCGGAGAAAAATCTAAGATTTCAGATCTTAGAGAAATCCAGAGGACGGTCCAAAGCTATGGAGAAACCATCCTCGACCAACAGAAGGAAATCCTTGATACACTCAAGGAGGTTCAAAGGAGATTGACCATCTTGGAAACAAAACCAAGTATGGCCAGGAGAAGAGAAGGTTCCCCATCCTTCGGCACAGAACCCCTATTACATCAAAAGGGGAAAACTACCGAAGTAAAGAGAGAACTGACGGATGCAGAAAAGATGATTGCTTTTCTAAACCGGAAGAATCTATCCTAATGGATAGAATAAATCTAGAGGATTTACACGACCTTGCACAGTCCTTTGCAGGATTGGGTCTTTTAGATTTAAAAATGCAAGAGAATGTATCTACGGGGCATCAACAGGTTCCCCGAAATACACCACAGAATCCGACAAATGTGGCGGAAAGTGAGGGATCCCATGACCCTCTAGCAGGCGGAAATGTACCACCAACGGGAAATTTCTCTACTGGTGCTTATTCCTTTCCAGGAGCAGAGATAAGAAGGAGATCTCCAAGACCAAACATAATGCAATCGCCTTATGGGAGATCCCAGTTGGAGCCGATACATCCATACGGAGTAGTCCTCAACTTGGATACATTAGATTTCAAGAACCGAGAACTACTCATAGATGAGTGGGCAGGAGCAATGAAGATTGCAGCAGGCACACTAGAGCTGGATAAAGAAAGCTTTATCTCACTTCTAAAGATTAGTTTAGAAGGATCTGCGAGAATTGCCTGGGAAGCTACTAATCTTGAGATAGTAGCAAATGTCTGGGCTTGCGAAGCTTTACCAGAGATCGTCGACAAGATGGCTCAGGTGCTTAAAGTAGGATTCGTTGGAGTAGGCTACTTTGAAGGAGCCGAAGACGATAAAGCCAGACGATACAGGCAAGCACTTCATAGCCTGGAGTTACGTGATATTTGTCACGTAGATGAGTTCATCAAACTCTTTACAGAGTATAGATGGAAATCAAGAATCGAGGAACGAGACGCCATTCCATTATTCTTTGCCAAGATTCCTAGTCCCTGGAGAGAAATGTTGATTAAAGAATATCAGCCACCTCTAGAGAACAACATGGATACCGTGGCAAGAAGGATGTCATTCCTCAAGACCAAGCTTGCCGAGTGGTGCTATCAAGCGGCACTCCATAAGAATTACAAGAGGATAAGGGGAATAAACAAAAGTGTTCCTCTATGCTGTGTTGACAATGATATTCCTACTATTGTGGGAGGTCAACCATTCAGGCAAAAGAAGATGAAAAAGAGAAATCATCCTTATGCCAGAGGAGATGGTAACCAGAAATCTAGGACTCCATGGAGACCTAGAAAGTTTTGGTCCAAACAAAAGGCCCGTAGTTACAAAACGGGGCAGAGGTCAGGACCAAGCCGGAGCAGAGGTTCTTCTTCAGGCTCAAATCAAATGAGCGGGGGAAGATCATCTTCAACAAGGAAAACTTTCAAAAGGGCTCATACAAGAGCTAATGAAAGTTTCAAGGATTGCAATTGCTGGACATGTGGAGCAAAAGGCCACATCTCAACGGACTGTCCAGACAATCAAAGACGAGGAATCAGAAAGTTTGAAGCAACTCCAGAAATGGAAGAGGCTGTATACTTTCAGGATCTGATTCAAGTATATCAGTTTGAAGGAATCCCTTCAGACGAAAGCATATACGAAGAAGAAGATTATAGCGAGGATGAGTCTTCAGAATCAGAATCAGACTGAAGAAGAGGACGTCTTCCGACAGGAGACGCGAGAAGATCTCTCCGGGTTCTTCTCACAAATGTCAATCTCTCATAAGACGCTTATGAAGATTAAGAGAGAAGATCCAAAACTCCAAATCTATGATGGATTTGCGGTTGGGAGATTGGACAAGACTTTGGGACATTTCCTAAAGAAAAGAAAGCATCATATCATTTACAAGGTCACGGCAGGGGAAATTGCCATCCCCATGGAATTGACAAATAATGTGATGGAGATGCAGCTAGTTCCGATGAGAGAAGTCAGAGAGGAACTAAGCAGGATGAATAGAGAGATTGCTCAGAAGATGCAATGGATCCATATCGGAGCCATAAGAATTCTGATCAAATCAACATTCAAGGAAAGAATTGATTCTCCGATTGATATTGCTATCTTCGACAAGAGAATCAAGAACTTGAGAGATGCAAGCCTGGGAGGAATCTCAGGAAATCTATATGCCGGGAAATTGGTATCCTACATCTATCCAAGGATTGCCTATAACTTGGCAGATCGCGATTTTAATAGAGTTCTAACCCTTCATCAAGATTTCAAAAACAAGGAGTTGATGAAAGAAGGGAATAGACCATACTCTATTACCTACAGTATTTCGTATGCACTGTCCAATACCCACCATTCAGAATTGTTTGTGGGAAAGGAGTTCATCGAAATACCGGATATCTTCGAGCAGGTGGCGCATGCAGTCCGTCCGGAGATTATGGAGTTACCACCTATCCATGAGATGGATATGAGGATTGAGGATCAACCTATTATGACTAGAGCAACAAGTCAAAGGTTCGAACCTAGAAGAGTTTCGTTTCATGATAGCAGAATCATGAGTCGGAGATGGGAGAAGAGACCTATCTCACAAGAGAATCTGGAGCCAGAAAAATTCACAACAAAAGGTGAATTAAAATGCCCAGAAGGATGGAGAGAGGTAGAGATAGTATTTGATATCGCTCAGAAGGATAACATGTTTCCTTGTGATGTCCTATATTATCTACAACAACCTTCATTAGGAAGATTTGAAGGACTTCTCCAACTAGGAGAAAACGAGTTAATAATCCAAGGAATAGAGGACGAGAAAGTGGACGTCTTATTCTTGGATTGGAGTTTCTCGAGGGACACAAACCTTGGGAAAGACAGCCAGATAGGGTGGTCTTTACAGTGGCTCATAGAAAATATCAGGTTCTATGACGTTCTGTGAAGAAAGCAGCACGCTATTAATGGCAACTAGTCCATTCTCGATATACATCTCTATAGGGATGTTATATGAAGAATATCGAGCGGAATATTTCGCAGCCTACATCGACTCAGGCGCAGGAATATGCACAGCAAAGCAAGAAATCTTTCCTACAGGAGTAGGAGAGGATCTACCAGCTATTGCAGGAAGAGATTTCTCTAAGAGGGTTCTTGTCCTCAAACGAGGAATTAAGCAAGCGGAAATAATGATTGGCGGAGCCGGAGATACCCCATGGTACAAAGTCAAGACTCCACCAATTTATTTCCATGATACGGGAGCTGATATTCTGTTAGGAAACAACTTCCTACAGACATTCAAGCGGTTCACACAAGAGAATGAAACAAGAAAGCTTATCTTCACAACCCTATGTGATCATACGATTATTGTTCAGAGATTAAGGGAGGCATTTCATCTAAAGATGCCCATTAATTTTCGCAGCAAGCGTGGTGATGAAGGAAAACTAAGTCACCCAAAAATGAAGGATCAACGAAGATATGGAGATGCACTCCTTCAATATCGAGCTGAAACATTAGGCGGAGATAAGGATGAGAGAATGTCAAGAGAGACAATCCAATTCCTCAAAGCGTCTATGGAAACAAGTCCACAACTTGATATCACATTGAAGAACAAATATCTTTGGAGGATGTCAAGAAAAGGATCAAGAGGAATTTCAATGAAGATCCTCTAGCATGGTGGGACAAGAATGAACTCAAAGCAACTTTGAAGGTGAAAACTGGAAAAGAAAATGAGTTTGTTCGGTACAAACCAATCCTTATGAATCAGGCAGATCGTGAGGATATGAAGAAAATTCTTAAGGAACATCTGGACCTTAAGTTGATTTCAGACGGAATCTCTCCATACAGTAGCCCAGGATTTCTGGTGAGAAACCATGGAGAAATGAAGTGAGGAAAGCCAAGATTGGTGATCAATTACAAAGGGATCAACAATATCTTGGAATTCGACGGATATTATATTCCGAGTAGAGAGCACTTGGTAAACTGCATCAAGAATGCCAAGGTATTCTCTAAATTTGATTGTAAATCTGGTTTCTATCAGATTAAGATGGAAGAGGCCAGCAAGAAGTATACGATGTTTTCCACACCACAAGGACATTATATCTGGAACGTGATGCCAATGGGATTAGCGAATGCCCCCCAGATATATCAAAGGAAGATGGATAATCTGTTCAAGGATTATTTTAATTTCATGTTCGTATATGTCGATGATATCCTCATCGCTTCAAAGAATATGAAGGAACACATCAAACATCTGGAGATCTTTTCAGAAGTTTGTCATAAGGAAGGATTAGTGCTATCAGAAAAGAAAGCAGTAATCGCCACTAGACAGATCGAGTTCCTTGGGATCGAGATCGATGAGTCTGGAATCATCCTTCAAAAACATATAGTAGAGAAGGTGCAGGGATTTCCAGAGGACCTCAAAGACAAGAAGCAACTTCAAAGTTTTCTTGGAGTTGTCAATTTTGCCGGGATGTTATTAAAAACTTGGCAAAATACAGGAAGGTGTTTAGCCCATTGTTAAAGAAAGATGCAGATTTCAAATGGGAAAAAGAGCACCAGGAATCAGTATTACAACTTAAAGAGATCTGTAAAGATCTTCCAAAGCTTGCAATACCAAACGATGATGAAGAATTGGTACTCTATACAGATGCCAGTGATCATTGGTGGGCAGCAGTATTAACCAAAGCTACCCCGAATGGAGAAGTGCCATGCCGATACTGCAGCGGTCTCTTTGGAGAAAACGAAGCAGCAAGATGGCATATCAATGAGAAGGAATTCTTTGCAGTGCGAAAGGCTTTCAGAAAATGGCCATTATTCCTACTGCCTAAGAAATTCATTCTTAAAATTGATAACACGAGTGTTAAAGCTTTCTTAACAAAAAATATTGAATCTAAACCTGAGAAAGCTAGATTACTTAGATGGCAAGCTGATTGTCAATACTTCGATTATGAGGTTGTCATTATAAAGTCTCATGAGAATGTTCTTGCAGACTTTTTAACGAGAGATGGAGTCCAGTGAAGCCAACTCCATCCTAACAGGATACAGGCATCTCCAGGAACGCTTGGAGGAGCTTGACAAGAGGATCAACGATTTGGATATTCAAGCCAAAGTCGCGGGTCGAGTACAACAAGAGGACTTGTTAAAAGTCCACAGCGCGATGAAGGCTACCAGACTGGCAAGTAGTTGCCTTTGGGACAGCCTGATTATTCCTATCCGACGGGAAGCCTCCTCAGGGAAGCAAAAAGTCGAGTTTCGGGAACGGGCCCCTAACCCGGTCGCTACAGATTCAAGTACTGTGAGCACGAGTTCTAAGTTGGATCCCTATACGGATCTAACCGAAGAAGCAATTGAGCAGACGGAGGTTAATCCTCCTGATGTTTCAAGCCAACCCATCACCTCTGGGGTAAAAGAGGGAGAGATCAATCTTAGGCCAATGGCTGGTACCTCTAAGATTGATATTAACGAGCTTAAAGTTTCTCCTTTTCAGGTTTACCAAAGAACATGGGAGAAAATTCTCACAGGAGCTGGAGTTAACCCAGCAAGATGCCAGATTGATAGATCTGGTAAATATCCAAGAATGTGGACGAACCCCGGAGCCAGTCCACAAGAAGTAAAAGAATGGTATGATTTCGGAGCTCTAGCTTCGGTTTATACTGTCGCACCAGGTTTTCCGGAAATCTCAAAACTTCCGGGATGGATTTTTAATGCTGTGTTCGAAACATGGGAAAATAACAACCATCTCGAACGAGGAGATATTCTGGAGCTAAAGTTTACATCAGCGGCTCCAGAACCATACAAGAATGGGTCTTATCCAGCGTTCCATTTCATTAAGCTGCAAAGACCTGATCCCAGGCAGGCCAACAAAAACATGTCTGCCCAAGATCACAAGATTCCTTTAGTATCAACCTTTACGGAGGATGATATTACCACGAGGAGAGCATGGGGCATATGGGTTTGTCTCATGGAGATGAGAAAGATTAAAGGGAGTTTCAAAGTCTTCCACAAGACGGCGAATGGATCTCTCTTGATCAACACCATGACATCCAAAACTTCTCCATATGCGGAGAATATCTTTGAGCAGAAAAGAGAGATGTTATGGAAAAACGAGCTGCCGGCAAGTTCAGAGACCGCCCGGAAATATTGCAATATGGCACATAACGGACGGTGGACAAGTCGGATTTGTTCCAGGTGCCCGGAACAAGAAAAGGCACTGTTTGGGCAAGCTTTCCCTGTCATCAATGACAAAGGAAAGAGGAACGAGAAGGAGCCATTGCGAAAGCAGAAGATGCCAAGGGGACCACCCAGAAAAAATTAAAAAAGGGGTCCCCTACAAACAGCAATAAGATGAGTCACGAGAATTGCATCCACCCAAAACGACAAAAGGTGGAAGCACTCACTGCAGAATAATTGAAGGCTGCATGTGAAGCAAGGGTCCACAACATGTGAACCATGTGAAGAAGGGACCACATGCATGTGAACAAGATGTTGCATCCAGAAAATTTGAAGAGCCAATCAAAGGCTTACAGCTGGATGCAATAATTCAAGGATAGAGGTCTTGAACCTCTATAAATACAGGGTAGAAGGAAGCAGAAGGCATCGACCATTCCCCTCTGTTTTCTTACAACAAAATAAACATTGTAATAGTTAGTTTCCAGTCTTTCCATTCTAGTTTGCGAGTGTATGTATAAGAAGAGTGTAGCTACCATGAGTAGCTAAACAGGTCGTCTCCTCCCAAAAGGAGATGTACTAATGTAATAATATTTTCATGATTTCTTAATAAAAGTTGGGCTTTTGTTCATCATCTTCCAAAGTTTTATTTCTGTTCATTAACCAAGGAGAATACCGTACGCCTCGAGGTAGAAAACGAATCGAGGCTGTGCTGGTTGCTGTTGAAGGAATCTACGTCTGGAACCATAGGTTGCGATCGAGTGGTTGGGCTGTGAGGAGCAGTTCGTAAAAACCGGTGGATACGACCCGACGGCAATTCGGTCAAAAAGGTACGAAACTTGGTTTATGTTTCAAGAATTTAATTGACGGAAGCATGATGGGCCTGATATGGTCGTAATGGACTATTTCCATAATACTAAAGATTAATTTTGCATGAGAAAATTAATTTTGGGGTTAATTTATAATTAAGAAAATATAGGACGGAAATTTATTTGAAATATTATTTGGACAAAACCAAAAGGATAAAATATAAGGACTGAATTGAAATAAAAGAATGCTCGCTAGTTTTATCAGAATAATGAAGAGCATTTTTTAACAAAAGGACAAAAAGGGCAAGTTGGTCATTTTGGGGCATATTATCAAGAAAAAAGTCAACTAAGTAAAAAAGAGGGTTGGCACTATCTGACAAGGGCATTATACCTTGTCTCCCTTTTTTCTATTCCAAGGGGCCCTTTTTCTACAATTTCAATAATTTGTTCCACTTTTAGCAGGTATCACACTGAATCAAGGTCTACAAGATGAATTTTATTTGGATATTTTTTGTGTTGTATTTTGTATAGCTTGTGTTATGTCGTTAGTTGTCCCACATCGGATGGGTATTTTGTACTACCTCCGTTCCAACTCAACATGCTTACTTGCCATTTTGGTTTGTTCCACCTTAATCTGTCAACCCCATAAATGGCAAATTTCTCTCACAATCTCCACCCTCAAAATCTCCAGTCTCAATCTCCACCTTTAAAAAAGTCAAAGTAACACAAAATCTGTTTTTTCTTAACCTCCGTGCCCGGTCAACCTAGGCAAGTTAAGCCGGGATGGAGGGAGTAATTATTCATGTACCGGTTGTATATTGATATCTTAATAATATTATCACAAAATATTTCTCTATATTTAGTTCTGAGTATTGTTATCTCTTGTGGTTGTTCTCTTTGATAATTTGATGTGAATAATGTTTTTTTGAATGGGACTCTTCCAAACGAGGTTTATATGTCTCAACCCCCGGAGTTTTCTGACAAAAATTACCCCACCTATGTCTGTAAGCTTCAGAAATCAATATATATATGGCTTGAAGCAGGCTCTTCAAACGTGGTATAATGCTCTCCACTCGTTTTTAGCTCGTATTGGTTTCTCATGCCAAAAAAGATGAGTCACTTTTTTTCACAACTATGGTGGTTTTGTTGCCTACCTTCTTGTTTATTTGGATGATCTTATTCTCAGTGGAAAATAACACGAATTTTTTACTCGGGTAGTTCGTGATCTTGGCTCCCAATTTTCCATCAAAGATCTAGGCTCTCTCTCGTATTTTTTGGGTATTGAAGTTCTTCAAACTCCTGAGTATTGTTTTCTCTCTCAAAGAAAATATGTAGTCGATCTTCAGGCTCGTTACAACATGCTTGATGCTAAGCCTGTTCAGACACCTTTTGCAACTTCTGGTTCTTTAACACTAATTGATGGGTCACCACTAGCTAATGTTTCTCTCTATCGTCAGGTTCTTGGCAGTCTACAGTATTTGCACTTCAATAGACCCGATATTTCCTATGTTGCCAACAAACTTTGCCAGTTCATGCATGCTGCTACCACTACTCACTGCGGAGCGGTTAAAAGACTTCTCTGCTACCTTAATGGCCCTCGTGATCTTGGCCTTCGTGTTCATTCAAACTCACTTCTCTCTCTTCACTGCTTCACGGATGTTGATTGGGCTGGCAACAGTGACGATTAAACCTCTATAGGGGCATACAATGTTTTTCTTGGTGCTAATCATATTTCGTGGTCCTCCAAGAAACAACGTTCGGTGGTACGTTTTTCTACAAAATTTGAATATTGTTCTATTGATTTCGCTGTTGTTGAGCTCCAGTGGACTCGCTTTATACTTCGTGAGTTAGGTGTTTCCACTTTCACTACTCCCACCATCTATTGTGATCATATTGGTGCCACCTACTTGTTCTCCAACCCCGTCTTCCACTCTCGCATGAAGTACATTGCGATTGACTTCCACTTCATTCAAGATCTAGTAAAAAAATAAAATATTTAGTGTAATTTTAATTATTTTATTTTACTTTGCTTTGCTTTATCTCTCTCTCTTCTCTCTTCTTCCCCAATACAACGCCATTGCAGCAGACAGCGATAGTGCTCGCCACCCCCAACGTCTTCTTTTGTACTAAGAAATCCAAAATCGCTGAAGGATTCCGGTATGTTTCTACAGATTCAGTTCCGATCTAACCTCAACGAGTAGAGATGAGGGGGTTTGAGAGATATGAGACTCGTGGGCTGATAGTGATGAAAGATTGGGATTTGATAGTGCAGACGTTTCCTTTAGCGTGAGTTATTTGATAGTGTGAGTTGTTTCCCTTAGTCCAACATATAATGAGAGATTTGAGATTCGTGAGCTTGACAATGGCGGGAGGGATTGTGACGATGAGATTGTGATTTTAAGAAAGGTTAAGGATTCGAGGTAAGGAACATTGGCAACGGCGGGCGAAACTTGGCCAGAGACGGTGGAGAAGAGGTGGACGTCGTTGATCTTGTTGGTTTTCCGAAGATTGTTAGTGGTGTTAGCGGGGAAGAAGAAAGAGAAAAGAAAAGGAGAGAGTAAAATTATGATCAATTAATTTATTAATTACATTTTATTTTAATTTTTTTTTTTTACTTTAATGACGTGACCTATCTAACTGGTCAACCAATTATATGTATGTACCTTCGTCGGAAACTCCCGAAGTTTTTTAGGCCATGCCAGCAACTCCGGCAAAATTTATGACCTCCGGCGAAATTTATTTGATCATATTACAGACATCTTAACTAAACCTCTCTCCACTCAATTCTTTGATCGGTTACGTGACAAGTTAAACATTGTTCCTCTAACCTCGCAAGAATTGCAAGGGGATGTTAGCTTAGATGTTATTCCAAGTCAGCAATACAAACCAGTCAGCGTGCCAAGTCATTCAAGATTAGCAAAGAAAGAAGAAGACAAATGTGGTCAATAAAATACAACTGCATTAATTGTCTCAGAATTCTGTCCACTGTGTAATGTACATCAGTGCGCCATTTTGGTACAATAGTTATTAGCATTGTCTGTAGTGTAACCGTTGTGATGTTTAGCTTGTAGCTAGGGTTTCAGCTGATGTGTATATAAAGAGATCAATGTAACAGTGATCAATCAATCATTGAGAAGAAGCAAAAATAGTTAAAACCGCAGTCTACTTTTCATGCCTTTAATGGCTCTCTTTCATGCTTTTGTTCAATTTCTTGCAGTGACCAAAATTTCTTGCTTGCACTATTCTTAGCAGGTAATCAGTAGGACTGTGTTGGGTGGAGGAAGTTGAGGTACTGTAACCTGGGGGAAATAAAGTGAAAAGTGAAGGCTGGTTAAATAAATATGGGTGTTTGATTTTGTTGGTTGGAGATTGAGTTGTGGTTTATTTTTGGTGTAAAATGTGATGTAATGTGTGTAAATATACAGCAACCCCAGAGGAAACATGACCCGATTGGTTCAATCCTCTATGAATTGGACCAAGTGATATGTAAACACGTCCTAGATGTTTGGCTTATGTTTCATTTTCCTTTTGTTAAGATCTAGCACTTAAAATTAATTTCAAATTGATTCGGCATAATAAATCCTATTAACAGTTATAAAATTTGAAAAATAGTAAAAAAAGACAAATATATTTGAATTAAGAAAATTTTATTAAAATAAAATAGTTAGTGCTTTTCCTTAAAGCAAAAGTCAATTATTTGGAAAATGACACTTTCAATTAAACATATTATTTTATTCCTTATTTTTTAGCATATATTTGTTTCCCATAATTTTATTTTTTTTAAAAGTATTATTTTCTAAAAAAGTATCACTTTTTTTTGCGTAAAAAATATCAATTATTTAAAAAATGACACTTCGAGTTCAAAAAAATTATCTCTGCAAAAAACCTATTTTTTTCCTAAGAAAGTATCATTTTTATATATCGTTTCACCTAATATAGAATTACAAGTTTTTGTGACTAAGATCATTCGATAAAACCAAAAACTTTGTATTCACTTTCATAATTTCCTTGATGAATGAAAATTTGAAAATCTAACACATATATCTCGAATTCTATGAAGTAAATTCACTACACATTATTTTTCCCCAATTCTGAAGCTCGGCACCTACCGCCACGTGGATGCACATTAAATTACATAGTTTAGCATTTACTTGAGACCCCTTATTCTATCACCTTCTGTTGTCTTTAAAAGTTCAAGTCATTTTTTCTCTTTAAAAGTTCAAGTCATTTTTTCGTTTTTCTCCCTGCTTCGACATAGCCGACTTAACCTTAGACGATGTTTATTGATATCCTTTTACAACTCAACTTATAAATAATATATTTATTCATCTCATCCACATACACAACCTACTCCACAATTCCATCCCAATCTTTTTATACTTTATCAACAAACCAATTCAATCTAACATTTTAATAAAATAGTAATTTCCCTCATCCACACACAACCTATTTCCCACCAATCCAATATTTTGTATATTATTTTAGGAGCTTTCTTTAATATATTTAAAAGATATAAAAAATAAATAAAATAATATTTATTATTTAATTCTGCAATTATAATAAGGAGATTTTTACCATTACGCTTAAAATTACAATAGTTGGAATACGAAATTGAAAAAATGAATTAATTCGAAATATGTCAATATTAGGCTCTATTTATAGAGAAAAAAGGTATTCTGACAATTTAAAGCAAAAATTACATGTTGTATTTATCATCTAAATTATATCCACAAATGAATTTAATATAAGTGGAGATGACTTAGGTTGTGGTGTAGGTTGGTCAACCATCCTAAGCCACAATCGGTTGTGACAATTCATTTCATTCTTTTTTTTTTTCCCCCAATTTTTTGTCTTCTTCCCATGACCCAAGCGTAGGGTTTATCCATGGTCTTACCCTTCTCTTTTCTTCCTCTCCCTCTTCTTTCCCCTTTTGTGTTTATGCAAGTTTCTTACTTCAGTGGAAGCGAGGGCTACCCTTCGTGGACTTCTCAACATTCTAGGGTTTGTTCGGTTATTCCGTTCCTCGCTATATCTTTCTATTCCGATCTGATTCCCTGCCCTTCACATGGCCGAAGCTCTTGAAGGCTGTACTCTAATCTATCCATATTATTATTCGAATCAGAAGCTATTCTGGTCAATTCTTTTATCCACCTAGTTGTTTATAGGTCCGTCACTCTTTGTGGTAAAATCCTGGCCCCTCTAAGTTTCACGATCAAATAATTAGAAGAGGTATTTTTGCCATTATGGCTGTTGTCTGGATCGTAATAAAATTTGTTGGCCGAGACAATATCTTCCTATTCAGCTCTGATCAGAGGTTGATCTTCAAAAGGTCTTGGATGGAGCATCATATCTTGGTTATTCGATCAGTACTTGGTGATACTCATAAGAGTAATTGGAATTCAGACTCTCCCCATTTTGGATACATGTTCATGGCCTCCCCATAGGATTACTGAGTTTTAACATGGCGAGAATAACTTGCAATAAAATCGGTTAAGTGCCAATTATGATAGGGATGGTGATCTAATTGGTGCTTTTCTTCGAGTTCAGCTCGGCACTTCGACTCCACTACATGAAATTGTTACTAGCTCGCACAAAGGAAACCTATAAGATGTTATTTGCAATATGAGTTCCTTTCGAGTTTCTACTATTTTTGTGGGCTCATAGGCAACATTGATAGAGATTCCACCAGAAAACATTATGCTGCCAACCAAAATCTATCTGCCTTCCATTTGATACATGGCTTCGTGCCACTCCGTACCCCTCGCCTTTCTCAGATCTAAGGAAATCACCCCCAAATCCAAAATCTACCTGTAAATCCCCTCTTAAATCATCATGTCACCATCATCACCTAATCCCTTGCCTACCAATCACCCTTCACACGATTGTGGAACATCTCTTTTCTAACACCCCCATATCTCATGCTGATGGTTCTCCAAACCCATCAAATAAATTCCTCGTCCCGGTCCCTATCGCCATAACTTGCCGACCCATAAAATAACCCGTAAGTTCAAGCATACCTAGTAAAAAATTATGTCAACCACCTCTAAGCCACAGGCAGAATCAACTCCACACGCTTTTTCCAAATTATCCACATTATCCCCACCCTCTTCTAAATGCAAACTACCTGTTACAGATTCGCATGGCCAAGATTCTAATGTTTCGGCTAAGAAAGGCCAAATTCCAGACATTTTTTATCTTGATCTAATCCCTTTTGAATCTCTTCAATGTATGGTTTCATTGTTGGAGGTTGCCGGTGTTGACCAACCCTGCCGGTCTTAGTGAATATTGTTGGTCCCAAGTGGTAAAGGTTTACAGGGGAGGGATGAATAAACGTCTAACTCAATTTTCTCTTTTTCAAATACTTTGAGCGTAAGTATGTTGCTTTCTACAAGAAAATGGTTCTTACAGTGAAGCTGGTATAGAAAGCTTACTTAAGTAGCAGGCACAAAGCAGACTAGCTAGAAGTAACCTACAGTAAGCGACGCCTAATAGAGTTTTACGTACAACGGAATATGCTTAAACATTTTCTCACAAATCTATGCGGTAGATTAGTAATATGCCATCAACAATAATAAAAGCAAGGGTTAATTACAACAACCCCACCAAACTATCAGCGTTTTTGCACATAAACCACCAAACTTTGTTTTGTGGCACTGATACATATAAACTAAACGAGTTTTGGAAAATAACCACCAAACTTATTCTTCGATCATTTTTGTCAGAATTTCGCATGTGACTTGTGCAATGCAAACATTTAAGGGGGGGGTTTTTTTTTTCCACACATGTTTTTTAGTAGATAGAGGAGCTACCCATCTTCAATAATGGAGGTTCTAGATATTGGGGGAGATAATCGTTGGTGATTTAAAGGAATTATTAGGGAAAATGATTAAAAAATAAGTTTAGTGGTTTATCTGTCAAATCCCGTATAGTTTATATGTATCGGTGCCACAAAACAAAGTTTAGTGATTTATGTGCGAAAATACTGATAGTTTGGTGGGGTTTATGTAATTAACCCTAAAAGCAATATAAAACTAGACACAGTGTTTATACTGGTTTGAAAGTGAGGGTAATCCTTCTACGTCACTCTTCTCTTACACAGTAGGACACTAAGAAGTTCACACACAATACAACTTAGCTACTCCATAGTCCAAGTCCAACTTAGCTCCTTACAATAGTTTTTCCCTATCTTCGGAAGGCTACTTCTCTATTGTACACATGTTCCTCAAAACGCAAGTTAGCTTTGACTCCCGGATTCAAACGAAGACTCCCCTTTCCAATAACCTTCGGGAGATTGGTTTAATGAAAGTTTTTCTTCAACTTCTGGTAGCAGCCTCTAAACTTGAATACAGTTGAGATGTGGGCAAGCTTCCTGTTTTGAGAAAGATTAGGACCAAAGTAAAGCTTGAGAGCTAGCTTGACCTTGAGAGTGGTTGCATATTTTGATCTTCACTAGATTGCTTGATGCTCCCTATTTTGTTCTTGTATACTTTGCATAAACAATGGAATAATTATCAGATTGTATGCTTTGAAGCTTTGAATAAGAATGATGAGTGTTTAATGCTAAGTAATCTTGAATGCTTGAGTTTTGGTTGCCTATACTTCGTCCTCCATCTCCTTTTATTATAGCAGTTAGGATTCCTTTTCGTTGAAAGAGAGAGATATAATCTCGTTGACATGTAATGGTTCTTGTACGAGAAAGAGCAGTTTGTCCTTTCTTGCAAAAAGTAGGTCAGAGTAGTTGCGGCTTGGTATCAGTGTCCAGTGTTAGTTTTGCTTTTTTTCACGTGATGTATCCCTACACTATTGGATAGTCAGTACAAGGTTATAAAATTGTCTCCACTGACTATATATTTGAATTTGAATATTCTCCCATTTGACCTTGACTTGCACACTGTTGACATGACTCCTGCTTGCTGGTTGTACCTTCCTTGCTGCAAGCAATGTTGTATGTTGGATGTGCATATGTAACCTTACTACTTGCTCATTGCAGTCTCTTTCATTGCTGCAATAGCGAACTTGTTGCTATAAGTAACTCTGACGATCTTGTTCCTTGCTTGCTGTGACTTCTGCCTAAGTAGAACTAACCCTATCTATTACAAATATTTATAGAATTTTTAGGGACACTAGTTCCTACCTTACAGGAGTTTTTTTCTATCATCAACACTAAACATAAATTTCCTAACAATTTTCCCCTTTTAGTGATGTCAAAACTCAATGTAAAAACTAAAAAGTAGTTAAAGTACAAAACAAGAAACTATTAGAATAAACATTTAATCATCAAAAGGTGCTAAAAAATGCAACATGCATAAGATTACGAGCTGTAATCATTTGGCTGGAACAATAATTGTTTCATTAGATAAGCCTGTCTATTAAAGTTACAGTAAGCATACGCCAAAAAAAAAATAAAAAAAAAAAAATCTTACATTCAGAGTCATAGACAAGAAAAATTATCCAACACAGTTCACCCTCTTTCCTTCCTCCAATGACACTTTGTGAAGTGTTGCATGGCATGTTTTTGCCTCTGTATCTTGCTCTATCTTCATCTCTCAGATCCCTATTCCTTCTGGATCTATCAAGATCGTTTTAAGTGTACCTCCCCATTCGTTGTACATCTTCTGTTTGAAGTTCCTATACTCAAGCTGCACCTCAGGAGTAAGATCTTCCATTAGCCACCATTCAACCGAAAGGGGAGATCTTGTATCTTTCCCACTTCAAGCCTTTAAGCTCAATCTAGAATGGAAGTACTCTTGTGTGTAATTGATCTCCATATCTCTTTAGCTTGATTTTGGTGGAAACTTTGACATTTTTGTTTGCTCCATCGCTCAGTAGGTACTCGAAGTATCTGAGAACTTCAACCAACCTCCAACGATCAATTTCCTGCTTTCATAAATACAAATTTCATCTAGTTGCTCATATGTGCAGTCACACAACACACATTCTTCATGCTTAGAGAAGATTGATAAGTTGGAGGGGCATCTTGCTTTCTTTCGCTTGAAGTGGCAATAGGCTACTTTCTATGATCAGGGGGATCATGGACTATCCCTATAGCAAGATAGATCTCGTGGAGTTCAACTTCTTCCTTTCCAAGGATATTACGCACTCTCTCGTCTGACTCCTATAAATATCTTTCCAGTTCTTGTTGTTTGCGAGTTCTCCATCGATGTGCTCGCGCTATAGATTTTTGTTCCAGTCTCCTTTGAGCAGCAATGATCAACTCCTATTGTTCCCTTTCCTCTTTTTTAGCACGCCTTCCCTTCGCCTCTTTTTTCCCCATTTTTTATATCATCAAGATTGATCCTAATATGTGTTTCTAATATGTGCAAAATACCGACCAAAATTAAATTGTCCTGAGCTCTCTCTTGCCTCAGTAGGGAGAATTCATCCTGCAGGGACTTCAATCCGTCCTTCTTCTCTTTCAACCTGTCTTTTATGATGGATGTGAGGCTAGTAACTTGTCCATTTTTATCGCTATTAAAGTTCTTAACAAGCCTCCATCCATTCTCTCTCAATACATGTTTCGTTAAACTAATTGGTACTTGAGGTCTCTCATGCTCTTGGGCACCAAGGATACTGCTTCGCACACAACTCCAAGACCCTTGAGTACCCCATAAGTGTCATTACTTATTGTTGTTTGCAGCTGATGTACCAATAACTACATTGCTTGCAGCGTGCGATCAAAACTTTTTAGCACTTCCTTCATAGCAGCAGTGGTTGGCAGATTTAACTCTTCATTGGAGTGCCTAATTCCAGCAGGAGTTTCATTATCACGCTCAAGAGACTTTGCTGCTCGTCTCTTTTATGTTTTGGCTTCTGTCTGTGCTGTATTAGAAAGTTGCCTTAGACGCTTCTATGAAAGGAATTCTTCAGGAGATGATTGGTTACCACCGCGAATATCCATATCTTATCAAAATTGTCAGTTGGGGTTACCTGTATTGGAGCTGGTGGTCTCCTTATCTCTTCTACGTTTGATGTACTAGCTATAGCTTCTTTTGTTGCTTCATGAGTTTTACAAGATGCTCACCATCATAATTGACCTTCTCATGTTGCTGTGTGAACTTAACTAATTGCTATTCCCCCTCAACTGGTCATGCCTGCTAGACAGTAGATTGAGTAGGCAACTTAATTTCTACTCTAACACTTCCTTCAATTTCTTTTGGTTGAGCCCTTGCATCTTATGCTGATCCTACATCAGTACATATAGCATATGCTTGCTCCGTAGCCAAATTTCCTCCTGTAGCCTACGTAGCTACTTCATATTCCAAGCTTGCTTCAGTACAAGAGTTGCATCAGCCTTCTCCTTCGTTGCCTCTTCCGCTTCTTGTTCTGCAGTTAGAGCCCGCATCCTTTCTACCATATCCTCCTAGTAGCTGGGGCGTTGTCGCTTGGCCTGACCGAACTATCATCAACAACTTGATTATTTTCCACATCCTCAATGTCTAACAGATAGTCTTCCTCCTCATCTACATCACTTTCGGAAGGGGTATCATTGTAATTGTTCATATTTATGTTGTTCACCTGCCTGTAAGTCTGGAGCATCTTCAAGTGTGAGGTGATGTTCAATTTCATCAAGTGAGCCTATACTTTGTAATATGGTGTGTTGGGAATGTGGAACCGGGGTTAGGGAGTGGAGAACCGGCGGTTTAAACCGGGTTTTATCGTTAAGAAGATAGACTGGTCATGAGCAAACTGGGTTCGAGTTAGGTGGTGTAACTTTCGTTTGTGACGAAGCAGTTGCAGTTAGTGATGAAGCAAAACTGTCACATTTGTCCTGTAGCTCAGCGTAACTTCTTGCAGTTATAACTTCCTATCCAGTTGCATTCGAGCTTCAATCCATATATCATTGTAAAGCTCTCATTGATGAGAAGACAACTTCGTAGCATTATCTCCTGTACTTTAGATTAGAGAGAGTATTTAGAGATAGAGTGTTCGTGCCCTAATTTGCGTTCAGAATTGGGCATTTCATTTCTTGAGCTAATTCTCTGTAATTGATTAAAGTTCTTAGTGGATTGAGGTGTGCCTTGCCTCCGTGGACGTAGTTCATCTTGAACGAACCACGTTAAAACTGTGTTTGATTCATTTCTATTTCCTGTTCTGCGTAAGCTCAATTCGGCCACAATTCTAGCCGAACTGTGAGTGTGAATTCAGAGTGTTTTTTCTTCGTACGATTTCCAGATTCTTTGGAGTTGTGTGTTCTTGAGTTGTTTTCACTAACAAGTTGCACCGTCTGTGGGAAACCGACTCTCACAGCTTGAAGAAGGGAAGGAATGGCTGGTATGAAGATGGACTTTGAGAAGTTTACAGGGAGAAATGACTTCACACTATGAAAGATCAAGATGAATGCAGTTTTGGTTCACAATGGCCTTGATCTTGCTTTGATACCTCTTGATTCTTGGGAAGAAAGTGAGAAACCCAAGTTTGTATCAGTGGATAAGAAAGCCCTCAGTCTTATCTTTCTGTGTTTGGGTGATAAACCGCTAAGAGAGGTCTCAAGATGCAAGAGTTCCTTAGAAGCATGGAAGAGGTTGGAAGAGTTGTATCAATCTAAGTCAGTTTCCAACAAGCTGTTCTTAAAGCAGAAGATGTTGGCCTTCAAGATCACTGAAGATAAGGTAATTTCTGATCAACTTGATGAGTTTATTAAGATGGTTGAGGAATTGGAAGACCTGGATGTGAAAGTGGAGGAGGATGATAAAGCATTGATGGTGTTAAACATTCTTCCAAAATCCATGGAAAGTTTTAAGGATGCCTTGATGTATGGGAGAGATGAGCAGCTATCTTATGATGGGATAGTGAAGGCTCTGAGGTCTAAATACTTCCAGACTCAAGATGATAAAGGCATGGTGCAATCTGGAGAAGGTTTGAATGTTAAATTCAAGAAACCTTGGCAAGGGAAGAAGGGACATAATTCTAAGGACTTCAAAGCAGGAGATCCTAATCCAAAGAAGGGAAGTGAATGGGTTGAGAAGAGGAAATGCTTCAAGTGCAAGCAGCCTGGTCACTTGAAGAAGGATTGTCCTAAAAGAAACAAGAAAGGTGGAAACCAAGAGGCAGAAGCTGCTACCATTGACCTTCAAGAAGATCCTCCAGAGGTATTGAATGTTACTGAATCAAGAATGGTGAAGGAATGGGTCTTGGACACAGGCTGCTCCTTTCATATGTGTCCACACCAGTCATGGTTTGATGAATTGAAGAGAGAAGATGGTGGAAATGTTCTCCTGGGCAATGACCAATCATGCAAGGTCAAAGGAATTGGATCAGTGAGCATAAGAATGTTTGATGGTGTGGTCAGAATCATCTCTAATGTAAGATATGTTCCTGGCCTTAAAAGAAATCTTCTATCTCTTGGTTCTTTGGTAACTAGTGGTTGTCAGTTTAGCTCAGTGGATGGCTTCTTGCATATCACTAAACATGGTAAAGTGGTGATTAAAGGTAGACAACATAATGGGTTGTTTATCTTGATTGGTTCACCTGTTGTTGGGAGTGTTGATATGGTCTTGAGCAGTTTTGAGCTTGTTAAATGGCACAAGAGGCTTGGACACATAGGAGAGAAAGGGTTGAAGGAATTGTCAAGAAGTGGTGTAATTGGAAACATGGGAAATCAAAACCTGGAGTTTTGTGATCAGTGTGCTTTGGGCAAGTCCAAGAAGCTGCCCTATGGAAAGGGAGTTCACACAACTCAAGAGCCATTAGATTACGTCCACTCTGACATATGGGGTCCTGTAAGGACAGAGACTCATGGTGGAGCAAGGTATTTCATGTCTTTGATTGATGATTACAGTAGAAAGGTGTGGATCATGTTGATGAAGAATAAGAGTGATGCTTTTCCTGGAAAATGTCAAAGGGAAGAAGCTGAAGCACCTTAGGACTGATAATGGATTGGAATACCTCTCTACTGAGTTCACAAACTTCTGCAAAGAAAGAGGAATCAAGAGACATAGGACTGTCCCAATGAATCCTCAACAGAATGGGGTTGCTGAGAGGCTTAATAGGACTCTTCTTGAAAGAGTAAGGTGTATGCTGTTGGACGCTGGGTTGCCAAAGCTATTTTGGGGTGAAACCATTGCTACAGCATGTTATCTCATTAACAGGTCACCCTCATCAGTGATTGGGTTCAAAACACCTGAAGAGGTGTGGAGTGGACAGAAACCAAGTTATGAAGGTTTAAGGGTGTTTGGTTGTCTTGCTTTTGTCCATGTCAAGCAAGACAAGTTAGATGCAAGAGCTCTAAGATGTGTATTTCTTGGATATCCAGATGGAATAAAGGGCTACAGATTGTGGTGTCTAGAGAAGGGAAATCAGAAGATAATCACAAGTAGAGATGTAAAGTTTAATGAGAATGTGATGGCTTATACTTCAACAGGCTCTAAGGAAGAACTTGATGGTGCTAAAGAGACTGAAGAGATACCAATTCAGGTGGAGCATCCTGCTGAAGATGATCACACATCTCAACAACAAGAGAATGTACAAGATAGTGATTCATCATCTGAAGAAGAAGAACAAGCTGGACCTTCACAAAATGTGAGAGAATATAGCATTGGAAGGGACAGACCTAGAAGAACAATCAATAGACCTGACTTCTATGGTCAAGCAGGGAGTGTTTATTATGCCTTGAGTGTTGCTGAAGACCTGGAATCACAAGAGCCTAGTAGTTTTAAAGAAGCACTAGATTGTGAAGAAGGTGAACACTGGATTCAGGCAATGATTGAAGAGATGGAATCCCTGGAAAAGAATGAGACCTGGACATTGGTGGATAAACCAAAAGGTCAGAAACTTGTGAGTTCTAAATGGATATACAAAAACAAGTTAGAGAGCGCAGGATCCAAACAAGTGAGGTTTAAAGCAAGATTGGTGGCTAGGGGCTTTACACAAAGGGAAGGGATTGATTTTAATGAAGTATTCTCTCCAGTAGTAAAGCACTGCTCAATCAGGTTGCTTTTATCAAAGGTTACTCAAGAGGACATGGAACTACAACAACTAGATGTAAAGACAACATTCTTACATGGAGAACTCATTGAGAAAATATATATGAAACAGTCAGAAGGCTTTGTTGTTCCTGAACAAGAAGACAAAGTTTGTTTGCTGAAGAAGTCACTGTATGGACTCAAACAAAGTCCAAGACAGTGGAATAAGAGGTTCAATGACTTCATGATCAGTGTTGGCTTTGTAAGAAGTCTTTATGATAGTTGTGTTTACTTCAACAGGTGTTCAAAGCAAGATAAAGTCTTCCTTCTTTTGTATGTGGATGATATGCTGATTGCCAGCAAGAACAAGAAGAGTGTACAATGGCTGAAGGACAGACTTAACACTGAATTTGACATGAAAGATCTTGGAGATGCCAAGAAGATTTTGGGCATGGACATTCTGAGGAAAAGAGAAGCTGGAGTTCTTTGGTTATCTCAAAGGCAATATCTACAGAAGGTTTTGGAGAGGTTCCACATGCATGAATCAAAACCTCTCTCCACCCCAGTTAATCTGCAGAAGAAACTAACCAAAGAACAATGCCCAAAGACTGAAGAGGAGGTCATACATATGAGCAATATTCCTTATGCAAGTGGAGTTGGAAGTCTCATGTATGGAATGATTTGTAGTAGGCCTGACTTGGCCTATGCTGTTTCTGTAGTGAGCAGGTTCATGTCAAATCCAGGTGTTGAACATTGGGAAGCTTTGAAGCATGTGATGAGGTATTTGAAGGGTTCAGTGAACTTGTCACTGAAGTTTGAGAAGAGAGTGAATGGAAGCACTGTTGCATTGGAGGGGTTTGCTGATTCTGATTTTGCAGCAAACATAGACACTAGGAAATCTATTTCTGGATTTGTGTTCACCTTATTTGGAACAGTCATCAGCTGGAGAAGTGTACAACAATCAGTTGTAGCACTTTCAACCACAGAAGCAGAATATATCTCTCTCACTGAAGCCATCAAAGAAGCAATCTGGCTTAAAGGAATTTTGAGAGATTTGGACATCAAGCAAAAGTCTGTGGTGATTTACTGTGATAATCAGAGTGCTCTACACCTTGTGAAACACCAAGCATTTCATGAAAGGTCAAAGCACATTGATGTTAGGTTGCATTTTGCTAGGGATATCATTGATTCTGGTTCCGTGGAAGTGAAGAAGGTACACACATTGCATAACCCTACTGATTTTCTTACTAAGGGTGTACCTGGGAACAAAGTGGAGCATTGCTCGAGCTTGCTGCAGCTTGAGCAATGTCATGAAGAGCATTGACAGACAAGGCAGTGATGAGGCAGGAAGAGGCACACATGATTCATTGAGGTGGAGATTTGTGAGGTGATGTTCAATTTCATCAAGTGAGCCTATACTTTGTAATATGGTGTGTTGGGAATGTGGAACCGGGGTTAGGGAGTGGAGAACCGGCGGTTTAAACCGAGTTTTATCGTTAAGAAGACAGACTGGTCATGAGCAAACCGGGTTCGAGTTAGGTGGTGTAACTGCCGTTTGTGACGAAGCAGTTGCAGTTAGTGACGAAGCAAAACTGCCACATTTGTCCTGTAGCTCAGCGTAACTTCTTGCAGTTATAACTTCCTATCCAGTTGCATTCGAGCTTCAATCCATATATCATTGTAAAGCTCTCATTGAGGAGAAGACAACTTCGTAGCATTATCTCCTGTACTTTAGATTAGAGAGAGTGTTTAGAGATAGAGTGTTCGTGCCCTAATTTGCGTTCAGAATTGGGCATTTCATTTCTTGAGCTAATTCTCTGTAATTGATTGAAGTTCTTAGTGGATTGAGGTGTGCCTTGCCTCCGTGGACGTAGTTCATCTTGAACGAACCACGTTGAAACTGTGTTTGATTCATTTCTATTTCCTGTTCTGCGTAAGCTCAATTCGGCCACAATTCTGGCCGAACTGTGGGTGTGAATTCAGAGTGTTTTTTCTTCGTACGATTTCCAGATTCTTTGGAGTTGTGTGTTCTTGAGTTGTTTTCACTAACATCAAGTATGACAACCTCAGTAGCAATATGAACAGATCTTCTGCAGGTGGTGTTGCAACTTTAGCAAGGTTACTGGATGTTTGAAGTTTTTCCTCATTTACTTCAGTTGCCTACTGATGTGAACTAGTCTCCATATCTTTCACTACTTCTGAGATCCCACCTTGTGTACTTCCTGGCACCTGTACACTTGGTGTGTGAGAGATGGGCACTGCCTTGTCAACTTCAATCTCTCCTACAGTCGGTTTATCAACGATTTGTGAAGTGCTTATTGCCTTGTTTACTACCACTTCATCAATAACTGATTCATTGGCGATTGCAGCATCCGCCTCAACTACTTGTTATGCGGTTTCAGTAGCTTCATGGGCATCCTGAGAGGTTGTTGTTTCCTTGTCTACTGCGTCCTCCCATACAACAGATTCATTGAAATTCGCTGCCTAGCTCTGAAAATAGAGGATAGTGGAACTTGATCTTCCTAAGAGCTTTCTCCAACAGTTGGTTGTACTACTGCAGAAGTGTCAACAGGTTGTTGAGACGAGCTTCTTGGTCCCTTTACCACTTGAACCTCGTGCCTCCGATGAGCTTCCATTTTGGTGTGCCTGATTACTTGGCGAGCCACCTTGTCACTTTTAGTTTCATCTTCACCATCGGAGTCACTATCGTTAATTGGGCGTTTGTGGGAAGCCTTCTTCTTTAAGCAAACCCTTCTTTTCGCCCCACTGCGATCTCCAAACTCCTTGAAGGTCAAATTAGCAATGTCTTTACATTGTGCCCAAGTGGTGACCCAATCTTCTTCCTCACCTCAATTATCCCAGTTTAAGATGAAAGCATACAACCTTACCCTATTGGAACGCCATCTGTAGTATCGTTCCAATTCCTCCTCCAGCAGCTCCTCAATGTGCTTATCTTCTTATTGTTGCTGGGGAAAGGTGGCGTTATGTTCGGCAACAAGTCTTAGTTAATTTCCTATTGCACATGTTTCATCCCCTACTTCATGAGGTCCGACCGCTGCTTGTGAAGTGTGTTGGGGACTGCTTACTAGGTTTTCTACTTGAACTAGCGTCTCTCTAGCCTGAATCAAAGCAGCTGTTGCTTCTTCTTCTTCTTGGTTTGCAGAAGTAGCAAGAGGTAGGTTATGGCTGAGAGACAGCATAGAGAGAACAACATATGGATCAAGAAATGATACATCTTACTCCTGCATTACATGGAACGACTCACGATCAGGAGATAGTGATCATGGTGGTGAGGTTGTTGTTGCGGGCTCATAAAAAAGTTGCCTGAAAGTGCTGGACTTGAGGTGGGTTTTCACCAGTCACCTTGGTTTCTTCTTTAAAGGCTCTTCTTCGGCACTGTTTTCCGTCTCTTTCTCTCTTGAGATGGCACCAGAAGAAACGATAGATTCCTTTATAGGTTTCAATCGTTGAGATCTCTTCTTGGAAGGGGATTTTAGAACCATCATATTTTCCTTCCCAACAGGAGCAGTGGGGGCATAGGAGACCCTTCCCTCCTCTTCGTCCCTTCGCTTGGTACCTTCTTGCTATTAGCTATCCACTTGCTCTTTCCAAGTTCCACATTGCCAACAATCCCAACACCGAATGCTATAGAACATAGTTGAGCATGATTCCCTAGCTTTTGCGGCCCTTCGTCTTCGTGATCTCCTCCACCAGACGAGTGAAGAGGAACAATGGCTAGTTCAATGTCTCATCTTTCCACAGAGCGATCGTTATACATAATTTGGGACTGGTGCACTTATCATAACTCCCAGTTTGGACTCTATACTTTGACTACATATATCGTGCAGAAACTCAAACTCGGGAATGAAAGTGACCTTCGTGCAGGATTCATGCACATTTACTGCCTGCTACTCATCTGTGAACACCTTCCAGCATTCAAGCAGTATATCTCCACCAAAGATCTTCATTTCTATTGGAGTCAATTCGTTCTCTGTCACAGAATAGATCTTGGCGATTGCTGAATGAATCATCTCAACAATACTCCTCCCAATGATGCATATAATGGTAGTTGGTTTACCCTTGAAGTTGCAAGTGATCCTTGGAGCTTTGTAGGACTCCTCTACCAGTTCCTTGGAATATCTTCGTGTGTGGGCACCGAGAAAAAAATTCAGATAATTCACAGACAATTTTGGCGATATTGCCTCGATCAACTGAGATCCTCTATTTTCTTCCGTTTTTGCTCCTACTTATTCGTTTCTTCTCCAAATTTCATACAAATGCCCTTTTGGCATAAATTTACCTATTTTGCTCCAAAACACTCACAAACACATTAATAAGCTCAATATGATGAATATTACATATTTCGACCAAATATACATGCAAATGTCATAAAATATATCTAAAACGACCTGATACACGTGGTCGTGCACACACTTTTAGGTAAATTTAAGTGTCTTTTCATGAGCTTTTGTGTGCATATCCATTTGTATTTATTGCGTTTATTTCATATTGGGCAGTTTGACGTGTTTAGTTCGTTTTCATGTCAAAATAGGTGGATTAAGGCCGAAAAAACAGGTTTCGACGATCTCAAATTGACAATTCGGACACAAGGGAAAAAGAAAACAAGGAAAAAAATCGGACCTTGCCTGAGTTGCTTGAGCCACGTTCGCGGCTCGAGCCATGGCCGAGGCTGACTAACCCACGGTCGTGGTGAATTATTCAGAAGATGGCCAAATTTCACTCAACTAGACCGTGGCCGAGGAAATATCTAGTCATGCCTGTGGCAGACCAAAGCCCACGACCACAACCAGGATTAGCCGCGCCCGCGGAAAAAGGTTCAGAAGAGGGGAATCAAGCCTAACCAGATTGCGGCCGAGGCAAAGTCTGGGCCAGGGCCGCCGCCACAAATTGGGCCCAAACCGTTGTTCTTCACCATGCCCATGGCCAGTTATGTGCCACGGCCGCGGCGCGGCCCCCTATTTTAAAAACCCAAACACGTTTTTGCCTAACTTGGTACCAACACTTTCTCCTCTATATATATAACCTCCAATTCGAAAATGACCTATCTTGGAACACATTTTCAGCCACTTTTGAGCCACCATCAACCTTAGGGAGCAAGGAATTGGAAGTGGGTTGAAGATCAAGATAATCAACTCAACCTTTTGGTTCATTCTATTTTATTTTCATGTCTTCTTTGATTTTTACTTGTCTTATCTTTGTAAAATTTAATATGGGTGGCTAGCACCCTTTGAATTCAGCCTTGATCAATGTGGAACCTTAAGTCGAAGACATTTATGTGATTATTGCGGTTAATATTATCGATTGGATTGTGTATTTAAGTGTTTTATGTTATTTGCTGTTATGGAGTCACATTTATGAATTGATTATTGAATTGATCACCCTTTAGGAGATTTATGAATATGTTGCTAGTACTCGGGGTTGCTATCCATAATTGTAGTGCTTTCAACTCATTTGTAGCAAACAATGAATGTTCATTGGTGATAACATAAAGTTCGACCACTAAAACCGAGCTTGCAAGTTTCATGTCGTATTTATCTCGTTGTCTTAGTGCCTAATGCATTTGATTATTGAATCTAAGAGAGCTTCTTCGAAGATTTGGTTAAATCTTAACTAAGATTAAGAGATAACAAGGCTATTAGAGCTTGTTAATAGTCTTGAGATAAGGGCTTGAATCGCAATTAATCGGGCATTAAAAATAGTTGCATAAATTATCTAAGACCAAGGGGAAGCATGATCAAGGGTGAATCATTTTTATGACTTGAAAACCGAAAACGCTAAAAATCTATTCTAGTGTTTTGATTATTTGCCTACTTGATTCTAGCACTAAATGCTTTCAATTTCATTTAATTGCTTTTATTTGTTACTAGTAGTTTGTTAGTTGATCATCAAACCCCCCCCCCCCCCTCCCCCAACCTTTATTGCTTTCTTATGTTGTCTAAATTTCTATATATTTAAATCGAATTGCTTGATATTAAAATCAGAATTAATCGGCCGTTCTCTATGGGATCGACCCTTGCTTGCCGCTCTACTTAGTAGGGTAGTTTGTGAGGTTAAGTGTTGTTAATACAATACGATATATACTAATTTGGTATGTGTATTGGACGCGTGTTACCAAATTTTGGTGTCGTTGCCGGGGAACGGTGTTGATTAGTGTTGTTTTTAGTGTTCAAGCATTATTTTTAGTTTTAAAGATAGTTGTTTATTTGTTAGTGATCTTGATACTTGCTATAATTTTCTTGCTTGTTGCATATAAGTGGGTGTTCACGCGCTCACAAGGAGAGAGAGGGCTATTATTTGAACCGGATATTGGTGAGCGTGAGCGAGTTTTGAGGAGATGAGCCCGGTTATTTGGGCAAATCAGTGGAGAATTTGAAGGATTAAATCTTGCACCTAAAGAAGAATCGAGGGAAGAAATGGAGAATGAAAGGGTACCCAAGAGGACCATGAAGGAGTTAGCAAACACGGGGGTCACACACCAACCCATATTTATTACCTTCCCCGAGTTTGAACAGGATACTATTTTTGAGTTGAAGTCGAGCCTTATACACTTGCTACCATATTTCCATTGTCTTTCGGGAAATGATCCACATAAGCATCTCAAGGAGTTTCATATTGTATGTTCAAGTATGAAGCCTACAAAGGTGATGCAGGAGAAAATTAAGTTAAGGGCATTCCCCTTTTCTTTGAAAGATCTAGCCAAAGATTGGCTATACTACCTTCCGCCGGCTTCCATTACAACGCGGGAACAAATGGAGAGACAATTCCTTGAGAAGCACTCTCCGGCCTCTCGGGCCACAAGTATTCAGAAGCAAATCAGTGGTATTTGACAATGCCAAGGAGAGACACTATATGATTATTGGGAAAGTTTTATAAGTTAGTTGCTAGTTGCCCACAACACCAGATCATGGATCAACTTCTTATAAAGTACTTCTATGAAGGCATGTCCCTGACTGACCGGAACATAATCGACTCGGCAAGTGGAGGAGCATTGGTTGACAAGACTCCAACAGCTGCTCGTTCGTTAATTACCAAGATGGCTGCAAATACACAACAATTTAGGTTTCGTGAGCCAACAAAGACGGTTAGGGAGGTACATGATTCGACCATTGATGAGAAGCTAGAGCAACTTACTAACTTGGTCAAGAAGGTGACCTTGGGTAACACTCAAGTCCCTAAGCCGTGTAGGATTTGCCAAACCACCGACCATAATACCGACGCATGCCCAATCTTAGATGAAGAGATTGGAGCTCATGCAAATGCCGTTGGTAGCTTAAATGGGAGAAGGAGGTATGATCCTTATTCTCAAAGTTACAACCTTGGGTGGAGAGATCATCCAAACTTTAGGTATGGTAACACTAGGTGGCTAAAAAAGTGAACAAGGTGGGCAAAACCGAGCCCCTTACCCTAGGGGGATGTATTAGAAGAAGCAGCCCATAGAATCGTCATCTTCAGAGCCATCATTGGCAGACATTGTGAAGAGCTTGGCCACTAGTAAAATCCAATTTCAGAAAGAGTCACAATTGAGATTTCAAAGTCTCGAGACACAAGTCAGTCAAATTGCCTCTTCAGTGTCTCGATTGGAAAATGCACAGAGTGGTAAGCTTCCTGCACAGCCGAAGATCTCGAAAAATATTAGTGCGATCACCCTAAGGAGTAGGGTGGTGCTTGAAGAGCCTAACAAGCCCGGGCATCACTTTGGAGGTGAAGAGAAATTTGGAAATGAGGGAAAATTTACTAAAGAATAGGTCACGCCCGAGTCGCAAAAGGGCCTCGACCGTGGCCAACTTGAGCATTTCGAAGCCTCATTGGAAGAATTACCATGGCCGAGGCATCTGATGCCTCGACCGTGATGAAAACATCGTCTGCGGCCACTGACTGCTGCGCCCACGACCTCCTTCAACAAGAAATATGGCAACATTCTGGAGCATTCACCACGGCCGCGGCCTTTGATGCCTCGATCGCGGCCCCTGAAAAGCCAAAGACTCCACAATTCGATTCCTATTCCTATTCCTATTCCACCACTTTCCTTCCCAAGTCAAATCAAGATGGTGGTGGATAGAAATAAGGATCGGAAAAATTGTTGAGGTATTCCGGAAGGTGGAGATCAACATCCCATTAATCGAAATTGTGAAGCAGATTCCTTGTTATGATAAATTCTTGAAAGATTTATGCACCGACAAGAGAAGGCTTAAGGGGAAAGAGAAAGTGCTCATGGGTGAAAGCGTATCGGTAATTTTTCAGAAGAAACTTCCACATAAATGCAAGGATCCAGGGATGTTTGTAATCCCATGTAAAATCGGCAACTGTAGGATCTAACGAGCTATGCTCGATTTGGGGAAATCGATCAACGTGATGCCTCGATCAATATTTTATAGTTTGAATCTGGGACCGTTGAAAGACACAAGGGTGGTCATTCAACTAGCAAACTGCAGCACCTCATTTCCGGATGGGGTAGTTGAAGATGTGTTTCGAAGTGGACAATCTTGTGTTCCCAGGCGACTTTTACTTATTAGATATGCAAGGTGATGCGTCTAACTCCACACTAATTTTATTGGGAAGATCGTTTTTGAACACTTCCCAATCTAAAATTGATGTACGTGAGAGAATTCTCACGATGGAGTTCAACGGCCAAGTTGTAAAATTTAACATATTCGAGTCAATGAAATTCCCAGAAGATGTGCATAGTGTCTTTTCTATTGATATCATTAACCCTATGGTAGAGGAAGTTCTTAAGTGTTTATTGTAGGGATCCGGATGCTATTGAACTTGCAAACAACTTAGAAGAAGTGGAACCTTGGGAGGCTAATGGAGAGTTAGTGGAAACAGTGGCTCAATTACACCCTCCCAAGTAATTACGCAGAAATACGATCCAAAGTTCATCCCTCTTTCGGATATACATGAGAAGACACTCCCTTCCACCATCAAGGCTCCTAGCCTCGAACTCAAGTCTCTTCCGGGCCACTTGAAGTATGCTTACCTAGGAACGAATGAGACATTACTGGTGATCATCTCATCCAAGTTGTCTCCAAACCAAGAAGCATCCTTGATAGAGGTCCTTAGAGAACACAAGGAAGCAATTGGTTGGATTATTGGCGACATCAAAGGCATTAGTCCATCTCTTCGTACGCACCGCATTCTACTTGAGGAGGATTCAAAACCAAGTCGGGAACCACAAAGGAGACTTAACCTACCTATGATGGAGGTGGTGAAGATGGAAGTCATCAAGCTACTCGATGTTGGGATTATCTATCCTATATCGGATAGCAAGTATGTGAGCCCAACACAAATCGTGCCCAAAAAGTCGGGAGTGACGGTAGTGGAGAACAAAGATGGGGAATTGGTTCCCGCCCGTTTGCAAACCGGGTGGAGGGTGTACATAGATTACCGCAAGTTGAACGCCATGACCCGCAAAGATCACTTCCCCTTGCCATTCATTGACCAAATGCTAGAAATATTGGCCAAACATTAACTTTATTGCTCCTTAGATGGATACTCTGGGTATTTCCAAGTAGCTATTGCACCCGAAGACCAAGAAAAGACCACATTTACATATCCCTTTGGCACTTTTGCATGGAGAAGGATGCCATCTGGGCTACGCAACGCCCTGGCCACTTTTCAAAGGTGCATGGTGAGTATCTTTTCTGAATATGTTGGCATATTATTGAGCTCTTCATGGACGATTTTAGCGTGTATGGTGAGTCTTTTGAAAAATGTCTTGATAATCATGTTAAAATCTTGAAAAGGTGCATGGAAACGAATCTTGTATTGAATTGGGAAAACTGTCATTTTATGGTTGAACAAGGCATTGTTCTTGGGCATATCATTTCATCAAAGGGCATTGAAGTTGATAAATCTAAAGTTGATCTTATTACTGCCTTAGCTTACCCCACAACTGTGCGGGAAGTGCGATCATTTCTTGGCCATGCAGGTTTCTACAGGCAATTTATCAAGGATTTCACAAAGATCTCAGCCCCTCTTGTGTAGGCTATTGCAAAAGAATGTCGAATATGAGATGTCGACTGATTGCAAGATCGCCTTTGGTCAATTGAAAGAGGCCCTTACATCACCTCCCATTATCCAACCACCGGATTGGACACTACCGTTCGAGATAATGTGCGACGCTAGTGACTATGTATTAGGTGCTATTTTGGGGCAACGGAAAGGAAAAGCGGCTCATGTGATCTACTATGCTTCAAGGACCCTAAATTCGGCACAAGCAAACTATACTACCACAGAAAAAGAACTTTTGGCTATAGTTTTTGCTTTAGAAAAGTTTAGATCATACTTTATTAGTACTAAGATTATCATTTTTTCTGACCATGCAAGTCTTCGATTTCCATAATCAAAGAAGGAGCCTAAACCAAGACTCATAAGATGGATTTTGCTACTTCAAGATTTTGATTTGGAAATCAAGGATAAGAAAGGGAAGGAGAATTCGGTGGCTGACCACTTGAGCCGATTGATACAAGTGGAGAACGAAATGCATTTGAAGGAGAGCTTCCCAGATGAGCAGTTATTCATGACATCAGATTTGAGTACCCCCATGGTATGCCAATTTGGCAAATTACTTGGTGAGAGGAGTATACTCCGGTAGGATGAGTAAAGCCCAAAGGGATAGATTGAAAAGTGAGGCGAAATACTATTTTTGGGATGATCCTTATTTGTGGAAACATGGGTCAGCTCAAGTGATACGAAGGTGCATTCCGGAAATAGAGGTTCAATTAATACATGCTTTCTATCACTCCTTCGCATGTGGAGGACACTTTGGTCCAAAGAGGACAGCGCACAAGGTTTTTGAAAGTGGGTTCTTTTGGCCAACCTTATTCAAGGACGCCTACATTTTTCGCAAATCATGTGACAACTATCAAAGGACAGGGAACATCTCACAGAGGAATCAAATGCCCCAACATCCAATAATGGTGTGTGAAATTTTCGACATTTGGGGCATGGATTTCATTGGCCCGTTCTCATCTTTTTATAGGAATCTTTATATCCTGTTGGCGGTGGACTACGGGACAAAATTGGTGGAAGCAAAGGCTACTCGTACGAATGATTCAAGGGTTGTTCCTAACTTCGTCAAGTCCAACATATTTTCAAGATTTGGAATCTTGAGAGCCATCATTAGTGATAGGGGTACACACTTTTTCAACCGAACCATCGAAGAACTTTTCAAAACGTACTCAGTTTTGCATAAAGTGTCTACTCCATATCATCCACAAACGAATAGGCTAGCCGAGACTTCGAATCGAGAGATCAAATTAGTGCTAGAGGAAATCGTTTAACCGAACCGGAAGGACTGGAGTTTGAGACTCGATGATGTATTATGGGCATACCGAACTGCCTACAAAACTTCGATAGGTATGTCCTAGTATCGCCTTGTTTATGGAAAATCGTGCCATCTTACGGTTGAACTTGAGCACAAGGCCTATTGGGCCATCCGGAGATGTAACATGAGCTTAGATAAGGCGTGTGTGTACCGTAAACTTCAACTCCAAGAGCTAGAAGAGATTCAGAATGAGGCTTTCGAAAATGCTTTGATATATAAGGAGAAAACCAAGGCCTTCCATGAAGCAAGAATCTCCTAGAAAAATTTCGTTGTTGGAGAGAAGGTACTTTTGTACCACTCGAGGTTGTAACTGTTTCCCCGGAAGCTTCGTTCGAGGTGGATTGAACCATTCATTGTCAAGAAGGTATTTTCACACAGGGCCATTGTGATAGAAAGTGGTAAAACGGGTGAGGTTTTTAAGGTGAATGGGCATTTGCTCAAGCCGTACTTCGAAAGCTGTCAAGACAATCCTGGTGAGGAGGAACGAGTAGAAGACCCACCACTGAGCTAAACGAGAATCTGTCGAGCCAACGACGTTAAACAAAGGTGCTTGTCGGGAGGCAACCCGACGATTACTTGTTTTGCATTTTGAATTCGTAGTTTAGTAGTAGTTGTACTATTATCATAGTGTTTTGAATTGTTTTGTTTAAATGTGTGAGGTATCAAACAAGCCATTCAAAGAGATAGTGTGAAATAGGGGTGAAGGAGTCCAAAATGGAGGAATTACACTGGAGACATCACCACGGCTGAGGTCTAATACGCCTCGCCTGCGGGGCTCCAACGAAGAAGAAAATGATAACAATCTAGACGAAATACCATGGCCGTGGTGTTCATACCACGCTCGAGGTACGTTCATGCCATGCCCGTGGTGAAGATGATCAGAAATGCTCAGAATCCACTGGAAAAAATGCCACGGCCACGGTCACGGTCAAATGAGCCACGCCCGTGGTGGACCTCATGCCTCACCCGCGGAAAATCCACGCCTCGCCTGTGGCCAAAGAAGTGAAAAAATACCAAGTTCACTGGATAAATTACCACGGCCGCGGTAATAGCATACCCCGACCTACTTAAGCCTCGCCCGTGGTGTTCCCACTTGAAATCCCTTAGCCGCGGTAGTTCCATGGCGCACCCGCGGTGCTCGAAACTACACACCACGACCTCGACACTTATATCTCCACGGTCACGGCATTTCTCCAGGTATAAATACCTGACGCGGGCGAGGAGGTCATAAACTTCCCCCCTCTCGTGATTTTCGTGCAGCAGCAACACACACATACACCAGTTCCACCATTTTTCCTCAATCAAAATCATTCAAACTCACATTATCACTCACCCACATCACCACACACACTTCTATCTGAGAAATTTCGAATTTGGAGCAAATTTGGAGTCGGGTCGAAAAAGGGCGCGAAAAAGTAAATTTAAAATTTTTCGATTAAATCTGACCGATAAGTACGGCTATCCCTATCTCTTAGTTTTTTATTACTTATTATGGAATTTTTGTTAGATTGGGGATGAATTTTGTATTAGAATAGCTATTATGTTGATGTTGGTTAAACACGAACCTAGTGTTGTGATTTTTTGCCAATATTGATTTGTTTTGTGCATTCTAAGACTCAAATTGTTGTGATAGCTCTAGTATTTTACATGTTGATTGTTGTGTGATGATGATTAGGGTGAGACTCTTTAAGTTTGGGGATGAAATTGGTTATGGCATATCACCGAACACATGGCATGCATTTCCTTATTGATATTCTTTTGTAGCTTGTTTTGACATGCTCAATTCGAAGGTCGATTGGTTGAAATTGTGGTGAAAACTAGACAATTTTAGACTCTTTTTTCGTAGAAAGGAAATTTGACCTTTTTTTTTTTTTTTAATTATTGATCAATTTTAGTTGCAATAGGATAGTAATTGTGAATGTTTGACATATATGCAAATTGTGTCAAGTTGATTGAATTATCCATTTTGTAAGTTCATTCATTAAGTACTTATTGATTGAATGTAAGTAATTGGTATAATGAACTTGATTTTTATTGGATTTTTCGATTGAACTTGATTTGTTTATTGGTGATGAAGCTTGACACTAGTTGCGCAATGATTGATTAGTTTTGTCAAACTCAGAATTTAATGTGTGTGATTGTTCTTTATAAGTCAAATGGGAACATCCAAGAAACCTACTGGCAAAAGTGCCACCATAAGCAAAGGCACAACAAGTATAAGCAAGGGCAAGGGCAAGGGCAAGGGCAATTTGGTGAGTCGGGAACCTATTCAAGAAGAACCGAAGATTGAAATTCTGGAGGTTCCAATGCCCACAGGGCCGACAACGGATAGCCGGCACTTCAACATAGCGTTGGAAGACCCGGATCACCAAAACAGATTTGCTAGACTGATAAAGCGCCAAATAGCCGCAACCCGCTACTTCAAAGCTGAGTGCTTATCTGCCATGGGGATCAAGGACAACATAGACGAGCTTTTGAGAGCATCGGGCCTTATTACACTGTTAACTCCACGGCCCAAATATCAAAGATTTTTACCTAAATTCTTTAGCACGCTCTCAATCCGAGCCAATTCCAAAAAATGTGGTAACAGAACCCACAACATTTCGTTCCACCTGATGAACGAAAAGAAGACACTCAGGATATCGGAGTTGAGGCGGCTTTATAGGTTCAAGGAAGACCCTCCACCACAGACATAGAGAAGATCGATGAGTTCAACGTCGGGCAGTTTTGGGGGCGAATCACTATTGTCCCTGGCTTGGTTGAACCGCAAGCTTTTGATTCAGAGAGCTAAAAAACGAGCTGGATTAGAAGTCCAGTCGTAAAAGTCTTGCAAAGGCTCCTGGCATTGGCACTGTTTGGGAGGAAGGAGACGGGTGCAACAAGGATCTCTGAGCTCAGTATCCTATGGTCCATCCTCAATAGGACCGATAGAGGATACAAGGAGGTTCTGGTTGAGTCTTTCAAGATAACGGTGAAGGAACTGATAGCGAGAGAAGGAAAAAGCCAAAGTAGTACGATCCGATCTTCAACGGGGTTCTTATCACGCCTATTTTAGAGCACTCTGGCGTCCCATTGATCGACTTCAAGGCTGTGTCAGAGTCGTTCCTCCTGGGTTGAGAGGATTTAGCCAACATGAGGGTTGCTGCTTTGGGGCAGCAAGACGGAGTCCCTGTCCCTACGTGATCCAAAATGTAGGGCCAATGCTACATCTCTCCAACCCAGACCTCACCTCCATCAGGGACCTCAAATCCACGGACAACCTGGCCTTGAGCTCAGATGCACACCGGGCAGCCTCGAGGGAACCAAGTGCCCTTGAGTTCTGGAAATACCAGAGAGGCCAGGTATCATAAACCTGCAGCAGAAGGGGCTGGTCCTACAGGCGAGGGTGAGAGCAGTGGTCATTCAAGAAAGAGGCCGGTATCAGCTGTTCAGTCCCACACAGAATTTCAACAACAGGTTGATGAGAGATTGAGCACAATGGTGGCAGACATCAGGGAGAGCAAGGCAGACATCAAGGAGATAAAGCCGAATCAAAACAAGCTCCTCGATGCACTCAACAGCATACTAGCATGTTTTGGTAGTCAAAGTTCTCGATCTCCATGACCCTCCAAATCGTTGTGAGTGGGAGCACCAAGAATATCTTTCCTCTTCTTCAAAAACTTATTTTTCAACCAAGTTTGGGGAGAGAGTGGGGGTAGGATGTTCTTGGCCGCTCCAATTTTTAATTCTCTCGTGCTTCATTTCCATATTTTATTGCCTTTTGAATATTTAGGCTTGTGTGCCCCTTTTGATTAGCTTGTACTTTGGATTCACTGTGTGTGTGCCGTTTTGTGACTTTTACTTGTGTAGTTTTATTGGACGATTTGTTAGGACGTTGTTGATTGATTGGCCTGTGTGGCACCTTCTACTGTCTTATCTGATTGGTTTAGTTACTTTGGGCTTTGCCATGTTTATATGTTGAATTTTTGGTACTTACACGCATAGGAATAATAATTTTGGTAGTTTTTAGTTAAAATTTGGGATTGATGGTGCTAATAAATTGGTTAAGTTTTGTTTAAGCACCAATTCGTATCCCTTTCTTTCCATAAACCTTGGTTTTCAACCAAGTTTGGGAAGGGGGTGGTAGGTGTACGAATTGGCCGCTTGTAAAAAGTTGAATGAACCGTGTAAGAATGAGAAATATGGCAAACGGTTAATGATGACAAATTTTTTTATCAAAATTTAAAATTTGGCTCATGGTAGAGCATGATAGGCTTTGAGATGAAATTGAGGTTACATTCAAAACTTTTTGATCAAATTTTTGCCTAGTGAGTTTTTGAGCCTTAAAAGATACTCCCATCTTTGGAGTAATTCAAACTTTCTTTCGGTATGAAATTCATTGAGTGCATCTAATCGTCTCTAGAACTTGCCTTGATTCTCTATTTTAAATGAGTTGGTGCATTGTGTGACATCGAAAATGATCTTAGGCAATTCTTGACTTGAGCTTATTTCTAAACTTGAAAATACACCTCTTTTCACCAAAAGTTTGAAAATTGCCCCTAGTTAAACCCTTTATCTTTTAGCCTCTCGTTTGATAGACCAACTCTACAAGCCGAAGCCCTTTCAATTAGCCTTTGAACCTAATTGGACTACATGAGTATGAGGGAGGCGGTTGGAAGGTAGTCAGGTAATTTTTGGGGTCAATTCGCGTAGACTAGTGGATATATATTGAAGGGTGAAGGGAAATCTACACAAATAGGCAAGAAGCGAGAACATTAGTCTTCTCTAATGTTTGTAAATATTTGTTATAAAAAAAATGAGTCAAAAATCGAAAAAAAGTAAAAAAAGCAGAAAACAAAGGAAAGAGTTGGTTGTATACACTTAGTTGTTGCTTTGGATTTGGAGAGACTAGTAATATAAAAGCTTTCTGACCGATGTCCTCAAAGTTAAAAAATTCAAAAGAAAACACAACCAAGGGTGAATTGGAAAAGAAGCATTTAGGTTGTGAGTTTGTAGTAAGATGAAGAAGCCGTATTCTAGGATCGGTTTGATTGGAAAGTGAGAGAGTGAGGTAGAGTGATTGTTGTTTGAGGGGTAGATGAGAGTAGCTAACTCATTTAGTCCATTTTATAGTCACTTTTACCCAAAATTATCCCACCTTACCCCAAACCAACATTACAACCCTTTTAAAGACCTTTTTGATTCCTTGTCACACATGTCGGGTATACGTAGAAGTTTAGATGATTGGCAAGCCTATGATAGGCATTTTATGCATCTCAATGTAAGCTTATACACTACCTATTCGACAACTTGAGAGTTGAGAGATACACTCACCCTGTAAGGATCTCAAGTTGAGAGTGTCAAGTCTTGAAAGTAGTTGATATGGTTCTATCTCATATGCTCACTCTTATCATGATTGCCTAACTTTTGAAAAATTCTGCTGAAACCTAATTCGCCACTTAAATCTGCTCTAACATGTGTCCTTCTTCCTTTTCTTTATTTGTTCGGGACAAACAAAGGTCCAAGTTTGGGGAGATTTAATACATGTGATCGTGCACGCACTTTTAGGTCAATTTAAGTGTCTTTTCACGGGCTTTTGTGTGCATATTAAACTTGTCGCGAAAATCACTCCAATTCGATGTGATTGGAACGACCTTCTCAAACCGCAAGCGTACGATTTGTGACAGAGGTAATATATAAGATATCGTATCCACAGGGAGGATTTTCCGTGAGAATCGGCTGTAGCACTTTCGAATTAGTTAGGTCAAATGGAAATGAAAGATAGGGACTAAACTAAACAACATAAAACAATAAATAAAGGCAAGGAGAGAACCCATCGATGGGGAGATATTCTCGAAGTCGATTTCACACAAGCAAAATGGAATTAACAATTTGAAAAAGATTAAAGGAAACAAGTATGAGCTCTATATGATTGAATTATCAACCAAATCGATATACTAATTAGGTGATAATTCCGGAATACGGTTGATGTGTCGTATTCCCCTAGGATAGGTGAGTAATCGAGGTTCGATGTAGACTACCTACACGAATGGGATGTACAAACTCAACCCCGGGTCCCAGATTACCAACTATGGGGGACTAGAAGAGGATAGCCCGACTTCTCCTATGCTAAAGACCGGCGTAGGGGTGTAGTTCCTACACACGCGACTAAACCTAATTCCGTCCATCCTAGCCAAGACCCCTTAGGCTCTACTTCCCCGTTTGGTAGGGTTCTTCTTCATAGGTCTCCCTCCTACCAATTAGGTTTTGATTGATTTAGATTCCGGATTGAATTTCCTTCCCGACTAATCTAAGACATAGAAATCCAATCCTAAACTCATTTAAGATCAAATCGAATCTCCTCGAAAGGGTGGCAAAGCCTAGCCTAGGTTTCGATTATCCCGTCTCAAATGCACAATCATACAAAATAAGGCTAAATTATCGAAAGCCTGAGCTACCAAAGCAAGCCTATAATCAAGCCCTTATTTCATATGAAAATCATAATAAATCAACCAAATCCTAACCTAGGTTACCACAACCCACAACAATCCAATAATCAATCTACTAATCATCCATCCCGAAGCTTGGGCTACTCCCAGGCTTCGGGAAACATGAAAACTACTCACAAATCATCAAAGAGATAACAAGCATCATCAACTATCAAGCAATAAAGCAATAAAAACTGAAAATAAAGAGAAGGGATAAGAAAATGCTCAATCGATTGAAGAATCCTCGAAATCTTTTGATAAATTTGTTGTGTGTCACAAGCCCGCGAGTAATCCTCGAGTTCTCCTCCACATATGGCTTCCTCCTTGAAGAGTAGGAAGAAAAACCCTAGTTTTCTAAGCTAAAAACTGAAAATTGAAGAAGAAAAGAGTATAGAGAAAGATTTTATAAAAGGAGGCAAATATTGTGATAATGGGTGATTGAATGATAGATTCCTACAAATGAGAGGGGAAGAGGTATATATAGGTCTCCCAACCCTCAAAATCTGCAGGAAACAAGCCCTAGCAAGGGCAAAAGTGTAAAAATACAAAAGAGAGTGCTTGGTCCTTTAAGTTGTTGAGTCGAGCCCCTTGTGCGCGCTCGACTCGTACTTCTCATGATTTTTAGGAAAAGTCCGATCAGAATCAGCCTTTGACTTCAACTACAAAGTTTTATATCTTCGTCTCGGCTACACGTGGCATCTTGAATCACTTTAATCGGACTTTGGACGAAGAAGTTACGGTGGAAAAATGAACACAGCGCAAAATAGGGGACCGGCTCGCGAACCGGCCGCGAGCTGCCGGTCCAACTGCCGGTCCGGCAGACGGGTCGGTCGGAGGTCCGGAAGGTGACTGGGTGAGATCTGGACCGGCTACTGGTGGTCCTGCCGGTCCGGTAGTGGCCCCGGTAGTCCCCTTTTCTCCTGTTTTACACTTTCCTCTTCCGTCGCGGTTTCGGACCTCTTCCTCTCGTCTTCTCGACTCGGCCTCTTCAGGACTTTTGTTTGTGACTCGACGAACTTCGATTTGAGCTCTTGTTGGGTCCAATTTGGGTTCGTTTGGACCTCGATTTTCAGGCATGAACGTGGCATATGTGCGATCGACCTCTTCTTCGTTCTTTCTCCAATTTGAAGCCTTTTCATCCATTTTCTCGGGCTGACTCCTTCACGACTTTTACTCGTGACTTGATGATCTTCAGTTCGGGCCTGCTCCTGACCCTTTTTGGGCCCATTTGGGTCTTAGGATGCGGGCTGGAGTATGAAAATGGATGCGAACGATCTTCTAAATTCTTCCGAGTTTCCTAACCTTCAAAATACGACTCAAAAACACCCAAAAGCGCATCAAATCATATTAAAAAGAAAAATCAACCCGGAAACACAATAAAACATGAAATGGCACATAAACACAACAATTACACGTAATTCTCGACAAATATGAACGTGAAAAGTGCAAGAAAAACGGTAATTTTCGCGTTCACCCCCCCCCCCTCCCAACAAACTTAAGCTTTGTTTGTCCCCGAGCAAATTAAAAATTTAAGCTCATAAGAAAACGAGGTTGAAAAGTTATTGGAAGCCCGTTAGACATGAATTTGATAGACGAGTAGAGGAATATAAAGGCATAGGAATTTGGAAAGGCACGTAGTCTTTTTATTTCACTTAGTACCCTAGGCCACGAGCTAAGAGCTCTCACTCCAACCCCAAAACGTGCATATGTTAATTAACCTTGGACTTCTCATTATTTTTCAAAATCCTCGACTCTAGACGGTTCGACCCGGTTCTTTTTTAGGAAGATACCACACACTCACCTGGTGTGGGTGATGCGGCTCTTTTCTCCCTTGAGCCAACTGATTTTCAACTTTATTTTTCAATTACTCCTTTTTCCACCGGGCTTAGTCGAAAGAAATGAAATTGTTATTCTAGTTTTTGTTCTTTTACAAGTGAATACTCTTTTCGAGTTACACAAGATTTTCAACTATTTGACACTCGATTATTTATTGAGCTCTCTTTTTTGTACGTGTCATACAACGTATTTTCTTTTTATGCTCATCTCAATACTTAGAGTACACAAATGTTACTAGAATTTCTTACAATCAATGAAAAACAATGACTTTGCCCGGCGACCTATTCCACCTTATAACTCCTCCAACATCTCCTTTATTTTTTTACCACCTAAAGCCAATTCATTCTATTTTTCACAAGTTCGTCCTTAATCGTGTCGTGTGTATTTTGGAATTACAGTAATGCTCACAAGCATCACAACTTCGGGCTAAGTTATTTCATTTACACATGCAATCCTCCAAACTATGCCAAAACATTCCACTACCCTTAAATCGCATCAACTAATTGACCTCATTGATTTTCAGGCAAGGAATCCTCTAGTATTTTATGCTCAATTTTTATAGATTTCAATTTTGAGATTTCAAAAATCGGGACACTTCCAATACTTCTTCCTCATCAATCACACAACAAGCCAACTTAAAAATTATTCAACCAATCATATTATTCATGAAAGCAATAAAAACCTAGCAACAAAATATGGTAGAATGGCATAGATCATAACCATGAGCAATTTAATTGAAAATGAGGAACATCCTCTTCAAGCTCATAAAAATAACATTCCTTCCATCCTCCCCACAAACTTGGGCAAAATTCTCAAGTCCAAGTAGCAAAGGAGGTGGAATTCATGCATTTCCCAATGATCATCAATCAAAAAGCTCATAATACTCACATTTCCAAACTAACCATTTATTCAAACAAATATTCAAAGACTTCAAGAGATGTATAGGTACAAGATTTCATAATTAGTTATGCGAATTTGAGGAGAGAACCTCAATTAATGCAAACAAATCTCTCCTCCCCCACAAACTTAAATGCAAACATCTCATTTAAGTAAGCATATTGATCAAATGCATGGAGAGACAAGTCAACATATACTCAAATTCACAAAAACTCCGATCATGAAAATCAAGGACAAGCAAAGATGACAAATCACATAATCACGAATTATGCACGTGCAAGAGGAATAAATAGAGAGATACAGTAAAGCTCACTCAATTGAGGTGTCCACTCTCTATATTTCCCTTTTTGCATTACTCTGAGGATTAATTGTCTTGATTTGGCATCATCAATGCTTGGGGGACCTTCCTTCAAGATTCAAGCTATTTCACCTCGTTCGTCTCCCCAAAATTCAAGTACCTATTCACACAACTCAAGAATTCATCAAATCTTAAAAAGGAAAACTAAATTAAGAACAAATAAAAATTAAATACTAAGAAAGCAATTAAAATATTATGCTTGGGTTGCCTCCCAAGAAGCGCTTGGTTTAAAGTCGACGGCCCGACTTTCACAAGTGTTATCCGGGATCCAAGAACAAATGTCTATCATGCCATGCTTCTGTTTGCTCTACATAGAGAATTGATCCACCAACATAGACATGGCACGATGGATCACGAATAACATTATGGACATATGAATTATGCAAATAGATATGATTAATGTCCAGAATGGATGCAAGATTTCCAACACATGAAGGAAATGACAAATCGAAACTTACTTCCCGACCATTAAATGATGCCTTAACAAATGGATCGTTAACAATAATATGATCATAGTCACACACTTTGTTGAGACATTGTGATTGCTCTTCCAAAGGCAATGCATTGTCCTCATTGGAAGAAATATCACTTTTTTCGGATGATGGCTCATGGGAGAAGAGGTTGTCACTCTCCTCTTCTTTCTCCTCTTCCCTCAATTGCACACTTTTATTTTTATTTCTCTCCAAAATATGTTTGAAGAGAAGGGTTTCCACGACCTTAGTGTGTGCCAAAAGTTCATCAATCTTTTGATTGAACTCATCCTTGTCTTTCTTCATTTCTTCTTTCAATGCATCGATTGAAGAAATTTGGTAAGATTCGGATGACTCAAAGGCTTGATAACTTGAGGAGGGAAAATTTTGATTGACCTCCCATCCCAATTCACAATTGTTTGAAAAAGAATTGTAATCTATGAATTGAGACGGGTGGGTGGGAGGATAATGCATTTGTGAAGAAAAATGGTGGAAAAAAGAGTCATAATCCAAAGACATGTGACCTTCCTCCCCACAAACTTCACAATGCACTATTTCCACATTTTCAAAATTGGGAGAAAGATACGAACCATCATCATGCATAAATGGTAATGCATTAACTTCAGAAGGATTGAGAGCATAACTCTCAAGCAAATATCGATAGTGATCGGGGTTCTTTTTTTTTTTAAATTTTTTTTTTCGATTTTTATTAACAAGAAAAAAAATGACCTAATCTAACTCTAATCGTGCCTAGGCTAAATCCACGGGAAGGAAATCCTCCTCGGCAACGGCGCCATGAACTTGTCACGAAAATCGCTCCAAATCAATGTGATTGGAACGACCTTCTCAAACCGCAAGCCTACGATTTGTGACAGAGGTAGTATATAAGATATCGTATCCACAGGGAGGATTTTCCATGAGAATCGGCTTTAGCACTTTAGAATTAGTTAGGTCAAATGAAAATGAAAGATAGGGACTAAACTAAACAACATAAAACAATAAATAAAGGCAAGGAGGGAACCAATCGATGGGGAGATATTCCCGACGTCGGTTTCACACAAGCAAAATGGAATTAACAATTCGAAGATGATTGAAGGAAACAAGTATGAGCTCTATGTGATTGAATTATCAACCCAATCAATATCCTAATTGGGTGATAATTCCGGAATACGGTTGATGTGTCGTATTCCCCTGGGATAGGTGAGTAATCGAGGTTCGATGTAGACTACCTACACGAATGGGATGTACAAACTCAACCCCGGGTCCCAGGTTACCAACTATGGGGGACTAGAAGAGGATAGCCCGACTTCTCCTATGCTAAAGACCGGCGTAGGGGTGTAGTTCCTACACACGCGACTAAACCTAATTCCGTCCATCCTAGCCAAGACCCCTTAGGCTCTACTTCCCCGTTTGGTAGGGTTCTTCTTCATAGGTCTCCCTCCTACCAATTGGGTTTTGATTGATTTAGATTCCGGATTGAATTTCCTTCCCGACTAATCTAAGACATAGAAATCCAATCCTAAACTATTTTAAGATCAAATCGAATCTCCTCGACAGGGTGGCAAACCCTAGATTAGGATTCGATTATCCCGTCTCAAATGCACAATCATACAAAATAAGGCTAAATTATCGAAAGCCCGAGCTACCAAAGCAAGCCCTAATTTCATATGAAAATCATAAAAAATCAACCAAATCCTAACCTAGGTTATCACAACCCATTACAATCCAATAATCAATCTACTAATCATCAATCCCGAAGCTTGGGCTACTCCCGAGCTTCGGGAAACACGAAAACTACTCACAACTCATCAAAGAGATAACAAGCATCATCAACTATCAACGAATAAAAGCAATAAAAACTGAAAATAAAGAGAAGGGATAAGAAAATGCTAAATCGATTGAAGAATCCTCGAAATCTTTTGATAAATTTGTCGGGTGTCACAAGCCCGCGAGTAATCCCCAAGTTCTCCTCCAAAGACGGCTTCCTCCTTGAAGAGGAGGAAGAAAAACCCTAGTTTTCTAAGCTAAAAACTGAGAATTAAAGAAGAAAAGAGTAAAAGATTTCATCAAAGGAGGCAAATGTTGTGATAATGGGTGATTGAATGATAGATTCCTACAAATGAGAAGGGAAGGGGTATATATAGGTCTCCCAAACCTTGAAATCTGTAGAAAATAAGCCCTAGCAAGGTCAAAAGTGTAAAAATACAAAAGAGTGCGTGGTCCTTTAAGTTTGTTGAGTCGAGCCCCTTGTGCGCGCTTGACTCATCCTTCTCGTGATTTTTGGGAAAACTTCGACAGGAATCAGCCTTTGACTACAACTGTAAAGTTGTAGATCTTCATCTTGGCTACACATAGGAACTTGAATCACTTAAATCAGAGCTTGGACGAAGACGTTACGGCCAAAAAACGAACACAGCACGAAACAAAGGACCGGCTCGCGAACCGGCCGCGAGCTGCCGGTCCGGCAGCCGGGCAGGTCGGAGGTCCGGCAGGTGATTGGTTGAGATCTGGACCGGCTACCAGTGGTCCTTCCGGTCCGGCAGCCGGTCCGGTAGTGGCCCTGGTAGTCCCCTTTTCTCCTGTTTTATACTTTTGTCTTCCGTCGCCGTTTCGGACCTCTTCCTCTCGTCTTCTTGACTCGGCCTCTTCCCGACTTTTGTTTGTGACTCAATGAACTTTGATTTGAGCTCTTGTTGGGCCCGATTCAGGTTCATTTGGACCTCAATTTGCAGGCTGGAATGTGGCATATGTGCGATCGACCTCTTCTTCGTTCTTTCTCCAATTTGAAGCCTTTTCATCCATTTTCTCGGCCCGACTCCTTCACGAATTTTAGTCGTGACTTGATCTTCAGTTTGGGCCTGACTCCGACCCCTTTTTGGGCCCGTTTGGGCCTCAGAATGCGGGTTGGAGTGTGAAAATGGATGCGAACGATCTTCTAAATTCTTCCGAGTTTCCTAACCTTCAAAATACGACTCAAAAACACCCAAAAGCGCATCAAATCATATTAAAAAGAAAAATCAACCCGGAAACACATTAAAACACGAAATTTCCCATAAACACAACAATTACACGTAATTCTCCATAAAATATGAACGTGAAAAGTGCAAGAAAAACGGTAATTTTCGCGTTCATCACATGTCCACATGTATTTATTGCGTTTATTTCATATTGGGCAGTTTGACGTGTTTAGTTCGTTTTCATGTCAAAAAAGGTGAATTAAGGCCCAAAAAATAGGTTTCGAAGATCTCAAATTAACAATTCGAACTCAAGGGGGAAACAAAACAAGGAAAAAAAATAGGACCTTGCCCGAGTTGCTTGAGCCACGGCCGCGGCTCAAGTCACGGCCGTGGTAAATTGTTCAGAAGATGGCCAAATTTCACTCAACCAGACCGAGGCCGAGGCAATATCAAGCCACGCCCGTGGCAGACTAAAGCCCACGGCCACGACCAGTATTAGCCACGCCCGTGGCAAAAGGTCCATAAGAGGGGTAAAAGTCTGGGCCACGGCCGTGGCCCCAAATTGGGCCCAAACCGTTGTTCTTCACCATGCCCGCGGCCAGTTGTGTGCCACGGCCGCGGCGCGGCCCCCTGTTTTAAAAACCCAAACACTTTTGTGCCTAACTTGGTACCAACACTTTCTCCTCTATATATATAACCTCCATTGAAAATGACCTATCTTGGAACACATTTTCAGCCACTTTTGAGCTACCATCAACCTTAGGGAGCAAGGAATTGGAAGTGGGATGAAGATCAAGATAATCCACTCAACCTTTTGGTTCATTCTATTTTATTTTCATGTCTTCTTTGATTTTTACTTGTCTTATCTTTGTAATATTTAATATGGGCGGCTAGCACCCTTTAAATTCACCCTTGATCAATGTGGAACCTTGATTCGAAGACATTTATGTGATTATTGCAGTTAATATTACCGATTGGATTGTGTATTTAAGTGTTTTATGTTATTTGTTGTTATTGAGTCACATTTATGAATTGATTATTGGATTGATCACCCTTTAGGTGATTTATGAATGTGTTGCTAGTAGTCGAGGTTGCTATCCGTAATTGTAGTGCTTTCGACTCATTTGTAGCAAACAATGAATGTTCATTGGTGATAACATAAAGTTCGACCACTAAAACCGAGCTTGCGAGTTTCATGTCATATTTATCTCGTTGTCTTAGTGCCTAATGCATTTGATTATTGAATCTAAGAGAGCTTGTTTGGGATTCGGTTAAATCGAATAGGTTTAGTCGAAGAGCTTGTTTTGATTAACTAAGATTAAGAGATAACAAGGCTATTAGAGCTTGTTAATAGTCTTGAGGTAAGGACTTGAATCACAATTAATCGGGCATTAAAAATAGTTGCATAAATTATCTAAGACCAAGGGGAGGCATGATCAAGGGTGGATCGTTTTTATTAATTGAAAACCGAAGATGCTAAAAATCTATTCTAGTGTCTTTGATATTTGCCTACTTGATTCTAGTACTAAATGATTTCAATTTCATTTAATTGCTTTTATTTGTTACTAGTAGTTTGTTAGTTGATCATCAACCCCCGTCCCCCCAACCGTTATTGCTTTCTTAAGTTGTCTAAATTTCTATATATTTAACTCCAATTGCTTGATATTAAAATAAGAACTAATCGGCCGTTCTCTATGGGATCGACCCTTGCTTGCCGCTTTACTTAGTAGGGTAGTTTGTGAGGTTAAGTGTTGTTAATACAATACGATATATACTAATTTGGTACGCGTACTTGACATGCGTTACAACGACCTATAATTCATGTATACACAATGTGTATCAAAATTCCTCAAACTTAGATTGTTGTTCGTCTCCGAACAACAAAAGAAAATAAAACAAGAGCAACATGCTTTTAGGGCGATTGGATGTGATTCTAGTCTCAAAGAAGTCTTCCAGAAAACCAACATGAAAAATTGAGCATTAATGACATGGAAATATCTCGACTACTTTCAAGACAACAGACTTATAAATTACATGATCCTCGTCGGTTAAGTTTATCACTCATCTCTCAAGTGTATAAAATTTGGACACGTTTACACTCAAATTAGACCACATGCACCGTCTACCATATTTTTGTCAATTGTCTAATTTAGACCTCGTACTTTACATGTGTGACAAAGAATAAAAAAGGTCTTTATTTTTGTTGTAATGTGGGCTTAAGGTAAGATGGGATAAATTTGGATAAAAAGTGACTAATTATTGGACCAATCAAGTTACTTCTAACCCGACTAATCCTGAACATTGTTCACTCAATCCTCACTCTTCATTTTTCAAAAAATCATATAATATGGCCTCTTCACCCTTCAAAAGCACTTTTCTATTTTGCTTCATCAACCAAAAACTTCTAATGCCTCACTTATTCGAGTACCACATTGGGACCACTCATCTTTCAAACACTTAAGCATATTAGGCAATTTCTCATGTTTAACCCCTCCTAAACAACAAAAACACTTATCCACAGCTTCCTCTTTTTCTTTTTCTTGATTTTTTTTTTATTTAAAGATAAAACGAAAAATATACTATACTTTAAACAACTAGGAGGGGTCATCTTTTCCTTTTCTTTTGCCTATAACAACTTATCTCCTTCACCAACTTCTCGCAATCATGCAGTCCACTCATTCCCTTATGATTTTACCCTTTTACCTTCCAATCCACCTCCTCTTACTTAATTAGTCTAATTAAATGGGTCAAAGGCCAAAGGAAAGATGTAGGATTGTAGTGTTTGGCTATGAATACAAAGCTTAAAGTTCAAAGTGGCTAACTAGGAATTATTTTCCAAGTTTTGGTAAAAATAGTTATATTTCAAGGGTAAAAAATAGGCTTTTAAGAAAAGAATGTCTAAAATCATATTATTAGTCATAACACATACTAGACATATTCATAAAAAGATACAAGGCAAGTTCTAGAGACTAAATGACAATATGACCATTAAATTTCACACCGGAAGAATGGTAAATTACTCCAAGATATTAGGATTACAATTAAGGCTCAATCTCAGAGGCTAACTTGATAAAAAGAAAAAATTAAAGTTCAAGCTCAATTTTGTCTCAATTATACATATCATGCTCTTCTATGTGTAAGCATATTATTCATTTTAAAAATCATCTCGTCATTGACACATCACCATCTATCAACCCCATTTTCAGCTTTTCATGACTACTGATTCAGGTTCTAGACTCACAAAAACTCAACAAAAATAAAAATGAACACTTAAAGCAATAAATAAACAATAAACTGCAGAAATTCAAATAAAGAAAATAATAATCTAAACTAAACATAACAATTCAAGTGCAATAATGGGCTCACAAACCCTTGTCTACTCTCCAATCAAACACAAATGGGTACGCAGACTGATAAAGCATAAATGGGTACACAGACCCTCAAATTATCCCAACAAGACAAAGTAAAAACATAAACCTAAGCAGCTTACAAATTTCAATTGGATAATGAACACAAATAACAAAAAGCGGCCAAGACGTCCCACTATACACCTCCTCCCCCAAACTTGGTCGAAGGTCAATGTTTGTGGGGAAAAAGTGGTACAACTTGGTACTTACTTCGAGTGCGCTACTGAGCAGGGGGTGGCGGTGGTGGATTATAGCCCCATGTTTGCCAAAACTGGGCCATCTCATCCATTTACTGTTGTTGATGTGCCCGACGCTCGTCCTACTACCTTCTTCATTGGGACTCTATCTCCCATCTTTCATCTTGTTATTGCTTCCATGCTCGATCCTGCTCCCATTGTGCTTCTTGTTGTTGCCTCCATGCACGATCCTGCTAAAGGCTTTGAGTGCATGAGTTCATGAGCTACTGCTGAGTGTCCGAAACCGAGTCAAGCTCACCCCGGTAAAGATTCACATCATCTCGGGGGGAGTTAATTAACCCCTCCAAGGCCTCATAAGTTTCCAAAGCGGAATCAACAATCCAAGCTGGCCTTCTCCGGGCCGGTTGGGTGGCACGGCTACTTCCTTAGGCTTGGGCAGGCTCGACTGTAGCTCCCTCTTCCGGCTGATTCGGCTCTTGGACTCCTTAATAAAGGAACCTTGTTGACTGGTATTTTCTTTACTCGACTGCGTCAGTTACCCTAGAAACCTCCAAATGGACTGGAGTAGCTAAGGACCAATTTGAGGTCCTCAACTCCTTGAATCTCTATTAAATGCAGTTGGGCCAGTCGGAGAAATGGTCTCACATGATGGATAACGTCAGGAACTATTTTATTTTAGGAGTTCGATGCTCCCCATATTTGTATCCCAAAGTGATGATCCACATATGGGCCAACTCATCCCAAGTAAGTAAGGTTGGCTGGCTTCCGGTTGCACATCTATAAGCAGAATTCCGACATGAACTACAATTGGAGTGATTAATCCTCCAATAAAGAATTCTTTTAACGAAGAACAATGTTCTCAAATGTTTGCAACAGTAGTGTGATCACATCCCCTTTGTACTATGATAGAATGTTCCATAGTACTTGCAACTCGCTATTCATACTTGCCCTATGCCCCTATTTCCCTCCGAGAAAATATCATCAGAGCCAATATTTTCTGCAGATAACGAATAACCGGGCTCTTTATCCATGACATCTTGCTGTTCTTGCTATCAAATGACAGTGGTTGTACCGCCCTCTCTGCCTCTGTCAACGTCTCCCAAAATTTATTTTCATCGTAATATATCTGGGGGCCATTCTAATGTGGTAATGGGAGATCATAAATCTCTTCAAGATTAATGAGGGTCAATCTGAACCACTCATTCATCATCTGGAATGTGATGCCCGTTGCTCGCTTATGACAGTGTGACTTCAGCTCAAGAATCCCCAATGTACATTGTGATTCTCTTGTATGTTTGTTATGGTTGCATGATCTTAACCATGCCCACACCATTCAGTAGCTTCCACATATTTTTCATGTGTACCCATTGCTCGGGTCAGTCTATCATCCATGTACCAGGTGGATACCACCTTCAGATGGCTAGCTTCCTCCGCTGTGCATCAAGTTCTTTCTTCTCTAGTATGAGCCCCAGGTGTCGGCTATCATACGGATCCCAAGCCGGCAGAGCTTTAGGAATTGGGTCTTGAGCGACCACCTTTTGCTTTCCTTTCCCTTTTTTTTTTTGAGGCATGATTCTATCCTATACACAATTCACCAATTTAACTAGCATCAACTTGTATTAACAAAAATCGAGGACATATTGAATAGTATAACCAATTGAATTGAGAAAAAATGTAATATTATCATATTCTAACGAATCACCTATGTGTTATGTATTCACATAAGACGTAAAAAATCCCTACTCATCAATTTTTATGCATATAACTCAATTAACTGGTCAATATTCAATTTTCACATCATAAGTCCCCTATTTTTCTTGCATGCAAGGTGTTTGACGAAATAAAACAATGAACTTACGACACTAAACTTCAAATTGATGTCGAATAATCATAAACCATAATTCTAATTAATCAAATTAACATTCTAAACTATCAATTATAAAGAAAAGCAAGTAATTATACAAAATCGCATATTTAGCACTACAAGTGCTCAAGATGAACCTATTCTAGCATTCTTGGACAACTACCCCCTAATCCATATATAAATTTAAAAATTGCACATAAAATACGAAGGATAGGGTGAGCTTTTCTTACCAAATGGGTTTACTCGGTTTGAATTGGAAGTTTCGCACCCTTTTTTTTATTTTTAAAATCATGCCCTAGTTTCTCCCAAATCCGAGGTCTTAAGTGCAATGTAGGATTAATGGTGTTGGGTAATGAATGTAATTGAAAGTGTGATTGTGATGGAAAATCGGGGAGTTTTGGAGAGAAAATTGGTGGATTTGTGAGTGGAGAGGTGTGTGTTCGTGAAAGTTAAAATAGGAGAAAGTGAGAATGGCTAACCTCTGATTCTGCATTTTAACCTTATTTTGGGATGGACGCAGCCGCGTTTGTGAATGCGGACGCGTTCACGTCCCAGTTATACTCGTCTTATCCATGCAAGATATTACCGCGTCAGGTGAACGCGGTCCCGTTGAATATGACGAACAAGGCCATGTTGAAGTACGCGGCCGTGTTGGGAGTCCAGAGATTTCTGGAGTTATTGGATTATGGGTTACATTTTCGCGGCCGCGTTGGCCTCTCTCATCCAACACTTCAATTTTTCACTTCTCGTGCCTCTTTTCCGCTTTTTCGACCCGTTTAATCACCCCTACACTTAATGTTATTTTAGTACTCTAAAATTTAATAAAAGCAACTAAAAGCATAAAAAAAATTAAATACGTAAAAATTAATAATAAAAGGGCAAACATCGGGTTGTCTCCCGAAAAGCGCTAAGTTTTACATCTTTAGCTGGACGGCCTTTTCGGATGCTAGTTAAGCTCAGTCAATCGCACTTCATGTACGCTTTTGATTTGCAACGACTTGTAGTATTTCTTGATATGTTTCCCATTCACTAGGAACGAGCTCCTTTCTTCGTTCAATAATTCAACTGCACCGGGCGGTCAAACACTTTTGATCATAAAAGGCGCTGACCATCTTGACTTCAGTTTTCCCAGAAATATTCGTAAGCGGGAATTGAACAGTAGAACTTGGTAACCGACTTTAAATCTTCGAGTCTTTATCAGTCGATCGTATAATATCTTGTTTCACTCTTTGTACAAACTTGAATTCTCGAATGCTTGACTTTAGAACTCGTCCAATTCATTGAGCTTGAGGATGCGTGATAATCTACCGCCTCGAAGTCAAAATTCAACTTATTAACAGCTCTATAAGCGTGATGTTCCAACTCAAATGGTACATGACATGCTTTGCCAAATACAAGCTGATACGATGACATTCCTAAAGGAGTTTTATATGCCATCCTATATGCCCATAGTGCATCATCCAACTTCATGGACCAATCATTCTTATTCACATTCACCGTTTTTTCGAGGATTTGCTTGATTTCTCGATTTGCCAATTCCGCTTGTCCATTGGCTTGAGGATGATATCGCGTACTCACTAGATGCTTCACTCCATATTAGGGTAGTAGAGCTTCTAACAACTTGTTACAAAAATGCGAGCCTCCATCGCTAAGTAAGGTCCTTGGGGCCCTTTACCTTGTGATGATGTTTATGTGGAGAAATTTCAATACCACCTTAGAATCGTTAGTTTGGGTCGGAACAGCTTCCACCCATCGTGAGACATAGTCCACCGCTGCTAGTAAGATGTACTGGAACCTTTTTTATGATGGAAAGGGTCCAATCAAATTAATGCCCCACACGTCAAACAATTCTACTTTGACGATACTCGTGAGAGGCATCTCATGTTTCCTTGATATTCCCCTTTTGTTTTTGGCATCGATCACTTTGCATTTTAAACTCATGAGAATCCTTCAATACCAATGGCCAGTAAAATCCACTTTGTAACACCTTTGCAGTTGTTCTTGCCGAAGCAAAATCGCCTCCACTTGGAGACAAATGCCACTGCCTAATTATGTCCCCCACTTCAGAACGAGGGACACGTTGCTGCATGATTGTATCAACACACCTACGATAAAGGTATGGGTCATCCCATATGTATAACTTGGCATCATGAAAGAACTTCTTACTCTGATGGGATGTCAAATCATGAGGTAGAATTCTGCAAGCCAAGAAGTTGACTATGTCGCTGTACCACGGAATATTCTCCACTGTTAGGATGTATTCGTCAGGAAATGTCTCCTTGATTTCTTCTCTTAGCCCTTCCTTATCAGCTTCATTAGTGATTCTGGACAGGTGGTCCGCAACCACATTCACACACCCCTCCTGGTCTCTAATCTATGAATCAAACTCTTGAAGCAAGAGAATTAATATGATTAATCTCGGCTTTCGAGTCTTTCTTGTAAAAAAATATTGAATCGCCGCATGTTCTGTGTATACTATAGTCTTAGCTCCAATCAAGTAAGATCGGAACATATCAAAGGCATAGACGACTGCTAGCATCTTATTCTTTGTAGTGGTGTAGTTGGATTGAGCCAGATCAAGGGTCTTGCTAGCGTAATATATAACTCAAAAGATTTCATCCCTCTTTTGGCTTAAGGCTGCTCCTACAGCCATATCACTTGCATCACACATCATCTCGAATGGTTGGGACCAATCTGGTGTGATCAATATTAGAGCAGACACTAATGCCTTCTTCAAGGTCTTAAACGCCTACACACATGCATCATCAAAGAGAAATGCAGTATCTCTTTCTAAAAGACGAGACAAAGGTTTTGAATTATTTTGAGAAATCGCAAATAAACCTTCTATAAAATCCTGCATGGCTTAGAAAGCTTCACACCATCTTTTCATTTGCTGGAGTTGGTAATATCTCGATCGCGACTACCTTTGCTCTGTTTACTTCTAAACCTGCAGTAGAAATTTTTATAACACTATGCCATCTCTTACCATGAAGTATCATTTCTCCCAGTTTAAGACTAATTTAGTGTCGAAAGACGACCCAAATACAGAGAAATCATCCATAAAAACCTCCAACACATTCTCTATAAGTCCACTAAATATTGCCATCATGCAACGTTGGAATGTAGCGGGTGCATTACATAACCCGTATGGCATTCTACGAAAAGCAAATATTTCATAAGGGCATACAAATGCAGTTTTCTCTTGGTCTTCCAGGGCAATCATTATCTGATTGTACCCCGAATAACCATCTAAGAAGCAATCAAACTTGTAACCTACTAATCTATCAAGCATTTGATCTAAGAAGGGGAGAGGGAAGTGGTCTTTATAAGTCGTTGCATTTAATTTCCTATAGCTAATACATACTCGCCAACCCGTTACTAACCTAGTAGTTATGACCCCATCATTGTCACTTTGAACTATTATCATCCCCCTTTTCTTAGGAACTACTTGAGTCGGACTATCCCAATCGTCCAACCTATCACCGACTTATGTTTCCTCAACACTCTTAACAATTTAAATGTTCGGAATCAATCAAGTATGCAGAAATTATTACCGGTTGCTTTTTCTCTTCGTCAAGAAATTCATATTGTAGATCCTCCGATAATGGCTTTAGCTCAGGCCCGCTTGCACTTTCCTTGGCTCTTCTTTCACTGCCTCTTTGCTTATATCTTCTTTTGTCGGACTATTCTTGGGTGCTTCTTGCAGAGAATTTAATGCACTAACACTTTTCACAAAATCAAGATTAGTAGCATGAATGTCATTTATAGCAAACATAGATTTAGACAGACAGACTTCAAATGAATCATCCTCTGTGGGGAAATAAGCTCTCTATGTAATGTAGCATCTAGACACTGAATAGAACTACACATTTCAATTGGTTTGCTTCTTCCCTATCATGGTATTGCATAGCTTTGTATATAGAAAATGTTAGATTTTCATCGTTTACCCTCAAAGTTAATTCACCTTTTGAACATCTATCAATGCCTTGCCCGTTGCAAAAAATGGACGACCAAAGATTAGGGGAACCTCCTTATCTTCTAACATATCTAATACTACGAAATCTGCTTGAATTATTAACGTGCCAACTTTTAATAAAACATCCTCTACAATGCCCCTTGCATAAGTTAAGGATCGATCAACCATTTGAAGGGCGATTGTAGTGGGGTTTATTATGCCAATTCCTAATTTTTCAAATATAGATAAAGGCATCAGATTAATACTAGTTCCTAAATCACATAGTGCTCTCTTAAAGAACTTATTACCTATCGTACAAGTAATAGTAAAACTACCTGGATCTTTACGCTTTAGAGGACACTTCCTTTGGATCACAGCGCTGCATTCCTCTGTCAAATTGACTATTTCATAATCTTCAAGCTTCTGCTTCCTTGCTATCACCTCCTTTAAGAACTTTGCATAGTTTGGCATCTACTGCAATGCATCAACAAAAGGAATGTTGATCTGAATCTTCTTGAAGATCCCCAAAAACTTCGCAAATTGTTCGTCGAATTTCTTTCTATGAAAAGCTTGAGGGAATGGAAGTGGAGGTATATATTTTGGGCCATCTTCAATAATAATGAACCTCGGCTCTGTGGCCATTTTCTTACTTGGCTCCGGCTCATGCTCTTTCTCTTGAGTAACACTCTTTTCTTCTAAGTGATCTTTCTCTACAGCTTCCTCTTTATCTACTAGTAGTTTGGCTCCTTCATATTCAGTGCCACTCCTCAGACGAATGACTTGGCATTGTTCCTTTGGGTTAACTATGGTGTCATTGGGGTATTTGCCCCTTCTGATGTTGGGATCCCAAGGCTTTTGTTATTTGACCCATATGAGTCTGCATGGCTTTCATATCCGCCCCTAAACTTATCATATTTTTATTAATATCCATGGTAGTACTATCTAGCTTCTTCTCCAACTTGTTAATCGGTTCATTGAGTCGGTTTTCATCCTTCGTGAATCATACCATTAGTAACTTTGATTCCCGATGGTGGTTGGAGAGAATTTTCGGGATTGCTGTATGAGAGATTAAGGTAATTTTGCACCCTACTGATACTGATTATACCTCTGCTGTTTGCCTTGAAAGTTGTTGAAGTTCCTTTGGTTGACATAGTTTGCGTCTTGAACTACTTCTTGAATGGGTGGCTGCTATAAGTTCGGCTCGGTATGCTGGATAGTGTCACACTTGTCAGCAAATTTAGTTTAACCCTGGTTCAGATGATTCTACTTCAGCGATGTTGTTTACCATCCTAGACTGATTGCGCTCATTCGGCCATTGCCAGCTAGTGGCCGGCATTTCATCTAGTATGGTGAGTGCAGCTCTTGTGATTTTTTCTAGAATTGATCCGTCTGATACTGCATCTACAAGTACTCTCGCGAGCCCAAGTAGCCCTTTATAAAACTTATGGATTTGCTGATCTTGAGTGACACTATGTTGAGGGAAATTCTGGAGAAGATCTCGGAACGGCTCCAATGCTTCCCCGGATGGCTCTCCGTCCAACTGTCTGAACTAAGTTATCTTGGCAAGTTATCTCGGCATGTAGTTTGAGCATCTTGCCCGGTGGGAAGTATTTCAGCAAGAAACGTGAACTCAGCTCATCCCATGTAGTGACATCCACTAACGAGATAAACCATTGCAGAGCTCTATCTTTTAGTAAGAAAGGGAATAACCACAACTTCACATGTTCATGTAGCACTTGATTTACCTTCAATGTCTCATATATTCTATTGAATCTGCCTAGATGAACGTTGGGGTCTTCCAATGGGCCCCCACCAAATTGATTATGTTATACTATTGAAATTAGAGTTGGCTTTAGTTCAAAGTTGTTAGCTTGAATCGGTGGTGGTTCAAATCCTCCATACCGCTAATTTGGCACAGGACGTAGACAATTCCTGATAGCTGTCTGATTATCTTCTTGTACAGTTGGTGCTTGTGCCTGCGACTGAACTTGATGTCTTAGTTTATTCACATAAGCCTGCATATTAGTCATTACCCCAAATAACTATCTAGCCATGTTCCATGGTTCCGTTCGGCCGTAAATCCATAGTTTCTGGATCTTTCCTTGTTCTGTGTCTACGAGCAGTCGCTTCAATTTTAGGATCAAAAGGGACGAGTTTATCCTTCCTTCAAGATCATGTTTGCTACGCTACCTCAGATCAAAACAAGAGACCCAGGGTAAAATCGAAGATAAATTTAAAAACTAAAAATAATTAAAAAATGAAGAAATTAATGTCTAGTTTAGTATCGTAATATTTATCAGAATAAAAGCTAATACAGTTACTAGTCCCCGACAACAGTGCTAAAACCTTGTTGCACTAATTTCTAACCTACTAAACCACACGTATACGGTGCTAGTGGCAACAAGGTCGATCCCACAAGGACTGTTCCTATGTCTAACTTAATACCCTAATTTTAATATATCTACCCTGTCTATACTCTTGAATAAGTGGATGAATTTTATATATTCTAAAACCTAAATTGCATAAATTAACTAATAAGAACCACTTAGCAAGCAAGAAATCGAATAGTAAGGGAAAATCTGATGGATTAAGACGCAACCTAGGGTTTAGATTTTAATTACGACTTCCTATGTATGATTAACCTAAAATTCTAGACTTTTAAACCAATTATATCGTTTATTATATAGAATTTATGTTAATTAACCCCCCTCTCGGACAATTGTCACATGTTAATCAATTAGGAATAATCACCCTCTCGGGCCAACTAAACCTAAAGACTTCCAAAAGTCCCTAAATCAATGCCTACAAAAATACATTACTCCTCTCGAACGAATATTGATAATTTTGCTATATGTCGTAAATCTTTTAGCGAAACTCTCCTCAGAAGCCGAATACCTAAACTTATAGATAATAATCAAATGATCAATTCAAATATATCATGGGAATAAAACAAATACATAGATAAACAATAATAACGGAGTCTAGAACTAAAGAACCAAAATCAAAATATAGTACGTTCGTAACCTATTTTCTAACCCTATAACACAATGGTGTTTAGCTACCTATATCTAGAGTTGAAAACCAATTTAATTCATAGACAAACATAATTGGAAAATAACTACAAGAAAAAAAAGTACACGAAACCCGAATCTCGATCTTAGCCTTGGTCTCGTCACTCCTTGCTCTTCGATCTCGCTTCCAACGTACTCTCCGATAATTAAAAGTATCTTTCTATACTCTTAGAAGCCTTTATTTATAAGTTGGGATCAAGTGGTGTTGAATTAGGTCGAGTTTAAGGGGAAATGCGTATGACTTAAATTTAGCCGACCCACGAACGCGGTCGTTCCACTAACGCGGTCACATTGTATTGGGAGTCTAGGGCTCCTATCACAATCTAGAGCAATTATTTCGCAGACGCATCCACTGACGCGGCCGTTTCGGCCAAAATCGATTTGAGGCTGGTTTTTCTCCTCTGATCTATTCTTTGGCCTTTTTCTTCCATTTTTGCTCCTACTTATCTCGTCTCTTCTCCAAACCTCGTCCAACTGCTCTTTTTGGCAATATTTTATCTATTTTACTCTGAAACACTCACAAACACTTTAATAAGCTCAATACGTTGAATGTTACATATTTTCGACCAAATATACATGCAAATGTCATAAAATACCTATCTTAAACAACCTGGAATTCATGCATACACAACGTGTATCAGAGCTCCTCATTGGAATGGTCTTCACATCCCAATCCAATGTGAGAGCTCACAGCAGCTTGGTGTTTGTCTCCTGCTGAGTGTACTCTTTCTCAGCAGACACCAAGTCATTCAGGATTGTCCTGTATCTTGTATCTAAATCATTTAGAGACTCTCCAGGGTTAGGCTTGAAGAGCTCAAAGTTCAAGGTTGCAGTAGCTACCCTTTTCTCTCGGAGTAGAGTTGAGTATACACAGATTTCCCTCAGCAAGTCCTAAATGTCCTTGGCCGTCTTGCGTGGCTTGACTTCAGTGCAGGTTCTAATATCAGCAAAGAGTACATTCTTGGCTAGATTATCCAAGTTTGACCTTTTCCTATCATCAGCAGTCCATTCATTATGTGCATTTGCCACCATGGGAGGAGGTGCAGGTTCTCCATCTACTCGCACAATAGTGTTGCTCGTCATGATTACTGGTGGACCTTCATTGATGACAGTCCACATTTCATCATGCATAGAGGCCAAGTGTGCTTGCAGCCAAATGGGTAATCGAGTGGACTTTCTTTATTGTGGGAAAAGAGACATTCATGTACATCTTATGTCCATGTGCCCTCAATATATTGATGTTTCAATGAATCTATTAAATCATTCTTATCGTACAACCGGTTACTATGGAGAACCGGATACTTCCAAGTGGAAAAGAGTGTGGGAGGATTTCCGGAGACTTTATAATCCTAATTCTCCTCCTTATTTCATGATTGGTGACTTTAACAAAGTTCTCTATGCTTCTAAATTTTCCGGTAATTTACCTCAAGTTGATTGACAGATGAACTTATTTCGAGAGGCTTTATAATTCTATGCTCTATCTAATTTGGGTTTCACCATGACCAAGTTTACTTGGATACTAGAAGTTGTGCATCCTTACGCGCAGCGAGGCGGGCTCGATTGGACTGTTGCAAACCTAAATTGACGTTCCACCTTTGCTTTGAACCATATCCATCATCTCTCCACCCATTATTCAGAATATTCAATTCTACTTGCCAATATATATATATATATATATCCTCTACTTACCACCCTTTCCCTAATCTTCCTAGCTCGAAGGCATTTCAAATTGACGCTATTTGGATCAAATCCGAAGAGTGTGAACACATCATGAAGGAAGCCTATTCCTGAAAGGCAGTTTCACTTTCCAACAAACTGAATTTGTATGTTGTTGGTCTCCTCAGCTGGGGCAGCCATCTTAAGAGTGATCTTAAAAAGGATATTAAGCGAACTAAGAATCATTGGCCTCTCCCAAGTTAGGTATTATCACTCTGGATGTTAAACTTCAGATTGTCACCTTGGAAACCCATTTGAATATTTTGCTTGATAAGGATAACGTCCTACGGAAACAGCTAGCTTAACAAAACTGGTTCTAAGATGGTGACCGTATTACTAGTTTTTTCCATGCATATGCAAGCCAACGATGGGATATAAATCACATCTATATTCACTTAAGGACAGCCAAAGGCATTGATCATAGGCTGATATGGAACAACTCATCCCCTCTTACTTCTCCGATATATTCCAAACCTCCAACCCAAACCCCACCGTTGTTGATGAAGCACTGAACCGAATTTTCCCAAGAATATCTGAGGATATCAGTTCGGAGCTGCTGAGACCATACTCTAGTGATGAAGTCGTAAAAGCATTAAAGGAGATGCACCTTTAGAAATCCCCCGGCCTAGATGGTATGAGTCCTATCTATTACAGAAAATTTTAGCATATTGTTGGGTCTTATGTCTCTATTGTTGTTCTTAATTTTCTCAATTCTTGTATCATATCCCATGCCATTAATAGTACATTTATTATTCTGATCCTGGAAATTGGAAAACTTGTTTTGTGTCCAGTTTAGGCACATTAGTCTCTCTAATGTGTGTTATAAATTGGCATCTAAGGTCCATGCTAATGTCTGTGATCTTTACTCTATGTTCTGATTTATAAGTCACAATCAGCTTTTATTACCAAGAATCTCATTACTAACGATGTATTAGTTTCTTACGAGACTCATCACTATATTAAAACAAGATATAGGAGGAACTTATTTGATGCCTGTAAAATTAGACATGAGTAAGGCGTTTGATAGGATTGAGAGGTCCTTTGTTCGATCTGTCTTTGGTCGCATGTGTTTTTTGGATTCATTTTTTAACCTTATTTTTGTTTGTATGTCGACTATTTCTTTTGGTTCTCATGCTAAATGGCTCTCGTTTTGGTAATCTCACCCCTACTAGAGACATTAGGTAATGAAATCCCATTCTGCCTTACTTTTGCAAAGGTGTTTTCTTGCATCTTGCAAAATTTATTAATCTATCGGAAAATCATGGTATTTCGAGTGGTTTATTCTGCACCCACGGTGTCGCACCTATTCTTTGCCAATGATACACTTCTCTTCGACCTTGCTACCGAGTGTAAAGCCTCAAATCTGAATTTTTTCCATTAAGCTCGATGAAGAAGCCTCCAGTCAGAGAATAAATTATGATAAGTCGAGTGTGATATTTAGTCTAAACACGAGCCAGAATATTACAACCTCTATATATAACACTCTCGGCATACTGCATGTTACCTTGCATGAGAAATATCTTAGACTGCCTTCGGCTATTGAACGTCGTAAAGAAAGGTATTTGGTAATATCAAGGAACGAATTTTGCGACACATTGGCCATTAGAAAGAGAAACAACTCAGTGTGGCGGGCAAGGAGACTCTTATCAAATCGATTTTGCAAGTTATCCCCACATACTAGATGTCTTGTTTAACTTTTGAATTCCCTTATTGATAATATTTCTTCATGTATTACATTCTATTGATGGGGAAATTCAGTAACAGCTCAAAAATCCATAGGCCACCTTGGTCTTCTCTTACCCGAAGCAACCGGTAGGGAGGATTATGTTTCAAAGACCTTCGTGCATTCAATCTGGCACTTCTTAGAAAATAAGCTTGGCGAATCTTAAATATTACATCATCCTTTACTTGCCCGAGTGTCGCGAGCTCGCTATCATCCTCGTGATCCCTTCCTCGAAGCACGTCTCAGTACACAACCTTCCTATATTTGGAGGAGTATTGTTGATGGGCGTCGCGTTGTTCTACATGGATACAGTCGTCTAATATGCTCGGGGAATAATACGAAAATATGGGGTGAGCATTGGCTACCTCGTCCGCCAGATCTTTTGACTAGTGCTATTTCTAGGCTTCATCTGCATGCCACTGTTAGTACCCTCATAGTCTCGACCACAAATACTTGGTGGCCACAGCTCATTGAGGAGATTTTTACTCCAGTTGAAGCCAACCTTAACTATCGCATGCCTCTGTGCAACAGGCAATTGCATGACAAATGGATTTGGCACCATGCAAATAAGGGTAAATATTGTTTATTCAGCTTACAATGTTATTGGTTCGGTGCTTGATCTTCAACTAGCAAACCCGCATCCGTCTACCAAACAACAGCGTGATGAATCCGACTTGGAAGCATATTTGGCATCTTAAAGTTCCTATTCGTATACATCACCTTCATTTGGAAGTGTTGTATGTGTAAGAATTCAGCAATCAAGCTTCTCCAAAAAGCACCCAAAAACAAGCAACAACACAACAAAACTGGAAACAAAAATATGCAAAACCGGAAAGAAAATAATGCACCAAGATTTTACGTGGTTCGATCGTGAAGATCTACGTCCATGGAGGATCAATGTTCCTCAATTCACTCAATCAACCCTCAATTACAAAATACAAGCAAGATTTAACCGAATCCCCAATGTAGAACCCTAAACTGTGCGAAGTACCTGAACTAAGCAATTAAGCTAATTCAGATTTGATTACAAGGGGAAAATTGTTCAAAACTAGCCTCCTCATCATTGCGAACTCATACATATAAGAAACGAGCTTTGAATCAGTGGGGAAATTGGTCAGCAAGACGGGCAAAGTGAAACTACCCATCTTTTGTTGTCTTTTACTGATGAAACCGTTGTAAAAGACTCCCTCCTTGTTTGTTTGAATTATAACCATCGGTTCAAGTCTGTTATGACTTCCGGTTTTCTTCAATAGCCCGGTTCTGCTTACCATGAACTCGGTTCCTTAATCAACATCAAATTTCTAATATGTTTGGCTATCTCTTTGATGAAATTGACCCAGATTCACAATTCTCCACCTCAATGAATCAAAGAACATATCATACTCCTCAACTCCACCTTATTGTTGAGCTTAGACACACGGTACAAGCTTAATTAAGCTTGCACAATGCTTAAACTTGTTCCCAGGAAGTGATTTAGTAAAGATATCAGCAGCAATATCTTTTGTACCAATCCTCTTCACAAAAATAATACCTTTCTCCACTATATCCCTAACAAAATGCATTTTCACATCTATATGCTTTGATCTTTCATGAAACACCTGATGTTTCACAAGATGAATCGTGCTCTGATTGTCACAGTGAATGGTAACACTTTTTTGTGAAATTTAAAGTCTTTAAGTATTCCTCTGAGCCACATAGCTTCCTTGACTGCTTCTGTCACTGTTATGTATTCTGCTTCAGTTGTGGAAAGTTCCACTACTGACTGATGAACTGCTCTCCATACTACTGCTGTTCCATAAAATGTGAATACATACCCTGTAATAGACTTCCTAGTATCTATATTCCCAGCAAAATCAGAGTCTACATATCCTTGTATTAGCTCTCCTTGATTACTTCCTTGTTCAGACACCAATCCCAGTTCTACTAATCCCTTTAAGTATGTCAAGATATTCTTGAGTGCTTCCTAGAGTGATTTTCCAGGGTTTGACATAAACTTGTTGATCATTGATACTCCATAAGCCAAGTCTGGTCTCCTGCAGATCATTGCATACATTAAGCTTCCAACTCCACTAGCATATGGAATTCTTTCCACGTATTTCTTTTCTGTATCAGACTTAGGACACTGGTCCTTTGATAGTTTGATCTACTATCCAATGGGTGTGACTACTGACCTTGACTCATGCATATTATATCTTTTCAGCATCTTATTCAAGTAATCGTTCTGTGATAACCATAATTTCCCACTGGTTCCGTCTCTCAGTATATCCATACCCAAGATTTTCTTGGCACTTCTTAGATCTTTCATTTCAAATTCTGAGTTCAACTTCTCCTTTAGATACTCTATCCTCACCTTACTCTTGTTGGCTATCAGCATATCATCAACATAAAGTAGTAAATAAGTGAGGACATTTCTTCCTTATCTCTGAAGATAGACACAGCTATCATATCTATATCTGTCAAATCCAACACTTAGCATGAATCATTGAACTTCTTATTCCACTATCTGGGACTTTGTTTCAGACCATAAAGTGATTTTCTCATAGGACACACCTTATGTACATTTCCAGGGAGTACAAGACCCTCTGGTTGCTTCATGTAGATGTTTTCTACCAAATCTTCATGTAAGAAGGCAGTTTTTAGTTTTACATCTAATTGTTGCAACACTATGTCTTCCCGTACTACTTTTGTAAGAAGCAATCTTATAGAACAATGTTCACCACAAGAGAGAATACCTCATCAAAATCAATGCCTTCTCTCTGTGTGAACCCTTGCTACCAGCCTGGTTTTATACCTTATTTTCTCAGTACCAACCATTTATGTCTTCTTCTTCAAAATCCACTTGGAGCTGACAACTTTCTGATTCTTTGGCTTCTCCACCAAAACCCAAGTGTTATTTCTTTCAAGAGGCTGCAATTCTTCTGTCATTGCAGCCATCCAATGTTCACTTTCATCACTTGACATAGCTGCAGTATAGCTTTGAGGTTCCTGGTGTTCAAAGAATTCTGTAACTGCCAATGCATAAGACACCATGTCTACTTGTCCAAATCTACCTGGAGGACATATTTCTCTTCTTACTCTATCTCTAGCTAATTGATAGTCTCTTAAATTATGTTCATCATCCAGATCTTCTTCTTCTTTTTCTTCTGAGGAGTGATGATCTTCATCATTGATCTGGTTTTCTGTGTCTTTATGCTGACTCTCAAACTCCATCTCAACAGATGTAGTTTCTGTTGAAATATTTCCATCCACTTCAGTATTTAACCATGTGTGTTTATACCCCATGACATTTTCATTGAATGTCACATCTCTGCTTACTATAATCCTTTGATGACCACTTTCAAGACACCAAAGCTTATATCCTTTTACACCCTTAGGATATCCAATGAAAATACATTTAACAACCCTTGGATCAAGCTTATCCTGCCTTATGTGTGCAAAAGCTTGACATCCAAAAACTTTAAGATCAGCATAGTTTGATAGCTTCCCATACCAGACTTCATCAGGAGTTTGAAATTTGATGGCTGATGAAGGTGACTTATTTATCAGATAACAAGTTGTACTAACAGCTTCTCCCTATAATGATTTTGGCAGTCTTGCATTTGCAAACATACATCTCACCCTCTCAAGTAATGTCCTATTCATCCTCTCAGCTAGCCCATTCAATTGAGGATTGTGGTATAGTTTTATGCCTTATAATTCCTCATTCTCTGTAGAATATTTTAAATTCTTCTGATAGGTAATCAAGTCATTTTCTGTCCTAAGGTGTTTCAGCTTCTTACCCCTCTTATTTTCTTCTTGAGCTAGCCAGTCTTTGAAGTTTTCAAAGGCATCACTCTTATGTTTGAGTATGAAGCCCCAAACTTTTCTGCTAAAGTCATCAATTGCAGTCATAAAGTGCCTTCCACCCCCATGAGTTTCTACTTTTGTTGGTCCCCAAATATCAGAGTGAACATAATCTAGAGGTTCTTTAGTTGATTGAATTCCTGTACCATAAGAATGTTTCCTTGCTTTGCCCAAAATGCAATCACAAAATTCAAGTTTAACAGTTTTTTAATTTCCAAACACCCATTTCTTTGATAACTCATTCATTCCCTTTTCTCCTATATGGCCTAGTCTTTTATGCCATAGTAAAGCATCTGAGATGTTCATGACATTAGCAGCAGATCCAGTTACAGAATTTCCAATTAGAATATTGTTAAGAAATGGATCACTTACCACACACACAAAACAAAATGCAAACAAGAACTGAATGAAAAACAAACTAGAATTCGTTCACACAAGAACCGAACGCAAAAACAGAAATAAAATGAAGAACACAAAGCTTTTACGTGGTTCGATCAATGTGATATACATCCACGGAGGCTCTATACACCTCAATTCACTCCACTGAACAATCAATTACAAGAAACAACCCAGAAAACTAGAAGCCCCAATTCACAATCCGAATTGAGCTTAAGAACCCTAGTTTTCTTATTCTAATGATTGAGTAGTGTTTACAGAGGGAAAACTACGTATGTCGACTCGTCTTTACAAATGGAACAAATGTATATATAGAACTAAGCTCGAATCAAGAAGCACCAGAAGTTGGAATCATTTCTGTTTCAACTGCCTTAAAACTGTTATACGCGCCTTTGACAACGGTTCTACATACAACGGTTCAATACCGTTGCATAATTCTGTTATAACCATTTTGACCCCGGTTCTTCACTAACCTTCAAAACTGGACTGCTTTAAACCCGTCTCTCCGACCCGGTTCTTCCCAACCTGAACCCGGTTCTTCCCAACCTGAACCCGGTTCCTGATTCCTCTCAACTTCTACTACAAGTCATGTCCACTTGATGAAATTGAATTGACACCTACAAATCTCCACCTCAATGAATTCAAGTGCACTTCATCACCTCAAACTGCCTTGTTATCTCCAGATTCTGCACTGTTCAAGCCTTATCAGGCTTGAACAATGAACCATCTTGCTCCCTGGAACTGCCTTAGTTAGAAAATTAGCTGCATTATCCAAGGTATGCACCTTCTTCACTTCAACAGATCCAGCTTCAATTACATCTCTTGCAAAATGAAGTCTAACATCAATATGCTTAGACCTCTCATGAAAAGCTTGATGTTTCACCAAATGAAGAGCACTTTGATTGTCACACTGAATGGTAACACACCCTTGTCTGATCCCCAGGTCTTTGAGAATCCCTCTGAGCCACAGAGCTTCCTTGATTGCCTCAATTAAGGCAATGTATTCTGCCTCAGTTGTGGATAAAGCAACCACAGACTGTTGCACACTCTTCCAGCTTACAGCTGTTCCATGCAAAGTAAAGACATACCCTGTAACAGATTTCCTTGTATACAAGTTTCCAGCAAAGTCTGCATTTGCATATCCAACAAGAGGTATTGCTCCAGTTTCTAGTTTCTGAAATTTTAAGCCCATATTGACTGACCCTTTCAGATACCTCAGAACTTGCTTCAAGGCTTCCCAATGTAATGCTCCAGGATTTGACATGTACCTGCTCACTAGTGATACACTATAGGCCAAATCTGGCCTGCTGCATATCATTCCATACATCAAACTGCCAACACCACTAGCATATGGAATATTCTTCATGTGTATCTCTTCAGCTTCTGTTTTTGGACACTGATCCTTGGATAGTTTAGTCTGTAGATTAACTGGAATACTTACTGATCTTGACTCATGCATGTGAAATCTCTCTACAACTTTCTGCAAATACTGTTTCTGAGAAAGCCAGAGTGTTCCAGTTTCCCTTCTTCTAATGATGTCCATTCCCAAAATCTTCTTTGCTTCCCCAAGATCCTTCATGTCAAATTCTGAACCTAATCTTCCCTTTACCTATTATATCTTATCCATACTCTTACTGGTAATGAGCATATCATCCACATATAATAGCAGAAACACTTGTTCAACTCTTGAACCTTTGTTAAAGTACACACAGCTGTCATATAAGCTTCTTATGAATCCTGCATTAATCATAAACTCATTGAACTTCCTATTCCACTGCCTTGGACTCTGCTTCAATCCATAAAGTGATTTCCTGAGAAAACAGACTTTCTCTTCATTTCCTAGATTCACAAAGCCCTCGGGTTGCTTCATGTATATCTTTTCAATAAGATCCCCATGCAGGAATACTGTCTAGACATCTAACTGCTGTAGTTCCATGTCTTCTTAAGTAACCTTTGATAGGAGTAACCTAATAGAGCAATGCTTCACTACTGGAGAAAATACCTCATTATAACCAATACCTTCTCTTTGTGTGAAGCCCCTAGCCACCAGTCTGGCCTTGTATCTAATCTTATCAGCTTTCCCAGCCTCCACCTTCTTCTTGTAGATCCATTTTCAGCTAACTAGCTTCTGTCCTTTTGGTTTGTCTACAAGCTTCCAGGTTTGGTTTCTCTCCAGAGATTCCATTTCCTCCATCGTGGCCCCTATCCAGTGTTCACTCTCACTGCAACTTATTGCTTTCTTGAAACTACTAGGCTCGTGAAACTCCAAGTCTTCTGCTATACTTAATGCATAGTAGACACTTCCAGCTTGTCCATAGAAATCAGGCCTTTGGATTTGTCTTCTTGGTCTGTCTCTACCAATGCTGTAGGTTCTGAGATTTGAAATCTCAGTTTGATCTTCTTCATCTTCTGATGAACTGTCATCTTCTAGTTGAGCTTGAGCATCCTTCTCTGGTGATATCGGCTCCTCATTAAGCTCCACCTGAATAGAAATTCTTTCAGGTTCCACAATACCATCAGCTTCCTCTTGACTTCCAGTAGAGTTGTATCCCATCACATCCTCATTGAACCTTACATCTCTACTTATCAAGAGCTTCTGGTTTCCCTGTTCCAAGCACCATAACCTGTAGCCTTTTATGCCCTCAAGATATCCCAGAAATACACATCTCTGTGCTCTTGCATCAAGTTTGTCTTGCCTAATGTGAGCATAGGCCAGACAACCAAACACTCTTAAGTCAAAGTAGTTTGGTACCTTTCCACTCCACACTTCTTCTGGAATCTTAAATCCTAGAGTTGGTGATGGTGATTTGTTTATCAAATAGCATGCAGTATTTATTGGTTCTCCCCAGAAGGATTCGGGTAATCCAGCATCAATCAGCATACATCTAACCCTCTCCAGCACAATCCTGTTAAACCTTTCAACAACCCCATTTTGTTGAGGGTTTAGTGGGACAGTTCTGTGCCTTGTGATGCCCTTGGCTTCACAAAACCCTGTGAATTCAGTGGATAGATATTCCAAACCATTGTCTGTCCTGAGATGTTTCAGTTTCTTCCTTCTTAGGTTCTCCACCTGACTCAACCATGTTTTAAACTTGAGGAATGCATCACTTTTATTCCTTAAAACAAATACCCATGTTTTCCTATTGTAATCATCAATGATGGCCATGAAATACCTTCCTCCTCCATGTGTCTCTGTTCTTGAAGGCCCCCATATATCAGAGTGTACATAATCAAGTGGTTCTTGAGTAGAATGTATCCCTTTAGCATAAGGCAACTTCTTGGCCTTTCCCAGAGCACACTTGTCACAGAAATCCAGTGTTCTATTTCTCATTTCACCAATGATGCCCCTCTTTGATAACTCCTTCAATCCTTTCTCTCCAATATGACCCAGTCTTCTATGCCACTTCATAACATCTTCTCTACTTATCACAGATTCAGCACATCCTAACACAGGTGATCCAATCAAAATAAACAGGCCATTGTGTTGCCTTCCTTTGATTACCAGCTTGTTGTGTTTAGTGATATGAAGATGGCCATCTAGGGAATTGAACTGACAGCCATTTGCCACTAGAGATCCAAGGGATAGAAGGTTTTTTTTCAGTCCAGGAACATACCTTACTTGAGAAATGGTTTTGATGACTCCATCATACATTTTGATCTGGACTGATCCTGTGCCTTTTACTCTGCAGGAGTGATCATTTCCTAGTAATACACATCCACCATCTTCTTTCTGTAAATCCTTGAACCAGGATTCATTGGGACACATGTGGAATGAACACCCAGTATCAAAAACCCATTCATTTTCCATCTTTGTGTCTGTGATGTTTAGAACTTCTGGGGTGTCTTCTTGATGCTCAGTAACAGCCACTTCTGCCCTCTGATTTTCCTGCTTCTTCTTCTTTTGTGGACAGTCTTTCTTTAAATGTCCAGCTTGCTTGCATTTGAAACATTTTTCTTTGCATTCTGAGTTCCAGATTTGTTGTCTTTGAACCCTTGGAACTTCTTCTTTTGAAAATTCTTTTTGAACTTAATGTTCAAGCCTTCTCCAGATTGTGTTCAACCATTTTCTTCCTGATTTTGAAAACACTTTGTCTTCAATAGAATGGATTCATAACTGATTTTTCCATCCCTTCCAAACATTAATGCATCCTTGAAGCTTTCCATGGACTTTGGGAGAACATTCAACACCATCAGAGCCTTATCATCATCTTCCAAGTTCACCCCCACATCTTCTAATTCTTCAATCATTTTGACAAACTCATCAAGTTGATCAGAAATGACCTTATCATCAGTGATTTTGAAAGACATCAATTTCTGCTTCAGAAATAATTTGTTTGATATAGACTTTGATTGATAGAGTTCTTCCAGTTTTCCCCATGCCTCCACTATATTCTTGCACCTTGATACCTCCCTCAAAGGCTTATCACCCAAACAGAGGAATATAAGACTTTCAAAGCCTTCTTATCTAGTTCTGGAAACTTAGTTTTCTCAGCATCAGGCCATTGATCAACAGGAAGAAGTGCAGAATCTAGACCATTTTGAATCAGTACTGCATTCATTTTGATTTTCTAAAGTGAGAAGTCGTTTTTACCTGAAAACTTCTTCACATCCATCTTCATTCCAGCCATTCTTTCTCCCTCTCTGAATGTGTGTGTAAAGTTTCCCACAGACGGTGCCACTTGTTAAGAAATGGATCACTTACCACACATACAAAACAAAATGCAAACAAGAACTGAATGAAAAACAAACTGGAATTCGTTCACACAAGAACCGAACGCAAAAACAGAAACAAAACGAAGAACACAAAGCTTTTACGTGGTTCGATCAATGTGATCTACATCCACGGAGGCTCTATACACCTCAATTCACTCCACTGAACAATCAATTACAAGAAACAACCCAGAAAACTAGAAGCCCCAGTTCACAATCCGAATTGAGCTTAAGAACCCTAGTTTTCTAATTCTAATGATTGAGTAGTGTTTACAGAGGGAAAACTACGTGTGTCGACTCGTCTTTACAAATGGAACAAATGTATATATAGAACTAAGCTCGAATCAAGAAGCACCAGAAGTTGGAATCATTTATGTTTCAACTGCCTCAAAACTGTTATACGCGCCTTTGACAATGGTTCTACATACAACAGTTCAAAACCGTTGCATAATTCTGTTATAACCGTTTTGACCCCGGTTCTTCACTAACCTTCAAAACTGAACTGCTTTAAACCCGTCTCTCCGACCCGGTTCTTCCCAACCTGAACCTGGTTCCTGATTCCTCTCAACTTCTACTACAAGTCATGTCCACTTGATGAAATTGAATTGACACCTACAAATATACATACCATTCACTTTCTTTCCCTTCATCACAGTTCTCCCACATTTAGTAACATGAATAAATCCATCTTCTGTGTTAAACTCACAACCAGTAGCATTTAGTGATCCAAGAGAAATCAAAATTTTCTTTAAGGCAAGCACATACCTTACTTTTGTGAGCAGTCTTTCAACACCATAATGCATTCTGATCTTTAGTGAGCCACAACCTTGCACTTTGCATGTTTAGTCATTGCCAATCAACACTGATCCACCATCAAACTTTTGAAGATCCTGGAACCATGACTCATGTGGACACACGTGAAAGGAACAACCTGAGTCTAGTTCCCATTCATCACAGATTTTCTATCTGAAACTGCCAATACTTTGCACTGTCATACCCTTCTTCTGCAATAGCAGCATCTGCTTCCTTGTTTCTTTCTGGGCAATTCTTCTTCAGATGTCCAACTTGTTTACAAGTGTAGCATCTTCTTTTCTCTATCCACTCAGAATTCTTCTTTCCAATTTCTTTTGTTGACTTATGTTTGTTATTCTGAGTGGCTTGAGTTTTCTTTTGGAATTTATTCTTATTGCATTTTACATCCAGTCCTTCTCCTGTACTTTGAGGTTTCTACTCTCCTAAGATTTGCAGGATCTTGGTCTTGAGAGAGGTTTGGATCAAATCCAGATCTAGTTAGTCTTGTCTTCCAAATAACAGAGTATCTTTGAAATGTTCCAAAGATTTTGGAAGAGCATTCAGGATCATTAGAGCCTTGTCATCTTCTTCCAATTTTACTCCAAGACTCTCAAGATCATCAATCAATCTATTGAACTCATCTAATTACTCAACCAGTGTATTATCCTCTGTCATTCTAAATGCAAGTAATTTTCATTTCAGGAACAGTTTGTTGGTAAACGATTTCGCCTGATACAAATCTTCTAACTTCTTCCATGCTTCAACAGTTGTTGTTATCTTAGCAACTTCCCTCAGTGGTTTATCCCCTAGGCACAAGATAATCGCACTGTGAGCCTTCTCCATAATCTCCTCCTTCTTGGTCTTGTTTGTGGCAGATCACTCACTTTCTGGTTTCCACGCAGTAGCTAGTCAATGTTGTGTCAATACTGCTCTCATTTTGATCTTCCATAACCCTAAGTCATTTTTACCGGTAAATCTTTTAACATCTAGCTTCATTGCAGCCATCTCCTTATCCCCTTCTCACAGACGACGTCACTTGTAAGAATTCAGCAATCAAGCTTCTCCAAAAAGATCACCCAAAAACAAGCAACAACATAATAAAACTGAAAAAAAACAAAATTACAAAACCGGAAAGAAAACAATGCACCAAGATTTCATGTGGTTCGATCATGAAGATCTACGCCCACGGAGGATCAGTGTTCCTCAATTCACTCAAATCAACCTCAATTACAAAATACAAGCAAGATACAACCGAATCCCTAATTTAGAACCCTAAGCTGCGAGAAGAACCATAACTAAGCAATTGAGCCAATTCAGATTTGATTACAAGGGGCAAATTGTTCTAAACTAGCCTCCTCATCATTGCGAAATCGTACATATAAGGAACAAGCATCAAATCAGCTGGGAAATCGGTCAGCAAGACGGGCAAAGTGAAACTGCCCGCTTCTATTGTCTTTTACTGATGAAACTGTTGTAAAAGACTCCCTCCTTGTATGTTTGAATTATAACCGCCGGTTCAAGTCTGTTATGACTTTCGATTTTCTTCAGCCGCCCGTTCTGCTTACCATGAACCCAGTTCCTTAATCAGCATCAAATTTGTTATATGTTTGGCTATCTCTTTGATGAAATTGACTCAGATTCACACTATGGATTCTCTTCAGACATCTGAAAATATCTCCCAAAGACACCTTTCTCATGACTCTCGCTACCCGTTTTGTGATGAGCCCAATCTGTCTTCAACTCATCTATTTTTTACGTGCTCGATCTCTTCAGTTGTGTGGTGTTGCAGGTTTATTCTAGTTTATATTTTGGTTTCAACAACCATGTTTCAGCTTAGCGTTCCAATCTATTGTTATATGGGGTAATAGTAGAATTATTGAGTATGTGAGTATTATTGCTGATATTTTTTTGTTCTTCCGAAAAAAAATTGTATTTGCAAGAGTGCGAGGGGGATCCTTGATTATTGTTAGTCTTGCAGCTCGTTCCCTCGGAGATTTTTAGGTTGCTTGGAAAGTTTAATCTGTTATGGGTAACTCTTTGTCAAATCCTCTTTGTCGTGTGCCTCCAAAGAAAAAGATTTGTATCAGCTTTGATGGTGTTGTTTGCCTAGTCGCAATTTCTCCTCGGTAGGGGTTTGCATGGTTGATGCTGATGGTTGCTTCGTTAAAGCGGTTGCGAAGTCTTTCTTTGGTTATTCTAATCCAGAGATCACGGAATTTTTCGCTTTAAGGGAATCCTTATATCTTGCTAGTGACTCTGGTTTAAATGACACTATTATCCTTGGCGATTCAAGTACGGCTAATTTGACATTCGTTGGAGAGGCTGATTGTGCTGCTCTATGTCTTTCTATCCTCATGGACATCAAAGAACTGCTCTCGTGGTCACCGTCTGTTCTTTCTTATGTCAGTTAGTGTTGGTCGGTTCTAACGTTATTTAATGAAATTTCATTCCATTCTAAAAAAAGTTCAGGCTTGTTTGTTTATATTTTCAAAAATATTTTTTCACTTTTTATTATACTAAACACATAAGTGGTGTTTGTTTTACCATTTTTATTCATGTATTTTTTCCAAATCAATTATTACATTTAAATTCAATATTTATTTTGTGGTTCATCACTATCAATTCATCTAATATAATAAAATAAAATTCAATCATCACTATATAGTGGGACCCACCATTTACTACTATTCTAATAAAATATCATTAAAATTTCGTACACAATGCTAGAAACACTAAAAATTGAAAATTAGAGATAATAACATAACCAAACCTCAATTTTCAAAAACATACAATTCAATTTAAACTATTAAAAGTGATAAAAGTCGTCTATTTTTATTCAATTAAAACTCACACATATTCTTTGGCGGCGGCTGGTCGTTAATCAGTTTTTTCTCTGGCTGCTGGATTACTTTTCAAAGATGACCAGATGAGTAAACCAGGAAATGCCTTTAATATTTATACATATACACCCCAGCCCTTCTTCCCTTCGCCCCCCATCCACCCCCCATGGATTCTGTGATCCAGTTACTCTTAACCGTACTATCGACCATCGGCGCATTCCTATTGCTAATCTATTACTACCGTAACCCAAACAATGCTGCAACAAACAAGACCCCACTCCCCCAAGCTCCCGGCGCCCTGCCGATCATCGGCCACCTCCACCTCTTCGGCAGCAACCAACTGGTCCACAAAACCCTGGGCGCCATGGCCGAGAAATACGGATCAATCTTCACCGTCAAGCTGGGCTCCCAACAGAACCTTGTGGTGAGCAGTTGGGAGGTGGCGAAGGAGTGTTTCACCACCCTCGACAAGGCCTTCTCCGACAGGCCCAAGATAACCGCCACCAGAATACTAGGTTACAACTTCGCCATGTTCGGAGTGGCCCCCTACAGCCCCTACTGGCGCGAGATGCGCAAGATAGCCACCCTGGAGCTTCTCTCTCATCGCCGGATTGACATGTTCAGTGACATTCGGGTTTCGGAGGTGCAGACTTCGTTGAAGGAATTATGGGATGCCAAACAGGGCATTAAAGTGGATATGAAGCAGTGGTTTGGCGATCTTACACTTAACACCTCTGTCCGATTGGTCGGAGGGAAGAGATTTGTTGGAAGAAGCCACCAGAAAGTGATGAGAGATTTTCTGTATTATTTTGGTGTGTTTGTGTTGTCAGATGCGATACCGTGGTTGGGGTGGTTGGATTTGCAGGGACATGAGAAGAGAATGAAGAGGATAGCGAACGAACTGGATGGACTAATAGGGGAGTGGATGGAAGAGCATAAACAGAAGAGGAGGATAGCAGGGGAGGGGAGAGTTGATCAAGATTTCATGGATGTCATGCTTACTATTCTAGAAACTACTGATTTAACTCAACATTTTGATGCTGATACTATCTGCAAATCCACATGCCTGGTAATCAAATTTCTTATTTTCGTCCATTCTTGTATTTCTCTTTTTTCTTTAAATACTGAAAATAAATAAATAAACATTTCCTATATCTTTATAAAAACATACAAACTTAACCATTTGTCACTAGAATTGTAGGTAATATAATAATAAACTATATGTAATATGAATATTTATTATTATTATTATTAGCTTAGCTTTATACGAGTGATTTTAGTACACTTCACCAATAATTATGCTCTAATAACTCAAGATTTATTTGTTTAACCAAACAAAAGAGCTTGTTGAAACCAACACATCAACGCGACGCATGCGCGTATGCATGTAGCCAACAGAATTCCTTTACATACTTACATTGTTCCATGGCAGAATATGGTCCTAGCAGGCAGTGATACTTCAACAATTACACTCACGTGGGCTCTATCTCTTCTTCTCAACAATCCGCACGTGTTGAAGAAAGCACAAGAGGAGTTGGACACTTACGTCAGCAAAGATAGACATGTCGAAGAATCAGACATCAAAAACCTGGTCTACCTTCAAGCACTTGTCAAGGAAACACTAAGGTTGTACCCTCCAACGCCTATCATCGGTCTGCGTTCAGCAATGGAGGATTGTACCATCTCACCAGGAGGGTACCACGTGCCTTCCGGTACACGCTTAATGGTCAACATCTGGAAAATCCAGCGCGATGAAAACCTGTGGCCGGAGCCGCTCCAATTCAGGCCCGAAAGATTTCTGACGAGCCACAAAGACATCGATATCAAGGGCCATAACTTTGAACTCTTACCTTTCGGTTCTGGAAGGCGAGCATGTCCTGGATCTTCTCTTGCACTTCAAATGGTGCATTTCACTTTGGCCAGCTTGTTGCACTGCTACGAGTTTTCCAGGCCAGGTGACGTGGAAATTGACATGTCGGAAAGCCCGGGGCTCACAAATTTGAAGGCCACGCCTCTTCAGGTTTATGTTACTCCTCGTCTTCATCCTGAAATTTTCGGAGCCTGATTTTTGCTTCATGTAGCATCATCATGGTTTTAGTGCATGGAATAAGGAATCAGAACTCCATATATATCTTCAATAATTATTGCAATATGTACTGTATTTTGATCTTTTATCCTGTTTTAGTAGGTTATTATGCAATTACTGACAAGTTCGTTCTGAAAGGACCTTTTAGATCACAAAAAAATTAGCAACTTGTCGACAAATTGTATGCACACCTTATAAGGCTGTATTAGAAATTTTCCATTGCTTCGGCATTACAAATAATGTCCATTTAAACTAAATCACAACAACAATTTCACTCAAAAGATATAAATCCTTAGTTGGGTGCAGTCATATGCGGTACAACCACATTCAATTATTCCGCGAAAATGGCGAATTCCGAAAAAAAAATCAAAATCAAGCAGTTAAAACGATGAAAATTAGGATTGCCTATAAATTAAAGGACAATTTATTTAAGAAAAATCCGATATAAAGGTACAAGGACTAAGTGAAGCATAAAAATACGGGGATTGAGCTAGGGACCAACCCGAAACAAACGTAAAACTACAGGAACTAAGATGCATTTAGCCAAAATAAGAAACTGAATTGTTACGTTATTGAGGAATAGAACTTTGGGTTCGGAAGTATTTTTGCCAAATATTATTACGTTAGATTTTTCTTTTAGCTATGTACGAAGGTAAAATAACTATATTATTAATGAATTGTTAAATTGAAGAAATATGACGACCTGCGAGATGGTCATCAAGGATGTATTTGTATATGACCTTCAAATGGTCATCACAACCTTCTCGTCTCCTCTTAAAACATCTAGCTCAAGACCCGTTAAAAAAATAGCAGAAAGAAATGTCATTTAAATGATCATCATCCGTCATTAACAATTAACATCACACGGGAATTTAGTTACATTGCCACCATAGCTTCATACCTCTATACGAAAACAGACGTGCTCGAAACACATACCGAGTACCTTACATTTCTCAAATCTTACACTCGTAGTAAACTATCTATCAAGAATTCACAGAAATCGCCTAAAACTGAACAATGGTATTTCCAGATCTATTAGCCATCAGCATCTAAAGTTCATCATTCACACATTATTTCTGTACAGTGGCAACGACAATCCTCAGTGAGAAAATGAACTTGCCTCAGTGCTATACACTGAATACTCACTCAAGCTAACATTCGGCCTTTCTTCATCCCAGTTCAATATCTCTCTTGCATACTTGAGTGATGCATCTACACTGTTGGGCTCCAGGCCCTTTACTGAAGATACATACAGCTTTCGGCCCGTTAAGGCCGAGTAGAGCCTTTTGAACTTCACAGCCACATAGTGAAAGCCCAACTGGCCCAGAGTTGGATGGTTTGCATTGTTGGAGTTGGACCGGTTGCGGCTAACCACCGGTTGAAAATCATCAAACCAATCACATTTAGTCAAAGGGACTTGTTCTATCTTTTCCTCAAACAAGTCGAATTTATTTAAGACGAGCAGAAAGTCTATTTGATCAAAGGTTGGATGAGTGACCATGTTTTCAAAGAACTTTTTGCTTAAAAGCATCTTGTTGACTGTGTTTCCATCGCCATCAGGAGCAAATTGATCGTAGTCGCTCAATGAGACGCAAAAGATGACTATTCGAACATCTTCAAACATTTCCAGCCACTTGCAGTTTTCTCCGAAGCCTTTTGCCTGTAATCTGATCAGCTGATATCTGTGATTGATTAAACAAAATGTAGTATCAAATTATTATTATTATTTAGATAAAAAGGAAAAAGGGAAGATGTTACATACGTTCATTTGCTCAATCCAGTTATGAGAGAAAACAACAAATGATTGAAGCACCCTCACATACAAAGGGTTCTGCATCTAAACTATTGAGATTTTTAGACTTCACCTTCTGAACCTTTTTATTTTTGGGCACTACCATTGAACTAATTTTTTTTTTTGGCAGTCATCTCTGGGATAAAGAGATGGTAAAGTGTGAAAATAGATGAAGGTTGGAGGCAAAGTCTACCAAGAAATACATTTGGTACTTCATTAGGGTATTCAGCTGGACATGATAAAGTACAAAAATTGCTTAGTCTATTTGGTGATCAGCAAAACAAACAAATTAGATGGTAATGTCCAAAAAGCAAAGCAGTTCAGATGGTAAAGAATCCTTTTCCCAAGAACAGATGATGCATGTATGGATAAATAAACTAGAACACTAGCATAAAAACAGAAATGCTATTATAGAAGATAACATGAGAAATAACCATAGCTTGTAATTTCTCACAAGGGCAGAAAAATATTTAGTACACACTACCTGAGAAGGGAATCATGCAGATCCCCACTTTCAGTATCACCGTCATATGCCGACTCAGGGAATGAAAAGTCAACGCATGAAAGGCCATTGGATGAAGTAACATGTTCAGCGTAAAGGATATCCACATCAGATGGTTTATAATCAGGCTTCAATATCTCAACAGCCTGGACAGGGGAAAACAAATCAACAAAAATCACAAAAAAAACAGCACTGGGACGAAAATGTTAAACACAATAATGGTCTTGGACTACATGAAAAGCTTCAAAGGAAATTAAACTATAATATTCCAACTAGTTCTCTAAGAGAACTATTCTAGCTTTCCTACGGAACAATTTGAGCTTAAAACAAGAGACAGGCGACTTCTGCCAAAACCTTTTTTGCTAGTGTATGCGCTTCAGCGAATTCCAACTTAAAAACTAACATGTTTTTTCTTCTTTCTAAGAGAAGATTTAGCTATTGGTACCATTGTATATATCACCAAGAATAGAACTACATATGTGAGCATATTTCCATTCCCCTTCAGTGACCTACGCTCTATTTTCTTTTCATACAGTCATCTTTTGATAGCAGAAGGGAGAATTTTGTATATTCAGCGTATAATGAGAAAAGTGCCAGATAATCATTCACATTCATACATCAGTATTATCATCTTCAAATCCAAATAGGAATATATTCCCAACAATTGCATAATCTACTTGCTATTGGCAACCTTTTCCAGAACATTGATCTCACAGCATAGTTTTATGATTTTAAAGAACCACATTTCCAAGTCAAACACTCTATCATCATACTAACGATTCACCATGCATTACACCTCCTGCTAGTTCTTCATAGTGGAATATTTGCCCCAACTTTGTGCATAATTAAAGGAAAACTTAGTCTACTCTTCCAAGGAACAACTCTTTGGCTCTGTTATTACCTCAAGGACCACCTAATCCATGTAGCCTACAATTGAACCCATATTATTGGTATTCACCATATTGAGAACTACAAACTAAATCTATGTTTGAACAATAATAATAATATAACAAATGAATAACATCATGAAGTTCAAGATCAGAATCTGTGGTTTCTATAATGCGTCATCTGCTGCTTGCTCTACAATTTGTAACATGATGCATCATTTTACCTGCTCTAGGAAATAACTAGCAACACTGGGGAGAGTTTCCAATTCACTTCTACGCTTGTAAGTTGCCTGAAAAGCGGCATTGTTCCACAATTCCTCAACCAATGGTGCATATTCCCGGCTGGCAGCAGGGAAGATTGCTTCCAGAGTACCCGAAGCCATGATTTTAAGGAGCCAGTCGGAAAATGCCTTCAACCTTGGACAAATGGAATAAGGGGTCTCTTCACTATTGCCATCAATATGCCCTGTTAAAAAACAAAATAAAGATCATTAAAAATAAAACATGTCAGTGATACAAGCATACACAAACCAGTTGGTACAGATTTCAGTACGTCAAATGTGAAGCTGTAGCACTCGGAGCAATGGTACCACCAGTTGAATTTTTTTGAACGAAAAGCACTTGATAACGATATATACATACATATATATATATATATACAGTTACACACAAACATACACATAGAATAGGCTCTTAATTTCAACATTATCAACTCAAAAATCCATGCAGTTGAGATGTGCTTTGACCTATTCTCATATGAATCAGTTTCGGATTTTGGAAACCAGGAGAAAAATCAGTCTTCACTAAGATCAGACATTTTTCATCATATTTGAAAGAACTAATTTAAATACATCTCTTTTGACAGACTGTGAGCCCACAATCCACATTCAATCCCTCCCCAGCATGAACTTTCAAAGGTATTGCTCCTTTCCTCGATTATGACAATGAATTACTGCAGATCATGTTTAGACCCCCTCCAAGTCAATAGTAACTTGGATACTTGTTTTGATGGTAGACAAAGAGTTCATGCAAAATATATGCTTCCCTTCAGCACCCAAGTGACACTAGTAGTTACGTTTTTCTCTCTCTAATTGCCTCTTCCCCCATCCCCACCATTTTCTTTGATGTGACTGCTATTCTGATATTAGATTTAAATGTAGCCAGTATATGTCAGAAACGTTATCCAGTTTGCTTGCAAAAATATATGCAATAACGTTGGAGTTTTCTTAACAATTTTCCTACTCTTGCAAAAGAGGACACTTTTTTTCATAGCTCAATAGAACAATTGCCTTCTACAGAAACTTGCATGTGCTAAAACTATATAACTGGAAACCTAGTAGGCATTTAAATCTGACACAAAGAGAAGGTACACAGGAATTTACCGTTCCAGGTTTTATTTGGACCAAAAATCTCATTTTCCATTATAGTGACTAGTGAATTTAAACCTTCTGATCACATGTAGTTTACGTAATAAATACATGTGAGCAGAGATGGCATATAAGAGTAAAGTTTTAACTGCTCATAAGTCATTATAATATACATCCTTGGTAAAAACAATGAAATTATTTTTGCAAATGCAAATAAGCTCTAATTTATTGGGGAAACAAATCGGACGACAAAACTGCATGTGCGCACCCATAAAACTGAAGTTCTAAGTCATCAATAACCTCAAAAAACTATCGGGTAATTAACTAGTCAGAACAGAAAAATGTAATCTCTATAATAACAAATGACAAAAGCATCTCAAACATAAAAAGGAAAGCGATTAATAAAACAAACGAAGGTGAAGGTTATTTGGTTAACAGAGATTTAAATCCTGGGTTATTAGTGAATGATGGTTATATGCTTTCACACTTAAGCTAAACAGAATATGTACCTGGAAGAGTTGAACCATTGCAAGACTGATTTTGCCTCAATTGATACAGACTTTCTTCTTCGAACCGTTCACGACCATCAAGAAGTATACCAATGTAGCTGAACACATGGCTCTGGATCACTAATTTAATGTTTTCTCGCTCCTCCTCAGAGAAAGGTACGTCTTTGTACAGAATTCTAGCCTAATCCAATAAAACAAGACTTTTATAATATGCCAAAGGTTTGAAACTTGTAAAAACAGCAGAAAGGATAAGTGACAATCAAAGTAAGCAGTTGACCACTCATACGGCATATCATCACTAGATAAAAAAAGATATGTGACAGAAACCCAAACACTGTAACTCAAATGCTGTCAAATCGTAACTTACATTACCAATAAGCAAGCAAACTCTTTTTTCAAATTTGGAGCTATCCAAAATTTAGAGATCAACAATTCCATTCAGCTTTTAAACGGCAATGTTACTCCAATTAAGAATGAAATGGTTAACATAAGGGGCCAGAAATATGTATTATCTGGATAAATCTTAAGACTACCTGTTTAAATATGGTACTAGTTCCAGATCCGCTATATCCAATCAAAAGAAGTTTCTGAATTGCTCTCTGTTCAAGATAATCTGGCATAGACCGACTAATCGTGCTAGTTATTTGCTCTCCACAAGGCTGCGATGATTTACAAGGAACTGGGAGAGAAAGTACAGCACAAAGAAGCTTCGTTCCAGCCTGAACAGTAACGAAGAGGGAGCAACATGACATTAAGAGAGAACAAAGGCATAATAATTCTTTTCTTCCTAAGAGGAAAAACATGACGTCAAATACAAATGTGATAGAAGTCAAACCTTGCCCCAGATATATCCTTTTGTATTTTTCTGTCCCTCTTCTTGATACGAACCATCTTCATTCACCCAAAAATGTGGATTCCCAGCACACTGAACTCCTGCTAACTACAAAATTTTAAAAAAAAAAAACAAACCCCGCACAACAAGTTTTTAGCATAAGAGCTCTAAGGAGAAAAATTCTCAATAAATGTCTTTGTGCAACCAAAAACAAACCTTTAACATACGCAATTCCACTTTTGTGATCTCACGACCATTTATGTAAACTTGGGTGTTCCCATTGCTAGCTTCTGCTTTAATGGGACCCCCAACATTAAGATGGGGACTAATAACCTGCATAGGCTTTTGTCCCTCCTGAAACATGGAACACCTTTGTCAGCTTCATTAGCACAAAACAAATATTCAGAATAGCAAGTTAAAGTTGGATTTCACCTTTCCCCAAAGACCTGATACTTTGTCGTACCAATAGTTTCCTGGCTTGAGCTTCTTTGGCGGATTCGGGCAATTCTGCAACATGGCCAACTCATCATGATAAAGAGGCCTACCGTTCACGCAGATATACTCAGGAGGTAATTGATTCACTTCACACAATTTCTCAGCCTTCATAATCTGCCGGACCTCAAGATCATTGAGCAATCGTTTGAGCATTCTTGAGCACTTTCCCAAATTGCCACGCTTAGATTCATCAATGGGGTATCCGATGCAAGTCACGCATTTCCTACCCTCAGGCATGGACCCCATTGCTCTAAGCACGCAATTCACACAATACTTAGCATCGCAAACCATGCATATCTCCTTTTCCGTAAATCTATTTCCTTTCAAACACCGGTAGCACACTCCTTTCCTGACCTTAGATGCAGGTTCTTTCTTCACTCTAAACACCTCTGGTTCAGAACGTGTAAAGTCCTCATTGGCATTTTCTTCATCCGACTCAAGATCACAAAAAGTAACTACAGGTGCTCGCCTGACATCACAACCAGACTCATGATTTTGATCCCCAAACTTACGAGAAGAAACCCTAGAGGACAGATAATCCACACTCAACACAGATTCATTAGATTCCCAATCAGTTCTGTTAGATTCATTGAAATCTAAGCTCTCTTTAAAACCACTCAACAGCCTCGACTTAGGAAAACTCCCTGAGAATTCTCTCGATTTCTCAAAGCTATTCGAAGACCCTAAAGCACCCGAACTCCCAAACCCACCAACAAATTCGCACGAATGAACGTTACGAATCGAAGAATATCTCCTCTCATCCACTCCATCTAACCCATCATCACGATTGGAGCACTCAAAATCACTACTTAATTCACCAGACAAAGCGCAGGTATCAGTACTATTGCAATTTTCAGGTTCTCTTTCTCCCAATGCATTATTAACAGAGCTAGGTGAAACGCTAGTTTCAGTCCCCAAACCTAGGTCTTTACTATAAGAACCCTCACTCACCGCATTGTTCTGCGACTCAAATGCAATCACTGATGTCGGCGAAACGGTCAATAACTCGGCAGAGGAGGAGCATAATTTCAGATCCTTCGGCAGCTTCCTGCTAATAATGTCGGTGGCAGATATTGGTTGAACAACGGGGAACGACAAATTACCCGGAAACTGCAGCGGAGAAACAACGGCAGCCACCGGAATTCGATCCACATTGATGGGTACCGCCTGCGGCAGCTCACGGGTTATCGGCGGGCCGTGATATTCCATTGCAAAGGAATATTCGACCGCATCTTCGACAACGGTCGCCACCTCCAGCGACATACCCTTCTCAAATCAAACACTTCAATTCTCAGAACCTATTTTGCATAGGTGCAATTATCACCAAAAACACGAATTTTCACACAAGAAAGAGCAGGATAATGGACCGAACATGGGTATTTTCAGTAGGGTACAGCAGATAAACAAGCTTCAGTTGCAAGGAAAGAATTTCCTTCTGTGAAGAATCGAATGTGGAAACACTGGAAAATATCTTCTTCCTTCCGAAGAATTGAAAGATTAAGCACAAGATGAAGAGTGTGGAAGAAAATACAAAGAGGATATATGGGGCTGAGGAAAAAGTGTCGGGTAAGGGAAAGTGGAAGAAATGGTGGTGGGCACTGTTTCGAAGTTGGGCATCTTTTTTGTTTGTTTAATTACAATTTTGTATTAAAAAATTCGAGAAAAGAAAAGGGTCTTTGGTTTTTAAAATCTTGATGGTAGGAAAAAAAAAAGATATGATAGCTATGACTGTGTGACTGACGGTATGGTGGTGGGGTGGTGATGTGAGCAAGTAGGCATGTGTAATCACGGCGAGGGAAGGGGCAAATTTGCCTTTTCTTGGCCGAGTCTGCTGCTTTGGATGATTGGTGGTCCCGCCGGACCCGCCGGGTTTCCTTTCTGTGGGTGGGTGACTTAGGCTAGAGCTTAAAAAATGAGTTTTAGTTTATGGACCGATCTATCTCGTCTTGTAAAATATGTGGGTTGGCTTTGAGAATTTAGTTGTCCATCAATTTTATAGTCAGCTCTGTTTCGTTTTGCCCTGTCCCATTAAATAGTGGATTTTGGTGGTTTTAATTCGGCTCGTCTCAACCGTTCGCTGACAGCTCTATGTCATTATCATTATCATCTATGTATTTATATTTGAGGCTGAATATTAAAAAACTTAATGAACTTTGAAATTATTTAGATTTGTACTAGTGAGATTTACTTGCGCGATGAGCGAGAGTGCGTTTCGTTTATTATTATGTTACTTCGTTGCTATGTTTGTTTTAAAATATACTCCAGAATGTATTATTTACGTTAGTGGAGTACGCGTGAATGAGTAGAAGTCGTAGTAAATATCGATATTGCAGGACCTAATTTACATCCCCTGCAAGCAGTTGATCTTTGTTTCGATCTTTGTTTCGTTTATCCCTTGCAATTTGTTAAGTTTGCTTCGTACTAATGTTAATTTATGTTCATAAATGTATTATTTGTATCAAACAAACGTCAAGATCAACTTAATACTATATACTATGAGTAGGTCTCTTGTGTGGCGGTCACACGGATCTCATTTCGTGTGATGGAGCCCATTTAACAATTTAACCCGCCCACTTTAATAATTCAACCCTGGAGTTATATTCTTCAACTTCAACAATGAAATCAATTTCTCTCATTTACTTAAAACAGAAACGCACGCTGAGCAAACTCCCCCATTGACGGAAAGCAACCCCCATCGCGCGCTGAGCACACACCCCCATCGACGGCAAGCAACACTCCATCGACGGCAAGCAACACCTCCATTGACGAAAAGCTCAACATCACCATTGATGGAAAGCTTAACGGAACCATTGACATCAACAACAGAGGTAAAATATTTGTTTACGAAAGTTGTAGATAGACATGAGACTGAACATATTTTGTGTTGCGTAATTTGAAATTCATGCCAACGGATAGCCTCTGTCTTGAATTGGTTGTTGTTTTTTGTTTTGTTTTTCGGAATGGTGAGGATTAGGCCACATTTTTACTGTCAAAATGAAACAATACAAGGTTGCCCTGTAAATGTTCGATGAAATGCGTCAATTGAATTGCTACTGAAAACTTATATAAAGTGAATATTCATTTGTAAAGATTAAGCAGAGAAAACAATCAAACATCAGTCTAAGGTTGGTTTTACATTCGTTGTAAAAGAATAACAATTCTGAAAAAAAGCATCAACAATCCTTGAAAAAGTATCAACAATTCTTGGAAAAAGTACCAACAATTCTTGAAAAAGTATCAACTACTTTCTAAAAGAGTATCAACTTCACCAATAGAATGTAGGCCCAAAGTACCGTCGAGCCAAAAAAGAACCATTGCATATTCGTTGTTACAATGCAAATCCCTTTTTTGCTAAACTAAACTGACTTTGCTTGTTTATTTCGTTGTTATTAATCCTTGCTCGCAGCTAATTGTCAGTTTTTTTGCCTAGGCAAACATGTATATTGAAGGTTTTGTATGATGGTGAATGTTGTACTTTCCGTGTGATATTTGATAATTTCATAAACTTGATTAGTTGCTCTTGTAAAAAGTTTGAGAAGTGCGGTTGGCTATGCAGTCATTGCTTGAGAGTTCTACATGTACATTCTATAGTTCAAATTCCAGACCGCTATATTCTGAAAAGATGGACTAAATCTGGCAAATCTGAAGTATGGGACAAGTTCAACAACACAAATGGGAACTCTAAAGATTACATTCCTTGGCGTCATGAAAGGGCCCGTAAGTTTTATAATTTTTTACTGAAATATGAAAGGAATGACGAAGCAAGGAAGGTTATTGATGATAAGCTTAATGATTTGATGTCTTCATTGGATGCTAATGAGCAATCAGAGACTGTTGAGGTTTCGACTTCATCTAACAAGGTTTTGGATCCTACACGTTGGTTACAAAGGGGAGAAGCAAAAGGATTAAAGGAAAACGAAGAAAAGAATGAACATGCAAAGCTCCGTCACAGAAAAGGAGCTAGGTTAAAAAACTCCAAACCCTCGTTTATTTTAATCATATTTGTAATAGCATTGTTGCAAAACTTGGTGACGCACATTGTTTAGTGTTTTGACTAGTTTTTATATTTATATCTTCAATTTCTGGTTAAGTTTCTTACTTTTTTCTTGTTTTACTTCTTTTAAGCATGTTTCTGATAGAATATTGTTGTTGAGAGTATTAGACAGATGATAGCAATTGTTGTTAAATGAATATATTGTTGAGGTATCAACTTCTTCTGAAAAAAGTATCAACAATTCTGGTAAAAGTATCAACAATTCTTGAAAAAATATCAACAATTCGTGAAAAAGTATCAACAAGCATTTGTTGTTCAATGAATATATTGTTGAGGTATCAACTTTTTCTGAAAAAGTATCAACAATTCTTGAAAAAGTATAAACAATTGTGGTAAGAGTATTTATATTTAAATTTTAAAAATTTGGGCCAGACGGAGGACACGGCCGTGACATTTGGTCGCGGCTGCTACCAATTGTGCGTGCAAAAGTGTATTTCGCTGGTGAGTTAGCGCGGCCGCGAGAAGCCTTGGCAAGGGTATCAACTTTTTCTGAAAAAGTAGCAATAATTCTGGTAAAAGAATCAACAATTCTGGTAAAAGTATTTATATTTAGATTTTAAAAATTTGGGCAAGTTCAATTGTGCTTGCAAAAGTGTATTTCGCTGGTGAGTCAGCGCGGCCGTATAGTTCGGTCGCGGCCGCGACGAGCCTTGGCAAAGGTATCAACTTTTTCTAAAAAAATATCAATAATTCTTGAAACGACTTTTTTTGAAACCGAGCATTATTTTTACGTCTCTTCTCATCGTCATTATTATTTTTGTTTTCTTTCTTCCATTTGCAGCATTCTTTTAGGGAGAGAATGTTGTCGGAATGCAGATATCTTGTATATCTTGCCATTCTTCAAGTAATATCGGATACCAGACCAATTTATATACTGAGAAAAATGTTGTCGGAATGCAGATATAGGGTACAGGAAAAGTGTAAAAACAATAATAATTCTGAAAAAAGTATCAACAATTCTTGAAATTATCAACAATTCTTGAAAAAGTACCAATAATTCTTGAAAATTATCAACTACTTTCTAAAAGAGTATCAACTTCAACCAATATAATTGTCGAGCCAAAAAGAACCACCGAGCATCACCAAGATGTCAGCATTGCATATTCAAAAAAGATTTGGCACTGTCACATCAACATTGTATCTATTTTTCCAAATTAACAAACAACTATCAAGCTCTAATTTGTGGACTATACAATGAACACAAGTAAAAAAAGATCAAGATATCATAACTACTCCTTCAATCTCTTCCTCCTTGTAATTGGGCCTATCATCTTTGCGTCGTTCTTCTTTCTAATCAGATCAGGTTTCTCCTTGTGAAACTCCAAGACTTTATTCAAGATATCATCCCTAATCTCATTCAAATCACTAAGAACAATATTTGCACATATTTGGGCTCGAATAAGGCGTCCTATATCACCCTGGAGTTAAATGAAGTTATGAGTTCAAAGCGTGCATATATATAAAATGAAGTTATACCTATTTAACAAAGATAACTAGAAAAATACCCTCGAAAGATTGGGATTGTTGTATGCTTCACCATTAAAATACTTCAAATGGTGCATCATGTACACACCACAATCAAGATCAGCTTTCCTTGTTTGCCATTTAAGAGTAACATTTTCAAATTCGAAGTTCGGGATCTTATCAGCTTCAGCATGATATTTTTCTTTCAAGAATTGAAGCATCAAATCACGCTGCAAAACAAAAAAGTATTTAGCAATTAAGACAACTAACACTCCTAAAAAAAGCTGAATACTTTTAGAGTAAATCCTTACCAAGATTTTGCCTGCTGTGATGACTAGAATTGCATGCAGAACATTGCAAGTTGTTGGGCACTTCAATTTGAAGAAATAAGTACCACAACAAGAAGATGGTTGAGACAAATAATTTAGCGCAATTATTCAATGTACAAAGAAGTTGCTGAGTTCCGAACAATAACAGAGAAAAGAAGATGAGTTCCTTGCGGCAAGAGGGCAAATTGAGAACAATTGAGGCATTTAATCGAACAGTTAGAGGGCAAATATGAAAATACTAACAATACATCTCTGAATCGGACGATCACTCCCCCTTCTTCTCCAACTTCCCCTCTCCGTTTTTCGACGAACACGAGTTGCCGCTGCACCAGATTCTGCGAAACTAACGGATTCGACGGCTCATCAACAATGGAGCATCCTCAAAACCAGCAGCCGTCCAACTAATCGCGAAGATGGGATTGAATTAGGAAGAATTGGGGAAAGAATAAGGAAGAAATCGCGAAGTGTGTGTGTTTCTTCGTTTGGCGGAAAGAATAAGCAAGAATGAATTTACAAAGCCGGAGAGTGAAATTTTCTGTTTAGATTATTTAATTTGGTATTTTACTTGTAAAAAAGGTATTTTGCAGAGCCGGGTCAGTAGCGGGTGGGTCAGTGGTGGGTGGGTTAAGTTGTTAAATGGGCTCCGTCACACGGATTGAGATCCGTGTGACTGCCACATACAAGTTTTTGTCATATACTATATATGTGAAATATAAATTTAATATATATAAATGTGTATCTTGATATTAGGTGTATTACTAAACATAACGGAAAAACAAATTTTAAGCGGAAAAATATGAGGTTTCCACAAAAATGTGTGATATATGCGTGAAAGCATATTTTCCCTATCTCAAAAAAAGAAAAAAAAGTGAAAACATATTTTTCTCCGATAATCTAGCCAATATTTAAGTGACGGATGCTTACCTAAAGTAATGGTTATTAAGTTATATTAATTTTGATTTTTTTTTCATTTAAATCATTTTAAGTTATTAATAATGACTATAGTTGCAGAAGGCGGAAAGTGGAGGCGGAGCGGTTTAGGGCCGTCTAGCGGTTCGAAGACGATGCCTAGAGAATTCCTTTTTTTTTTTTTTTTTCAAATTTAATTCTTACATGTCTAATTTAAAGGTTTTTACTTAAAGTAGACCAAATTTTACTACAAAGGTTTATATAGTTAATTAATTATGCAAGATGAAATGAAAAGAGAGGCGACGGAGGAACTCGAATTGTGGGAGAGAGGGTTTTAACTTTTGTTTCATTTTTTCTATCATTGGAATGAGAAGAGTGAGCATTTTAACTTTTAAGTTTTATCTTTATAATTTAATAAATTGATTCAAGTTCAAAAGGCGACGGCATTTTCAATTAAAAAAATATAAAACACTAAAATAAAAATAAAAAATAGGACCGCCTAGACGGCGCTTAGGTCCGTCTAGATCCACCTAGGCCCAAAAACGTCTGTAAAAAAAGTTTTGAGCAAAAGCAGAACGGATTGGCGGCGCCTAGGCGATCACCTAGACCGTCTTTTGCATCCATGATAATGACCAATGATTGAGATGTAACCATGTGGATTCCCAAAAAGGCATGGTAAAATAAGCGGGAAAATGTAAGATTTCCAAAAATGTCCGGCTTTAAATATTACTCCCTCCTTTTCAAAATAAGTGACGTTTTAGAATGAAAGAGAAGAATTAAGAATTAAAAATCTTAACTAATCTTCTTTCTCTCATATATTATTTTTAAAATCAAATTTTAATCATTATCTTTCCTCTCCCCCTTTATATTTACGCCCTATACTCATTTTCTTTCTCCCTTTATATTATCGTGCTTTACTGGTAGCTTAAAAGATACTAAGAGATATTTTAGGATAGCGATAGGGACAAGTTGGAAGAAATCGTGAAATATATCTAAAACGACACTTAATTTGAAAAATTATTAACAAGCTAAAATGTCACTTATTTTGAACCGGAGGGAGTATATACTATCCCCGTTTTTTAATAATGTTATTTTAAGTATTATGTTTTGTTTATAAATAGTTGTCTTTTTAGTTTTTTCTTTATATTTTTTTCCAGTACTATCTCTATAATTGTCCATATCTATATAATCTAACTGAGAATATATTTATCTATTTTTTATACCTCTTAAATTTTTTTTTCCAAACATTACCCGCGCGATAAGGAAGCGAGTCGTTACAACTTCTTGTTCGATGTTATTAAAGGCTTACCACCATATGTATCTGCACGATCTTTTCTACATTTCTTCATTTGTAATTTTTAAAGTATCGCGGTTGAAATGTATATTTTGATATCCTTCAAAGGTCTGTCTTGTATAATTTTGAAAATTACTGTATACTTACAAATTAAAATGATTTCATGGATCATATTATGATTATTAAACTGTACTAATTAACTATAAGTGTAAACGTAATATTTGATTAAGGTAGTACAAAAGATACCATTTGACTATCAAATTTGAAATTTAATTTTATTTTAAAAATTAATAATAGATTATATTTATCCACAATTAAATACTTAACGATTATTCAGATCTCTTCATCTAAGAACCTAGCCGCTACCGCCTTCTTTCATCATCTTCCCTCATGGGAGGATAGGGAAATGTTTCACCTTTAATTTTTATTTTATTTTTTCTCTTTTCAGTCCCCGAAATAATGGAAGATTTATCACGCCACTCTGATGTGGTGTTAGCGTGAGACTTCGCCGCGTCTATGTACGTCTTTCCCAGCCTTTCCTAACCTTTCTCCACCGATTTTCTGCTTCAATTGTCAAGTTTGCTTCTGCCTGGGTCCGTCATCCAAATCATTTGCTCGATGTGCATGCAGTCACGGGGCAATGCAATATCTAGCATTTATTTGATGCTATCTAATTATTTTTTTAGCATAGAGTATATGTCTCATAGAGCCAACTTGTTGGGACATAGATTGCTCTTTTTTTCTTTTTCTTCAGGCGATCCAATTGTTTGGATAACTCTTGATTTTTCTGATTGGATTGAAAATCTTGTACTTGATGATCGGTTGGGGAAAGTGTGTCGTTCGCCTTACCAAATAAATATATATGTATATAGATATATATACTTATCCTTGATCTATTACTCTAACTAGTAGAGTGGTAAATAAGGGTCAATCCCATATGTATTAAACTATTATGATCAAGCAATAGAATATAAATAAGCTAGTAAACAATAAAGAAGTTGGGGGAGGGGGGGGGAGGAGTTTTGATGGAATCACAACTAACACCTAAATTTATATTAAGCAACTCAAATAACAATTACTCTAAAAGTACGTAGCAAATTGACAATTCAAGTAAAGAAAGATAAGAGAATGATTTTTGGTTTTATAAATGATATAAAGAATTCAACCCTTGATCGAGTATCCCCTTGACCCTAATAATCTATATAACTGATGTTACTACCCAATTGATTTTGTCTTAGAATCCGTACTCCAAGATTAATAACAAGCCTTATTAACCTTGTTGTCTCTTAAGTATAATTAATCAAAATAAGCTCTTCAATTAATCCTACTTAACTTATCAATTCCTAGAACAAGCTCTCTGAGAATCAATAGTCAAATGCATTAAGAATTAAGACAACGGAGTAGATACGACATAAAACTCACAAGCTCAGTTTTAGTGGTCGAACTCTATGTTATCCCCAATAGAATAAATCCATCGTTCGCTATATAGGAATCGGATTCATAACAATTACGGATTACAAACCTAATTCTAGCATCACAAACAATATCCAAATGGGTGATCAAACCATAATTCAATTCATAAGTGTGAATCAACAATGCCAAATAACATAGAACATTCCAAAACATAATCCAATCGGTTAATAACCGTAAAAATTACATAAACATCCTAAATCCAAGGTTCAACTAATGCTCAAGGGCTGAAATTAGAGTGGTAGCCACTTATATCAAATATTACAAAGATAAAATAAGTGAAAATCAAAGAAGACATTAAAATAAGATAGGATGAACCAAAAGATGGAGTTGATGATCTTGATCTTCAACCCTCTTCCAATTCCTTGCTTCCACTGGTGAATGGTGGCTGAAAAGGTGTGAGAAATGGGTGCTTGGTTAGGTTAAATTCGAAATTGACCTTAGATATATATAGGAGAAAGTGTTGGGCTGAAAAATGACAAAAAACGTGTTTCAAGATTAAAAACAGGGTATCGGGTCGCGGTTGCGAACCTGAGTCACGGTCGCGAACCCTTTATTTTGCTTGAGGCAGGGTTTGGTTCGCGGACTCGGTTACGGGCGCGAACAGAGGTCGCAGGCACAAACCGTGTCTTGGCTTTTTGGCTAGGTTTTGCTGTATGGTCGCCGGCGCGACTTCTCGCTCGAACCTCTTCCCTCTTGTTTCATCCTTGGCTTGTTCTTCGTTCCAAACTTCTTCAAGACTTATTTTTGGTCCTATATTGTCTGTATTGTCCTGAAACGAGCTCAAACACATTAAATAGTCCAATAATACAAATATGAACAATACACGGTCAAATATGCATGCAAATGTCATTAAAACGACACTTAATTCAGCCTAAAATACATGCATGAACACGTATACTAATGATTTTACATTGATTAGTGAGCGTTTCAATTTTTCAAAAAAAAAAAAAAATTAAATACTTGTTATAATGGTAAAAGATGTTCAAACAATCAATGACAAAAATGAAGTTAAGATACTACATCAGAAAATTACCGAACATAAAAAACACACTAAAACATCAATTTTTTCTTCATCTAGAAGTTTGAAATTGCAGGTACTTGACAGGCTCTAATCCTAACCCTTAATTAACGCAAGTGTAAGGGTGTAGGTGTATGTAGTGGAAGTCAAGGTCGATCCACAGGGAATGAGTTTAGGTAGTTCGATACTCTAATTATCTAGGATTATCCTAACTAGACACTGAAATTGGGAAGGACTGTTTGTTACTAAATTATATTGCATATAGTCCTATTAAACGAATTAATTATCAAAAGTTGATTTCCAATCAAAGAGAATGTATCCTAGGGTGTTGATTTCAGGAATTACACTAATGAATGATTAATCTCTAAATTATAAACCTTTAAACCAATTTTTAATATCTATTAGGCGGGCCTTCTCCCGAAGCGACTAAGTCGTAGATTAATTAGAACAATTACTCTTCCGAGTCATTAATTCTAACAACTCTCAAAAGCCCCTTAATCTTTGCCTAGGCAGTCATAGACAACCACGCTACACGTCGTACGTCTATTAACAATTCTCTTCTCCCGAAATGGAATTGTTAAACGATTAGACTATGCCTAATTAATCAAATTATGCTCAATCATAAAATAATAACAAACATGTAGATAGATACTAAAAATCGGAGTTTATGACTTAAATGATAAAATCAAATATAATTGTAAATCCCTACTTTCCAACCTTAGGACACAAGTAATTTAGCTACTCATGCCTACTATCAAATCCAAACAATAATCCAAGAAAAACATTGTAATGAATCAAAACTAGAAAAGAAAAAAATAAACCCGAACGGTTGGCTCTTCGATCTTCGTCAATTTTCTTGATCTTCAATCCTCTGTGTTCTTAATCTCTCTAATATGATAATGTCCCCAATTTTCCAGTTTTTGAGGTCTTTTTTATCGAGTTTGGACTTAATTGAGCCAAAGTCCTGATGAGATTCGGACTTGGATTCGCATTTTATCTAAACGTCGCGGTCGCGGCGACAAATTGGCCGCGACCACGGTCAGTCCTGAGAAGTTCTTCCTTCAAACGACCACTTTTGTCACAGCCGTGGCACTACCTAGCCGCGGTCACGGTCCGGTTCAATCCACTCCGGATTTGTTTGGTTCGGTTCTTCCATCTTTTCTCCATTCTTGGCTTACTTCTTCATTCGGACACGACTTTTTCATCTAAAACACTTGAAAGCCACTCAAACAAGTTAAACACGCTAAATGGCTCATTATATCAAATATAAATGAATCTCGGCCTAAAATGCACGTAATTGATATAAATCTCTTCCTAAAACGACCTAAAATAGGCCTAATTAACGTGTTATCAAACTCCCCAAAACTTGAATTGTTGTATGTCCCAACAACAAAATAGAACAATGTCAAAAATACAAGTGATTAGGCATGTGATTAGGGCAATTAGATGGAAAATCTAGTTTCAGAAAGATTTATTTTTCAAACACTAAGCAACACAGTAAAATCGAGCATTTATGACATGGCAAAATCAACTACTTTCGTAACTTTAACACTTTCAAACATTTTGATCCTCACTATGTAAATGTTTCTCTTATCTCTCAAGTGTTTTAGATTTAAGACAGTTACGCTCAAATCGGACTACACACACTGCTTACCATATGCTTGTCAATCATCTAAGTTAGACTCATTCTCGACATGTGTGACATAGGATAAAAAAAGGTCTTGTTTTCAATTGTAATGTAGGCTTAAGATGAGGTAGGATACATTTGGATACAAGTGACTAAAAATTGAACTAATCAAGTTATATCTAACCCGACTACCCCTTAATACAATCACTCAATCTCACTCTTCCGATCTCAGCAAATCATCCGAAAAGAATAACTTCTTCACCCCAAATAAGTACTTACAACTCAAGTGTTTTTATGCTATTCTTTGAATACCACAATTTTGGGACTACTCGACTTTTATAATCAATTCTTGCATCCTATGCACTTTTTGCACTGTCTAACTTCTCCTTAACAAAATCAACTAAAAACGTGTATATACAAAGAACTCTTTCTTTTCTTTTCTTTTCTTTTTTTCTCTCTCTTTTTTTTTTTTTCCAACGAGAATACAAACTAACACTAGGAGAGGTTATTCTTTTCCTGACTTTATGCCTAACACAATACCATTCTCTTCATCCTTTTTTCCATATCACCTACTTTCACCAATCATCACCCCATATTCGCCAAAACTACCTTCCAACCTCCTCCCTCTCACTCAATTAGTCCAAATTGGGAACAAAGGCTAAAAATAGAAGGATATCAGCTTGTAATGCAGAGCTACAAAAAAAAAAAAAAAAAAAGCTTTTAAGCCTGGCTAACTAATATTTTTCAAAGCATTCTTGGTCAAAGATATTAACTTTTCAACGCTCAAAATAGGCTAAAAATCAGGAACTACCTAGTATCGTTTCCTAACTCACGATATTTACTGACATATTCATAACAGAGATTTACGGCAAGTTCTAGAGACTAATGCATGCATCCAATCAAATCACACCGAAAGAATAGATAAATTACTCCAAAGATAGGAGTACAATTCAAGCTCAAAATTCTCACAAGGCTAAATTTGATCAAAAGTTCTAAGCGTAAGCTCAATTTTGTCCCAATATACCTATCATGTTCTTACTATGTGCCAAATTTTCAATTCAAAAGCTCAAAACCATCTCATCATAAACTCATTGCCATCTATCTTTCCCTATTTTCCATTTTTTTTTCCTTATTACTTATCAATAACACACCATCGGGATTTCCTAGACTTCTAGACTCCACAAAATCAATAAACAGAAACAAGTAAAACAACTGACTCAATTCATAAAAACTAGACTCCCAACATGACAATCAATAGACATGGGCTCACAAACCCAGCAGTACGATCAACCACACAATTAGACATCAACAAAAGTAAAAGAAGAACAAGCAATTAAACTAAAATAACAGCCAAGACATCTCACCACCCTTTCCCCCAAACTTGCCTGAAGACCAAGATTTATGGGGAAAGAGTGAGATAATTTGGTGTTAACTCACAACTTTACAGCGGTGGAGATGGTGAGAAACCGTGATGGCTCCAATAGGCACTCCATTGTTGTCTCCATGCTTGTTCCTCCTCACTTCGGGCTAAGAGAGTGTTCAAAATCCCGCATTGAGCGGTCAGTTTGGTACCAATACTATCCACTCTTGCACCTAACAACTTCACATATTCCCTATATCCTCGTATCTCATCATGATAAAGATGGACGTCGGCCTGGAGTGAATTAATCAATGCTTTCACGTTCTCTTGATGGTCGTATGAGGAAGCAACTGTTTGAGCTGGTCTTTTCTTCGGAGGTCGAGCAACTCGAATGCTCCTAGAAACTACTTATGAATCCTACAACTCCTCAACCTTTGACAGTATAGAAGCCTTCAAATGCACCTCAGTGGCTAAAGACATATTGTCTTGATCGCTCAGCTCAACAACTGTAGTGAGGACTTCATTCCAGAGACAAAGAAATGGTCCCACTTTCTGAAATACATATGGAATTGTTCTATTGTTGCCCATGACAACAACATTCATGTGCTCTAGATCCTCCCATGTAAACCGTGTGCAACCCTTTTCTATTGTCATGCCGTCAAAAGTGATACTAACATGTGCTGCAATCGGAGTAATGAACCCTCCAATAAAAATGTTGTATGTTTGTTTACAAACAAATTTCTCAAACTATTGGGCCAACAGGTGTGCCACATCCACCTTCCGATGCAGCAGAAGGTTCCATAGCATGCACAACTCATCATGACAGACTGTTCTCGTCTCTTTATGTGCAAACAATGTATACTCAAAAAGCTTCTGCAGATACTAGAGAACTAGATTCCTAATCCAAGAAGTTTTGAAGGCGTTAGAATTGTAAACCTATGCATCCACAATGGGTGATGCCATCGTAAATCTCCTCCAAAAATCTTGTATGTCAAACATCTCCGGCAGGTCTCTCTCATCAGATGCTGGCAAATTAAATATTTCATCCAACTCAGCAAAAGTAATTGTGTGTTGTTTATCCATGAGTTAGATGGTGATATTTGTAGGCCTGCGAGCCATTAGATCTCCGAACGATGTGATATGTAGCGTACTCAAAAACTCAAGACTCACCCTCTTGAAGGTCAAGCTTGGTTGCATAAAAGTTTTCAAACCTACTGCTCCCAACAACGCCCAAACATTATTATAGATACCCATCGCCCGTGTCAACTGATCGTTGCCATACCTTGTAGGGATTACAGCCCTGCGGTAGAGCTTCTGATATCTGTCCCTGTGCTCCTTTTTCTCTAATGTGGACCCATAAAGGAGTCGACTATCGTTCGCATCGGCGATAACCTGTTTAAAGTCCGGACTCGAAGGGTCATCCATCGGGATGGGAATGGATGGTTCTTTAATTGCTCTCTTGCCCTTAACTTTGCTGGTGCTGCCCTTTCACGGTCCCATCATACCTATCCATCACACAATTTAAAAACCTTAATCTTAAATACCAATCATCATTCACTAAAACAAAACTACTTTAAGCTAATTAATCACATTCGCTCGAATAAATAGATATAGATGGAGGTATCATTCAATTCAACTAATTACTCAAAGAATCTAATTAAAGCATGAAAATAGCTAATCTAAACACACCCACGAATGTACTCCCCATAATAGCAACATTTAAAATAACCACTAAAAATACTTAATTCTAACATCTTCTATATGATATCTGCCATTCCCCATATAAACATGGAAGCAATTACCGCAATCGACTCACTTAGGACGCATAAGAAAGTTATTAAACTCAAGTAATCCTAGTTCTATTCTACACACATAACATGTTCGACAGAAATCCTCAATGAAGGTTTCATGTTATTCTACTTACTCTTTGTTGCGATACACTTATCCGTTATTATTTTAATGACAGCATGGTGCTATCAATTCACAACAATTTCAATCAAAATCCAAGACCCATCCAAAAATTAAGCATATAAGTGCACCTCAAGTGCTCAATTCCAGAAGAAGAGCATGCAAACAATCAATTTCCACTACTTCTACACAAATCACACTCAAACATTACATTCCAAGGAGTATAAGTTCAAGGTTAGACAATCTTACCGGAAAATTTTAGCAGAAAATTGAGCTTTTGAACATGCCCTACATTTTGGGGAAAATCGCCCTTGGTCCCAAATCGTGATCTCAATCGGTGAATAAATGGACAATGATGTGTATATGTGTTTGTGGGTGATGGTGTGTGATGATTTGGTGATTGAAGAAGAAAATTTCGTGAATGTGTGTGAATGGGTGTGAAAATCGCGAGAAGGAAAGGGAAGGAAGTGATGAATTTCGTAGCTGGTCTGCCCCTTTTAATTCCTCACCTGCGTGGGCCGCGGTGTATCCAGTGTAAAAATGGCGTTTCTGGACCGTTTTGGCTGCGGTCGTGGTGCTTATGATGCCGCGGCCGCTGTGAGTCCAGAGGAGCTCTGTACTCCCTTCGACGTCCTTGTCCATCTCTCGAGAATTCTTTTCTCTTTGCTGTATCAATTATCATCTCATGTTGGGTCCCTAAAACATCAAAAACATCTAAAACAAACGTAAAAAGAACAAAATCTTAAACAAAAACAAAAGTAAATGAAATTAGTGAATATCGAGTTGCCTCCCGACAAGTGCTTCGTTTAACGTCCTAAGCTAGACGACCTTCTTTTCGGCTTTTAGTGAAGCTCGTGCAACAACACTTCATGCACGGTCTTGATTTTCTCTTGTGCATAGTATTTCTTATGCGTTGCCCGTTTACTAGAAATGTGCCGCCACCTTTATTCCACAGCTCTACTACACCGGATACGTAAATGGTCTTTATAGTGAACGGTCCTGACCATCGTGACTTCAACTTCCCGAAAAACAATCTCAGACGAGAGTTAGACAGTAAAATTTGGTCGTCGGCTTCAAATCTTCAATTCTTTATCATGGGGTCATGAAACCGTTTGACGCGCTCTTTGTACAAACTGGAGTTCTCGAAAGCTTGATTTCTAAATTCATCCAATTCGTTGAGCTTAAGAAGTTGCGATTTCTTGGCTGCCTCAAAGTCGAAATTCAACTTCTTGACTGCCCAATAGGCTCGATGTTCTAAATCCACCGGCAGATGACATGCTTTCCCAAGAACGAGCTGATATGGTGAGAGTCCCAATGGGGTCTTGTATGCCGTCCTATACGCCCACAGTGCGTCATCTAACTTCGTCGACCAATCCTTCTCGTTCCCGTTTACTGACTTCTTAAGGATTTGCTTGATTTCACGATTTGCCAGTTCCACTTAACCATTGGCTTGAGGATGATACGGAGTGGTGACTCGGTGCTTCATCCTATACTTGGCTAATAGTTCATTTAGCCACTTGTTGCAAAAATGTGATCCTTCATCGCTTAGTACGGCTCACGGAGCCTCGTACCTTGTGATAATGTTCTTTTGGAAAAAATTTAGTACTTCCTTGGTATCATTTGTTTAGGTCGGAGCAGCCTCCACCCATCATGAAACATATTCAACGGCAATCAAGATATATTGGAACCCATTCAAAGATGGAAATGGTCCGATGAAGTCTATGCCCCAAACATCAAATAGCTTTACTTCAATGATTGTGGTGAGGGTATCTCATGCTTTCATGATATTCCTCCCGTCCTTTGGCAGCGGTCACACTGCAAGATAAATTCATGATAATTCTTGTAGATTATCGGCCAATAAAATTCACTTCGAAGCACCTTTTCCGCTGTTCGTTCTAATGCAAAATATCCCCCACTTAGGGATGAGTGACACTGTGTGATTATGTCCCTTACTTCAGTATAATGGACACACATTTGGATAATAGTGTATGCACATCTTCTGTATAGGTAAGGATCGTCCCATATGTAGAACTTGGCATCATGATAAAAAAAATTCTTCTTATGGGATGGTAAATCCGATGGAATTCCACTCACTATATGGTTCACAATCTCACTGTACCATGGAGCATCTTCCACAACCAAAACATACTGATCCGAAAATGTGTCATTAATTGCCTCTTGTTGTCCCTTTTCATCCGCTTCATTCTCAATTCTTGACAAGTGATCGACAACCACATTTTCACATCTCCTTCTATCACAGATTTCCATGTTGAATCCTTGCAATAGAAGTACCCAACTGATTAACCTTGGCTTTGAATCTTTCTTTGCAAACAAATACCGAAGGGCTGTGTGGTCAGTGTATACTATTATCTTTGCTTGTATTAGATAAGCTCTGAATTTGTCACACGCATAGACAACAACTAGCAAGTCCTTCTCTGTGGTAGTGTAGTTTGCTTGGGCTGAATCAAGGGCCTTGCTGGCATAGTAGATGACTCAAAAAATCTTTTCTCTCTTTTGGCCAAAAGCTAGCCCTACAGCCATATCACTCACATCACACATTATCTTGTGAGAACAATCTGGTGTGATCAATACTGGGGCAGTCACTAATGCTTTCTTCAAGGTCTCGAATGCCTGCACACAAGAATCATCGAACACAAAAGGAGTATCTTGTTTTAGTAAACAAGATAGAGGTTTAGACATTTTTGAAAAATCTTTATGAACCTTCTATAGAACCCCGCATGTCCTAGAAAACTTCTAACCTCTTTTTCATTCTTTGGAGTGGCAATTACTCTATGGCAACTACCTTAGCTCTATCGACTTCGAAACCCGCAGACGAAATCCTACGACCAAGAACTATGCCATCCCTAACCATGAAATGATACATTTTCCCAATTTAGGACTAGATTGGTGTGTTCATACCTTTGCAAAACCTTAGTTAAGTTGTCTATGCAGTGATCAAGGAAACAGTAGTACTCATACCTTGCTCACCTATCAAGCAATTGATCTAAGAATTGAAGGGGTATATGGTCTTTACGGGTAGCTACATATAATTTTCTATAGTATATACATACTCACCATCCCGTAATTACCCTAGTAGCAATGAACTCATCATAATCACTCTTCACAATAGTCATCCCCCCTTTCTTAGGGACCACTTGGGTCGGACTTATCCACTTACTATTCAAAATTGGAAAGACAATCCCCACATCTAACCATTTAAGCACTTCTTTCCTAACTACTTCTTGCATCATGGGGTTAAGCTTACATTAATTTTGGACTATGGGTTTATACTCATCCTCCATTAGAATTTTGTGCATGCATATCGTGGGACTAATTCCCTTTAAATCAGCTTGACCAACCTATCGCAGATTTATATTTTCTCAAGACCCTTAGCAATTTTTTAGTTTTAGAGCCATACAAAGAGGAAGTGATTATTACCAGATATCTTCTTTCATTATCAAGGAACTCATACCGTAGATGATCTAGTAGCGGCTTGAGATCCGGACAGCCTTCACCCCTTTTTGGTACCTCCTCAACAACTTTTTTCCTTATATCCTCATTGATTGGACTTCCTTTTGGAGCTTCCTGCAAGGCATCTAGAATACTAACATTTTTCACAAGATCAAGGTTAGTGGAGTCATGGTGATCAATATTAAAGATAGAATCAACGAGGTAAACTTCAAGAGCATCACAATCACTAGTGAGATTAAGTTCCTATGTAATGTGGCATCTAAACACTGTATAGAGCTACATGTTTTAATTTAATTAACTTCCTCACTATCGTGTTGTTGTAGAGATTTATATAAAGAAAATGTGACTTTCTCCTCATCTACCCTCAAAGTTAATTCCTCATTTTTGGACATCTATAAGAGTCTTACCAGTTGCTAAAAACGAGCGACCTAAAATCAAGGGGACTTCCTCGTCTTCTATCATGTCTAGGACTACAAAATAAGGGGGAATTATAAATTTACCAACTTTTAATAAAACATCCTCTACAATCATAGAGCTATCGACCATTTGTAGGGCGATTGTAGTGGGTTTCATCGTGCCTATTCCTAGTTTTTCAAATATAGACAGAGACATTAAGTTGATACTAGCTCCTAGATCGCACAGTGTTTTATTAAAAGTTTCATTACCTATTTTGCATTTAAGAGTAAAACTACCTGGACCTTTGCACTTCAAGGGTAGCTCCCTTTGGATCACTGCACTGCACTCTTCCCTCAAGTTCACCGTCTCATAGTCCTCCCACTTTTCTTCTTTGCAATCACCTCCTTCAAGAATTTCACATAGTTTGGCATCTGTTGTAGTGCTTCAACAGACGGAATGTTGATTTGGACCCTCTTTAATACATCCAAAAACTTTACGAAATGTTCATCAATCTTCTTCTTCCTTAGGACTTGTGGGAATGGAATAGGAGGGACATATGTTGGTATGTTGGCTTTAATGTCTCACCCCTCACTCGGTTTCAAGGAATCTTTTTTATCCTTTTCCTTTCCTTATGCCCCTCCTTCTTCCTCCAACTGCTCTTTCTCTACTACTTTCTCTTTATCAATTAACAGCTTCGGACCCTCATACTAAGTGCCACTTCTCAACCGAATCGCTTGACACTATTTTCTCGAATTCACCACTGTCTCACTCGAGAATTGCCCTTACTTATGCTGGGTTCCAACAATCTTTATTAGCTGACCCATGTTGGTAGAAATTTCGTTGATGTTGTTCTCAAGTTGCTTGGTGTCTGCTCCCTGACTAGTCATTTGCTTGTTTAGCTCAATAAATTTTTCGTCCATCTTTCTCTCCAATTGAGCTAGTTTTTCATCGTACGACTGCACTGTCTCCTCTTATGTCGGCTTCCATCCATCATGGATCATATCATTTGTGATGGCGAATCCTGGTGGCGGATTGAGCAAATTCTTACATTGCCATATATGAGAAGTTCTGGTGATTTCGGTTAGGTTAGTACTGATTGTACTTCGGCTGATTATTTTGGAAGTTAGTTAAGTTCCTCTGATTTACGAAATTAACATCTTCAACATCATCCTGACCCGATAACTGTTGTGATGGGGTATCAGTGCGTTATGCTAACGTCAGACTAGTTAGCAGGCTTACTTGGTTTGTCAAAGCGGACAACTGAGAGGTAATAGTATCACTCGGCTCGGCTTCTACAATGCTAGCCACTCTTCTTGGCTGATTCCTCTCATTTGGCCACTGATAACTGGTTCTGGTCGTTGCATCCAAGATAGAGAATGCATACCTCACATTTTTGTCCATCAAACTACCTCTTGCAGCAACAGCCACATGATTTTGTGCTGGAGCAAGCAAACCATTATAGAATTTGCACACCTGCTACTTCTTCGAGAACCCATGTTAGGGACAACTCCGGATAAGATCCCGGAATCTTTCCCAAGCTTCACCGAACAGTTCCTGATCCAATTGCTTTAACTGATTTATCTTATTCTGTAGATCTAGCATTTTGCTCGGTGAAAAGTACTTCAACAGAAATCTTGTGCTCAAGTCCTCCCATTATGTGATGTCATCTAGCTAATTATACCATTGGAGTGCTTTGTCCTTCAGTGAGAACGGGAACAACCTCATTTTTACTTGCTTGTGTGGCACATGATTTATCTTGATTGTTTGAGCCAACCTGCGAAACTTATTCAAATGCACTTTCGGGTCTTCTAGCACGCTATCACAAAATTGGTTCTGCTGCACAACATTTATCAGCACTAGATTCAACTCGAAGCTATTGGTATTTAATGGTGGTGGTTGCACTCCTTCGACCGGCTTATTTGGCATGAGACGAAGGCAATCACTTATAGGTGTGATTTCCTCGTCTACGTCACCTTGTGCGATCTGAGCTTGTCCCTACAGAACTGGCAGCTACTGTTGCTGTTGCAGATTAGTGACTCTATCGTCTAGATGGGCCAAGGAACCTAATATCCGATTAACACATCCTCTTGATTCTTATTTTGTGGAACGTTCTCCATCTCGAATGTGGAATTTCTTCTCGTTTGGTATCCTCAGGAAATTACCTCAATCTCATGATAAAAAAGAACAAGGCATTCTTTCCCTTTTGATCTAGTTTGCATGCGAAAACCTGAAAACACTAAGAAAAACAATACCACGTAACACAGAAATAAATTAAAACGAAATTAATAACCAAAAATTAAGTTGCAATAGAATAAAATTTAGTCTAGTGTCCTCCTATTACTCAGAATAAAACTAAGACGCTAAACATATTCCCGGCAACGATGCCAAAAACTGACAGACTCTAATCTTAACCCTTAATTACCAGCAAGTGTACGGGTGTAGGTGTATGTAGTGGAAGTCAAGGTCGATCCACAGGGAATGAGTTTAGGTAGTTCGATACCCTAATTATCTAGGACTATCCTAACTAGATACTGGGATTGGGAAGGATTGTTTATTACTAAACTATATTGCATATAGTCCTATTAAATGAATTAATTATCAAAAGTTGATTTCCCATCAAAGAGAATGTATCCTAGGGTGTTGATTTCAGGAATTACACTAATGAATAATCTCTAAATTATAAACCTTTAAACCAGTTTTTAATATCTATTAGGCGGCACTTAACTAACCTAGTCTTTCTCTCAAAGTGACTAAGTCGTAGATTAATTAGAGCAATTACTCTCCCGAGTCAATAATCCTAACAACTCCCAAGAGCCCTTTAACCTTTGCCTAGGTAGTCATAGACAACTATGCTACACGTCGTATGTCTATTAACAATTCTCTTCTCCCGAAGCGGAATTGTTAAAGGATTATACTAAGCCTAATTGATCAGATTATGTTCAATCATAAAATAATAACAAACATGTAGATAGATACTAAAAACCGGAGTTTATAACTTAAACGATAAAATCAAACATAATTGTAAACCCCTACTTTCTAATCCTAAGACACGAGTAAGTTAGCTACTCATGCCTACTATTAAATCGAAATAATAATCCAAGGAAAATATTGTAATGAATCAAAACTAGAACATAAATAAATGAATCAGAATAGTCGGCGGCTCTTCGATCTTCGTCAATTCTCTTGATCTTCAATCCTCTTCGTCAATTCTCTTGATCTTCAATCCTCTGTGTTCTTACTCTCTCTAATATGATAATGTCCCCAATTTTCCAGTTTTTGAGATCTTTTGAACGAGTCTGGGCTTAATTTGGGTCAAAGTCCTGATCAGATTCGGACTTGGATTCATGTTTCATCCAAACGTCGCGACCACGGTGACAACCTGGCCGTGATAGTAGTCAGTCCATACGAGTTCTTCCTTCAAATGACCACTTTTGTCACGGCCGCGGCACTACCTAGCCACGGTCGTGGTCCGATTAATCCACTTCGGATCGGTTTTGTCCGGTTCTTCCATCTTTTGTCCATTCTTGGCTTACTTCTTCATCCGAACGTCGTAAAACACGACTTTTTCATATAAACACTTAAAAACCACTCAAAACAAGTCAAACACGTTAAATGGTCCATTAGATCAAATATAAACAAATCTCGGCCTAAAATGCACGTAATTGATATAAAATAACTTCCTAAAACGGCCTAAAATCATGCATAATTAACGTGTTATCAGTATTCCCAACTTTGAGCTAATTATGTTTAATGAATCTTCAATTCCATTTTTCAGCAAAATTATACTTCCTTCATTCTTCAGACAAACTTCTCATTTCGGGTTTCCACATAGAAGATTAGCAGTCTTGTTGAATGTTTTAAGACGTCTCAAATAATTTTTTAAATTTTTTTTTTGGTACTAACTGCAACTCAAACATAAAAATCAGATGCTGAACTCAGGAGTTCATTATCGACAACGTAAATAATATCACCTAATTTTGTTTAGATATAATAAAATATCATTCTTGAATAACTGATGTGCAAAGGATATTATAAAGTCGTGAACATTAGTAGACTCCGTGCACCAATTTCATTTTGCATATTATATGGCTCGTCATGTTCTTCATCATCATCCAAACATATAACCTCACAATTGTCTTTAACAATAGTTTGCAATTTTTTATGTACATGTAGCAAGTAACAAAAATTAACTTTCAATGATTTATTAAAACACTAAAGTTTTAAAGAATGCGAACTCCGTCAGCAATGCCTGTTAAAGGCAAGTATTCTTGAAGTTAAGGATTAAATCCAATTTCACTTGACGCAAATTTTATATATACTAATTTAGATGATCCAGAAAAAGCAATTACATAGAAATTGATTCCACCCTCCTATGAAAAGATAATAGCTGGTACACGTGAAAATGCATGCATTTTAGGTTGCTTTAAGTGTCGTTTTAATGATATTTTAATGCACATTTGATCGTGTATCTCACATATTTGTATTATTGGGCCATTTAATGTGTTGAGCTCATTTAAGGACAAAACATGTGAATTAAGGCCGAAAAATAAGCATCGAAGAAGTCCGGAACGGAGAACGAGCCAAGGATGGAACAAAGGGAGGAGTTTCGAACGACGAGTCGCGACCGCGAGCGGATGTCACGGCCGCGACCTATCAAAGAGACAGGGCACGGTTCGCGCCCGCGACCTACCTTCGCGCCCGCGACCGTGCCCACGAAACAAAATTGTTCAAAGCAAAATGAAGGGTTCGCGGCCACGACTTTGGTTCACGGCCGCGACCTGATACCCTGTTTTTAATCCCGAAACACATTTTTGCCCAATTTTTCAGCCCAACATTTTCTCCTCTATATATATAAGGTCATTTTCGAATTTGACCTAACCTAGACCCCATCCCCCACACATAATCAGCCACTTTTCTCCACACATAATCAGCCACTTTCTATCCTATTTTCATGTTTTCTTTAATTTTCTGTTATTTTATCTTTGTATTAGGTAAAATGGGTGATTAGCACCCTTTTGTTCACCCTTGATTATTGTGGAACCTTGAGTTTAAGACATTTATGTGATTATTACGGTTAATGTTACCGAAAATATTGTGTATTCAAGTGTTTTGTGTTATTTGCTGTTATTGACTCACATTTATGAATTTATTATTGGATTGATCACCCTTTAAGGGATTTGTGAATGTGTTGCTAGAATAGGAAATTACTATTCGTAATTGTAGGATTTTCGATTCCCGTGTAGCAAACAATAGATTTATTTATTGGTGATAACACAAAGTTCAACCACTAAAACCGAGCTTGCGAGTTTTATGTTGAATTTATCTCGTTGTCCTAGTGTTTAATGCATTTGGTTATTGAATCTAAGAGAGCTTGTTCAAGGATTCGATTAAATTGAATAGGGTTAGTCGAAGAGCTTGTTTTGATTAATTAAGATTAAGGGATAACAAGGCTATTAGAGCTTGTTAATAGCTTTGAGATAAGGGCTAGAATCACAATTGAATAGGGCATTAACAATAGTTGCATCAATGGTCTAAGATCAAGGGGAAGCATGATCAAGGGTGGCTTGTTTTACTATTTGAAAATAAAAAACCTAAAAAAATCTCTTTATTTGTCTTTGTTTATTTAGGTGTTAGTTGTTATTTCATTAAAATCCCCCCACTTCTTTATTGTTTTCTAGTTTATTTACTTTGTTATTCTTGATCATAATAGCTTAATACATAAAAGTAAAATTGTTCGATCGTTCCTCGTGGGATCGACCCTTACTTGCCACTCTACTAGTTAGAGTAGTAGGATAAGATTAAATGTATATTTCTATACATTAATTTGGTACGGTCCAACGACACGTACCAATAGCGTCACCATCAACAAAGTCATTTGCATTTGCACACCTTTTCCAGCCAGAAGTCAAGAATTATTGATCAACAATATTTTCAATCACCACCGGTTTAACAATTTCCTCCAGCATCAACAGAGACTAAAAAATAAATTAGACAACAACAACAGCAACAACACCAACACCGACAACAACAACAACAACAACAACAACACCACCAACAACAACAACCACCACAACCACAACCACAACAACAACAACAACAACAACAACAACAACAAAAAAAACATATTAATTATAAATTGAATATTGTTGAAATTATTAGAAGGTTACAAATTTCCAGTAATTTTTTTTTTTTTTTTTACCTAATTTGAAAAATTGTATTCTGTCTTAAAATTAAGTAGAATGACCTTGATTTCTCTAGAATATCTATCACACATCCTCATTATCATGTATATCAACATAGAAATTCGATAATGTATCATCATATTCGAAAAACATATAGTAATCATCTTGAAAAGTATTATCTTCTACAAAATTTGTCCAGCATTTACTCAAATAAGTTTTTTTATTCGAAGTAAAACTTATTTCGACATCCCACTTCATCTTTCTATCGGTTTCAATCGTACAACTGTTGTTTAAATTGACATTCACTTTGGACCAAATGTTTAGATTAATCAATTTGGGTCAATAAAAAATAGTAACATCCACTTTGGACCATATCTTTAAATTAATCAATTAGGACCAATAAGAATTCTCGACACAATTTGGGTCATATAATCAATTAACAATAAAGTCAAACTGGTAAATTGACGAAATGGATAAATTAATTAGTGGGCCTATTAATATATTGTCCAACACCAATTGTAATTATTATATTCGGCCTACATAATGACTATGTTTACTTAAGGCTTGGCTCAATAGATTTAAGGGCTCAAATCTCGATAAAGCACACTCATAAATTCCTTTAGTCAGATTTGGCCCAGCACTCTACACCCTTAAGTAAACATACCCAATGTCTATTACAATACTTGCAAAAATGAGAAGACGGTCTGAATGAAAACTCTTCACTTCCTTTGCCCCACTAATTGTTGACTTATTTTTTAGTCTCTTCACTATCTTGTGACCATTGTTCTAGAGTTCTCCGCCTGCCTCTTTCAAGGCGTGCTCCAGACTCTTCGTCTACACCTCTTATTTCGAACTTGTTTCTTCTCTGAATCATGTGATTCTTCCCTTCTATCTATGTATTTGAATGCCCCAGGTCCGATTTGAATTTCAATCGAACCACAGTTCCTTGACAGTGATGAGATTATGTGCGATTTTATTTTTCGATTCCATAAAATACATTTGTAGATTGATTTTGTTTCTTAAGTGAAATATGTTCAGAGTTCACGAGATGAGTTGTGGTTCAATGACATCTGGGTTGAAATTGAACCAGTGTGGCTGGGAATTGATGCGATGATGAAAAAAATAGTTTCAAAAACCCTAGATTCTGAGAATCGTGTATCACGACTCTCAATCCTAAAGGTATACTCTGGCCCCTTGGTTTTCTTTATCTCTTTACTGCAATTTGTGCTAACTTTTTGCTGATTTACAATTCTTGTGTTTGAAATTAAAATGTGAAGCTTTATTTGAAGATTTTGTGGGTTTTCATTTTAGTTTTGGTAATATTTGTTGTTGCTCTTATTGTTTTGTGAGTTTACCATGAATAGAGTCACATGCACTTGAAAATGTTTGAGAGTTTTTAAATGTCAAATTTATAAAAGCGTGCATATTCTTTGAGATGTTCTTTATCTCTTGATTTTACTACAATTCATGCTTACTTTTTGTTGATTTGTATATATGTCTTTTCAGTTTAGTGCATGGGCGTGTGGTTTTTAAAAATTCTATTTGATGAGTATGGTTAATTCTGCCTGAATACCATAGAAATTAGAATCTTCTAAGTTTTTTTTGCTATTTAGTTCTTCTAATAATTGTTGTTCGTTTACATTGCACTTGATAAGATTTGAGGATTTTGTTCTAGCAAGTTTTAACCACATTGTTCCTGTATGTTGTTTGTTGTTTGTTCACATTGTTAGTGTTGTTTTTTGTTTGTTGTTTGATCACATTATTTTGTAATTTTTACACTATACAAGATGTGTACTCGTGCACGGGATATGAAATGTTTAATCAAACTAATTATATATGATTGAGTTATAATTTTTTTTTTTTTTTTTTTTGTAAAGAACTATAAATTGAACAAAACACATGACATTGGAAAAGGACAATGTTAAAAACTTGCAATTATGGATCAAAGTTGTAAGTTTCTTAGTTTCCGTTATTCGTCAAAGTATTCTCTTATTTGCTCTAAGATTTTTATAATTATATCTTCATATATGGGTTTGTGTCTACATGAACTCCATCTGAAATGGGATAAATTTCATATTTCTTAATAGTTCACCATCTATTTTTTTAACTAAAATATCTAATTAAACCACTATATCCTATTATATGTGCAATTAGCAATATGTTTATTTTGACGACATAATAAGATAATATGTATTTATATAAACTATTATGTAATATTTTTATTTATTTGCAGGTGAAATACATATAAATAATTTAAAGAATTATTTATTAAAAATTAAACTGTTAATTCAATCTATAAAAACTATATTTCACATTTCATATTTCATTTTAAGATATACAATATAAGTGTTAAACTAAAGATGATTTAAAGAATTTTTTATTAAAAATTAAACTGTTAATTCAATCTATAAAAACTATATTTCATATTTCATTTTAAGATATACAATATGGGTGTTAAATTAAAGATAATAAAATAATAATTAATTTAATATGTGATATGTAAAAAAATTAATTAAAAACAAATAAGTTATTAGTATTTTAAATGAAAAAATGAGAGAGAGATAGGGAGAGAGAGTGAGAAATGATTGCAACTGCTCCACAATTGTAAGGTGATAGTTCCACCATCAATTTTCTCTTCTTTTCATTTTCTTTTTTTTTTTTTCAATTACAAACTAAGGAGAACAACCTATAATTACTCTCACGAAGACACATAAGCTTAGACTATTCTACTTTTATATTAAGTAGGGATGAGTTTTTTGAACTAACAAATTTACTTACTATGTTGAATGAGAAGTTTTCACTAATTTATTTGAATCCAGTTAAAAAAATGTAAAGATTGTTTGAAAATTTTCAACACTAATGCTATGATTTGTGAATAACTGTTAGAATTTATATCGAAAAAGGTCCTTGAATTTTGATATGTGATATAGTACGGACATTATGCTCAATGTTTCCAACTACAAAATTTTGATCTAGTGGTGTTAGAATTAGAGCATTTTTCATGACAAATTCAGTTTCCGAATGATGCTCTCGAACTACTTGAGAAGATGGCCACGAACATTTATCAATGGCCAACATAGCACAAATCTGTGAGAAGAGTAGCAAATGTGTCTAAAAGTGATGATATTGAGAAATTAGTTGCCCAAGTCGGTGCATTGACTAACCTTATGTCCAACAGTTCTTCGGTAAAAGAGTTGTGAACGAATCTCCAGATCTGGTTAATTACTTGCGTAGAAGGAATTTCGGGAACTACTAAAACAACACTGGAAATCAGAATCACTCACGGATGATGAATCACGATAACTTTTCGTATGCAAAAACAAAAAATACATTGCAATCACCTCCTAGATTTAATTTCATGGATGGAGTCATTAACGAGCCCTAGAGGATGAATATGGAAGAGACTTTCATGACATTTATGAGGGAAACCAGATTAAGATTCTCAAAGCTGGAAACTCATGTTGACCATATCCTTGACAAAATTGGAACTCAAGCTGCACATATGAAAGCATTGGAGACTCGAATTGGTCAATTGCCTATGGTCGTCGAAAAACAATACTAGAGAGACCAATTTCTTGATAATGTTGAGTTGAAACCCATGGAGCAATACCACGCCATTCACCTAAGAAAGTGATACTGAGCACGAGGGTGAGAATATGCTAGTTGGTGGAAAGCAAGCCGTAGCAAAAGAACAATTTATTTATACAAAAGTTGTAATAGAGGAAGTTCTAGAGTTTGTGAAAAAAGGGGTTGAGAAGCCATAATTATTTTCATACTCTGAAATTCTTAAATTTCATGTTACAGTACCTTTTCCGAAAGCCCTAAAAACTAAAGCTAACATGATAGGTAAACTAAGGGACATACCAAGGTTTGACCATAAAGTAAAATATGGCATGCAAAAAGAAGATGCAAAAGCGGAAGAAGAAGTGCTCACCCTAGAAAATTGCAGTGCAATTATTCAGCAAAGATACCATCAAAATTAACTGATCAAGGGAGTTTGCCTATTTCTTGCATTATTGGTAATCTTAGATTTGATAATGTGTTGTTTCATTTAGGATCAAACATAAATTTGATGCCTTTGAAAACATATAATGATTTGGGATTAGGAAACTTAAAAACAAGCTCCACTACCATCCAAGTAGCTAACAAATCTTTGTTGCATCCATAGTGGAGGGTGTGTGTATAAAAGTGGTTAGATTTGTGTTTCCTAATGATTTCACAATTCTAGAAATGAGTGAAGAGTGATACACTATCCTGTGAGGATCACTTATTTGGGTTGATAAGAGTCAAGAGTAGTTGACGCATGTTGATTCACTGTATGCTCACATTACTATGTCGCATGTTTTGAAAAAATTCTGGCCTGAAGCTGGATTCATCGTCAATTCATCTGAAAGCCTGTTTTTAATCTCTTTCTTATTCTTCGGTGACGAACAACGACTAAAATTTAGGGGATTTGATAAACATGGGTTATCCATGCTTTTAGGGCTCATTTACATAGCAAAAGTAATATAAAAGCATGTAGAGATAGGCTTGTTGCCTTTATTTTCATAGTTTGTATGGTTTCATGTATTTGTGTGTTTGCAGCGTTTTTATATATTTTTAGGTAAAGATATGCAAATATGGAATCCCAAGAGGAAACAAGTGAGTAAATGGACAAATTAGATTTAAACTGCAAAACTTTAGGAGAATGAGCATAACATTCGATGTAGAAGTCAAAATTACACGATTCTTAATTTTTTGGAAAGCTAAGAGTGAGCTACAACTTTTGTGTTGACAACATTCTCCAATTTTTCACTACAACTTAGTTGATATTCCAAAGAAGGTCAGAGATGTGCAATAATGTTATAGTTGGTGGAACGATATACCTCTATTATTTTGCTCATATCTTGAGATATGAACATTATGAGTTTACCCTATTTTTTTGTGTAACTAATGCACTAGTAATTTTTATAGATATGATGAATAAAGTATTTGTAAGTTGGAGATCAATTTTATCAAACAAAGATATGAAGTGGTAGTAGAGTTTGAGTAAGTTCAGGAACCGGGGTCAATGTTGGGAAAACCGGGCTGGAGAATGGGTTTAAGTGGAAGACCGGATAAGGGTAACTACCCTGAATCGGCAGTTATGAAATCCTGAATCCGGATGGCTTTAACAACGGTTTCTGCTGTTATTGACAACAGTTATTTTGGCGAATTGAATTTACTTGTTGTTCAAGTCTGTTACAACTTATTTGAGCTGGATAACTGCCTATTGTGGAGCGTCTTCGTATATAGAGTTATCATATTACATTTGTCCTTTGATCATTGTAACAATTACTAAGAATTAGAATAGTTAGGGTTTTCAGTTCTTGTTTTGAAGCTTGTAACGGGGTTTTCTGATTCCCGGTGTAACTCTTGTAATTGGTGTTAATACTTAGTGTATTAAGGGTTGTAGATCCTCTATGGATGTAGGTCAATCTTGACTGAACCACGTAAATCGTTCCCGTTCTCTTTTCAATTAAGTTTTTTGCGCATAGTGGTGTTCGACCGATTTTGGGATCAATTGTTCGTACTAGTTTCAATTATTTGGACTATGTGATTGGATTGGGGTTGAACTTCTGTGTGATTGCATGTAATTGGCTTGATTCCCTTACAAGTGGCACCGTCTATGGGAACCAGAAGCCATGGCAGGAATGAAGCTGGAGGTTGAGAAGTTTACAAGGAGAAACGATTTTGGTCTGTGGAAGGTAAAGATGAATGCGGTATTGGTGCAGAATGGATTATCTTTGGCTCTCAAACCATTAAATGAATGACCTAAAGATCAAAAGGTGAAGCATTCTGATGTGGATGCAAGAGCATTAAGTTCTATCATTTTGTGCCTTGGAGACAAACCATTGAGAGAAATTTCCAAATCCAAGTCTGCTATCGAGGCATGGAAAAAATTGGAAAGCCTGTATCAGTCCAAGACAGTTACAAACAAACTGTTTCTCAAACAGAAAATCTTGGCCTTCAAGATGTTTGATGAAAGACCTCTGACTGCCTAAGCCTTTGGAGAATTTCAGAGACACCTATATATTTGGAAACGATGATAAGCTGAGCTATGATTCTATTGTGAATTCATTAAAGACAAATGGTCTTCAACTTCAAGGTGAGAAGAAAAATGCATCAGCAGGTGAAGGATTGAATATTAAATTCAAGAAACAAACACAAAACCAGAGAAATCAAAATCCAAATAAGCCAAAGGGAAATTCCTCAAACAATGGTGCCAAGAAGTCCACAAATTGGGTGGAGAAGAGAAGGTGTTTTGTGTGTAAACAGACTAGACATCTAAAGAAAGATTGCCAGAAAAGAAGAAGAAAAAGGATTCTCAAGAAGCTAATGCAGCTGTTGTGGAGGAAGGGTATGAAACTGCTGAGGTGTTGAATGTTTCTGAGTCTCAAATGGCTCAGGAATGGGTTCTTGACTCAGGCTGCTCGTTTCACATGTGTCCACATGAGTCCTGGTTTCATGAACTCAAGAAGATTGAAGGAGGAACAATCTTACTTGGAAATGACCAATCCTGCAAAGTAAAAGGTATTGGATCCATCAAAATTCACATGTTTGATGGGGTTTAAAGGCTAGTATCAAATGTCAGGTTTGTTCCTGATTTGAAAAGAATTTTAATCTCATTAGGATCATTAAATGCATCTGGCTGTGAGTTTAAGACATCCGGAGGATTCATTCATATTACACAGCACAACAGAATTGTAATGAAAGGGAAGAAACATAATGGTCTGTTCACTCAGGAATCTTTGGATTATGTCCACTCAGATATCTAGAGACCAGCAAGGGTGGAAACTCATGGAGGAGGCAAATACTTTATGACCATTATTGATGATTTTAGCAGAAAAGTGTGGGTGTTTATCCTGAGGCAGAAAAGTGAAGCATTCTCTCAATTCAGGGAGTGGGTGGTACAAATTGAAATTCAAAGAGGCAAAAAACTAAAACATCTGAGAACTGATAATGCACTAGAGTATCTGTCATCAGAATTCAATGAGTTTTGTAAAGAAAAGGGTATCACAAGGCATAGAACTGTTCCTTTGAATCCTCAACAAAATGGTTTGTCAGAAAGGATGAACAGGACAATTCTGGAGAGGATGAGGTGTATGTTATCGGATGCTAAACTGCCAAGAACCATCTGGGGTAAAGCTGTCAGTACAACTTGCTACTTAATCAACAAAACACCCTCATCTGCAATTGACTTCAAAACTCCTGATGAAGTGTGGTATGGCAAACATTCCAATTATAATGAATTGAAGGTGTTTGGATGCTTGGCTTTTGCACACATAAGACAAGATAAATTGGAATGTAGGGCCTTAAGGTGTGTATTTCTGGGATATCCTGATGGAGTAAAAGGCTACAGGTTGTGGTGCATTGAGAAGGGACATCAAAAACTCATTTTGAGCAGCGATGTTAAATTTAATGAAGATGTGATGGGATATAATTCAACAGATGATCAAGGAGAAACTGATGAAACTGGAGTATTACAGAAGATGTCTGTTGAGGTGGAGCACCCTTAAGAACCTAATTCACCAGAAACAGCACACATGGATGCAGAATCAAGCACAAGTTCATCAGATGAAGAAGTGGTTCAACCTGCAGATCCAAATCCCAGAACTTACAGCATTGGCAGAGATAAACCAAGAAGGCAAATCCAAAAACCAGATTTCTATGGACAGGCTGGGATAGTTTATTATGCTTTAAGTATAGCAGAAGTACTTGAGCATAATGAACCTCAGAACTACAGAGAAGCTGTCAGTGGAAGTGAGAAAGATCAGTAGATGAGTGCCATGGTGGAGGAAATGCAATCTCTTGAGAGAAATCACTTGGAAGCTTGTGGAAAAGCCTCTACATCAAAGGTTTATTTCCTCAAAATGGATTTTCAAGAAAAAACATGAAGTCAGTCAGGTGGAAAGGGTGAGATACAAGGCAAGACTTGTGGCTAGGGGTTTCACACAGAGAGAAGGAATACATTACAATGAAGTATTCTCTCTTGTAGTGAAACACAACTCAATCAGACTACTTTTAGCAAAAGTGACACAAGAAGACCTAGAACTACAACAACTAGATGTGAAAACAGCTTTTCTACATGGTGAACTGGTGGAAAATATCTATATGCAATAGCCTGAAGGTTTTGTTGTACCAGGAAGTGAGAATAAGGTCTGCCATCTAAGAAAATCTCTATATGGTCTGAAAAAAAGCCCAAGGCAGTGGAATAGGAGATTTAATCAGTTTATGTTGAATGTTGGGTTCACAAGAAGTGCATATGACAGCTGTGTTTACTTCCAGAAATATACCAAAGATGATCAAGTGTATTTGCTTATGTATGTAGATGATATGCTCATTGCCAGCAAAAGCAAATTGAAAATTCAGTCACTTAAACAAAGACTGAGCTCAGAATTTGAAATGAAAGACCTTGGTGATGCTAAACATTTTGGGCATTGACATTCTGAGAGACAGACCAGCTGGAAAACTGTGTCTATCTCAGAGACGCTACCGGCAAAAGGTGATTGAGAGATTCCAAATGCATGAAGTTAAATCAATATGTGTTCCTGTAAGTCAACAGGCTAGATTGTCCAAAGAGCAGAGTCCAAAAAATCCTGAAGATTGTAAATACATGGAAACAGTACCATATGCAAGTGGTGTGGGAAACTTAATGTATGGCATGATATGTAGCAGACCTGATCTTGCTTATAGTGTATCTCTGATAAGTAGATTCATGTCGAATCCAGGAAGAGATCACTGGGAAGCACTCAAGCACATACTCAGGTATTTGAAAAGATCATTGGACATGGAGTTGATGTTTCAAAAGCATGACAGTGTGAAGAATCCATTGCTTGGGTATGTGGATGCAGATTTTGCAAGAAATATAGATACTAGGAAGTCTATTTCAGGGTATATCTTTACATTATATGGCACAACTGTAAGTTGGAAGAGTGTGCATCAGCCTGTGGTTGAACTTTCAACCACAAAAGCTGAGTACATTGTTGTCACTGATGCAGTAAATGAAGCCTTGTGGTTAAAAGGTATACTGAAGGATTTAGGGATTCAACAGGGGTGTGTCGAAGTTTTATGTGACAATCAGAGTACTCTTCACTTGGTAAAACATTAGGTTTTTCATGAGCGATCAAAATATATTGATGTAAAGTTACACTTTGTGAGAGATGTGGTGGAGAATGGATCTGTAAGTGTCAATAAGGTCCACACTAGTAACAATGCAGCTGATTATCTAACAAACCCTCTTCCTAATGTCAAGTTTAGACATTGTGCAAGCTTAGTAAAGCTTGTAAGATGTGTTTGAATCTGCAAGAAGACAAAAATTGAGGAAATGACATGTTTGATATTCATTGAGGTGGAGATTTATAAATTGGAGATCAATTCTATCAAACAAAGACATGAAGTGGTAGTAGAGTTTGAGTAAGTTCAGGAACCGGGGTCAGTGTTGGGAAAACCGGGCTGGAGAATGGGTTTAAGTGGAAGACCGGATAAGGGTAACAACCCTGAACCGGCAGTTATGAAATCCTGAATCCGGATGGCTTTAACAACGGTTTTTGCTGTTATTGACAATGGTTATTTTGGTGAATTGAATTTACTTGTTGTTCAAGTCTGTTACAACTGATTTGAGCTAGATAAATGCCTATTCTGGAGCGTCTTCATATATAGAGTTGTCATATTACATTTGTCCTTTGATTATTGTAACAATTACCAAGAATTAGAATAGTTAGGGTTTTCAGTTCTTGCTTCGAAGCTTGAAATGGGTTTTCTGATTCCCGGTGTAATTCTTGTAATTGATGTTGATACTTAGTGAATTGAGGGCTATAGATCCTCCATGGATGTAAGTCAATCTTGACTGAACCACGTAAATCGTTCTCCTTGTCTTTTCAATTCAGTTTTCAGCGCATAATGGTGTTCGGCCGATTTTGGGATCAATTGTTCGAACTAGTTTCAATTGTTTGGACTGTGTGATTGGATTGGGGTTGAACTTCTGTGTGATTTCATGTAATTGGCTTGATTCCCTTACAGTAATTCATCAATATCTTGATAATTTTTTTATCATTTTTATCAACGATATTTTGGTATATTCAAAGAATCAAGAAGAGCATGAAATACACCTTAGCATAGTGTTGGAAACACTAAGGAGAGAAAAAATGTATTCAAAATTCAGATGCGAATTCTGGGTAGATGGAGTTATCTTTTTTCGACATATCATTTCTGCCGAATGAATTGAAGTTGACCCCGCTAAAAAATTGAAGCAGTTCGAATTAGAAAATACCTACAAATGTGAGTGAAGTTTGTAGCTTTCTAGGTTTAGCTAGCTATTACAGAAGGTTTATCCAAAGCTTCTCCCTTATTTCAAAGCCATTAACCCAGTTGACTAAAAAGAATGAGCATTTTGTTTGGACTTCTGAATATGAAGCTAGTTTCCAATAGTAAAAACACTAACTAGTGTCAACTCCAATTTTTCTACTAGCTTAATCTAAGGGATTTTTAATCTATAGGGATCCATCTAAGGCTGGTAGAGGGTGTGTACTAATGTAGAATGGTGAGGTGATTTATGCTTCATGAAAATTGCAATCACACGAATTGAATTATCCTACGCATGATCTCGAGTTTGTTGTTGTGGTACACGCATTAAAGATTTGACGAGATTATCTATATGGTGGGAAGTGTGAGATTTACACTGATCACAAAAGCCCAAAACACTTTTTCACTTAGAAAGAGTTGAATATGCGCCAAAGAAGATAGTTAGGGTTAGTAAAGGATTATAATTGTACAATTCTTTAACATCCTGGAAAAGCTAATGTGGTCGATGATGCTTAAAGTCGATAAGGCGAAGGACAAATATCGAATATTCATACAAACCAAGAATCATTAGTAGAGGAATTCTCTAAGTTGAACTTGATTTTTGCAAAGCCGCAATATGCCTTTGCAATAATAACAGTTTTGACAATTTAGCCTACTATGAGGGATCAAACCAAGGATGCACAGAAGGATGATAGATTCCTCTATAAGATGAAAGAGATGGTGAATAAAAAAGACATCAAGAGTTCTGCACTGACACAAGATAATGTGTTAGAGTGCAGAGGAAGAATATGTGAGTCTAAGGATGATGGGATATGAAATCTTAAATAGACCTACACTACGCCATACACGGTACATCTTGGTGGAAAAAATGCATAGAGATTTGAGACGGTACTTTTGGCGGAGAGGCATGAAAAGTAACATCGCTCAGTTTGTTAGTAACAGTCTAACATGTCAAAAATTCAAGTCAATACGAGAAAGACCATATGGAAAATTGAACCTACTAAAAGTGTCAAAGTGGAAGCACATAAATATGGAATATGTCACAGGTTTGCCCAGGAAGACAAAGAACCATGATGTTATTTGGGTCGTGATTGATCGACTTACAAAGCCTGCATACTTCATACTGTTCGGATGACTTATGCTATGGAGCAACTTACTAGTGTGTATATTGAGGATATTGTCAGAATACACGAAGTACTTATGTATATAGTGTCTGGTTGAGACCCACGATTTACTTTGAACTAAGCTTATAGAGAACTGTAATAGAAAACTGTAGGAACACAACTAAATTTTAGCACGTCTTACCATCCTCAAACTGACAGTCAATCAGAGAGGACTATTCAAACATTGGATGATATGTTGAGAGCTTATGTTTTAGATTTCAAAGGAAATTGGGTAACACATCTTCCAGTAATCGAATTCTCCTATAACAACAATTATCGAGCAACAATAAGAAATTGCACATTTTGAAGCATTGTGTGGAAGGAGATGTCAATGGCCTCTTCATTGGGACAAAGTTGGAATACGAAAGATACTTGGAGTAAAGTTGATCAGAAAACAGGAAAAAGTTGTTGCCAAGATTCGGGAAAAGATCATTACTACTCAAAACCATCCGAAAGCTTATGCCGACAATCGAAGACAAGATTTGTAGTTAAAATGTTGCTACAAGTTGAATCAATGAAATGAGTAGTAAGTTTTGGAAAGAAGGGAAAGTTAAAACCTCTTTTTGTGGGTCCATTTGATATTCTGGAGAAAATAAGAAACATTTCCTATCGAATAACATTACCATCTGACTCTTAATGGTTCAAGATGTCTTTCATGCATCAATGTGATGAAATATATAGTAGATTACACTATGATGGATTGGAAGTAAATAAAGATCTGACGTATCGAGAAGAACCAATAGCTATTTTGGGGATGAAAGTCAAAATGCTTAAAATTGGAGATCAGTTAGTCTTAATGGAATGGAGTAGGCATGGGAGAAGAAGTCACTTGGGAATGAGAACATGAGACAAGGGCTACATATCCACAGTTTTTCAGCTAAGTAATTGAAATTTTGAGGACATAATTTTTATTTAAAAGGTAGGTGAGAGATTGTAACATCCAAAATCCCCTAATAAATATTCCCTTATTTAATATTCACTCATTTAAATTAAATCCCATTTTGTAGATTTATTTTGTAGGAAGAATAGGTCATGTGATTCCGAAATTTAACTGCACTCAAATGAATAAAGTAATAATTTTCTTTTAATAAATACATAATTTGAATTTTCAAGTAGTGTAAGAAAATTTGAATGAGATAGTTACTAACATTACGTGTTTAGAAAATTATTTTAGATAAGATATTCGTTCCGGAATAAAATTTTCTTAATTTTTTATACAGATTTATGATTTTTTATTTTTCTAACACTAGGTATATCCTTGTCAACAGTTTTTCAATAAATATATCAATTTAATATAATTTTTTGAATTAAATTATTAAGTCCATGACTTTTCCAATCCCTCCATAAACTCAACTTTTTTCTATTTAAGGGACCGAAACACAATTTTTTTTTTTTTTTAGAAACCACATTGTAGAAAAACCACAAAACAAAATAACAACAATAATAATGAATATGTATGAATATCTATTTATAAATATGTAAGAAAAAATAATTTCAAAGTATGTGTATATATAAAAGGAAAAGAAAAGAAAGGGAGAAAGAAATAAAATAAGTAAATATATATATATATATATATATATATATATATAGAGAGAGAGAGAGAGAGCAACATGAAACAAGAAAAAATGTAGAAACAACATGTGAAATGATGTGAAAGGAGGAGATAAGAGGGAAAAAAGAAAGGGAAGGAAATGAGTAACGAAACAGGAAAGTTGATATTGTAGTGCATCAATTTTTTTGTGTATAATTATGTGTGTGTGAGAGAGAGAATGTGAAAGTTTTGGTGTGTGTGTAAGAAGACTTGGCAATTGTGAGCCAAAATCTTCTATAAATAGGAGACCATTTTAAAAGCCTGCAGCAAGCCCTCAACATCGATCCATCATTCCGAATCTCTCTCTCTCTTTCTCTTTCTCTCTCTCTCTCTCTCCACCCCCCCCCTCCCTCCCTCCCTCCCTCCCTCTTACATTTCATTTAATTAGGTACTCCTATAAATATATACTCGTTGATCCCATGCACGGTATCTGCTAATCATTGTTTTATCTAACTGTAATGATAAATTTACATGATGTATTACTTGAGTAATACCTTATGTTGTTCTTTGAGTTGTTCGTGTTGTGCATATAATCCCTCAAAGTTCTAGTGATATATAATTATTATTTTATTTAATTATAGTGTAAAATGTTCTCGTTTTTAAATATGTAGTATTCGAGTTAAATATCACATTGTTGAGTTGTTTTGTGTTTCATTTGTCTACTTCTCATGATCACTTGCATGATCACTAAATGGTTTTTTGGTACTGCAAAATACTAAGCATAAATTGATCATTCAGATATTATAGAGAAAATTATAAGATAGATTTGTCCTCATATGATGAAAAACATATATTTCACAACTATCTACAAAAATAATTATGAACTTCTTGATACAACCCACATAATACCGAATTATCCTCTTATTAAATTATAATATTATTTAAATAATCTATTAAAAGCTAAAAATAAATAGAAACAGTAAAAAATATGTGGTTTCCTCTTCCCTATTTCCCTCAAAGCCGTCGTCCCCCAAACCAATATCAACAAAAGATTCTTGCAACTCTTCCATTGACAGATCTACCGAAAACATTTGTGGTCTGCTTTTTGTGTGGGAAGTGAAGAAACAAGATACTACTAGAATTAAGGATTTTTGACAAAAAACATGAGAATGGTCACAAAAATATTTTTAATAACCACATTTAGCATGTGGTTACTAATAGAGTAGCTAATTTGATGTGCATATATTATTCCATATTTTATATCCATATTCCCTTAATTCTGGATGATTATTATTCTTTATTGATCTTAATTAATTATCTTTTTATGTAGAAGAAGAATAATTGGACTTGGAGCAAAATTGGGCTTAAATTGATGTTTTGGGCTGAAAAGTGAAGAAGCGGGCCGAGATAGAGAGAAGATGGACTTGGATTTGTTAAAGTCTTCAATTTATGGGGAAGCCCATCAAGAGCTTTATTTTAATTAGGCTTATTATTTCTTTTATGTAATTATCTAGATATTATTTAGATATTCCTTTTTAGAGATAAGATTGGATATTATTAAGATTTGATTAGGAGTAGGAATAGGAATTTTAATTCCTAGCGTGATTTATACAGAGGAGAGGCGCCAGTCCAGTACAAGAATTCCAATCAACTTTCTCTCATTTTCTCCTAGTTTTCATCTTTTGTTCAAGACCTTGGATTCCATCTTCAGTAATTAAGGTTATTTTCTGATTCAAGGGTTTATTTCAATTATGTTATTGTGAGGCTATGTGATTAATCGTTCTTGTTTAATTCAAATATTTGTAGATTCAAGCTTATGTATATAGGAATTGTTTAATTGATTGAACTGACAACTCAATTAATTATTCAATTTCTTACTGCTATTCATGAATTCATGATCCGTAATTGTCATGAAGGATTGAAATTGATGTAGCAATAGGTTGAATTAATCGTGCTATCATAATTAATTTAACCTAATTGAATCTACAAGCTAATTATTGATAGTTGCAGCTATCTCGACTATTAGTAATTAGGTTTAGCTGTTTTCATAAATCGTAATGCTATCATTAACGTGGTATGGAACGCTATCGTGCCCAACTCGTTAATGATAAGTATTGATTGGTTGCTGGGATTGGTCAATTAATTTAGGAAAACACAAGATTTATTATGGCTATCCTAATAATTCTTTGGTTAAACTATTTGAATTGCAAGAAAATATATATGTGAGCCTATGATCAATAATATAATTGAATGTCAACACTCTTGGATCAGAGTTACTAGTTTTTGTTCGTCTTTATATTTTAATTATTCTATTTATATGTTTTGGTTAATCTTAGGATTTTAGATTAGGTAGATAAAATCAAATCATTCAAAACCCCCCTTGTTATTTCTTGTTTTCACTTAAAAGAAATTAATCCCCGTTCCCCGTGGATTCGACCCTGCTTGCCACTATACTCGTTATTTTGAAAGTAGGTTATTTAATTTGGCGGTTTGACACCCATCAAATTTTGGCGCCGTTGCCGGGGAATGGTGCAAAGTGATTTATTTCTTTTGAGTTGATTTTAGTATTTATTTTAGTTAGTTATTCCTTCTCCCCCCATTTTTCGTCGTTTCTTGTTTCTGCCTTGTTCATATTAAGAATGGATGCGTATGCACAATATTTTGGAACTAGGCATGATGATATTCCACGTGAGAGTTCTTTAGATAGAAGGATAAATAAAGTAATCTCTCTTGCGGAAAAGTTGGTTTTATTTCAGATACAACAAGTCAAGATTTGTGGATTATGCTCGATTCCTGGACATCCTACAGAAATTTGTCCCTACAATGCTCGATACAACCCCAGATGGATGAATTCCAATTATCAAAATATAGGAGCAGAGCAAGGATTTTCTCAGTATAGTGATGAGAGACAGCCAGCTCCCAATCAACAATCCGATTCTAGCCTATCATTGGAGGAAATAGTGAAAACTCTAGCAATTAATACACAACAATTTCAAGTGAGTGTCCAAGAGTTTCAACGGGAAACAATAGCCAGCATCCAGGACCTAAAAAATCAGATTAGTCAGCTGACTACTTCTATTGGTGAATTGGAGACTAAGAGCTCAGAGAGGCTAGCATCACAAATTGAAGTTAGTTCGAGGGAGAATGTCAGCTCACTGGTGCTCCAAAGTGAACAAGAGATACATCTAGACTTACATTCCTTGAGGAAACCACTGAACATCAAAGTGAAAAAGAGAATTAAGTGAAAGAAAACTCACCTGATCCACAAAAGATAAAATCTTCACACTCTTTTCCGTGTATTACTAATTTGGTTATTCCTCCGTTTCCTAGCAAACTAGAGAAATCCACCAAGAATGAGAGCAAAGAAGAAGTTTTTGGAATCTTTCAAGAGGTGGAAGTCATGAACCCGCCTTTAGAAGAGACCAAAGAAATCCATGGGTATCCGGAGATTTCGAAGGTTCCAACTAGCTTTTATATTCGGAAGATAGAGGATGGTGCTCTCATTGACACATATTACGTGAAAATTCTTGACAACTATGAAGCATATGCCTGTTTGGACCTAAATGAGATACTAACGGATGCTCGTGGAATTGACTAACCATAATGATGGAGGAAGAACGTCGAGCATAACGACGCAAAAAAAATTTGCACTGTTGGGAGGCAACCCAAATTTTATTTTGCTTTGTTTCGTCTTTAATGTTATTTTCAATTTTTTTAGGCTTATTAGTTGTTCGTTCATGTCTAGTAGAATAATAGGTTCAGGGACAACTTTTTGTTTGGTGTGATCACGCCAAATAAAAAAGTTAAATTCCCTTTAAATAGCCTAATTTTCGTAGGGGGGCATAAGACTAGTCGAGTTTTGGCGTGATCACGCCAAAAACGGACTAGTCTAATTTTGAGTCAGAATTGAATTGGGCGTGATCACGCCCAAGTTGAAATAGTCTTCTGCCCAAAAATGTCTTACAATCTTTATTTTCAGGTTTAAAAAAAAAAATCGAAAAAAGCCTAATACTGATATTTTAATCTTCTTTTTCGCAGTAATCTCGCAGCTTCTTCTCGACCAACCCTAACCACAGCCCCACTGTGTCTTCTATATGATGCGCAAACCACCTTGCATGAATCGACATCTAACTCCGCCATACATATACACATTGGTCTCGGCAAGCTACCCAAATGCTATTGTTCTAAGTCCACCAGCCGCCGTTGATTAACTCTGTCGTTTTCAGGGAAGTCCTCTTGCTTTATCTGTGCTCATATTGTTTTATCTGTCTTCCCTATATACGCGATTATTTTGGTTCTGATGATGTTATATTCCGTTCTATCTCACGCTGTTTCTTTTTTGCACAATTCATGGTAGCACTTTACCTAACATTTTTTTAGTGCTTGTTTTGAATTGTGTTGTCTACATTGGGGACAATGTATAATTTAGGTGTGGGGGGAGTTCATACTAGGAACCTATAGTGGAGCTTGTTTCTTTATTAAATATATATATATATATATATATATATATATATATATATATATATATATATATATATATATATATCTGAAATTGTTGTTGATTGGGGTGCTCTTGTGTATATATGTTAATTATGTGCTCAGTTGCTATGTCTCTGTTGGGTTGAGTATGATGGCATAATAAAAAGAGTCAAGTGTGATGATTATTTTTCTTGGTACTTAAAAAAATAATGTGTCTCTTTGATCTTGATAGTGGATAGAATGAAAGTGTGCAAGATTCAACACAAATTAGCCTTTTCCGTGAGCTTTTGAGCCTAAGAGCAATACATACGATTATGCTCTAATTTCTTTGTTGTGTGTGAATCAAGCATATCATGTACATTCTAGAACTTGCTTTGTTATGCATTTCGAGGCCACATTCATGAATTGTGAATTAAAATGATAAGGGCACTTAGGAATAACCTTTTGATGGCCTTTCTTCCTGAATAACCTACCCGAACATTGTCCCTTAGTTGAACACGTTGAGCTTATAGCCTATTCTTTGATTTTACCGTGTTTATACATAGCCTATTCTCTTTTCTTGTTTACGACCGTCTACCTTAATTTTTGAACCTTCTTGTCAAGAAGTGTGGAATTGCATGTCAAAAGGTGGATTTTTTGTTGTGAACATAAAAGAGGTGGGAAAGAGGTACAAAGGACATTGTGGCAATGGAAAAAAAAAAAGTAAGAAAAAAAAAAGCAAGAACGGAAAAAAAAGAGAAAGATGAAAAAAAAAAGAGAAAAAAAAGAAAAGAAAAAAAGAAGTGAAAAATAGAGATTGCCACAATGAAGAAAGGGTAGAGAAATTGTGAGGTTATCAATATCTTTGTATTATTCTCTTCATGTCAAAAATAAAAAGTTTGACATATTATTGCTATTTGAGAGTTGACACCTCTAGGCTATTACTTGATTTTGTTTTTATGATTCCTATGATATAGTGAGATTACCAAGTGTGGTTGGTAGGAAATGGTCTCTTGATCTTGTTGAGAATGAATGTGTGTTTGTCATTAGAGACAACGTGATATGAATTTCCTTAACTTCTTGACTTGCTAGCCTTCAATGTCCCCTTTTATCCTACCTTTAACCAAGGCCTCGTTACAACCAATGAAAAGACCCTTTGATTAATGCATATTTCATACTTCAGTGGTGGAGATTTGATATATTAGCAAGCATATGGTAATGGCATGTATGTTTTGATATTGAGTGATTACATATATATACCCTTATCATACACTTTAAAGAGCGAAATGAGCGATATCTTTGGTGAGGTGTTGTTTATTGTCACACTGGAGCTTATTGAAGCTGTTAAGTATTGATGGGGCATATGGATTTCATTAAAAAAAATCGAAATCATGATCACTTACTCTTGAAAAAAGTCGTCTACTTGATTTCTTCATTGCATGGTAGCTTGAGTTGTCATGAAAAATATTTGAGTGAGGAGATAGTGATGATATAAGAGAGACTGACAATTATTACCTTGTGCTTATCTGTTCTAATGCATGCTTGAGGACAAGCATGGTTTAGGTGTGGGGGAATTTGATGTGCATATATTATTTCATATTTTATATCCATATTCCCTTAATTCTGGATGATTATTATTCTTTATTGATCTTAATTAATTATCTTTTTATGTAGAAGAATAATAATTGGACTTGGAGCAAAATTGGGTTTAAATTGATGTTTTGGGCTGAAAAGTGAATAAGCGGGCCGAGATAGAGAGAAGATGGGCTTGGATTTGTTAAAGTCTTCAATTTATGGGGAAACCCATCAAGAGCTTTATTTTAATTAGGCTTATTATTTCTTTTATGTAATTATCTAGATATTATTTAGATATTCCTTTTTAGAGATAAGATTGGATATTATTAAGATTTGATTAGGAGTAGGAATAGGAATTTTAATTCCTAGCGTGATTTATACAGAGGAGAGGCGCCAGTCCAATACAAGAATTCCAATACGCGCTCTCTCTCTCCTCCCACCAAAAATCAGGCCACTTTCTCTCATTTTCTCCTAGTTTTCATCTTTTGTTCAAGACCTTGGATTCCATCTTCAGTAATTAAGGTTATTTTCTGATTCAAGGGTTTATTTCAATTATGTTATTGTGAGGCTATGTGATTAATCGTTCTTGTTTAATTCAAATATTTGTAGATTCAAGCTTATGTATATAGGAATTGTTTAATTGATTGAACTGACAACTCAATTAATTATTCAATTTCTTACTGCTATTCATGAATTCATGATCCGTAATTGTCATGAAGGATTGAAATTGATGTAGCAATAGGTTGAATTAATCGTGCTATCATAATTAATTTAACCTAATTGAATCTACAAGCTAATTATTGATAGTTGCAGCTATCTCGACTATTAGTAATTAGGTTTAGCTGTTTTCATAAATCGTAATGCTATCATTAACGTGGTATGGAATGCTATTGATTGGTTGCTGGGATTGGTCAATTAATTTAGGAAAACACAAGATTTATTATGGCTATCCTAATAATTCTTTGGTTAAACTATTTGAATTGCAAGAAAATATATATTTCTGAGCCTATGATCAATAATATAATTGAATGTCAACACTCTTGGATCAGAGTTACTAGTTTTTGTTCGTCTTTATATTTTAATTATTCTATTTATATGTTTTGGTTAATCTTAGGATTTTAGATTAGGTAGATAAAATCAAATCATTCAAAACCCGCCTTGTTATTTCTTGTTTTCACTTAAAAGAAATTAATCCCCGTTCCTCGTGGATTCGACCTTGCTTGCCACTATACTCGTTATTTTGAAAGTAGGTTATCAAATTTGGCGGTTTGACACCCATCATAATTATGGTAAGATGCAAAAAGTTTTTTTTTTTTTTTTTTTGCACGACTTTATAGTTATTAATATATTTGTAACTATTATTTGCATTTACTTTGTAGTTACTAATATATTTGTAACTACAAGTAGTTGCAAAAGAGTTTGTCATAGTGTAGGAAATTTGGTTAAAATTGTATGAAATATTCTGTAACTACTAATAGTTACAAAAGAGTTATTTTTTTTAACCACTTTTGTAGTTGCAAAAAGAATAGCGGCAAATACTCTTTTTTTCTTGTAGTGAGAAGAAAATAGGGATGCTTTTATTTTCTGTTGCTTTTTATTCGGGATTAGTTATACAATCACAGGTTTGAATCTAATCACCATGTTAAGCTGTTAGGCATTTGTTCAAAATAGTTGAATCTATAATCAAGCGATCTAAATTATGTTTCAACTTATATTATTATGAAAAGGAAAAAATATTAAAAGTTTGCTTTATAGATATAAAGTACAGGAGAACCAAATCTATCCAAAACCTAAACACACCCAGAGCACCACTTTTTCATTGTCTCTCTCTTCATTCATGATCGTTGCACACTCTTACACCTCCACATCATCAACACACACCTGAACACATTAAATCACACACACAACTAACATGTGTGTGTATTTTATATATATATATATATATTCTCTAACACATAACACATATATATATATATATATATATATTTCACTACACACAATAAATATTTAGCGTCACCGAAACACACACACACTCACTGATAGACGTACATAGTACGATGTGGCACACTTAAACACACAAATCTTTAGTCTTTAATTAACATTATTATTATCTTTATGAATCAAATTAAAGCAGACATATCTCCACATATTCTACCACAAAATTGATGTGGTTTTCAAAAATCGTCATATTATTCGTTTGTTCATCTAGTAGAGGGAATAGATAAGAGATGTTGACAATAAGAGATGGAGAGAGAAAGAGCGGGAACACCGAAGCGGCTATCTCACCATTGTTTGCAGCCATGGTTGCAACCATCTTGTTCTTTTTTTTTTAGATTAATGTCATAACAACTTTGAATGGAATCAAGAAAGAACTCTCATCTAGAAATCCACAAAGGATGAATGGGTCAGCATTTAGTATTATTAAATTATGTAATAGTAGTAATAATTATTGGTTGTGAGAATCAGACCAACTAACTACATGACCTTATTTAAGACCACCGCCACATGGTCAGACCGAGAAGAGTCTTACCATATCGCACCTTTTGCTCTTGCCTTCACTCGCAGATTTTGTATAAACAACTATATATATATATATATATATATATATATATATATCAATTAAGCATAAATATACAAAAAAATTAGCAGAAAGCACATGGATTATCGTCTTGGGTGAACGAAATAGTGCATGAGGTGCAATCAGCAAAACTCGAACATATGTTTTAGCCATTGCAATCCTGGGCACAACCTGTTCCAATGTGCAACATAGTCAAACTTAAAGCCTGCTATTAAGCATTTAACAGTGCACATATCATAATTTAAAAATGAAATGGTTGAAAGGGAAGTAACAGTGCACATATCATAAAGATAATGAAATGTTTGGTTGGGGCTGGGGTGGATGAGGCACTATTGACTGGAGGAAGTGATTGGAGTAGGTTGCTGGGAAAGTAAAAATGTGATGTTTGTTTGGATGGTTAGGGTAATGGTTTGTGTATGATATAACTTTAATTGTAAAAGGTGATGTGATGTGTGTAAGAATTTGTTATTAATGATTAGATTAATATTTAAAGTGGTATTGTAATTTGTGATTGATTGATGATGTGTATGATTGTTGATTGATGATGTTTAATTGTTGATTGGTTTAATATTGTTTAATATTGTTTATATTTGATATTTTTTAATATATCGATAGTTATTATATAATGAATATTAATGTGAGTAATTTTTTTTTTGAAGTAATCAATTTTATAAAATATATAAAACCGTGGAAAAAATGACTTTTTAAAATTATTTTCCTTTTCATTTTAGTTTAGATTTTTTAGTTTATTATTAGATGACTTAATTAACTTTTTTTTGAATTAAAATATATCAACATATTTTTTGAATAATTACCCAAATTAAATATGTTTTGGATTTATAATGTTTTATTTAATCGACTTTTTTGTACCAAACTAGGTAATTTGAATTAATTAACATTTTTTTGGGTAAACATTTTAATAAATTTTCTAGATACAACGATTATAATACAAAATGAAAATATTTAGTTTTTAAGTTACTGTCACACCCACCCTTGTAAAAAAACTTATTCTATACTAATTTTCTTAGCCTTACAAAACCTGTATATTCTCTTTTTTTTTTTTTAAATCAACAATCTACAGCACTTCTTCAAGACCAAAACGTCACCTACATATATTTACATAGCTCCAGATTGAGTACAAAGGTGTCACACTCCATCCAACACCATATTTACATAATTATACATATTAAAGTACTTTAATTTGAACATGTCCAAAAAGATTGTTAGAACACTAGCAAAAACATAGTGAGTCCAAGGTTTAGCCCCACAGATCGTCACTCATATACACGAGGCTTCAAAACTTACATCAGCTCCAACAGCATGCCAGATCAGTCCACGAGCTCATGCATAGTCAAACTCACCTACAATGCAAGAACTACGTGAGTTAAAACTCAGTAAGTAGAAATCATGCATGACAAATGCGTGAATGGTGAGATGCAATACACAAAACCATTTCTTTCAACTCTTTCTAAAAAAAAATCATATTTGGTGGGAATTAGCTCTCGTCACTGTCACAAACCTCCCCAAAATACCACTCATTGGCCATACTCGTGACTACCAAGGGTCCCTCCTCCCTCCTTATAGTCCACCCGAGATATCCGTGATGATTGGTACAACCAAGTGGCTATCCTCCCGAGACTACCAGGGGTCCGCCTCTTACCTGCCCCCGCAGTCCACCGGGAAGTCTACCTCTTCCCGTACCCCTCATCACAAAGGTGCTGAAGTGGGAACCTCTTCCGCGTGCACACCCGTCACCGGAAGCATCCCGAGAGACACCATATATACATCATAGAGACTCTCAAAGTACCAGTGATGACCAACCCCAAAACATTTTCAACTCCCAAAACCATGAAATTTTGACTTCCTTTTTGTACACATGCAATACATTGCAGATGCTAATGCTCACGATTGATGCACATTAGTTTATTTTTAGCAACGGACCAAAACACTTGATACAAAGGAAAAAGGTATACAACAACACATATAACAATCAAGTACCACAAATACTATGTTCAAGCATTGTAGCTGTAGATGGATTTCTACTTACCTCTCCTCCGGAGTAGCTTTTGAAATTTCCTATTCCACAGTGGTAATCAATCTACGACAAATTTTAAATCAAATCAATGCACAATTTATTAAATTCTAGATCGTTACGTACTTTTACTCCGATAGTTTCAGCTTCGTCGCATTTTGGTAATAAGGCTCTAACGTTTTCTAAAAAATTGATATTTGTATGATTCAAGTTGGGTTATAAAGCTGACACGCAAGGCTATAACTTTCGTGTTTTGTAATTTCTCGAAATCAGATTGCATCAAGGTCAAAATCGGAAAAATATTGGAAGCTCAATTAAAATCTGGATCAATCATATGTTAATGTAAATAACTTCATTCTTTGTTTTAATTAACCTCTAAAACTATTTGATAAAATTGATATACTCAGCAAACCTCAGAATATGATACTGATAATGGTGGAAGGAATCATGATGTGATAAAAGGAATTATACAAAAACTTGGATTTAGTTTCAGTTAAGCAAACCTTTTAACTACCTTATATGCAATCACCTAACTTCAGCTTCCATTAATTAATAAATATTCAACCATGACTTCATGGAAAATAGATTGAATATAAAAGATGGTTGCTTACCAGGTTACGACTTCGCTCCGACGGAAAGTAATGATAACACTTAATTTTTGTTTACAACTTCTTCACCGCCTTTCCTTATCTTAACCCTTAAGGTTTTTATTTATTTATTTATTAATATTATCATTATCATTATAAATAATATTATTGTTGTTGTTGTTGTTGTTATTATTGTTATTCTGATAATAAAATCTTGTACACATCTAACACTTCTACTTACTAAATAATGTTCTACATTTTAAACTTGTCACGCGTAGTCTTAAATTTTGTAGCATGTCCCAATATTTTAGACTAGGGAGTTCTTGACTACCAAAGTAAACATCTCCAATTAATCGCAAAATATAAAATAACGTAATAAATATAACAAATTAATTACTATAAAACTATCACACACATAACACATAAAAATATGGAATGCATGAAATGCAAAAATTATATTGGCCAGTGAGTTGTGAGAGGCGCGGGTATTACAGTTACAATCTGCTTCGACAATACAAAATTATTTATATGTTTTTTTCTCTTAGGAGGAATGGTTTGTTTCTCTATTTTATATGTTGTGTAATCAAAATTATAAAAAAAATATCTACCTAATATATGTATATATATATATATATATACAATAATGATATGTAACCCACCGGTGGGTTTTCTTATCGAGCCCACCTGTTGATATGTTCTGCCACCTCACACTCACACCACTAACTAAAACACGCTATATATATTTTTTATTCTTTCCTTACATCTTACTCTGAAAATCAATTTTTCACCACTAACAAAAACACCTACATTTATTTTTATTTTTACGGAATCCTTTATTGTATTCTACTAAAAAAAAATCAATTTTTTTCCGCTATACAAGAATTTTTTTTTTCCAAAATTTATTTTATCAAAAAAAATTTCTTCTTTCTAGAAAGTCAAAATTTCACTATGCATTCTTTTCTTCCCAAAATAATTTTATTATTGGTTTTCCACCAGCTCACACTCACCCACTAATAACAAAACGCTACATATATTTCTTATTCACTCATGACTCTTACTCCAAAAAATCAGTTTTTTTTCCACTAACAAAAACATGATGCATATATGTTTTATTTTTTCCACAAATTTCTTCCTCGTATTTTATTCTAGAAAATTAACTTTTTCTAATATGCCGAATTTTTATTCCAAAATTATTTTACCTGTTTCTTTTGTTTCTCTCATCTCTACCAAAATTTTCATATTAAATTACACCAAAATCTTTATATTAAATTATCATAAATTTTAGATCACATTGATTCATAATAATAAATAATGAGAAGATACATAATCTATAATCCAATATCATTTAATAGGATTGAGAAACAATAGATTTGTTGAGGATTATTCTTATATAAAATATTTTATTAATTTACCTACAAAATAAATACCTTCTTTCAGAAATAAATATTAAGAAAGATATAGAAAATACATTTTTATTTAGGATGAATTGAATATGCATAGTCCATACGATAAGCTCATTGATATAAATAGAGTTGGATTTGGATTTAGAAATTTAATAGATATAGATGAACTCAAAACTTTCAAATATATATCCAATAATCTTCAATATTTCATATAATGAGCTCATTTATATAAATAAAGTTGAATTTGGATTTATATCTTAATAGACATAAAAAATTGATGAACTAAACTAATAAAAGATTTTATATAAGAATAATCGTCCAGAAAATATTTATTTTCTCAATCTTATTCAATTATATTGGAATTTTGGATTATGTATCTTCTCTTTGTTTATTATTATCCATCAATATGATATATTTCAAAATTTATTAAAATTTAATATTAAGATTTTGGGAGAGAGATGAGAGAAGAAAAAAAATTGATAAAATAAATTTTGGGGAGAAAAAGATCTTGTATAGTGGAAAAAACTGATTTTTTTAGTAGAATACGATAAAGGATTCCGTAAAAAATGAAAAATAAATGTAGCGTGTTTTTTTTAGCGGTGAAAAATCGATTTTCAGAGTAAGATGTCAGGAATGATTAAAAAATATATATAGCGTGTTTTAGCTAGTGGTGTGAGTGTGAGGTGGCAGAACATATCAACAGGTGGACTCTATAAGAAAATCCACCGGTGGGTTCTATATCATTATCGTATATATATATGTATATAGATAATTATACATTTAAAAATAATTTAGGTAACATATATTATTTAAAAGATTTAATTGGAAAAAAGCAAAATTTAAAGGTTTAAAAATTAAAAAATGTATACAAATAATTAAAAAACCTTTTCGTAACTAATCGAATATTTTTTCCAAATGAATTTAAATCACTTTTTAAAATAAGTTAATATTTATAAATTTGATTTCTTTCATTTTTCAATTCGGCATGTTTCGTTTTTGGCTTGAATAGCCTATATATAGTCCAAAATGGAGGCTAAAAATATAAATGGTCATTTGTTATTATGGAAATGATATAATTCATTACTCATATTCATCAATCTAATGGAGCCTAAATAATTTTTTCTGGTCTACTTTTCCTAGTCCAAATTTCAAGAACCCTGCTACAATCAATGAAGGAAGTCAATCATTAGTACATCTACTAGCAAAAAAAGATCACATAAGCTGGACGGGTACCAAAATCTCACAGTAATTTCATTGCAAACCTTGAACTCCAGAACAGATTTTTCGGGGCCTATTACTCAAGATATGTAAAATATCACCTTCCACCATTTTTTTCCATTTCACACACTAATAACCAAACTACACCCTGATACACGCACAATCACAATCACACTGATGTCACGAAACTCCATTTCAACAAATTACAAATACACATACAAGCACACATTACACACGCACACATTGATACCACCATAATATACACTCAAGCACACACAGAGGAAACACGCGCACATGCACACTCACTAAATCATACAAAACGACACCTGCACCTATAAAAAATTGCGAAAATGTTTAGAAATTGAGGCTCAGATTTTCCTTTTAACATCAGAATATCAAATCGGCAAACCCGCCATGGTTGCAAAAATCAGTCGCCTAGTTTCGCCTAGTCGAATTGGCGGAGAAATTTTGTGTTATATATGGTAATCCTTTTAATGTCCAAATGGGATCCAAAACCTCTTCCTATTTGTATTTGTAAAAAAAAAAACAAGAAAGGGGGTGAGTTGTCTAATATCATTTCTCCTCTATTAGTTGATACTTCAAGGGGGCTTTACTTGGAATGAAAGAACAAAAATGGATTCATGAAGGTTTAATTACTGAATCGCTTCCCAATGGCATGTTCCGGGTTTGGTTAGATAATGAAGATCTGATTCTAGGTTATGTCTCAGGAAAGATCCGACGTAGTTTTATACGGATACTGCCCGGAGATAAAGTAAAAATTGAAGTAAGTCATTATGTTTCAACCAGAGGACGTATAATTTATCGACTCCGGAACAAGGATTCAAAAGATTAGGCAGTTTTTATTCAATACGATTCGAGATCAAAAATTCAAGAAACTTATTTTCTACCAAGAATTAGATTCAGAATTAAGATAAGGAATGACAAATATGAAAAAAAAAAAAAAAAAGAGCTTCCGTTCGTAAAATTTATGAAAAATGTCGACTAATCCATAGACGGGGGTGCATTTGAGTCACTCAAAATCTGATATCTTATTGCAAAAATCATCACCGCCTCTTTCGCACCAGGCAAGGGATTAGGGATCTGAAAACAGATCTTATATCAAAAAGGGACAACCACCCTTAGAAACCCTGTCGTGCAACCACCCATGCACCACCACTTCCAGATCCACAACAGGGCCGTAGGACCAGGCTGCCGCCGTATACAAGGCCGCTGCCGAAGATTTCGACCTAAGCCTCTAGCCCGATGGGCGCAGGTTACTTGAGGAACACGTCCTCTGAAGAGAGATGGAGCAAAAAATATTTTTGGATGAGAAGAGAGATGAAGATGAGAGAGAGAGAGAGAGAGAGAGAGAGAGAGAGAAGGAAGTGGTATGCATGAGCAGCAATGGTGCATATCTAATTTGCAGAAGGAGAGAGAAATTCAATTTGAAATGAAGCATTGGAGAAGAAGGGGCAGTCACATCCCCTTCTCTCTCATCAGTGTGAAGTGAGGCGGATTAGAGGGCGACAGACTTTTACGTCCCCCCAAACCCAAATAATAGCTGGTTTCGACCAATCTTCCAAAGAAACATACGGTTGGGTTGGCCCAATCGATTTTGGGTTGGGCCAAATCCAACCAAACATCACCTAATTGATAACGAAATGAGGACAATCCACAAGCCAACATCATCATGTGATCAATGATATAGAATCAACTGAAGTTACATGGTCAAACATAGTTACAGAAGGAAATTTGTATGGATGTCCATCCATTTGCATATGCTCAAAATAGAAAGTAATATGCACATAGTTTTACCTGTCTAGAGAACATAGAATCTTCCATCTGATATGCCAGATTCAAACATAGATTTATTGAAACCCCCAAATAACAATGATATTGGCAATGGGCTGACCTCCTGCATCACCACTAACCGCTCATTCTGCTGTAGATTTGGTCCTGGTAACATCTCAATCACTCCAGCAGATGTTAGCAGGAAAAATATACAAAAAATTATATATCAATTAAGCATAAATATACAAAAAATTAGCAGGAAAAAAAAAACGATCAATCGATTAAACATTACAATATCAATAAAATTTTAAAATCCTAAGAGTAACATTTATAATTAATCGAAAGATTAAACAAAATGTACCCATACATAAAGCACCATTAGGGAAAGAAAGACAAAAATTACTGGACTACTAGAAACAGAGGAGAAATCGGCGGTGAGGATGAGGTTGCAAGATTTCAGTCCTATGGGGAAAAAGGCGTTGGAATTGAAGATGATGTAGATTTACGAACTTACATTGAAGAACTGGTGAGTTTTGCTTCTGGCATTGCACGGCGGATTGAGTGATGATATGTTTTATTGGCTGAGTATTTAATGAGGAGCAGTTAGGGTGTAGATTTGCGGTGAAGATCACTATTTTTCTATGAAATCAAATATATTTAGATTTTTTAATCAGAAATTAATATGATCAAATAAAGCAATTTGATTCTCCATATTTTAAATTGATATTTTTCAACTTTTCAAATTAAAGTGAATATCGCAACAATATGATTTTTAGAATAAAATTGATGATGTTTCCGTGTAATATATGAAATAGTAATAAATTGACTAATAAAGTAAATTGAGTCTCCATATTTTAAATTGATATTATTAAACTTTCAAAATAGAGTGAATATATCAGCAATATGATTTTTGGAATAAATTGATTATATTTCCATTGTAATGTATGAAATAGTAACTAAACCTAATTCAAGAGATTTTTCGGGATCACCATATCGCATTTCCATGAATTATCGAATTTCGCTGTTTTTTCCACATTTTCTTTCCGAAAATGGTATGTGCAAATGGGTGGGAAAATCAGCTTTTTCCACATGTGGTAACAATGCATTTTGTTATTATATATACTAGTAGTATCCCCATGCGAAGCACAGTTTGTAAATGTAAATGAATAAATAATAAGAAATTATATGTTTATATAATTTTAATGTAATAAAATATTACAATCAACAGATAATAATAGATGAAAGGTTATATGTTTAATGAAACTAAGAAGAGTCAATGAAAATTTAAAAATACAAAATATATAAATTCGAGTAAGTTATAGAATATTCATATTTATTTTTCTTATGTATGAATATCTCTAGCATCCTTGCATGGAGATCATTTTGATCATGTTGTACAAATGATGAGTGTACATATATATATTTATAATTTTATAATAAATGTTTATATTTATCCAAAAGTTGGAAAGATTGATTAATTATTAAACTAAAGTCCAAATAACTAGACACTGAAAAGTTGGAAAGATTGATTAATTATTAAACTAAAGTCCAAATAACTATTAAACGAATTAATTAACAAAAAGTGATTTCCAATCAAAGAGAATGTATCCTAGGGTGTCGATTTCAGGAATTACGCTAATGAATGCTTAATCTCTAACTTATAAACTTTTAAACCAATTTTAATATCTATTAGGCGGCACTTAATTAACTTAACCCTTCTCTCAAAGCGACTAAGTTGCAGATTGATTGGAATAATTACCCCATCGAGTCAATCAATCCTAACAACTCCTAAAAGCCTCTTAACCCTTGCCTACGCAGTCATAGACAACTACGCTATATTTCGTACATCTATTAATAACTCCCTTATCTCGAAGCGGAATTGTTAAATGATTAGATTAAGCCTAATTATTCATCTATGCTCAATTTTAAGTTAAGAACAAACACATAGATAGATAACAAAAACTGGAGTCTATAAATCAAAAGATTAAGTCGAACATTGTTGTAAAACCCTACTCTCTAACCCTAGGACACGAGAAGTTTAGCTACTCATTCCTAGTATCAAATCAATACAAGAATTCAAAAGACACATTGTAATGAAATTAAAGACTAGACAAGAAATAATTAAACCCGAGTAGTCGGCTCTTAGATCTTCGTCTCGTCTTGCTCGCTCCCACGTCTTCTACTCTAATGTAAAAGTATGAGATGATATGATGTCTGATCTTTAAAACTCGAGCTTCTATGACTTTTTATAAGCTTCGGGACGAATCTTGGGGTCTCTAGGCTTCGATTCCCACTTGAAACAGGAAACCTCTTAGAAAACAGTTTTTCGTCACGACTGCGCTTCATGCTTCTCGCGGTTGCGATGCTTTTAACTCAAAACAAGCTTAATTATGAGCTTTTGTCGTGGCTGCGAGACAAGCTTGTCGCAGTCGCGATAGGCTCACAACTTTGAATCCCAATTCTTGCCACTTTTCATCGCAGCCACGACGGTTCTTCACCGGTTCATCTCCAGACCAGTTCAGGCCGATTCGGACCGGTCTAGACCGATTTAGACCGGTTTCATTCTCTTTGACTTGTTCTTTCGTTCGATAGTCGTAAATTATGACTTTTAACCCTGAAATACTCAAAATACCTTCAAAACAAGTCAAACACGTTAAGTGGTCCAAATATAAGAAATCTACGCAACTCTCGACCAAATATACATGTAAATGATATGGAATACATTCCTAAATAGACTTAAATACATGCATAATTAACGTGTATCCACGGTTATGAGATGTTTTATAGATATAATATTATAACATTATAAGACAATATTGAATGCATTTTATTTTGGTAAATAGACCAGTAATACACTCGTGCGACGGAAGGTTATAGTTAATTTTTCAAATATAGTGATTGACAGTCATCGGAATTTTAAAATTTATATCTAATTATATGTGATGAATGTATGAGTTCCAACATAATATGTACGATGAAAATTCGTTACATAATTAAAAAAAAAAATTTAATACATTCCTGATGAGGGGTTCGGTGGGATTTGATTCTTGGTCTATGACCAAGATTACAAAATTCTCTACCAAATGATTTATAATCAAATCCCAATTGAATGAATTACTTAGACATAGGTGTAAATAGGATGCATAGAAATAATAAAAAATGGAACCATCTAAATTACGCAGTATAATATGATGTACTCTGGTGTTGATTATTCAATTATGCTATTCATAGGCCGGAACGTCATACGTTCGAATCAGTCACGGTTTCGACACCCACTCTATTTTGGAAGGGTTAAGAGTCCTAATGAATAAATACATAGGAGTCATGAACAACAATATCAGAATGAGCACACAACTAAAGTGTTTCTGTTGTAGCATAAGAATGTGTTAGGACAATGGATAACGTGCATGTTGCAAATTAATATAGTGTGCGCATATAGATAATGATCATAAGCAAAGTTGTTTTGTGAAAATATATAATTTCCGCTATTTGATGATGCAATTTTGATTTGTAGAATAATTAGTAATCTCAATGGAGTAATCAATGGTTTTTACCCTATCTTGCAATACACACAATTTTTACATATCCATTAATCAATCAATTAAATCATAAACTTACCCATAAACTAATTAACAGAGTTGGAAATTAACAAAGATTTTATCGAACCTAATTGTCGGACTAGATTAACGTTAATTGCGCGAAAAGGATTATGGGAGATATGATTTTGCATCAATTTTGGAAGGTTAAATGAATGTATCATTTTATAGATTTGAACAGATTATGCTAAATGTGTGCGGTTAATATTGAACGGAGATAATGATGACTTATAATGATTTAGGAAAATATACGGCTGACTTATCCCCAATTAATGCGTTATCAAAAATAATTATTTCCAGAAATGGGTTGAGATTTAGCAGGAAACGATTTTGCTTTTATATATAAGAAGATATATTGGTATACGCATATATATAATTTTATAATCTTATATTATTATTATTATTATTATTATTATTATTATTATTATTATTATTATTATTATTATTATTATTATTATTATTATTATTATTATTATTATTATTATTACTATTATTATTATTATTATTATTATTATTATTATTATTATTATTATTATTATTATTATTATTATTATTATTATTATTATTATTATTATTATTATTATAAGAAGGGTATTGTAAAAGGGTGCAGCTGAACAGGGAAAAGCGGGCTCTTTCTTCCCTAACTGTGGGCGGGTAACTAAACTATGGAAGTAAGTTAATGTTATATTATTGTTGGACATGCCCTTTAATTTTATATATTCTTGCTTATTATGTTTGATGTATCAACCCGCATTCTGAAAATTTAAGTTTGAGTCAGTACTGACTGTATATACTAGACTCGAGACTGCATTATATATTGACTTTAGAGTCCAACATGGACTCCTAGGTCGAGACTTTACGAGGTGCAAGTCAACTCTTAAGTTTGACGTTCATGTAAATAACGTAAGATAAGATATTATTAATGTGTACTTTCCAATTGATATAACAACCTGCAACGTTATCAACTGAGCCTAAAACATCATGCCTTCAGTACCAATATTTTTTAGGTTAGGAAGCGGTGAGGTGCCAACTGATAGGAACTTGATATTCTCGAATGAGAAATATATTATTAAATACAGAAGCAGGACTTTATTTCTCGAATATCATATTTATTTTAATGGTTATGTAATATTTAAATCTATTTGAATGTTACTATTAAGTTACTCGTAATATGATGTTATATATTATTATTTGCATAACTCAATTAACATATATATATATATATATATATATATATATATGTTCAAGAACTATAATTTATTCATTTTACTAAAATTTTCAATAAATTAAATTTTGACATATGTGTGTATGTGTCTATAGATGCATATAAAATAATCCACTTTTAGAAAAAAAAAGTGAAAATTTATTTTTAGTAGTGTGCCGAATAATATCGGATTAGGGGAACTAAAGTTCACTCCAACAACAAGAAGTTACTGCAAGAAGAAGTAACAACAAGCAGTAGGCAACATAAGCCCACATCCATAGGCAGAGTGGTTCATATGCTGTAAACATGGGATGCTACAGGCAGGCTGTCAAGATGATACAACAGTGTGTTGTCAGAAGATTCACTGTAAGAAAGACAGAAATCCAACAATGGACATTCCAACAAGTCAACTGGAACATGAGTAGGGATGTAAATGGGTCGGGTAGGGTACGGGTATGCTTCCCCCATACCCTACCCTATTTAATTCGGGTACGTGTACGGGTAATACCCGTCGGGTAATCGGGTTACCCGCGGGTAATCGGGTTACCCGATTGATATATAAAAATATTATAAATAATATGTAATATGTATATATACCATATATAATGTGATACAATAAATCAAATATAACATATATAATATGTAAATGTTACATTATATGTTATTTTATATATTAAATCATATATTATAAACATAATATATTAAATATAATGATAATTATATAATATATAACATGTAAAATAATACATAAGTATGTAATCGGATAGGCGGGTAGGGTAATCGGGTAGGGTAAACGGGTAATATGCTAAACCCGTACCCTACCCTACCCGATGGCAAAAATATCGGGTTCGGGCGATACCCGACCCTATTACCCGTTTACCCGTCGGGTAGGGTTACCCGCGGGTAAAATTGACATTCCCTAAACATGAGTAGTCAAAAGTCAGCTCATATTTCAAATGAAAAGTAGTCAGTAGATACAAAACCAAACTTTGTAACTGCTAATCAATGGCATAGTGCCACGACGATTGACCAAAAGTAAAAGCAACCATTGACGTGCCACTTATTGCAACCTACTCTAACAATTTTGCAGCAAAATGAAAAGTAACGACTTTAGCCATGCAAGAATATTAAACGTTAAAGATCTTATTTCTCTTCAACAAGATAGAGTCTCCTAACAAAAAATAGAGAACTCTAAAGACCAAGAGAAGCAATCAACCTAAAATATCCAAACATGCTTCCACTGTAAAAGTTTTTGCACTTCTGGAATTCCTCACTAAAGCAGCCCAAAGCACAAAAATGCTTAGCGACAGAATACTAGCCCTACTTTGAAGTATTAGGAAACAAAAATGGGGGCCTCTAGTTGCTACTACAAATTCAATTTTGCATCATCAGAATCTAAACATAAATTTTCTAATTAAAACATATCCAAACAATCCCTTAAAGTCCAAATCAAAAAATGAAAATCGATAAAACTAAATTAATAATCAAACATATAATGTGAAAATTATCATCCTACTTAACATAAAAGTACATCCATCTATAAATAGTACTCCCTCCGTTTCTTTTTAATTGATCTTTTAGAAAAAAGTGGAAGAATTAAGAAAATTCATTTTTTTTTTCCAACATAACTCCAGGTAATCTCCTTTCTCTCTCACATCTATCTCAAATATAGTTTGAAAATAAGAGATATTTTAGGATTGACATAGGGGCAAAGTTGAGAAAAATGGTGAAAAATAGCTAAAAGATCAATTAATTCGAAAAATCATTTAGAAGCTAAAAAAAGATCATGTAAAAAGAAATGAAGGGAGTATTCAGCACATTTTCCGGCCCATTTCGAGTTACCATTCCGGGAAAAGACATTTTATATTGTAAGCTTATTCGGTTAAAAATAAACGCGCAATTAAACAAAAGGTAAATGCGTAATTATGGAATTTGTGACGTGGTTTAATCAACCCTAAAAAATCAGGAAATTTGTTTTGTATCTATATTAGGATAATGCTATAAACTCTTCCAAATTAGGTTCCTTTAAAATGTGGAACAAAATATTGCAATAATCAATCTTCCAAATAATGTCCCCTTAAATTTGGAGTTGATATATCAATAATATATATGAAATTAATTTGTTCCCTTAAACAAGGAATATGAAATTATATGAAATTATATGTTATTAGAAATTCTTTTTTTTTTTTTAAGAAATTCAATTTATTTTATAGGATATTTTATTTATAATTTTTCTTATAAATAAATATTTTTTAAGTCGTGTATCACATGACAGAGGAATTCTAGTTGTTCACTAATATCTAAACTACTTTGGCTCCAGATGATTTTCTCAAATTCATATTCCATGTGATAAATTAATCAGATCAAAATGCTCTTACTAAAAAGACAAAACCACAAAGTGAACTATAACAGAAAAAGTCTATTACCACACCTATATCAAAACCCTTTGAAATAAGTATATTAATAGAACCCATAATAACACACTTTAAAATATGAATTGATAGAACTCTATAATGACACCTAATTTGAAAAGAATATAATATATATATATATATATATATATATATATATTATATATGTTTTTTTTTTTCATTGACATATCTACACTATAAAATAAGTGTCTTAATAACCTAGATTATCCTATTATTATGTTTAACCCTATCATTAATTGGTACAAAAACTTTGGGTGGCAGTAAAAATAGAACATATATTTTTGAGCGGCATTATTTCCCACCACACTTATTTGGTTTCATTAGAAATAAAACTCATTATTAATTAAAGCAAAAAAGTATAAGGCCACTTTAAACAATATTAGACGGAAGTTCCAAGAGAAGTGGTGTATCATTCTGAGAAACCTCCCATCCTTCCAAATGCAAGCTAAATCTCCCCACTCTTAATAATGTTTATTCCAACTGCCTTGTGCTCGTATGCGACAACTATTCCTCCTCGGAAGAAAATCTGGGAGAATGTATTTGTACCTTATCCCATGCAGTAAATCCCTATGTCTTCGTAGATCTACAGTAAAATTGGACTCTTTTCTTCTCTAATTTTATTTTATTTTGTCTAACCAACACAAATCCACTAGTTAATCCATTGTATGTACTAAATCTTGCAGTTCCCTTTTCGCTTGGATAAACCTAATGTTGTTTGGTGAAATACTAATTTACTTTTAACAAATTTGCTATTGTCAACTTAGAATTCTAATTTTTTTTTTTCCTCTGGGGTTCATCAATTACTAAAATATATTTGATTTTCTTTGCAAAATTTAATGCCAAAATTGGAATATTGTGTAGCGCCCCGACTCACTTTCCAGTGAACTGAGTTGCCACTACCTACCTAGTCCATTTTTTTCTTTTCCTTTACTTGCTTAACCCCGCTTATCTCTTACTTTCTTACTAATCACACTTTACCTTTTCGTCATTTCATCTTAACGTACTCTTTTACTCTCATCAAAGTTACGTAGCGGAAGAGAAACTCGTAGCCTAAACTGTCTTGAATGAAAACTCACACGATAAAAACACAACTTAAGTCTTAAACTTAAACTTAAACTTATTCATAGCTTGAAGTAAATGTTAATCACATGCATACTCTCACGCAATTGCAGAAGATGCTTATAGTGTACTTCTTATATAACCATAACACAAAGAAGGAGAAAATAAACCCTAGGAGGCATTTAGTCACAGCTGCAGTCATGGGCCCTGACGTTATCATTACCTGAAAAGTGGTTTTGGAAAAATATGAGTTTTTGACTCAGTAGATAAAGTTGGTACTTAAATAAAAACTTTAAAAAATGCATGTCCATCTAACGGCATTGTGCCTCCCCATTAAGTATGGTCGGACTCTCGACACGTCTGCCCTCTCATCATTAATCACATACTGCCTTTTCTCTATCAGTAGCCTTAATATCCTTACGTGCGGCCCTTGTGGCGGTTCATACTTACAAATATAGATATAAAAAAGAAATTTAAATGACAAGGTTTCTCCACTTCTAAAGTTAAGTTGTGTTGTTTGACTGCATGGAATTATCCGTATCGTAATCCTGCCTTAGGTTGGAACCTATTATTATTAAAATGTAAAACTATTTCTTTATTCTGCCGTAATTACGTTATTTACTGGTTTCAAGTGTTATCTAATTATCCCAGCTCAATTATGAAGAGTGTATTGCTTATTCGTTAATATCATCTTAATCTTATGATTCATTTGCCTTGATCTTGATAGTTTTCTTCGCTGACTTTTGATCATTCATTTGATGAACATTTCGTAACAACATCATCATTTTTAATCATACTTTGCTTATCATAATCATTCATCAATTTCTAACATTTATACTTGTAATTTCATTAATAGTATTAACATTATTATCATTATCATTATCATTATCATTCTAAATTGATTTATTCTTCTAACTTATATTCAATTAAATCATTATTCACCTAATCAACTTATTTCATGTTATTTCCTAAGTCATTCCCTAATTCAACTATTCCTATATTTCATCATTTCCATTCACTAAACTATAAATTATATACTTAATTAAATTTCATATAAAATCATAATAATTTAATCAATTAACTTATAACCCTTAGATCAACATCACATGTTTGTATTTTCAAATAAATTGCACAACTTAAACCTAATATATCATCATAATCACACAAGTTGCCTAATTAACACATGATCATCATACATTCCACATAAAATCGTACAAAATCACATAAATCCCTATTTCAAACCCTAATTTTGAATTGTAACCCTAATTATTTCTAAATCTTCCATTTTTATCACTTGTACATCTTATATCTAGGATCAAATTATTATCTAATCATCTATAACCTAATTGTCCGTCACTTATATTTTATTTTCATTGATCAACTATTGTTCTCATTTAATCACTATTTATTTTCTAATTACACTTATATCACATAATCATCAATTTTTATTATAATTAACACTTAGCTTAATCATGTAGTTTCGGTAAAAGCCCGACCCGACCCAACCCACTCAGCCTGAATTGACCCATTGGGCCCGAAACCCACATTTTGATCCACTTAGGATTATGTCTTGGCCCAATTGATCTTAAAACTCATTTAATTTAATCTAAGCCCAATTTCTACGTGTTCTAGCCTAATTCTATTAAATTTAGGCCCAAATGATCTATTTAGCCCACTTATTTAACCTATTGCGCCCAAAGCCCATTCTTTTATCCTATTGGGTCCAAACCCATTAGCTATTCTTAGCCCAATTAAAATTATTTCTAAGTTCATTACCTAATTTAATTATTCTAATGCCCAATTTTAATTAGGGTTAATTACAGCAACTCCACCAAACTATTAGCGTTTTTACATATAAACCACTAAACTTGTTTTCTTGGCACCTATCATACAAACTATATGGGTTTGGCAGATAAACCACCAAACTTATTTTTCAACCATTTTTTGCTCAGAATTCGGCACGTACGTGACTTGCGCGTGATAAAATTTTAAGGGTTTAATAGGCCAACAGTGTAAATTTCTTTCACACCTGATTTTTCCTTAATAATTCATTTGAATCAACAGTTCTCTTTTCCAATATCTAGAACCTACATTATCAAAGATGAGCAGTTCCTATACCTACTAAAATATTGTTTGGACAAAAAATCTCCCTAAAAGTGTATCACATGCAAGTCGCGTGCGGAATTCTGATGAAAAATGGTTGAAAAATAAGTTTGGTGGTTTATCTGTCAAACCCGTATAGTTTGTATGTATTGGTGCCAAGAAAAAAAAAATAGTAGTTTACGTGCAAAAACGCTAATAATTTAGTGGAGTTGTTGTAATTAACCCTTTTAATTATTTGGCACATCTAACTTATATGAGTCTAATTCTAATCTTACTTAATATAATAATGAAAACGTATATAAGTAGAACCTTCTGCATTCTCGCCCAAACGCTATTACTAAATGTAGAAATATCAAATTTATGATCTTCAGTCATATATTAGCTACATTAATAATGATATCCTGCCAAAACTGACTCGGTTATAATCTGCCAATTACCCTCACTTAAGGAAGAATCTCCAATCATATATGAGTTATATTTGTAATGATATTTTGCCAATAATTACTTAGTCATATTAAGGAAAGATCTCCAATTATATAAAACCGAATCGCCATGATCTGCAAAAAATTAATTAAGAAAGATTTGTAATGATATTCTGCCAAGTTCTAACTGTATATATTGTTGACATGCATTTATTGTGGGAGCGTTCAAAGCGTACATGTAAATGAAGTTTTTTTATTTTTCATGTGTGTACATCCAATTATATATTACCTATAAATGAAAACGCCATATTCTGTTATTTATTTTTGGGAGAGTTCAAATCGTGCATAATTACACGGTCATAAATTTGAGGGAAAAATAGCGAACTTTCCATCTATAAACATCCGTCGTATTCCTCAGCGTCAGGTTTATCAGTCAAACGAGTTAATTAATCAAATAAAGTAAGTCATGTGATTATAATAGATTACTACCATATTTGAACCGATTAGAGCAGATTCTCAAACTATTTAAATGAATCTAAATTATTAATTTTATTACATATACAAAGTACATTGAATTTTTTTATCCTTCCCCGATTTCGTACATTTTTAAGAGAGAAGGATTAGTGGGAATCAATTTCAAATCATTGTGCTAGACTTCTTGGAACTCAACCAACTGAACTTCACTTGATTCCCCTTCTATTCATAGAGTTAAAAATTGAGATGTAAAAGTATTGCAACATCTCCAAGGCAAGATGAACCTAAATTTTTTAATTGTTAAGATGATTAGTCATTTTTTCTATGTCCTTGGAGCAAAAAAATGACGATTTTTTTTTTCCAGAATTTTTGTAATGATGAATAATTCATATTATATGAATATATCATATGTATGTAAATCTTTATATATTATGAGCATTACCACTATGCAAGGATGAACAGAATATCCATATCATTGCTAAATGAATATAGATATTTCATAACTTTCCTTTTCATATTTCTATTGGTGTTTTCTTTTATTAACCAACATGTATCTTTTTTATCACTAATGTTTCACTATATAATAAAATATAATTAATATATCATTTCTTATTATGTGTTAAATATACAAACCTTGCATCGCACGGGGATGATACTAGTATTATAAATCTAACCTTAATTCGTAATTTCAATTATTCATCTAATAGTCCAATTTCAGTTAAGCTAATCAGACTTACTTAATAATCTCGCTTCACATATAGCTCAAGGATCAAATAAAATTCTAACTTATATCTAAACACATCAAGAAACACATTATTAATGAAATTAGCACACAATTATCATTTCAAGCCTCAAATCCCTTTTTACAAAAAGTTTATCAAGATTTTTACAAAATTATTTTCAAGTTCTTTTGATCAACTTCGTTTTTTTCCAAAATGATCCACATGATTTTTAATTCATCAAAGAACTTAATTTTTCAAGAAAAATCAACATTCAACTTCATCATTTTTTGACCGAATAATCACAATTCAATTTTTCACCAAACCATCCTAGGATTAACATAAGATTATCCTTAAATATCACTTAAACATTTTCAAACATTTTGCACCAAAATAACATATTAACAACATAAAATTAAACATGTTCATATAATCCACCCAAGTTCAACATCTAACATGCTTGATCACATTTTTACCTAAAAACCACATGCAAGCTTTAAAATTAACATGCAATACCGAAGTTAGCATTTTAACATAACCATAAGCATTTCTAACCAATTAAAAATATAAAATTAAAAATGTTCATCACCATAACCTAATCTAGATGCATGCATGTGTAATTACACTAATGTGTGTGAGTTTAGTGTACAAAATTACGATAAAAGTACTCTGTTTTTATCCCCTAACCAAACTATACAAAATCATCATAAAACATAAACTAAACTAATTCTAACTTAGAATATATACCTCTAGAAGCCCTTGGAATTAGAAGTGAAGGTGGACGGAGGTTGACATGATTCGTAGATTCTCCTTGCTCCAAGCCGAAAGCTCCTTGAAGGAAGGAGGGAAGGGTAGAGAATGAGGGTTGTTTTCAGAATGCTCTTCAAGAGAGGTGAATTAGGAGAAATGTGTTTTTCTTCTTTTTAGAGAGAGAAGACGAAGAGAGCTAGAGAGCTCGAGGGAGAGTTTGAAGTTGTGAGTTGTGTGTGAGAGATGAGGGGGGCTTCAGTCTCTTTATGGTCAAGAAGAAATGGAATGTAGTGGCTACACTATTCATCCTTGCAAGGTGGCCAAATATGGTTCATGAAGAGGTGTGGCGTCGAAGGGAGTGGGTGATGTGGTGGCCTTGAAGGTGAGGTGGTGAGGGATGAATAGTAAGGTCCATTACCTTACTTAATAGCTAAGATGGGGGTGGGTTAAGGGTGTTTAGGCTAGTTTAGGGTGTTAATCTAGGTCAATTCTAATAGGATTTGATATATTTTAGTCCTATAAAAATGGTAAATGGTAGCGATCGTCGTGTGTCGCTACCAAATTAATTAGTATAAAGATACACTTATCCTTATCCTACTACTATAACTAGTAGAGTGGTAAGTAGGAATCGATCCCACGAGGAACGGTCGAACAATTTTGCTTTATGTATTAAGCTATTATGATCAAGAAATATAATGTAGATAAGCTAGAAAAACAATAAAGAAGTGGGGTGATTTTAATGAAATAACAACTAACACCTAAATTTCCATTAAGCAAACTAAATAACAAATACTCTAAGGCCCCATTTGGATGGAGGGATTTGATTTGTCAGGGGATTTAAAATGAATAGATTTCAAAATCCTTAGATTTGAAATCCATGGACTTGAAATCCCTTGTTTGGATTTATGGTGGATTTGTGAAAGGATTTTGAAATCCAAAATTTTCAAATCCATTATTTGGCAAAAAACTGATACAATATTTGTAAAATTCAATGTTTTTTCTTTAAAATTTAAACTAACAATTTATATTTTTTATTAAATAAAATAATATTTATCTACATCAAAATTAACCGAATAATTTTTTTTCTAATTATATATATACACATATATATATTATGTATTTTATATCCCAAAAATTTATTGGGAACATTTCATTGGAGATTAAAGGAAAAAAAAAAAAAGAATTCAAAAAAAATATTAGGAGCATTTTATCGGAGAACGAGAGGAAGAGATAGCGATAAGGAGAAGAGAAGAAGAGAGAGAGCGGACAAGAGAGATAGAGATAGAGAGAGGACGAGAGAGAGAGACAAGTGTGAGTCAGGAGGGATTTGTAAATGACTACCTTTGTCAAAGGATTTGAAATCCACCCAAATATAGTGTAAAATAGAGAATTTCAAATCCTTGATTTTTAAATGGGTTGATTTAAAAATCTGGATTTTCAAATCCACTCATTTAGTATTTTATCCAAACACATGAAGTGAATTTGACAATGTATTTATAAATCCATAGCACAAATCCCTCCATCCAAATGGAGCCTAAGAATACTTAGCAATTTAACAATTCAAATAAACAAAGAGAAATAGAACGATTTTTTTCGATTTTTGATTTTCAAATAATAAAATGATTCACTCTTGATCATGTTTCACCTTGGTCTTGGACGATTTATGCAACTATTGTTAATACCCAATTAGTTAGCTTTAGAACTCCTACTCCAAGATTGATAACAAGTTCTACCAATCTTGTTGTCTCTTAAGTATGATTAATCAAATTAAGCTCTTCAATTAATCCTACCCAATTTATCAAATCCTAAAACAAGCTCTTTAAGAATTAATAGTCGAGTGCATTAAGAATTAAGACAACGGAGTAGATTCGATATAAAACTCGTAAGTTCGGTTCTAGAGGTCAAACTCTATGTTATCCCCAATAAAATAAATCTATCGTTTGCTACACGGGAATCGGAAATCCTATAATTACGGATAGTAATTTCCATTTCTAGCAACACACAAACAAATATCCAAATGGGTGATCAAACCACAATTCAATTCATAAGTGTGAATCAACAATCCCAAGTAACATAGAACATTCACAAAGCATAATCCAATCGCTAATATTAACCGCAATAATCACATAAATGTCTTAAACTCAAGGTTCAACTAATGATCAAGAGTGAATTCTAGGGTGCTAGCCACTCATTACAACTATTACAAAGATAAAGTAAGAGAAAATCAAAGAAAACATGAAAATAAGGAAGAAACCAAAAGATAGGATTGATTGATCTTGATCTTCAATCCCCTTCCAATCCTTTGCTTCCAATGGGGAATAGTGGCTGAATATGTGTGTGGGATGGGTTCAAAGTTAGGTCAAATTTGAAAATGAACTTATATATAGAGAGGGGAAAGTGTTGGGCTGAAAAATGGGCAAAAACGTGTTTCAGGATTAAAACAGGGAACCGCGCCGCGGCCGTGGCGTACAACTGGCCGCGGGCATGGTGGAAAACAAGGGTTTGGGCTGGAATTGGGGCCGCGGCCGCGGTCCGGTTATCGCCTCGGCCGTGGCCTCGGTTGGGCTGGATTTACCCCTTATTCTGGATCTTTAGCCACAGGCGTGGCTAATCTTCGTCGCGGCCGTGGGCCTTGATCTGCCTCGGCCGGTAGCCCATATTTTGCCTCGGTTGCGGTCTAGCTGAGTGAAAATGGCCCTCTTCTGTACAAATTACCACGGCCGTGGCATAAGGCACGGGCGTGGCATTAGCAACGCGGGCAAGGTCCCCTATTTTTCCTTTTTTTCTTTTTCCTTTGAGCTCGGATTGTCGACTTGAGATCTTCGAACCTATTTTTCGGCCTTGATTCACCTGTTTTGACATGAAAACAAACTAAACACGTCAAACTGCCCAATAACACAAATATGCACTATACACTATCAAATATGCATGAAAATATCATTAAAACGACACTTAAAGCGACCTAAAATGCATGCATGATCACGTGTACCAGTAATCTAACACCCTTACTTCGAAATCGTATTTTAAGTTCGTCAATTTGTTACACTAATCTTCAAGTTGTACAATATATCATAGTCTAATTGTTTTCTGAAACACCTTATAATCCAAGAATAATACCTATATCCTATGTACTATGTTACGAGGCTAAAATTCTAATAATTCAAGTCTAATTGGTCCAAGTATCAATTCAAAATGTATTAGGGTTATGGGGCATTCCAATTTATAAGATAGAATGACCTAAATGCGTATAATATGATAGTATCAATCATATTATTTCCTAAGTATATGGTTTCGAATTATTGTATAAATCTTTCAATTTTGGTTATTTTGTTTCTAAGGGGATATGAACTCTATACACCATCCAAATTTTTAACATTTTTAAGTCAATAAATAATAAATCTTATGTAAGTGGCAAGGTACAAGTGTTCAAGGTATAACTCATAATTTAAATTCCTAAATTTAATCAAGGTACAACACAAGTCTAAGGTACAAGAACGTCTAATACTCTAATTATGAAATGCACATTATAATAAACTTGTACTTATGCAAATTATTATCTAAATTCGAAGAATATATAAACATTTAAGCAAGTAAGCACTATCACATGATTTGAAACATAATTAAGCATATAAACAAGTAATTTCATTATTATTTATTAAGCCGAGTAAATCCTTAGTCATTTTATGTATCGTTCTTTTGACATCTAACTTTATTTGTTTATCAAATTTAGTAACTTTTATTATTTGTTATTATTTATCGTATTCTACACCGATCACTGGTACGTACGGGTGTTCCTGCGTACTTAAGCAAACGGTCGACAACACTAGCTTAAGATAATGAAATGACACATATATTCGTATTAACACGCAAAATGACATGCAATGACATTTAACATATCAATAAAACATGCTATGCATACTTAAACGTACTTCTGGATGTTACATATTGGTTAGGTCAATTAATAAAAGTTAACTTTTACCGATTATTTACTCGTTTTTTTCCCATAAACTATGGATTTGACTATCAGAGTAGAATGAAAGTAAGACTTGTGATGAAGAAAATGGAAAAGTTGTAGCAAGTATGCTTATAACAGGTAAGTATCTAATATATTGTACATTATCTTGTTGTTTATTTTATCTTTTGTGCACACTAGATTAATGGAGCTTGTCTCTTGTGTTTCAAATAAAGCATTGAGTTGTAGTTGTTGATATTCACAAACGGTATGTTTGTTCTAGGATGTAGGTGGATGTAGCACATCCGAATATTGAAATTCAGAGGATGTGACCATCTAAAATGGGAGTGAAATGGTATGTAGGTGGGGTGGGATGAAATATTGTGGGATATGTACTGTAGCAGCTAAATCAACATAGTAGTTAGTGGTTGTTTGATATTATTATTATAGAAAAGATATATGTAAGTAATAAGGGAAGGGATGGGGGTAGGATGTTATACAAAAGATAGATGTAAGTATGGAGTAGTTAGTGGTTGTTTAATATTATTCTTAAAAACAATAATCTTTATAGTAAGGTGCATAAATGTGCATAGTTCGGATGGAAAAGTGTCATTTCCCTTCTTTTTGTGAACTTGTTTAGGAGAGTTTTTGCTCAAAGACGCAGAAGTCAGACAAAAGGATATCTTATGTGCTTCTCAGACATTTCAATAGAAGAAGCTCACACAACTATATTCTCTCTTTTAGCTTGCACAACTCTCTTAAATTATGTGTGAGACATCGACCATGAAACCAAGCATATGTCAAAGGCAACTCAAACTTGAGTCTACCACAGTAACTAAATAAGTACCTCTCGCAGTGCGTGATATGCATCCTCATATAGTTTGAGAGCTTTCAACTAGTTTCTTCTAAATTCTGCATATACAATTGAAGGGCCCTCATTTTGTTTTCTTTTAGGAAATTTTATTTGATATATTTTCTGTCATCTCTATGTGACAATGTACATGTATACCTGTCTAAGTTTGTTCTTCATGGAGATCTTTGTAATCAATGATTTTGATCAATATTCAAGTCACTACAAACTCGAAATAGGTCTGTCTTTCTATATTTTGTAGGTTAGTTGAATTGAACTTCATCAAGGTAAATGTGTTTTTATGGAGACCACATATTTCAAGGTACAACTACGCTTTAATAATTTTCAGCTTTTACTTGTCTTTATCTGAAAATATTTTTTTAGTATATTTTGATTATTTTCTAAGTTGTTTTAACACTCATTTCACTTTAAATCTATGATTTTAGTGTTGGGTTTTTGATGAAAAAGTGAAGAGAATCAATATAATTTGGAGGAAGCTATATGTATGCAATAATTGTTTTGAAGGAATTTTTTATGAACTTTCTTGAATATACTTTTGTTGTTCACTTTCTTGAATGAAGCCGTACACAAAGATCCCTATTTATAGGACTAAGTCCTTGGTGATTTAAGGAGACTCTTTGACTAGAAATAAATTACAATTCATGCATCTAAAATTCATGTATCCTAATAATAAGATATTTGACCATCTAAGTTCATTCTCTTGAATCTTCCAAAGGTATAGATTGAACGTCGATTTTGGATACAAATTATCCATTCAGCATCCCTTCTTAATTTGTAATCCGAAAGTGATCACGAAAATTTGCAAGCGACTCGAAGTTTACGGGTTTTGTAAAACTTTCTGCAAGTTGCTCCTTGGTTCTGACAAACTTCAATTTAATTTCTTCCTTGGCCACAAGCTCTCAAGTGTAGTGATGGCGAATTTCGATATGCTTCGATCTTGCATGAAAAACTGGATTCCTTGTCATTGCAATAGCTAACATATTGTTGCAGAAAATTATTGTTCCATACTCTTGCTTCTAGTGAACATCAGCTAGGATCTTCCTTACCACATAGCTTCACATGCAACTTCATTTACGGCATTATATTCCACTTTGGTTTATGAAAGTGAAATTGTTGGTTGCTTCTTTGATGACCAAGAAATAATATTTGTTCCTAAAGAAAAAAAGTATACAGACGTGCTTTTTCGGTCATCAAGTGACCCGGCCCAATCTCTATCAGTGTAACCGATGAGCTTGCTTTCTTCTTCTTTGATATACTTGATCCCAAGCTTTCTTGTTCCTTGTAGATAGCGCAAAATTCTCTTCACCGCTGCAAGATGTAACTTGCTTGGATCATGCATAAATCTTGAGACCAAACTCACTGCATAAACAATTTTAGGCCTTGTGTTTGTCAAATAAATCAAGGATCCAACTAAGCTTCTGTACGTGCTTGCATCGACTTTGTCTGCTCTATCATTCAACCTCAATGTTTCATTTACTGCAAGAGGAGTGGAGATTGGCTTGCAATTATTCATTTGGAACTTCTTCAACAATTCGCCAAGATATTTTTCTTGAGAAATACAAATTTCTCCTTTTGATTGATAAACTTGGATTCCAAGAAAAAACTTCATGAGTACCAAGTCGGTCATTTCGAGTTTTCTCATCATGTCTTCTTTGAATTCTTGCACCATAGATGGATTAGTTCCCATGTAAATTAAATCATCAACATAAATACATACAATGAGAAAATCCTGCGCACCTTTCTTTATGTATAATGAAGCTTCACTTGGACTCTGATGAAAACCTAAGTTTTGAAAATAACCATCAATCTTGGTGTTTCATGCATGAGGTGCTTGCTTCAACCCATATAATGCTTTCTTGAGATGATAGACTTTATCTTCTTTTCCTTCTACAATATATCCATCGGGTTGTTGGATATACACCTCCTCTTGTAAATCACCATTGAGAAATGCAAATTTGACATTCAATTGATAGACGGGCAACTCCAATTGTGCGACAAGAGCTAGAACAATTCGAATGGTTTTCATTGAGCAAGAATAAAATACATGTTCCACCACATCTTTTTCGGTAAAGTTTGCTTCCTTTTTTTTTACCACCATCTTGATACTAGCATTTCTGCATCTTTTGCACTTGTATCGATAATTATTTGTGTCGTGGTTATTTCTTCTACAAATGCGCCAATATTCATCAGAATTTTGGTTGTTGGATCTTGGAGTATTATCACCTCTACCTCCTCGTCCTCGGAAGTTTTGATTTCTACCACGACCTCGTCCTTGAGTGAAATTTGGCGATGATTTATTCTTATTTTCTTGTTTACCGTCTTTGTCGTGATCCTTTTGTGAGAGATGAATCTTTCCTTGGAAAGCTTGCTCCAAGTTTTGATTTGAAAATCTGCTCATCCTCTTTTCATGTGCTTCAAGAGATCCCATCAATTCATCTAAAGATAATTTTGATAAGCAGATGTGAAGATGCTAAGGCTCTTTTGCTTATGATTCTGAAGACAAAAAACAAACACTATTGTTTGTTGCTACTAAATAAAGGTAGAGTGTTTCCTTGTACATGCGAAGACAAAATATTGATGCATTATTTGCATGCTAACATATTTGAAGTTGCCATGACCTTAAATTCTGAACAAGATATGCGAAAGTAACCTCAAGAAACTAAATTCATGTCCAAAACGGATCATTAACGTAAAGATGGGACAAAAAGAAAATAGAATTGTGATACTGTTTTAGAAATTTGTTTCCTAATTCATTTTTATTTTATTATTTTATATGGAATAGATGGAAAATTAGAAAATGACTAATTTTAATGTTCTTATACATATATTGTTGTAAGTATCTTTTCATTTACTTACTGATTTGATTTTTTCGGTTAGGTTTGATTCAAGAAGAGAATAGAATCGGGGAGGTCGGAGAATCGTGAAAAGGAGCTGACAACATGGTAGAGTAACATGCATTTCAATCAGATTAGGATTCATTAGTCTTAGAAGTTCATATGATAATTGTATTTTAATTGTATATGTTCCTTATATACTCTACAGTTGGACGACCATTGTATTTTGAATTGATGTTTTTCCAATTTCAGATATTTATATTTTAAATAAATAGATTTATTGGCTTTACATTATTTTTATTGTTTTTCCTCCAGTTTTGGTTTTATCTTAAATAATTAATTGCTAAAAGAATATAAAATACATATTTTAGTTATTTAGATAAATTTGTGTGACCTCGCCTGCAAGTGTTCTAATAGGATTTTGCATTAAAAAAATCTGGATAATTTCCATTCTACATCACACCAAAAAGTGTAGTTATAACTTTCTTTACCTATAACTACACTGGAATATACCACACCAAAGATCAGTATGGTAATAGGTTCAGTGTCAAGATAACATATCTATAAACACACTATTTTGTGTCTGCAAAACCAATCTTTTTTGTAGTGCTCTCCCCCTATCTAAAATTATTAATTGCAGGAGAGAGAGAAACCAAGTTACTCGTATTCATTTATAGGAAATATTGGTCTGTCATGTAATATACATAATAATGTCATCTATATATATATAAAAGTAAAATGGGGGGTAGTATTGTAAATTAACTTTTCCCGCCCATTTTACCTCATTAAATGTGTAATTTTCTGTAAATTAAATCCTCTTATTAATTAAGTCCCCTTATTCTGTAAATCAAGTCATGTTCTTATCCTTTTTTTCTTGATTGGTAATGGTAATTATTATTCAGTCAAGTAATCGTATATTAGGTTTTTTCCTTTCCTTTTTCATTTTTAATTTGCATGATTTAAATTTGAAAATTTATGAGTTTGTGCAATTGTTTTTTTTTTTAATATTTTCCAGCTTAAATTTTGAGAAAGGTAATTTTGGGGTGTTTGAGAAAATATTTTCAAATTTAATAAAAGTGTTTTTATCAAATATTAGGACTATTTAAATTGATTTAGGGGGTGTTTCAATTTACTTTCCCTAAGTGCTTTTCAACTTATAACTTGAGAAATCATATTTTGTAATGTTTGCAAAACCAAATACTATTTAAAAAAATGTTTGCAAAACCAAATACTATCTAAAAAAATGTTTACAAAACCAACTACTATTTGAAAAAAAAAAAAAAAAAAAAAAGGCTTACAAGGTAAAAGATAAAAGCGAAATTTTAATATTTTTCTCTGCTCAATGATAAATCTGTAAATGATATGATATCTTTCGAAAGACATAAGTGATTTTATACCAAAAACCTCCAACTTCTACTTTATGTTATAATTCATTTTTTTCTCAAACAATACCTACTTTTTACATAAATGATTTTGTTAGAATCTATAATTTTCGTTAATTTTTCAAAAGCAAAAATAATCGCAAACACCCCTTAATATCTTCAGATTGGTTATAACTTTTGTATCATCTTCAATTATATCATTTATTTTATATGGGTAATCAAACACTCTATTTACATATATCCTGTAATTTGTGATTTTAAGATACCAATTTGAATTAATTGTAGATGCTCAATTTGTTAAAGCACTGTACCATCTTGATGTCTAATCAAATACTCAATTTTATATCTAATCAAATACCAGGAATTTATTTTTTTCTTAAATAGATATAATTTTTTTTATCTTATATTGGACAAACACAATCATTACTGATAATATACACCATGATTTAAGCTGATTGTGCCATATAAATATTCCATTAATGAGATAGAGAAAGTCTGAGCCAAATTTCCGGAGCCATTATTATTTATTATTAATTATAGGTTAGACCTACCATTTTAGTTAGTAGCCTATATATTGCTTTTGATGTTCATAATAAAAAAATCACGAATTCACAGCTCTCTTTTTCTCTCCTATACGATCACTTATTTTTTCTTTTTAAAAGATAAACTCAATGGCATTCGATATTCAATGTTATCACGAAGATCAATCCTTCGAAAATCCTTTGGGCTTTGAAGTTGCGTCTCGTGAGATTGTATACAGTGCCGGTGTATGAGAGAAAACAAGAAATATTTTCTCTAGAAACCGTGTTCAAGGATCGAGAGGTATAATTCTAATTTATAATTTCTGGTTGAATAACCTCTTCTGAATCAATTTTGTTTTATTTGTATTTACTGAATTATTTCACTTAACCCTATTAACCCACTGACCCGTCCCCACCCCAAAAGAAAAGGAAAAAAGTAAAATAAATATGTGAAAACTGAAGTCAAAACAAATATACTGTGGAAATGAAGTCTGGGTGATCCAATTTGGGTGAACTTTAGCGTAATTTTTTTAGTGTAATTTTTTACACTAAATTCATAACTGTAATTTTTTCTTTTTGTTAGTTTTTTTTTTTTTTTTTTTTACTTTTTCCTTCATCTTTGTATGTTGAGTTTTTATGTTTTAAACTTTTTGGTATGCATATTTTCAACATTTTATTTGGTTTATTAATTTGAATACTACTTTTCCTTTGACAATCCGTAGGGTTCGACGATTCATGGTTCGATTAGACGTCTCCACATTGATAGGTTCACTTCTATTTTAAAAGAGGGACATCTCTATATAGTATCTGATTTTATTGTGGCGGATAACGATCTTAAGTATAAAATCACTCCAACAAAATACAAGATGAATTTCTATGGGAAGACTTGTGTGAGGAAGTTTGTTGATGAAGCTTTCCCGAGGGATCTATATACCTTTAAGTCATTCAAGGATATCATGAATGTTGAAGAGGCTGATGAGACAAGGCTGTTTGGTTTGTCTAATATTTTCTTTACTGTTGTGATTGTGATTTACTATTATTTTTTGTTTTAGAACACATTAATTATTTTTTTCGGATTTCTAGATGTTATAGGGTGTTTGGTGGAAATGCAATCACCAAAAAAATGGAGTTGTGCAATGGTTAAGAACTCATGATGGAGATAGTTCTAGAAGATTGTTAGTAAATTTTATAAATTTATTATTTTTTCCTTTTTTATTTTCTTTATTTTTTTATTAGTATTAAAATAGTGATATTTATATATATGTATACATATATTGTCAATTTAGGGGCATTCGTTTGACTTGCACATTGTGGGATGAGTATGTGGATACTCTTCTTCCCTATCTTGGTAGGGGATCGTCTGGCCCTGTTGTTGTTGTGCTTCAAATGTGTCGTTTAAATGGAGAATACTATCGGCTGCCTTAAGATCAAGAAGCAATGTTGTTTTGAATGTTGCTTCAAGTGGAATTGCGTCACTACTGTTGCCAGGTGGAAGAACTGCTCATTCTAGGTTCAAAATTCCATTGAAACTGACTGAGGATACATACTGCAATATTGATAAAGGTAGCTCTCTTGCAGAATTGATTGTTAGGACAAAGTTATAATATGGGATGAAGCTCCTATGGTCCATAGGCAATGTTTTGAAGCTCTAGATGGAACGCTGAAAGATATAATGAGCAATGTTAATCCACTTAGCTCTGGTATTACTTTTGGGGGTAAAACAGTTGTTCTAGGTGGAGATTTTCGTCAAATTCTTCCTGTAGTTCCTAAAGGTAGCAGACAAGATATAGTGCACGCAACTGTTAATTCTTCATACATTTGGCAAAATTGTACGGTATTGAGGCTCACCAAGAACATGAGGCTGCAAAACCTTGCCTCAGATCCAGATAGTTTTGATCTTAAGTTATTTGCAGACTGGATTGCAAGCATAGGGGATGGTACACTAGGCGGTCCAAATGATGGTATGGTTGAAATTAACATTCCGGAGGATTTGCTGTTGCAAAATAAAGGTAATCCGATAGTGACTATAGTTAGGAGTACATATCCGATGTTTGGGAGATCAAGTGATGACTCATCCTACATGGAAGGAAGAGCTATACTAGCTCCTACAAATGAAGTCGTACAGTCCATAAATGAATACATGACTTCAAACACTGCTGGTGAGTGCAGAACATATTTGAGCTCGGATAGTCCATGCAATTCATATAGTGCTTCAAGCTTATTGAATGCAGTATAAACAATTGAATTTTTGAATGGGGCCAAGTGTTCTGGCATACCGGATCATGAGTTAAAGCTAAAGGTTGGCACACCAGTTATGTTAATGCGAAATGTAGACCATTCACTCGGTTTGTGTAATGGTACACGATTGGTCGTTACAATTCTTGGTGACCACATTATCCAAGCAAAGGTTCTTTTTGAAAGTAATGCAGGTCAAAAGGTTCTGATTCCAAGAATGACATTGACGCCCTCTGATATCAAATTACCATTTGGATTCCAAAGGAGACAGTTTCCATTGATGGTTTCATATGCAATGACCATCAACAAGAGTCAAGGTCAATCACTTAGTCATGTTGGACTACTTCTGAAGAAACCTGTCTTTAGCCACGTTCAACTATACGTTGTCGTGTCTAGAGTGACCAATCGAAGAGGGTTGAAAATTCTCATATGTGGCAAAGATGATGAAAATACAAAATTAACTACCAATGTTGTCTATAAAGAAGTATTTCAAAATTTGTAATATTCAACTTTTTAACTTACTTGGACTTCGATTGTATTACTTCAATTTTAATTTATTTATCTTTTGATTAATGAATTTCATGAATTTTCTTATGATGAACTTCATTATTGTACAAATTATTTATCGTGTATATAGAATTGTGGTAACACACACATGATATTTCAGAAAACTAACGTAAATACGTATTAACTCGTGATAACAAATTAGTGCATATTTTATTTAATACTTCAAAAGTATTTTAGATACACATATATCTAATTTCATATGTATTTGTGTCATAGTAGTATTTGTCCAATTCATTTTATAATATTTTTGTTCGATGAACATTTACATCGTTTATTTTTTTTATAAACCAGTAAAAAAAGAAAAGTAATATCTATTTTTAATGCTTCCGTGCATTGCACGGGTCGAGTACTAGTTTCATTTAATAGTAATAAGATGTTGATAATAAGAGTAGAAAAATGGAAAGTAAATATATCTCATGAAAAAGATAATGGAGATAAAATCAATATTATCCATAAATGACCAACAATCGTTTGTAACATTGCATATTAAAACCTGAAGTTTCATGTCTGATTGACGTTTTATGAAGTACATACAAGTTTACAGTTTTAGCTATTCTTTTATGATCTACGCTTAAGAATCAAAATCAAACTTTTTAAATAATATCCGATCAATTAGGAACTCATTAATGGCATGTATATGCATGATGTAGAAGAAAACCAGATATTCCAATTACCTTGTGCTCCATGCATATATATATATATATATAGTAGAGAGAAAGTCGAATTATTAACAATACAAATTATAATAGAAATCTGATTGTATAATATAAAACTCGAGAGTGAAGCTCCAATCACTTTTGTACACTTTAACCATTAATGGTTTCTCCTTGCGCCCACCCTACTACCACTCTGCGAAGAGAAGCTCAGAGCAGAAGGAATTGCCTGATGTACCGTCGCCTTGTGAGTTTCCACCTGAGCTTGCATCGGCTCCTCCTGACTAGAAACTCTCCATATCTTCACTGACTTATCAAGGCTACCGCTATACACCACGTAATGCGGATCACTGCTATGCACCGTTGTGTCTTCTTCCACAGCCAAGCACTTTACTGGTCCACTATGCCCACTCAATATCGACAGACAAACATGCTCTTCATTATCCTTTCTCCACACACATATATTTGTATCTGCTGATCCACTAAACACTAAGTTTCCTGATGTCGCTAGGCACAACACTGCCAGTTTGTGCCCTCTCAAGACTCCACCATGGGAGAGAAACTTATCTCGTTCCCAAAAATTAATTAGGCCATCTGATGAACCGCAGTATAGGACTGTAGCAGAAGGATTCACCACCAGTGATGTTACTGCACATTCTTGTTTTAACAAGTTTTGTGAGAAGAAATGCTTTGTTCCTTTCCCTTGCATCTCTCTTCGCCACACCTTGACACTTCCGTCTGCGGATCCGGAGAATACTAGTCCGTCGAAGCCGGCAACAACAGAGTTTACAGCGTCATCATGTGCATCGATTGATTCCAAACACTTTGAATCAGATACCCTCCAGACTTTGATCGTTTTGTCCCATGAAGCAGAGTACAAAAGTGATTGATCTTCGCTTAAGCTGAGAGATGAAATCGCATCAATGTGCTTGATCCAAATTGTATTGCGGCTTTTTCTCACCTCTACATAATTGCTAGGTTTCAATGATTTTTTAACCTTGGCTTTTAAAGTTGGCAATGTGCCGATGCGCTTGTAAATGCGTGGATCCTTGCCCGAAACTTTCCAGACCCGGATTTTCCCATCTTGATGGCCGGAGAAAATCCGTTCTCCAGCGAGGATGATGGCTTTGACCAATCCGGAGTTGGATTTGAACCCGGAAAATTCCTTTTGGTTTTTCCAGACCCTAATGTTCTTGCTGTCAGAACCTGTGTAGAGCAAATCGCCGGAAGCTGCTAGTGAATATATGTGGCCTTCTTCACGCACAAGGGATCCCATCAGACCTGTGTAAGAATATGATGAATCGGAATATATGTGGGAGCTAGACCATGGTGATTTGGATATCGGAGAAGAAGAGAGAGATAGATCTGAAAATGGAGGTGAGTGATCCCACCCGGAGGATGTGGCATTGATTGGCGCCAATGGCTGGCTGCCGTGGTTTGAGGGGCTAGCTTCTGACGTGATGCTGCTACGAAATGAGTATTGTTCTTGATCGGGTTGTGTTGTGTTGCTCAATGTTTTTCTGCTCGTGATGAGGGAATCTGTGAATTCCATGGGATCATAGTTGCATGTTCTTGAATTTTTCATTTTTATTATATTTATATTATGATGATGAAATCATGCAAATATCAAATTATTCTGCATTCATCATGAGGAATTGGGGGACTAGAGAGAGAGAATGAAGATGAGAGAGGAGAGATAAAAAGGGTGGTACGTCCATGAAGAATCGGGAGGAGCCATTTTCATATAACTCTCTTTGCAATTTGCCAATCCTAACAGAACTGTTGAAACTAACTGTAATGACAAGTTTTTAATTGTTTGGCTTAGATAAGAGCCATTTTCAAAACTTCTCCACCGTGACTTTTTGAAGATTAATTGCATCTTATTATTATTTTTACCCATGGGATCACCTTGTTTCAATTATGTGTTTCACCTTAATTATATTTCATATACTCAAGAAACGTATATTGAATGATGTCACTAATTAACACGTGTAGTGTATTAAAGATTGTGTAACAAAAGATGGCAACATTTAGTGTAACAGAGAATCCGAATTGTTATTTTTAGGCATATTCCATGCACGCCTTCTAACTAACAATTTATTTGTGATAGGTAATTGAATGTGCTATTTAAAAGAGTTCATGATATTAAATCCATCACAAATTAAGATGTTTTGGATTACCAATATTAGTAAAATGTCTTATAAGTTAATATTGGTAACAAACAAAAAAATAAAAAAAATAGTACCCGGTTTATTATATAAAAAAATACATTCTTTCAATATATTACTTTCTGAATGAAAAAAATTGTGATATTATTCACTATAAGAAAATTGCCAAATCCAACGAAAATATTCCAATGGAGCAAGAATGTGTTGGACTCTTTCAAATTCCAACAAAATTCCATCTGAAAATGAACATTCTAACGACATAACAATTGTTGGAAAACATAGCTGGAAAAACTGTTAGAATCATATCCCGACGGAAATGGCGGCTACTGGCACCGTAGGAATAAAAGCCAATCCGCCGACGTGGCCGCAAATTGCAGGTGCGACTCCAGCAACTGCACGGAATGTTGTAGGAGGTGATTCATCATCTTCTTCGTCCCGCTCTCTGTTGCGCTTTGACTCATATCTAGTTCAGAACTATGGTAAGCCGTACGCGACGAGTTTTCATGATCTCTGTTAAAGGCTTCGCCATCGGTGTTGGACTCAAAGGTGGACTCCCCATTTTCACTCTTCTCACTCGCCTCCGCCATCAACAATTTCTCCTATCATCTAAGTAATCTCTTGAGCTTTAGTTACTTAGATTGTAATCGTCCAATAGATTTGTTGTTTTATGGCTTTATTGTTATATGGTACCATTCTTTTGCCCTAATTTTAAAATTAAAGCTCGTTTGCGAGGTTATTTTAAATTTTAAGTAATAATTTATAGGAAGATATTGATCGAGATTTTGAATTCACTTGTGTTGTCTGTTTACGTTTTTTTATTTCATGGAGTAGACTTCGTCCTAGTATGAGCTTCCCTTTTTATAAGAGATACAATTTTATTGATAAGTAAAAGATTTTTACAATGGGAAGAAGTTTCCCGTACTTAAATTTACATCAATGAGTAATCAATCTATCACAATGGTCAAGTCTCATTTTAGCTCATAAATGGAAAAACCCCTGAAATGCTTGTGCCTAGAAATCAAACAAGCCACCCTATACTTTGGTTTTGCCCAAACTTCTTCTATTGACTCCTCCTTGTCCTTGAAGCTCCTTTTGTTACTCTCTATCCATATATTCCAGCAGATCATTTGAATCATAACTCTCCAAAATATTTGTCCATTTTATTAACCCCTTCATACAGGATTTGTTCAAAAAATTCCTTAATAATATGGGGTACCATCCATGCTATATTTGTTTCTAATGATGCCCTAATCCATAGGGAATATGCAAAAATGCAGTGAACTAACAGATGATTCGGACCTTATGCCTCCCTCTTGCCCATCACACACCAATTCAGGGATAACATCACATTAGGGAAACGTTTTTCTACTGCATCGCAGGTCATAATCTTGCCTAAATTGATCAGCCAAGAGAAGAATTGTATCTTCTTCGGAGTTGACACTTTTCAAATATAATTATATAGGATTAAAGTCTATTGTGGGAAGAACGAATCAAAGAAAGATTTACACAAGAATTCACCTAGGGGATCCCATCGCCAAGTTCTCCTATGCTCTCTATTCATAACCAGACATGAGCTGTTTAACCAGCTAGACAGGCTGCCAAGCGCTTTGATATCTATATCTCATAGGTGTTGGTGGAGGTGCAGGTTCCAATTTATATTATTTGGGGGACTGCTAATCCGCATCACTTGTGTAAAATCATAAAATTAGCCTATTCTTAGCCACGGATAGCCGGTAAAGAGCTGGGAATTGATCCCAAAGGGGTTGATTCCCCAACCAAACATCTTCGCAAAATCTAGTTATATTACCCATGCCAATATAGATTTCTACCACCCTGGAAAAATCTGAATAGATCCTGGAAATGTATTTCCAAAGGGATCTAAACGTGGTTCTCGTAGCAAATCCCACATCTCACCCGTTTTCCTGAGTTCCATATTTACTTGTGATCACTGCTCCACAACAAGCCTCTTCTCTCGAAAACCTTTACCACTATTTCCCAAGCAAGGCCTTGTTTCTGACCGAGAAGGTTTCCGATTCCCGGGCCTCCTTTCTCTTTAGGCTTCGACATCTTTTCCCAAGCCACTAGGTGATGGGACCTATTTCTGTCGTAGCCTTCCCAGAAGGAATCTCTTATCTTCTTCTCTATGATGTTGATCACTCCCGTAGACATATGACATAGCTGACATGTAATACGTTGGGATTGCATCAAACACCGATTGTAGGAGAGTTAGGCCACCACCCTTTGCCAGAAAGCTTTTCTTCCAACTTACAAGTTTCATTGATATTTTTTGCAATTAGAGACTCCCAAAGTGAAATCTTAAGTGGATTCCCACTAAAGGGACTCCGAGGTATTCAATCGGCCACTCTTCTGTTTGACACCCCATCGCCTCCGCGCATTGCTTTATCGTGTTTTGATTCACATTGATGCCAATAAGGGAGCCACTACAAGAGAAACACAGAACAACAACGCTCCTAAGACAACGATTTTTGTTGAAAACCATTATCTATTGACGAGTAACCATTGTTGTTTGTGAAACCGTTGTTTAGTATATAAGTTTGCTCAACAACAATGGTTATATTATACCATTGTTGTCTCCCGTTGTTATTTAGGACTTGATTTTTTTCTAATTTTTTTAAATCATTTTTATTTTAAATAATTAATTATTTCCAACTTTGTAAAATGAAATAATAGAATAACAAATATTAGACACAATTTAGAGTTGAGAAAATTCACTCAACCCTAGTTGCGGCCCGCCGTCGCCCCACTCCGCTGTCTCCTCGCGCCCCGCCCCACTACCTACCCGCGTCGCCGTCTTCTCTCTAGCTCTCACTGCACTGTCGCTTCCGAGGCTGCCGACGGCGATGCCTCCTCATTTGACCTGAAAGCCGTTGCGAGGACCGCCAACGATAAGGTCTCATCTACATTCAACGTGGAAATATGCCAACGCAAAACCTAGAAATGCGCATCAATTTTGCTTGGTATTTGATTTTGTATTGATGCAAAAACCTAGAAATGCTAGAAGTGCTAAATTGGGTGCTTCCTTATGACGAATTGTGTGTTTTCGTTCAAATAATGTGCCAACGTCGTTGCTTTCTAGCGTCAGTGGCCGTATTTTTTCATATTTCTATGAATTCACATCTAGGGATTGGATTGCGAGGCCTTTAGTTACGTTTGTGGTTGATTTGTTCGAATTTATCTTTTTACTTGTGCATGGCATTATAACATTTTATAACAAATGGAATTATTGTTAGTATTTTTTGCTAAATTCGTTCTGAGATGGTAAATTGATAGTTGTGATGTCTGTATATGGTTTTGGTTTATTTGATTATGATTACATCAACAATTTTGATCAATGATTGGGATGATTACTTGCACATGTTGACAGTTTATGCAAGAACATAACTTATTTCTTTCTTCCCTCCCCCCCCCCCCCCCTCCCCCCCCCTTTCGTAGCTGTAGGAATCCTATTCTACATTTTATTACTTCTTGTTTGGTGGTTTACTTGGAGGTGACTTATAGAAGCTAGCTACTTTATACAACATGTAATCCAATAAGCTTATGTTCTACTTTCACCCAAGCATGAGCATCAGTAGACGTTATGATTTAATTATTGTATGAATGTGGATGATTTCCTGTTCGACTATGCCAAACTCTATTTTTTTCATTTGGTTATTTTCCTAGGGCTAATTTTGATAATTTCAGGCGAGGAACGATCTTCAGACTCGTAATTAAGGGCTACAATTAGGATTATGGGCCAGTTCACATCTGATGCTAGTAGTGCTTGATTTATTTCCATCTATGTCGGTACCTACTACTTTTCCACGTTCTTCAGTTAGTACTATTTTGGAGCTTTTTCATTGATATTCTCTTAAAAATATTGGGATTAGGGGTCAGTTTAGCTTGCATCATATTTCTTTCCCTCTTTTATTTGTTAATCATAATATGAATATGAATAAAGAAATCTATCTTGATTCGTATAGCTCGGAGTAACAGATAAGTTATTGATAGTAATTTTTTTGTTGAACAAAATTCAGAGTTTACACTGCACTAAATCTCGCTGGGAAGGTCGATGCATATAGAATTAGTTCTGATCCATACAGTATAATGGTCGAGGTTTACTCGAATGGACTGGTTGAGGTCTCTTTCCCTGTCTACGAGGTAAAAGAAGGAATCCAATTTCTGATTCTTAAATTAATGCAGAAATCCTCAAGTTATGGTTATGGTCATCAAGATTTCCAAACAACCTGACTATTATTTGTGAGGCAACCCACGTCCCAACCACATGCCACTTAGATTGATGTTATTTTAAATATACTTTTGTGGAATATGTATGGTTTTTGTAGCCTTGAATCATTTTGTTTAATCCACAGTAGCTATTATTTCCTTCAGCTCAGGACTTTGCTCATTATAAGTTAGGAGGACTACTGGGTAAGTCATGGCTTCTTTGATGTCCTTTTAGTTTCAAATTTGATGTAATAGTTGGACTTGAAACATACTTTTGGCTTGTCCGTGCAACCTTTAGCCAATCAGTGGAATAGAAGCTGGGGTGACATTTGTTCTCTCTTGAATCCTAGAAACACTTACCTTGTCAAAGTTGAAAAGAGGGACTTGATGCTCGTATGGATATTGCATCGTTTTGACAGCAACAAGAACAAGTTCTACAAGGAACTAGGTTTGGTTTTATTCTCGTCAATAATCTGTTCTATGACTTCTTCTTGCTGAGCCGAAGCTGCGACCCCACTTGCTATTACAATACTCACGTTTCTGTATATCTCATCATTTCATAATATCGTGAGCTTCTTGTTAATATCCTTCATGAGCTGTCGTATAATTAGGAATATATGATATGTTGTGATTTCTAATGATGTGTTTTAGAAAATGTGCTAGTTTCAATTGATGGAATTTTTTTTTTACTATGTGTGTGAACTTTTATTGCGTTCTTTAAGATAAATTAACATATCTCGATTCATAAATTGGCATGTTTGTAGTGTTCATTTTATATGTTTGCTTAGAATGAAGACATATAACTAACTATTTATGCATTATGCTCAAGTGCTGAAAATGGAATTCAAGTTACCCAATACTCCATTCGAGATTGTTTGTTAAAGCTCGTTTAAACTATATTCGATGATATATATTTGTAATGGAATCAAGCCAATTACATGCAATCACACAAATGTTCGACTACAATCCAATCAAACAATCCGAACAATTGAAACCAGTTCGAACACTCAATCCCAGATCAGCCGAACAATGATATGCGCAGAAAACTGAATTGAAAAGTCCAGAATCATAGCATTCTACTCCTGGGACTGCTGAAGATTTACGTGGTTCAGTCAAGATTGACCTACATCCATGGAGGATCTATAGTCCTCAATTCACTAAGTATCAACAACAATTACAAGAATTACACCGGGAATCATAAAGCTCTGTTTTAAACCCTAAAACAAGAACAGAAACCCTAACTCTACTAATTCTTGTTAATGTGTACAAAGATCAAAGGGAAAATGTAAATTGATAACTCTATAAACTAAGACGCTACTGAGCGTGTAGTTATCCAGCTCAAATCAGTTGTAACAGACTGGAACAACAAGCAGTTTCAATCGCAAACTAATCGTTGTTAATACCCAACAGAAATCGTTGTTAAAGCTCTCAGGATTAAGTATTTCATAACTACCAGTTCAGGGTTGTTACCCTTAGTCAGTCTTCCACTTAAACCCGATTTTCCAGCCCAGTTCTCCCACCACTGATTCCAGTTCCTGAACTTACTCAAGCTCTACTACAAACTCATGTCTTTGTTTGATAGAATTGACCTCCAATTTACAAATCTCTACCTCAATGAATATCAAACATGTCATTTCCTCAACTCCTGTCTTCTTGCATATTCAAATGCATTTTACAAGCTTTACTAAGGTTTCACAATGCCCAAACTTGACACTAGGAAGAGACTTTGTTAGAAAATCAGCTGCATTGTTGCTTGTGTGCACCTTATTTACACTCACAGATCCATTCTCCACCACATCCCTCACAAAGTGTAATTTTACATTAATGTGTTTTGATCTCTCATGAAAAACTTGATGTTTTACCAAGTGAAGAGTACTATGATTATCACACAAAACTTCCACACACCCGTGCTGAATCTCTAAATCCTTCAGTATACCTTTTAACCACAAGGCTTCTTTCACTTCATCAATAACAGCAATGTACTCAACTTCTATGGTTGAAAGTGTAACCACAGGCTAATGCACACTCTTCAAACTTATTGTTGTGCCATATAATGTAAAGATATACCCCTTGAAATAGACTTTCTAGTGTCTACATTCTCTGCTAAATCTGCATCCACATACCCAAGTAGTGGATCCTTAACCTGTCACACTTTTGAAACATCAACCCCATGTCCAATGATCCTTTCAAATACCTGAGTATGTGTTTGAGTGCTTCCCAGTGCTCTCTTCCTAGATTTGACATGAATCTGCTGACCAGAGATACACCATAAGTAAGATCAGGTCTGCTGCATATCATGCCATACATTAAGCTTCCAACACCACTTGCATATGGTACTGTTTCCATATATTTACTGTCTGCATCAGTCTTTGGACACTATTCTTTTGAAAATCTAACCTATTGACTTACAGGAACACATACAGAGTTAGCTTCATGCATATTGAACCTCTCAACCAGCTTTTGCAGGTAGTGTCTCTGAGATAGACATAGTTTTCCAGCTTGTCTGTCTCTCAGAATATATATGCCTAAAATCTTCTTAGCATCACCAAGGTCCTTCATTTCAAATTCTGAGCTCAGTCGTTGTTTGAGTGACTGAATTTTCAACTTGCTTTTGCTGGCAATAAGCATGTCATCCACATACAGAAGCAAATACACTTGATCATCCTTAGTATATTTCTGTAAATACACACAACTGACATATGCACTTCTTGTGAACCCAGCATTCAACATAAACTGATTGAATCTCCATTCCACTGCCTTGGGCTTTGTTTCAAGCCATATAGAGACTTTTTTAGGTGACAAAACCTTGTTCTCACTTCCTGGTACAATAAAACCTTCAGGCTGCTGCATATAGATATTTTCCACCAGTTCACCATGTAGAAAGGTTGTTTTCACATCCAGTTGTTGTAGCTCTAGGTCTTCTTGTGTCACCTTTGCTAACAGTAGTCTTATTGAGCTATGCTTCACTACAGGAGAGAACACTTCATTGTAGTTTATTCCTTCTCTCTGTGTGAAACCCCTGGCCACAAGTCTTGCCATGTATCTCACCTTTTCCACCTCACTGACTTCAAGCTTTTTCTTGAAAATCCATTTTGAAGAAATAAGCTTTTGATGTGGAGGCTTATCCACAAGCTTCCAAGTCTGATTTCTCTCTAGAGATTGCATCTCCTCCACCGTAGCACTCATCCCACTGATCCCTCTCACTTCCACTAACAACTTCTCTGTAGTTCTGAGGTTCATTATGCTCCAGTGCTTCTGCTATACTTAAAGCATAATAGACTATCCCAGCTTTTCCATAGAAATCTGGTTTTTGGATTTGCCTTCTTGGTCTATCTCTGCCAATGTTGTAAGTTCTGGGATTTGGATCTGTAGGTTGATCTACTTCTTCATCTGATGAACTAGTGCTTGATTCTTCATCTATATGTGTTGTCCCTGGTGGAATAGGTTCCTGAGGGTGCTCCACCTCTACTGACATCTTCTGTGATACTCCAGCTTTGTCTGTTTCCCCTTGATCATCTGTTGAATTATACCCCATCACAGTTTCATTGAATTTTACATACCTGCTCAGAATGAGTTTTTTATGTCCCTTCTCAATACACCACAACCTGTAGCCTTTGACTCCATCAGGATATCCCAGAAATATATACCTTAAGGCATTAGGTTCCAATTTATCTTGTCTTATATGTGCAAAGTCCAAGCATCCACACACCTTTTGTTCATTGTAATTTGAATGTTTGCCAAACCACACTTCATCATGAGTTTTAAAGTCAATTGCAAATGAGGGTGTTTTGTTGATTAAGTAGCAAGCTGTATTGACAACTTCACCCCATAATGTTTTTGGTAGTTTAGCATCCAGCAACATACACCTCACCCTCTCTAGAATTGTCATGTTCATCCTCTCTGCCAAACCATTTTGTTGAGGATTCAAAGGAACAGTTCTATGCCTTGTGATACCCCTGTCTTTACAAAACTCATTGAATTCTGATGACAGATACTCTAGTCCATTATCAATTCCCAGGTGTTTTAGTTTCTTGCCTCTTTGATTTTCAATATGTACCAACCACTCCCTAAATTTAAAGAATGCTTCACTTTTCTGCCTTAGAATAAACACCACACCTTCCTGCTAAAATCATCAATAATGGTCATGAAGTATTTGCCTCCTCCATGAGTTTCAACCCTTGCAGTCCCTAGATGTCGGAATGCACATAATCTAAAGATTCCTGAGTGTTATGAACACCCTTTGCATACATCAACTTCTGAGATTTGCCTAGAGCACACTGATTACAGAATTCCAGTGTCAGTTTCTCTAATTTCCCCAGCACTCCTTTCTTGGCTGATTCATTTAAGCCCTTTTCTCCTATATGGCCTAGTCTTTTATGCCATATATCAGCTATGTATTTATCCAGACCAACATTCAGAGAACCACACACAGAATTTCCTATGAGAATGAACAGACCGTTATGTTTTCTCCCTTTCATCATAGTTTTATTGTGCTTTGTAATGTAAATGAATCCTTCTTATGTCTTAAACTCACAGTCAAATGCATTTAATGATCCTAATGAGATTAAGTTTATTTTCAAGTCAGGAACATATCTGACATTAGATACCTTTGAACACCATCAAACATGTGGATTTTGATGGATCCAATCCCTTTGACTTTGCAGGATTGATCATTTCCAACTAAGACTGTCCCTCCTTCAAGCTTCTTAAGTTCATAAAACCAGGACTCATGTGAACACGTGTGAAATGAGCAACTTGAGTCAAGAACCCATTCCTGAGCCATTTGTGACTCAGAAACATTCAGCACCTCAGAAGTTTCATACCCTTCCTCCACAACAACTGCATCAGCTTCTTGAAAATCCTTTTTCTTCTTCTTTTCTAGGCAATCTTTCTTCAGATGTCCAGTCTATTTACACACAACGCATCTTCTCTTTTCCACCCAATTTGTGGACTTCTTGGCACCATTGTTTGAGGAATTTCCCTTTGGCTTATTTTAATTTTGATTTCTCTGGTTTTGGGCTTGTTTCTTGAAATTGACATTCAGTCCTTCACCTGCTGATGTAATTTTCTTCTCACCTTGAAGTTGAAGACCTTTTGTCTTTAAAGAATTCACAATAGAGTCATAGCTCAGCTTATCATCCCTTCCAAACATCAAGGTGTCCCTGAAATTTTCTAAAGACTTAGGCAGTAAATTGAGGAGCATCAAGGACTTGTCATCATCTTCCTATTTCACCTCCAGATCTTCTAATTCATCAATCAATCGGTTAAAGTCATCTAACTGGCCAGCCAAAGGACTTTCATCAAACATCTTGAAGGCCAGAGGATTTTCTGTTTAAGAAACAGTTTGTTTGTAACTGTCTTGGACTGATACAGGTTTTCCAATTTTTTCCATGCCTCGATTGCAGACTTGGATTTGGAAATCTCCCTCAGTGGTTTGTCTCCAAGGCACGGAATGATAGAACTCAATGCTTTTGCATCAACGTCAAAGTGATTTGCCTTCTGTTCTTCAGGCCATTCACTCACCGGTTTGAGAGCCATTGATAATCCATTCTGCACCAATACCGCATTCATCTTCACCTTCCACATACCAAAATCATTTCTCTCTGTAAACTTCTCAACCTCCAGCTTCATCCCTGCCATGGCTTCAGATTCCGATAGACGGTGCCACTTGTAAGGGAATCAAGCCAATTACATGCAATCACACAAATGTTCGACTACAATCCAATCATATAATGCGAACAATTGAAACTAATTCGAACACTCAATCCCAGATCAACCGAACAATTATATGCGCAGAAAACTGAATTGAAAAGAGAAAGAAATGATTTACGTGGTTCAGTCAAGATTGAACTACATCCACGGAGGATCTATAGTCCTCAATTCACTAAGTATCAACAACAATTACAAGAATTACACCGGGAATCATAAAACCCTGTTTTAAACCCTAAAACAAGAACAGAAACCCTAACTCTACCAATTCTTGTTAATGTGTACAAAGATCAAAGAGAAAATGTAAACTGATAACTCTATAAATTGCGACGCTCCTGAGTGTGCAGTTATCCAGCTCAAATCAGTTGTAACAGACTAGAACAACAAGCAATTTCAATCGCCAAACTAACCGTTGTTAATACCCAGCAGAAACCGTTGTTAAAGCTCTCAGGATTAAGTATTTCATAACTACCGGTTCAGGGTTGTTACCCTTATCCGGTTTTCCACTTAAACCCAGTTTTCCAGCTCGGTTCTCCCACCACTGATTCCGATTCCTGAACTTACTCATGCTCTACTACAAACTTATGTCTTTGTTTGATAGAATTGACCTCCAATTTACAATATTAAACAAGTTTGAACATCCTTTTACGTTTGATAAAAATCGAAAGATCTACTTGAACTCGAGCTCAATAAGTATAAAATGTCAAAACAAGTGTAAAAATGTCGTATAATTATGCGAAGACATTGTGATACTTAAATTCACAGCAAGCACTGGTTGATTTTGTTGTTTTGATAAGTTTTAAGCACAACTTATCTTCTGAGGCATCACATGTGGTCGTCTTTGGAGACTCTTATGGAGGAAGTAACTTCAAACACTCCGTTAAAACTTTCAGCATTTCACTTAATTATTGAGCTAATATGACATACAAGTATGTGTTTTTTATGTGGTTCTATTTGGATATTTTATGAAGCAGTAAATTATTGCTAGTTCGGTAAATTTTGGAACGTTCCTCACTCACTATGTTGTCTAAGTAGATATTTCTAATGTACACTTGATATGTTTCTTAGTATTACTAAATCCTTGGCAAAATGTAAGATATCCATTGTTAATTTAGTGTTATCTTGTAGAGGGATGTCAAATGTGCATATATTAATATATCTGTAAGAAAATTATGTATGATATGTGTTTTTTGTTGATCCAGTGTTTGCTGCTTGGTTTAGACAGAAATACCGCATATAGCCATTGGAGCTTTGGCATCGTCTGCCCCAATTTTGCGGTTTGACAGCATTACTCCAAGATTTCAAGGTCTAGAAGAACTGAAAACCAAGATAATGTCAGTTCTGTTTTCTTTATTTCTCCACAACATACTAAACAAAAATATATCAGTACGATACTTATGTAGATGCCAAAAGATTGATCTTGGATGCCCATAAATATGGTTCCTCCTTTCATTTATTTTGCTGCTCTTTACCAATTTGTTAGTGCAAATCATTGTTGAATCTTTTCTTGTTTTCCTTTTTTAGATATTCAAGACGCTTATTTCAGGCATGTATATAGGAATATTTTAAGAAGAATCTTGCTTAAGATAGCTCAATAAAATATGTCTATTTGTTTCTATGGTAGAATTTTGATTGTATCACTAAAAACTTCACTTATTTCTTCGCTCAGAATATATCCTTCGAGCATATTTACAATTCTCACTTTCCAATACAGTAGCAATCCTTCATGTTTTGCAACCAAAAGTATAATTTTGTTGAAAAGAATAAAAGAAACCAAATGTATATTTTAATTGAAAAACTTACTGAAAAATATAACTAAAGCACATATATGTTAGATTCTTGAGGGGGAAAACCTAATACAAATATTTCAAACTTTCGTCTCTAAGAAAAGGGTGGAACTATTAGCACCCTAAATTCCTACAAATATTTCCAACTTTGATCTCTAAGAAAAAGGTGGAACTATTAACACCCCAAATTCCTCTAAATAGACCACATGAATAAGTTTGTCTTGTAGTGACCACACACTTTTAAAACATGAAAATGAGGTGTTCGGCTTTGTTTGATGTGGCCGAACACAATTGTATTTGTTTGACCAAAGTGAAGGAACTTTTTTTTCCCGATGTATTTAGAGAAAATTGGGGTGGTAATAACCCCATCCTATTTAACATGCAACCATACCTACTGCCATAGGAATAAAATTACCTCCTCTAGTCTCTCAAGTCCACTAAACCAGATTACTATAATCTTGAACCACCCAACACAACCAAAATTTCAGAATAAAATATTGATATGCAATAAAGATCCAGCTCACAGCCAAGATAGCTTTCTTCTTCTTCTTCTTGATTCACTGCTACGATGGCATATCCAGAAGATACCTTTACAATTTTTAGCTTCAAATGTTTGTAGTAAAATAGTTGATCACGGTTAAGTATAATATATTATTGCACGAAGATTTTACCTTTTTAAGGCAATCGATCTTTCTTTCCCCCCATCTCATTAGTCTTTTCACTGATTGATTTTTTTTTTCCTTTTGATAAATATCATGTTTAGTAACATCATACAATATGCATATTGAAAAAGTGATTGAAACTAAAAATTCTAGTAAAATTGCTTATAATCAAAAGTAAATATTATTTGAGAATAATATTAATTTTGGTCAAATATAAAAGTTAGAGTATTTGAGATTTAAGCAGTTTTTAACGTATAGGTAGGAGAAAAAACTTCTACTTATATATCGAAATACCAAAAAGTTAGAGAAAACTATTATCTACTTTTAATTTTTGGCCTAAAATTAATTTTATTACATATGAAACTATTTGCCCAAAAACTCCAAAATAATTTTTTTCCAAATTATAAGTTGATAAGCACTTGGAAAAGGCTTTTGCAAACACTTCTTAATAATATAAAGAAGCATGAGATCAAAAGTACTTTATGTTTTGTAAAATGCATCAGTCTAGTGTACACACAGATATATATAGAATGAAGTGAGTAAAAAATATTAAATTGATGCATTAAAGGAGAGGAAGGTGGATTGATAAAAGTGATATGGTTCAGAGGTGAATGGGTGGGTGAAATATTTATTTTTCCTAATAATTGTCTTTCTTTTCTTTTTATAAAAAGAAAAATTATAATTTTGGGTATTATGAATTTGTTGGAAACTTAGAATCTACGGTAGAATATTCTTTTTAAAGTAGGATTAGGCAAGCCACATGAACAAGGCATCACATTCATATGGAGATACGTGTACGGGGCTGCTATTTAATTATGCATCCTAAAATTTTAAAGTTCTTCATTTATTTTGTCTCAGTTTTCAATCAATGCATATTAATAGAGACTTGATATAATGTGAACCTAAAATGAGCACTCCGTGAACACTTGTTGATGTGTGAGTATATGTAGCATGTATAAACATGTATAGGTGATCACCCTAGAAGTGCAACATATCAACTATACAATTTATATATATGTATTATATAAATATTTTTCTCGGTACTTGGAAATTGTAGAAAATCATGAGACCACTGACTTTGATCTATGTAGTATCCTTTTTATCTTGACTGGATAAAACTTTCATGGTGGGGCACTAGAATACTTTATACACTAGCACGCTCTCAATGACCAGCATATTGTAATGGTTATTGTGCATTATTCACCTCCAATCTGTGTATATATGATTATTTGGTCCTATTTCAGTGGCCATCCATCTTTCTTTTGATATATGATTCTTTTCATGGTCTGTTAGAAGCTTTTCTGAGTTTTGTTTGTGTTGAATATATAAGGTGCTCTACTCCGGGGATTCGTTATGGCTTTTATGTTGTTTAGTATGAAAGGTAAGTCAGTTAAACGAAACATGGGTTTCATATAGTTAGTCATGAAAAATATATGTTTCGTCATTCTTAGAAAAGCTAAGCTCGTTGATTTTGTATGATGAAGTGTTGAATTTGAACTGACATGTGAAGCAATACCAACTGTGTTGTTTTTTAGCTCAGTGAAGGAGCATCTTCCCTGATTTGGACGATATGATTCATCAATTACATATATGATTGATGTAATTAAAGCGTCTCAATCTGACTGTATATGAATTGAACCAACCAAGTAAGTTGCTGCAATGGTTAGTTGCTGCCTACTAGTACAAACGTTTCTCAGATGCACTAGACCAAAGAAAAAATGTGATGAGTTAGCTGATGTCGCATATTTAGCGGACCATTAATAAAAATAGAAATTATACTACATGTATGATCAATTTTCAGATCTGTTTAGATTTGAATATGTGATTGCTTGCTATGAGAAATGATGAAGAACTTGTTGTAAAATGTTGCGGGTCTTAGTACATAAATTGGGCTATAACAAAATCATTTTACATTCACCTTTATGTTTATTATTTAAACTTATTGAGCTTCGTAAAGAACTCATTGGTATTGTTTTTGCATGACATTTCAGATTATTCATTTTAGGAATTATTCGTTTTTGTTGTATAAGGCCAGTCAACGAAGATTCTACGAGAAGGTTACTTGATTTGAAGTCTTTGTTACAACCACATCCAAAATTAAGTGTAAGATCTGTTTAGCAAGTCAATGATACATGCATTCAGTCTGTGTGCATGTTTGCTAAGTTAATTTCATGTGGTTATAATTTTATTACTTTTACTATTTTTTTTAGAAGTCCATCAATTCCGCTCCCTTGATGTGTTCATTTTAGACGAATTCACATGTTTTGGGTTGTTGAAAGTTCACTCCTAAGATTCTTTCTGAAGCAACAAGATAAATTAGTTTCTCTCGAGATTCTTCATAATTTGACTACTTTTCAGAAGAATAATTAGATTTCTTAATTATGACCTGATTACAGTTAAAAAATATTGATGTCGTTTGCTTCTAATTTCAGGAGTTTTTTCTGTGATAATGGGTAATAAAGATGAAGTAATTGAACTCAATCTACTTTTGGGGGTTCTGTAGTTCTTTTTCTTTTTTCACATCCAACAGGTTAAATATATTATGCATGTGGATTTTCATAATCTCACATTTAAAAACTAATTAAGTATGATTAACGGGCGTGTTTGTCTCGAGATTCTGAATCCAAATCGTATCCTAGGTTCTTATCTATCAAAGGTTAGTTTACCTGATTTCGTTCAATTTTCTTTTATTATCCAAACAAGAGAAACAAACAAGGCCCCTATGCAAGGAGATGTGATTTTTTGGACATGAATATTGAATTATCTGAGTTACATATATGTTTATCTTTTGTGTGTAGTATTTTTGGGACTCAAATTTCTACCAGTGAATCTTCTACTTCCACGTTACTTCTGGAACCTTAATCTTTAAAAAAAAAAAAAAAACTATGTTTCAAATTAAGTTATTGTGTTGTATTTTGCTCGGTTTCCGGCTTTGATATGCAATTTTTTCCATGCGATAATGTAGTTTGGCATGCCCTTGTAAGATGCAAAAATATAAAATAGCAAGCATGCTACATTTTTATCATTAAGACAAGTTAAATAGAAAATCCAATTTAGGTGGAGATATTTATTTGAGAAGGACCTAAATCATTTACAAATGAGAAAAGTTGGTTGGAAAAGCAAATAAATAGGTAATAGCTTGTCTGCATATCTATCAAATTCATTTTCTCGCCACTTTTTTAGTAAGTTTACCTATAGTAATATCAAAATTAATTTTCTTGCATTATTTGCCATATTGATTCCAGTTCCTGTAGTTCTTCACTTACCGTGGTACTTGGTTTAACAGTCTTATTCTCCCTCAACTTAATAAGGCAGGTCTCTTTGCTAACCTAGTAGCTTCAGAACTTATATGCATATAATACTTTTTGGTCTTGGGCAACTGTGATGTTCTTAAAATAATTTTCCACTTCCAGATACTTATATACCAGCATGTGTAAGGAAACTTAAATTTTGGACTGTGTTGGTAAACATAAAACAAAACGGTTTATATGTGTTGTAAAAGCGTTGTGGTATACATGTTCGACAACAGTGGAAAAGCGTTATGGTAAGTTGGGTCTACCACAACGCCGTGTACGACAACCATCAATTTTCATAAACAACAACATTTTTAAAAACTATTGTTGTTTAACAAATTTGTTGTAGTGATCTTTTTTCCAGGTCATTTTCAGCCCGGACATGCTGCAAAATAGCTTCAAAACCCTGTTAAGCCATTTCAAGTTTCGTACCTCGAGTTGTATGAAAAAGATGGTGTTATCGGAGTGTTGTAGATGCGTTAACTTAATCTTCCCCTTTCCCACTTCCAGCCGCTTTATAATTTCACACTGTCTTGCCTTTCCCAGAAGTCAATCTATTCCATCCACTACTAAATTGAAGAGGAAATGTGACATCGGGTCACCTTGTCTTAAACCTCTCGAACTTCTGGTTTTTCCTCTTAGCCGACCATTTATGAGGATGGAAAGGTTGTAGATTGAAGGTAGCCGCACATCCAATACCTGCATTTCACACCGAATGATTTCTTTCATAGAACAAAATCTAAGAAATCTCAGTCGACATGATCATACGCTTTTTTTACATCAATTTTAAACCCCAAACCATCCTTTCTGGAGCCCCTATACTCCTCAAAAATCTTAGTAGCGATGATTACCAATTGAAAGTGTGTGTTACCCAGCAGTAATAAGCAGAGGTTGGGTACGTGGTCTACCCAACCTAGAGTTAACCACGGTGGAAATATAAAAGACAATCACAATATAATTTTTCCACAAGCCTTAAATCATTGTGGGTGCCTTTAAGGCGAAATAGCACACCATAACACTTGTGAATTACAAAAAGATTCAGAATGTGAATCTAGACAAACTTCAATTCACACTTCATGAATCCTAACGTCTCAATGGACGAGTAAACAATGTCTAGAGCACTAAATAACCTATCAAAAGTTATCCTGACAAGTATCATATGATAAATCGTGAGGATTCTGAATGTAACTAAAACTTGACACTTCAGGCTAGACAGGAGGTTTACTAAACCCTCTAAACGACTCAACAGCTAGACAGGCTCAATCTTTCTCTCGTATTATTGCATGTCTTGTTGGTAGTTGAAGTCCTATTTAAAGGCCAATGAGTAGCTTGGAGAGCACTCTTACATAACCACCACTTCTACAATTGTGGGAGTTAGTGGTTAGTGGTTAGTGGTTGCACTACCGCAAAGTTGGATAATTGAGCGAGGAAGACTCGGTCTTCTTTGTTGAGGACCAAGTCCTCGCCTTTCTCTTCTCAATAGCCAAGATAGACTTCTTGTTTTATATAGAAGTTAAATTCCACAAGCAACAAGAATGTTATTTCTATCTACTGCTCAATATTGATATTAGTACTTTAGAAGAAAGAAAGTGCTTATTAGCAAAAGAAGATATAGAGGCAGGGTTCTAGTAAAATTACTTGTCTTGTTCCATCAGATGGATTAGGTGAAAGTACTATGTAGAGTGCAGTCTTTAGTTGTGTTATCTTTTTTGCACTCATTCTAATAAATGGAAGGAAATATAAGGTAAAATAAATAAGAGGATAAAGAGAAGGAGAAAAAGCTAGAGGTATTATTTTCTTTTTATTCATGTTTTAACACAAAATTCAATGCTTCAACTTTGATAAATTTGCTATTGCTTGCACAAAAGTGGTGCAGCTCATTATGGATATGGAGGATGGTGGTCTGTTTGGTGGATGGGCACTTACAATATAGTTCTTTCAAAAGTTGCATTCTTTCACCGGAAGTACTTGGACTTGTACACCAATGAAATGCCATCATCTACTCACGATTACATTAGTAGAGAAATGTATACACAATTTATTGATCGGCACTTAGTCTATCAATAAGATTTTCATTCTATTGATCTCTAGTCTATTACCTTCGTTTACAAGTCTATTTCAAGATTTGCAAGGACATATCAATGTCTCTTCTTGTTGCGAATGCCACCGAGGCTTTTCCAATATTGGTTAAAGTTACTATGTTTTTTCTTGGAGGTATTAGAACTATACAAATATATATGTACTAATTTCCATGAAGACATACTCCCCTTATAACTGTGAAATTTTCCCATTCAATTGTAGTACTAATTAGAACTCTTTTTTTTTTTTTTTTTTCCTTTTTACTTCTTTTACAAGTAGTACATTGAAGATTAAAAAAAAAAAACAATAAATAAGTAAATAAAACATAAAAGCCATAGCTTTGGGGCATTTGCTACGTTGATCATTTCCTTGAAATATGTTTATTTAGTAGTGATTTGGAAAAATTGGTTGTCGTTGTGTTGATGTGGGAGATATTAGGAAATGAATTACATACAATATGAAGTTTACCCAATTAAACCTGATCTTGTGAATGTTGCACTTGTTGTACCCAACGTACATCTATACATCCAAGTTGTTTGTGTGTGTATGTATAGTGATACTGTAAAGATATGCTTAAAATAATATCTATGTATATTCCACATCAATACAGACAAAACCAAATTTTGGCAATCGAGATAAATATGCTCAGTTTGACAAACCCATGTTAAGTGCAACTTTGGAAGAATTGGCCAAAATATCACAAAATAATGATATTTTGATAATAAAGGGCATTAATAATCGAAAAGTAGATGTGTTGGTGAAAGTAAATATAAAACTGTTTCTTTTAATGGTGCATGCTCATTTTATGGACCGAGTATTTTGGTTTAAACACATCATATTTATCCTTCACATTTGTTAAATTACAGGTTCTGGCATATCATCTTGGATAGGAGCCGGAACTGCTTCAAGCACAGAATGAAAGAAAAACAAATACGATTATACGAGTGAAGTAGAACAACATGTTGATGCTAGTGATTTTAACTCTGAAAGCGTTTCTAATCAACAAATTGAGGGAGCTGATAGGCTGAAAGAACTACGGGCTAAAAGTTATAAAAATGACACCAAAGACTCGAGTGCAAACTCAGACATGGTTCCAGGTTCCAAAGATCTGTCAGATATAGACTCCGAGGATAAGAAAGAGAGAAAAAAAAAAAGGAAAAAAAAAAAACTCTTTACATGGACGAATTTGAAGTGCAGAATAATGTTGAGGATGGCAATTTTGAACAACATCTTCGCCAAATAGCTGCCAATTCCAAGAAAGAAAAATAGGGTAATAAAGATGTGGACATGACATATCTTGATGAGGTCAATAGGATAATTTTACGAGCTGCTTCGATTCTGAAGAAGAAAGGAAATGTCAGCACTTGTGCTTTTCAGTTTTGAGGCTTTTGAAATTGCTACTTGAATGAGATTAATGAAGATAGCTGACTAGTTTATGATGTTTAGCAAACATAGGGAAATTTTAACTGCCAAGTAAAAAACAACAGTTCCAGATGGTGTGTATCTATATTTGTAATCTGAGAGAAGTTGATAATGGAGGTTCACGGTGATGTAATTTGATGGTTTTAACAGCTGCTGGTAAGTTAAATGAGTAAGCAAATGTAAGAAATCATTAATCCCCCTATTGTATATCTAATTATTATAATTATATATATATTTGCATTTTATTTATGTTGTTACGGGTAAACTGGAAAACAAATTAGAAAAGTGGTAGGAATAATTCTAACGAAACAATAATCTATTGGAATTAATGTTGGAGTTTATGCAAAAAGTTTCGACAAAAACAACCTGTTGGAAAAATCATTGGTAAAAATTCCAGTGGAAAGAGGCCATTAGAAAAACATTTAGATAACATTCCAACTGAAAAACACCGTTGGAATAAGCGTTGGAATAAGCATTGTAAATTATGTTGAAAACCATTCCAACGAGCGAATGCCATTGGAATAATCGTTGAATTACCATTGAAAAATTTGTTGAAACAATTCCAATGGCATATTGTCGTTGTAATATATCTTTTGCAAAAAAAATTACAATGGAAGATTGCTGATGGAATAAATATTGGAATAATCGTTGAATTTTTTTCCCAACATACACTTATTCCAATGATAATTTTTCATTGGAATTACAGTTGGAATGTGTTTTTCATTGGAATTTAATTGTTTGAATAAAGATTCCAACTGTCACTTTTCCCACGGCTAAAAAAACGTTAGAATTTTCGCGAGAATTGTGGATTCCAACGGGAAATTACTATATTCTAATGGTTTTGTGCCGTTGAAATTTGGCTATTTTCTTGTAGGGTAATAATATAAATCATAGAATCTATGTAAAATACAATGATACAGTGGAGAACTAATTTAGATATTACTATACAAAAACAAAGCAAACGAATAGGTCTAGATAACGTAGTGGTTTGTAAGAGTAAAATCGAGAATTTGATGTAGTAGTGCCCTCTCCCCCATATCATTTCTACTCACAGTAAAGTCTCCTGTACACCAAGAGCACGATGTAAATAGCGTTGGGTTACGATTATGCTTAAATGTATTACTTGTTTTTGGTAAATGTTGTTCCTTTATCCATAACAAGTACTACATTTAAGCATAAACATTAATACATTTTCACCATAATACTTTTACCTAGAACATGTAACATCTTTAGGCATAAAGAATAATACCTTTTTGCTGGCGTGGTCAACCAAGTGCCGCCGCACCGAGCCTCCAGTCGCCTATGTATACAATTATATATACAACAGTTAACAAAAAAATCTACTTAGGCAAGTTGCTTAAGTGGTATGTATGTGCTACAATTTTTTTTTCAAATGGAAGTCTTGTGCTAAATTATTGTCTCAGTCATTTTTTGTATTTTTTTATAATTACCATATTACATGGTCAAAGTTTTTTCATTTTTTATAACATGGGATATATTTTTTCTTTTATATAATTTATGTATTACATAGATCAGACTGTCAACCATTAAGTGGGTGTTTCTTTCTCTTTTTTATTTATTTATACAATCACAATTGGTTATTTTTATTACAATTTAAATTTAGTCAGATTTATATTATTCTCTTTTCAATATGTAAAATTGTATTATGATATGAAATTATGTGCAAGCACGAGATTTTTATTTTGTTTTTTATTAGAATTTTTTTGTGTATTATCAAATAAAAGTTAGTGACTGTTACAACTTATTCTTTTTGTTACAATTTATTTTAGTTTTAGACTTTTGTTGTTTTACTTTTATCAAGATAAATTATGTATTATGATATGAGAATTTGTATTTTCACCTAGGTACAATATTAATTTGTTATATTGAAATACTAGTGTAGTACTCGTACGATGCACAAGAAGTACTTTCACACATTAATATTTATTCTAATTGCACTACGAAATATTGTTTATCGTGGATTAGTATCATGTGAGTTAAAATATATAATCTGATGACCCAATAAAAATTTCTTTATTGACATAATATATACTGTGATGATCCGAAAAGTATCAATATAATACATATAAATCAACCGTCGATATTAACATGTAATATTTGACAACAAATAAACATAACACTTACAAATTTTGAAAATCTTCCGTATAAACAACATTCGTGGTAGTCTTTCTTTTCGGATCTTGGTCAACACTCTCCCTTCTGTCATCGAATATGTGACAATTTCATGCTTTGTCCCTTGAGAACACACAGAATACCATCTGAATGTGCTTTAGTATTTGGAGGCCCTTCTTGTACCCCAAAGGTGTGTGTTCTCAATGGCATTTACAATCTAAAATTTATAAAAGCTAATCCAACATTTCACAGGCCACAACTATTACCAAACAGAAAATATTGTGTAAGATAAACCCAAGTATAGTCTAATCATTCTCCAAAACTTTCATTACAACATTCGATTTCATTACATCATTCTAAATATAATTATGGACACATATAACTTAGAGATAAGTGTCGAGCCCGTGAGTTGCGATTTGTAGAAACACCAAAACCATTTGACATTTAACGGCGTTCCTCATAAGCTTGTAGATAGGTCATTTATCCTGTAGAAAAATAGACCCTCAATTAGAGGAACAACATTCCAAAACTATAAAGTAGTAAATACATCATAAGCACCATATACCAATTAAAAATGGACTAACGAATAAGGCCTTCTTCCTTAAAAGGGAAAAAAAGAAAAAGGCTAGTCATAAATACTTTTTGCCAATAATGTCCCTCGGCCTAAAAATATTGGAATAATGTTACAAATATCTTGACCACAGTCTTTCACCCTCCAATAGTTAAACAATTTTTCTAGCTATGGTCTATTAGCGTCATTAAAAACAATACAACGTTCAAATTAGAAACATCACAACTGTGAATAAAATCACTACAAATCATATAATTGAGAACAATGAAGATCAAGTTACATGCTACTATTTTACTTAAAATAGTTGAGAATAGCACGTCGACCAATCATTTGTTAATCACAAAAGAAAGAATACATAATATTAAATAATTGAGCTCAAGAAATTAGTAGAAGAACACTCAACTTGCTTACCAAAATCTCCCCAGCTCGATAACATACTAGATCTTCAACTATTTTTCATTGAAAAAACTAAAAAACAATAAAAAAAGAAAAATGAATGAAAGAAATAGAAATGAGAAAGAATTAATCTATTAAACATTTTATTCAAACATGATATGGCAAGCCCAATACGAATTGCAACCAATACATCCAAAACAATTATTACAGAGTAAAAACAAACAAATAAACACAGTAGCATCAATAAGAGTAATTCAACAACAAATATAGCAACATGAGCAGAGTTACAGTTTGGAACAGAGTACGTTGTCGTACACCCACCATGAGTGGTGAATTGCACAGAGAAATCGTAGAAAACACCATATCAAATTGATCACCATTGGACCTTTCTAAAAAGTAGAAGAATCAAACATAATTTTCTTGGAGGGAGGGGGGATGAACAAAAATGAAATAAAGTGAGTATCGTTTGAAAGTCATGAACATTAAATAATATTTTATCCTGTTATCGTTGGAGAAGAGGAATCTTACAGAGGTTGTATACTAAACCTTTATTTTTACTAATATTTTAAGACTATACTCAATATTGACTCTTTTCCCCCAAATGATTTATTGTTGAAAAGATTGTTGCTCGCATTCTGCAGCTCATGAGTCTTGACTATGACCGATCCTGATTGCATACCTCCATTCTCTACTTACATCATCATTTTGGATTGTTACACTATCTAAATTACAATATTATAAAGAAAAGCTTAACCCCCAAGGAATTATAGCTCGCTAAATATCAAACCCAATACTCATTCACCAAAAGCTCGTTTTCATGGAATATTGTTTCTTATCCAATGAAATATATATCATGAATTCCCATTAAAGGGGTGAAATAAATAAAAATAGACATACACCATTTAACTAAAACAATCAAAAGAAATTGTAGATATCAAAGCTCAGCTATCTGTAAAAGAGCTATGCATACTTCTAATGAATAAACCAAATTTAGTAACCTGTATTCACATGGTAATCAGAGAACACAATCTTGACAAATGTTTTTCTCCCTCTTTCCAGAAAAGGGGGAGACCATTAGTGGAAATAAATATATATTCTTTATATACATTGGAAAAAATGTGCCGAATTTGAAATAATTTTTTTCTTTTATATTTTGAATGGTTACTTTCCAATAATTGCTTTTATATCGAATAATTGCTTAAGCTACTCCTTGCTCGGTTTCTGCACTAAGCACATGAATTATGAAAACTGCTAACAGATAGAACAAAATCATGCATATCTTGAAATTCCAACACAAATCCTCTTCATGTAGAAGTTATGAATTATCTGATATCTAAAAGACCATGAGTCCATGACAACTATAGCCTCAAAAATATTCTAACATGAATCAACCCTAATCTTATGAAAACAAACCATGAACCAACTGAAACTATATGCAGTGAGACAATTTTAGATGGTCTTAACTGTAGCTTACCTACTATTATGATCAAATATATTGTTGAGACCTTTGAACAAATTAATGCTATATGAGATTGCGCAATTAGTATTCCCAATAACGTCTTAATGATTCTTAACTAAGACCACATATCAATTACATGACTTAGCTCTAGATATACGAAAATATAGTCCAAAGCAAAGCAAACCCACTTGCCCAGAAAGGAGGAGCGCCACAAAGGACAATATACATGATAACCCCACCGCACCAAATGTGGTAGTGTGCTGAGAAGTGAAGATGGATGGAGGAGGGAGCTAGGTTCCTGAGAGTTGTCACACTAAATGAAAGAGATTTGAGATTGCTAAATGGAAGGGGTTTGGAAATTTAAAATTTTAAATAACTGGTATCTGTAAAAAAACTTCCTTAAAATTAATGAATTTCACGTAAAGAAAATTAGAGAAAAATATCGCTACTTCCAGAATAAATCATCAATTCCCAAAAAATTGCGATTTGTTCAATTTCTACCATATTTTTTAGTCAAATAAACTATACTCCTTATTTATGGGAGTAAAAAATGGTGTACAGATGGGTTCACCAAAATCGAAACAAAATGATAAAATAAAAGAAAAAACATAAAAGAATTACCTAGATTAGTATGCGCAATTGGGCGGAAAAATTAATTGTTTTCCAGAATAAGAAAACAGCATTGTTGTTTTAATAGGTATTATATATATATATATATATATATATATATTTGACGAAAAAATACACCTACTAAAGTAGTGTACTTCTCTTTTTATTATATATATAGATAGATTTTTAAACCAAGAAATACAATTTAATATTAAATATATATTGAAAATAAAAAAGGAAAACAATGGAATGGAGATACTAAATGGAACGTCGATTTTTATGAAAATCAATTGGAGCGAAAACCATTACGACCTGTAAGAATGTTCCTATAATTCCGGAGAGAATATATTTATTCCTTATTTTTAACGAGGGATATCATAACTTCCTGAAAATAATAGTTGATTCATTTTTTACCATAACAAGAATTTCCTGTTGTGCGATGCACGATTAAGAATATATTTATTTGTAAGAAAAATCAAAGTTAAATAATCATACAATTTAATTGAATAACTTATTTTTTGTTAAATAAAAGAATATTAAACTATCTAATAACTTTTAATTGAATTAGTAAAAAAATATTTAATTTAATTTATTTACAACTCATGTCTAATGTAAATAGGTTAACTCACAATAAATATTCAAATCTAACCACAATAATCAACCAACTAGCAATTGTTTATATATTTATATCAAAATATTGAATATCAATATTAAATTAAATACTAAGAAAAGAGGTTTGATTTTTATCTATTGCAAACAGAAGAAATTGATTCAAAAATGAAAAAAAAAAAGAAGGTCATTAGTGTATTTAGGATGTTGGAAAAATCATAACATTTGAGAGAGAGTGAGAGAGATACAGAAAATAACACAAATCTCTAAATTCTCTATCCATAACGTGGTCACATGTGTTCCTATACTTTTTTTGTTCTTTATAAAAAAAACCAAATAGTATCCATGAATCTAGAAACTGAAAAATATTTGGTGCTATTTCTAAACAATTGTAATATTGTAGGAATGATACATATATGGATTTGTTCATAAAATAAAACTAAAATTTTAAAAATAGAAAAAATTATCTAATATTTAAAAAATATTAGTTAATAAGTACTATCTCCGTCCCGCTCTAATTTGCCTACTTTCCTTTTCGATTTGTCCCACCCTATATAATTTGCCAGCCCATAAATGACAAATTTTTCTCACAAAATCTCCACCCTCAAAATCTCCACACTCAATCCCCACATTTGAGAATGTCAAAGATTCCACAAATCTATTTTTTCTTAACATTCGTGCCCGACCAAGGTAGGCAAATTAGGTTGGGAAGGAATATAAAAAAATTTCTTGATGTTTATTTTAATTTTAATTTTAATTTTTATCGCACATTCAATCAAATTACTCAACTCATATTACATAAACAAATCTAACCTAAATAATCGACAAACAATTGCATTTTCTAATATAACTTATTTTAAAATATGCAATTTAGATGTCAAATTAAAAGTCATGAAAAATATGAATTTGTTATATTTTACATTAAAGACAGAAAAAGAACCAAAACTTAGGTGCTTTTTTACTTATTTTAATTTTATTGTTTGCTTTTTAAATTTATTTTATTTTTATTGTAAAAAGAATTAATCAAAACTTTTCTCTATAATTTTTTATATAGCAAATTGCCAACAAAATTTAGATGGAATTTATTTTCGAAAGATTTTACCATATATATACAAATACTTACCATATATTTACAAATATTTACCATATATATCAATCTCTTATTATGTTAATTATAATTTAAAATTACTATGTTTGGCATGGAAAATAGGCAGGAAAATAGTTTGATTTTCTTATATAGAGGGTTCCATTTTATTATATAGTAAGATAGTTAGTCAAGAAAACTGTTTTCCTAATGTACTAGATGTTTCCTCGTGCGATGCACGTGAAAGATCTTGCAAGCATTGATATTACCTCTAATTGCGATACGAAGTATTATTGAACATGGTTAATTATATACAATTAGAATATATAATCCGATGACTGAAAAATGTTATCTTTACTCATGTAATACGTACTACGATGACTCAAGCAGTAACAACATAACATAAATACAAATAACATCTAAATTAACACGCTTGTTCAAACACTTCCATATAGACAACGTCTGTCGTACTCTTTCTCTACGGATCTTCGTCATCACAAAATAAATTATTTTTAAGCATCATGGACAATAATAAGGTGTTCAACTATCAGCCCAAATTATTTGGGCTTAGTTATTGTTCAACTAATTACAGAAAATTAAAGGCCCAATTCAATTGATCCAGCCCAAATTACCATCCAAAAATAATGGCCAAATTATCTTAATGAATTAAAAAAAATGCTGAAACGCTTTCCTGATAATGCACCATTTCTTTTAACTATGGAAATGCAAAGAGCCTTCTTTTTTACTCACAGTCTTCTAGAACACTAAAGAGTCATTCACGACTCTCTCTCTAGCCAACAATTTTTTAATTCTTGATCCATCTGCCACCATTCTTTCATCTCTTCGTCTGGGTTCCAATTTTCTCCTACCCCTTCTCCTAATTTCCGATTTATTTTAACCTTACCATTTCCCTTAATTTAATCATAAGATTCATATCCAAAATGTTTCTTAAAACCCGAAAGAAAACCCTAACTTTATTTTTTCCCCCGATTTAAAAAATCCCCCTGTTCGCATGTTAATCTTTAATAATCGACTTTGAAATGATGAGATAGTCACATTTTTAGCTCTTCATCGACAATAATTAAGGTATTACCTGATTATCAACTTGTTTTATTTCGATTTATAGTATAGATTAGAGGTTTTAGTTATTCTCCCAATGTATCGAAGAAATCCTTACCCCATCTTCGATTCTCACCCGGTGTTTGAATCGTCTAAATCTGAACCCTCGTTTAGCCACTGCAGCTCTTTGAAATGATGATTTTTTTTCTAAAATATTTTGGTTTTGTACATAATATATATCTTTGCAGATCCACCTTGCCTCTCCAAAGTTTTAGCTTCTGCGTCAAATGGAAGTTGACAGTGGTTTGATCGGTCGTATTCAAAGTTGAAACGAGGTGTTGAATGAAGAACCGATGATGAAAGGGTTTTTCAATTTCTTTTTGATTCAAGCCTTTTCTGAGTTCCTCTTCTAGATCCGTTCCATTTTCGTTTAAAATAAGGTAAGAATACTTATAATTTCATTTTTAAATTTTCAAAATGAGTTTTTTCTGTTTGAAATATATGTAATGTGTTGTGCTCTAAATCATGAAATTGTTATGATCTTTTGATTGGTAAAATATGTCCTTAAATGTTTGTGTTGTGTCAGTTTTTGTTATTATTTATTAAACTGTTGCTTTCAATCCTAGCATGCAGTAAGATTTGAGAGAATGATTGTTTTTTTTTTTTTTTTGGGTAAAATATGCTTGCTTTGGATATGTACTTGATTTTAAGTAAAAAGGGTTATTATACTGCTAAAGACAAAAAAATCATCATTAACCTATTTTATTATAATTATATTATGACATTTACCGATTTCAAATATGTCTTGCAATAGGTCTCCACATATATGTTTTATAGATTAAAAAAACCCTGAATTTTTACTTCTGATCTTAGTATGCATGCAGTCAAAATTTTAAATTCATTAAAAAAATTAGACTAATCATTATATTATTTTAACTAAAAAAAATTGAATTCTGTTTGGATTGGTTACTGATTGTTTTCTGCCATTTTTCTTAAACTTGCAGGGATAGAGTCATATTCAAAAAACACAAAATCAAAGAAAGTATCTTGCACGGACGAGGTCATATTCAAAGAACACAAAATCAAAGAAAGTAGATTAAGCTAATATACACAATCAGTTGCAAGATAGGGGTGAAATTGTTATCAAGAAAAGACCCAACAATGTTTAGTGTACAGTATACTACACACACAGATAAGTCTCTTATCCAATCTATTTTGCAATATTTAGTTACCAAATACATGCTCAAGCATCAATTCTATAGATTTAAATGTGAAAAAAAAATTAATACAATTAATGGAATTCAATCAAATTTTAGAAAAAATATAGCCAAAGCAAGAAAAGAAAAACAAAAACATATTATCTCTTTCATGTTTTTGGCCTATTGTACGGATCCTCTAAGCTTTACCATAATGTTGCAGCTTGCTTTCTTTGCTGATTATGTACTACATTTCCAATAGTTGTTGTTGCTGGAAAACATTTTACATGTTAATAACAAATGTAATTTCAAATTCAAGTGACAAAAGTTATGATGCACAAGATAGGCAGATTTAAAATATTTAGTTGGAGCAAACCATCTCATTCTTCAAATTGGCAAATACAATTATCAATCAACACCACTTATTATGAATTGTTTTCATTGTTATGAAAAATAAATTATGAATTAGTAACTTAGTTTCACTTTATAATGAAAACAGTCCAAACTATATGATTGAATATTATAGACAAATACTAATCTGAACTTTTACAAAATGTTTAGATCATGCATATACTTACACTTAACGTGTAATCTGAACATTTCTTTTGTAAAAATCTGCTTGTAAATCATTCATGATAGAGTCTTATATTATGCCTTAAGTTTGAGTTCTTTATAACATGGGCATATAAGCATAGGTTATTTAAATGCTATAAGATACCTAAGTTGAACTTATTATTTATGGCTATTGTCATCGGTGAATTTATGCCTGAGTGTGAAAATAGTCCAACTAAACAATTACTGCAGATTAACATCTGTATATACAAATAAATCGGCAAGATAATACAATTATTTTTTGCTCAAACTTTTCAGCCAATCGCTACAACATGTGAGCTACGTATAAGCGTATATAAGTATCAGATTGGTTCTAAAATTCTTTTTATACATACTGGTTCTGAAATTCTTTTTATTTTCTGCAGAAGATAATTTTTTAGGAGGATAAAGATGCTCCATGAAATTAAAGTTGTAATAGTGCACAGATGATCAATGCTGATATAGAAAGAAATATTACCATCACGTACCAATTTATTCTTTTCATAGAAGATGAAATGAAGACGTAAAAATAAACTTTTATAAGATGGACATAATTGTGAGCACAAATGCATAATAGAGTAGTATTTCTACAGATTTGAGAAAAAAACGTTAAATGAAATAACTTTCAGCCTTACTTTTGAGCGCAAAGAATGTATATGCAACGGTGAAGAAAATGTGATTGTGATGTGAGTCATTTTCACGTTTTTATGGATGATTCATTAGGGTTAATTATGCAATCAAGATCCCTAAAATTTAGATTACGAATTATTTTCAGACCAGTTTAAGAGCTCTATTAAGATACTAGTGTATCGTATATTGAAAATCTTTATTGTATATTTATCTGAAATTGCGATAACTAACTGAGTGATAATCTCAACACCAAATATCTTGCACAAAAAAGTTGTTTAGTTACCATAAGAAATATATTTTTTTCTCCTAAAAATACGCCAAAAAAGTTCAACAAATAAATTCACATATTCAGTTGTTTTTTGTCACATTTAATTTCTCAAATGGGTACATCATTTTTCCAATTGTAGTAACAATCCATTTTGTTATATATATATATATAACTATATATATATATATATTAAAAATTGGCAGGCTAGTGGACTAGCCATAAATTAATTTTAAAGCCAAATAATAAAACAAAATAATTTTTTATTTCCCAAATTGGTAGGTACAAATGGGCGGAAAAATTCCTAATTGTTTTCCAATTGTGGAAACAATACATTTTGTTATTATATATATATATATATATATATATATATATATATATATTGTCTTTTAGATTTTTGTTTTTTTTTTTAATTTTCATTAGTAAAAATTGTGTATTCAGATATAAAAATTTGTGTTTCCCCACAGGATACCATTTTCTCAACTATGTATAAAATTAATACTATGTGTACATTCGCTTCAATGAGATTAGTATGGTCAGACTGAAATATCATATTTTCAATAAGTATACATATTAATTTGAATCAATCGATGAAAATTATATTTCGTGAAAATAATACTCCCTCCGTTCCATATTAATTGGCGTTTTAGGATGTTCTTTTTTTTTTTTTCAATTAATTGACGTTTTACATATTTTTCACCAATTCTACCAATTTTCTCCCTGGACTCAATCCTAAAATATCTCTACTTTTCAATCTATCATAGATATTTTGATTTAGTCAGCTGAAGGTATATCTGTCAAAATATTCAATCCTTAATTCTTTCCTTTTATCCTAAAATGTCAATTAATATGGAACGGAGGGAGTACTATTTTTTTATAACTTTAATTATATGGAGCAAGCAAGAGCCCCTTTTTTGTCTTGGCACATGACCTCTTAAAATATTGGACCGACCGTAGACCTATTCTACTACTGATATACGATCGATAGTTTTGTTACTTCGCCTAAGTTATTAATCCCTCCGTCCTCGTTAAAGTTGCCACTTTGACCGGGCACGGATGTTAAGGAAAAACACTTGACTGTTTTTTCTTTGACTTTTTTAAAGGTTGAGATTTTGAGGATGAGGATTGTGAGAATTAGTTTCATTTTTTGGGATTACAGTTTAATTGAGATGGACCGAAAAAATAAGTAGGCAGCTTTAACCAGAACGGAGGTAGTACAAGTTTCCGGTGTATATGGGAAAATAAAGACTTACCCTTAATATTTGATGAAACAAAATAAAGGAAGATATAAATAGCAGATGATGTTTGGCAAAGTCAACAGGGGGAATGTCTCATCGTCAGAAAAGACTTCAAATATTCTTATAATAAACAAAACTTCTAACTCTTCAGCTCCAACATAATATTTTATAAGAATTGATGTATGCAAGGATTCTGCTGCTATTTTAGAGTGATACTAATCCCTTTTATGTACTCCATCTTAACTTGTTTTAGTATTTCAGAGGTAGGGAATATAAATAGAGATGATAGTCAAATCATATTTTTCCTATCCTAATACAACGCAAAACTTTTAAATAAAAAAGGAACAAAAAGGCGCCTTATGATACCACTTGAATATATGTAAAATCAATGACATTATCATACTATAATTCAACAATTTAAAGATATGTGAGTATTATATAATTATCATTATTATTATCAATGATGAAAACATTTTTAGCTTTTCGCTAGAATATTTTATTATATTCAGCTTTGACCTCGTAATTTTATTTTGTTCAATAAGACCTCGAATTATTTTATTTGTTCGCATCGGTAACCTTTAATGATTAAGTGTGTTTGGAAGTAATAGTTAAAAAAATGATTCACATACAAACTTTTACCTATAAAGTCCTTAAAACTTTATTTAGGTATAAAGTTTCTCTTACATAATTAAGAGAAGCAAAGAAGCAACTATACTATTCTTATATAACCTCCAAAACGTAGTTGATCATGGTATAATAGATGCACTTTTTAGTACAATGTTCTTCTAAAGATGACACTAACTTCATCTCTGAAAGTGACTAGCATACTCTTCATTATCTACCCAATGCTAGATTGAAGTACCAAAATTGGGTGCAAAAGTTTGCTTTGACTCGAGGTCATTGTAATTGGTTCGATCGAAGTCTAAATAAAATTTTGAGATAGAGAAAAGAAAGTTAGATTCTTAGAGGTGGCGGTAGAGATTTTCGGGATGCTTTGTACCCCACCTACAAAACAATGATGGTGCATATAGTGACTATTGTCTGTTATGAGAATGAAAGATATGAGTAAATTGAATCAGATGCTACTAGGATCTACCAGAAGAGATTCTTCTGTAAGAAGAACATCGAGTTTATCGATGTTAAAAATAATTGTACACACAACATACGTGCTGTTTTCAATTGTCAAAATGCATATGTTCAAACTTAACGTCTATCAATGTTATAAGAGGATTTTGAAGTTGTCTTATTTTGTTTTTGTTTTTTCTCATTAATTTTATCTTTATCTATTTAATTATAAGCAATATATTACTCAATCAAATAATTTCATCATCTTAATTTTCTTAACAAAAAAATAAAAAATAAAAATTAATAGAACAAATTATCTTACTTCACCAAATATATGATGGTTCCGCACATTTTCCATTTGACAAACTCAAACTTAATCAAGCACATTTTGCTTGCCAAGCTTGCTCTAATTTCACAAGGCATATGAATATCTCTTTGAAAAGAAGTTTTATTTATTATTTAGCCCCTGTGTGTTAGTTTAGCGGATAGAGCAAGTTAGTATAGAATTGGAAATTACCGATCGATGTAGCTGAAATCGCTCTTGAATTATCCTGAGCTTAATTAGATAAAAAGTTAGTTTAAGTCGTTTGATGAAGCTTGTTTGAATAACAAACACAACTCAAACTTGATTATGTTTGATTCGTTAGCTCATGAAAGAGTTCCTATGTAGGTTCGTAAACTATAAAACTAACAGTCTGACATTTTATTTTAAATTTTACTTATAACTAAAACATAGTTATTCAATTAAAATCATTTACTCGGTAATAAAAAAATGAAATTATATATATTATATATATATATCATGATTTTATTTTAATTTATTTTATTAAATAAATGATCAATTACATAATTTTAAAATATGTCTATTCTATTTTAGATTACTTGACCTTGAGTAGATTTACGAGCTATTGATAAATCCGGCAAATTAACTCGCATTAAATTTCAAGATAAACAAATTAAACTCAAACTATCAAAAGTTAAAGTTAAATCTCTACTGAAGATAATGCTGTAGAAGTCGTTAGGCTCTAGCTAGTTAGACGATGGAGTGGGGCGTAGCGACTAGTCAGGGTTTGGTGAGGCTAATCGAATATAAGTGTGATTGGGCGGGAATATTTGGAAAATTAAATATAGATTGTTAATAAGAGCCTAGAGCCTAGAGGAGATTAGTCGAATCTAGGGGGGAGGAATTTTGGAAGTAGTCAAGAGTTCGACATAAAAACGTATGTTTTTTTACTTGCAGGAATTATAACATGGATATTGGAAAAAATCTATAATAGAGATATTTGTGAGTTTGTGTGTTCAACAAATCTCGAGGAAACTGTTTTTTTTAGGGGGATATTTGCATTGAGATGTAGTGAAATGTGGTCCGTCCGCTGGGGTACATCCACGACTGGTCCATTCATAAATGTATTTTCGTTTAAGGGTGTAGTAAGATAGGATGTTCACTGTAGATGTCACATCAATAGGTTTTAGGTGATGTAAGTAATGATTAGTTAATTGGGTAATAATAAAAAAAAATAGGGGGATTCTATTCACACCACTAAATCCTCTCTTCACACTCACCTTTTTTTTTGGACAAAAATAGCCATTAATAAATAGACTAAAATATCCTTTTTTTATCTCATTTTTTTTTATTAAAAATAATTTATGTAGAAAAATAAGTTAAACTTCTCCCCATACAATTTAAATCTTAAATAAATAATAAATAATGTTTATTGAAACCCTAATTCATCAATTAATTACACCAAATCACATACAAACTCATAATTCCAAGAAGAAATCAATTATGGATGAAGAGAAACATAATGATACGACCGAGATAAGTCGTAACTATATTTTCATCTTCTTTAGTTCACGATTGTTTGTAAAACCCAGCGTTTTTCGAGGCGAGATTTATGACTTGCGTTTATCATGATATATAAATGCATATGGTGGGTTATGACCGAACGATTGGAAGAATTCTGGCTGATACTTGCCAAACCATATTACCTTATTCGGTCAGTAATGACTGAACGTTTGAAAAAATTTAAGTTTACTTTGGAAAAAGCAATTTTTTTTTCGAGATTTGAATTCTGAATTGCGTGATCATGATGTATAAATTTATACGGCGGGTTGTGACCGAATGGTTGTAAGAATTATGTCTGCTACTTGTCGATCTACATTATCTTGTTTGGTCATTACTAACCGAACTATTGTAAAAAATTTAGTTAGTACTCATCGTGTAATAAACGAGAGTTAATAATGGTCAGAATTATCGTTAGGTTTCGTACCTCCTTACGCATTAATTCGGTGGATACATGCCGAACCGTCGTAACAATTTCGCTCAGTAGTGACCATAGTTTAAAAACTAACACGGCAGATTATGACCGAACGATTGTAAGCAGTTTGGTCATTACTTGCCAAATTAAATTAACTTGTTTGGTCATTGCTGACCGACCTATTAAAAAAAAATGTTAGAATTTTCGGTGATTTTCGTACATGAGTCACGTATTAATTCGTAGAATATCCGCCGAACCATTGTAACAATTTCGGCCAGTTACGATCATTGTACAACGCTTATTTGGTGGCTTATGACCGAATGCTTGTAAGAAGTTTGGTCATGACCTGCCGAACTATATTATCTTGTTCGGTCATTGCTGGACGAACTGTTATAAAAAATTTGTTAGAATTGTGCGCGGTTTTCATACGTTAGTAGCGTGTTAATTCGGTGTTTATCCGTTGAACCATTGTAATAATTCCTCGATTCTTCTATCAGATTTTTGCTCAAATAAATGAACTCTTGAAGACTGAAATGGGAGACGAAAAGCTCATAAGAATTATGAGAAATGAGAGAAAGAACGTTGGTGTGCTGCCTTTTGTCTTTCAAAACATGTTTTTATTTAATTGATTTTAGTTTTTAATTACTAAGGGTACAAATGTCTCAAAATGTGGTATAGAAAGCAAAAAATATAAAAAATGAATATGTGATGTGGTGTAAAAAGAAATAGTGGTGTGGAGAGAGGATTTTGTGGTGTCAATAGAATTGGCCAAAAAAATATAGGGTTAATTACACAATGCAGCCTATACTTTCAACGATTCTGAATTTTATATTTATTTTCTAATTTTTGTTTATATTTTTTGTACTTTATATAAAATTATTTAGAATTTAAATCTTTTTTTATATGATTTAATAAATTATTTTAATTAAGGTTGCCACGTGTCGCATTCTTATTGGGACTTTTTTGGCATGTGCTGAGCACATGACATTACAATGCCGGAATATATAGCCGGAGGTTGCAAAAGTAAAATCCCGCATTATATAAGTTGTGATCGGAAAAAATAATTACTTTAGGTTGCAAAGTGAAAAATCATTGAAAATACAGACTGCATTCTGTAATTCCCAAAAATATATTGAAAATTATAAAAGGTGCATTGAAATTATAAAAAAAATGATGTAGAATGTTAGGTTATAATAAAAAAATGAAAAAAATTGTAAAATGTTATGTAAATAATTATGTAAACAATAAGAGGTGATGGGGAGGGATGGTCAATTCGAATGGCTATTCATAAAGTGAAATAAAAGCAGGATCATGTCCTTAGGAAATATACAGTATTTATTTTCAGAGCAAATACTCTTTTTTTTGCTGATAGAGCGGCGTCGTTTTGTCCCCTGATAGGCCCCTTCGCTTCTGCTGATATTATCACCCATTATTTTCGTTATTTTTCGGCATTTCCTCTCCATCCAAGAAACCTGCATCCTCGTTTTGCTTCAGCATCTTCTCTAATGCCAAAACCTTGAAAACACAAACCATCAAGAATATAGAATGATGTTTTTCAACGATTTTGTTCAACGGAGACTGGCAACGCTGCTACAGCCATGGCTGAGAGGCGATCACCAACTCGAACTTGAACTCAAACTCGGTTTCCTCCGCTCAAACGTGACTCTCAACGACGTCAGTTTCAATACCTCCATGCTTAACGAATTGCTAGAGGACCCAGCCAAATACTGCTTCAAGGAAGTAACTGCTGAACATGTGAGCTTGCAATTCTCGCCGTTTTCCTCTGCCGCATTCACGCTTATAATTCACGGTCTCCACGTCGTTCTTTCAGTTGGGTACGCTTTATATGTGTGATGTTGCAAATTTTGATTGAATTGATTGGTTTCTTAGTTTTTCTTGCTCATATTTTTATTTGTATGTTTGTTGGTGGGGAAAGACAAGAGGGTGATGAGGGGGGAGTGAACTGGAGGCAGAAGCCGAGAGATACAACGGTGGAGGAAAGGAATATGGCTCTTGAGGAAATTGACCCTGAGGTATTCCAACCTTGACCTGGTTCTTATTAATATTAAGCTTTAGAAAATGTTGCAGGAGTTGTGGGTTTGAAAGTTGAAACACATTTCGTGATTGACAGTTAAGTAGCGTTTTAGTCTAATGCTTTTGTTTCCTTCAACGTCCAACTACCTAACTGGTTATATCTGCAATTAAGAAGTCATTATTCGCGATGATCATGTCCTGTTTGGGTATTATTGACCAGCTCGTGTCTGCGAATACATAGTTCTTTTGGTATATGTAGTAGAAAAATGGATGATCGGCATTGGATTTTCCCCTTACTCAGGTACCTTGGGAAGAAGATTATATAAAATCTAGGATGTCGGAAGATAAGAAACAACCACTTTGTACATCATTTGCATATCAATAACAAGAGGGACAGGGAATTCAATGAAGAAATCAATAGAAACTTGTTAGTGACTTCCTTGAATTTTATAGGGAATGATGGTACTATATGACGAGAAAGCTGTTAAATTATCTTTCTAAGGCCAAGATATCTATTTATGAAAACACAAGACTTAGAAACTCTTTTTCAAATATCTATATTTCATCATAAATTTAGTCCCATGCCTTACTTGGTTAGTCATGACAGTTGACAGAAAGCCAGTTTCTACTTTATAAGTTTGAATTTCAGTAGAATCTAGATTTTTATCTTCCATTTTGCATTCTTACCAAAAAGTATCTTCCTAACGGCAAAGACCAGATATGATGGAAATTCAGATTACTGAAGAAGACAGAACAACATATATTTTATGATTTCAATGTCTATTCTTTTTCGCAAATTATATTTTGGCATTTTAACCTAAGCTAATTCATTGTTTGCATCTCTTTGATGGTTTCAGGGTTGTGCCCTGCATAATGCCATTAAAAAGATTTTGGACATTAGCACCAGAACATGGAGAACATCCTTATCGAATACTGTAACTAGACATTGTCACTTGGAGTTTCACGATGTTAATGTGCTTGTGCAATCTCCTCTTTTGCATGAGATGTCATCCTGCTCGTTGTACATGAAAAAGTTTGGAGCTGGATCACGGATTTTAGGTCGCAGATGCTTCATTAGAGGGTTCATGAGCCCGTTTTCTCAGCCTTCTGAAGAGAGTTTGTTTGATATTGATGTTGACACTTTTGAAGTTACATTAAACAGTGAAAATCACAGCAGTACTGTATTTCCTGCAACCAATATGTCCGTTTTAGTTGCTTCAAATAACCTTCAGTCTTTAAGCTTTTCTTTTCATGTTTCTGCATTAAATTTTTTATTTTCCCCGGCAGATCTCTCTATTTTATTGTTATTTTATGGGTTATTGTCCAAAGAGAACAAATGTACTAGAACTGGAAGGCAACTATGGAATATAGTGGCAATGAAAGTTAGTTCTCTGCTTCCGACTTCCAATTCTTCAATGACTAAAGTAGTTAGAAATGTGTCTCTATGGTTGCGATACATAACCACCTACAAGAGTATACTTCTATTAGTTGGATATCCTGCTGGTGAAAAAATGAAAAGATCGGCTACTTTGATGTTCCACGACACAAGGTATTCAAAATATTTGAAGTCCCAGTGGAAATTGATTGCTGAAATTGAAAATGATTTGCCTCATGAGGCAATTGCAGCAGCTCGGAGAGCAATACGCTACGGAGTGATGTCAAGTGGTCCTGGCAAAAAGTGCAATACTGATAAGTTGCGGGCTACCTGGCCATTCTCAAAGTTGTGGCAGCTACTTTTGCTCATTTTGAGCATGATAATCAGTATGTTAGTTTCATTGATGAGGATTCTCTTTTTGCACAAATTCCTGACTATTTTTCGTGAGAGTAATCCGCACTCTGGTTCTGTTTGTGAACATTCTGTTCTACAACAGAGTATCTCTTTAAAAATCCATGAAATTACATTATCCGTTTCTCTGGACAATGCCGTACAGCCTAAAACCAGTCAAATGTCAGTTTCAGAAATGGGGATTCCACACCAAGACTTAGTCTCTTTCCAATTTTCTGTAGATATGTTCTTTTTAAGATATCTGGTTAATATTTCTGAACAACATTTCACATTTTCCATTGGGCGGTTGAAGGTTCTTTCATGTTCTACTGGGAAAGCTAGAACAACTAATCAATCAGAGGAACATCAGAAGAAGGCAATTGAGATGAGACAAACTGTTGTATGGGCCGAGCCTGCTCAAATTATTAACTTTCATGAAGCTGCTTCAGATAATGCTAAAGATGATGTTGCTCGAACTTCAGCTCCTCAGTTAGACTGCCTTTTAGGTAAATTGTGGTCGAATTGGGAGCGTTCTGTTTTGGAATATGAAGGTGAAGATACTGCAAATGTGCATGCTCCTTGGGTTCTTTGTGAGATGTCAAGCAATTTGATTGATCATGGAATCATTGACTGTAGTTCTCAGGTAAACTGTAGCTTGGTTGTTGGTAAACTAGACTTCAACCTCGAATACTATTCTCTTGCATCAGTTGTTGTACTCCATAGACATATACAGTGTGCTCTGCAGCGGAGCCTGAGGAGAAGGGGAGACGTTTTTCATGCTCCAGCAATCACCATTCAGGATCCACCAGGGAGTTATTGGATTAGTAAATCTGCATCATATTTCAGCAATATTAGAAGGGACGTTATCAGAATTTTTCCTGCCAAGCGTGTCCATATTGGGGTTCTTATTGCTGGCCCTCACTTTCGAGTATCTCTGTCAGATGATCATTTGCATGCTCAACCTACTAAAGCTTGTCACCTTGTTAGAAAGCTCTCCTTCGAAATTTGCAATGTTGAACTTCTTGTGTCACCAAATCTGGAAGATAATATTGGATTATCAAGTGGAAACACTTCAGAATGTTATTTAGGACCAGGGAGCCTTGGATTTAAAGACCCTCAGGAAATCTGCATTTCTGATTCTGAAAATGGATCTTACAGTTGCTGTGGGAAGGTTTCAATCTACGCATACCTAAGGGTTAACGGCTTGAAGGCTTACTGTACTGTAAACACTGAGAATAAAAAGAACGAAATTATTGGGTTGATGCCAACAATTGCACACTTCAATTACACAAGGTATTTATATCGTTTTTGCATGCTGCATGCACATGCTTCCATGTTTATCTCTCTTTCACATCACAAGTTCACTGCTTAATGGATGGTTAAAATATATATTCCTAAATACTTCTGCCTTTAATCGTTGGCAGTCATCCCTTGAATGTTCAAATTTTTGTTTTTTCAGAAACTAGAAATATTTCTCTTGTTTCAGTGCAAGCAATTTGACTTTAATTTCATATCTGGATTCAAGCTCCTTTTTTGTTCTCTTGTTGTGCAGCATGATCACTTCTTGGCAGTTTCTGTAATCTACTTACTTTCTTAAAGCATTGCTTATGCAAGAAGGCATACATTTTAGATGATAATGTAATAAAGGCATAAATGCATGATAACTACATTCGTCATTCTCACACAGAACATAATTTAGCGACTCTTGTCATGGTGCACATAAAATTTGCAAATCAGACTAATGGTGATTGCAAAGTTCAATGTGATGCTCTGACGATTTGCATTTGTCTTTCTGTGTTAGGAAGGATCATCATTCGCTTGGCACATCATTTATTGCTGTCTCTGCAGCTTCCCAATGGGTGACCACTGGGTTATCCTGTTTGATGTTTCTTGATGAGTTGTACGGTTTTGTAAAGGTAACTTGTTTTTCATAGTTGGGTAGGATAACTGTGGAAATTTGTCGTTCCTGCTCATAAGCTTAATCCTTATACTTCCTTTATTTGGGATTCTACTGCATGTTGCATGTTTTTTCACTTCTGTGCTCTGTTGATACCATGATTGGCTTTGCTAGAGAAACTAGAATGGCTACTATATCTTGATTTCTGTCAGTATCTCATTTCTTTGACATTCTTTTCAGTCTGCTAAATTGCTTCCTTTGATTTTGTGATTGCTTACTGAACTGACGAATCTGATGGCTAATCGCCCTATACATGTCAGCGACCATGATGAACATATTTTATCTTATTAAGACAGATTGATTGTTTTTTGTCGAAACTTATGCAGCTTCACTTCACCCACTTCTATTGGAATCAGAAATGGTGTCTCTTTTTTGGGGGGTGGGAGGTAGGGCTTGTTTAAAACGATGTGCTTATGTTGGAACCCTGCCAGAAGTAGAAATGTGGACACTGTCTATTACTCCTTTTACCTCTAATCAGATTCAGGAGATTTTGGACTACTATTCAATTTTAGAAGTATCCAGGCAATAGGAAATTGTAAATTCTTCAGAGTTGATGAGATTTGTTTAATAGAAATTACAGGATCTCTACATGAGACTAGTTTGGTACAGAGGCTGGACTTTACATGGAAGATCTTCCTTGGGAGAAGCTCATCGCACCTGCAATAACCTTTTTCTATTTTTATGGTTGTGTGACATCAAAGACTCAAGCTAGAGAAGACAGGGTTTTATTCTTATGGTTGTTTCATTAAAATTAAATATCCACAAAGAGACTGATATTTTTATCTGCTTTGGTGTATTCATGTGTCCATAAAATAGCTGCATAAGATATAGAAAATATTATCATTGTAAACAAGATATTCTATTATTATATATGCCATATAAACTAAGGAAATATATTTCTACAATATCTTAGATCCATGGAAAATGTAGTTGAACTTGTGTAAAACTAATGATAGATATAAAGAATATGGTATGAATTCCTGTCTGGATAGTTACTAAACATTTTACGAGAGTGATATGTGTTACAGCATTCAAATATTTCATTGATCATGTAATACTGGTAACTACACAGTTGTACGGATCCTGTCATGTGTTTAATATAAAACTAGTGGTGGAAAATATTATCATAATATAATAGTCACAATAAAATAGATGACTTATAAGGTATGCATTTGTAATGTTCATCTATTTCCTTAGTCTCTCCTTAAACATGTGTACTCTACTTTAGAAATTGATGTGTGTACATGTGCATGTTATTCTTTATCCATATCTTTTGTTTATAATCTGCTTCTTATATTGCTACTGAAGTGTCAGATGTATGAAATGTAACATGTGACTATCATCTTTAATCTTAAGTATTTAGGACTACATCTTTAACAGTGGATGGCCTGTTTTATCATGTAGAGGTATGATATTTTTGTCCTCACTGACGGATTATTTTTCTGTCCAGATAGTTGGACTGTTTTGTGAGTCACTTGCCTTCTCTACAAATGGATCAGATTGTTATCTACAATCTGAAGAATCAAGAAGAAGAGAGACTGTTGATATTGAATCTGAATGTGGACAAGCATTCTCCGTCAAGAGCAATCACGGATCTCTTGTTACAAACTCTCAGGTTTTTGTCAACAGCACTTTTGAGCTTAAGTCGGTTGACATGGTTCTTCATAATTCCAGAAAAAGTTGTAGTCCAGAGACCTATATGAACACGATATACATTGACAGAGAAACTCGCAGAAACTCGGCTATGAATGAGATTTCTAGCAATGGAATTTACATCACTATGCAGCAATTGATGTTGGAGTTTAATGCCAAAGAACAGGATATGGATGTTGCAATTGACACAACTGGATCTCGATGCATCATTTTCAGATATTTGACGGAGTTTGATGGAACCTTCGACACATCTGAGCTTAAAACTCTGTTATGCTCTCTAAATTTCTTGACTGAAGCATCAATTGATCATAGCAAATTAAGTGTACGTTTAAGAAACCTTGAGAAAGCCTTGACATCAGCAAGCTTTAGTAGAACATCTGCTGAGTCTAGTTCCGGTGGTGATTCTCTGTCGGCAATGAGTACTCAAAGCCTGGATGATCATTGGTTTTTCACGAATGTTGTTATTTCTGGAATTTATATGGCTGGATGCCAAGCAAAAGATGTTTTGGTGAACGACTTCGAGGAATTCATTGCATCTTTTTCTGTTGGCGGCGAATTACAGGCCATTTCTTGTCAATGCAAGGTATTATGCCTTCTATAGGAACATGCTTTTTATTCATGTATTCCTGCAGATTGAGCTTCTGAATCACTCGTTTTGCATGTTTCAAATGGCTCTAATGAAGCTAGTATTTGTGTGCGTAGTTGGTTATTGTGACCTTCAGTTCGTAAAGGTTAGTATTGCACCTTAACAGGGTGCGCGTAGTTAAGAAGCAAAACATTCAACTCATGAACTATAAAGTAGATAACCAATAAGACACAAAAATGCTATGTTGGTCCATTTGGCTTGAAAGTCGTTTAAATTATTAAGCCTTTCATGCACTGGATTTGGTTAGAGATTGGTGTTGAGTTTTGTAAGCAATGCTTGTTATGAGTGTAAGGGATTCCTCATCACTTAAAACTTTTTGTTTTATATTAATAAAATCCTTTGTTCCCCGAAAAAAAAAAAAAAAAAACAGGGTGGCGCCATGTTACTTGAAGCAACAGCTGTTGAAATGCTTATTGAATGCTTTACTTTGTACTACCAATGGATCTTAAAACTTTGGCCATCTGTTCGGTCATCTGGTAGAGTTGTAGTTGCACAAGTTATCAGCGAAATAGCTCCTCAAGATGGTCACCCTAGCGTAAATCGTCAGCAAGTCCATTGTGGAGAAGCAATGTGTGATCATCTTGAAGCATTGTCCATGAGTCTTTTGCATCTATCTCTCATGCTTGTAGAGAGAGATAAATCTGGTAAGTTATACTCCTCTTTGCTTCTCTTTTTTATCTTTTTGGATTTTATGTTATTTTTGCTAGTGCTTAAATATGATTCAATAGTGCAGGCAGACTTCAAGAACTTCTACTTGAAGTTGACTTTAATATCAACCTCGAACAGTTAAATACATCGAGAAAACTTTCAGTTAGAGATTCCAAAATTTCTCTGCTTTCTCAAATCAGACAAGGGGATCTTTACCATAGTTCCAAAGTTATTCGAAGTCTGTCTTCTGTCATGTCTGACAACTCAATTCCCAGGCTCACAAGGAAGGACTCATCAACCTTTATCCAGCATAAAGGTTATGGTCACCCAGACCTAGCTGATACTAGCCCACCGAGTACCTCGGTCTCCAAAGGAGGTTCTGATGTTGGTATCTCTACGAGTTATCCAGGGAACGATAGCTTGTATAAAAGTCCTCAGAAATATATATTGAAAGACTTGCAATGCTTCCTAGCCGTTGAGAGGCCTGTTACAAGCACCGGGATTAATCATGCATCTTCAAATGACGTTTGGGTTGGAATTGGTTCTATATCCGGGTGTGATATGACTATCTCTCTGTATGAAATAAACGTAAGTTTTTGGTGATCTTTAGAAAAATACTCATTTGGGATAATATTCAACATCTCGACGAAGTGCCTTGACTTGACCCAAGGAAATTACACAAATTAATAAGAGGAAGAGTATTCTCATATGTGATGCTTTGTAGTTATATCTCTATATGTCAGACTCTTCATAACAACAACAATAACGACATGAATAAATAACAGTATCGTTTGTTATGATAACGGTTGTTTTGACTCCCAATATATAATGATAACATTTTTAACAATGCCATTTCAATCTTAACCGAGCACATTAGAGGTCATGGAAGGAATTGATTGATGATTATTGCTATTCTTTTTTTTTTTGGTTCATAACAAAAATAACAACATGAACAACAATGTCGTTTGTTATGATGACGGTTTCTTTGACACCCATAAGTATATTGATAACATTTTTATTTTTGTAAAGCATATTAGAGGTCATGGAAAGAAATGATTGATGATTATTGGCTTTTTAAATTTGCTCACGAATTTGGCATTCAGGACATATGCAGTTCTTTTCTGGTTGCTTATTTCTGTTAATCTTTTGAGTGTCCTACGTGCTACTCATTTCTTTAACAAACTGCTTTTCTGCTTTAATTCTTTTCCTGATTCTTTGAACAGATGTTGCTCTCTGCTTTTGAGTCTTGCTCCAAGGTTCTGGGCAGCGAGGAGACTTCCAAGTTGGACTCCAGGCACTGGTCTTATAACCAAGAACCAGGAGAGAACATTGAAGAAATGGTTCCTGATGGTACTTGTCCTGTATTTTGTTGTAGAAGAGATTATTTTCAGAACTTGTGCTAAGACATGTAACTTCGACAGGATCAATTGTTGCTATCAAAGATGTCGATCAACATATGTATATCACAGTTAGCCCTGTGGAAAGTGGACATGACATAGCTGGAACAGTCCATTATTCACTGGTGGGAGAGCAGGCTCTTTTCAGAGTAAGATGCTTTAAAACCAATCGATATTTCTGTTTGCTTTCACCTTTCTATATGATGTATTGTTGGACCGTATGTTAGCTGGTACTGGTAGAAGGAGGTATTCTATGAGGATTCCGTTTGAGGCTAGCAGGCCTACCATACTTCCGTCATTTACTTTATGTTATTGTTAGGATTCGCCTGCTCTTACTTTATAAACATCCTCCTCTGGTCTAATCTTTAATTGGGTAGATTCTTGCAAAGAACGAAGGATGATTTTTGAAATTGCTTCAGTTATGTGGCTCCACATATGAGATTGACTTAATTTGAACTGATATTGTCTCTCCATACAATAATGAATTATGTATCTAATATAGGGTAATAATCCTGAATAGGTATAATAGCTTATGATTATTACTGATTAATTTTCAAACAAAACATGCTGTATACCTGTTGATTATTACTGATTAATTTTCAAACAAAACATGCTGTATTGTAGGAGAACGTGGAGGTTCTGCTTCCCTTTCAGATTATACCATTGTTTTTCTGTTGACGTTTGTTTCATGTGAGCGTCAGTGGTTAGAATCCTATGATGTTGTGTTACTTTAGAGTGTGTTAAATGCATTTGTTTGAGAATCAGCGAATTGCCGAATATTCCAAGGAGTTCATTCATGTTGAAATTAAAATAATGAAAAAACGTCATATGTACAACTTGATGAGTCTCGTTGAATGGAAAACCTCCTTTTTCCTCATTGTTTTGCTGTTACCTTATTTATCTTAATATGTTATGAACATCTACCAGTGGTTTATAATAGGTCCAATGTCCATGGGGTTCTCGAAACCTTCTGTTCTTCACCTCCTTTCTTTCTTTATTATGATATTATATTATTATTATATGTTATTATTATTATTTTTGCTGAAATCCTTATTCCCCGGAAGGATGCTCCAAGTAGCTGTTCCTGGCTGTGTTCTTCCTTCAATCTGGTGGTTTTTAGGTGTTTCCTGGGAATTACCAATTTCCTCATTGTTTGCAATACAAATTCTAGATTATGTTTACCAGCTGAGAAGTATTATGAGCTTGTGCATTAGTTACACGAAGAAATAAAGAGTGCAACTTATGAGATAAATATAGTAATATTTTATGCTCTAGTATGTACAAGCTCTAAGGGGGGTGTTTGATTTAGACTTAAGTGGGTTGAAGGAAATCCTGCATCTTAAACCTTGGAATTTAAAAGAAAAGTTGAATAGTGAAATGTATGTTTGTTTTGAGATTGTATATGGCAGGATTGTACCGTATATGTCACATCAATGTTGGAAAAGTTGATGGTTATATGATATTATAGATAGTTGTGTTAGTAAGATCTGTCGAGAGGTGGCCAACTAACACTAATTCAATCGGTTCTCAATGCGATCCCAACATACTAGTCATTATTTCGTATGCCTATCAGAGTGGCCAACTTAATTGAGAAGAAGATGAGGGACTTCCTCTGGGATGGTTTCAACGAAAATGGAGGTCATCACCTTGTAGCTTGGGATAAGGTGTCGAAGCCTAAAGGAAAAGGGGCTTAGGTATTGGAAACCTCTCGAGAAGGAACAAGGCACTGCTTGGAAAATGGTGGTGGAGATTTTCGAGAGAAAGAAATGCTTTGTAGAGTAGAGTGATCACAAGCAATTACAGAATTCAAGATAATGGATGGGATGCCGGATTGGCTACGAAAACAACTTTTAGATCTCCTTGAAAATATATTTCCAGAATATATCCAGATTTTGCCGAGGCGTTTGAGGTTCAAGTGGGCAGGGGTAATGATATTCGATTTTGGGAGGACGTTTGGCTGGGAGGTCAGCCCTTCGGGATCAATTCCCAGCTCTATACCGACTGTCGAAGGCTCATAGTAGACTGATCTCATACTTCTACTCAAGCAGTGTGGAGCTACCGACCCATGCATACTTGAATTGGAACCTTCACTTATACCGTAACCTGAAAGATGCAAAAATAGTGGAGCTGTGCAACCTGCTGAGTATTTTACACAATTCTGGTTTGGACTAAAATAGGGAGGATAGAAGGATTTGGAGATGGGTACCTGCGGGTGCCTTCTCGTGTAAGTCATTCTTCGAATCTTTCTTTCTGCAACAGAATATTGCGTTGTATAATCATATTTAAAGGTTCCTACTCCCAAAAAGGTACAATTCTTTCTCTTGGTTGATTATTCGGGTAGGATTATGACTTGTGATGTCTTCTAGAAATGATTCCCAAATATGATGCTTACCCCGAGTTGGTGTGTGCTTCGCAAAAAAGCTGCGAGAGCTTAAATCACCTGCAGTTCCACTGCCCGTTTGCTTGCTCATTGTGGAATAGGGCATTCATTGAATTGAAAACATCATGGGTTATTCCCTGGAATATTGAGGAAGTGTTCGAACATAGCCCGGGCGATATGGTGAATAGAAGGGCTAAACATCTTTGGAGAGTTTTGATACATACAACCTGCTGGTATATCTGGACGGAAAGGAACAAAAGGATCTTTGAGGACAAAGGGGCTTCAATGGGGGAAGTTTAGGCTATAATTAAGTACAGAGTGGCTGTTCCGGTCTCTAGGCATAACTATTTCAGGGGTCTCTTCACAGCTGACACTAACAGAGATTTGAGTACGGTGTTGTTTTGAATTTCTGATTTGATGTAAATATGGACATGGGAAGTCTCTTCCCATTGTAAATCATTTTTAAGAATTCAATAAACTATGTTTCTATAAGAAAAAGATTGTGAAATGATTAATTAGGGTTATCTTGAAATGAAAAAGTTGAGAGATAGTTGGTGAGATTATTGAAAAAAAATATTGTTTCTTATCAAAAGAAAAAAAAATGAAAAAAATGGAATACTAAGTTTATGCACGAAGATAGGGTAGGATTTTATTAGACTAGGAAATCCGATTTTACATCGCAAAACAAACATGGATCGAGTATTTTGTCATCCATATTCCATCCGAGCTAAGATGGAATCAATCATGCCTTAAGAACTTATAAAATGTTTAATTATGTGATGCTAGAAACTTTCTATCTCTAGTATGTAACTTTGACGATGTTGATTTCTCATGGAGAAAGTTGTGTTGCGTTGCTCCAATTTATAGTGAAATATTGTGATAGAGTTAAAGCTACCGAAACAACAAAAATACGCAATTGATAGATAAATCCTCAAAAGAGGCCACAGAGAAAACTCTGCCACAACCCGAAGATGCAAGTCAATAACAATGATCAATGCTAATCTACTAAATAGAAATAGAACACCAACTTAATAAAATAGCAAACTAATTAGTAATTTGTTCAATAATTCGACTACGCCCACGGGGGCCTTGGCCCATCTTCAATACCGAAATGGTGGTCTATCAATTCCTCCCTCCGGTGACACCACCTTATCATCAAGGCGGAAATTCGACCAGTGCCTCAAAGTCAGTGTCGTGCGGTCATCCCCGTCATCTGGGAAAACATCCCCGTCTGCTTCCATGATTGTTAGGTATTTGGCGGAGTACTTGTGTAATGGCCCATACGGGTTGGCTACACCTCTAGCACTTTCCTTTGGTGCGAAATTTGCACGCCTCATCAGCCATAAGGTGATGTGTAGTGTAGTTGAACTGGGCCCCGGGCCCCGTGGATCCTGAGAAAGGCGGCGGATACTGGTTGGCCTTGGGAGCAGGGAGACCGGAGAGCCTGAACCAGAGCCTCCTCCACCCGAGTGCGGGTGCGTCTTGAACGGACTCAGGGATTGAAGAGATGGCCCTGAGGTGTACAGGATGCCCTGATAGCCTGATACCGCCCTGGAGCAGGGCGAGTGCGGCCAATCTGACGAGCAACATGGATGGACGGAAAACCAATGTCTCTTGGAGTCCAGGATGCGATCTCGTATGGAAGTTTGTTGTCCCCCTAAAAACATTCCCAAGTACCATTCTTGTGGAAGGGAAGGTAGCTGGGCGACTCGTTCCTTGAATAGTGCCAAATAGTCCTCCAAGGATCCTGGTTGGCGAGTGATGTGCATAGCCTCATAGCCCTTGATGGTGGAACTATCCCCAAAGCGATCAATCAAGTCCTAGGAGAAGTTCGCTGACGTGATGGTGGAAGTGCGACGCAAGGCCCACTGGGCCCAAATCATTGCCCTACTCGTCGTGGAGATATAGGCGAGGCGTGGTGGACAAGGAAGAATTGCTCGGCTTGGGCGAGCCAACTAATCGGATCAGACCCGTCGAATTAGGGAAGTTCCATTAGGGGAACGACGTGGCCTGGGACTGAGACAGGGCCGTGCGGTGGGGCTGCAGGGTTCACGACTGGGGGAGCGCCCATAGGGGTTGAAGTAGTTGTTGTCGCGGATGCAGTGGTGTCTGGAGATGTGGGTTGGGGGTGGTCTGTAGCACTGCCGAGGTGGCCAAGTGCATGGGATTAGTGGGTCCAGACGCCGCCAACGATTGAAACTGAGTCATCATGGCCTGTAACCGCTTCGTGTTGTCATCCACGGCGGTTGCCATCCGAGAAACCGTAAGCCCTTGGAGTTCGGTGATAGCTTTTTCCACGAATCGAGGCGCTCTTTCTGTGTCATGGTACGGAAAGCGGTAGGTCGGACCAATAGATAGAGTTAAAGCTTCCGGAATAACGGAAATACATAATAGATAGATAAATCTTCAAAAGAGGCCACGGAGAAAACTTTCTGCCACAGCCCGAAGGTGCAAGTGAATAACAATGATCAATTATAACCTACTAGGTTATGAATTCAACTATATATAATAGATCACTAAAGAAAATTGGGAGAAACAAAAATCCAATTAATTTCTTGCATGGTGATTTTTATCTTTTCCTCTACCGATATATGTTAGTGAAATTTATTGCATGGTGTGCAACCACGTGCTTAAACTTTTTATAATTTTAAAATATTGAAATTGGGAGTGCCGTTTCTGGCTTTTTAACTCTGACTGCCCAAGCCGTTGAATTATTTCTTTAATCCTGAACATGATTTCTGGAACTCACTCAACCCATTTGTGAAGTCGGCTTTTCTTTGTGCTGAAGAATCTGGCTCTTTATGAAGGAGTTGTACAGTAATTGAATTGCTGAAAATGTTGGGCTTATATGAATCCTTCATATGCTATATTTTGAGTTTCAATTTATTCACCTACTAGTCTTGAAACATCTTATATTTTCCTGGCTCTGCTGTAGAAGCCCACTCATTACTACATTCTTTATTTTCTAGAGAAGATCTGTTTGAAGTACGGTTGATACATCATGTTTCATATTGGCTGAAATGAGGGTTGTTTAAAGAGCCATCATCCACTCACCCTTCAGTGCATTATCTGTTACCTACGTTGGATAATTTCTTTATTGGATAATTGATTCAGATAAACTATCAGAAGCCAAGGAGATGGGGGCCACAAACTCTGTATTTTTCCCTAGTTTCATTGTATGCCAAGGATAACTCTGGTGAATCACTACGACTGAGTTGCAACCCAAGATCGAGACTTGTTGGCATCTGTTCCAATGATAGTGGGTCTGCACTTTGGAAAATGCTCCCTTTTAAACCCGATGCCTATGAAGATGCTTTTGACTTGGAATCTTCTACTTCTTTATCTAAAGGGACGTTTCACCTTGTGAATAGAAAAAATGACTGCGGATTGGCTTTTATCGATGGGATCCTTGAATTTGTAAGCAAGCCAGGAAATCTATTCAAGTGGAAAATCTTTAATGGCCCAGGTCCAGTGCGTAATAATCCATTTCCAGATAGGGTCATTGCAGGGGATCTTTCCAGCCCCACTTCTGTATCAAGCGATCTACAAGGTTCCACAGTTGCTATGGATCCGCAAGGTGGTTCATATGTCAGTGACATGGGAGAATTAAGGACAAACCAGAGCCTCCTGGGAATCACAGTCACCATGGGCAAGGTTACCCTGACAATTGTTCATGAGCTTTCTGATACGGAGGAAAAGTTCCCTCTTTTGCAGGGAGCTATCTTACCAAATCAAACAATAATACAGATCTTAGATGTTAAAGTCAGGACTATGAACAAATTTGAAGTTATTCTACATTACTTCGATGCTCAGCAAAACTCATGGTAACCATTTCTGTGTTAGTTTCTCCCTATCCATCTTTCAGCATTAACTACATTTGTGCATTTCTCGAAACTTAAATTAGCTGGCTTGAGTCGTTTTACTTCATTTGTGATTGCAGGAAGGAACTTATCCAACCACTAGAAATCAACATGTTCTACTCACAAAAGTTTCATGTTCAGGGTGCAGAAAATTCTCTTCAAGGAGTGCCTAGTCATTTCTATGCTAAATTTAATGAGGTTCTACCCCCGTGGTTTTTCATCATTTGTTCTTGTAAGCACCCTGATGTTAACAATATGAAAAACTTTTTTATGGCATTGACAGGTGACTCTATTACTAAGCGAGCTTTCCTTGGATATTTTATTGTTTGTGGTTGGGAAGTTGGATTTGGCTGGTCCATATGCAGTCAAAAGCTCTCTCGTTCTAGCCAATTGCTGCAAGGTTCTCAACTTAAAATTATTACTGGCATATTTAGTTAGTTGAAGTGTCTTTCGTCATTGAAATCATAAAAGGTATCTATGCAGCATCTAGTTTTTCTTGAACTGGCTCATATATATATATATTTGGTAATTTTACTTTCTGTATCCGGTTTTGTTTTATATTTTTCTCTTTTTCGACTGTGAATGCTTCTTAGTACTGATTTGTCCTATCGGGCTTCTTTCATCTCTGTATCTTGGGATTTTCACTTTTTCTGGAATCTAGAGATTCTAAAATTCGGACCTGTGTTCTTTATTAGAGCTTCTTGCAGGTGTCAGATTCCCGTTTGAAAGGATAAATGTAGGATTTGGGCATTAGATTCTTCAGGTGTTTTTTCTTGCAAATCATTGAGGATCACCATTCGTATTTCCCATACTACATATCTGTCTGGTAAGAGTTTTTTTTTATACGAAACAAAATTATATTGATGCAGAATCCGGGAGTATGAGGGATGAGAGATCCCTTACACATCTTACAAAATTTCAATTACAAAGCTAACTACGTCCACTACGTGAACAAATCTAAAGTCTTTATGCTTGTTAACCAAAGGCCTACTCTAAATTTAATCCTGTCCCAAAGATCATCTAAAGACTCACTAGAGAGATCTCAGAAATTCTCTTGTTTCTTTCTAACCAAATGGACCAAAACACAACCGGGATTATAATCCTCCACAAAGATTTGCCTTTCTTGCTGATAGATCCACCCAAATTTGCTAATAATAAGTTAGATGCAGAAAAAGGTAAAGCCCATTGCAGCTCCTACTCAGTGGTCACTTTATTCCAGACACCTTGAGAAACGGGGCAGTGCACAAATAAGTGATTAATGTCCTCTGAGCTACACCTGCACAAAACACACCAATTTGGAGACAAAAGGATGTTGGAGAAGCGTTTTTGCAAAAAGTCAGGTGGGAATCTTCCCCAAAACCATCAGCCATAAAAAGACCTGAACTTTTTTAGGGATAGGAACCTTCCAAAAGGTTTTGCACCGGGGGAAAGGAAATGCACTAAAATTCTGAAAAAAAGACACAAAGAAGGATTTGCAAGTAAAGGACCTGGATGACTCGAGAACCCAAGACCTAATATCCTCCTCTGATTCGCTCAACCTGACACTTTCTAACCTTTCTAGCAGTTGACGTAACTCACTTACCTCACTATCCCTGGTATTTCAAGAAAGTGCAAGTCCCAAGAAAGAGATGGAAGAGAGGAAAGGGGGAGATAAACGAAGATATTGGCTTATTATGGCTAGAAGATATTCGGTACAGCAAAGGGAATTGACACTAAAGAGGAGACCCACCCAACCAAGTATCCTCCCAAAAACATAACTTATTACCGCTCCTCACGATCTGGGTACACTCTGGAGATGTTCCAAGGGCTTCTGAAAGTGGTCCTAATAGCTAGGCCTGCATCCCAATTGTTCTCTTGAAGTCCATATTTACTTTTGATCGCCCAATGCCACAACGCTTCCATCTCTGTTTGAATACACCACCACCACTTGCACAGTAGTACTTTGTTCCGCAAGGTAATGTTCCCAATACCCAAGCCTCCATGTTCTTTCGTACCATTTCCCAAGATACTAGGTGTGTATGACTCTCTCCATCCATTCCATCCCAAAGAAAGTCTCTCATCTTCTTTTCCAACAGATTGGCAATACCTTTAGGCATCCTAAAGAGGGAAAGGTAATATGTGGGTAGGGCGCTCAAAACCGATTGAACCACAGTGAGTCTACCATCTCTTGATAAAAACGATTTCTTCAACCCAGCCAACTTTTTTTTTTTTTTTTTTTTGGTTTTGGACAGAATTAGTTCCAAAAAGACATTTTCAGAGGATTACCACCAAGAGGGTGGGGGGGGGGGGACCCCTAAGTAATAGGCCATTGTCCCGTTACACATCCCACCATAGATGCGAAACTGTTAACCTCGTTCTCTCCTCCATGTTGATACCCATCAGGATACTTTTGTCCATGTTGATTTTTAGCCCTGACATTCTGCAGAACAGGTCCATGATCTTCTTTACCCATCTAAAATGGGATCTATCATCATCAATAAAGAACGGAGTGTCATCTGCGAACTACAAATGTGTCACCTCAACCTTGTCCTGTCCCACTACCATCCCTCTGATTAGAGACACACTTTTCGCCCGGTCTATCAATCTACTCAAGCCGTTGACAACTAAGTTAAACAAAAAATGAGAGAGAGGATCTCCTTGTCTGAGCCCTCTAGTTCCCTTAATTTTTCCTCTAGGCCTCCCGTTAATCATGATCTAGAAAGTTTCCAGCCTAAAAAGTTTAGTTTTTCTCATGGTTGATGGTCTTGGTTAGGGTACTTGTGACGTGGTTGAAAATGCTTTCCACAGCGTCCATACCCCGATTGATGCGTGCATTGCAGAAGAGACTCCAAGAAAATATGGATCACACTTTATTGCATTGCCCCTTTTTAATTTCATTAGTATTGTTGGAGTTGAATTTGTCTTGGCCGGTGGCCCACTCCATTAAGGAATGTCTTTGTTGAATTTGGGTAGTTTCATGAGTGAAAGAGCTAAGTTACTTTGGGGTGTGATAGTACAAGCTTTATGATGGTCTCTTTGGTTAAAACGGAATAAGAGAGTGTTTGATAATGTAGAGGAATCTCCTGACTATGTGCGGGAAAGATTCGAGCTTAGGGTTGCATGATGGATTTCAGTTCATGAGTTTTTTGTGGCTTTCATGTTTCTGATATCCTCCGAGACTCGAATAGTATACTTTAGTTGTAGTTTTTTCCTCTCAATTCGGGATTTCTCATCCCTCTGTAATCTTTTCCTTGTAAATAGAATATTATGTTTACTATAAATAAATTAAAAAGATCCAGTGAAGTATATGTCAAGAATCAAAATATGACTACTTAAGAATATAAAATCTCTTTAATGAGCATCTTCGTTTTAATATAACTCTAAAGTCGTGGTTCTGGACTAATTTGTATTATGAATTTACTTAACTGACTATGACCCATCCAAGAAGATTGGTGGATATTCTTCATTTCAGTTGAGTTAAATGCTGCCAACTGATTGGAAATTTGTGCAGCGTGGAGCCTAGTGGATGATGGTCTGGTTATCGAGTGCTTGGTATATGATCCTTATTATCAATAAAATCATTTGTTTCTTATAGAAAAAAGAAGTGGATGATGGAGAGGTGTGCAATGCATGGTAGATGATGGAGAGGTGTGCATGAGACTTTTCCATTTCTTATGTTTACTGCCAAGCTAATAGATGCATGTCCACTGTGAAGCAGAAGTATGATCATGGGCGGCTTATAGAATCAAAGATATAGATAAACTTTTACCTGCCAAATATTTGTTCTTTTATGAATCACAACTTGATTTGCTCATTATCATTTATATGCTCATGCATGAACAGTTTGTCAAAGGCTGCAATTGTCTTTTTTCTAGGACAACAGCATCCTGAATCTTCTATTGCACATATATTATTATTCTATTAGCAAATGTGGGTCTTAGTTTTTTCTGATCTTCATACTGACTTATGTATTTACCTTTTCGATCGAGTCCTATCTTTCTGAATGTTGAAGGTTCACAACTGATGCCTCTAGTTGGCAGGTCGAAAACCAGTCCGGTTTGACACTTACTTGCCAGTTCTATGACAATCAGCATGCATCAATAGCTTCAAGACAGTCTACTACCATCTTTCTTAGGTAGCTTTGAAATATTGAAATTTGCATGAATGTCTACTGCTTATCTTCAGCTACAATTGTATGCATCTGGTCCATTTCTAAATTTTACGCGTACAAAATTGATTTTAGGTTATTTATGATTTATGATTTCATTGTATTAGACCGAGAAACATTGGCGTTCCTTATTCATGAGAATGGATCAGCAACAACTTTCGATTGTTTTTCAAATTAAATATATTTTAGAGATCCAGTAGAAAAAGATTTGAAGAGTTCTTGTGCATCCCTCGTCTTATAAGTTGCTTGGATATTTGATGGTTGATTTGTAAGCCTGAATGATTTGATTCATTCTCTTGCTTTCTGAACACAGTCATATTCCAATGAGAAGAATGGGGAAATCATAGCACTAGATACGAACTTGTATGCCTGTAAGATGTAAAATGCATAAGACTAGTGATAATAATACATCCATTAGGTTAAGAAAGTTATGAATCTATTGGGTGATTATGTTACAAGACATGAGGAATTTTGCTAGGAAGTTTAGAGTAGCGCCTTTAAATATTGGATGTCAAATCATAGGAATTTTGAGGGTTCTCGTCTCGGATTTTGTTAAGAATTAATGCTATTTATTATGTTGCTTTCCTTTAGCTTTACATTTTTTCTATCAACTGGGTAATTTTGCTAGGGATTTTTCATCCCTAGTCTTTTTTCTAATTCAATAAAAAAATTCCTTTGTTTCCTGTCAAAAAGAAATAAAAATTACGAGTCATGAGGGAAATTAACTTTTGGCCATCTGAATTACTGTTTTGGAAAAGGGAACATGTTATTTGAAGGTTTCAAGTACAAATAAAAACATTATTGGCAGTTCACTAGAAGCTATTTAGCTTGTATATTTTGCATTTAGATTTCACTTAGGTATATATATTGCGTGGCATTAGTTAGCATGGTTTTGCCGTTAAATCTTAGGACGCTTTATGTTCATTTTTCTCATTTAACAGTTGGTTGACATTTGATGTTGGCTTTTTTGCTTTTTTCTTTAACCACGCACATGTTTCTAGGCACCTAGCTTTGGCAAATCAACCCCCAGAAGCATCTTTCTTTTCAGTACAGCTTGTGCAGCAAGGTTTCCTTTCAACTTCTCCTATTCAGATTTCAGTTTCGAAACCTCAAAAATTTGCTTGGAGGACTCGAATTGTGTCGTCACAAGGTGAATTATTCTATTTATTTTTGCAACACTGTAATATCGTGTGTTAGCTGAGGTGGTTTTAGTTGTATATGAAAACTGTCGCTGAAATTATTCAGAATAGCTGAGGGTTGTTGATGCTGTCTCTCCTTATTTAGTAATGACTTAACCAGGATTTGAGGTAAGTATTAGTAAGGTAAGGACGAGGACTGCCTGGAAAACTTGAATTTGGCCAAAGTCAAAATGGAAAGCGTAGTACCCTATGACAGAAGGTGCACGGAAAAGGGTAGGGATGACAATTTTCATCTGGCCCGCCCTAACCTGCCCTGACCCGAGGCGTATGGGTCGCCTCGTCCTGTGACCCGTGGCGGGGTGGGTATGGGTCATGCGACCGCCCCACCCCGTAGTATAATATACATATATATATATATAGTGTTCTTCACATATATTAATCAATTTAATATATAATTAAGTTTAGACACGCAAATAAATATTACAAATAGAATTATAAATGTATCTTAAGTATTTACTAATTATTTTAATTTTTATGACGACTCTTTGAAATAATATTTGTACAGAATGTATCAAGTTAACATATATTTTAAATTATAGTACCTCAAATTTCATTTATTTTTTGAAAATAACGGGTCGACCTCCCCCAACCTGTGACCGCAGCGGGTCGCCCGATATTCAAGTTCCCTCCTCGACCTGCCCCGTTGTCATCCCAAGAAGGGGGAAAGATGGAGTTGAAAAATTTACTGTTTCGAATCAATATGAAGAGGAAGCAAGAATTAGAGGGAAATTTGTTGCTAATAAATGAAGATACTATCATGGAATGTTAAGGGCCTGGTGGAGCTGGAAAAGAAGTACCATCAAATCATTAATCAAGAAGAAAAGACCAGATATCGTCACACCACAGGAAACAAAAAGAGGGATAGTGGAACGGAAAATAATTGGCAGCATCTGGAAATCAAGATTCGTGAACTGAGTTTCAATGCCGGCAATAGGAAGATCAGGTGGCATACTCGTCATCTGGACAACAGACAAGTAGAAGTGATAGAATCTCTCATGGGAGAATTTTCAATATCCATCAAGATCAAAGAGGGTATCAAAGAATGGTGGTTTTCGGCAATTTTTGGCCCGAACAACACAAGAATGAGGAATGATTTTGGGACGAAGTAACCGGGCTCGATACAATATGCGGGCCAAATTGGTGCCGGGGGGAGATTTCAACATGGTAAGATCATTGAGCGCGAAAGAATTATGTCGAAGACTGACTAGCAGCATGAACTCTTTTGAGGCATTAATCTCAGCATTAGAACTACGGGATCCTACACCATTAAAAGGAAGATTCACATGTCTAACGGAAGGAGTAACCTAATATGTTGCAGACTAGACAAATTCCTATTCCCTCAATTATCTCACGAAATTCTAGGGAGGACATCGGCTCACTCACCGTCACTGAATACAACTGTGGTGAAGTGGGGACCTGTGCCATTTACATTTGGAAACGTGTGGTTGAGCCATAAAGAATTCAAGGGGCACTTTAAGAAATGGTGGGAGAAAGAAGAATGTGGGGTGGGCCTGATATGTGTTTAGGCGGGCCTGTGGGAGTTATTGGGCTAGGTCTTTTATTTATTTAATTATTATTTATTTTACTACTTTATTAATTATGGGCTTTTTTGGTTATTATGTTTAGTTCGTTTTAGACCTAATTTGGGTTTTCGGATTACTATATATAGTTAGCTTTAGAATTAGTTAGGATCATTTAGATAATTGGTATTTTGCAACCTTGGTTGTGCAGAGATTTATCTTTGAACCTCTTTTGAGGATTATCGTCTATTATATTGTTATCCCCGTGTCCTTACTTTATCAATTGGTTCGACCTACCTTCATCATCGTGATGACTTCAGCAAAGGACCAGTGTGATTAGATGGAGAAGACTATCGGGGAATTTCAAGCCGTCATTACGGGCCACAAAGCTGAGATGGCGGGGATTCGTGTAGCCCTTACTGGCGTCATGTCTAAACTCGAGACTCTAAGGCCTCTTGTGGGCACGTCAACTAAAGGGCAAGATGCCGGTCGTCCACGGCTCGGATGGCGACCAACAGGCCCACAATAGCGTCGCGCCGGCATCGACACAGGCCACCGATTACGCCTCTCCAAGTTCTGCCCTTGGTGGCATCGCCCAGAGCACTTCGACACCATTCAATGCGCCGGGGGCTACTTTCCCCCCAATCCTAGCTCCGGCGGGTCTAGCAACAGTGCCGCCGGTCTCTCCACCACATAGAAATGCCGTTATTTGATGGTAACGATTCAGTTTCCTGGATTGCTCGAGCCGAGCATTTCTTTTTGTTGCATCATTCGCCGATGGCTGATAGGGTGCAACTCACACTTATCGCTATGTCTGGTCGGACTATGTTCTGGGCCCAATGGGTACTCAACTGCACTGCTTCAATTTTGTGGGCCCAGTGTTCTCAAGAATTGATCAAACGCTTTGGGGACGCCTCAGTGACCTATGCATACGAGGCTATGCATACTACTCGCCAGACTGGTACAATTGATGAATATTTGGCATTGTTTGAGGAGTGAGTGGCCTAACTATCGTCCCTTCCTCAGGCTCCATACTTCTGAATGTTCCTCGGGGTTTTGCATCACTCAGTCCGGGAGAGTATTCCCGATTCCGAGATGAGTGACGTGTTCGCAGCCATCCGTGTGGCTCGGCGCATCGACCGCGCACATAAGTGACCAACACCAGTATCGCACTGGAGTTCCTTTACTTCCACCCTGCCAGGTCGAATCACTACTGCACCCCCAGTGACCCACACACCAATTCCAACTGCCCAGGCTCTTCTGCCCCACCCCCCTCCCCCACATGCTACCCCTAGGCTGACATTTATGCTATCTTCCACACCACCTTTTGCTCCTCGTTCGGGCAGAGGCACTCACCACCTTTCTGCGGACGAGGCTCGCGAGTACCGGGTTAAAGGGTTATGTTGTTGTTGCAGCCAACCCTATGGGCCGTTGCACTAGTGCTCCACTCAATTTTTAACCATTCTCAAGGCTGATGAGGATGGCCTTGATTTTGCCAGAGACAATCTGCCATCGTCGACCTTTCCGTTGGCCGCCTATAGTGCCACTATTTCCGAGCTGCAACACCTTTACCTTTGAGGACAAGGCTGTTTCGCGGAGGGAGCAATTGATAGAGATCATCCTATAGTGCATGTTTAGGCGGACCTGTGGGAGTTATTGGGCTGGGTCTTTTATATATTTAATATAATATTAATATTAATATTTAATTATAATTATTTATTTTACTGCTTTGTTAATTATGGTCTTTGTTCATGGGCCTTTTTGGTTATTACGTTTAGTTGGTTTTAGACCTAATTAGTGTATTCTGACTATTATATATAATTGTCTTTAGACCTAGTTAGGATCATTCAGATAATAGTATTTTGCAACCTTATTTGTGGCAGAGATTTATCTCTGGGGCCTCTTTATGGTTTATTATATTGTTATTTCTTTTATCCCTGTGTCTTCACTCTATCAAGGGTCAGGACAATTGGAACGAAGATCTCATCCTAGGAAGAAAAGAATGCAAACCAGAACTCGAGGAGATTTGCTTCAAGCAAGATATCATACTAATATAGAAGCCAAAGGCAAAATGGTTAAGTGAAGGGGACGCCAACACTAGATTCTTCCACTCAATGTTCAGCCACAGGAAGCTGAAACATGCGATAACATAATTACAAACGGAATCAGAAACCCTCCTAACAGACGAGAAGGAAATAGAGTCCGAAGTATTTAACTTCTTTCGTGAATTATATACTAAGGAGGATGGATGCGGACAGGGGTGGAAGGCCTAGATTGGCCCTACTTAGTGATCTGATGGGGGTCGAAGCTGGAGCTAAGCTACCCTTGGAGGGAGAGGAAATTATGAGAGCTGTTTTTTATAGCAATGGACAAAAAGCTCCCGGTCCAGATGGCTATATGTTGAGGTATATCAAGAGTATCTGGAAGTAATTAAACGGATCTCCTTCATGTATGCTTAAACAGATGGCTATATGGCGGGGTAATTAATCATATCATGAGCGAGACTTATGTATGCTTAAACCCGAAGAAGGAGAACAAGCTCAAGATTAAAGATTATCGTCCAATAATCGTCACTACAAGTCTCTACAAAATCATTGCTAAGGTGCTCTCACACCGGATAAGAGAGGTCATATAATGTACACATTTCAATCGGCGACCAACAGAGCGTGTTTATCGAGGGAAGACAAATATTGGATTCAACCCTTATAGTTAATGTGATAGTAGAGGAATATAGAAGCTCGGTCAAGGCTAGTGTGGAGTTTGAAATTGATTTTGAGAAGGCTGATCACGTCGATTTGGACTTCCTAGAATTCGTTTTATGGAAGAAAGGATTTGGGAAAAGATGGAGGAAATGGATACAAGGCTGCCTACAGTCCACAAATTTCTCAATTTTCAAATGACTTGGAATATTCCACTGAAGATGTTTGGACAAGATTATATTAATTCTAGCTACCTATTAGGCTGGCATGTGTTTGTTCTTATTTAGTATTTTTTGCAAGTTCTGGATTTTGGTTTTAACGTTTTGTGAGGTTAACTTCTATTGTTTTTTTGCTCCACTGTCAGACTCCAGATCTTCTCCTGGTCCATTTGTTGTCGTTGAAATTTTAAAGGATATCGAGGTTAATTTTACCTCCGTCATTTTTAACTTTCTAAGATGTCTTATATCTTGATCTAATGCTAGAATTGATGTAGCTTTCTTTCTCCTCTCTGTGGTATTACCAGGATGGCTTGTCAATTATTGTCTCTCCTCTACTAAAGATTCATAATGAAACTGATTTCTCTCTGGAGCTGCGTTTTAGAAGGCCACAGAATGAGGAAACTGAATCTTCTTCGCTAATGTTGAAAGCTGGAGATACTGTAGATGATGCTATGACAGCATTTACTGCTATTGATGTGTCCGGTGGTTCAAGAAAAGCATTAACATCTCTAAGTGTTGGTATGTTTTGTCTAACTTTGTTCATCATTTGAGTATGTTGATGAGAAAGTAACAAATAGAAACTGAGACTGATTAATTGTTTCAAAGCTGTGAAATCAACTATGTATATGATCCAGTGAACCCACAACATAAACAAGTATGAACTTTAGCCTATGGATTTTAGGTAAAATATTCCTCTTCCAAAAGATTGTTGTTGGATAACTCATTCCTGTAAAAACTATCTTGACGATGAAATATGACTGGAACCTTGTTTCTGCTTAAAGGAATAGCTTTGTAATTTGTATTGAAAGATAAAAACGACTCCCCTTCTTTACCATGCTAGCTCAATCGAGTGGAAATTGTCTTGAATCGTGAAATCTAAGTTGGTAACATGACTTAAAAAGAAGATAATGTTATAGTAAAATAAAAATGCAGCACTACTTTCCATAGCTAAGTAAAATCTTTAGTCCATTTGTAGAGATGATCGAATTCTGTTCTCAATTTAGGTTAATTAAATATAATTTCTTTGTTTCATCTGACAATATTCATAAAATTATCATGATTTAAGGAGATGTTGAATTTAAGATGAAATATCATTTTCTCAGAGTTGTTAATCCTTTAGCTTTGGCTATTCAGCCCACGTTGCTTAATGTTAGTGGTGTTTCCTCTTGTAGTTTTTAATTTTATTTTCTCCAATCTTTAAGTGGTGGAGTAGTTATGTATTGAGATTCAAATCAGACACTCATTACAAATTTATGAGCGATCATTTCTGCTACTGATAAATTTGATTTCTTTTTTTTTTTTGAGAATGTTAGATCTCGTTTTGTACTTCAATTTACTTGGGGATGACTTGTATACAACACATGAACATAGTTCTGATTCTTTTTGTTACATAGGCCGACCAAACATGTGGAATAATTAATGTTCTGATTATGTGCTTTTAGTGGATTTTAGCCAGTGATATTAACGAAAATGGTAATTTCTGAACATTACACCCGGCCTCTGTCAAAATGTGCAAAATGTTAATATTATGCTCGTGAATTTGTGTCCACTTATCCAGAGAAATATATGTGTAAGGTTTCATAATGTTATTAACTAATATGTTAAATTTGTTTGTGGTTTTCTTGCATTGTGAATTGTTTGGGAGGTCTAATGATTAAGAGACAGGTATGCATATAATCTTTTAGGGCAAATAGTGGCATTTTACTTTCTGAATTATTGAGGGTCACTATGAATTCATGGCTTCGCCCTTCTTTGGCTTTAGTTATGGAGTAAAAAATAAATGTTTGTATTTTTCCATTGATACAGTGAATTGGTTTGCGTACACTTTCACCATATGAATCTTGAATCAGGAAGAAAATTTGTATGATACGCAGGAGATTCTGCGTGTTAGTAAACATATTGCCATTTATCTTCCACAGCTGCATGCGTCTGGATGTTACATAGGGTGTTTTGATATTTTTATTCTGGTTAAAGTATATGAACTCATTCTGCTTTAGTTATTTCTAGAAGCTACTTTTTTCTTGCCCTGTCACATTAGTTGAGGTTTAAATTCCTTTTTTGCGATGGTCCTATCAGATATATTTGCATTTATTTTTTCTATTTTATGCTGGTATTTCAATATGATATGGTTAAGTCGATCTAATTTTTTTTTGGTTTCTTACTGTTCTTTTTTCTTGCTCTGCATCCATGCATTGTTTTATCCTTATATTCCACAGCGGGTTACTACTCTTTTAATCGTCAAGCTCACACTTGAAATATTAATCTGTAGGGAACTATGTATTTTCTTTTAGACCAATCTCTGCAGAGGATTCAGGTAATTTTAAAAAGTCATTAGCAGAGTGGTCAAATGATCTTAAAGGTGGAAAGCCTATTCGCCTATCAGGGCTATTCGACAAATTAAGTTATCAAGTGCGGAAAGCATTTGCTGTCAACTCTACAAAGTTTTCACTGAGCAGTACAAAATGTGCTCTCACATCTGAAGAAGGTCTTGCTTCTAACATATACTTCCTGATACAAACTGTTGGAAAGGCAATACCTGTTGTAAATCCAGATAACTTTGGGTATGCCCCTGGCAATATAAATTCACCAGTTGCCATGCAAGAGCAGAAGGAAATTTTTATTCTTCCAACAATTCAGGTTTCGAATTTATTGCACACAGAGATACACGTTAGTTTGACTGATAAAGGTACTTGACCTAAAGAGGTACATTCGTTTTTTTTAATTAAATTTTTTCAATGTCTCTTTAATATTTATGTCAACAAATTTTCACCTTGTTGCAGATCCACACAGCACTGAATACCATGATCATAAATGGAGTCGAACAACTATTTCATGTGGATCAGCTGTCAACTTTTATGCCAACCCTGATACCATGTACTTTGTTGTCACTTTAACTTCATTTGGCTCAAGCTGTAAACCAGTCAATAGTTATGACTGGGGGAGAAAATTACAAAAGCAAAAAGGAGATATATCTCATTTAGACATTGAGTTGGACTTTGGTGGTGGAAACTACTTTGCCATGCTGAGGTTGTCTCGTGGGCTCAGGGGCACATTACAGGTACCTGTGCTGCAATAGTAAATATGTATGTGTATCTTAAGTTAATATATCTGTGCTTGTTTTTCAGGTGGGTATTTTAACACCATATGCATTGCAAAATAGTACAGATGCTCCATTGTTTTGTTTTCCTGCCAACCAGAAGCCTTTATCTAGGTATCATTTGATTTATGACATGATTGTTCAGATATCAATGATCAGTTCAATTTTTTCACTAACAAGATAATGCTTTTGGCAGGGATGACATAGAAAGGTTAGGTACCATTGTTTCTCCAGAGTTGGGGTCATATTTGCCTCCTTATTCCATCACATCATGGTTCTCAAAGTAAATATCACTCTTCCCTGTTTCTTTGTCTTGCATTGTTAGTCAAGCAACAGTGATAATTTCAATCAAGGCCACAAGGTCACAGTTCTTTTCAGTTAATTTAATTTAGAATAGATATGAACCTTCCTTAACTAAGTGATAGACTGACTTCCCATATATGTAGGTCAATTTTTGTAAAACCATGACAAAGTGGACGTTTAGTTTCTCCTGAAACAGAAACAAAACGGGATTGCCTCATTATAACGATCGTGTTATTCTGTAGCAAATGGATTCTTATGTAATATAATTAAGCATTTCTTCTCTGAGATGTGACCTCAAGTGAAATGCGTACTTATGTGTTAGATTCCTTTAGTAAATTAACATAGATCATGTCGCGGAGATGCAAAAAGGGAGTCGTGTTCAACTTCCTTGTCACTTTATGGTTAACAAGGTCCTTTCTTCAAAAAGCAGGGAAGACTTTTCCAATCAAAGTTATCATGCGCCTGTTCATGACCAATGTGAACTTCTATTGAGGTCCTAGTGGAAATATATTTGTTTGGACAAACCAAACTTCAGAATTGATCTCCAATTTTTAATTTTTTTTGGAGAACCATCAGTGAAATCTTGAATCCATAGTTTCAAGTCGAGATGAAGTTAATCCAAATTCAGCTATCTGTTAACATTTTGTATAACTGGCATAAAGATCCTATTACATTTGCCTTCCCCAATGTTAGATGTCACAAGTTGCGCTTCAAGTTGTTGGGGGAGAAAACACTGGAGGCGCAGTTGGACTTGGATGTATTATCAGGCCTTACAGAAATAGACCTCGAAACCGAAGAATTGTATGGGTCAAAAAATATCATGAGGCTGGCGGTTTCTTTAAAGCCATCACTCACCAAAGATAATCAGGTTGTATCTTTAAGTTCGAGGTATGTTGTATGCAATGAATCGGAAGAGGCGATTTCTTTCCGCCAATGTTATATGGAGGTAATCTCTAACTGACAGACTGTCATACTATTGGTGTAACTTCCAAAGACTGAATTGTGCTCTGATAATTTTCTCTGTCTTCTTAAAAGGACATGGAAGAGTTGATTGCCATCAATAGCAAAGAGAGGGTAGCTCTAAGGCTGAAAGCAGTGACAAGAAACAATAAAGTTACCAGTGTTGTTGAAAATATTCTCAGAAAGCATACAAGATCTCAAAGTGATTCATCATTTTTCATTCAATTTCGACCGAATGAGACCAGACTTGGTTGGTCAGGACCAGTATGTGTGGCTTCATTAGGACGCTTTTTTCTGAAGTTCCAAAAATCCATGGAATTTCCAGAAAATCGATCAGATAGCTCGTCATCCAAAGAAAATTTAGGTGAATTTGCGGCTGTTCATGTTGTGGAAGAAGGATCTGCCATAGTTTTGCACTTCCACAGGCCACCAGTTACAAATCTCCCTTATAAAATAGAGAACTGTCTACGTGGTGTTCCTTTAATTTATTATCAAAAGGTTGATTCATGGTTCTCCTATATTTTCACGTGCATTGTTGACTACTCTAAATTATTAGTAACATTTTCTGTTTGTACTTCTTAAATATTGTCAATCATTTTCCAGGGTTCAGCAGAGCCAGGGACTTTGGGAGCTGGAGTTAGTGTTAACTATGTCTGGGATGACCTGACTCTTCCGCATAAGCTAGTCATCCAGCTTAATGGTAATTTTAATATTTCGAAATTTTTACACGTTACTTGAATTTTGAACATGAGTTATGAATGTTTTGCGTCATCTTTTATTCTTCACTACTCGATTCCCATATGTTTGGTAGTTTTCCTAGCCAATGTATTTTTCAACTGTTGGGGGTAAACATAGATGATGTAATGATGTTTCCTGTCCTAATGTAGCTTACTGTCACCAAATCGTTTTTTTTTTTTTTTTTTTTTTTTTTTTGTATAGAACAAAATCCTAGAAATCCCCAATAACATGATTGTACGCCTTGGCAAAATCGATCTTGAACACCCGCCCCCTGTGCTGGCCCTGTAATCCCCTATTACCTCCGTTGCAATAAGTGCCAAATCCAGGATATTTCTTCCTTCGAATTTCTTGAATTGTCAATCATTGTTGGTTAAGCGAAGAGAGAGAACTTTGGCGATGGTTTTATACAAGATTGTGACAAAGCTAATAGGTCGAAAATCCTTCACCTTGATGGGTTCCTCCTTTTCCGAAGTAAGCAAATGTATGTCTCATTGGTGAGGTTATTCATGATGCCTTTCTCGTAGAAGCCTCGAACACTTTCAAAAGATCCCCTTAAATCGTGTCCCAACACTCCTTGAATAATGCAAATGAAAAACCATCTGGACCGGGTCCTTTGTTGCCATCACACTGGAAGACAGTTCTCCGTATCTCCTCCTCCAAAAAAGGTCATTCTAGGTTCATACTCAGAGGTGCTCCGATGCAGCCCCTCCACACTCCACCCACAGGATTCGTCTTTCTTGTATAGGTTCTGGAAAAATCCGACAGCTCTTTATCAATGGACCCTAGCAGAACAGTACCATCTTCTTTTTCGAGTTTCACAATGGTGTTCCTTGCCTTCCTATAAGAGAGGATAGATTGGAAAACTCTCCTACCAAGCTGTTGCAGACTTACCGTGGATCCAAAATTACAAGAATGCCCCTTGCCCTACCAACAGCCGGGAGCAAAATCCCCACTCCATAAATCTGGACTTCCAAATGCTAGCCACAAAACGTCTATCAATGTGATCTCTTTTAATTTCCTGCAGTGCCACAATATCTGGTTTTTCATTTCTGATTACCGATTTAATAATGCTCATCTTTCTGCCTGCTCCCCATCCCTGATGTTCCATGCTAAGATTTTCATCATGGACCAACTTCGTTCGCTCCTTTTTTCGAGCTGCACTCATAATTAATGCTGCATTTTAGGTCTTTCAATTCCCGACTTCCTCTTCCTTTTGCCGCCTAAATCATCACCTATTGTGAAATACTAGGCTGGAGTTCCACTCTACTGATTTGCAGCAGATTTATACATTGTTCTTCCCTAAAATCTTTCCCCTCCGCATCTTGAATCTCAACATTGAACTTGCTACTCTCGTCAGCCCTTAGAAAATTCATCTTCCCTGAGGTGGCGCTTTCGTCTCCAGGACAGTTGATCGGTGAAAGCATTTTTTCGTGCAAAACATCCCCTCCCACTCCCGCCAACCCCATACGACACATTGACAGGGTTTGGCGAGATCTTAGGTACAGGGCAACAATCAGTATGTAAGAAGGGGATTTGTGGAAGTATAGGTTGGTTCCATACCTAATTGTTGTTCAAATGCATTAAAGGCTGACAGAAGAGGTTTAGAATTCACCTGATGACTGGGACAAAAAAGCTCCTGGATGTCCTCTATCCCCGCCTCATGCGGGTCTTATGTAGGTGTTCCTTCTAAGTACTCTTTGTCACTATCCTCCGTATATACCTCATTATCCTTCCACCAGATGTAAAATGTTATAGGGAGTATCATCTGGTTCGTCGATGAAATCCGGCCCATTTCCTTCCACTTCATCAAGTTCTTTCGGGAGAAATTTAAGCTCTTTACCGCATTCCTGAATAATTGCGTCCATATCATTCTGAAGCCTCTTCCTTGATTTCTATGATGAATAAGACCTGCCGAATCTCCTCTTTGGTGAGGTTGCCCTCTTCGTCCTGAGATGGGACTGCGGCCCCCTGCCAAGTCCAGAGCCTCTGAAACTTTGAGATTGTTGGATGAGATGGGTGTTTTCTGTTGATTGACGATTCTCTGATATGCATCGGACCTGTGCGTGCTGTTGTTCCCCTCATTCAGAGATGGGGAAATATTATCTTCATGTTCTGAGGATGTTTGCATTTTCTTCACCCTGTCATCTCTGGCGATCTCCCTTCCAAGTAGAGCTCAACTGTTTTGGGTTAAGTCTTTGATTCTTTGGGCCTTCAAGAGGCCCATTCGGCCTGGATCACTTAAGGATTTAAAGTGTCCTGATCTTTTAAGCCAGGGTAGATCATCAGCTGACTTCTGATTTTTGAGGCCCACACATTTCAGTCCCTTTGGTAGATCATCAGCTGACATCTGATGGAACATAGGACAAACACATTACCTCTTCCTCCAATTTCTCTTTGATGTTATGTTCAAGATCAATATGTTTTGTCCTGTAGTGTTTTTATAGTATTATGGGCAATATTAATAGATGACTTGTTATCACATAGATCTTCGTAGGACTTGCCCCCTGTACTTTTAAATTATCTAGATAATGTTCATCCAAAGTACTTCACAAATTACATCTATTGATGTGCCGAACTTGTAGATAACTCAAGGAGTATTTGGTCCTTGTAATGTGAAAATGTAATAGAATTATTAATTTTTTTAAACTTTTTTAATTTTTATTTTTGATTTTTGTGTGTGTGATAAGATCGAGGGTTGTTTGTAAAGATTCTATAGTTCACATCTAAGATTCTTTTGGAGCTTATAGATGTTAGATCTTATTTGGAAAACAAGTTGTTGAAGAGTTCGGATGAAATTTTATTATGGAATCTTCATATAATTTTGTACATCATCTAGTAGATCAAAGGAGTTTGTAAAACTAAGATATTTGAAAAATAAACGAAGAATAGAAGGCCTAACATCTTATTTTAGAAGTTCGAGTTATTTCTTCTAGTGAAAAAAAAAAAACAAATTACCACACTATGAGATATCTCAATAAGCTTCCGAGTTAATACATTTTATCAGATTGTTTTAAAGAGCTTATATTTTCAACCAAACACCCTCTTTGAGTTTAGCAGGATTAGCCTCTTAAAATCAATCAAAACAGCAAATATTGATACTGATGGGGTGAGAATGATACCCATTTAAGGTATTTCAAAATGCTTTTGGATAGAGAAATTTGTATATGCTGTTTACTGTAGACACCCCATCAACTAAGAAAAGTGACAAATAGACCAACTTGAAAACATATGAACATTAACAAGCATGGTCGTAATGAAATTTTTAACTCAATTTTAAAATTCTAAGTGAAGGGCAAAATGGTTCCCTGTTTTCTGGTTTCCACATAGAGCAAACATAGAGGATAGGCAGCAGAAACTTCTCCTTCCAAATCCATGTAAGTGCAACTCATATTATATAGCATTGTGATTTATGGCTCTCCCATTTCAGATGTGCACCTATTACGGGAAATCAACCTAGATAAGGTGCGTTCATGGAAGCCATTTTACCGGAGCCAACAAACCAGAGGTCTGGGATTTAACTTACCCCTGGAGAAGAAGCCTGAAGATCACAATCATAATACTTATAATAGAATAACTGGTTCAGAGAGCACAAAGGTGGGTTTTGAAGTATATGCAGAAGGTACCACAAGAGTATTGAGGATTTGTGAGTTCTGTGATAGTCATAAGGTGAATATAATGCCCGGCACAAGTAGAAAGATCTGGCTGAGAATCTCTTATTTTTCTATCCATTTGCTAGAGCATGTCAAGCAGGTCGGTTTTCATTTATGAATTTATTGTTCCATCACAATGCATTTTGCAATCTGCTCATTTTTCAACTTGTCTTGATTGTCTTGCATGTGTAGGTGAATGCTAACTGATACCTTCTGCGTGAACACATGTATTTCATTTGTTTATTTTTAATAGCAGTAAAACACTATCATGTTGACCGAAAATTTTGCATGATTAGAGCAGATAGAAAAATTAATAGGTGAACTGGTGAAGAAAGATAAACGGCAGATGGTCTGAGTTCTTGTAATAAAGCTTAGAAGTTTGAAGAGAGAAACCTAACTGGAAAAAGACTGGTGTCTCTAAGGAGAAACAAGATAACCGATTTTCCAGATTCGCCACCTTTTGTTATAGAAAGTATCTGCAGTATTCATCAGTCTTCCTCTTCAGATATTGTAACTCAATAATCTTGCCAATTGTCAGATTACACTATTTTGACTTTTGACAGTGCTTAATAATTTTTCTTTATGGTTTCACAAACTTACATTTTTATTAAACTGTAAATTTTTTAGGTAGTAGATCTTGGTGAGCCATCCGACTATGCACCAATTATTATTACAAGGCTCACAAGAATTAACTGGGATGCTATGATGACGGACCATCAAAAGTATAGCCAAATCAGAGTGCAGGTACATTCAGTTGTCTTGCTATCTCATTGATCTCGCTTTTGCATCCAGAGGTTCATGATCGTAGGGACTGAAGGGTATTGATAAGTGATATATTTATGCAGTCATTAAGTGTGGATGAGAAGTGGGACAGAGCTCCTTTTGCAGCAATGCTTCGTAAGCACCAATCGGAAAAGTCTGATGCAAATGATCACATTCTTCATGTTGCAATAGTTTTACTTCCAATGAGTTATTGTGTTAAGCAAGTGAAATACCTTTCTATTGTTCTGCAGGTAACAAAATTTCAGTAAATATAGTGTTCCCATGTGCTTTATCTAAGTTTTGCTAGCAAATTCAGGGTCATTTATTGGTAAATTTTAGCAATAAAAGTCATCCTTTTTCATGGAGTCCGTCATCTTTGCAGCCGCTTGACTTGAACATTGACGAGGAGACACTGATGAAGATTGTTCCATTTTGGAGAAGTTCTCTCAGTGATTCGAGTGCTCCTCGTCAACAATATTACTTTGATCATTTTGAGATCCACCCTATAAAGGTTTGAGCTCCTGTTTTAGATTCTTGAAATTTCTGAACTAGTTCTTACCTATGCCTCTTATGCCATGCTACATTTATTTAGTGTCAATATGCCAAGTAATTTATTTGTCCTCTCCATGATATTAAAGATTGTGGCAAGCTTCCTTCCTGGGGACTCAATTTACAGTTACAGTTCAACCCAAGAGACTCTAAGGTCTTTACTCCATAGTGCGATCAAGGTCTGAGAGTGTTTTCTTCTGACACTATATCCTTTTTCCCCTTTCTTTCTCTCTCCACTCTGCAACTGGTATGATTTTTTATATTTTTCTATTATCTGCAATATGACTTCTCCCAGATACCGTCCATTAAGAGAAAGACTGTTGAGCTCAACGGGGTCCTCGTGACACATGCTTTGATAACGCTGCGTGAGTTGTCTATAAAATGCGCACAACATTATTCCTGGTATAGTATGCAGTTTGAGCTCTTCCTTCCCTCTGTTTTTTATTAGACGGAGTACCTAATGTTATCTTTTGTTGTAGGTATGCCATGAGAGCAATCTATATTGCAAAGGGAAGCCCTTTGCTTCCACCAGCTTTTGCTTCCATATTCGACGATCTAGCTTCATCCTCTCTTGATGTCTTTTTTGATCCTTCAAGTGGCTTGCCTAGCCTTCCTGGTGTAACCTTGGGTATCTGTTCTTCTCTCTATATATTCTTGCAACACAAAATTGAGATCTGATAGCATCGCTTACCTCCTATAACTTTACTAGTCATCTATGAGCAAAAAGGAAAAGGTGATACAGCTCTGTGTGGCATCTGCCCAATTGAACTCAACTTTTGGTTGTATTTCTGTAGCTCCTTTAGACTCTTTCCTCAGAGACGCAATTTAGGTGACCCACGCATTGGGGTCTAAAGTAGGATACATTTTTTCCCTTTCCTTCCATAATGCCCAAAATGAGGACGGAACCATGACCCTCAATAAATGGAGGTGGGCAAAGTAGGAGCTGCTTGCAGATAACCATGGAGTTGCTTGTGATATCCGTTCTCTGTCCCCATCTCTTCTTGAATTTCTTCCACTCTATAAAAGAATACAATTAGAACGCACCCTTTTCTGGGTTAAGTTGCAGCCCATTCAAAGTATCTCATAGCCGAACAGTCTGCTACCCATGTAATTCTTGTCTTTGAAATTTAGTGCTAGTCTCCAAAACGTAAACACTAAATATTTCGAGGAGAAAAAAAACAAAAGAAAGCAAAAAGGAAATCTCAGGCAAATGTCTCATTAAATTTTCCCCTTAATAGAATGTAAGAGGATATTGCTCTCTTCAAACTATGGAGTGATTCATTAATCAATTGTAGCTAGCTAGTTAACAAGTAGTTTTTTCTACTCGGGGATAAATACATTTACTTGGAGTGTTCTTGAAGAAAATTGGCAATCTTTATATCTTTTACATTATTGCCTGTACAATTTCTTCGAATCATTTACGCTATTTTGATCTTTTGTTACACGATTGAAGTTTCTAAGAACTTTTACATATTTACACTCATACTCAAAACTTCCATTAAAATGACGCCTGCACCAATGCTTGCGCACTCGCTAATACTTATTCACTGAGATGCATAGATAATAGCAAGGGAAGCTTAAGAAGTTTGACATAAAGGAAATTTACGTGAAGTTTTTATCTGCATAAAAAGCAGGCTGGTGATGGGTGAAGTGTATGGTTTATTATGCTATTTTGTTCTGAATATGTTACTTTTTTTCTTCTAAAGCATTCATTTTTCTCGTTGGTCTTGACATGACCATGTAACTGCAGAGTATTATCTTGATGACTATAACAACATAGAAGTCAGTTTAACTTTCACGTGCTCACGAAACTTAAGAATAATGTGATTCGAGCCTGTTCCAAGGTCATGCATATGCACGTGATTGATGCTCAGTATTTCGCATTTGATTGTCTAGTGCTATTTTGTGCTTATTCTGGGTTCATTTGAAAATGATGTGCTATGAATTTGGATGTCTACAGCAAATAGCGAACTTGATCTTAGTCCATTTTCGAAGCTTATCTCAATCTGTTTATTGGATTAGGAACCCTCAAACTGATCAGTAAATTCATAGATAACAAAGGCTTTTCGGGAACAAAGCGCTACTTTGGTGATTTGGGAAAGACGGTATTCTTTTCTTCTAAATTCAAGGGCAAACTGATGTTTTGAGTTGTGATAGCTTCAAAATTTATTTCACTTGCAGTTGAAAACAGCAGGGTCCAATGTGCTATTTGCTGCAGTCACTGAAATATCAGACTCTATTCTTAAGGGAGCGGAAACAAGCGGCTTTAATGGAATGGTCAGTTTTATCTTCCCCGATTATTTTTCCAAATGTAACTTGTGGATACATCAGTTGTTGATAGTTTGAAACACATTCTCAGGCTAACGGTTTTCACCAAGGAATTCTGAAATTAGCTATGGAGCCATCAGTTCTTGGAAGTGCTTTCATGGAAGGTGGTCCAGATCGCAAAATCAAGCTTGATAGAAGCCCTGGGGTTGATGAGGTAGTAAAGAGCAAAGGTTCTTTTCTTTGAATGTGGTCCTGATGCATGTTGCCGTATGGGCTTTGATGATGATTATTTATTTTTTCTTCATTTCGTTTGTGAGTGCACATTGTGATATTTTTCCCTTTTCTTTTTGTTGGAAAATACAGCTTTACATCGAGGGTTACCTTCAAGCAATGTTGGATACAATATACAAACAAGAATATCTTAGGGTGAGAGTCATTGAAAACCAGGTAATTTCTTATTGGTGAAGTTATGCCAGTGCCCAGAATTCATATTGACCAACATATCGTAGTACTAAAGCTAAGGCAGTTTGCTCAGATAGAAAGCCCCTACTAATCTGAGGATGCTGACAAATTACATCATTATCCATGTCTACCCTACTGTAGGCCTCTGTGTATGTAATGTACAACCTTATTTGACTATTTTCATTTTCCTGTAGGTTATTCTCAAAAACCTTCCTCCAAGCAGTTCTCTCATCGATGAGATTATGGAGCGTGTAAAGGGGTTTCTTGCAAGCAAAGCATTGTTGAAGGGCGAATCTTCGTCAGTTTATTCTCTCAAACATATACGAGGAGAAAGGGTAAGTGTCTGGAACATTGATTTCTCACCGTAACATCCATTCTTTTAATATAAGGACATGCAGAATCAGGCTAAAGCCTGGCCTGCTGTTTGTAGTAGAACCGCGCTGGGCTTAAGCTCAGCCATATTAAAAAAATTTAAACTTTTATGGGGCCTGTTCAGTTAGGCCCATCTTATTTGGGGCGTGCAAAGTGAAGGCGAGCTTTGGCCAATTTTTTTGGGTCGCCTGGGCTGGCCTCAGGCTGCGCTCATTACCTACTCTAATTGTACCCGTTCCTGTAGTCAGTAATTGATCGATAACCAATTTTAACGACAGGAATGGAGAATCGGGCCTACTATACTGACTCTATGCGAGCACTTGTTTGTGAGTTTTATGATTCGGGCTCTTCGGAAGCAGTCGGGCAAGGTTATGGGTAGAATCAAGTGGAAAGAACAAGGGAAGGGAGATGAGGAGAAAGGCGTTGGCGTTGAGGAACACAAGGTGAAGACTGTATGGAAGTGGGGGATCGGAAAGTTTGTGTTTTCGGGTATAGTTGCGTATATTGACGGGCGGTTATGTCGGAACATCCCTCATCCTTTAGCGAGAAGAATTGTTAGTGGCTTTCTCTTGAGTTTTCTTGATCCAAGTGATGATGAAACTAAGTGAGACAATCTGCAGTTATTTTGTTGATCGTAAAATGGATCTTCAAGACCCTAAACTATTAAGGATTCCCTTTACTGCACTCAACATCTCTGTTATATACTTACAGGCCATAATTTTCTTATTTACTTTAATTCGACCAACCAACAAGCTGTTGAAACTCCTTATTCAACCATTGAACTGCTTAAACTCATTTACGCAAATTAAGATCAGCAATTCAGCATAAAGGTTTGACAAATTGAAATACAAGCTCCAATTCGAAACTTTGGGGTATATATCAAATATGGCCGGATAATCAGCTTATAACCTATTTGACCTGATTTAAAAAGAAAGAAAATTAAATATTTTCAGATTTTGAAAATTCAAATTTGAAATAAAATTGATTTCTCCCACTTTCTTTTTCATATGTATGCTCTCTTTCCTCTTCTCTCATTACTTTCTCTCCATCTTTTTTCTCTCAACTCTTTCAATTCTTTATTTCTTCTTATTTTCTTTCATAACTCCATCATTATGTTCGACTAATTTTTGCAGGTGTGTGTTCTTATTTTCTTTCATAGCATACTTTATTTTGATATTCAATCTATAAACATTATGTTTTTTTAAGATTTGAGGTTGTTATTATATACATATATGATAGTTTTATTTCCCATTATTCAAGTTGTGCAAACAATATGGTAGATTTGTATTAAAAACGACTGAGTTGTTTAAAACAACATGGTTGTTTTGTGTTTAAACAACGGGTTGTTTAAAACACTGGTGTTGTTTTTTTAATCAAATAACCTAGTTGTTTAAACAACTCGGTAAACAACTCAATAGTTGTTTAAACAATTCGGTAAACAACTCAGTAGTTGTTTAAACAACTGAGTTGTTTAATATGTCAAAACATGAGTTGTTTAAAAAAAAAATTATTTTTTAATGTTTAGAATAAGTAAGGTCATTCTTGATAAGTCATACTTTGACTAGACCATTTTTTAAAATACTTTTTAATACATTCATGGAGCAATAGGTAAACCAAATGCAAAAATGACTCAAGTAAATATTTGGCCAAGTCTATTTGCAGCCCACAAATTTTTTTAGCGGAGCTCACTTCTCAATGTAGTCCCCTCTTGTTTAAAATTCAATAAAAATTTCTTGATACATTTTACTAAATACCAATTACAACCTTTCTATATTAAATTAACTAATTAAAATTAAAATATTATAAGTAAAAGGATATAAAATTAAAATATGCGTATAATTTATTCGTCTTCTACAAACTAATTTCTTTGACGTCTTCTTCATCTGATCAATTTTGTGATGTTATAGTTCTCAAATTCTAATAATTTGTTTTGTTCCTCCATAAAACATAATGATGCGACCTAAAATTAATATTTTTGTCCACAGATTGTTCATAATTGAGAGGGGGGCATGTTTCAATTTTTGTGTTTTTCTGTCTTTTCTTCTTTCTCTTTTTTTGCCTTTTTCAGAAATAATTCAGATGGAAGTATTCTTCCTTTTTGAGATGATAGACAGAGGCTATGTTACTATCCTACGGTTTTATCAAAAGATAATGTTTTTGTGTTCTTTAAAACCAAAACAACAAAGAATTCGTCAATGCACTTGTCAGTCTTCAAATTCAAAAATTGTTATTGGTGAAATCACTTTGTTTTCTATTACACTTATTATGATCTTTATTCTAAGATCTAATATTTATGGTCAATGTTTATTTATGCTCTCTATTGATGAAATCTTAACAACACTATGGTTTATGGAGTTTTAGAAATAAAGAATGACATAAATAAAAAGAGAAATTATATTATTTTTTGAATTATATATATTATTTTAATTGATTATATTAAATTTTCATTAAGGATGTTCTAGTCTTTGACCAATAGCCTTCTAATTTATTAAATTAATGAGCTACATTAAGAAATTATGTGGGTTGCGAATAGTCGCTGCCCAAATATTTAACGGGCACAATAAAAATGTAATTTGTTTAAGAGGCACATTTATATTACTGAGGGTGTTTGACTAAGCTTATAAGGTCTTAAATTTCTTATAAGATGTTTAGGAAACGGATAATATCTTGAAAAGTGTGCCAAATAAGATCCTAAATAACATATAAAATCTAAAAATAAGCTTCAAGAGATTATATGCTCGAGAAAAATATATTCATCTGTAGTGGAGGCCATAGCCCTATGTTCAGCTTCATCTGAGCTCCTTGAGACAATGGTCTATTTTTTGGATTTCCAAGATATAAGGCACTGTCCCAAGAACACACAATAACTAGCCACTGACTTCCTTGTATCCAGGCATGCTCCCCAGTTTGAGTCAAAAATTGCATGAATGTTAAAGTCACCTGACTTAGGGTAGAATAAACCAAATTATGTGGTTCCTTTGAGATACTTGATCAAATGCAGAGCTGTATTCCAATGAGAACTCCTAGGTGAGCTGACAAACTAACTTAACTGTTGTGTGGCAAAGGTCAGATCAGGTCCAGTGAGGTTTAAATACAACAGTCTTCTAATCAATCTTCTGTATGGCTCTGCATCTGTTAAGAGCAAGCCAGCTGAACCACTAAGTTTTTGTCCATATGGCAATGGTGTAGCAACTGGTTTGCAATTATCCAATCCTACATCATTGATTATGTCTAAAATGTACTTTCTCTGACAAAGGAAAGTATCTGAGCAGTTATAACTCAACTCCATTCCCAAGAAGTAAGTAGCTTCTCCTAAATCTTTGATAGTGAATCTAGCATCCAGGAACTGTTTCAAATCAGCAATAAGTTTAGTGCTATTTCTAGTCACAAGCACATCATCAACATAAACCAGTAAAGCTATGAAGTCATCCTCCCTTGTCAGTGTAAACAGGCAGCGGTCATGTGGAGATTGTGTGAAGTTAAATTGAATCAATTGTGCACACAATTCTGTATTCCATTGCCTTGATGCTTATTTAAGACCATATAAGCTTTTTTTCAGCTTACATACCTGATTTGGACCAGCTTTAGTGTATCCATAAAATGGCATCAAGTAAACTTCTTTGTCCAAAATTCACGTAGAAAGGCATTATCGATGTTAATGTGGTGTAGTGGACATCCCTTCATGGTAGCAAGGCTGTCAAATACCTCACAGTCACTGGTTTGGCCACTGGGGAGAAACTCTCCTCACAGTCTTCTCCCAGAACTTGATTATATCCCTTTGCAACCAGTCTGGCTTTGTACCTCTCAATTGAACCATCTGAGTGTAGCTTGACTTTGTACACCCACTTGCTACCTATAGCTTTTTTTTCCTGGTGGAAGATTGGCAATCTTCCAAGTATCATTGGTTTCTAGTGCTCTTAACTCTTGATTCATGGCTTCCTTCCATTCTGGGTATCTAACTGCTTCTTTGTAACATCTTGGTTCTAGAAGTATGATATGATTAGCATGAAATGCTGCATGAGAGTGAGGATGTTGGAAAACATAATTAGGTATGGAGGTTATGGTGTTCTGAATCCTATAGATGGGAAGGTATGTGTGTGGCTCTAGTGCTTCTTCTCAGCTGTATAGGGTCTGTAGTGGCTGGTTCAATCTCTTCTTCTGAATCACATCCTATTTCTGTTGGATGAATCTCATTGGTTGATTCAAGTGCAGCATCTGGAGTGTTTGGAGCAGAAGTTGTAGGCTAGCTAGGTTCCTATTCACTAAAAAATGGAAAAGGAATGGTGAGTTCCTTTAGGGCAGCTGGTTCCTTTGGATCAGCATAAGGGTAAGAAGATTCCAGACAGATAACATCCCTAGATGTTATTACTTGCTCATTGGCCATGTCATACACTCTGTATCCCTTTTGATGAGGTACATATCCAAGAAATAGCTTTTTTTTTTGCTCTCTACTCAAACTTGTTCTTGTGAGGGCTGGTGTCAGTAGCATAATCTAGACACCCAGGGTTTCATCCTATCATAGGGAGCAACTTGTTGAAACATCACTTCAAATGGCACCTGCCAATCCAACACTCTAGTTGGCAGTCTGTTGATAATGTGAGTGGCTGTAAGAATGGAGTAGGGCCATAGATGATGTGGGACAGAGGATTCTTTCATGAGTGCCCTGTCCATTTCAAGTAAGTGTATGTGCTTCCTTTCAAATACTCCATTCTGTTGTGGAGTGTACACACAAGTCCTCTAGTGAACAATCCCTTGATCCTTTAAAAACTGTTGACATTCTTTGCTGAGAAACTCAGCTCCATTGTCTGTTCTTATCATCTTCACAGTTTTGTCCAGCTGCTTTGTGATCATGTTAATGAATTCTTTGAGTGAGTTGACTGTCTGTTTCTTGCTTTCCATGAGGTTCACCCAAGTCATCCTACTGAAGTCATCAACAATTGTCAGAAAGTAAGATGTTTGTGTAATGCTTGGTTGTGAGTATGGGCCCCAGATGTCAACATGGAGGAGTTCTAGCACTCTTGAAGTACTCATTGAACTATTTGGAAAGTTCAATCTGGTTTGCTTTGACAAATGGAAGATTTCACAACTTCTGTGAGCTGCCAAAACTGGTGGTATACACATGTGCTTCAAGAAAATATAAATGATGCATAGAGGCTAGTGAAGCATGTCCCAATCTTCTGTGCCAAGTGTTGCATATATTCTTGTAATGATCAGCATTGATGGCGTAGGCTGCCATTGCTTCATCAGAAAATACTAGTTGAGCAACATACAATTTCCCAATATGGTGACCAATTAATAGGATGCTTCCATCCTCAGCACTCTTCACCACACAGGATTCATGGTCAAACATTGCCTTTGCTCTAGTGTTTACTGTTAGTTGAGATATTGATAGCAGGTTACAAGTGAACCTTGGAACTAAGAAAACCTCTGTTAATGTCAACTTGTCAGATGAGATAACATCACCATAGTTCTCTACTTGTTTCCGTGTTCCATCATGTAGAGTAATAATAGCTGCATGTGGAATGGGGGTGAGATTGGTCATCAAAGTGGGATCATTGCATATGTGTCCGTTGGCACCTGTGTCTATAACCCATGCTCCATCATCAACACCTTCTATCAAGGTAAAGGCAAAGAATGAACTTCCAGCATGTGAGATATCTGAGTTCTTTCCCTTTGATCCATCTGAATTCTGTCTTATCTCAGATTGAGCAAGAATTCTTGCTACTTATTTCTTCACGAGGGCTGATAAGCTTGAGGAATCATCATTGTTGTCTGAGTGATGATTAGCATTGATTTTAGCTCCTCGACCTACATCAACTGCATTCGCATGATTTCTTTGAACTTTGGGAACATGATACCAGTCAGGATATCCTTTCAATTTGAAACAATCTGATATTAGATGTCCATGTATTCCACAATGTTCACAAAGTAGCTTTGCCTTCTCTTCTCTGGACATTCTGGAATTTCCTCTTCCCCTTCCTACTGAATAACCTCCTCTGGTATTGTGTGTATGCTGAGATGTTCTGTTTGGAAATCCCCTACCAGCATTATTAAATTTCACATGCATAGCAGTGTTATCAGCTATGTCATTCCCTAGGATGTGGATGTTCCTTTGCTTTTCTATTCTCAGGATCATGGAGTATGCTTTGTCAACTGTGGGGGAGAGGATCCATAAGCAGGATTTGGCTTCGAATTGGGTCATAAGATTCATTCAATCCCATTAGGAATTGAAAGAGTTTTCCAGACATATCAGATTCTTCCCACTCCTTTGCAGCTCCACAAGAACAAACAGGCACAGATCTAAGAAGTGAGAGTTCATTCCATAGCTTATGTAAATTGTTATAATACACAACCATAGATTGATTTCCCTGTGACAGGTTACAAATTTCCTTTTAAATATCAAACAGTTGAGGTCCATTACTATCACCAAATCTGCTAGCAACCAGTTCCCACAAGGATTTTGCAGTTTTTGCATATAGAAAGGTTTATGATATTCTTTAGATAAAGAGTTGATTAGCCAGGCTCTAACCATTCCATCTACCCTTTCCCACCGTTCTTTGAGCTTGAGATCAACATCAACAGGTACATCAATGCTTCCATTAATGAAACACAGTTTATTTTTAGCAAGTAGGGTTATTTGGACTGACCTACTCCATGGAGATAATTATTTCCATTTAACTTGGTTGAGACCAGGCTCATACCCAGGTGATCCGAGTCATGAAGGGTCAACGGATCGTGTTCTGGAAGATTTGGGACAGAAAGAGAAGGAGCAGCTTCTGTTTTCATCATGGCTGCTTCTGTTTGCACAGATCTAATCTGTGGCCACAGGTAATCTCCATGGATTTCCAGTAGAAGACATATTATAAGGTATATGGCTCTGGCACCATGTAGAAACTAGAACAACATATGTAAATCATTGCATTAAATGTTTGAATGAATAATGAAAGCGGAACATATTTAGCTCAAGCATTTTTCATTGATTGATGTTCTAACAGAGTTATAAATGCGACGCATTACTCAACTATTACATTGCTCAAGCTATATATATGTTGACACAAAGGATAACATAAAAAAACCTTGGATAAGCCAAGCTAGAAACAAAACTAATAAATGTTTGCTTAATGAGAAGCAACACAAAGCTGCATCAGCTTTTAAAGTATTCTGCTTTATTCCTAGAAATGGTAATAAAGTAGCTTGCTGATCCTGATATAATAGTGCAACAATCTATACAAAAGAGCATGCTTAAACCTCTATTACATGCAATAATCCAGCATGTTAATGCATGTTGCATGCTTATAATTCAACATGCTAGAAGAGGAAACAACTAAAAAAACAATTTAGGTGAGTTAAATAAATAAAACTAACTTTATAAATGTGGGGGTAGATTTTGAAAAACTGAACTTTTAAATTCATTTGTAAAGTTAAGACAATAAAATTGGGAACAAATTCCCTTCGCACTAAAATCCGGCCACCAGAAGTTAGAGCATCCGCGGCAGATAGTATAGCGGAAGGCGCCGCTGCGCAATACTGATAATAATCCCTACTATCCATTAAAGAAGAGCTGCATAAAAGGCGGAAAACACACATGTCTCAACATGAAAATTTAGCCGTCTTTTCTAAAAAGAGAAATTTATTTTATGATGTCACACGGACACATGCTATTCACTCACTCCGCCTGTAGCTAATTAAATCGCCATAATTTTCTTAACTGCTGCCCCACACTTCTCTCTCCTGCAATTCGATATTTCTCTCCCTTCACCTAAAAAAAGAAGCCAAAATCCCACAATATGGAAACAAATCTGCTCAAAACTCATAACAAAATCACCCTAAACAGCAAATAACGGATGCCCAACCCATGACGGACCGTCTCACGCCCCTCCCTTTCTTTCTGTAACTTTTGGAAGGATAATGTGTTGACGAATGGTGATCTATGATATGAATTTCTATAAGAAGACCTAATATCTGCCGGATGAATTGCCTCTGATGGTTATTTTTTCCCTCTTTCTTTCTCTTTGTTTTTCCTATTCGATCGTTTTTATTTTCTTTAGATTCTGGAAACAAAGATTAGATCTGAAGTAATTAACCCTTCTACGTGTCAAAATAACTATAAATTAGAGCTAAAACATAGAGTAGAAGAAAAGAAGTAAAGGAATCTGTTGTTGTAATTTGCTCTGTTCATCTCTTCTTTAGATGCGAATACAAAATTATACTTCTGCTGATAGTCATTGAAGTGAAAACTGACGTAGATTAATTCGTCTGGATTAGAGAGAGAGAGAGAGAGAGAGAGAGAGAGAGAGAGAGAGAGAGAGAGGAACGTGTATTGAACAACACGTTGAACATGTTGAAGGCGACCAGGGAAGAAAATAGATCAGCTTTTTTAAGGTGTAGCTCTTCGACTTTCTTAGTAATATACAGATAAGATGATTAAAGCTTAAAGATTTGAAATTTTCAGGTTAATTTTTATCCACTTTTGGCTCTGATTCTTTCATTTTCACATCAGATGCATTTTATTTCTAATTTTACTTGAATACATCAATGCCCTTTTTTACTAACCAAAAGTGCTATATCATTAATATTTGGTTACTTGGTTTCCTGGTATATAGGAAGCGTTTGCGATTGCTATTACTTTTAACAAGTGATTATAATTATTAGATATTGTTGAAAATTACTTAAAGTTAAAAGTGGGTGGTGTTTGAAGAAAAAATAATTGTAGTAAACTCATAAGTTATAGTAGTATATGCCAAACAATCATTTTTCTAACATTTTTCACTAAGGGAGTGTCCGTCATTGCCAGAAAAAGTGTTTTTAAACTTTTAGCGTAAGGAAAACAATTTTGAGTGTTTTTAAATAATTTTTTTGCATCAGCAATGACAAACTTTTCTAGGACATATGCCAATGCCAGAAATTTTGTGAAAATAAGTTGTTGAAGCCTGAACGTTGTTTTAGATATAAGTGTGATGAGGATCTTTCTTTCTTTCTCCGTAATGTATTTTTGTTCGTTAAGATATGTTTGGATTAGAATGTAGGAGTCATTTAGATGATTATTAGTTATTAACTTCATATATAGGATTTTCTTTGGATAATCTGTCTACCATTCGAGCAAAGTGGACTATATTACTATACATATTTCTTTTGTAATTTGTGTTGTCATTTTTCTTTAAAACAAACAATTAAATACGATCGTCTTACATATTTGTTTTCATAAGCTAAGAGTTACTTTTTTCATAAAATTGATACTTCAGTGTAAATGTAACCTTGAATGTTAACACTTATACAAAAGCAACAATTTTAAATAAAATAACAGTATATGTGTTAAAATTAATATTTTTTTTCTTATCTATAGTGAGAAATAATATGATCTCACATCCTATGATCTGATCATATTTGGCTTCATATAGGAAACTAATTAAATTGGAGCGTCATTTCAAGGGTAATGTTAGTGAAGGGGCATGACTTTTCCTTCAATGAGGGAAAAAGATCTTCCTCGCATTGGTCTTTTCAATCAAGAAATAGAGAAGTTTAAGGTGTTGTATGGTATGTAATTTGCAGTGGTTGTCATTTTGTTAAGTTCTTCAGATGTTCAATTCACCTAAATTATATATTAATTATCTTGATGAAGAATGATGGATATTTTACTTTCAGTTTTGGAAATGGCGTCAAATGTCTACTTTCACTTTTAGGTTAGGTAATTTATAATTTTGTTATTGTTTTTGTTCAAAGCTTGCACAAAGAAAGTCTAATCCTTGTTCAATGTATTTAGTGTGTTCAGATGCTTTTTTTAGATGGATAGTTTGTGGTTTACCAATTAGAGCATTATCTACGGGGATTCCCCCACTGTCAAAGTTGGATGTTTTAGTGCAAGAAGTTGTAGCTGAGGTTATTATTTTAACTGTACTTCAGTTTCTGTGTATCTCCCTAGAAATGGGCCGTGTATATTGTTCTCACCTTATTTTATTACTGAACTTTTATTATAATTGTAATCAGCATATTAATTGTTGTATAAATGTAAATTATGTGCACTTTTCAATTTTACTTCTATTTTTAATAAGAGAAAATAAAACATTTGCATTTCAGCTTGTCTGTCTTATCTTTTCTTTGTAAAGCTTTCACATTTATTTATTATATTTGCATATGAAAGTATTGGTGGAACTGAGACTATATTTAAATATGCATGTCATGTTTAAATATGCATGTGAGTAGGGGTGGCAATTTCTGATACGATTCGAACCCGACATGACCGAACTCGAATTTTGAGGGTTAGGGTCAACCTGAACCCAAACTGATAAGAAACAGGTCGAACCCGTCTGACACGGAAAAAAATATGGGTCGGGTCAACCCATTTAAAAAAAAACTAAAAATAAAAAAATAATGATCTGTATATTCTTTGACAACAAATCTTATTTTTCTTATAAGAGATACGGGTATAAAACATTGATCGTTAAACAAACATTAGTCTTTGATGAAAATGTAATTAGAAAAGAGCATCCAATAATTACATTTGGCATTTGTAAGAGCATGCTAAATTTACAAGTAAAAGAAATTCACTGGATGAGCTTATAAAGGTGAATTATCTAATTAACAAAAAATTAGATACAGAATCTTAAAAAGTGAGAGTGAGACAGTGGGAATTTTTCAGAATATTTTAGAAACCGTGTAATCTTGGCTTTTTGAGGTTTAGTATGATAACTTTGTGTTGTATCGTTATCATGCAAGAATATTGTTATTTTAGAATATTATTATTGTGTGAGATATAATAAATTAAAAATGATTTTTTTAAGAAAAAAAATAAATTTGAGTTGAAAAACAAATCGGCAGGTTGACCTGCAACTTGAACAGGTCGGGTTTCGGGTAGCATGTCTCGCCCGAATATAAAAATGGGTTAGGTTTAGGTCAGCCAAAATTTCGTAATAAGCAGGTCTCAATTCGGCCCGTAAACTCGTAATCCGACCTGTTTGCCACCCCTACATGTGAGTCCTTCAGGGATGTAAATTTTAAATGTGAGAAATTAATACATAAAAAAGTTAAAAGATACTTCAAAATCTGTAGACATCAGTTCAATATCATCAAGTGTTCATGGAATGTAGTAGGGGATTTGAGGAGTCCAGAACCGGGTTTAGAATGTTGAGAACCGGGTGAGAGAACCGGGTTTTAGCCGGATCAGTTAAAGAGGTTAAAATGGAAACCGGAGTCAAGGTTGTTATAACTGCCGTTTGCAACAGATTAAAACCGTTTCATGTAAAATCGTTGTGGAAAGCTCGCTGAAACAGTTTTGAGCAATTGAAGACAAAACTGGTTACAACTACTTCTACTCCCTGATTCGAGCTCCGGCCTTTATATATATTGAAACACTTGAAGTTGCGAGTTGATTCACGTTTCTTTTCCTCTGTAAACATTACTCAATCAAGAGAATTAGATTGCTAGGGTTCTTAAGCTCAATTCGGCCTGTGAATTGGGGTTTCTAGTTTTCTGGATTAATTCTTGTAATTGATTGATTAGTGGAGAGAATTTAGGTGTATTGAACCTCCGTGGATGTAGATCACATTGATCGAACCACGTAAAATCCCTGTGTTCATCATTTTCTCTTCCTGTTCTTTGTTCGGTTTCTTGTGGCCAATTTCTGTGTTGATTTTCATTCATTACTATTTGTGTATTGTTTGTGTGTGAGTGGGACTGATTCATAACAAGTGGCGCCGTCTGTGGGAAGCTTTCTCACACAACAAGAAGACAGAGATGTCAGGAATGAAGATGGATGTGGAGAAATTCTCAGGGAGAAATGACTTCCATCTTTGGAAGATCAAGATGAAGGCTATTCTGGTTCAAAATGGGCTGGTAGGTGCATTGAAGCCTGAAAATGAATGGACTGAGGTTGAGAAGCCTAAATATGTAGAGGTGGATCAAAAGGCTCTAAGTATGATCATCCTATGTCTAGGAGATAAGCCATTGAGAGAGGTTTCAAGATGCTCGACTGCTATGGAGGCTTGGACCAAGTTGGAGGAACTATATCAGTCCAAGTCTGTGTCAAATAAACTATTCTTAAACAGAGGTTATTGGCCTTCAAAATGGTGGATGGAAAAGACATTTCTGATGAACTGGATGAGTTTTCTAAACTTCTTGATGAACTAGAAGATCTTGGAGTAACTATGGAGGATGATGACAGAGCTTTAATGGTATTAAATGCTCTACCAAGTTCCATGGAAGGGTTCAAGGACACTTTGATGTTTGGAAGGCAGGATAAACTGAGTTATGACTCAATAATCACTGCTTTGAAGACCAAATGCCTACAAAATCAAGGAGATAAGAAGGTGACTCAATCTGGTGAAGGTTTGAATGTAAATTTCAAGAAGAATTACCAAAAGAAGAAGGGCCAAACCTCAAAAAGTTACAAGACTGGCAATACTGCTCCAAAGAAACCTGGAGAATGGACAGAGAACAGGAAATGCTTCAAATGCAAACAAGTAGGGCATCTAAAGAAAGATTGCCCTCAGAAGGTGAAGAAGAAAGAAGGCCATGGTGGAGAAGCTGCCACTGTTGAACATGGAGAAGACACTCCAGAAGTCTTGAATGTTACTGAATAAAAAATGGAGTTGGAATGGGTACTGGATACAGGCTGCTCATTCCACATGTGTCCTCACAAAGAATGGTTCCAAAACCTCAAGAAAGAAGATGGTGGGTATGTACTGCTGGGAAATGACCAATCCTACAGGGTTCAAGGCACTGGATCAGTAAACATTAATATGTTTGAAGGTGTCACCAGGCAAATTGCAAATGTAAGGTATGTGCCTGGACTTAAAAGAAATTTGATCTCCCTAGGATCTCTAATTGCTACTGGGTGTGAGTTTAAGTCTGTTGATGGCCAATTACACATAACCAAAGGAAATAAACTGGTAATCAAGGGAAGACAACACAATGGATTGTTTATTTTGATAGGAAAACTAGTGGTTGGGAGTGTGGGGAATATTTTGGCTAATAATGAACTAACCCTGTGGCATAAAAGATTGGGACACATTGGTGAAAGAGGATTGAAAGAACTATCCAGAAGAGGGATCATTGGAGAGTTTGGAAATAAGACACTTGAGTTCTGTGACAAATGTGCATTGGGCAAATCACAGAAACTGCCTTATGCCAAAGGGATTCACATTACTCAAGAACCTCTAGACTATGTCCACTCTGATATCTGGGGACCATCCAGGACTGAAACACATGGAGGTGGGAAGTATTTCATGTCTGTAATTGATGATTTCAGTAGGAAAGAATGGGTGTTCATCTTAAGGAATAAGAGTGATGCCTTCACTAAATTCAAGACATGGTTGCTTCAAATGGAAACCTTGAGAGGAAATAAAATCAAGCATTTAAGAACTGATAATGGCCTAGAATATCTATCTACTGAGTTTAATACCTTCTGTAATGAAAGGGGAATTACCAGACACAGAACAGTTCCCAATAATCCACAACAGAATGGTCAGAAAGATTCAATAGAACTGTCCTAGAAAGAGTCAGGTGTATGTTACTTGATGCTGGGTTGCCAAAGGTGTTTTGGGGAGAAACAATAACCACAGCATGCATGCTATCTAATAAACAGATCTCCTACATCAACTCTGGGATTCAAAACACCAGAAGAAGTATGGAATGGAAGGATTCCAGATTACTCAGGATTAAAGGTGTTCAGATGCTTGGCATATTTTCATATGAAATCAGATAAACTTGATCCTAGAGCCTACAGGTGTGTGTTTCTGGGGTATCCAGCGGGAATCAAGGGTTACAGGTTATGGTGCATGGAATCTGGAAATCAGAAGTTGATGAGCAGAGATGTGAAGTTCAATGAGTCCATTATGGGATATCATTTTTCTGCGAATCTGGGAAATCAGGATGAAGGCCCTGAAAAGAAAGGATATCGGTTCAGGTGGAGACTCAGGAGGAGCATGACAGACAGAGAGAAGAAGATTTGGCTGATCATTCCAGTAGTAGTTCTTCAGAATAAGAAGACACAACACACAGAAATCCAAACCTGAGGGAGTACAGCATTGCCAGAGACAGTCCAAGGAGGCAAATACAGAAACCAGATTTTTATGGACAAGCTGGAACTGTACATTATGCACTGAGTGTTGCTGAAGACATAGAAAATCATGAACCACAGAACTTCAAAGAAGCAATCAGTGGTGATGAAAGTGAACACTGGATCAGTGCAATGATGGAAGAAGTGGAGTCTTTGGAGAGAAATGGCACCTGGAAACTGGTGGATAAACCAAAGGGACAAAAGCTAGTAAATTCCAAATGGATTTACAAGAAGAAGGTTGAAGCTGGGGTCTCAGATAAGATAAGGTATAAGGTAAGACTGGTAGCAATGGGCTTTACACAGAGGGAAGGCATTGACTTCAATGAAGTTTTCTCTCCTGTGGTAAAGCACTGTTCCATCAGATTACTTTTGTCAATAGTAACACAAGAGGACATGGAGTTACAACAACTGGATGTAAAAACAGCTTTCTTACATGGAGACTTAGTTGAGAACATTTATATGAAGCAGCCAGAGGGATTTGTGGTTCCAGGAAATGAAGAAAAAGTATGTTTCCTCAAAAAGTCATTGTATGGATTGAAGCAAAGCCCAAGGCAGTGGAATAAGAAGTTCAATGAGTTTATGTTAAAAGCTGGTTCTGTCAGAAGTTTGTATGACAGTTGTGTTTATTTTGATAAAATTTTAAGTGCTGATCCTGTATACTTGTTGTTATATGTGGATGACATGCTCATTGCAAGCAAGAGCACTCACAAAATACATCAGCTTTGTGAGGTGATATTCAATTTCATCAAGTGAGCTATACTTTGCAATATGGTGTGTTGGGAATGTGGAACCGGAATCAGGGAGTGAAGAACCGGAGAATTGAACCGGGTTTTAGCATCAAGAAGACAAACTGGTCAGAATAAACCGGGTTCGAGGCAGTTTGGGATAACCGTCATTTTGTGACGAAGCAGTTGCAGGTTTGTGACGAAGAAAACCGTCACATTTGTCCGGTAGCTGAGCTCAACTTCTTTCAGTTAGAACTTCCTGTGCAGTTGCATTCGAGCTTCAATCCATATATCAATGTAAAGCTCTCATTGAGGAGAAGATCACTACGTCGAGTAATTTCCGTGTTCTTTAGATTAGAGAGAGTATTTAGAGATTGAGTGTTCATGCCCTAATTTGTCAACAGAATTGGGCATTTCGTTTCTCTTGTGTATTTTCTGTAATTGGTTAGATTTCTTAGTGGATTGAGGTGTGCCTTGCCTCCGTGGATGTAGTTCATCTTGAACGAACCACGTTAAAACTGTGTTTGATTCATTTTCAGTTCCTGTTCTGCGCAAGTTCAATTCGGCCACAACTCTGGCCGAACTGCATGTGTGATTTCAAATTGTTCTTTGTACAAATTCCAGATTCTTTGGTGTTGTGTGTTCAAGAGTTGATTTCACTAACAAGTGGCGCCGTCTGTGGGAATCAACTCTCACAGCTTGAAGAAGGGAAGGAATGGCTGGTATGAAGATGGACTTTGAGAAGTTTACAGGGAGAAATGACTTCACATTGTGGAAGATCAAGATGAATGCAGTTTTGGTTCACAATAGCCTTGATCTTGCTTTGATACGTCTTGATTCGTGGGAAGAAAGTGAGAAACCCAAGTTTGCATCAGTAGATAAGAAGGCCCTCAGTCTTATCTTTCTGTGTTTGGGTGATAAACCGTTAAGAGAGGTCTCAAGATGCAAGAGTTCCTCAGAAGCATGGAAGAGATTGGAAGATCTGTATCAATCCAAGTCAGTTTCCAACAAGCTGTTCTTGAAGCAGAAGATGTTGGCCTTCAAAATCACTGAAGATAAGGTAATTTCTGATCAACTTGATGAGTTTATTAAGATGGTTGAGGAATTGGAGGACCTGGATGTGAAATTGGAGGAGGATGATAAAGCATTGATGGTGTTAAACATTCTTCCAAAATCCATGGAAAGCTTTAAGGATGCCTTGATGTATGGGAGAGATGAGCAGCTATCTTATGATGGGATAGTGAAGGCTCTGAGATCTAAATGTTTCCAGACTCAAGGTGATAAAGGCATGGTGCAATCTGGAGAAGGTTTGAATGTTAAATTCAAGAAACCTTGGCAAGGGAAGAAGGGACAGAATGCTAAGGATCCCAAGGCAGGAGACTCTAATCCAAAGAAGGGGAATGAATGGGTTGAGAAAAGGAAGTGCTTCAAGTGCAAGCAACCTGGTCACTTGAAGAAGGATTGTCCTAAGAGAAACAAGAAAGGTGGAAATCAAGGGGCAGAAGCTGCTGCCATTGACCATCAAGAAGATCCTCCAGAGGTATTAAATGTTACTGAATCAAGAATGGTAAAGGAATGGGTCTTGGACACAGGCTGCTCCTTTCATATGTGTCCACATCAGTCATGGTTTGATGAACTGAAGAGAGAAGATGGTGGAAATGTTCTCCTGGGAAATGACCAATCATGCAAGGTCAAAGGAGTTGGATCAGTAAGCATAAGAATGTTTGATGGTGTGGTCAGAATCATCTCTAATGTAAGATATGTTCCTGGCCTTAAAAGAAATCTTCTATCTCTTGGTTCTTTGGTAACTAGTGGTTGTCAGTTTAGCTCAGTGGATGGTTTCTTGCATATCACAAAACATGATAAAGTGGTGATTAAAGGTAGACAGCATAATGGGTTGTTTATCTTGATTGGTTCACCTGTTGTTGGGAGTGTTGATATGGTCTTGAGCAGTTCTGAGCTTGTTAAATGGCACAAGAGGCTTGGACACATAGGAGAGAAAGGGTTGAAAGAGCTGTCAAGGAGTGGTGTAATTGGAAACATGGGAAACCAAAACCTGGAGTTTTGTGATCAGTGTGCTTTGGGCAAGTCCAAGAAGCTGCCCTATGGAAAGGGTGTTCACACAACTCAAGAGCCATTAGATTATGTCCACTCTGACATATGGGGTCCTGCAAGGACAGAGACTCATGGTGGAGCAAGGTATTTCATGTCCTTGATTGATGATTACAGTAGAAAGGTGTGGATCATGTTGATGAAGAATAAGAGTGATGCTTTTCATAAGTTCAAAACATGGTTGATTCAACTGGAAAATGTCAAAGGAAAGAAGCTGAAGCACCTTAGGACTGATAATGGATTGGAATACCTCTCTACTGAGTTCACAAACTTTTGTGAAGAAAGAGGAATCAAGAGACATATGACTGTTCCAATGAATCCTCAACAGAATGGGGTTGCTGAGAGGCTTAATAGGACTCTTCTTGAAAGAGTAAGGTTTATGCTGTTGGATGCTGGGTTGCCAAAGGTATTTTGGGGTGAAACCATTGCTACAACATGTTATCTCATTAACAGGTCACCCTCATCAGTGATTGGGTTCAAAACACCTGAAGAGGTGTGGAGTGGACATAAACCAAGTTATGAAGGCTTAAGGGTGTTTGGTTGTCTTGCTTTTGTCCATGTCAAGCAAGACAAGTTAGATGCAAGAGCTCTAAGATGTGTATTTCTTGGATATCCAGATGGAATAAAGGGCTACAGATTGTGGTGCCTAGAGAAGGGAAATCAGAAGATAATCACAAGTAGAGATGTAAAGTTTAATGAGAATGTGATGGCTTATACTTCAACAGGCTCTAAGGAAGAATTTGATGGAGCTAAAAGGACAGAAGAGATATCAATTCAGGTGGAGCATCCTGCTGAAGATGATCACACATCTCAACCACAAGAGAATCTACAAGATAGTGATTCATCATCTGAAGAGGAAGAACAAGCTGGACCTTCACAAAATGTTAGAGAATATAGCATTGGAAGGGACAGGCCTAGAAGAACAATCAACATACCTGACTTCTATGGTCAAGCAGGGAGTGTTTATTATGCATTGAGTGTTGCTGAAGACCTGGAATCACAAGAGCCTAGTAGTTTTAAAGAAGCACTAGACTGTGAAGAAAGAGAGCACTGGATTCAGGCAATGATTGAAGAGATGGAGTCTCTGGAAAAGAATGAGACCTGGATATTGGTGGATAAACCAAGAGGTCAGAAACTTGTAAGTTCTAAATGGATATACAAGAAGAAACTAGAGACTGCAGGATCCAAACAGGTGAGGTTTAAAGCAAGATTGGTGGCTAGGGGCTTTACACAAAGGGAAGGAATTGATTTTAATGAAGTTTTCTCTCCAGTAGTAAAGCATTGCTCAATCAGGTTGCTTTTATCAAAGGTTACTCAAGAGGACATGGAATTACAACAACTAGATGTAAAAACAACATTCTTACATGGAGAACTCAATGAGAAGATATATATGAAACAGCCAGAAGGCTTTGTTGTTCCTGAACAAGAAGACAAAGTTTGTTTACTGAAGAAGTCACTGTATGGACTCAAACAAAGTCCAAGACAGTGGAATAAGAGGTTCAATGACTTCATGATCAGTGTTGGCTTTGTAAGAAGTCTGTATGATAGCTGTGTTTACTTCAACAAGGGTTCAAAGCAAGATAAAGTCTTTCTTCTGTTGTATGTGGATGATATGCTAATTGCCAGCAGGAACAAGAAGAGAGTACAATGGCTGAAGGACAAACTTAACACTGAATTTGACATGAAAGATCTGGGAGATGCCAAGAAGATTTTGGGCATGGACATTCTAAGGAACAGAGAAGCTGGAGTGCTTTGGTTATCTCAGAGACAATATCTACAGAAGGTTTTGGAGAGGTTCCATATGCATGAATCCAAACCACTCTCCACTCCAGTTAATCTACAGAAGAAACTCTCCAAAGAACAATGCCCAAAGACTGAAGAAGAAGTCATACATATGAGCAATATTCCTTATGCAAGTGGAGTTGGAAGTCTCATGTATGGAATGATTTGTAGCAAGCCTGACTTGGCCTATGCTGTTTCTTTAGTGAGCAGGTTCATGTCAAACCCAGGAGTTGAGCATTGGGAAGCTTTGAAACATGTGATGAGGTATTTGAAGGGTTCAGTGAACTTGTCACTGAAGTTTGAGAAGAAAGTGAATGGAAGCACTGTTGCATTGGAGGGGTGTGCTGATTCTGATTTTGCAGCAAACATAGACACGAGGAAATCTATTTCTGGATTTGTGTTTACCTTATTTGGAACAGCCATCTGCTGGAGAAGTGTACAACAATCAGTTGTAGCACTGTCAACAACAGAAGCAGAATATATCTCTCTCACTGAAGCTATCAAAGAAGCAATCTGGCTTAAAGGGATTTTGAGAGATTTGGACATCAAGCAAAAGTGTGTGGCAATTTACTGTGATAATCAAAGTGCTCTACACCTTGTGAAACACCAAGCATTTCATGAAAGGTCAAAGCACATTGATGTTAAGTTGCATTTTGCTAGGGATATCATTGATTCTGGTTCTGTGGAAGTGAAGAAGGTACACACATTGCATAACCCTGCTGATTTTCTTACTAAGGGTGTACCTGGGAATAAAGTGGAGCATTGCTCGAGCTTGCTGCAGCTTGAGCAATGTCATGAAGAGCATTAACAGAAAGGCAGTGGTGAGGCAGGAAGAGGCACACATGATTCATTGAGGTGGAGATTTGTGAGGTGATATTCAATTTCATCAAGTGAGCTATACTTTGCAATATGGTGTGTTGGGAATGTGGAACCGGAATCAGGGAGTGAAGAACCGGAGAATTGAACCGGGTTTTAGCATCAAGAAGACAAACTGGTCAGAATAAACCGGGTTCGAGGCAGTTTGGGATAACCGTCATTTGTGACGAAGCAGTTGCAGGTTTGTGACGAAGAAAACCGTCACATTTGTCCGGTAACTGAGCTCAACTTCTTTCAGTTAGAACTTCCTGTGCAGTTGCATTCGAGCTTCAATCCATATATCAATGTAAAGCTCTCATTGAGGAGAAGATCACTACGTCGAGTAATTTCCGTGTTCTTTAGATTAGAGAGAGTATTTAGAGATTGAGTGTTCGTGCCCTAATTTGTCAACAGAATTGGGCATTTCGTTTCTCTTGTGTATTCTCTGTAATTGGTTGGATTTCTTAGTGGATTGAGGTGTGCCTTGCCTCCGTGGATGTAGTTCATCTTGAACGAACCACGTTAAAACTGTGTTTGATTCATTTTCAGTTCCTGTTCTGCGCAAGTTCAATTCGGCCACAACTCTGGCCGAACTGCATGTGTGATTTCAAATTGTTCTTTGTACAAATTCCAGATTCTTTGGTGTTGTGTGTTCAAGAGTTGATTTCACTAACAAGCTTAAGCAGAAGTTGAGCTCAGAGTTTGATATGAAGGACTTAGGAGAAGCTAAGAAGATTCTGGGTATGAACATAATTAGAGACAGAGCTGCTGGATGTTTATGGTTGTATCAGAAGCAGTATCTTCATAAAGTGGTGGAGAGGTTTCAAATGCATGAGGCCAAGACACTGAGTATTCCAGTAAGTCAACTACTCAGATTAACCAAGGAGCAGATTCCTAAGTCAGCAGAAGAAGAGTCATACATGAGAAGTGTGCCTTATGCTAGTGGAGTTGGAAGTCTGATGTATGGGATGATATGCAGCAGGCCAGACTTAGCATATTGTGTGTCCCTAGTCAGCAGATATATGTTAAATCCAGGAAAGGCTCACTGGGAGGCTTTGAAGCAGGTGTTTTGATACTTAAAGGGAACAACAAGTCTGGGGTTGAAGTTTCAGAAGCAGGAAAAATTGGCTATTCCTTTAGAAGGATTTGTAGATGCTGATTTTGTTGGAAATGTAGACACCAGAAAGTCAATCACAGGCTATGTTTTCACATTATATGGTACTGCAGTTAGCTGGAAAAGTCTGCAACAATCAGTGGTGGCTTTATCTACTACAGAAGCTGGATACATGGCTTTGACAGAGGCAATCAAGGAAGCTGTGTGGTTAAAAGGCATCCTGAAGGATCTAGGGATCAAGCAGGACTGTGTTACTATATATTGTGACAATCAAAGTGCTTTACATCTAGTGAAACATCAAGCTTTCCATGAGAGGCCCAAGCACATAGATGTCAGATTGCATTTTGCAAGAGATGTGATTGATACAGGGTCTGTGGAGGTAAGGAAGGTCCATACAAGTGACAATGCTGCTGATTTTCTAACCAAGGCAGTGCTAGGGAGTAAGATGGTTCATTGCTCAAGCCTGATTGGGCTTGAACGGTGTGATTAAAAACCTGGAAGACAAGGCAGGTTGAGGTGATGAAATACACTTGAGTTCATTGAGGTGGAGATTTGTAGACATCAGTTCAATATCATCAAGTGTTCATGGAATGTAGTAGGGGATTTGAGGAGTCCAGAACCGGATTTAGAATGTTGAGAACTGGGTGAGAGAACCGGGTTTTAGCCGGATCAGTTAAAGAGGTTAAAATAGAAACCGGAGTCAAGGTTGTTATAACTGCCGTTTGCAACGGATTAAAACCGTTGCATGTAAAACCGTTGTGGAAAGCTCGCTGAAACAGTTTTGAGCAGTTGAAGACAAAACTGGTTACAACTACTTCTACTCCCTGATTCGAGCTCCGGCCTTTATATATATTGAAACACTTGAAGTTGCGAGTTGATTCACGTTTCTTTCCCTCTGTAAACATTACTCAATCAAGAGAATTAGATTGCTAGGGTTCTTAAGCTCAATTTGGCCTGTGAATTGGAGTTTCTAGTTTTCTGGATTAATTCTTGTAGTTGATTGATTAGTGAAGTGAATTGAGGTGTATAGAACCTCCGTGGATGTAGATCACATTGATCGAACCATGTAAAATCCCTGTGTTCACCATTTTCTCTTCCTGTTCTTTGTTCGATTTCTTGTGGCCGATTTCTGTGTTGATTTTCATTCAATACTATTTGTGTATTGTTTGTGTGTGAGTGGGACTGATTCATAACAAAATCTTTTAGTTTGTAAAGTTTCATGTTAGTCCTTTTGCTACCAGAAATGTAAGGGATGTAAATTTTGATTATATAGTACAATTTTGAAAAGATATAAAGCTCTGTTGTTTTATCGAAGACATAATAACCTCTCTAAAACTCACAGGCTCTAATATATGGTCATGCGCTTCATCCGCATAATTTTACATATTGCACTAATAATACATATTGTACGTTTAACTTTAATATTTTTTGAAGAATTTTACCCGTGCATCGCACGGGTGGACAACTAGTATTTATTAAAGAAAGAAAAAAAAATCACTGTGATGATTTATTGATTTGTGTTAAGAACTCTATTTAATTTTTAATAAGCCAAAGCGAATACATGATATATTTATAGAGATGGTTTAGAGTGTATAATTGATACGCTCCTCTTAACGACTCTGCCTAACTGCCTAACAACCTACCACCTCTATTATCTAAGAGGGTGTTTGGCTAAACTTATTTAAAACATCTTATAAGTTCTTACATTTGATAAGGTGTTTTTAGAGCTTATAAGTTATATGGTCTTATTTTAAAATAAGTTATATAAGTGTTTGGATCAAATAACTTGATGTATTTGGTAAATAAGATCTTTTTGTAATTATAATTACCAAAAAAGGTGTATCTAAAAAGAGCTTATGAAAAAAAGGTGGGGGAGTTATACTTTTTTTAAAAGAGCTTATAAGCTCTTGAAGAGCTTAATTATACATCTTATAAGCTCATTTTAAAAAGAATTATCCAAACAAACTTTGAGAGCTTATAAGCTCTTGAACATCGTATAAGATGTTTAAAGATCTTATAAGCTCTGCCAAACACCCTTTAAGTATATAATACTCCCCCCGTCCTGGTTTACTTTGCACAATTGACCGCACACGGATGTTAAGAAAAAATAGATTCTGCTTTTTCTGTGACTGTTGAAACTTTTTTCAGCAGATTTTTACGGGAGGGATTAGTGAATTAAAACTTCCCTCCATTTTTCCTAATTACAACCTGATGAACAATAAAAAACACCTAAAAACTCAAACAAAAAAACCAGAAAGATTAAAAGACTAAAAATATGAAATTTTAGCTCCAAAAAATTTGGGGGAAATTTCCCACCAAATACCAAAATCTGGGATTACACTTACAAGTCAATAAAAATTAAAATTACATTCAAATATCCTAAGAACACACTATAAATTATCATACCTATCCCCAAAAATCAGCAGTCAATGCTATTACAGAATTTGAAAATCAGATTCAAAATTTAGAAACAGACGATTCAACTTATTTGGCAGTCTGCAAAGAAGAAGATTTCAGAAGGTAAACATGTATTATTTCCAGAAATAAAACATAGGTCTGCTTCATCAAGGGCTGTATCATTAGATGAAGAAGCTACGGAAGCCATACCCTTTTAAAAAAGAGGCACTGTACGAAAACTTGCCAAAGAGTTGAGTGTCAGCAAAAGTCAAGTGGGCAGATAGGAGAAATCAGGGGCCATAAAGCCACATACAAATGCAATCAAGCCTCAATTAAGTGATGCAAATATGATGCAAAGACCGAAATATAGCCTTAGCTTCTTACACATGGACATAAATCTTCATAAAATAAGGTATGAAAGCATGCACAATATTGTCCACATAGATGAGAAGTGGTTTTACATGAAACGAACAACCGAGAGGGCATATAAACTTACAGTAGAAGAAGATTCATATATGGCCTGTAAGAGAAAAAGATATATACCAAAGATTATGTTTATGTGTGCAGTAACAAGACCACAATACAACTTAGATGGGGAGTTGTTAATTGATGGAAAAATTGAAATTTTCCCATTCACAACATTGGAACCTGTCCTCAGGAACAACGTAAATAGAGTTAGGGGCACATTGGTCATCAAACCCATTGAGTCAATTACCAAATAGGTCATCAAATATTTCTTGTTAGATAAGGTGATTCTTTAAACTATCATAATTATTTCATCATTTAGTTTAATGCTTGTAGTAAGTCTCTTAGATCTATCCTAGCAGTTTAATTTTACCTATGGGACAAATTGGTGACATTACTAACACAATTAATTGTTGATTGTACATTGTTTCATCATTGGATTCAAACAGATTATTCCAGCAATTAACGCAAAATGGTATGCTCATGCAAGTAAACACATCATCATTCAGCAAGATAATGCAAAGCCAAATTTAAGCGATTTTGACACTGATTTCAGAAGTGTTGCATCAGCAGATGGGTTTGAGATTCAGCTAATGTGCCAGCCCCCAAACTCAAAAGACACTAATGTGTTAGATTTAGGATATTTCAAGGCAATACAGTCTCTACAAGTTGAGACTGCAAGCTACAGTGTGCAAGACTTAGTGACTAATGTTCTCCAATCATTTGAAGAAAAAGAAATCACTAAGGTCAACTGCATTTTTCTGATCCTGCAGGCTTGTATGATATAGGTTATGAAGATTAAAGGTGGCAACAATTATGATACACGTTGCTCATGCATGCATTTAGGTCGATTTTAAGTGCGTATTTATAGCATTTGCATGTGTATATGGTCAATAATTGCTTATATTGTATATATTGGACCATTTGACGTGTTTTGTGGAGGTTTGTTGATTTTAGGCCAGAATATCGAGTATATGATGGACTAGAGATGAATCGGACCAAGAATAGGCGAAATGGGCCAAGCTAGGCCAAAAAGACAGAAAATCGGAGTTTGGAGCAAGTATTGACACGGCCGCGTCAGTGCCATTCAAGGCCGCATCAAAATATGCTCGTAATAACTGAAGTCAGTGCTGTTTGACGCAGCCGCGTCGACGTCTTTCAAGGCCGCGTCAAAAGCCTTTTGGAAAGCTAAATCGGGTTTAACTTGGGCTTTTTGTCCTAATCCTTTGAGGATTTTAGCCCATAACTATAAATAGGTCCCCAAACTTGTGAAATTAGGGGAGACACTCCATATTCTCAGCGAGAGATAGAAAAAGAGTTAGAAAGCTTGAAGAACGAAGAAGACAAAGATCAAGCAAGACGATTCATCCAGGTTTAGTTTACTTTTCTAGTTTTAAATTCTTGCAATGTTTTTCTCAGAATTTTGTAATGAATTTATTCTAGGCATGAGTAGCTAAGCTATTCGTGTCCTAGGGTTAGAAATTAGGGATTTTTACAACAATGTATTCATTTATGTTTTGAATTATTGGTTCTGTTCATAAAGTGTTTACCTTTATGTTTGTTCTTATAACTGAATTTAGACTAACCATCTAGGTTTAGTAACCCCGTTAACAAATCCGCTTCGAGAGAAGAGATTTGTATCAGACGTACGACATAGAGCGCAATTGTCTATGACTATCTAAGCATAGGTTCGAAAGCTTTTGGGAGTTACTAGGATTTATTAACTCGAGAGGGTAATTGTTCTAGTTAATCAACTATTTAATCAATTTGAGAGAAGGGTTAGGTTATTAAAGAGCCACTTAATAAACATTAGATCGGTTTAAAAATCAATAAGTTGAACATAATCGTCATTGAAGTAATATCCTGAAATCGAAACCCTAGGATACCTTTTCTTGATTATTATTCCTTTCTGGTTGCCAAGTGTTGAGTCATAATTCATTAAGTAAGTTAGTTAATTAGTTAAATTCTTTAGTTTTTACTAAAATCAACCTTTGCAACTTAGTATCTAGTTAGGACAATCCTAGAGTATCGAGATATCAAACTACCTAAAATCTATTCCTTATGGGATCAACCTTGACTGCCGCTACTACACTATAACCGTACACTTGCGGAACACTAGGTTATAAAACCGACATGTCAAGGTTTTGGCGCCGTTGCCGGGGAATAGGATTTAGCGCTTAGTTTTTATCTTAAAAAATAGGAGGAAACTAGACTAGATTTTATTTTTCATAATTTTAATTTAATTTTCATTTTTATTTTTTTTTTAATTTTTATGTTACGCGGTATTTCTTGTTTTTGGTGTTTTCAGGCTCTGCATGCAAACCAGATTGAAAGGGCAAGAAAATCTTCTCCCTTTTGATCCTGAAATTGAAGCAACAGTCCGTAGATACCGAGCAAGAAAGAACCCAGTTTTCGAGATGGAGAACCCACCACAGCCAGTAAACCAGGATGAAGCCTTAAACAGAGTACTAACAACTTTGGCACGCCTGGATGACAGAGTAACCAACATTCGGCAGCAATTGCCTCCACAACAGCCACAACTACCTCAGCATCAGCAGCCAGAACAGGTTCACGAGGAACCTATGGGAGTAGATGATTGATGATACTCCCATAAGTGATTGCTTGAAACCTAATCCGAATAAGCAAGCTGGTGGAGTACAACCCCTACCATTCAATGCCAACAGTTTCGAGCTGAAGCCTGAACTAATCAACATATTGCAGCAAAACCAGTATGGGGGAAGTGCTTTAGAGGACCCGAATGTGCATCTGATAAAGTTTCAAAGACTGACGGACACCATTAAGAGAAACATGTGCCGCACGAGCAGGTCAAATTGAGACTGTTTTCATTTTCTCTGAAAGATAGAGCCCTACAATGGTTCAATTCGTTGGAGGATATTACAAGATGGGAAGACTTGAGTACTTTGTTTTTGTTAAAGTACTTTCCACCGAGCAAGATGCTTGACCTGCAGAATCAGATCAACCAGTTTAAGCAATTGGACCAAGAGCCATTCGGAAAAGCTTGGGAGCGATTCCGAGATCTTATCCGAAGTTCCCCTCAACATAGGTTTACGAGGAAGCAACAGGTGTGCAAGTTTTACAATAGTCTACTTGCTCCGACTAGAAATCATGTAGATGCAACTGCAGGTGGTAGTTTGATGGAGAAGTCTGTAAAGATAGCTTTCTCGATTTTGGATGCTATGGCTAGAACGAGCTATCAATGGCCGAATGAGAGAAACCAACCAAGGATGCTAGCGAATGTGAAGGAAGTGGAGACAATCAGCAATGAGCCGCTTGAAAACCTTACATCATAGCTGACAACATTGTCAAGTCAGGTTAATCTGCTAACTAGTCTGACGTTAGCACAACAGACAGGAGGTCAGGAAGAAGTTGAGGATGTTAACTTTCTGAATCAGAGGAACTTCAACAACTTCCAAAACAATCAGCCCAGGTACAACCAGTACCCACAAAATCGGAATCACCAGAATTTTTCCTATGAGAATTCCAAGAATACACTCAATCCGCCGCCTGGGTATACTGTTACAAATGGTATGATCCATGATGGTAAGAAGCCATCACAGGAGGAAATTGTCCAGTCACAGTTTGAAAAGTATGATGATAAGTTAGCACAGTTGGAGAAGAAAGTAGATGGGAAATTTGTGGAGCTAAACAAGCATATCACTGGGCAAGGAGCAAACATCAAGAGGCTCGAGAACACATTGGTTCAAACTCAAGCAAGCATTGGTAAGTTATCATCTAATATGAGCCAATTAATCAAGATTTAGGGGGCCAACACAAGCAGGGCCAATATCCGAGTGATACTGTGGTGAATCCGAGAGAGTATTGTCAAGCCATTCAGCTGAGGAGTGGTACTGAGTATGAGGGACCCTAGTTGCCAGTTGACAAAGAAAAAGTAGTGGAAAAGGAGCAATTGGAGGAGCAAGTGGAAGAGAAGCAAGCTCAGTTGGGTAGAAAGAAGATAGTGAAACAAGGCGAAGGAAAGGAAATCAAAGCAGATATCCCACCTTATTTCCCGGCTGTCCCATTCCCACATGCCTTGAGAAAGAAGAAGATTGATGAGCAGTTCGCGAAGTTTTTGGATGTGCTGAAGAGGATCCAAATTAATATTCACTTTGTTGAGGCACTACAACAGATGCCAAACTACACGAAGTTTCTGAAGGAGATGATCTCAAAGAAGAGAAAGTGGGAAGAGGACGAGACAATCAACTTGATTGAAGAGTGCAGTGCTGTAATCCAGAGGAAGCTAACGCTCAAGCGAAAAGATCCAGGTAGTTTTACTCTTAAATGTGAGATAGGTAATATTACATTTGATAAAGCACTGTGTGATTTGGGGGCTAGTATTAATTTGATGCCACTGTCTATTTATGAGAAATTAGGTATAGGCACAATGAAACCCTCTACAATTGCCCTACAAATGGCTGATCGGTCTATGACTTGGCCAAGGGGGATTATAGAGGATGTTTTGTTGAAAGTCGGGAAGTTCATAATACCTGCTGATTTTGTGGTCTTAGACATGTTAGAAGACAAAGATGTCCCTTTGATCTTAGGTCGCCCGTTTCTAGCAACGGGCAAAGCATTGATAGATGTTCAAAAATGAGAGTTGACGTTAAGGGTAGATAAAGAGCAAGTAGTTTTTTCGATCTATAAGGCTCTTTAATATCATGATAGTGAGGGTGTAGCTCAATTGGAAACATGTAGTTCTATTCATTCTGTAGATGCTGCATTGTGTAGGAAGTTATCCTCACTTAGTGATGGTGATCCCCTTGAAACGTGCCTTGTTAATTCTGTATATAATGCAAATTTCCATGACCCCACTGACCTTGATCTTGTGGAAAGTGTTAGTGCATTAAATTCTTTGCAGGAAGCTCCTAAGGGAAGTTCGACTCAAGAAAACATCAACAAGAAGGTAACAGAAGAAGTGCCGAAAGGGGGCAATGGATACCCAGAGCTGAAGCCGTTACCTGACCATCTGCGGTATGCGTTCTTAGATAATGAAAACAGATATCCGGTAATAATCTCTTCCTCTCTGACTGAGTTTGAAACTGATAAGCTGTTGCGTGTATTGAGAACTTATAAATCTGCTATAGGGTGGTCGATTGCTACTTTGAAGGGAAATAGTCCCACTATATGCATGCATAAAATTCTTATGGAAGAGGAATATAAACCCTCTGTTCAAAATCAACGTAGGCTTAACCCAATGATGCTAGAAGTAGTTAGGAAAGAAGTGCTTAAGTGGTTAGATACTGGGATAGTCTTTCTTATTTCTGATAGTAGGTAGGTGAGTCCAGCTCAGGTAGTGCCAAAGAAGGGGGGATGACTGTAGTAAAGGGTGATCTTGATGAGGTCATAGCCACTAGGGTGATTACGGGTTGGCGTGTATGTATAGATTATAGGAAACTTAATGCAGCTACTCGTAAAGACCATTTTCCCCTTCCCTTTCTAGATTAGATGCTTGAAAGATTAGCACGTTATGCGTATTACTGTTTTCTCGATGGTTATTCGGGATACAATCAGATTATGATTGCTCTGGAGGATCAAGAGAAAACCGCTTTTGTATGCCCCTATGGTGATTTTGCTTTTGGTAGAATGCCATTTGGGCTGTGTAATGCGCCTGCTACATTTCAACGTTGTATGATGGCAATTTTTGGGGGTTTGATAGAGAATATCATGGAGGTATTTATGGATGATTTCTCTGTATTTGGTTCTTCATTTGATAATTGTCTAGATAACTTAACTCAGGTGCCTAAAAGGTGTGAAGACACCAATCTAGTCCTTAACTGGGAAAAATGTCATTTCATGGTAAAAGATGGGATAGTCCTAGGGCATAGAATTTCATCAAAAGGATTAGAAGTTGATAGGGCTAAGGTAGTGGCAATAGAGAAGTTACCACCTCCTAGGAATGAAAAGGGGGTTAGGAGCTTTTTAGGACATGTGGGGTTTTATAGAAGGTTCATAAAGGATTTTTCTAAAATTGCTAAACCTTTATCTCGCTTGTTAGAAAATGATACTCCTTTTGTTTTCAATGATGCATGTATGCAGGCCTTTGAGACATTAAAGAAAGCATTGATCACCGCTCCAGTACTGATTACACCTGACTTGTCTAAACCATTCGAGGTAATGTGTGATGCGAGTGACATGGCAGTGGGAGTTGCATTGGGCTAGAAGAGGGAAAAGATCTTTAGAGTCATCTATTATGCAAGCAAGACTCTCGATCTGGCTCAGGCATATTATACTACCACAGAGAAGGAACTTTTAGTTGTTTATGCTTGTGATAAATTTCGTTCTTATCTTGTACAGGCTAAAACAATAGTTTATACTGACCATGCTGCTCTGAAGTATTTGTTTGCTAAATAGGATTCCAAGCCCGATTGATCAGATGGATATTGCTTCTTCAAGAATTCGACATGGAAATCAAAGACAGAAAGGGCTGCGAAAACGTGGTAGCTGGCCACTTGTCTCGAATTGTAAATGACGCAGATGCAAAGGGCCAACAGACAGCCATCAGCGATATCTTTCCAGACGAGCACGTGATGGTTGTGGAGAATGGCCCATGGTATAGTGACATCGCAAATTTTATAGCGAGTGGGATTATTCCGGACTTCCCTCATCATAAGAAGAAGAAATTCTTCCATGATGTGAAGTTTTACATATGGGATGATCCCTATCTCTATAGGAGATGTGCAGATACAATCATCAGAAGATGTGTTACTCAAGCTGAAGTGAAGGACATCATAGCTCATTATCATTCGTCCCCAACTAGGGGACAGTTTGCATCAGCAAGGACAGCAGTGAAGGTGCTCCAAAGTGGCTTCTATTGGCCAACAATTCACAAAGACTGCCACGCATTCATTCTGCAATGTGACAAGTGCCAAAGAATAGGGGGGACAACAAGGAAGCACGAGATGCCTCTTACTACAATTCTTGAGGTCGAGTTGTTTGACGTATGGGGCATTGATTTCATGGGACCCTTTCCATCCTCGAATGAGTTTCAATACATCTTGGTGGCAATGGAGTATGTTTCAAGATGGGTGGAAGTTGTTCCAACCCAAACAAATGATGCCAAGGTGGTGCTCAAATTCCTCCAAAAGAATATCTTGACAAGGTATGGCACGCCGAGAGCCTTGATTAGTGATGGGGGCTCACATTTTTGCAATAGGTGGATGGCGGCGTTATTAGCTAAGTATGGGGTAAAACATCGTGTGACTACTTCGTACCATCCTCAAGTCAATGGACAAGTGGAGCTTGCAAACCGAGAAATCAAGCAAATATTGGAGAAGTCGGTGAATGGGAACCGGAAAGACTGGGCGATGAAGTTGGATAACGCACTTTGGGCTTATAGGACGGCATATAAAACTCCTTTGGGGCTTTCACTGTATCAATTGGTTTTTGGAAAGGCGTGTCATCTACCTATTGAGTTGGAGCATAGAGCATACTGGACAGTTAAGAAGTTGAATTTCGACTGCAAGGCTGCTGGAAAAGAGCGACTCTTAAAGCTCAATGAATTGGAGGAATTTAGAAATCAAGCATTTGAGAACTCCAGTTTGTACAAGGAGCGGGTCAAAAGGTTTCATGACCGAATGATCAAGGATCGCACATTTGAAGCTGGTGAACAAGTTCTATTGTTCAATTCGTGCCTAAGACTCTTTCCGGGCAAATTGAAATCCAGATGGTCGGGTCCATTCGCAATCGAAACCGTTAGAGCATCCGGAGTACTTGAGTTGTTAAATCAAGATGGGAGCACATTTCTCGTCAATGGACAAATGATCAAGAAATACTACAAGTCCGACTAAATTTAAATCGTGCATGAAGTACGGTTAAAAGAACTCAACTAGAACAAAAAAGATCGTCAAGCTTGAGACGTAAAACAAAGCGATTGCCGGGAGGCAACCCGAACTTTTAAATGTTTTAAGTTTTTAATTTCATTTTTAAATTAGTGTAACTTTGAGTCTCTTTTTGTAGTTTATAGTGTTTTAAGCATCAAACCAACAACTCTACAGAGGAAACGTGAAAGACAGGGAAGAAACGGGTGAAACTAAAGAGAAAAATGAGTTTTAGGCAGCAAAATATGACGCAGCTGCGTCGACAACATTCAAGGCCGCGTAAAAAATGGCCAGAAAAATCACAGTCCAGTAACGTTTGATGCGGCCGCGTCGATTGCTTTAAGGCCGTGTAAAAATCGCCCAGGAACAGGTGAGATCAGTGTCGCTTGACGCGGCCGTGTCGCAGGATTTACGAGGCCGCGTCGAATGCCCAACCAGGTTCGTTTTTTTACTTTTAAACTTAAAATTAGGGCTCACTTCATTCATTCTCTTCCCCAAAGTCGCGATTTCTCACTTTTTCACACACACCCACTTAAATTCTTCACTCAAATCACCAAATCTTCACACACTCCCACTTATAAACACAATCCTACATCAAATTCACACACTTCTACCAATTGAATTTAGGTTTTTCGACCCACTTGGCACAAAAATGGGACAAGTTCTTCCTTTCCTCTTCGACTCAATCTCGCCGGTAAGAGAATCTAACTCGATCTTTTACGCTTATATATGTGATTGTTATGCAATTTATTGGTGCACATTTGTTGAAAATGGGTTATGATGAGTTTTATTTCAAGTTCTAGTTTAGCCACTTCTAGTATGCAATGTTGATGAAATTTGTGCCACATGTGTTGAATTTAGAGCCAAATTGGTGCATAGTTGCTGTGAATTGTGTGTTTGAGATTGTTGGGAATGGGTAGGAAGCAACAAAATTGATGTTAACATGTTATTTTCATTGAAGTATTTCATCGAACATGTTACGTGCATTCATGATGTCTAATTTTACCTTGAGGTATGATCTTTCTAGACTTAGAATGTGTAATAGGAGGATAAATTATGGTCATAATAAGTGTCCAATGATTTAGGTGAGTCCCTTCATGCATTTTTACGCATAAGTTCCATTAGTTTGGGTCTTGCACAAGGTTTAGGGGGTTATATGTTGAGGTAAATGTTACAATTGTTGCTGAAAAGTGGTGAAAATTGGTGATGTTTGAGAACAATATGGTGTGTTGTGTTGTGTTGTTCAGGTTCACCAAAATGCCTATGGCAAGTACAAGCAAGAGCAAAGGCAAGGGCAAATAGCAGGAGCCTCCGGTAAGGGTGTTACTAGACCCTCAGGACAGTCGTCTCATATATGGGTTCACCTTGAGGAATCTCGCCCATCGCACGAGGTTTCAGCAACTTCGGACATCTCACATTGTGCCCACGCGATTCTCCACTGTCAATATAACAAAGGCGATGGGCATTGCTGATAATATAAAAGCATTCTTGACAATTGCAAGGTTACGAGAGTTCATGAAGCCGCCCCTCACTTATGAACGCCTTACTATGGAGTTCCTGAGCACTTTTGTCATCAACGTAGCCAGCCAACCACATCAGCGAAGGCCAGACAGTATATCATTCCAGCTAATGGGCTCTTCACACACATTGACATTTGATGAGTTGGATGACTTGTACAGCTTCAAAAAATCCTCTGACGAACATCCAGAAGATGGGAAATTTGTTCCTCAGACACTTTATGAGCAGTTGACGGCGGCCCCACCACTATTTCCACCTCAACGGTATAGCTCCAAGACTGCTCGAGCAACCTGGATTCAAAACTCTAGGATCAGATATTTCCAAAAGATGCTCGCACATACATTATTCTCGAGAAGGGAGACAGGGGCGTTTAGGCAAAGCGATATGCGTTACATATGGTCGGACATGCATGAACGTACACTGGACAATGCGGTCCTCTTAACAAGCCATTTTGAGAATGTTGCCACGAAACAGTCTGACAGCATCTTCATCAGGGGTCTCATCACTCCCATTGCTTTCTATTTGGATATTCGTGATACATGGTTTACTGAGTTGTCACCTGTTCAAGGTGAATATGTATTTACTTGGCCATTGTTGGAGAAGATGGAGGTCGTGATGATGGGGAACGAGGGTCAGGTTCCTTTTGTTTTCCAAAATGTGGGACCGTACCTTCGGCTGCCCAACCCATACTTGACCATGGTGCTACACCTTGATGATAATCCCAACATTGCTTTGTCATCACCAAACTATCTAGCCTTATCTTTTGAGAGCAATGATCCTGTATTCGAACTTGGAGATCTTGCTGAGGACCAACTTCGAGTACCTCATCCGGTGAAGAGACGGAGGGCGGTTACAGCCGGTGTATCTTCATCGGCTCCTGTTGAAGAAGAGGAAGATGATATACATATGCAGATAGCTAATCTTCAGAAGGAAATAGCCGGTCTCTCTACAGGATTCATCCGTCATCGAGCGGAGACTCGAGGAAGTGCTAAAAATGTTAATGACAAGCTTGATGCACTTTTGGCTCATGCACGTGCCGACCGTGAATGGAGAGAGCATTGGGAAAAGGTGTGGACTCAGCACGGGTTTCCACCTCCACCTCCGCCACCTCAGTAGTTATTTGTAAGTACTAGCACCCAGTCGTCTCACTTTTTTCCCACAACTTGGCTTAGACTAAGTTTGGGGGAGGGGGTGATAGTGGGACGACTTGGGCCGCTTATTTACTTTTATGTATTTTGATATAGGTGGGTCTTATGATTTCCATTTGTGTCATGGGAGTCAATGATGTGATGTGGGCCGTGGTTTGGTATTTGTTGAAGGTGTCGGGTCTGTGAACCCAATTTTGTTGGTCATAGCATTTAATTTTATTGCATTTGTTTTAGTTAGTATTTGTTTTTTTGGAGTCAAGAAGTAGAAAAAACCCGAGTTGAAAATCGTTGAAAAATTTAGGGATTAGATTGGTGATGATGTGATAATGATGAGAAGATATTATGCATAAATTTGGAAACTTGACACATAGTAGAGCATGATAGGAAATTTGAGATGAAATTGAGCTTAAGCCTATAATATTTGATCAAATATGACCCTTGTGAGCATTTGAGCCTAATGTGACTCCTATCTTTGGAGCAATTTATTTTTCTTTCGGTGTGATGTTGATTGGATATATGTATCTGTTTCTAGAACTTGCCTTGAGTCTTTGTTGTGAATATGTTGGTGCATAATGTGACTTAGAAAGTGATACATACAGTTTTTATTTGTGGCTTATTTTGAGCCTTTAAACATTATCCTTTTACCCAAGAAGTTGAGAAAAATTGTCCCTAGTTAGCCCACTTGAGCTTTTAAGCCTTTTTGTTTCATAGCCACATATTACAAGCCAAATACCTTTTAATTTTAGCATTTGACCCTATATTGGACTAATTGAGTAAAAGGGAAGATGGATTGGAAGGTAGATTGGATTTTTGGAAACAAAATGGGCAAAAATAAGGGATAAGCTGAAGGGTAGAAGGAATTTGAAGTGATAAGTGCAAATCCAAAGCAAGTATAACCTCTCCTAAGTTGTTATTTGTGTTGAGTTTAATTTCCATTAAAAAAAAAAAAAAAAGATAAGTTAGCTGTAAATAGCCAAATTACTACATTAATGTGTAATGTGATAAGGAGAGGTTAGAAGAAAAAGTGCTTAGTTGATTTGAAAAAAAAAACTCGGGTAGTCCCATGATGTGGTACCCGAAGACTTAGTATGAAGAGCACTTGGTTGAAAAGTACTTTTGGGAAGGTGAAGAAGTCACCTTGAGGGGTGATTTGCTGAGATTGGGAGAGTGAGATCGAGTGATTGTATTGAGGGGTAGTCGGGTTAGGAATAACTTGATTAGTCCAATAGATAGTCACTTTTGTCCAAATTTGTCCCATCTTACCTTAAGCCAACATTACAACCAAATGAAAGACCTACTTGATTCTTTGTCACTTATGCCGAATTCTGATTCTAACTTAGACGATTGGCAAGCCTATGGTAAACTGTGCATGTAGTCCAATTTAAGTGGAATGATATTTTTAGCCTAAACACTTGAGAGATGAGAGAAACACTTACCTGGTGAGGATAAAATATTTCGAAAGTTTAAGTCTCGAAAGTAGTTAATTTTTGCTCTATCGCACATGCTCACTTACACTATGGTGTCTAGCTTTGTGACAAATCTGTCTGAGACTAAATCATCATCCAATCGCCCCAAATACATGTGTCTTTGTTCTATTTTATGTTGTTCGGGATGAACAACAATTTAAGTTTGGGGGATTTTGATACACGTTGTGTATGTATGCATTTAGGTCGATTTTAAGTGCGTATTTATAGCATTTGCATGTGTATATGGTCAATAATTGCTTATATTGTATATATTGGACCATTTGACGTGTTTTGTGGAGTTTTGTTGATTTTAGGCTAAAATATCGAGTATATGGCGGACTAGAGACGAAATGGACCAAGAATAGGCGAATGGGCCAAGCTAGGCCCAAAAGACAGAAAATCGGAGTTTGGAGCAAGTATTGACGCGGCCGCGTCAGTGCCATTCAAGGCCACGTCAAAATATGCTCGTAACAACTGAAGTCAGTGTTGTTTGACGCGGCTGTGTCGACGTCTTTCAAGGCCACGTCAAAAGCCTTCTGGAAAGCTAAATCGGGTTTAACTTGGGCTTTTTGTCCTAATCCTTTAACGATTTTAGCCCATAACTATAAATAGGTCCCCAAACTCGTGAAATTAGGGGACACACTCCATATTCTCAGCGAGAGATAGAAAAAGAGTTAGAAAGCTTGAAGAACGAAGAAGACAAAGATCAAGTAAGACGATTCATCCGGGTTTAGTTTACTTTTCTAGTTTTAAATTCTTGCAATGTTTTTGTCAGAATTTTGTAATGAATTTATGTTAGGCATGAGTAGCTAAGTTATTCGTGTCCTAGGGTTAGAAATTAGGGATTTCTACAACAATGTATTGATTTATGTTTTGAATTATTGATTCCTTTCGTAAAGTGTTTATCTTTATGTTTGTTCTTATAACTGAATTTAGATTGGCCATCTAGATTTAAAAATCCCGTTTAACAAATCCGCTTCGAGAGAAGGGGTTTGTTATCAGACTCACGACATAGAGCGCAGTTGTCTATGACTATGTAAGCATAGGTTCGAGAGCTTTTGGGAGTTACTAGGATTAATTAACTCGAGAGGGTAATTTTTCTAGTTAATCAACGATTTGATCAATTCGAGAGAAGGGTTAGGTTATTAAAGCGCCGCTTAATAAACACTAGATCGGTTTAAAAATCAATAAGTTGAACATAATCGTCATTGAAGTAATATCCTGAAATCGAAACCCTAGGATACCTTTTCATCTTGATTATTATTCCTTTTTGTTTGCCAAGTGTTGAGTCATAATTCATTAAGTAATTTAGTTAATTAGTTAAATTCTTTAGTTTTTACTAAAATCAACCTTTGCAACTTAGTATCTAGTTAGGACAATCCTAGAGTATCGAGGTATCGAACTACCTAAAATCTATTCCTTGTGGGATCGACCTTGACTTCCGCTACTACACCTATAACCGTACACTTGCGGAACACTAGGTTAGAAAACCGACGTGTCAAATTACAAGTTGTCACACATTGGAAAAGCATAAAAAACAAGATAAGACACCTTACCTATAGCATTAGACGTTGATGAAGAGATTGTAAGAGAGGGAATTGATAATCTAATCGCACATGAACAAGCTACAGGTACATATGACAGATGAGGAGTCATGACATAATTGGGGTATATGTGAATTAGGTTAATGCAGGTCTGCTTTTTGTTCTATTGTTTACAGCATAAACACAATATATTTGTACATTTTGTTTAGGATGTAAACATTGTGATCAAATGAAATAGCTTTATTTTGTTGAGATTTGGTTTTTTAGTTTGGTACCCTCAGAACAGATTCAGCAATGGGTTCCGTCATGCCCAACAGATGTTGAGGGCAGCCTTAAACTAGTCAGTAAAGACTAGTTTAAGCAGCCAACAATCAACACTGAAACAATTTACAAACAGTTCAATTATTCCATTATTTAATTTAACCCACTACATATTAGTTGGATAGCATTAATCAATCAGCAGTAAACACATCATCTTGTTAAGCCACCAAACAACAAAAATTTTCATTCATTTTAGCATAATCAAAATCACAGTATTATATCATGCTCAGCATCACAACAGTCTCAGCATCACAACAGATTCTGTAAACCAGTCTATCATCATCACAAAAAACATTCATATCAAAGTCATCCAGAACCCAATCCAGAACACAATCATTCAAGACCATCACACATTTTACATCAGATAAAAGACAAAGCAAACACAATTAGTATACCACCGTATCATCATCATAAAAAACATTCAGATTAAACCTAATTTGGAACCAATCGGTACAAGATAACCCTCATTTTGAAATCAGATTTAGGGTTTTCTTCTCAAGATTTGAACAGGAGAGAAACCCTCGAAATAAATTCAGATTTAGGGGTTTCAAACAAACGATCCGATTAGGGACATAAACCCACAAACTAAAATCAGATCTAGGGTTTTTTTTTTCTTTTTAAAAAATCAGATTTAAGTTTTTCATATTTCAAATCGAAATAGGAAAATAGACGTTAACATTTAAGATAGCAAGAAACCTAGAGCAAGACACTCAAAGTAGTGTCTCCGTAGTTCATCGGACTCAAATCATACATTTTTAACCGGTGGATGACCTCTGGTTTTCGAGGCAGAAACATGATTCCCCGCAGACCTCCTCAGCCTCGAAAGGAAGAACTCCCCCTTCATCAAACTCTGTTTCTCCCACAAAAGAGTCCGTCACCGAAATATGAGTATTCTTCCATTAAAAAGTCGTAGAAAGAACGGGAGGGGGAGGGGAGGAATGGGTGAGAAAGATCGGATACATATCTGAGAGAGATCTAGAAAAGCGGTGAGGGGAGTGTATAAGAGAGAAGAACATAATTAGGGTTTGAGAGGGAGATGTTCCTAAGTGAATGTAAGATGATTCCAGAATAGGGATGGGTTGTAGTAGGGGGTGGGGCTGCTTAATTAGGCAACTAATTAGGTGAAATGATATAAGTTCATAAATCTAATTAACTAATTAAACTAAAATCTGATTTCTTTAATTAAGTAATGGCATTTTTGTAATTGTGTGTAACTTTTGAGTTTTCTAGGTATTGACTTTTGTTTCCATTTTTGGGGTGTGCAAAGTTAAGTGGGACGGACCGTAAAGGAAAGTGTGTAAAGTAAACTGGGACGGAAGAAGTATAATACTAGAGATGTTCACCCGTACGATGCACGAGATGAGTATTTTTCTAATAATAATAATAAAAAAAATTATCAGCCTATATATCATTTGAGAGTATAAAATCGGGCGTCGATATTTTTTGTCCAATTATCTTTCTTCCTCCTTACCTATCCTTTTCTACATATGGTTTTTTTTTTTATATCTAATACATTCCATTATCACAAATTGAAAATATCGGTTAAATTTTCATAAATTTTGAATATTCAATTTATTATATGTTTACTTCTAATACCTTTCATTATCACAACTTAAAACTACCAATTATATTTTCATAATTTTTTTAATTCAATTATTTGAATGCATGATCTGATATGCAGAATATTTTAAGTAAACTTTTAAATACAAACATGAAATTTTATTCATTTATCTCCCTATTATTTCAGTAGTGCATTGCACATGTTGTAATAATTACATATGTATATAAGGACAAAACAAGGTCAAATATTTGAATAATTATCGTATGAAAGCCACATTTATTAAATAATATAATATTAGTATAAGAAGCCACAAACAAATAAGTTACTTAAGTATATGAGCAGCAAACTATATTATTATGTCATATTCAAATAAAAAATAATTGACTTATTATTTTCGTAGCTAGCATAAATTTTCTTTTCACAAAATAAAAAATAATAATAAGCAAACTAATTCAATCAACAAATCACTTTAGCAAATGTATTTAAACTTTTTTCTATTATAAAGTGTAAACCTAACAAATTTGTATTTATTTATGAATTTTTTTAAATCAAATAATTTAAACTATCCAAAAATTATTAAGAGAAAAGGTAAAATTAAAGTAAATAATTTTAATCATCTGAAAAAATTTAATCCGTTCAAAAAATATTATTTTTGGGATTATATCACATTTTAATTTTATATAAAAATGTTTAGAAATCAAAATATATAGTTATCATCCTAAAAAGTTATTTTACACTTTAACATCAATATTTTAATTATAATATATGCATTATGGATGTTATATTGAAGATTAATGAAAGATGAATAATTTGATATATTTCTTATGGAAAACCAAATTGAAACAAAAAAGTTATATGACTTTGAAATTTCGAAGGAAAAAGATAAACAAAAAAAAAATGATAAAATAAAAGGAAACAAATTAATTGAAGGAGAACCCACGGAAGAAGGTGGATGAGACATGTGTCTCCCCCTTTTTTAGGGGCTCACCTTTAATATATAGTAGAGAAGTAGAGATAAAATAAAGTAGTAGAACTTATGAGGAGAAGATGCGTGTTTCCTCTACTTTCTTGGAACCCTCTTTTAGTATTAAAGGTAGATATCCGAGCTTGCCTCTCCTTTGACTATTACATGCTGACTTTATATATCAGACAATATGCAACAATAGATATACGTTGGTAACTTAGACAACTACTCTAGACATAACTAGATACAAATAATAAGAGACACCGGTAAAGAAACCAGTGGACCATTCTTTTGACAACTGCTTTTTGCTTTGTTGTTAGATTTCTTCAAGTGAATTACACACGTTCATCTTCAAAGTCAAAACTCTGAACCTGGTTGCTACAAGAGGTTTGGTCAAGATGTTAACTATTTGCTCTTTCGAAGCCACAAACCTCACATCCACGATATTTTTCTGAACCAACTCCCTTATGTAGTGTATGTTCACTTCAATATGCTTCGTTCATGCATGACATACAGGGTTTGAAGTTAGTGCAATTGCACTTAGAGGTGCCCAAACGGTTCCGGTTCCGAGCCGTAACCGATATATGGTAGGTTCAATTTTGGTTATCATGTATACTTTTTATTTTTCTTATTTTTTTACTGTTCAAGCCTTCAAGGTGAGAGAACATTTGATTTTGTTTGATCTCAGACATCGTTGGCAAGTGCGGTGGAGTTGAGAATGGCAGCGTGACAGTGGTTTTCCTAACCCTAATTTTCTGCAAGTGTACAGTGTAGGTGTAGGTAGTGGTAGTCAAGATCGATCCCTCAGGGACTGCTTGTAATACGTAGTTCGATACTCCGATTAATCCAAGAATCTTCTAACTAGACTCTAAATAAGTAAAGGTTGTTTTTAGACTTAATACTAATTTAACTAAAAGTAGTAAATAAACCACGAAGAACTTGGAAAACAGAGAATTAATGATTAAGGGTGAGTTAGGTTGATTAAAGCGTATCCTAGGATATAGATTTCAATTACGAATTATGTTGATTAATTTAACCTTAAATTCTAAACCTTTAGACCAATTATATTTATTAGGCAGCACTTATGTTGGTTTGACCCGGGCCATGGGCCTTATTCACCCGGGCTATTGGGCCCGGTCGAAGGCCGCCCAAGTGGGCTAGCCCAATTATAGGAAGTGGGCTATTATGGGAGGCCCATCTCCCATAATTGGAAGTCCACCTCTCCCTCTATAAATACCCTACCAAGTGTACCGGGTACACTAGATGGAGAAAGTGAGCACAGTTCTCACTTACGTGAGAAACAGAAAGGGGGAGAAATCAAAAGTGATTTCTCCCACACCCAAAGAAATACTTTTCCAAAAGCCATTGGAGTTACTAATGGATTGTGGATCGTGGTGGACTTCCGTTCGTGATTTCCACCCCGACCGGAGAGTACAAATCATCGAGGTGAGGTCGTGGTTCGACCCGTATACGATCCGGGTTCAAATCCGCTGCAATCAAAGGTACCCGACCCTAATTCCAACAACTTATGTATATCTAATCCTCCTCTCGAAGTGATTTAGTAGTCGATCCATTAAGACTAATCACTCTCTCGAGTCGATTAATCCTAAAGACTCCCAAAAGTCCCTAAATCGGTGCCTACACACTTATCTCACCTCCTCTCGGAAAATTCGATAACTACGCTATGTGTCGTGAGCTTATTCACATTTCCCTTCTCTCAAAATGAAGTTGTTAAGCGTGATACTATTCAAGTGATCAATTCAAATAATATCATGTAATAAAACAAACACATAGATAAATAATAAAAACGGAGTCTAGAATAAAAAATAAGAATCAAAACAACATTATTCGTAACCTACTTTCTATCCCTAGAACGTAAACATGTTTAACTACTCATTACAGTATTCGATTCCAAAACATATTCATAGACAAACATATTTAAAGAAAAGAATAAATGAAAAAGACTAGAAAAACCCGAATCTTGAGTTGCCGATCCTCGTCGCGTCTTGCTCATCGATCCTTGCTCCCGAGCTTCGTACTTGAAAGTATGTAAAATAGTGAGTTGATGATTAGAATCTCGAGCTTGGGCCCTTTTTTTATAAGTTGGGGATGAGTACTAGAGAGAATATGATTAAACTCCTATTTAAAAATGGATTTGAGTGGGGGACGCGCTTTTTGGAGCGACAAGCGACGCAGTCGTGTTGCCCTTGATAGTTGCTAGAAGCTTATTGAGGCCACTATTGGCGCGACCGCACCGAAGGAGTCCAAAATTTGGCATTTCTAGTTCATTTTTGATGCAGTCGCGTCCAATCTTGGCGCGGTCGCTTTGATTCTTTGGGACCCAATGTGGCCCATTCGTTCCTCCTTGACTTGTCTTTTTGTGTAGCCTTTGTGAAATTTTCTATTTAGCTTGAAAAGCATTAAAATTCTACAAAACAAGACAATACACATCAAACGGCCGAATATATCAAATATTAGCAATTCTCGACCATTTATGCATGCAAATGTTATAAAATAAGTACCTAAATAAACATAAATGCATGCATAAACAACGTGTATCAAAATCTCCCAAACTTATATTGTTGTTCGTCCTGAACAACAAACAAAGCAAATAAAGCAAGACCACATGTATTTAGGGCGATTAGACGATGAATCAAGTTTCAGATTGATTTTCTCAAAAAGCTAAGCAACATAGTGTAATTGAGCATATGTGATAAATGCAAAACCAACTACTTTCGAGACTTGAACTTTCCAACTATTCGACCCTCACCGAGTAAGTGTTTCGCTCATCTCTCAAGTGTTTAGGTTAAGACATATTTTCTCACAAATTGGACTACATGTATCGCCTACCATATGTTTGCCAATCGTCTAAATTAGATTTTATACTTGACATGCGTGACAAAGAATCATATAGGTCTTTATTTGGTTGTAATGTATGCTTAAATTAAGGTGGAACAATTTTTGGATAAAAGTGACTATTTATTGGACTAATCAAGTTATTCCTAACCCGATTACCCCTCAATACAATCACTCAATCTCACTCTCCAAATCTCAGTTAATCATCCCACAAAATGACTTCTTGGGACTACCCGATTTTTCAATCAATTAATCATCAAACACTTTTCTATTCCTAACCTCTCCTCAACAAAAAAAATAGTAAAACACATATCCAACACTTTCTTTGGTTTTTAGTTTTTTTTTAAATAATAAAAATGGAAAATCACTTCAAAATAAACGAACATACTCTGAGATGTCATACTGTCTCAATTTTTCACCTATACACATGTATTCTTTCGCCCTTCCATTTATCCATTAATCCACCCACTTATTCCCAAAATTTTCCCAAACTACCGTCCAATCCACCTCCCTCTTAGTCAATTAGTCCAAATCAAGGCCAAAGGCTAAAATTGAAGGATATTCGGCTTGTAATGTAGGGCTATCAAATAAAAGGCTAAAGGCTTAAGTGGGCTAACTAAGGATAATTTTTCACTTTTTTGGTTAAAATGATCATTTTAAAGGCTCAAACGTAGGCTAAAATCAAGAATGGCCTAAATCATTTCTAAGTCACAACATGCAATTGACATATTCTTAGTAAAGTCTCAAGGCAAGTTCTAGAGACTAATACATATATCCAATCAAAATTCACACCAAAGAAATTGTATTACTCCAAATATAGGAGTACAAATTAGGCTCAAATCCTCACAAGGTTCATTTTGATCAAACATTCTAGGCTCAAGCTCAATTTCATCTCAAATTACCTATCATGCTCTACTATGTGCCAATTTTACAAAAAAAATTAACTCAAAAATTATTTCATCATCAACACATCATCATCTATCATTCCCTAATTTGTTTCTTTTTCTTTTCAAACGACTCAAATGACTGATACTCGGGTTTATGACTCCTAGACTTCAACAACGAAAGTAAATAAAAGAATTAAATTTCTATGGCTAATATGACAACCAATTAAAGAAAAACAAATGGGTTCACAGACCCAATACCACCAAGAAAGCAAGAAATAACATGAAAACAAGCAACCAAACCTAGAGAACATAAAATGTAAATAGCGGCCAAGACGTCCCACTATATACCCCTTTCCCCAAACTTAACTTGGTCGAAGACCAATGGTTGTGGGAAAAGAGGGGGTACACCTTGGTGCTTAACTCACAATTTGTGGCTCAGGCGGTGATTGGAAGCTATGTTTGCTCCAATATTGGGCTATCGCGCCCCACCGGATGTCTTATTGTCGCCTCTCTGTGTGTTTGTCGTCTTCTCTACCCCGTTTCTTGTTATCGCAATCATGTTCCATTGATTTGTTTATCCTAGAATTTTGAACTGATGCGACCGAGTTGGTTGGTGATGCGATCGCGTCAAGCAACCCGAAACTGGGTTTTTTACGCAGAGTTCGGCGCGACCGCGTCGAGTTGTGACGCGACAACATTGGTCCCTTACAGTTTCAAACCTAGTTTCCAATCCAAATTTGGCGCGATCGTGTCCCTATGTTGTGTGGTCGCGTTGCCTCCTTCGTGAGCTAGGTCTTTTTTTCGTCTTTTCGACCCCTACTTCTTGCTATTGCATCTCTTCTCCCTTGGTTCGTCAATGTTGATCCCTAAAATCACAAAAGCACTAAAAACAAACATAAAATTATAAATCTTTAAATAAAAATAAAATTTAAAGAAAAACGAAATAGTAAACATCGGGTTGCCTTTCGACAAATGCTAAGTTTTACGTCTTCCGCCAGACGACCTCTTCGGTGTTTTATCAGCCGAATTCCAACCAACCATATTTACATGCATTTTGAGTTATTAAAGTTATATTTACCGATTTCGGGTTCCCTACAGCCGTTTGGGCTTTTTGGTAGGCAATATATACGACATAACATTTGTTTTTTCCTCTTAGATTCGCCCTATTGTATATTATGAGTGTGACTGTATCATTTTGAATACAAAAAGTCAACTCTCACTTTGGCATATCAATTACAGCTTGACTAGTCGCCAAGAAATGTCGGCCTAGGATGAAAGGGGCATTAGATTCCCTTGCATATCAACAACTAGGAAGTTGCTAGGGAATTCAAAATTTTCAACACTTACCAGCACATCCTCTATTATTCCAACTAGCGCTAGTAAAGATCCATCCGCCAATGAATAGTAGTAAAGGATTGCTTCACTACCCCTATTCCTAATTTCTTATACATTTTAAGAGGCAACAAATTGACACTCGATCACACAACACATTTTGGAACTTATTACTACCAATAGAACAAGAAATAGAAAAACTTCCTGGGTCGTTTTCTTTCATTGCTCTTTTTGGGTGGGTACTTGTGTTCATGCTCTTTCTGGGACTCACGACTTTATTCTTCTTTTCCTCTTATGCACAGTCAGCTTTCTCTACAAATCGGTATGAAGCCTTCTTCATTACCCCCTTCTCCTCAATTTTCCCTTTTTATTTTTCCTACATCATCGTTAATATACTAGTGCATTCTAAAGGATCAATGTTAGCAAAAAATATATCATATAAGTAGAATTCAGATGATTCATCAACAAAAGAAGGTAAATTTTTCTTATCTATGATAATGCTGACTTCTTCATTTTTCTTGGCGATTTCGACTTTCTCTAACTTTTTCTTTGCTTCAAGTTCCTCCGCCAGCTTAGCACATTTAATGCGAATTAGCTCCTTCCTCCTTTTATAGAGTGTTTGAGGAAATGAAATAGGAGGTATGTATTTAGGCCCATCTTCAATTATGATCGTTTTCGGCTTCGTCCATTTTTTCGACAGCTCAAGAGCAACCTCAAAGGTGACTTCCTCCTATTGATTTTGCTCAGGCCAATCTTATTTCAAGTAGCTTTTGGCTCTCATGTTCAGTCTCATCCGTTGAGTAGACCGCATTGCACTTCTCCCTTGGGTTGACTATATGTCTCTGGGAAATTGCCCCTGCTTATGTTGTGATCCTATGATTGTATCAATTGACTCACATTGACCGCAACCTCCTTGATATCCTCCCCTTGACTAGTTACCTATTTGTTCAACTCAATGATTTTGCTATCCATTTTTCTCTCTAATTGAACTAACTTGTCGTCATATATGGCGAGACATGACTTTATTTACTCATCTTGAGTTGGGTTTTCTCCATCATGAATCATGCCATTGGTGATGGAAAATCCCGGTGGTGGTTTAAGTGAACTATTGTCATTGGCATAAGAGAAGTATAGATGGGTTAGATTACCTTATGGATACTAATTGTATCGCTGCTGATTACCTTGGAAGTTGTTGAAGTTTATTTGATTTACAAAATTCACTTCTTCAACTTTTTCCTTTCCGGATGACTGTTGCGACAGTGGTTCTATATGTTGAGCTAGAGTTAAACTAGTTAACAGACTCACTTGATTTGTCAATGCCACCCGTTGAGAAGTAAGTGCCTCGTTTGGCTTGGAGTTGGTCACGCTAGCCACTCTTTTTGGTTGATTCTCTCATTTGGCTACTGGTAACTCATTCTGGCCATTGCATCTAAAATAGAAAATGCAGCATGTACACTCTTCTCCATTAAATTGCCCCTGCTGCTGCATCTACCTGATCTCTTGCGGGTGTAAGTAACCCATTATAGAATTTACAAACCTGCTGCTTCTTCGTAAACCCATGTTGAGGGCAACTCTAGAGAAGATCCTGGAATCGCTCTCAGGCCTCGCCAAATGGCTCTTCATCTCGATGCTTAAACTGGTTGATCTTATTCTGCAGCTCTAACATCTTACTCAGTGGGAAATATTTTAATAAAATTTCCGTGCCCAAATCTTCCCACGCAGTAACATCCTCCAATGAATTGAACCACTGGAGTGCTCAATCCCTCAACGAGAATGGGAACAACCTTAACTTGACTTGCTTGTGTGGCACATGATTGATCTTTATCGTCTCAAACAACTTACGAAATTTATTCAGATGAATATTGGGGTCCTCCAGTGCTCCTACACTGAACTGGTTCTGCTGTACTATGTTAATTAAGGCTGGCTTCAGTTCGAAGCTATTAGCATTCAGCGGTGGTGGTTGGACTCCTTTGACTTTCTGATTAGGTAACGGTCGAAGACAATCACTTATCGGTGTCATGTCTTCGTTAAGACCATCCTGAGCTAGCAGCTGCTGATTTGGCTGTTGCTGCTGTGGAAGCTGGTTCTGTATAACAATTATTTTATTATTCAAAGCTGTAATCATCTCGACTAGTCTCTGAATCACCTAATCTGGAGTCAAGTCTTGTGGTAGGTCAGCCATCTCGTATGTCAACTTCTTCTTTACTTTGTTTCTTCTGGCACTTGCTTCAATTTCCAGATCAAAGGGAACTAGGTTCTTTCCCATTCGCTATAGTATCCATGCACTACCTGAAAACACAGACAAAGAAAACTCGACGTAAAAGGAAAAATAACTATAAAAAAAACAGAAATAAATAATTAAAGTGCAGAAAACTAATGTGTAGTCTAGTGTTGTCCTATTTATCATATTAGAAACAAAGACGCAATTGTTAATCCGCGACAACAGCGCCAAAAACATGACAGTGGTTTTCATATCCCTAATTTTCCGCAAGTGTACGGTGTAGGTGTATGTAGCGGTAGTCAGGGTCGATCCCTTAGGGACTGACTTTAATATGTAGTTCGATACTTCGATTAATCTAAGACTCTCCTAACTAGACACTAAATAAGTAAAGGTTGTTTTTAGACTTAACACTAATTTAACTAAAAGTACTAAATAAAGCACGAAGAACTTGGAAAACAGAGAATTAATGATTAAGGACGGCTTAGATGGATTAATGTGTATCATAAGGTATAGATTTCAATTACAACCTCTGTTGATTAATTAACCTTAAATTCTAAAATTTTAGACCAATTATATTTATTAGGTGGCGCTTATGTATATCTAGTCGTCCTCTCGAAGCGATTACGTAGTCGATCTATTAAGATTAACCACTCTCTCGAGTTGATTAATCCTAAAGACTCCCAAAAGTCCCTAAATCGGTGCTTACGCACTTATCGTACCTTCTCTCGGATAATTCGATAACTACGCTATGTGTCGTGAGCCTATAACAATTCCCTTCTCTCAAAGTGGAATTGTTAAGCGTGTAGATACTATTCAAGTGATCAATTCAAATAATATTATGTAATAAAACAAACACATAGATAAATAATAAAAACAGAGTCTAGAATAAAAGATAAGAATCAAAACAACATTATTCGTAACCTACTTTCTACCCCTAGAATACCAACATGTTTAGCTACTCATTACAATATTCAATTCCAAAACATATTAATAAAAAAAACATATTTAAAGAAAAGAATAAACGAAAAAGACTAGAAAAACCTGAATCTTGAGGCCCCGATCTTCGTCGCGTCTTGCTCGTCTATCCTCACTCCCAAGCCTTGATGCACATAGTGTATGCATGAATTTAGGTCGATTTTAGGTGTGCATTTATAGCATTTACATGCATATATGGTCGAGAATTGCTTGTATTGGTTACATTGGACTAGTTGACGTTCTTTGTGGAGTTTTGTTGATTTTAGGCCAAAATATTGAGTATATGGCAGACTAGAGACGAAACGGACCAAGAATAGGCGAAATGGACCGTGATGGGCCCAAAGACAGAAAATCATATATTTGGGCAAGAAGTAACGCGACCGCGTCACTAACGATTCAAGGCCGCGTCAAATTCAGCTCACAAGAGTAATTTCAGTGTGGCTCGACGCGGCCGCGTCAAGACCATTCAAGGCCGCGTCAACATCCTTCCAGAACTCCAAATCGGGTTTAAGTTGGATTTTTTGTCCTAATCTTTCAAGATTTCATCCCAAACTTATAAATAGGCCCCAAGCTCGCGAATTAAAGGGTTAGACACTCCATATTCTCACATCCGCTTTGAAGAAGAAGTAGAAGGCTTGGAGGACGAAGAAGACGAAGATCGATAACACGAATTCGTTCGGGTTTAGTTGTTTCGTTTTTAATCATTTTTTCTTTACAATGTTTTCCATGAATTATTGTATCGAATTTATGTTAGGCATGAGTAACTAAGCTATTCGTGTCCTAGGGTTTAGAAAGTAGGGATTTTTACAACAATATTTTGAATTATGTTTTAATTTATAGACTCCGTTTTTATGTGTTTATCTCTGTGTTTGTTTTTCCAACTGGGTTTAGCTTGATCACCTAGATTTAGTTATCTCGTTTAACAATTCCGCTTCGAGAGGAGGGAATTGTTATTAGACGTACGACATAGAGCGCAGTTGTCTATAACTGTGTAGGCAGTGGCTTAGGAACTTTTGGGAGTTATTAGGATTAATTAACTTGAGAGGGTAATTATCTTAATTAATCTACGATCTAGTCGCTTTGAGAGAAGGGTTAGGTTATTAGAACACCGTCTAATAAACACTAGAATTCGGTTTAAAGGCCTATAAGTTGAGCATATTCATCATTGAAGTAAATTCCTGAAATTGAATTCCTAGGATACTTTTCTTGTTAATTAGAATTCATTTATGTCTGACAAGTGGTTAAGTAGTTTAAGTCCTTAAATTTAGTTAAAAACAGCCTTGTAATTTTAGTATCTAGTTAGAATAATCCTAGATAATCGGGGTATCGAACTACCTAACCTATTCCTTGTGGGATCTACCTTGACTGTCATTACTACACCTACACCCGTACACTTGCGGTAATTAAGGGTTAGAAAATAGTCCTGTCAAGCCTCGTACTCGAAAGTATGTGAAATCGTCAGTTGATGATTAAAATCTCGAGCTCGGACCTCTTTTTATAAGATGGGGATGAATTATAAAGAGAATATGATTAAAATCCTATTTGAAAACGGATTTGAGTTGGGGACACTCTTTTTGGCGCAACAAGAGACGCGGTCGCGTTGCCCTTGACAGTCGCTAGAAGCTTATTGAGGCCACTTTTGGCGCGACCACGCCGAAGTCCAAATTTTGGCATTTCCAGCTCACTTTGGACACGACCGCGTCCAATCTTGGCGTGGTCGCATTGATTCTTTGGCAGACTGGACTTGACTTTTGGCCCCAATGAGGCCCATTTTGTTCTTTCTTAACTTGTTTCTTCGTGTAGCCTTCGTAAAATCTTCTTTTTAGCGTGAAAAGTGTTAAAATTCTACAAAACAAGTTAATACACATAAAACGGCCCAATATTTCAAATATAAGCAATTCTCGACCATTTATGCATGCAAATGTTTTAAAATAAGTACCTAAATTGACCTAAATGCATACATACACAACATGTATCACAGCGACAAGAGAGTGTCTTCGGTGGGGATTGGCGGTGGTAGTAGGAGGTGAGAGGGTGATTGAGATTTGCAGCAAGGGAGTGTCCCCACGGATGTTGATTTGTGAGGTTAGAAATTAATGGAAGTTGTCAAGTGGAGTTACAGAGAGACATGAATAATATATTTACAACAAATACATACATAATAGATACAAAAAAAAGAGTAGAAACTGGCGGTTTGGTTCCGGTTCCAAACTGTAACCGAAACCGCTAATATGGCGGTTTGGTTTTGGTTCCTAGGGTGTGCGGTTTCGGAACCGTCGGTTCTGAACCGGGAACCGGAACAGTTTGGGCACCTCTAATTGCACTGCTATTGTCACACCAAATGACTGAAGGATTCTTGATTTTCACTCCCAAATTTGTGAAGAGAGAATCAATCCATACAATCTCAGTAGATACATTTGCAAGTGACCTATATTTTGATTCTGCTGAGCTTCTTGACACCACATCTTGTTTCTTTACACTCCAAGTGATTAGTTTCTTTCCCAAGAACACATAGTGACCTTTTGTAGACACTGCATCTGAGAAAGCAATGAGTTTGTCCGTCGAAGATGGCACAAATGAGAGTCCTTGATTTATTGTCCCTTTCAGATATCTTAGCACCCTTTTGTAGGCCCGCCATTACTTTACAGTAGGATTAGATAGAAATTGGCTTAATCTGCTTACTATATAGCTGATGTCAGGCCTGAACATGGTAAGATATTATAGTGCTCCTACTGTGCTCCTATAGATTGTTGGGATGTTGAAGACTTTTGAATCTTCTTGTGAGAGCTTGATGCTAATGCAGTATGGGCTGTCAGAAGGTTTGTTGTCTGTCGTGTTTGTCTTTTCGAGTAGATCCCCAATATATTTTGATTGCTTCAATAGAATCCCTTTGGTTGACCTGCGCACTTCCAAACCAAGAAAATAATGCATTTCACCCAACTGTTCCAAAGAAATCTTACTGTTAAGAAGTTTGATTAAGTGATGGATTGCCTTTGGATCATGACCTGTAATCAAGATATCATCTACATAAAGTAATACCATTAGTATATTCTCACCATTTAGTTGAAAAAAATAAAGAAGTGTCAGATATAGAGGGCTTCAAAGTAAAAGAGATTAGAGTAGCCTTGAGCTTGTCATTCCAAGAGTTGGGTGCTTGTTTCAACCCATACAATAACTTTATTACTTTGCAAACGTGTTGTGGCTTCTGCTTGTCTTTGAAAACCCACTAGTTAGGTCAGGTAAAACTCCTCTTTCAAGTCTCCATTGAGGAAAGAATTATTTACATTTACCTGATGTATAGACCAGTCTTTAGACACCACCATTGACATCATTATCCTTATGGAAATAGGTTTGGCTACTAGACTAAAAGTCTCAAAATAGTCTATCCATGGAAACTGCTGAAACCCCTTGGCCACTAGTCTTGCTTTAGTATTATCCATAGGAAATAGGTTTGGTTACTGGATTAAAAGTCTCAAAATTGTCTATCCCTGGAACTTGTTGAAACCCCTTGGCCATCAGTCTTGCTTTCAGCCGATCTTGAGTTCCAACAGACTTCTGTTTCACCTTAAAACACCACTTGTGATCAAATATCTTCATGTCTCGTGAATATGGGACAAACTCCCAAGTGTTGTTCCTTTGTAATGCTTGAAACTCTTCTATCATAGCTGCTCTCCATTGTTCAATTTCTAAGGCCTCTCTTACTATATTAAGTTCAGTAATTAGAGGCTCTAAGTTTTGCCCAACTGAGTCATAAGCTTTTGGCTTATGAATACCCAATTTTGATCTTATCACCATTTGATGTTTTTTGGTATTTCTGTTACTGTTAGCACTGGTGGTATCCCTATTACTATGAGTAGTATCCTCACTACCTTGACTGACAGAGGATGAAGAATTTGTAAACAGGGTTATAAGACATATCACAGTGTTTTAAACCAAGACATCATAAAACATAGGTAAAATTGGTAGAGTAGTATTATCATGTCTCTGAGTGACAGCCGATGTGAAGAGTGCTTTGTAAGAGAACTCTGTTTCATTGAATGAAACAACAACTATGTAACTTTTACCTGAGGAGTGTAAGCACCTGTATCCTTTGTGGCAGGTGCTATACCCAATAAAAATGCACTTACTCGATCAAAAATGCAGGTTACTACTATAGTAGGGCCTTAGATATGGGAAGCAACTGCACCCAAAAGGCTTCATAAAGGTATAGTTAGGAGTAACATGATACAGTTTCTCAAATGGGCTTATGTTACCTAACAAGGGAGTAGACAGCCTGTTATAGTATAGGTAGCAATTTCAAATGAGTCCCACCAAGAACTGAATGGTAATCTTGACTGAGCAAGCATAGTGAGTCCCATTTCAACCACATGATGATGCTTCCTCTCAGGTTTACCATTCTGTTGGTGGGTATAGGGACATGAATATCATAGATAAGTGTCCTCTTCACATACTCTTATACTATTTTCGCTATGATTTTATGTTTAAAAAGTACGTAAAATAACCGGTTATCAAGGAACCCAGAGGTTTGGGGTTGGGGTGGGGGTGGGGGCACTGAGGATAAGGGGGTTCGAGATCAGAGAGGGGGTGGGTGGGGACATGATTAAAAAAAATGAAGTCATTTTTTTATTATTACATAATGAAAAGTTTCTATAATGTTAAACACTTTACCATCTTATAAGATTTATTATATTATTTACTATAACTTACAACCATCAGGAAGTGATTGTCTGATGATGTGAGCGTTGTATTCCTAATCGTGAGGTCGTGGGTTTGAACTTTGCGACCTGCACATTTACATTTTAATTGGCAATTGATTTATAACTTAAAAATGATCTTATTTGTGCATTATTTTATTATAAATTAATATTAATAATTAGTATATAAATATTGATTGATTGAATAAAGAATAAATTAATAATATTATCATAATTGTTATCTTTTTTAAACTTTTTTTAATTTTTTTGTTTCGTTTCTGTTTCTGTTTAATGTGTGTTTTTTTATTTACAAGTTATACCGTTTAGGTAAAAAAAATATACGTTTTGATTAACAAGTTATATTATATTGAATCCAAATCAGCATGCAAAATAAGAAATTAAAATAATTACAAATAGTATTGTAACAATTTTTTTTTGGTAAAACAAGTTATACTATATTAGATCCACACCAACAAGGAAAAATTAAAAAAATTGTAAATAATACTGTTCAGGTTACGAGTTATTCTAAATCGGATCCGACATAATAAGAAGAAAGAAAATAAAATAAAATAAAATAAAATAAAATAAAATAAAGAATTACATGTACTACTCTTCAATTAAATGAATAATACATTTTGTTTACAAGTAATACTCCCTCCATCTTGAATGAACTTGCAATGGCAAGTGTGCACATAAATTAAGAAAATGTAACTTTTTGGGTTATGTTGACTTTTCAAACTTATCTTTTTGCTTTATTTGGTAAATAATGTGTATTGTTAGAATTGTGAGATTTGTTTCCTTTTTAAGAAAGTGTTCAAATTGCTTGGGATGGACCGAAATAGATAGTGTGCAAGTTCATTCAGGACGGAAGGAGTATTATATTGGATCCGAAATAGGAAGAAAATAAAATAAAAATATAAAAAACTAAAAAATGAAATGGTGTTGCAGGATTTGGACTTTTGAGCTGCTAAAAACATAGAGAGAGACAAAGAGAGGTAGGGAGAGAATGGCTTTGCATTAGTATTTCTGCTCAAAACTTTTACAGGGAAGCAACCTACTATTTATAAACATCACCTACACTTCTAGAATGTTCATCAAACAATCACAACTGATTCAGAGGTGTACTGTTCACGTGAATGCATGTGAACTTCAGCTGCTTGTGCTGATGTGGCAGCTGACTCGGCAATGCTTATTCAGTATTCTTAATATGCTCCCACTGGATCTGAACTTTCTTTTTCATGGCACAACTGCTGATCAAGTTTGTGAAATCGAGTGATGGAGAGGAGCTTGGTCAATACATCAGCAAGCTGACTCTTAGAGGGAACAAAACGCATATCGACCTCCGTCTTTTGAACCTGATTTCTAATGAAGTGAACATCAATTTCGATGTATTTTGTTCGTTGGTGAAACACAGGGTTATTTGCCAGGTTGAGGGCGCATGCATTGTCACACCACACCACTGATGTTTGCTGAAAAGAAAGACCAAGTTCCTGTATAAGGGACTTAACCCAGATGAGCTCAGTTATGGCAAGGGCGATCGATCGATACTCAGACTCTGTACTGCTGCGAGCTACTACTGCCTGCTTGTGGGAACTCCATGCCAAGAGATTCTGTCCAAGAAAAATGCAATAGCCACTGGTGGATTTTCGATCATCCACACAACTGGCCCAATCGGCATCGGCATAGGTTGTAAGAGTGTGCTTTTGAATAGGATGGAAGGTAACTCCATGTAGAATTGTACCCTTTATGTAACGTAGCACCCGTTTACATGCTTTCCAGTGGTTGAGTGTTGGCGAGGGCATAAAACTGACTAAGCTTATTTACTATGAACGCGCCTACAGTACTCCGATAAAGTGTAGATTGATAAAAGGAGGCACTGTCTAGCAGAGATTACTTCTTGTTGGGGATATAGGGTGTGGGACACGGCTTGGCAGCAGACATGCCTGTTTTCTCGAGTAAGTCCCTGGAATACTTAGCTTGATTTAAGAAGAACCCACCAGTCAGCGTCCGTTGTACTTCAATTCCTAGCAAATAATGAACGGAGCCAAGGTCCTTAAGAGAAAACTTGTTGTCGAGTAACTGAATAATGTGAGCAATCATCTTTTTGTCATCTCCCATGACCAGAATGTCATCAATATACACTACAACCAGTAGTAGCTTGTCGGTACACTACTTATAGAAAAGGGAGCTATCAGAAACAGACACTAGAAAACCTTGTTCAAGCAAGAAGCTCTTAAGTTTATCATTCCACGCCTTTGGTGCCTGTCGTAATCCGTACAATGATTTGGTCAGTTTACACACATACTCGGGTTTGGAAGGATCCACATAGCCCTCAGGTTGGCGCATATACACTTGTTCTTGTAAGTCTCCCTTTAAGAACGCATTGTTGATATCCACCTGATGTATGTGCCAACCTCTCGATACAACAAGTGTAAACAAAAGGTGAACTGTCAACGGCTTCACCACCGGGCTAAAAGTGTCAAAATAATCTATTCTCACATTTTTTTGGAACCCTCGAGCAACTAGTCGAGCCTTTAACCGCTCTACAGTGCCATCGGAATTGCGTTTGACTTTGAAGAGCCATTTGCAAGTGATAAGATTCATATGAGGGAAAATGGAACAAGGTGCCAAGTATTATTGGACATAAGAACAGAATATTCATTATCCATAGCTTTCTTCCATGCGGGACTGGATAAGGCTTGAGCAACTGAGGTGAGCTTAATGGGGGAAAGATCAATAGATGAAAGAGTATGGACTTGTTTGGGCTTGGTGATGCCCGCTTTAGCATGTGTGACCATTGGGGGATTATTGAGCACATGTGGGATAGCTGATGGAGCATAATTGGGGTCAGTATCATCTCGAGCGAGAGGAGATATAGCAGATGTGGAGTTGGAAAACTGACTGGAGTGATGATCGGAAGAAGCTGGGGAATGTGGAGGAGGTGAAGAGTGAGAAGGGGATTGATTAGGGCCATTTGGAGCTGACTCAAGAATAGGATCAATGAGTAGGGGAAGAGCAAACTGAATTAGTGGATGGGAATGGGAGCCAGCATCAGTACTGTGAAACATTTCCATGTAAGGAAAGTCATTCTCATTGAAAACCACAGACCGAGCAATGTACATTCGGCCATCTTTGCTCAGACACTTATAATCTTTATAGATAGGGCTATAGTCGAGAAACAAACACTTTCTGGATCTTGGTTGAAGTTTGGAGTGATTATAGGGTCGGAGGTAGGGAAAACATGCGCATCCAAACACCTTGAGAAATTGATAATCAGGGGGTAACCTTGGTGAGTTTGGTATAGGGGGAGAGTAAGCCTAAGACTAAGCTGGGCAACCGGTTTATGAGATATGTTGCGGTTTGGAAGGCATCCCACTAGAATTTTTCTGGTAAACTAGCATATGTGAGGAGAGTTAGACCGGTTTCAACAATATGCATATGTTTTCTTTTGGTGACCCATTTTGGGGATGAGTGTGTGGGCAAGGATGCCGGAAGAGAATGCCCAATTTTGAAAATAAAGCTTGTAATGGTCTGTACTCTCCACCCCAATCGGATTGAACGAATTTAATCTTGACCTGATATTGCCTCTCTGCCATAACATTAAACTGCTGAAAAATGGTTTGAACTTGTGACTTTTGGGACATAGGATATATCCAAGTGTACAAGGTAAAATTATCCATGAAGTGAATGTAATAGAGATACCCTTCACATCACAATAACCAGAATGAAAAATTACATAAACAGGATTTTCAGCTATTAGCTTAGTAATACTCAATAGATTTTTGGTGACACGTGGGACATACAAAACATGAGTAAGCTGGAGGAATTTCGAAGAGTTGAGACAAGGAAATTTAGCACGACCAGTAGATGATATGAGCAGTAAGGAACCATTGCCAACTATGAGGGATTCAATACATGTATAAGGGGTGTGAATGTGCAGATTATTGAGGTCATTGGTCATGTGATGTGTAGCACCGCTATCAAAGTACCATTCAGGATCATGCGATGCCACTGATGAGGAAGAGGAAGCTTGATAACCTGCAGGGGAGTGAGGGACATATGAAGGAGAAGAGGAGTTAGCAGCAGATGAAGTAGGAAAGAACTGAGGAGCAGATGTGTTTTGGGGAACGATTTGGGGGAATTGAGGCACTGTAGATTGGTGCGAGGCAGCTAGAGACTGAAGAGCCGCAACTTGTGCTTGAATAGCTTGAGCTTCAAGCCCAAGGTAATCCTCATCATACCGCTAATAACATTTTGGCGCAAAAGGATTTGTTCGCCCACAGATTTGGCAAAACATCTTTCCTCTGCCATTCGTTCTCCCTCGTCCTTTATTTCGTCCACCAAAACCTCCTCTAGGTGCTCTATTATCAGCAAACTTATTGAACTTATGAGTAAACTTTTTGTTCACAACATTAGCATTTGGATGAGCCATATCACCTCCGTGAAACTATTTTAACCGCAGTTCACGTGTCTGAAGTAGATACTGTACTTCTGAGAGTGGTGGTAATTCTGATCTCGACGTGAGGCTCACAATTATGGATTCGAATTCCTGACCTAATCCGTGCAACACATAAAGTATAAGGTCATCTTCCCCAATAGTATGACCTGCAGCTTTGATTTCATGAGCAATTGTACGCATCTTCAACACAAATTCCTCAACTGACTGATCTCATTTTTTTTTGTAGTCTGTAGTAATTCCTTCAGATGCAGCACACAGGCCTTGGATGAGTAGTTAAACAACATTTCAAAATCCTTCCAAATCTGAGCCGTCGTGGTGCAATCCTGAATATATCCAAGTAAATTCTCTGTTACAAGGTTCATCAGCTAACTGAAGACATGCTGATCTGTCCGTAACCAGGTGAGAAATTGAGGATTTGGAATTGATTTCGTGGCATCTGTTGGATCTGGTAGAAACTGAGTCGGTGCCTTATTAACACCAAGCAAGAAATCCTCTAACCCATGCGCTTTAATCGTCGCTAGGATTTGAGTTCGCCAGAAACTGTAATTCTTTCTATCCAGCCTCAGAGTAGGTGTGGGGAGAGAAGCTAATGATGCATCCATGGATAACAGAAGCTTGGATCTGCAGCTATGCGCTAGCTATGGATACCATGCTAAAAAGGTAGAGAGAAAGACAAAGAGAGGTAGAGAGATAATGGCTTTCCATTAGTATTTCTGCTCAAAACTTTTACAAAGAAGCAACCTACTATTTATAGACATCTCCTATACTTCTAGAATGTTCATCAAACGGTTACAACTGAATCAGTGGTGTATTGTTCACGTGAATGCATGTGAACTTCAGCTGCTTGTGCTGATGTGGCAGCTGACTCGGCAATGCTTATTCAGTATTCTTAATACGAGCTAGCAGATTGCACATCACATGCCATACCTCAATGACAGGATCACCTAACTACCATCTTTTATTTTAATATTTTTATGTGAGTATGTATATAAGTCAATTAAAATAGAAAGAAAAAACTTAATAAGAAGGTCTGGGCAGGGAAGCCTCACCTTTCTTAATTTGCAATGTGGTTCACCCCAACAATTTCTAGTTCGAATCTATTAACGTCTAGACCAAGATTCCCTGTCTAGAGGATAGGCGTCTGTCAAACATTAAATAATATGGTATTTTCAATCACAAAACAAAAAATATGAAATTAATTAAATTGTCAATCGAAAAGTAAATTATCTTGAGTAAATAAACCATGGGAATTTAAAGTTTGAAACTGAAAAGGGGTAGATAGCCCACTATTTATTGGGACCTATTATAAAGCCGTCGGTCCCTTGGCTTTACGCTTATTTACACCAAAACGTGCTTCTATCATTTTCACTGGAAATTAGCCAAATTGCATTTTGTCCCATACAAGTGTGTATATTAATATTATGCACAATCCAAGTAGACTTAATCTTTTGCCCCACAAATTTCTTACAGGACTAGATTGTGTGCAAGTGCAAGTGAAATTTAATTATAATATTTGAAATATAGGGACAAAATTTTACAATCAACAAAGACAGCTTGAGAGGGGGCACATCTGCCTTAAACACAAAAGGAAGATCATTGAAAATTCTATTTTGATGATATGTATTTTTATGGTATTTTTGAATTATTTTAATTTATAAATCATGACTTTTCTCTCACTTTACTACGGAAGAAAAATGAAAAAGAATGGTTGGCTGGTGAAATCCCCTACAAATGAGGGAATTACTGAAAAGCAACCAATAATATTTTTTTCTTTTTCTTTTGTTTTTTACTTTTTCTCTTAATATTTAGGGAAAAATCTAAATGATCTTTTATACAACTTTTAGCATAACTAGTATCGATCACGTGCGATGCATGAAAATTTATTTTAAAAGTAATTATTTAATTAAATTAAGTATTGTATAATCTAATATTAAAAAATAGAATTGTTGTATTCTAACAAAAAAACACAATATTTATTTTTAAATTATGAATATTCATTTAAAATATCATAAACTTAACTGTCAAAATGTAGAGATTCTTTTAATAAAACATCAATTTTCATTAAAAAAAAAAAAGATCAAATAATTTTGATATTATTTCAAATAATTTTAAATTTTTTAAAAGGATTTTTTTAAAAATTAATTTTAGAAAATAAATTATGTCATAAAATTAGACTTTTCCTACAAAATTATAATCTGACTTTATTTTTTTTCTTTTTTATGAATCATTGAAACTTTTTAAGAAAATTGAATATGTGAAAAAATAATTTCAACATTTCATAGATAGTTTCACATATCTTAAACGAAATTTTAGAGATTTTAAAATAGAATTTTTCAAGATAATTTTCATAAATTTATAATAGTCTTATAATTTTTAATTTTTTCAATTGCTTTTTATTTTTCTTGCTGAAAATGATTTGATTTTAATTTTATTTTATAAAAAATTAAAATTATTTTCAACATTTTTAAGTTATTTTTCTGATATTATAAAGGGTCAATTACCAAAAGCAGCCTATATTATGAGCCTTTTTTAGTTTTGCAACCTAAACTTTTTGTTTTTTCCGATGACAACCTGTATTAATTGTTTTTTTTTAAATTTGCAACCTCCGGCGATATTTCCGGCTATATAGGTCATGTGACTTGCACATGTTCATTTTTGGACTAATAAGATGGCGACACGTGGCGACTAATAAAATATTTAAAAAATTAATAAATATTTTAAAAATTTCTAAATTTCATTAATAAATCAAGAAAAAAAATTCAAAAATTATTTTAGAAATTCCAAAAAAATTATTTAAAATTAAAAAAAATATATCATCCAAAAAAAAAAATTCTATTCATTTATAAATTCAGAAAATTCATTTATAAATTCAAAAAATAAAATAAATCTGAAATTAATTTGAAAATTCCAAAAATTTATTTAAAATTAAGAAAAATCATTTAAAATCAGATAGCTAATTTTAAAATTTAGAAAATTAAAAAAAGTTATTTTAGAAATTAATTTTTAAATACTAAAAAATAATTATAAATTGTAGAAAATTAGTATAAAAGAGAAGGGAACTTCGTATATTCCGGTATAAATAAATTTAAGAAGTGCATTTTATGAATTTGATTTTTGGGATTATAAATAAATTTTCTGAATTCTTAATAAATTTTTAGAATTTCTAAAATAATTTATTTTATTTTTTTTTATTTTATGGAGTTATAAATGAAATTCCTGGTTTTTATTTTTATTTTTTTAATTTTCTGATTTTAAAATTATTTTTTTTATTTTAAATAAATTTTTAGAATTTTCAAATTAATTTTAGAAATATTTTTTTTTATTTTCAGAATTTATAATGAAATTTCTGAATTTTTAGAATTTTTTAAATAATTACAAAATTATTTTATTTTATTTTTTTTATTATAAATAAATTTTTTAAATTTTAAATAAATTTTTAGAATTTCTAAAAGAATTTCAGATTTTTTTTTTTATTTTCTAGATTTATTAATGAAATTTGTTAAATTTTTAAAATATTTATTAATATTTTTTTAAATATTTTATTAGTCGCCACGTGTCGCCATCATATTGGTCCAAAAAAGAACATGTGCAAGTCACATGGCCTATATAGCCGGAAATATCGCTGGAGGTTGCAAATTTTAAAAAAACAATTAATACAGGTTGTCTTCGGAAAAAATAAAAAGTTAAGGTTGCAAAACTTAAAAAGCCTCATAATACAGGTTGCTTTTGGTAATTGACCCTATTATAAATGAATTTTAGAATTTCAAAAAATAATTTTTATATTTTTAAACAATTATATGTTTTATAAATATTTTATAATATTCTTTTATTTTATAAATTATATCTATTTTTATGAATCACTATCTCTTAATATTGAAATTTGAAACTCAAATATATATTTAGTATGTCTATATCCATCTTGACCTTTGCGAACATCGCAATAACTTAATTGATAATGAATATTAAAAAAATACAAATATATAAATATCACACGACCCACAAAATTATATTAAATAAAGTAAATTGAATGATATTATAAGAATATTGGTTTTTAACGATAAATAAATAAACTTTCAAATTTTAATGATAAATATTTAACTTTATTTAAAAATAATTCATTTTCAAGTTTAATATTATACATGGTGATTTAATATACTCAAATACTTCTTACATTTTAAATAAATCTTGATATTAATAAAATAAAATTCAATGATTATTCAATTGTTGGAATAACAAATAAAATATATGAATTCTTCAATATATCTGAATAATATCATGTACACTTTTAAATTTATTAAAATAAATTCTACATTTTTATTATGAATATTAGACTTTTTTAAAGATACAATTAACATATATATATATATATATATATATATATATATATATATATGATATACATATATATGTGTGTGTGTGTATAATGCCTAGGTTATAAAATATGAAAAATGCGACAAAGTATTGTACATATTGAGAACTCTAAAATACTATATAAAGCTCAAGCATGTTAATTTCATTTTTAAATAAAAAATTAGATTGTAACACGTGTGAAATCTCATAGTTTAGGTTGCAAAACGTAATCATTTTTATAAAGAAATAATGTTAATAAATATAAAATATGAATATGGATTAAATAATAATTTCAAGGTCACTTATCCTATATAAATATATGTAAAGTCGTAGTTCCATGATTAATCAAACAAAATTATAATTATAACAAATTTATATTTGCAAATACAATAATTTAATTAGTCAATCATTAAATTATTTATTACCTTTTACTTTAACCTTAATAAAGTATATGTTCATTTGTTAAGGAAGTTAGGGCTTCATGTTGCATTAATTTGAAGAAAAAAAATATATATAATGCTTTAGGAGAAATGAAGAATGCATTAAAGACATAATTTAGATGGAAAAAAGTGAATTACAGAAAGTCCTCCATTTAGCTTATATATATATATATATATATATATATATATGTATATATATATATATATAGATTCTGACCACCTTGTAAAATTAATATTCTCTCTGTTTCAAAATAAGTGTCGTTTAAGAGAAGATAAAATATTTCAAAATAAATGTCGTTTTAACAAAAGAACCATAAATTTTCCAATCTTACCCTAAATGACCTACTTAATTTTACCCATCAACACATCCTTATTCTTACTATTAAAACAAAATCGTCAAAAATTTCTTCCATAACATGGCGGCATGACAACTAACTCTGCTCCTTAAAAATAGCCGTTTCCACATGTCTATCCTATGTATTTTCAAAGGAATATTTCTTTCTTTATTCCACAGCAGTTAACCCCTTCTAAAATACTGATCTCCCACGTCCTTCTTCACCAAGTTTATCTATTTAAATTTCTAGCGGAACGCTATCACCACCAGTTGAGTTGAGTATTTATAGAAGGCGGCAGCTAATGCCACCACATAATTTTCTAAATACACCATAATTACTAAAGACATCATATTTTAATAATTAAAATACTTCTAGTTTCTAAGTACACCACAATAAATTTCTTTTTTACCCTTAATACTATTATAACTAATTAGAAATAATAAAGGAAAATAAAATCATGAAAAAAAAGGTTAAAAAAGAAAAGAAAAAGCCCAATGTTATTATTGTTTAAGCATCTCAGTTTGAAGAATTAAAAAAAGACGCTACTCATTATGTTCTTCAAAAAAATACTACGAACTCCGTCGTGACTTCTCAACAAATTCTCGAACAACAGCAGTGAGGAATCCTCGAACAAGATCACAATGAGTCTCTCAAATCAAATATCAATCCAGTAAAGCAGCAAGTACATTTTTTATCCCTTCTTTATCTAGATTTCAACAAATTAGGGTTTAATTGAATGATTGATTGTTGTTTGAATTTTTTAATTATTGTGTGATTATTGATTGTTATGAGATGTTAAGATGAAGATTTACAAATTTTTATTGATTTGGGACTGAATTATAGTGTTCAGTTGGAATTCTGGCAGAACATCGTTCACATATTCGGCGTTATTTGGTCCGAACAGACTTCACGTTGTTTGGCTGCTATTAGGGCCGCTGCATTCAGCGTGTTGGACAACTTAGGGCTGAAAACATGTTCGGTTTGAATTCTGGCCGAACACCGTTCACATGTTTGGCTGCTATTTGGTCCAAACAAGCTGCAAGTTGTTCGACTATTATTTGGGCCACTGCATTCAGCGTGTTCGGCAACTTAGGGCCGAACATTCATTACATGTTCGGCTGGAATTTCAGCCGAACACCGTTCACATGTTCGGCTGCTTATAGGTCCGAACAGGCTTCATTTTGTTCAGCTTCTATTTGAGCCGAACATCCCTCATGATATTCGACTGTTATTTGGGCCGAACAGTCTCTCCTATATCTCTACTTTTCAAACATGATATGAATTAACTTTATAGTGTTACTGAGCTTCATAAAGTTGATTCCTAATTGAAGTAGAGATCTGATGTATATGATTATGAGGATTGATAATCAAGTCTTAACTATTAGGAAATTTTAATATAAATTTGAACTTGAATTGAATTTCCCTTGAAAAAGGGAAAACGAATTTATGAGGACAACACAATAGTATATCTTTAACCGAGTATATTGAAGATTATATTTATGTGCCATACACTTCAACAAGCAAATACTTTTGCTTAATTATAGAAGTAAGTCGCATGCAATGAGTAGAGAGTTCTTCATAACTGAGAAAAATAATTTTTAAATTAAGTTGCCTTTTATTTATTCATATTATTATTATTATATTGCCTATGTCAAAGGAAAAGAAGAACAAAAGTAAGAGCAAGAATGACCAAAAGCAAACATTAAGAAATTAATAACAAACATGTTCGTATCTCATCAATGAAAAATCAATAATAAATGGACATGGTTTAGGACTTTAAAGATATGATATGTGATGTCAAAAAATATGATCTTTTATTTATTTTGTGCAGTTACCATGACTTTTCAAAGGAAAAGGCGGCGACCAACTATGTCGGCAAGAAGGGAAATGACTGGCCTTAGGAAACAGGTACATATACTTTTATATATGTACCCTTACAAGATGAAACACCACATTCTCAAGAAGCACCACACCATGAAGAAGAATTCGTGATGAAGAAATGCAAAGCCAGGAAGATGCAGATAATGAAGACGGAGATGAAGAAGTTGAGTTAGAGGATATTGGAGCTAACCTATCAGATGATGAATTACTGGAACCATTTCCCGGTGGCCCAATAGACCTGTTAGTACTACCTAGCTTCAAATCACATGTGGCTAGCTATTGCAATATGGAATGACCAAAAAAGACTAGTTCTCAAATGTCACTGCCACACCTTGAAACTCTTGAAATGGAAATCTCCTATCGGGATGATACTAAACTATGGAGAATTATGCTTACACACTCCACACTAAAGGAACTGAGGCAGATTTCATATAAAAGGCTTAATAAGAGTCTGATTACATCCTTTGTTGAGAGATGGCAGCCGGAAACAAATACATTTCACTATCCCGAAGTCTTTATTTATGTCCAGTACAGTTTGAAACTGTTCATTCGAAACTTTATTGATATTTTGGTCTATTTACCGACTTTGAGGTTCATACTTATTTGAACAGGGCTTCTATGCTTCTTTTTTAACTTTTATGTTAGTTATTTTTCTACTTTTGGTTTTATGTGGAACCTTAAGCTTATGTTGCTTGTAATGCCTGAATTATTACAAGTTTTGTTTCTTTTGGAAGTCTCTCAAAAGTGAAAAAGAAAAAGATCAATTTAGATATGCTCTGTTGTTGTTGTATGAATCTGATGCACGATCATCAGTCGTAGATATCATTAGTTTAAAATCTCTTCGAATTATTGATAGTGATGACTAAGTTTATAGTGTTGGGTGCTTGTTTTCATGCGATGTCCAAGGCATTATTTGGAAACCTTTTGGGCTCAAATGTTGCTTATAATGTAGCTTATTTATTCTCATTACATCCAACATTATAGTTTGTTAATATAGAGTTAACAAAAGATGGTAAACATTGATAACCTTTACACGTGTGCATGTAGTTGCAAGTCCAAACATAAATCAGATAACATGAAGTATTAAAGGGGTGTTTTGTTTTGCTTAAGTTTTGAATAAGTGATAAAAAATATAGATTGTGATGTTTGAAAATAAAACTAATTTTGGTCAAAAGAAAACATATCGTGTGTTTGATACTTAATCAACTTTTAACTCATTAATGAAAGAAAAAATATTTTTTTTTTCAAACACTACCTACTTTTTATATAAGTGATTTTTATAGAATATTTAATTTTAATCATTTTTTCAAAAGCAAAAGCAATCGCAAACACCCCTTTACCAACAGACCAAAAAGGTGGAAAATAAAACTTTTTTTCTTATTTTAGCTTAAAATCACTTCTATTAAAGCTAAAACTGTTTTCAAACACTCCAAAACATCTTTTCCCAAGCTATAAGCTGAAAAGCACTTGGGACAAACAACCTTTACCGAGTTCAGCTGATATTCTGTCCGAACACCTTTCACAGTGTTCGGCTGCTTTTTAGGCGGAACAGCGTCTACAGGGTTCGGCTGATTTTCTGGCCGAACACCTTCACGATGTTCGGCTGGTTTGGACCGAACATTCTTCACGATGTTCGGATGTTATTTAGGCCGAGCAGACTTCACGATGTTCGGCTACTATTCAGACCAAACAGACTTTACGATGTTTGGCTGCTATTCGGGCCGAACAACCTTCACGGTGTTCGGCTGTTATTTGGGCCGAACAATCTCTCCTATATCTCTGGTTTTCAAACATGATAGAAGTAACTTTATAAGGTTCGTGAGCTTCATAAAGTTCATGTACTTGTAGAGAAATAAGGAAACCTCTAGAATGTACCTAGAATAATGTATGAGCTTTGTACATAGTTCTAGAAGCAGTTTAGAATATTCTTGTACTTGTAGATAAATATTGAGTAGTCCTAGCTCTTGGATCAAATTGATCCTCATAATCCATTAAGGACCACACTAATGAAATGTAAACTAACTATCTACTTTTATCATCCAAAATTGTGTCCATTAATGTTTATAACATAACAAACAAATACTGACAATTAAATAAATTATTTGATAACAACATTACATCCTGGTTTTTTTATTCTGCCCTGTCAAACTTTTATATTGTAGAAGTTGCTTGTCGATTACAGCTAACCATCCAGCTGCACAGTCACCGCGATGTCCATAACTATATCATGGCCCAATGGATTAATGATACTACACTCAGTTGATTTTTCTTCTTGATTCTCCTAGTAAAGAACACAAAAATGTATGAGTTCATCCCGAAAATAAAAAATTGTAAAAAAGTCAACTTTTTGCATTTTATAATATGAACACTTGGATAAATTTCGAAAAATACATAGCTACCATCGAGCAACATATTCGAAAAATATTTTTAGTACTATTGGTTACATTTTCGAATTAGTAATATGAACATATAAGTAACTGTTCGGAACATGTATTCCAAACAGCTGCCAACGTATTTGGAAATTCGATTACGAACATTATAAGCAGTGTTCCAAAATACGATTATGAACATGATAAGCAGTGTTCAGAAATTTGACAACGAACATGATGAAGAGTATTCAAAAATTTATTTACGAACATGATGAAGAGTGTTCGGAAATTTGTTTGTGACACCTTCGGGTACGAAAATATGAGCATATACGCATATGTTCGAAAACCCTATTCTGACCAACCACCAAAGTGATTGGAAAATAGAATTCGAACATGATACAATACGTTCAAACTGTGATTTTCGAACAGAACGAATAAAGTTCAGAATATTTTTTCCCAACAATTATTTTCGAGAAATGTGCATGAACAACAAAAGCATAAATTTCAGCCATGAAAAAATATGGATTGACTTACATCATTCACACTGTTGGTCTGCATATTGTCCATTATCTCTTTTTCAATCGAATTATTTATCTTTTACATAGGTGGATGAAAACTAGGGTTTATAGAAGAGAAAGTGTGAGTGTGAAGGAAGGAGAGCGTGAAAAGAAAATATCAGTTATCATCAAATATTTTAAAATAAATTATTTTATTAAAAATAAGGAAAATTGGTATAAATGCCCAGTATGTTTTCTCTATTTAGAAACTAGGACACTAAATATACCACTTTTTAAAAATGCCTTCTAACTTACGAAAAATTGGTGAAAATGCCCTGTAATCGACTATAGGCTGTTAACCAGCCGGTCACCTGTGAGCTGTCTTTTTACTTTCGAAAAATTGGTATAAATGGCCAGTATGTTCCTCTTCTTAAAAAACTAGGACATTAAGTATACCACTTTTTAAAAATACCTTCTAACTTACCAAAAAATGGTGAAAATTCCCCGTGAACGTCTGTAGACTGTGACACAACCGGTCATTAATGAGGTGAGGCTCTTTTTTTGACGTGAAATTAATTTTTCGTTTTTTATTTTTGAATTTTTCTGTTGACTCATTTATTAGGGTGGAAAAATAAAATAAAATATTAGTTTGAATTTATAAAAATTTATAATCCATAGAAATTTTTTTAAACTTTAGAAAAATAAATATTTTATGTGTGCAATTTATTTTAAAAATTATAAAATTCAAAGATTTAAAAAATTATTTCTGATATTAATTTCAAAAAAATTAAAATTCATTTTAAATCCAAAAATAAAAAATTTATTTCTAAAATTTATTTCAAAAATTATAAAATTGATTTATAATTAAAAGTTTAAAAAAATTATTTCTGATATTTTTTAAAAAAATTATGAATTTTATTTAAAATTTCTAAAATTCATTAATATTTTAAAATTTCTTTTTTACTTTTCTCATGTTATTATAATTTTATTTTAAATTATGAATTAGGATAATTATATGAAATATTAATAAATAAATTTTAGATTATTATTTTAAAAAATTAAAAACTAAATTGTTTCATTCTTCCTCCCTAATTACAACATACTAAATCCTAATATTTATGGATGTCATGCAATCTTACAAAGACACTAACATGGAAGACGAAGAAGAAGCCAACAATGCTTCGCCCAGCCCACCCATCCGTTAACTGATCGGAACCTGACCAATCACCCAATTCTTCGCCTATTCGCTTCCTCCCCGTCGAATCCGCCACTGTCAAAGTCAACGACATATTTTTTTCCAGGCTAACAAATGAGTCAAAAGAAAAAATAAAATAAAATAACGAAAAAATTAATGTCACGTCAGAAAAAGAGCTTCACATCATTAATGACCTGTTGTGACACAGTCTATAACGGCCACATGACATTTTCACCATTTTTTGGTAAGTTAGAAGGTATTTTTAAAAAGTATATACTTAATATCCTAGTTTTAAAATAAGGGAAACATAATGGTCATTTATACAAATTTTCCCGAAAGTAAAAAGACAGCTCACAGGTGACCGGCTAGTTAACAGCCTATAGTCGATCACAGGGCATTTTCACCAATTTTTCGTAAGTTAGAAGACATTTTTAAAAAGTGGTATACTTAGTGTCCTAGTTTCTAAATAGTGAAAACATACTGGGCATTTATACCAATTTTCCCTTAAAAATAATGTAGTGTACTTAGAAAATATTATTGTGTCTTTAGTTATTTTATTATTACAAAAGGATAACTTAGTCATTTATTTTAAAGTTATTTTTGTCCCATGTTAAATTATGGTGTACTTAAAAAATTATGTGGTGGCATTAGCCGCCGCCTCTGCAGAATTCAGTTTTCATTCAAAAGTATCCAAAAGAAAAAGCTTTGATGATTTTTGATATAGCAACATTAATTCTACCAAAACTAACCATCACCAAGTAGATGACGCAAGCAAAAAGAATAATCCGAAACCAACCGAAAAATGAATCAGCCACGGAAGCACCCATAATCAGCAACATCGACGATGTTCCAAACTACACGTTTAATCTAGCCACCACCAATGTGGTTGATTGTCCAGCCTTTCGATGAAATGGCTCACCGAGTTCGAGCTTATTCCACAGTAAGCAAATCTGTCTTTCATTCCATACACTAGCAATTTTTCCGGGGGAGGATGGGGGGAGGGGGGGGGGGGGGAACGAAGAAAAAGTTAATTGATAAGCGAAATGTGAATTGTATCAGAATTGATTGCTAGATGTAATTGACGTCTTTATCGATGATGAAAGGAGCGGATCTCCAGCAACCGGATTTTGATTGGCCACAGGTGCGGCCTCTGAAGTCTACAGAAGCTGCTAAAACGTCGATGTTCAGTAGCGATGTCTCCACCTCTGACCTTTCATCTTAAGTGATAGTCATCTCCCTCTCACTTTTGTGGTATTCGCTTTTGCTGCATTTTTTAGGTATTTCTGGAAATCAGAATGCGGATATTGGGGATTTATTTTTGGCGCCAGCAAGACCAGTAACTAAGATATCCATCAACCAAAACTAAATAATCCAATTTTCTTCATTCTTAATAAGATCTCCCTCTCAAAAGAGAAAAAAAAAAAATTTGATCTCAATCTAATCCATTCAAAATACTGATGAATTCACGTTTGGTTTTAGTTTCTTATTCGGAGCCAATGCCTAGATTGTTGATTTAACCCGTTTATTGCCGACCACCATAGCAATCCAGTCATCGTTCTTTCTAGAGGCTCCCCGTCTGTCCATCTCGCCAAAAAGGTAGTGTCCCCCCATTTTAGTCTCCTTGACTTTGATATCCTAAATATTCAATTTATGTATTATGTGCGAATACTCAATTTTCAGTATTATGTGCAAATTAAGATTAGGATTTAGCGGATCACATCAATATTGATTCAATACCGAATCAATTTAACTTGAATCATTCTAAAAAAAACAGGGAAGAATTATTGAGTTTAATATTTTTGCAATTTATTGTTCATTTTTTTTCCTTTATCTTTTTTTGTTGTTCAACTTCTCTCCTTATTTTTTTCTTTTTTCTGAGTTTCAATATTATTTTTGAATTGTGCGTGTTTTGACCTTATTGTTTATTTTCAATTAGGTCAAATGGATGAGAATCGTTGTAAGCAAGCAAGAACAATTGGATCATGAACAGATAGTGCTGGAGTTTGGATAAATATTATTGTTTTTATTTATTTATTTCTCTTTCTATCTTTTCTGTATAATAAGCATAATGACCAAAAACCACCACCCAGTTTATTTTATACCAATACTAATCTGCTACCTTATATAGCAAAAGGATGTGAACTAGTCAGATTGCTTATGATTATTTCATAATAGTATTATAATAATTACATGACATTTTTTGTTTTATTTAATATATTTTTAGATCAGTCATAAGTTTGTTTAATGCAACTGATACACACATAATAGGATTGCATAATTCATAGACTAGCAAATCAAGATTGCAAAAGTTCAGGCTGAATTCTCCTTTGTTGCTTATTTTATTGGCATGGCGCCTCCAATTTATTTGTGTTTAGATAATTTATTTAAGTTGTTTTTGTCCATTTCCTTCACTTATCTTTGTTCTTCTTTATATATAGAAGTAATCCTAATATCTATTTATTGCTAAAGATAATAGAGGATGATCTTGCTGCAGTGGAGATGGTTTCGAGCAGCAATTGTGGTGCGAAATAGGGTGAATGATGGGAGACGAATAACAACAAGCAAGGTTGTAAGGTTGTCTAAGACTGCACAAGAGTGCATATTGGATGGTGGCAATGGAAGCAGGGTGTAAAGAGGGCAGACAGTAGTTAGTAACGCATTTGTAGCTTTATCGATAGGTCGAGCTCCCTTAAACCCAAGTGGCAGCACCTGTGCAGACAACCTTTTTCCTCTTTTATTTTATTTCGTTCTCGCCACATTTTGTTCTTTCAAATCATTCTTAATTGAAATTGTCTCATGGTTTCCAATAAAAGAACACTTAGATAGGTGGTGGTTTAAGTTGTTTTACTCCACTTATGGCAGCCCCAACCTCCTGCGATCTTTTATTGGCCATCATTCAATGAGAACTGGGAGGTGATTGCAATGCCATGGTTTCTCTGCTCTGAAAACCAATATAGTGTAAGCAAATATATGATTTCACCGAATTCAAGTTCACAGCCTTCTAAGTTCTATTAGTATGGATTGCTATTGACTTATGGACATTTTTTTCCATTCTATTTCATTTGATTTTAATAGCATTCTTTGCATGACATTTCAGTTAATGTTTGGGCCCAACTTATTTCGTTCCCAATTAACAAATCGATCATTCCTCTTGCTATCCTTGAACTAAATTCTCGATTTGCTTAAGTGATTTCCAAACCTTCCAAATTTCCAGTTTGACTCCACGAAGCATATGTAGATGAACTTATTTTGCATATGAATGTCAATTTAGTTATTTTGGCTATATTTTTATTGAGTTGCTTTTAGCACCAAATAAAGACTATTTGTAGTCTGAGCTTGGATTAATATAGTTTGTGGTATTACTAATGGTTTTTTTCAAAAGTGTCACCTTCAAATTGCCACCTATTGAAATATTTGGGAAAGAGAATGGAATTCAGATTGTAGACAATAGTAAAACATCTTACAATTTTCCTAACGTTATGCTCCATTCATAATTATATTACCCTTATCATATTTTTCTGATCTACTTGCTGTTTTATTTTTGCTATAAAAAAGGTAGGATTACATGTACTTTGCCGGATCATTACATAGATGCCCTTCTACCGTTTATAGAAGGTGAATAAAACAAGAATGTTGTTGCCACTATCCAGTTTTCCTGTGTGGCTTTGTTTGGAGGTATTCAGAAACATTTCTACTGTGTCACTAATATAATTGCAAAAAAAGTGATGCTATTGAGATCATACAATTAAAAAAATGTAAATTCAAATATATTTCTCATATACAAAATGCAGTAAACTAGTGTACAACTTAACCCAATTATTATTATTATTATTATTATTATTATTATTATTATTATTATTATTATTATTATTATTATTATTATTATTATTATTATTATTATTATTATTATTATTATTATTATTATTATTATTATTATTATTTTCTTTTGGCATATTTTAAGGTTGATCATGAAGTAGTGTGGAAATGTGGAGGTTGCTATTACTACTTTTGCAGGTTCATCTGCTAGGTCAATTTCAGAGAGCTTTAAGACGGGCAAATGCAATCATAAAAAATATTATATAAATTGCTCATATGGACAAAGGTAATTTGCTCCTGCACATTTAAACAAATTTCCTAAACCTTACATATTTTTTAAGTACTAATCGATTTTCTTAACATGCCTTAGGATGGAGTGTTTTGAGTGTCTACTACTTTCATTGATGTGGAAAACTTTGGATATTGGTGTTACCTAGCTTGCAACAGGTGCTCACTGAAGGAAATATTCACTTATTTATTAAATGTGGGGTGAAGAGCAGCCATGGGGGCATAGGTGGGAAATATTTTTAAAAATAAATGGTATTACATGATCTGTTTGTCAAATTTGTTATTGTTACTGTTTATTCTAATATTCCTCTTTTAATGGTATGAACTGGAGCTAAAGGTGGTAGACAAAGCCAGAAATGCACGTTTCTTACCGTTGGATAAGAAATGCATCGACTTAATTGGCCTTACTGCTACTAAGATCATGAATTTGGATGTATAACCTCTAAACTCTATTAAACTAATTATTATTTCTGCAATTCATTTGAGTTACTTTTTTGTAATTCTAATTTCCTACTTTTATGTTAGTCAAACCACGGGTTGGGTGTTCAGCAATTATTCCTACAAAAATTAAAGACTCTCTTAGGGGATATTCGTTTTGAGATGTCCCCATCTGGATGGAGCATGGTTCATCCCAACGTATTTTATTTTACAATCGGATGGTCCATACCTTCACATCCACACCATATTACCTACATCATCTTTTACAATTCCCAACACACCTTTTACAATTCTCAATACACATTTTACAATTAGAAAACACTTTTTATAATTCTCAATACACCTTTTACAATTTTCAATACACATCCTACCCTACAAATGCCTTAAATAAAAATACCATTACATTATTCATGTGGATGTACCATTCGAGAATGTGTCATAACGAACGTGGCACATGCCACTACATCTCAGGACAAACATCCCCTTACTGATTGGATTGGGCTATTTATTATTCAAGTTTTTTTGGTACTGACCGACTTCGTCACTCACAAGTTACAACTTCCTAAAGACAGCTAATTATCTATTTAACAAAGAGAAGTACCTGGGATAGCGGTAGATACGATTTCTTTGTGTAATTATCAACGATTCCAAATTTATAATTACTATAGATTGAATATTTATTTTTTTGGCAGCAAGCTACAACAAATTATGAAATACAAAAGTGAAACGCATGAAACAACTTAGTAGTCTATAGAGGATTAGTTCACAGAATGTGTTGGAAACATGAGGAAGAAAAAGCTCCTGAAGAAATAAAGAAGACTAAGTTGACTCTTATAGATATTTCAGTATTACCTATCTATGTTGGAATACATATACGAGATGGCATACATATACAAGACGATAGCATCATGACATTACCAGTAAACATGCATTAATAATGTTGGAATAGAAGAGGGACACCATTTGGAATAGATGGTCTCCATTCATGTTTTACCGTATTCCGTTTTCTAGAAGCACTTTATTTTATTGATTAATCAGTTTGTCTCTGATACATCACTTTATAGTATAGGTCTCAAATTTCAATTTAGGTTTGTGTTGTTCCTACTACGTTAAATGTGGTTGTTTCAGTTTCAGTTTACAACAACTTTGATTGTAAGAAGATATGCAGATATGTTAAAGATAAAATGCAGAGTTACTTACTCAACTATTCAAAAACGAAAGAAATATTTCGCGTCTGAAAAAATAAATCAATATAATTACATAATACTTATCATTGTTTTTTCTTCCACTTTTATAATTTGTTAAACCTTCAATTTACAAAATATCATCAATAATTTTTAATACATTTAGATTTTAAGAATATATTTTCTTTTTCTGCACAGGCAGCATGATCCAATCAAGAAAGAGAAAGTGTGGCAAGTCCAGATTCAGTTAAGGCCCTCCCCAATGGAGATGAATATGGTGACTTGGAGTGGGGCAAAATACCCAATAATGAGTATTTTATCATTGGGAGATGAATTTGGGGGTTGGGGTTATTTTGGTGAGGTAGTGGATTTTCTACCTATGTATTTTGGGGTGGGGGAGAGTGGGAGAAAGGAGTGAGTGGCTATAATCGCGAAAAAAAAAGGGGGCAGCCGAGCGCGTGGTGGGCCCCACGCCTGCAACTTGTCCCCCCAGCCTTTATTATTTATTTTTTTCGTTTTTTTTTTTTATTTCTTTTACTTTGCTTTCTATATTAAATGTTTCATAAATGATGAATGTTTAATTAATATAGCCGTTTGCAAATTTTTGCAACAACTATTTCATCTTTTTTTAAAAAAAAAAAAAAAAACTGAATAAAAAATTCCTTCCAACGGCTAGTTTTATAAAATTTGATTTTTTTTTTTTAAATATGTAACTTTTTACTATAAATAAATGTTCTCATTTCACCATTTTCTACATTCTCTACAACACTGAAATTGCAAATTTCTAGTCAAATTTCTTCTCTTCTCAAAAAAAAAAAAAAATGGATAAAGATTCATGGATGCAATGGTACAATTCTTCAAATTCTGGAGAAAATGCATCGCCCCCAAATATCAATTTTCGTCCACTGATTACCAACTTCCACCCTCAAAATCCTAATTTTTCACCCCACAATTTTCCAATAATTTTTTTATTTTTCCGGAAGGTAGTAACACTCAATCCAATCCGCTTAATTCATCTGGAGTATCATTCGACATATATCAAACTCAAATTCCCTACATGCCAGCTCCTCAATACGGATTTCGTTCGACAATGGGCACAAATTCATCTAGAAGGCCCAGTACTGATGGTTCGGATACAGACAGAGACACTCCAACTCTAAATTCTCAGCGTTCGTCTCCTTTCTCGTCTCAGTTCTCTCAAATAGGACTTGAGCGGATAAACCTCGCTGCGGACTTTGAGGTCGCCGATGATCCATCGAAGGTGCCTGCTATACAAAACAGTCTTCTTGCAAGTTGTTGACTCGATATTAGCACAGACTCTGTGGTTGGGAACGATCAAAAGTTGGATCAAATGTGGGTCCGAAACGGTGAAGCGTACAACACGAATCGTCCAAGCAACATGTCGTTTAGGAGTCATAATGTGTTGAAAACACATTGCTATACCCCCCAAAAATAAGTGAAATGGTTCTGTTGTTGTTTTAATCAGGAGAAGAAGGCCTAGGGCAGTGGTTGCAGTGATGTAGATATTATAGAGAAGGCAAAGGTTCAATACAAAGAAAAACATGGAGGTCCTTTTAATCATATGGGTGCTTGAAATATTTTGAAAGACAGCCCGAAGTTTGCTGATCCAGAAGATGATGGTCGCGGATCGAAAAAGACAAAAATCTCGACAACTGGAGAATATGTGGTATCTTCCAACACTGACTCGAGCGCTGGGGAGGAAGTTAGGGCGGAACGCACTCATCCAATGGGGAGGAACGCGGCAAGGCAAATGGGTAAGGGTAAAGAAAAAGCAAACACGTCTGCTGAAGAAAACAAAGACGATATTGAGCAAAGGCTTCAAGTCTTAGAAGAACAAAACAAGAAAAAGCTTGAAGGACTATTGAGTCTTGCCACTGCTAAAGAGTATAAAATACTCATGAGGGATACCTCGAAGATGACAGAGGAACAACTACGTATCCATCTCCGCAAAGTGGATAAAATCAAGAACAAATGGGGGTTGTAGGTTTGAAAATTAGTCAGTGTTTGGACTAATCGTTGTTAAGCTAGTCATTGTATTACTATCCGTTGTTAAGCTAGTCATCATATTACTAATTACTGTTCGTTGTAAAACTAGCCATTGTAAAACTAGCCGTTGTGAAACTAGCCATTGTGAACTAGCCGTTGTGAACCAAACGTTATAAAACTAGCTATTGTGAAACTAGTCGTTATGAAACTCTACTCTATTAAAAGACTCCATTCGGATTGTTACATCTCACATCTCAAAACATTAAACACCTCCAAAGTTTATCCTTCAGTTTTCTTCGAACTCTCAAACATGTCTTCGTCTTCTCATTCATTATCAGGCACAACTGAGAAATAAATATAGTCGTTGCTTCAAAAAAAGACAAGAGTTACTTGGTGGTGCTAGGAGTTCTGCTGGGGGGAGTCAGAAAGCGAATAACATATGTGGAACAAGATCTGAGGCGAGGCACGCTAGACTCTAACTTAACTACTTCTCTAAAGATCCGATATACGAAAGTGATGTATTTCGCCGACGTTTTCGTATGTCTAAAGAGTTGTTCTTGCGTATAGTGGATGCATTGGAGTCCCACAATGACTATTTTCGATGGAGGGTTGATGCAGCTGGAAAAAAATAGTTCTCCCCACTACAAACGCACGGTGGCTATCCGTCAATTAGCATATGGTAAACCTGCCGACCATTACGTTGAATACCTACGTGTCGCCGAAACAGCTGCCATAGAATGTCTCTTTAAATTTTGTCATTCGGCGGATACTACTTGAGAAAACCTAATGCACTGGATTATCAACGGTTGTTACAAATGCATGAAGAAAGACACGGATTTTCCAGAATGCTGGGGAGCCTTGATTGCATGCATTGGGAGTTGAGGAACTGTCGAGCTGCTTGGAAAGGCCAATTCACACGCGGTGATCATGACGTCCCAACAATCATGCTCGAAGCGGTTGCATCTACAAATTTTGGATATGGCATGCCTACTTTGAAGTTGCATGATCCAACAATAATATATATGTGCTCAACCAGTCTCCTTTGTTTACAGATAATTTGCAAGGTCGCGCTCCATCCGTTAATTTTGCAATCAATGGTAAGCAATATAATCAAAGATACTATCTTACAGATGGAATCTATCCAGAGTCGGCTACTTTCATGAAAAGTTTTTCATGTCCTCAAGATCCGAAGAGGAAGCATTTCAAGGAACTGCAAGAGGCTGCTAGAAAGGATGTCGAATGGGCATTTGGAGTGATTCAAGCTCGTTGGACAATGATTAAAGGTTCAAGTCGTTTCTGGTACAAGAATAACTTGAAGGATATAATGTTAACCTGCATTATATTGCACAATATGATAATCGAAAATGAAGGAAATGCAGCGATCGATTGGTCCAACGATCACAATTACGCCACCCCACCTCCACAAGTAAGTCAAGGATCAATCGAAGCATTCAATGGTTACATCAGGAGAGGTGCTCAACTACGGGATAAGCAGAAACATCAACAACTTCGACAAAATTTAATTGAGCATGTTTGGCCCGATCCGAAAATAATTAGCTAAGTATTAAGTTAGTCGTTACGAATTACTTTCGGATTTTTTTTTGTGTATTATGTGTACTTTCATTTTGTATTTTTACGTTTTATTGATGAAAAATAATTAATAATATATTTTTTGGTTTTTTTTAAAATATAATAAAATAAAACAATCGAAATATTTAATTATTTATTATTTATATTTAAATAATTAATATAGTTGGTAGATTAATAATAAAAGAGATAAATAAAATATTAAATGTGGGCCCCTCACATATTCTTATTTATTGGGTATATTATTTATGAAGAATTTTGTTTTGAGGTATATATATTATTATTTTTAAAGTAGCACTAATGTGACAAAAAATATGTTTACTTTTCGGGATATACCATTGAAGAACTTCTAAGTGCTAATTCCACGGTGCCTTCTCTCACTCTGAAAAATGGAGTAATTTTTACTTGTGTGTTTCCTTGAAAAGATTCAATAATTCAAATTGATTATTACTTTATCCGCAGTGGGATTTAAATGTCAGACCACATTCGGGAGCGAAACCATTAGACAATTAAAAACAAACTGCGGGCCCCAATTTCGTCAGTTTGCCCACAGAAAACAATCAATCAGCGATGCCCTTCATGCCTATATATAGCCTCGCCTGGAGCTTAGTGCTGCTAACAAATCTTCCACTCTGATATTTTCTAACTTGACGGAATTCTTGTAATGGCTTTTATCATCCAGAAAAACCAGGCATCTTTCTCGGAAGAGGCGGAGAAGAATGAAGGCCTTGGTTCAGTTTCGAGCCAGCTCCTCCTGAAATCGGCGCCCGAGAGCCTGGACAAAGAGGTGGTACTGCGGCGGCTCCGGCACCACAAGGCCATGAGCAGGGTGAAGAATGCTTTCCAAGCTATGCGGCGGCTTACTGATGAGGAGAAGTGGCTGCAACAGGGTGACTGTTTCACCTCACCGTGAAGGCCGGCAGCTGTGCCTGTCACAGAATCAAGTAAATGGCGATTTGTGGTTTCTGAGAGGGAGTCAACTAAATCTTCAACACCAAATTGCAATGATGTAGAAGCATTTCGCTTCTTCCCTGCCCCAATTTGCATAACGGGGAAATTTCATTTTTTGTTTTATGTTAGGTTTTGTTCTTAGAGATTATGTATGTACTGAAATTTTAATTTATTATATTTCGAAAATATTTAATTTAAGGATATCAGAGCTCGGTTATCACTAATTACATCTAAATTTACTCACATGATTCAATAAATTATGATTTCTTTATTAAAAACGTAACAGTTTGGAGTTCATGTTTACATGTCAAGTAATTAAATTAACACATAAATTAAAAAATATAAAATCTAAATTCATATCAGTTTTAGACTTCCTAGAGCCTAGAGGAAATAACTTGTCTTTTTTAGTTTATTTGATTAATTAATTACATATATACTTGAATTCATAACTGTTACATTAGTCATTTGTGTGAAAATCCCCCGTTTATAAAGTCTCATGTGCCACAATTAGTGACTACTTAAATTGGACATTTTTCAAAATATAGTAAATTAAAATTGAAATTTCAGAACATAAGATTTTTTTTTTTTTTTCTGAACAAGCCCTAACATACAGAATGAAAGATTTATTTTTTCCTTTGCATAATTGATCGGATCTCCGTCTCTAATCATTTTTTTTAATTAATAAACGTCGCATGAATTGTGTCACTATCAATTATCCCGAGTCCGGTCATGGGGACCTAAAAACAATCGGCGAATTATTATTATTATTATCATGGTCGTCGTTATTATTATTACTTTTCCTCTTCTCGAGTAGGACAATTGAGGCTCCAATCATAATCTCCTTATTCGGTTCTAAGCTATACACAAGCTACCAAAGTACAAATCCACTGCATCAGGGTAATAATCTTTTACAACAATTATATCAACTAAGATACCTATTTATTGATGATATAGCTTGCATTGGGGAATATATAATTTCTAATACTAAAACAAAGGAGATGTTTATACTATCCATATACATAAAAGTCTTAGTCAAAAGAAGATTTTTATGTAATTCTATCTTTTCGGTCGAAATTTTAGATCATATATGACAAGTGTTAGTATTTTTATTAAGTAATAATTTTCTTTTAAATGCAAATAATTTTTTTTTTTTTTTGCATAATATATAAAATTATATACCTTTTCACGATCTTTAATCTGACATCCATATCACATATATTATGAAAAAGTAGATTGTTTGATGGTTAATTAGTTATGTTAAATTTGAGTATTTATTGTGATTTGGATGCAACTAAAATTAGTAAAATAATTCTCAAATAAAAATATTAATTGAATTTAATTTTAATAAAAATACAGCAAATTAATTTATTTTATTTGACATGAATTTTTAAATATGTCGTTATTTAAGTTAAACAGGGAGAAAGATCATTGATTAAATAATGAAATTCTACTTTATTAAATCAAAGGCAAAATATATACTCAGTTTATTAAATTATCAAGTCTGCTAATACTATTTTATCACGAGAGTATAAGAACTTTAAGCACATGTATGATTATGTATTAACAATGTTATCCAAATTATTTTTAATTACTTATATTATATTTTTATAATATATATTTTGTTAGAATGATTTTTTAAGGAAACATACTCTTTGCAACTGAAATTATGATATTTGTTACACTTTGCAATCTTTTTTTTGTTTACGTTAACTAAACCTCAAGTACGATTCTTACACTTTGTAACATAAACAATACTTTGTCGCACTTACTAACCTCAACTATGTCTTTTTTACTCTTAACAACCTGAGTAACTTTATTCGCATTGATCAATTTTTATCTTTAAATAAACTATGTATAAGAAATAATATTTATATAAATAAATTACAACATCAATTAAAATATTAAAATATTTTGAAGAACTCACAAACTTTAATTTATTTTTCGAATTATTAAATAACTTTTAGACTTTATTTTATTAAAGTAATGATTTATTGAAAAATAAGAACTATTTGAGTATATTTGAAACCACCAAGTGAAATGTTAGAAGTTGCAAACGAGAATCTAACTTTAACAAGAAAATTTTAAATATATATAATTATTAAAAATAAAAAATATCAAAAAAAGTAGGAAAAAAAGTATAAAATTTTACATTACATCTAAAACATCCAACTAAATTATTAATGTTTCCATTATTATATATTTAATGAATATTTTTAAATATGTATGGTTAGAATTAAAAAATTATTTTGGGGCAATTCCACAATTAACATTTTTCAGCCTAAAATTTTGGACTATAGCTGGTAAGTTGTTGTCACACTTGGTAAGAATCAAAATTTATTTTACTTTTTAAAGTTGCAAATAACTTATTCCATTTCTAATTTATTTACTATATATAATACATCAATTAAATCCTTTTTTACGATGTTTCATTTAGCATCCGGGAAAAAATCATTATTAGTCCTGTATGTTAGGTCGTGTCTAGTAAAAGTCATATATGTTAGGTAATTTTAATTTTAGTCCTGTATGTTGCAAAAATTGTCCAATTTAAGGACACTGCTCGTCTCCGACGGGTAAATTCGCCGGAATATCGCACGTGCCACGCACGTGATGCATAATTTTGGGGCTTTTTGGCGACGACGTCTACGTGGCAAATATAAGTCCACATGGCAGGACACCTCATTTGAGGACTCAACAATTTAAAAAATAAAAAATTAAAATTAATTCATCTAATTAAACATGAAAATGAAAATTGGAGCTCGCACTAACATCAAATTAAAATCAAAGTAACGCATTTCTCTCTCTCTTCAATATTAAAAAAGGGTAATTAAACAGGAATAAACACATTAACATCAAATTAAAAAGTGAAGAACTCTACCCTAATTTCAACCCGCGTCGAGCTCCAATCTCTTCAGTCGTTGGAGTTGTTGATTTGCAGACGAAATGGTGAGGCTTCGATCACCTGCTGATATCAACAATGCCCACCCGCATTACAATAAGTTTTGTTTCAGTCCGATTTAGGATTTTGCTTAGTCTCGTGTTTTTAGGTATTTGACGAAAATTCTTGTGTCCTTTTTGTCATTTTCGATAGTTTAATGGTTCTTGTAGTTATATTTTTCAGTTATGAATAGAAAATTGGTGGTCCCAAGTTGTGCAACATTTTTTGTGGATGGGGTTTTTACTGTTGGATATAGCCCAACTTTTGCTATTGTTGACACACATGGACGAATATGTTTTTTTTTTTGTCCCCCAGTTATATATTATTGGGTTTTGGAAGAAAGAAAATTATTCTGCTCATTGGGTCCCCACAAGTCTTTTTTTATATTATGTCTTTGTTGAATACATGTGCCTTCTAAATTTTATTTGTTGTTTAGAAAGTTGAAAATTTGGTTCACTGATATTTGTTTTATGTCTTCTGTCTTGGTTTACCAGACTCCAACCCGTATGTCTTGAGCCTTGTAATGCATTACGGGGGCACTTTCCAACATTTGCCAACAGCAGCATATTTATGCATGGGCAAAAAATTAGTGTTTGATTATGTTAATGTAAACAGGATTAAGATGCAAGACTTAAAGGTCTATAGTGGGATCAAGGTGAAAGGGGAATTGAGGTTTCATGTGATGGTTGGTGGGGTAGCTTTAAGCTGTTAATCGATACCGATGACCTTAAAAAGTGTGCAAGAGAGGCCCTAAACACTAGGGTGCTACATGTGTACATTGATCCAATTGAGATTGACCAAACTGAACCTCATATCAATTATGAACCGGAGGTAATGGGTATTGAGGGAGAAGAGTCTGACGCCGGGAAGGAAGGTGAGAAAGTGGAGAATGATGATAACATGCCTGAGCAACCTGAATTTGTAACTGGTAACGAAATAAGTGATGACAGAACAGAATCAAAATAAGGGGAAGACTCGAGTAGATTTTTCATATGTAGATAATGAGAGCCAAAACGTAGCTCAAGATGAGTCTAGTGAAGAGGAAGACGACATTGTGCATGCTTCTGAGGTTGACTTTGATGAGGGGAGGCTATCTGATGATGATGCTACTGAAAATCCCTTTCCTGTATTCAATCCGAAAATAATTTTCAATCCTAACTTCATTATAGGACAGATTTTCAGTAGTAAGTCGGAATTTAGAAAAGTCGTCCAAAGTCATACTATTATATCTAGAAGGAACCTGAAGACTGTTAAAAATGATCACATTAGGGTGATGTGGAGTGCCAGGGTAAAAACTGTGATTGGAGAATGAGATTGAATAAGCTTGTCGGAGAGTCATCTTGGCAACTGAGAGAGTAACATGACGAGCATAAGTGTGGAGTTGCTTACAAAGTTAAAAATTTAAAAAGCATCTTAGATAGGTGAGAGGTTTATTCACAAGTTCCAATCTGATGCCAAGAGGAGGGTCAGGGGGTTTAGGTCGGACGCAATTGAAACCATAAAGGTAGATGTCTCCAGGCAGTAGGCTTATAGGGCCAAGAGAAAAGCCCTTCAACTGATACAAGGCAACTCTGAGGATCAGTATTCTAAGCTATGAGGATATGCAGATGAGTTTAGAAAGACTAATCCTAGATTTACTGTGATTTTAGGGGTAGATGAAGGCCACAGATTCAGTCGGTTCTATGTTTGCTTCGATGCTTTAAGGCAGGGCTTTCTCGGTGGTTGCAGGTCAATGATAGGGGTGGACGGTTGCTTTCTTAAGTCGATTCACGGGGTGTGTTGCTATCTGCAGTGGGGATTGACCCTAATAATAATCTGTACCCAGTCGCGTATGCCGTTGTCTGTTCTGAAACTGGAGACACTTGGGAATAGTTCCTAACAATCCTGAAGCAAGATCTCTTCATATCTAACCCTGCAGACTTCACATTCATTTCTAATAAGCAAAAGGGGCTGATATAGGCATTTGCTAATGTCATGCCTAGTTGCGAACACAGATTCTGCGTTAGACACTTGCATAGTAACATGAAGACCGATGGGTGGGTTGGTATTGCATTTAAGAATATGTTGTGGGAAGCTGCGCAAGCCACAACACCCGAGAAATGGAGGGTGAAAATGAAGGATCTAAAAAATACAATCTTCAAAACATCACTCTCCTGTTTTAATGCCATGAAAGCACACCCGTTTTCAACCTCATCAACCCAAATAAAAGAGTCATACCCACCCCTCTGCAGATAACAAAGTTCTTTCAATTTTGAGTATCCATTGGAGATATAAGTATAAAATTAAAATCCTAAAATATACAAATTAAATGAGATTCCAATCTAACCACAAATATAATGCTCCTTTAACAAAACCCATGAACCCAACGTCCAAAAAAGTCATCAACTCAAGAAGGATTTTTTCTTTACCAAAATCCAAATCCAACTATTACCCAAAAAGACCCAGAAATTCGAACAAAAGAGGTTCATTTAGTGGGCAACTGAAACAAGCATCACAAAATCAAAACAATGAAATCACTTAATTTGAGATCACTTGCATTGTAGTTCACACATCTATAAAATTTCTTGCCATAATTCTCTGGTGTCTTTGAAGCCCTAACTACTGCGCGAATACCATATAAACGTGCAGTGCAACTCGCACAATAACACCCTAATCCATATGTACCTCGCGACCTGATGAATGATTTCGACATTGAGCTTGATTTACGGTTGAATTTTTCTAGGGCTCTTCAAAATTTGGGCAGAGTGCAGTGGAGTTGTTTGGGGAAGAAAGAAAGTGAGAGTTGCTGGAAAAGAAAGAAAATATAAATCGCGTTTGGTTGGTGTTTTCATTTTCATGTTTAATTAGATGAATTAAGTTTAATTTTTAATTTTTTAAATTGTTGAGTCATCAAATGAGGTGTCCTGCCATGTGGGCTTATATTTGCCACGTAGGCGCCGTCGTCGGAAAGCCCCAAAATTATGCATCACGTGCGTGGCACGTGCAATATTCAAGCGAATTTGGCCGTCGGAGACGGGCAGTGTCCTTAAATTGGACAATTTTCGTAACATACAAGACTAAAATTGAAATTGCCTAACATACAGACCTAACATACAGGACTAATAATGTTTTTTCCCTTTAGCATCCATACCACATATATTATAATAAGATATTCAATTTAAAATATTAGATTATTTATTCTTTGGTATTTGAGTTAGAGTTTACCGTTTATTGTGGGTTGTATTGTATAGTATTGGTTCGGAATACAACTAAAAGTCCCTCAAATATAAAAAATATTTTACTTGACTACCTCATTAAAACTACTTATTTTATCCGACGTGATTCTTTTTCAAGTTTTCTTCATTTATTAAATTGGGAGGAAAGTCAATGTATGTACAATTGAATACATACTTTATTAAATTAAAAGTAAAATTTAATATTTGATTTATAATCAGCTTATTAGATTATTAATTTGCAAATTTTTATTTTTTATGTCACAAGCCTATTACTTTCTCGCATATATATAACTTTATGTATGATAATTAATTTGAAAATTATTTTTCAATAGCTATTTGTGTACGATAGGTCAAGCGTGATACATACACACTAAATGTGTGGTTGGGTAAAAGATAAGAAACGATCATTTTGAATATAGATATATTTTATTTTCAATTTTAATATTTTATTTTAATGCTAATTTATAGATATATACATATACATATATATAAAGTAAGTTATATTAAATTCATATAAAACGCGAAATAAACTTATATTTATATTACTTATATTTATTTATGCTTAATTCAAAATTCCTAAATATTTATTTTATAGGATAAAATGGTCACATTTTTAAATATTAAATTATCTCATATGTAATTAATTAAAATAATTACTTTTTAAATAAACTTTCGTGCATCGTATGAGAGTAATATTAGTTTTCTAAAATAAGAGGTTGACGTCTCTTATGACTATTTAAGAGACTCATAAATCTAGTCAAAATGCACTATAATTTTTCTATTTGATTCTTTAAAAAAAAAAAAAATCTTCTATCCTCTAGACTGAAGTGGTTATTTTTTGTCTTTTGCAGTTAATTTCTACTTCTTGTGAATGAATATGGGTTAATAGGTTCCATCAAGCAGTGCAGTAAGAAAAATAAAAATATCTCACTTATGCATGAATAATTTTTATAGTTGTAATTACTCAAAATAAAAATACAGTAGTTAAGAACATTTTAGATTATCTTTACATAAATGATCGTAAATAAGTAATCAAATAACATAAATACACAATATATTATACCTAAAATTTAATATACATTGAATTGGAGATTGTAACACCAAATCCAATTTCGTCTTGAGGACAAAAATAGGAAGTAGCTATTTTTATAATTTTTTTTTATAATTTTATCATTTATGTAACTATATCACAATTTTAGACATTCTTAACATAATTAAACCCCTCTTTGATATATTTGTTCATTTTTTTCAAATTGATTCAAATCAATATCCTCCCTCCGCTTTTGAAAAGATAAATTTGTTAATAAGAATATCATTTTAGCAAAAAAAAAAAAAAAAAAAATCTTTCAATATTATCCTTAAACATATCCCAACAAATCTTCTTAAAGATCTAATTTTGGCATTATCATAATTAAAATTCTATCTAATTCGACCTATTAATTTAATTCACTCTATTTTCTTATTCCAACCTATCTAATTTTAATTGTGTAAGGATATATATATGTAGGACTACAAACAATCCGAGTCCAGATTGTTATGTTTGTTTGTGGTACATTTATTTTAATCAAACTCGAACAGAGTCAAGCCATATTTGAGAGTGTTCGATTATGTTTGCGAATGTGGTTATGAACATGATTGACAAGGTTCGTGAACATTCGCGCTTGTGAATAATTAAATATTTATTCACAGACATCAAACAACCCACATTTTCCTGAATAATTCCACAAATAAATAAATCTAACGAAATACTCATTATAACGAAGAGGTAAGGGCGGTATACTATAGTATAAATACTATTGTTCTTCTAGTTATTTTTATTATTATTATTATCGTTATTATTAATTGAATTTTGAATAAACTTGTTTGTTAGGTTTTAATGTACGAGCCATTCATTTTCAAGCTCTATTCGTTTATAACATGTGGTAAAAAGAATTATTCGTTTGTTCAAATAAACAAACAGATTAACGAGTTGTTCAATAATTGTTCAATAAAATTTCTGTTCATTTGCAGCCGTAGATATATTTATTTTTTATAGATATCCTTAGTTTCATAAAAAGTCTAAAGTGATTTTTTTAGACCGAAAAGGATATCATTAATCAGCCTAAGGCTTATCCTCACGTTAAGTTGGCCCATTACTATGTACGAATACAATTAAATGGGAATTCTTATTTTATTATTTGTAAGCCCAATCATCTGAACAATTGATTTATTAAATCCAAGCCTATTCAATGCATCATTTATTTTATTGATTAAATTCAGCCGAATTGCCTTAGTTTGGTCATTTGCATCAAAGGTTCAATTTTAGTAATTTTCAACCCATTATTTTTGGGCCGAAAGGATTTTTTTGCTGGCTATTGGAACTACACAATTTGTAAAGGTGGAAGTCTTGACCATCAAGCCTGTTAAACCAATGTTATATGTTTTTTCGAGCCGGTTCGATCTGAAATTTTGCCTGACCCAAAACTAGTGAGCCCGACCCAAGTAACCCCCCCTCCCCCCCCCCCCCCCGCCCCCCCAACATGCATAGAATTTACAAGGTTTCTCACATCGAGTTTTTGTTAGTAATCGTAGTTAAAAGAATAAAGTCTTAACATATAAAACTTACAAGGTTTTCTCACAATTCTCTCTCCCGCAATGTACATTATAATGTCTTACTGCTAAGTTTCCAGAGGAATGGAAAGGTAACATAGTAATTTGGTTACAACATATCTATTTGGAGATCTTGTTTTAGAGATATATGAAAGTGTTTTATGATCTTCCATTGTCCAATTCAAGTAACTCTAGACCACAGAGTGCATTTACAATATAAGACGAAATGTTCACTTTGATGGGAACAATACCAAACGAAAATGCTATAACTGTCAGAGTGACTACTTGATTAAAAAGGGATAAAAACAATCACCTTTGCCTCTAGGCATTTATATGAACACGAGTTTTGTATTTACAATTATAACAATATAAGTTGATGTCATAGACCCAACTTTGAGTTTAAAATATAATGGAATGACCCCGTTAATAAAATAATAAATATACTGAAAAATTTGTATATGTTGAAGTTAATAATAAAAGAAAATATTGGGTGTTACAACCAATCCCGATCGAATGACCCAATCCAACACAAGCATAGTCTAAGACTTATGTACCTTATATGTGTTGATTTTCTTATGGATAACTGGTTGACCCGACCCCAACGGATTTTAGATTTTTCCTAAATAAATAAATTTTGGCATCCAAAAGAATAGGTTAAGTGACTCTTCTTTTCCAGAAACATACAATTTTTTGAAAACAAAATGTAATACTCTTTTAGGAAACTTAATAATTCATTTGATTTTTGGAATAAGATACGCGTTATTATTAAATTTATATAAGGTTTCATTGTCAAGATTAATGTAATTTCTCAATTTATAAATCACAAATTATATTCGAATATTATTTAGTTGGATTACTTTACCTTCATGAAAGTAATATGTTTTTCAGAGAAATTTATATATATATATATATATATATATATATATATATATTTGGGAAAAGGTATTTGTTACTTTTACTTCCAATAGTGTTACGTTTTCTATAAATTGTAGTACTTCTCTAGTAAAACGTAATATTCTTTTATAAAATTCAATAATTGTTATTTTTTTGACTTTATGTATTTTTATCAAGTTTTATATAGGTTTTATGTATTTTTATCAAGTTTTATATAGGTTTTAACATAAAGCTTGTACATTATTTATCACTTCTATATAAATATTTCATCTTTTGCTTTTAAATAATATCTTTTACAAAAATAAGTAATAGCATTTTTACAATAAAAAAATATTATTTTTCTTGAAAAGTATTACTTTTTTCACAAAAAATATTAATTGCTGGAAAATGGATACCAAATGAATGGACTCCATTTTTTTTTCTAATTTTATTTAGAGCAGTTTTTAAGATCCACTTGGTTTGCGTCAATAAGGTGGTGACATGCCTAATTTCTAACCTAAATATCACAAGTATATGGATGCAGATGTATATAGGATAAGTCAAGGTCAATCCTCAAAGAACAGGCTAACGCAGTTCGATACCCCAATTTTATAGGATTACCCTAACAAGACACTCAAATAGCAAAGTTGATTTTAATAAACTAAATTACTTATACTAATCAACTTAACTTGTCAAACGAATAAATTGCAACTAACGAGAGTGTATCCTAGGGCTTCGATTTCATGAATTACTTAAATGTTGATTAAGTTTAACTTATAGACTTTTAAACTAAGTTTTAGGATTTATTAGGCGGCACATAATTAATTTAATCCTTCTCTCGAACCGATTAAGTCGTGGATTGAATAGGACAACAACCCTCTCGAGTCAATTAATCCTAACAACTCCCAAAAGACCCTTAACCGCTGCCTACGTAGTCATAGACAACTACGCTATATGTCGTACGTCTATTAACGATTCCCTCCTCTCGAAGCGAACTTGTTAAACGTGTAAACTAAGCCCAAGTGATCAAATTATGCTCAGTTTTGGATGAAAACAAACATATAGATAAACACTTTAAAATTGGAGTCTATAAATCAAAACCTTAAATCAAACACTGTCATAAACACTACTCTCTAACCCTAGGATACGAGTAGTTTAGCTACTCATGCCTAGTATTAAATCAATACAAGAATTCATAGAATGCATCGTAAAGAAATAAACTAGATAATAAATAATTAAACCCGGTGCAGTCGTTCTTCAAATCGTTCTCTAAATACTCTTCAATGCGGAGTTGATGTAATGTATGTGATAATCCTGGAAAAACGAGCAACACTTGTCTTTTATAAACTTCGGAATAGTCCTGGGGAGCTTAGGAATCAATTCCTATTTGAGATAGGAAAGTTCTTCAAAACCGGACTTTTGACGCGACTGAGTTACACTCTGACGTGACCGTGTTAATAGCTTACGTGACCGCGTCAGTTGCTACTGGACTCGCCTGTTTCAGCCCTTTGACGCGACTGAATCACGTCCTTGACGCGACCACGTCGGTTGCTTCTGTTATTGGGCCTTGTTTTCGGTCCATTTCATTCTTTCTTCGACCCGTTTCTTCGTGTTATCTCATAAACTCTTCATTTTGACCTAAAAACTATGAAAACACTACAAAATGAAGCAATACACGTCAAATGGTCCAAATTACATAAATTCAAATAATTCTTGACCAACTACGCATGTAAATGCTATAACATACTATCCCATCTCGACCTAGATACTTGCATAATTAATGTGTATCAGTGAATTATATCACTTAATTGACCAAGAGTATTTTTTTCATAAAAAGTATCAATAAAAATATGAGTTTACTGAAAATTTATTTAAAAAAAAAGTAATACTTTTGACCAATTAGGTGATACAATTTTACCAGAGAAGTAATACTTCTAAACTTAGTCAGACACATTGTACATAAAAAGATGTATATAAGTTTTTGCCTTTTTATCTAACTGTAAGTATTCCCGTGCAATGTACGGGTATATTTTATATTTATGAAAAATTATTTCGTATGGTATTAAAGAATTCAAATATTTTGAAGTCATGTTTATTTAAGTAGATTACTGGTTAGTGCTAAAATACACATGATGTAAAATTATTATTATTATTAATACACAAGCATGAATCGCATAAAAAAATTATGTTATTAAAAAGGGTTAATCTCGTGAAAACTCACGACCTTTTTGTCAATTATCATTTACAACATGACTTGTAAAACGTAATATAAAAATACACCACCTTTTAATTTTTTCAAGTCGATACATGCAGACTAAATTAGGGCCCATATTGTTGAGATGGAGTCCGAAATAATGTGGAATGCACCAAATTTTTTATTTCTTTTCAAATTTGCACATATGAATTGTCATTTTCATTCTACCTCAAAAAGGCACACGAAAAGCATAAAAAGAGAAATTGAATGAAGACATCTCGAATGGTCACCGACATTTAGGATTGGAAAAAAACAACCATAGGGCTGCAGTTTTGGGTTGCATGGTCTTAGTGACGGAAGGACTAATTTTTTAGAGAATAGTTCTATGATTGGTGTCGTGTGGGAACTAAGAGGGTGGCAGCAGGCTATGCGTTCAGTGTGGAAGCCACGTGCTGGTCGAGCAAGATGGTAGGAGCCGCGCGATGGTCATTGAGCCAGACTGTGGTTTTAGTCATCGGCATCTGAGATTGGAAGAAGGCACCGAATGGTTGCAAATTGGTATATTTCTTATTTTGGGCTCTATCTCAACAATATGAGCCATAATTTAGCCCCGTATATTGAGTTGAAAAAAAGTTAAAAGATGATGTATTCTAATATTACGTTTTAAAGGTCATGTTATAAATGATAATTGACCAAAATGTCATGAATTTTTATGTAATTAACCCTACTAAAAATAAATAATATGTGCTTGTGCAACAAATTTTGAAGTATCTCTTTATATACCATTATTTCAGCCATATTACTACAATTACAGTTTATCACAATTATTTTTTAACCAATCTTTTGTGATTAGTGACACTTGAGATGACATCGTACAATTGGAAATGACTGGAATCTAGCTTCCTCGAAAAAAAATTAATGAGACATCCATCATCTAACTAATTAATAGGTATATATTCAAGTCAAGTAAATATATGATAGTTATTGAAGATTTGATTGTAGTTAAGTTTAGAAAATAAAATAAACAATCTAAAAACATGTCAACTATATATAAAATGCTCTAAGTTGGTGTATATATATATTGTTTTGTTTGAAATAATTTTGATTTACCATATTCTTCCTTATAAATTGTTTAGAATTTATGTTAGTTTTCACTAAATACATATTTTCACTAAATTTCATTAATTAGTAAATCATAGTTTTAGCCCAAATATATCTAAAAAATTTGTATAAGTTATCAAATATTAAAAAGTAACCCTATACATCATTGATGTTGATATTGATTTTACTTTCTTCTATTATTAATACTCCAAACATTTAAGCTATTTGACTATTGCACTTGAAATTTGATCCTATAAATCAAGATGTAACAATGTATCTGGTAAACGTGTTTATGCATGCATAATAGGTCGAGTTAAATGCCTATTTAGTGGCATTTGCATGCATAATTGACCGTGTATTGCTCTCGTATTTGTATTATTGGGCAATTTGATGTTTGTGACTTGTTTTGAAGTTATTTGGGTGAATTTAGACCAAAAAAGTCGAACTCGACTAATAATGGATGTTGAGAACAAGTCCCACAAGTCAAAAACCAAGACAAATGGCCCCAAAAGCTGCAGGAAACTGAGCTCGGCCTAGCTCGGCCGAGCTAGAAGGTCAGAGAATTCGGATTTCAGGCTGTAGAAGAGTCTCGGCCGAGACAGATTGACACACCTCTAGTATTTTGGCCATATCTTGAGATATACAACTCTGATTGAGGTGAAATTGGTCGCGTTGGAAATCTGATTCGAAGAGCTACAACTTTGCGTGAAAGAAGAAAAACCCAAAAATGACCATAAGACCCTAAAAAACAGCTTTAAAGTTGGAAAAGGAATGCAGTGTCGGCCCATTACTTGGCCCACAAGCTCAAAAACGGATTTTAAACTTATTTTCCTATTCCAATTAGGTTTTATCCCTTTTTATCCTAGAGATGTACTCCTATAAATATCTCAAGGCTCTAAACACCAAGAGAATACTTTTATATTAATTCAAGAGCTCGGACGTGGAAATTCTGAAGAACACGGAGATTCAAGATTCAGCAACTCGGGTTTTATAGTTTTATAGTTTCATGTTTTCTTGTATTAGCTTGTTCTTAGCGATCGCTATGATCGGCTAAGCTTTACTTTCCCGTCTTTGACTATGTTGAACCCTAGACTGTTATTTATGTAATTAATTCAGTAATTATTTAATTTAATTATGTTCTGAGATTACTTGTGTTATTGGATTACTTTATCTTTTATATGTTTGTTATGTGGACTGATCACCCTAGTAATAGGCATATAGTTGTCGCTAGGTCATGAATTCATAATCCGTAATTGTTATGCGTTTGTGCCCAAAAGTAGCAAAAAGTGGTTACTCGTTAGGATAACATAAAGTTGCGGTCACTTGTACCGCGTTCATGAGTACAACACCGTACCTACTCCGTTACCTTAATTCCTTATGTGTCTGATTAATATTGTTCTAGCGAGCGTCTCCTAGAACTACTTAATTAGATATGATTAATTACTAAGTTCTTATGATTAATTATACTTAAGGGGTAACAAGGGTTAGCTAAGCGTACCTGTTAATTCTTGGAGTAGGGGTCTCAGAACTAATTAGTTAAGTAGTTGCATTAGTTGCATGGATATTCAGGCTAGGGGGATACTAGGTTAAAGGCGGGAATACCTTTTATTCATTAGTTAATTCATCTTTAGTTTACTTGTTATTTGCATTAGTTAATTAAATCTCATCAAAACTCCCCCCATATTATATTTATATTATTATAATTAGTTATATAAATTGGTTAGTACAATAATACAATTAGTTCGTGTTCCCTGAGGGATCGACCCTGACTTACTCTACCTACTATTAGGAAAGAAGGTTAGGAAATAAATAACTAATTTGACGTGCCTCGACAGCACGGATAAATTTTGGCGCCGTTGCTGGGGAACGGTTGAAATAAATTGTTTACTTCATGAGTATGGATTGTTGTGATTGTTGTTAAATTAGATGAAAATGCTATGGTTAGAGTGAAACGAGCACTCCGAGATTGAATTTCATGTGTTGGACTTATTGAGGCATATTATCAAACATGTTATGTGCATGATTTATATTGATGTTATGTGACTTGATTTCTATCCCTTATAGCACTTCTACATGATGCACGAACTAATGACATTAAGATGAATGGTCAAGTTGATAAAATTCGAGGTGTCATTATTTAACGAACTCCAAAATGAGACGGTTAGGAGTTGAGCATGAGATAGGGGGTCTATAATGCATAAATAGCTCGGGTGTTACTAGCATATGAATACCTAGTTGTATTCGTTGGCATAGTTCATTTTTCGTCTGTACTTGTGCTAACCGAAGGAGTGTGTCACTACTGATTTGTGTGGTGTTAAGTGTGTGCACAGGACACTATAAATGTCACCACCGAAAGGACACTCTAGTCGTAGCAGAGGCAAGCAAGTCATGGTTGAAGAAACCCCGACGGTCAACCCAAATGACAGTCAGACTCTTCTCGGGTTCTCTTTGACGGAGGTTGAACATAAGGCTCGGTTTGAGGAGCTTCGTCATCGCACTGTCATCCCAACACAGTTTGGTAGTGATAACCTGACTCGGGCAATGGGCATTCATGATAATGTCCGTACTTTGCTCAACCGGTCGGGTTACTTCAGTTCATGAGAACGCAGCAGACATATAGATGGATCACTCTCGAGTTCTTGAGCACATTCCACATCATTGCAGCCAGTTCTTTTCACTCCACCCGTCCGGACGGAATTACATTCCAATTGATGGGGAAAGCTCGAACATTGACCTACAATGAGCTGGACAGGATATATGGCTTTCCGAAATATGCAAGAGAGACTCCCCCGGAGATGTTTGACCCACACTCCTTTTGGGCATTGTTGACAGCTGCACCACCAATTGTAGCAGCTCAACCATATATCTCCAAGGTAGCCAAAGCTTCATGGATTCGTAATCCAGTCGTTCGCTATATACAGAAGTTGCTTGCCTACACTCTTTTTGCCCGACGTGAAGTGGGAGTTGTGAGACAAAGTGAACTGCACATGTTGTGGAACATTTTGCATGGCTATAAGGTAGACTATGCAAGGATATTGATGGAGCACCTGGAGAATGTCATCCTGAAACAAAAGGACATCATTATGATTGGAGGACTGATCACTCCAATTGCAGCCGCGTTTGATGACATCGACCTAACGAATATGGAGCCGGTGAGAGGTGAAGTCCAATTTACATGGGACTTGCTTGAATTGATGCAGGTTGTAGTTCTCGGTGAGGATGGGACTGTTCCATATGTGTACCAAAATGTTGGTCCATATCTTCGCCTACCATATGAGATTGGGACAGCGGTCACAGGAGTCCACGATACAGCGAATCTGTCGCTATCCACTGAAGACCATCTCCAGCAATCCCAACCACCGAACTCCGAGGTGTTCCAGTCCATGCTACCAGCTGAACAAAGTAGCCACACTCCGAGACAGCCCAGGAAGAAACGAGCATCTACGACAGCTGCTTCCCCATCGGAGTTCAATGACGACATGGTTGGTATCATTAACTCGTTACGGGGTGATGTTCTTCTCCATACTGAGTCGATGCAGACTTTTCAAACATCGATAGAGAGGCACCGCACAGAGGTCCGGGGATCCCTTCAGACTATTCACTCCGAATTACATACTCAACGAGGAGTACTCAACACATTGCTTCAAAGAAGCGATGAAGACCGCTTGTGGAGACAGCAGCAACAGACTCAATGGGAGGCAATGGCACAGTTTTGGAGCCAATATGGGTTCCAACCCTCGCCTCCACCTCAGTGATTTGTAAGTTAGCACCAAGGCGTACCAGTCTTGTCCTCCAAACATTAGCTTCTAGCCAAGTTTGGGGGAGGGGGTGAACTGTGGACGTCTTAGCCGCTATGTTTATTGTTTTGCTGCTATTTTTACTTTATGGTCATATTGGTTATTTGGTTGTGTAATTGCGAATTTGAGTGATGGATTGATTGGTTGAGTGTTGATTGAACTTATAATTAAGTTAGTTGTTGGGTCTGTGAGCCCTTTTGCTTAATTGATACTTTAATTGTGGGGTCTGTGTGCCCATTGCTATCAAGAACGCTGCTATGTTATTTGATTTCGAGTATTGGGTCTGTGCGCCCAAGTATTTGTTAAATTGATGTTGGTGGATGTGTGAACTCAAGTTTATTGTTTTGTGAGGTCCATAATTGAGTTTTGGGAGTTCTGTTTTTTTTTTTTATTGTTAGAGTCAAAAGGAAAAAGAGTGCAAACCCAAGGAGTAATTGTTGCAAATTTAGGGAAAAGATCGATGATAAAGTGTTAATGATGATACGATTTTATGCATAAATTTGAAAATTGACACAGAGTGGAGCATGATAGGCAATTTGAGACGAAATTGAGTTAAACTAAGAACTTTGATCAAAATGATCCGTGTGAGAAATTTGAGCCTAAAAAGTGACTTCTATTTATGAAGTGCTATATTTTCTTTCAGTGTGATTTTGATTGGATATATGTCTTGGTTTCTAGAACTTGCCTTGAGACTATGTTGAGAATATGCCAAAAGTATAATGTGACTTAGGAAGTGATATAGGCAATTTTTGTTTTGTACCCAATTATTGAGCCTTGAACTAGCCTTTTTACCAAGAATTTCAGTGCAAAATATCCGTAGTAAGCTCATTTGAGCTTTTTGACTTTTTGTTCAATAACCTTATATGTTACATGCCATATACCTTTTAATTTTCGCCTTTGGCCCTATATTGGACTAATTGAGTAAAGAGGGAGGTGGATTGGAAGGTAGATCGGATTCTGGGAACAAAATGGGCGGCAGTATGAATAAGAAAAGGGAAAAACGTCTGAAGTGTTAAGGAGAAAAAAGAGGCAAGTAAATAGAACCTCTCCGTGAAGAATTTGAAATTCCCTGTTTATTTTCATTCAAAAAAAAAAGAAAAAGAAAAAAAAAGGCATGGAGAAGAGCCACCGGGAAAAAACGGTTCTATAGTTAAGTTAAGGAGAGGGTAGAGGAAGACGTGTTGATATGAGCTTGAAAAATGGGTAGTCCCATGATGTGGTACCCAAATAGTGAAAAACACTTGGTTGGAAAAAACTGATGGTAAGGTGAAGAAATCACCTTAAGGGGTGAATTGCTGAGAAAGGAAGAGTGAGATTGAGTGTTTGTATTGAGGGGTAGTGGGGTTATATATATAACTTGATTAGTCCAATACATAGTCACTTATAGCCAAATATGTCCCACCTTACCTTAAGCCAATATTACAACCAAATATAAGTCCTACTTGATTCTTTGTCATGTATGCTAATGTACTGAATTTGATGTAGACAATTGGCAAGCCTATGGTAAAACCGAGTGTATAGTCCAATTTGAGTGAAATTGTAAATTTTAGCCATAAACACTTGAGAGATGAGAGAAACACTTACCTGGTGAGGATCAAAAGTTTTGAAAGTTTAAGTCTCGAAAGTAGTAGATTTTTGCACTATCGCACATGCTCGTTTATACTACGGTGTCTTAGCTTTTGAAAAAATCATTCTGAAACTAATTTATCATCCAATCGCCCTAAATACATGAATTAATTTTTATGTGTTCGGGACGAACAACAATTTAAGTTTTGGGGATTTTGATGCACGTTAACTATGCATGTAATTAGGTCAATGTATGATACTATTTGATAGGAATTATGTGCATAAATGGTTAGAAATTGGATGGAATGTGATATAAGTGACCAATTAACGTACTCGGCTTGTTTTAAGGTATTTTGAGTGTTTTCAGGTTAAAAAGTTGTGATTTACGACTACCGGACAAGAAAACAAGTTGAAACAGAGTGAAAATCGGTCCAAAGTAGTGAAAACCAATGGAAATCGGTCCGAACCGTTCAAAAACCGGTCCAAACCGGCCTGAACCGGTCCAGGAGCAAAACGGAGCAAGAACTGACGCAGCCGTGTCACATAAGCAACACGGCCGTGTCAAAAGTATTGCGCAACATTCAAAAAGGCTCTGGAAGAGAACACGGCCATGTCAAATTGTGCTTAGAAATTGGAGTTTCGCAAAGCAACACGGCCGTGTCAAAACGATCGCCGTGAATAGAAATCCTGTTTTAAACAAAGATTTGATTTCCCAATTCAATTGGGCTTATCTAACTCTATAAAAAGGATCCAAGTTTGTTCTTCAAAAACACACATACTATCCGAGTTTGAGGCACGAGACGACTTGGATGACAACGAAGATTCAATCATCGGGATGATTTACTCGAGTTTAGCAATTTTTCCTAGTTTTAATTCTTTAGAATGTTTTGTCTTAAATATTGTATTGGATTGAGCCTAGGCATGAGTAGCTAAGCTATTTGTGTCCTAGGGTTAGAAAGTAGGAATTATTTTATGACAATGTTTTGATTTACGTTTTAACTTATTGAATTCCTTTCTTTTATGTGTTTATCTTTACATCCGTTTTAATCACTGAATTTGGACTGGTCATCTAGGTTTAGTAATCTCGTTTAACAAATCCGCTTCGAGAGAAGGGGTTTGTTATTAGACGTACGATACAGAGCACAGTTGTCTATGACTGTGTAGGCATAGGTTTATGAGCTTTTTGGAGTTTCTAGGATTAATTGACTCGAGAGGGTAATTGTCTTAGTTAATCAACGATTTAATTACTTCGAGAGGAGAATTAGGTTAATATTGCGCCGCATAATAAACACTAGATCGGTTAAAATCAATAAGTTAATTCTAATCATCATTGGAGTAAATATTCTAAAATCAATACCCTAGGATGCCGTTTACCCTTGATTGTTAATTATTTGTGGTTACCAAGTTTGAATTCATATTTAATTAAGTATTGTAGTAAGTAAAATCAATCTTTTCCGAATTAGTATCTAGTTAGGACATTCCTAGAATATTGAAGTATCAAACTACCTAAAAACCTATTCCTTGTGGGATCGACCTTGATAAATTGTTACTACACCTACATCCGTACACTTGCGGAACACTAGGTTAGAAACCGACGTGTCAAGTTTTTCATATTGTAGATACATAAAGGAAGTATCATGCTTAAATTGGTCAGGACCAAGGTGGAAACCGCCATGGACTAAACGCTAAGGGACAAGGGAACCCGTCGAGCCAACGACGTAAAACAAAGGCGCTTGTCAGGAGGCAACCCGATGTTTATCGTATTTTTATTTTATTTAATGCATTTTTTTTTTAGTTTGATGCATTTTATTCTTGTTTTTGAAAAGTATGTAGGAACTAACATTACTCGAAATCAAAGAAGTAGTGGAGCAGGATGGATACAACAAGGACATCCGGTGGGCGCGATAGCCAAATAATGGAGCAAGCATAGCTTCCAACCACCATTTTAGTAGTAGCACTGTAAGTAAGCACCAAGTCGTACCCTTATTTTCCCACAAACTGTGGTTTTTAACCAAGTTTGGGGGAGGGGGTGTAAGTGGGACGATTTGGCCGCTTTTAAGCTTTTTGAGCTTTGAGCTTTATTTTCATATATTTTCTTGCTTTGTGCTAGCTGCGAGTTTCTTGCTTATTTATTGAGTGTTGGCCTGTGAGCCATAGTTGTATGGCCTGTGAGCCAATTGCTTGGTTGATCGTCTGGCCTGTGAGCCACTATCTTTGCAAGTAGGGCCATGTTTAGTTTTTATGTATTTTGCATTTTAGCTGAGTCTAGGATTGAGTCAACTCGAGATTGTACCTTGATTGTAACTGCGTGTTTTTTAGGCAAGATATGTGAAATTGATAAGTGTGCAACCAGTTAATGATGATCATGATACTTGCTTAAAATTTGAAAAAAAATGACGTATGATAGAGCATGACATGTAACGAAGAATAAATTGAGCTTGTACTTGAGACTTGTGATCAATTATAACCCTGTGAGTTTTTGAGCCAAATTTTGTACTCCCATCTTTGAAGTAATATTTACATTCTTTTGGTGTGAATTCATTGGTTATATGTAGTCGTCTCTAGAACTTGCCCAGAGTCTTTATTGTGAATATGTCGGACATGATGTGATGTAGGAAATGATATTTGGCATTTTTTTTTATATTTTTACCCTATTATTCAGCCTTTAAATGTTGCCCTTGTGCCCAACAAAAATTTTCCGTTGTTAGCCCAATTGAGCTTTGTAGCATTTTCATTGATAGCCTTATTTTACAAGCCATATCCTTTCTAGATGAAACCTTTGGCCCATTTGGACTAAGAGTGAGTATGAGGGAGGAGGATTGGAAGGTAGTAGGGAACCTTTGGGACTGATATGGATGAAAGATGGGAAGTTTTAAAGGAAGAAAGGGAAATAAAAAAGATAGGTCACGAAATTGAGACTAAAATAACCTCTCCTAAGTGTTATGTGTTTAGAACCAATTCATCCCACTCTTTTCCCCACAAACGTTGGTTTTCAACCAAGTTTGGGGGAGGGGGTGTAAAGTGTGATGTATTGGTCATTGTTTGAATAGTTATTCATATGGGAAAAAAAAAAAAAAAGAAAAGAAAGAGTTCGTTGTACATAAGTGTTATTCTTTTTGTTTAAAGGAGATGTTAGGAGTCTAAAAGTGCTTAATTGCTTGAGTTTATGAAAAATTGGGTAGTCCCAAAATTGTGGTACCCAAGTGAAGCGTGAAAAAGCACTTAGGTTATTGTAAGTACTTTTGAGGGGTGAAGAAACTTTCTTGCGGGAAGGTTTGCTGAAATTGGAGAGTGAGGGTTGAGTGATTTTTTTGAGGGGTGGTTGAGTAGAAAAAACTCGATTAGTCCAAAGATTAGTCACTTTTATCCAAATATTTTCCACCTTACCTTAAGCCTACATTACAACCTAAATAAAGACCTTTTTGATCTTATATCACACATGTCAAGTACGAGGTCTGATTTAGATAATGGGCAAGCATATAGTAGGCATTACATGTAGTCCAATGTGAGTGAAGTAACTTTACCTTATACACTTGAGAGAACAGTGATACACTTAACCGGTAAGGATCACTTATTGAAAGTATCGAGTCTGGAAAGTAGTCTAAGTTGCTATGTTGGATATGCTCGGATTATCATATTGTCTTGCTATATAAAAATGGGTTTGAAACTATGTTTGCCACTTAAGTCGCCTTTAACACGCGTCTTTTGTGTTTCTTCTTTGTTTTGCATTGTTCGGGGCAAACAAAGGTTTAAGTTTGGGGGAATTTGGTAAACGTGTTTATGCATGCATAATAGGTCGAGTTAAGTGTCTATTTAGTGGCATTTGCATGCATAATTGACCGTGTATTACTCGTATTTGTATTATTGGGCAATTTGATGTTTGTGACTTGTTTTGAAGTTATTTGGGTGAATTTAGACCAAAAAGTCGAACTCGACTAATAATGGATGTTGAGAACAAGTCCCACAAGTCAAAAATCAAGAAAAATGGTCCCAAAAGCTGCAGGAAACTGAGCTCGGCCGAGCTAGAAGGTCAGAGAATTCAGATTTCAGGCTGTAGAAGAGTCTCGGCCGAGACAGTCATTCTCGGCCTAGATAGATTGACATATCTCTAGTATTTTGGCCATATCTTGAGATCTACAACTCCTATTAAGGTGACATTGATGGCATTAGAAAGCTGCTTCGAATTGCTACAACTTTGCGTGAAAGAAGAAAAACCCAAAAATGACCATAAGACCCTCAAAAACAGCTTTAAAGTTGGAAAAGGAATGCAGTGTCGGCCCATTACTTGGCCCACAAGCTCAAAAACGGATTTTAAACTTATTTTCCTATTCCAATTAGGTTTTATCCCTTTTTATCCTAGAGATGTACTCCTATAAATATCTCAAGGCTCTAAACACCAAGAGAATACTTTTATATTAATTCAAGAGCTCGGACGTGGAAATTCTGAAGAACACGGAGATTCAAGATTCAGCAACTCGGGTTTTATAGTTTTATAGTTTCATGTTTTCTTGTATTAGCTTGTTCTTAGCGATCGCTATGATCGGCTAAGCTTTACTTTCCCGTCTTTGACTATGTTGAACCCTAGACTGTTATTTATGTAATTAATTCAGTAATTATTTAATTTAATTATGTTCTGAGATTACTTGTGTTATTGGATTACTTTATCTTTTATATGTTTGTTATGTGGACTGATCACCCTAGTAATAGGCATATAGTTGTCGCTAGGTCATGAATTCATAATCCGTAATTGTTATGCGTTTGTGCCCAAAAGTAGCAAAAAGTGGTTACTCGTTAGGATAACATAAAGTTGCGGTCACTTGTACCGCGTTCATGAGTACAACACCGTACCTACTCCGTTACCTTAATTCCTTATGTGTCTGATTAATATTGTTCTAGCGAGCGTCTCCTAGAACTACTTAATTAGATATGATTAATTACTAAGTTCTTATGATTAATTATACTTAAGGGGTAACAAGGGTTAGCTAAGCGTACCTGTTAATTCTTGGAGTAGGGGTCTCAGACCTAATTAGTTAAGTAGTTGCATTAGTTGCATGGATATTCAGGCTAGGGGGATATTGGGTTAAAGGCGGGAATACCTTTTATTCATTAGTTAATTCATCTTTAGTTTACTTGTTATTTGCATTAGTTAAATAAATCTCATCAAAACTCCCCCCATATTATTATTTATATTATTATAATTAGTTATATAAATTAGTTAGTACAATAATATAATTAGTTCCTGTTTCCGAGGGATCGACCCTGACTTACTCTACCTACTATTAGGAAAGAAGGTTAGGAAATAAATAACTAATTTGACGTGCCTCGACAGCGCGGTCAGTATCATTTAAATAGATATAAAGTCCAAAACATAAAAGTAAGATAATAAAATAAGATGCTTCTTATATGAAATCTTAAACTTTCAGCTACATTATTTTTTGTGTTTATTGCCGAATGCAACCCGATGTATACTCGTTCTTCCCGCTTAAATTCTAAAAAAGGTCTCTGATTGCAACCCGAAGGAATCGCATTTTACCATTTACAACTTAATTCACTTTTTACAAAATTGCGGCAACTTATTAAGTGCGTTAATAACATGCGCCTTCGAATGCATGACTACTCCATTCTTACCTTCTCACTCTTCAATCCGTTAGGCAAGGCAATAATAAGTTTTTTATTTTATTATATAATTGGGGTTTACGGAAAAATCAGACTCACTTTGTAGTTGTCTGAAGATAAAAAAACAAGAGAGTTGTTTTGCTGAAGGAGAATTCACTACTACAACAACACTTAAAAGACAACAATTTTTAAAAAAATTGTTGTCTTTTAATCTTTAACAAGAATTTTAATTAAACGTTGTCTATTAGAACATTTTTAACTTAAAGACAACGGCCACGTGAAGATAGACAACGGTTTTCCTGTAGTGTTGTCTATCAGATCTTTTTCATGCTATAGACAATGCTATTGACAACCATTTCTTAGGATGTTGTCTTTCAGCGAAAAGAAGCGGTAAAAGATACCGGTTTCTGCAACATATCCCTAAGAGTTGTCTATTAACGTAAAAAAATTGTTAAAGACTACAATTTAAAAACAGGGTTAATCGTTGTCTTTTAGCACATAGTTAAACAAACAAAGATAAACAAATAAAAATAATACTTTTCATAAATTGTCTTTTTAAGACAAATACTCATATATCTTTAAACATATAATAAGAATATTACGAAATGTACTTAAGTGATAATTTTTTTGAACTCACGTAAGTAATGATTTTTTGTAAAAATTGATCCAATAATGATATCAATTATTATCTTTTACATTCTAAAATAGTAGTGTCCAATCACATAATATAAATGAACTTACTTTTATGAAAGAATATTTTAAGTTACAAATTGTTTTTCTTACTTCTATCTAATGCACAATATAATAAATTAATTTACTTTCATGGAAATTTATTCTAGACGATAGTGCATGCAGAAAAATTCCTAATATTTTCTTAGTCCTAATATATTAGATATGATGTTCCGTACAAATTATTATTTAGGTATCATGTAATTTTTGTATTATTTACATGAATATGTAAAATTAAGTAGGAATGTCAACGGACGGTGCAAAGTACGAATACGTCTTTCTCATATTCTAACCGTCTATAAAATGACATGCCTATACCCATCCTATTGACCTATTTATACTCACCATATTCTTTCTACTTGGAAATATAAAAAAAAATTTAAATGATAACATTTATTCACCTAAAGAGTATTATAAAAAACATATTATATATATATTCTCAAAAAAATAATTTATTTACAACACTAAATCCATATCCCGCCCTTACTATAATATAATTTGACGGGCACTATCGATTATCCAAAGTTCAAACAGTGCCCTTATGTTTACAAATCCACCCTCGATAACCTAACTCTGCTGGGTACAATTGACATTCCTAGAATTAGAGGTGGCAAAATTGGCTCGGTCTGATTAGCTGGCCCCATAGTTTAGATGGTTGGTCTATTTAAAATACTATTTGACCCAACAAGCCCGACAGACCTACCCCATAATCTTAGTATATTATAGGGGAATATGTCGTGTTTAGTTGACTAATCTTAAGTCCGATCAAATTTTGGCATCGCCCAACCCGTCCTCAAATATGAAATTGGCCCGTCAAGTTGGGCCCGACCGGACTGAGCTGCTCGAATTGCTGCCTCTACCTAGAACTAGTAATGTTGCACCATTTTTCTAAACTTATTGGATTCTTAATGATATTTTTATCAAATTATTTCATAAATTGATTTTTTGTCAAATTATTATGTGTAGAAATAACAAGGAGTACTCAGTAAGTTAAGAGGTAGAGAAATAAATATAATAAAATAAAAAAAAATATTAAAGTTACTAAATAGCGTCGGTCTAAGGGGGAAATGCCTAAATTACCAACTTCAACTAAAATAATTTTATAAGAAATCAATAATATATTAATAATTTAGAGGTAAACCCAAAAAATTAAATCCAAATGAATAGTTAGGGTCGCCAACAGGTTTATTAGTATAGTAGTATATAATAATTTTATTTTGTGGATATTAATATAGAGATATGTAAAGATAAAGAAAAAGTAGAATTTCAGCGGGGACTTTTATATTAAATACGTGAAAAATGTTTGAAATCTTATCTATCCCTTTTTTGACCGTTATACTGTACAAACTCAATGCCTCCCTCCGCCTCTCCGTCTGTATCTCGATCTCACCGCCTAGGGTTCGTATTTTCGAGAAACTCCAGTTAAGCCACTCACCTAAGTTTTGGCAGATTGGCACATCTGTGCTTATTGAAGGTGAACAACGACACTACAAACAAGTTGTTGAGGATCAACAACTTCCCGGGCTTTGCCTGATGATTTTATTTCAAAGGTTTGTTTTCTTTTATTTTTCCAGTTTCTTTTATTGTTTTTTCTACCTTCTGATTATATAAAACTTTATCATTCTAGTGGAGGTCATCTCAGTTGACGGACTATCTTTGTATGAGTCTATGAGAATTTGACTGAATTCAACTTCCATCTGATTATTTAAAATATTTTTTAGCCTTTCAGATTTGAGTATCAATTCTTCAGCTTCGTCCCCCTCTTTGTCGTTTGTCTTTGATTGTGGTATCCAATTTTGTGCTGGTAGAAGAAAAATAATGGTGATGAATAAAATAAATGCAGTATGTGTGGATGTATAATATACTCCCTCCATCCCGCTCAGTTTTGCACTTAGGAACATGCACATATATTATGAAAAAACTGCCTTTTGCTTTTGGTTGATTTTTTTAGAGGTGGAACAGGAACGTTCAAATCTGCAGAAATGTAATCAATCCACATGAGTTCACAAGTGATAGATGCCATGGCTCTGTATTCTGCTTCCGTAGAACTTCTAGAAACTGTAGTTTGTTTCTTCGATTTCCAGGATATAAGACAGTGACCCAGAAATATGCAGTAACCAGTGATGGACTTTCTTGTGTCTAAACAGGATCCCCAATCAGAGTCACAAAATCCTTGAACTGAGAAAGTGCTGGATTGAGGATAAAATAACCCAAGATGAGAGGTACCTTGTAAATATTTGACCAAGTGTAGGGCAGCAGTCCAATGTGAGGTTCTAGGTGCACTCACAAATTGACTCAATTGTTGAGTAGCAAATGTGAGGTCTGGCCTGGTAAGATTGAGGTAAAGCAGTCTGCCTATGAACCTCCTATAGGTTTCTGGATCTGGTAAAAGAGAGCCATCTGAAGAGCTAAGTTTCTGATTATATGGTAAGGGAGTGGAGACAGATTTGTAATTGTCCAAACCTGTGTCATTGACAATGTCAAGGATGTATTTCTTCTGGCACAGGAAAGTTCCAGAATCATTTCTAATCAGTTCCATACCAAGGAAATAGCTGGCTTCTCCTAGATCTTTGATGGTGAACTTTTCATCCAAGAACTGTTTCAGATCAGCAATAAGAGTGTTGTTATTTCCAGTGATAAGAACATCATGCACATAGACTAAGACAGCTAGGAAGTCACCATCTCTAGTCAGTGTGAACAAGCAATGATCATGTGCGGATTGCTTAAAACCAAACAGAATAAGGGTGGTGCAAAATTCTGTATTCCATTGTCTGGAAGCTTGTTTGAGACCATACAAGCTTTTCTTGAGTTTACATACCTGAGTTGGATCAGCTTTGGTGTATCCATCTGGAGGTTTCAGATACACTTCCTTGTCCAGAAAACCATGCAGAAAAGCATTGTTGATGTCAATATGGTGCAAGCCCCAGTTTCTGATAGTAGCAAGTGCAATGAGGTATCTGACAGTAACTGGTTTAGCAACAGGGGAGAAGCTGTCATCATAGTCTTCTCCTAGGATCTGGTTATATCCCTTGGCAACTAGTCTTGCCTTATATCTCTCAATAGACCCATCTGGATGTAATTTGACTTTGAAAATCCATTTACTCCCTATGGCCTTTTTGCATGGGGGAAGAGTAGTGATGTCCCATGTCTCGTTTCTTTCAAGAGCATCAAGTTCTTCATGCATAGCTTGAATCCATTCAGGATATCTACTGGCTTCTTTGAAGGTAGTGGGTTCAGGAATGGAAAGATGTTGAGTATAAAAGGCTGCATGGGAGGGTGGTGGAAGAAAGAAAGAATTGGGGTCCATGTCATCTGGAATTGTAGCAGTGGTCTGGACTAAGTGGGCAGGTTTATGGGTCAATCTGGTGCTTCTCCTAGCAGGGGCAGGATTTGTTGTGGGTGAATCTGTTGGAGTGTCATCCAAAGGTGTGGTGACTGGTGTGGGTGTGGAGGATGAAGGAGTGGTATCAACATCATCAAAGAAGGGAAATGGCAAAGTGGGTTCAGTAGCAGGAACCTGAGTTTCAGAATTAGCAAAGGGGTAGGTGGATTCTAAGAATATCACATCTCTAGATGAGGAACATACCCAATAAATATGCATTTTTTTCCCCTTTGTTCAAATTTGGTTTTGTGTGGTTGAGTGTCTGTGGCATATGTCAAACACCCAAAAGGTTTCATAGTTCCATAAGAAGCTACAGTAGTGAACATTATTTCATAAGGTACCTGCCAATTCAGCACCCGAGTTGGCAATCTGTTGATGATGTGAGCAGCAGTGAGTATGGAATAAGGCCATAGATAGTGTGGTGCTGATGATTCTTGCATCAATGCTCGTGCCATTTCAAGAAGGTGTCTGTGCTTCCTTTCCACCACTCCATTCTGTTGAGGAGAATACACACAGGTCTTTTGATGAACAATCCCTTTGCTAGATAAGTAATCTTGGCAGTCCTTGCTCATGAATTCAAGTCCATTATCTGTCCTTATTTTCTTCACTTCCAATTCCAACTGGTTAGAGATCATGTTGATGAACTGTTTGAGAGATGTGACGGCCTGTTTCTTGCTAGCCATCAGGTTAACCCATGTCATTCGACTGTAATCATCCACTACAGTAAGGAAGTATGAAGTCTCAGTGATACTGGGTTGGGAGTATGGTCCCCAGATATCAACATGTAGTAACTCTAAGACTCTGGAACTGTTGCTTGTGCTGAGTGGAAAGCTGATCCTTGTTTGCTTGGTGAGGTGACATATATCACAGTGTTTGTGTTCTTCAATGACAGGAGGTGTATACATGTGCTTCAGAAAATACAAGTGCTGCATTGCCATTGGGGATGCATGACCCAATCTCCTATGCCAGGTTCTAAACATTTTCATGTAGTGAGGAGCACTCACTGTGTATGCTGTTGTAGCTTCCTTTGAGAAGGTTGGTTGAGCCACATACAGTTTACCAACTAGCTGTCCAGTCAGAATTGTATCACCATTTTGACTATCTTTTACCACACATGAGTTGTGGTTGAATATAGCTTGAGCCCCATTCGTGGTGGTCAACTGTGAGATGGACAACAAGTTACATGTGAAGCTTGGCACAAGATAGACTTCCTTCAGTGTCAATTTGTCAGACAGAATCACATCCCCATAGTGTGTGACCTGCTTCTCTCCACCATCTGGAAGTGTGATCACAGCAGTGGTGTGAATAGGTGTCAAGTTGGTCATTAATGTAGCATCATTGCACATGTGTCTGCTGGCTCCAGTATCAATGATCCAAGCATCATCATGTATGCCTTCAATGAGGGTGAAAGCAAAGTGAGAGCTGCCAAGATGAGACATGTCCTGAGTCTTTGCTCTTGGTATATCAAATTCATTGTTAGAGTTAGGTTGAGCTCTCAATATTCTGGCCACTTCCTTCTGTACAATTGCAGAAATATCTGTGGTGTTTCCACTGTGGTTCTGTCCTGTTTCATTGTGGAACTCAGATGCAGAGTTTCCTTCCACCATATTAGCAAAGCTTCTTTGTTCCTTTGGTCCATAATACCAATCCGGGTAGCCTTTGAGTTTGAAGCAATCTCCAATGAGGTGCCATGAGTGCCACAGTGGTCACACAATAGCTTGGCTTTCTCCTCTTTGCTCATTCTGGGAACTCCTCTTCCTCTTCCTCCAGAAAATCCTGCCCTGCTGTTTGAGTTGCCTCTGCCAGGGAGACTTCTTCCATATCCACCAGATCTTACATTCATAGCTGAGTGTTCATTAACTTCACTTCCACCAGTCCCAATATTTCTCTGTTTTTCAATCCTAAGCACCATAGAATAAGCCTTGTCAATGTTTGGCAGCGGATCCATCATCAAGATCTGGCTTCTTATGGGATCATAGGAGTCATGTAGTCCCATCAAGAACTGAATCAGTTTTCTTGACATCTCAAATTCTTCCCACTGTTTTGCTGCATCACATGTACAGACTGGTATACATTTGAGCAGGGATAGTTCATTCCAGAGTTTGTGGAGATGGTTGTAGTAAACCGCCATGGATTGGTTCCCTTGTGAGAGATTGCAGATCTCTTTCTGGATTTGAAACAGCTGGGGACCATTGCTGTCACCAAATCTGCTGGCTACTGTATCCCATAAGTTTTTAGCATTCTTGGCATATAAAAACGTTTCTGAAATCTCCTTCGCAATAGAATTGATTAACCATGCTCTTACCATCCCATCCACTCTTTCCCACTGTTCTTTGAGTCTAGGATCAGTAGGTGCTTCAGTTCCCCCAGTTATGAATCCCAATTTGTTTTTAGCTAGCAATGCGATTTGCACAGATCTGCTCCAAGGAAGATAGTTATTTCCACTCAGTTTGGTAGATACGAGACTCATACCTGGGTGATCCGACCCGTGAAGGTTGAGAGGATCATTTTCTGAAAGGTTTAGTGCTACAACAGCAGTTGTTGTTTCTCCTGCCATGAAAGCTGGGTTGTTAGATCTAGCTCCGAGTTGTGGCCATTCCTCTGATGTATTTCTCCGGGTATTTGTGTTTGAACTCATAGCTATCAACTATGGCTCTGGTACCATATAGAAACTATGCAAGATAATTCATAAATGTATCATAAACATTGAATGTGAAAGGCAAAGATCAACCATTCAATATATTGATGAAACTGAGTGTTTTACAGCAGCTAATTCACTCACTCATGGCATTACAAAATGGAGTTCATCACTATATATATGTCTACAAAAGTTGCCCTAGAAGTCATCCTAAAATAAGACAAAACTCATTAAGGAGTTGCCAAAAAAGAGATGACATAAAATCTGCTTTTGCATGTAAACTTATAGCCTAGCTAAATGTGCAGATTCACAAAAGAGGAAAGATTCCTGCAGTAGTCATAAAGTAGGATTAATTAGCTAAAAACTGTTTCATTAAGAAAGACAACGGTCAGCGATGCAAAAGACAACGGTTAACAGTTGAAAGACAACGGTTAACGGTTGAATGCTGCATTATAATTCCAACATGGAGATTGACGGTGAATTTTGAGGGTGGAGATTGTAAGAGAAATTTCCTTTTTAAGGGTGTGCAAAACTGAATGAGACGGACAAAAAGAAAAATGTGCAAATTGAGCGGGACGGAGGGAGTATTTAAATGGTTGCTCACTAGAATTTGGTACCTGTAAAAGTAATAGTGAGAGTGAGAGCAAGGGGCAGATTGTTCGAAAATGACCAGAGAGAGAAGGCCTCTGTTTTGCTTTGTGAAAATCCCTAATCTAGATGTTTGTGCTCTTTTAAGATGTACCTTTTATCTTTGTTTCTATTGTTCTTATTAGTTTCTGTGATTTTGTTATAGCATAATTTTGTATATGTAGAATGATTTTGCAAGCTTATTCTCGTATCTTGTCTTCTAAAGCTCCTAATTTTTTTTTTTTTTTTTATTTTAATACTTTTGAGCACTACAGTTTTAGCACAAAATGAAACTTATGAGTTGTCTGAATTGGGGCTAGAAATCTTTAATCCACTCAAGATCTGAACTGATTGGTGAGATCCAATGCAATGAAAATAACACGGTTTAAAAAATATAGAAGTATAATCCAAATTAATTGTATATTTGTGAAACAACCGAAAAGTTGTGATGCCCATCTTGATTTCAATCCCTTTAAGCAATCCTTTTCATGTAGCATGCACAAAACAAGAAAGGTAAGCTTAAAATAGTTTTAAGTGTTAAGCTTAAAATCATTTACGTGCAATAATATGATCACATATTTTATCTAATATTTAGGGGACTGATTTGTTGAACAAACCTTAAATTTTACAGCAAGTTGTTTTTTAGGTCTCCCCAACATTGATGTGCATAAAATAAATTAAAACCCATGACTTGTATTGACATGATCTAAATATTTTATTCACTATATCTCATATTCGAATTCGGTACATTTTTGTGACTTATGTTTAAGTTTAAATTCCACAACTTCACGTCATTTGATTGTGATAATTTTCTGTCTATTTTCAGATTTTCATATTTCAACGCTTTCTTGAATAATGTCCAAGTTAGTTTTCTGAATAATTCTTGTCTCACATTTTACATGTACTAAGGGGTACTCTCCAATTGATCTTGATGAACTACATAGCGAAAAGGAAGGATGCATTCAATAACATATACTTCCTCCGTCCCGGCTTATCTTGCATAGGGGAGGTCGGCACGGATATTAAAAAAAGTTATTTTTTAGTTGTTTGTTGATTTTTCAAAGTTGTTTTATGGGTTATTTGCTGAAAATTAAGAAGAGGATTAGTGTTGTAATTTCCTCTCAATTTTCAGTAAATCCACTAAATTAAAATCGGGTACTGTTCCAAAACCACCAAATGTGTTTTTTTCGATAAAATTACATAAACAGTAAAAAATAAGCTGAAACAGTAAAATGGCTGAAAATTCTGAAAAGAGGGAAATTTTTCCTCCACTCAAATTAGGTAGAACAGAGTTTACAAGCATAAGTACCCAAAATTACAAAAAATTCAAGTTCTCTCCTAAATTTAAACTTAACTAGAAGTCCTGCTTAATGAGCATTGAATTTGAAACAACCACATTCAATGCTCAATCAACAACATTTATAGAATCTGTAAAAAAAAATTAAACCATGGTGTTCAACAAGAAAGGGTGGAAGAATTTGTCTCCGTCAGATCCTTCGATGATTGCTCAGTTTCTGATCGATAACAACATGAATCGGGTGGTTCATCACGGCAAAATCAGAGAGGCGGCAACATCATTTGGAGTTAGTCGTCGAACCATTCAATACATTTGGGAGGCTACAAGGCAACAAATAGGGGTGGTTCGGTACGGTATACCGTACCGAATTGCCCATACCGTTACCGTACCGAAATTTTCGGTACGCCGAAAATCCATACCGTTACCGTACCGAAAATTCGGTATACCGAAATTCGGCATATCGAAAATTCGGTATGATATCGGTAAATACCGATATCGTACCGAAAATTCGGTATACCGAATTTTGTATCGGTATCGGTATATACCGATCCATACCGTTGATTTTGGTATACCGAAATTTCGGTATACCGAAAATTTACGGTATACCGTTAGGAATTTGGTATACCGAAATACCAAAATACCGAAAAAAATTCGGTATACCGATAAATACCGAAGATACCGAACTTTTTTCGGCATTTCGGTATATACCGAAATACTGAAAATTTTAAATTATCATACCGTTACCGTACCGAAAATTTCCGGTACGGTATCATACCGTACCGAAAATTCGGTATACCGAAAATTTCGGTATTTTCGGTAATTTTTCGATACGGTATGTGCGGTATTTCGGCATTTCGGTATTTTTCCCCACCCCTAGCAACAAATGGCAGCAAATGTTCTTATCAATTTTAATACAAAAATACAGAATAAGGTGGTCGTAAGCACAAAGCTCGACATTAGCCGGCTCAAAAGCATTCTTTTCAACAACAGGGTACCATAAGATGACTTGCATAAAAAATGGAAGTCAGTGTTGTGGAGAGATGGGTAAAAGTTGGAAAAATTAACCCACAAACAAATACAATTAAACCAACACTTATTCAAGCTAACCAGGTACAAAGACTCAAATTCAGCCTTTCTTTTCTACACTTTGAAAATCTTACAAACAAGATTAAGTATGAAACAATGAATAATGTGGTGCACATCGACGAGAAATGGTTTTATATGCAAAGAGGCAGTGAAAGAACATATAAGCTGCAAGAGGAAACTGAACCCTATAGATCGTGCAAAAACAATTGCTACATCACGAAAGTGATGTTTATGTGTGCAGTTACATGGCCTAGGTACTCAAGCCAAGGCTCTATAGAATTTGCTGGGAAAATTGGGATTTTTCCATTCACAATTCAAGAACCGACTAAGGAAGCAGTGTTAACAGACAAAGAGACACTCTTGTGACAAAACCTATAGATTCAATCAGAATGGAAGTTATCAAGACATGCATATTGCAATAGGTGTGTGGTTGTTATCAGATTATTAGCTCATCATTTAGCCATTCCACTTAGTAAGTCTAAAAAAATGGTTCATAACACCTTGAGATAAGCTGTTATGAATCATTTGGTGACTTTACATGAACTAATTTAAGCCAAACATGCAGATTATACTAGCAATTAAATCCAAGTTGCCAGAAAATGCAAGCAAGTATATCATCATATAACAAGACAATGCCAGACCACACATAAAACACACAGATAAGGAATTCAGAGAGACTGCAACTTCTAATGACTTTGACATTGAGCTTGTTTATCAGCCACCCAATTCACTAGACACTAATGTGCTGGATCTTGGGTATTTTAGGGCTATTCAATCACTACAACAAGAAAAATCATCTAAAACAGTTGAACAACTTGTGCAAAATGTAATTCAGTCATATCAAGATTTAGAGGTAAGGAAACTAGATCATGTTTTCTTAAGCTTGCAGGGCTGCATGAATGAGATAATAAAGTGTAAGAGACGCAACAGCTACAGATTGCCTCATATTGACAAGGCAGTCTTAGAAAGTGCTGGAAATCTACCACAATATTTGGAGGCTGATGAAGATGTTGTTAGGAAAGGGATTGAGTGTCTAAAAGAAATGGAAGAGACTGCTGGAACAGACCAAATCAATGGTTTTAGGTTACATATAGTGTATGTTAGCAGTAGTAATGGAAGCATTTTTGGTATAGTGTTTATAGCACAAACACAATAGAGTGTACATTTTGCTTAAACTATACACACTGTAACAGAAGCATATTTTAGGATGTTATTGGATCGTTTTTAATTTAGACCTTAAAAAATATATCATCATTGGGTATGGTCTCTTTTTTATGCAATTCATTTCCTTAAATAACAATTACATATTCCCTCAATTTAAGAAAGAGAATAGCAATAGATCTATATCATGCTGCAATGAACAAACTAGCCACCAGAATGTGGTCTCAGACCACATTGATGACATAATTTGTAAACACAATCAAGCACAACAGCAACAGGGGCATCAGTAAGGCAGCATAGTTCATTTTCATAGATTTAAGATCAAATTAGCCACCAGAATTCAGTCTCAGACCACATTGATTGCATAATTCGAAGCCATAACAAAGCCTATCAGCATTGAAAAGCATCAATTAGGCAGAATAGTTCATTTTCATAGATTAAATGTTCAAATTAGCCACTAGAATGTGGTCTCGCACTACATTGATTGCATAATTCAAAACAATAGCAAAGCCTATCAGCATTGAAAATGTTCAAATTAGCCACTAGAATGTGGTCTCGCACTACATTGATTGCATAATTCGAAGCCATAACAAAGCCTATCAGCATTGAAAAGCATCAATTAGGTAGAATAGTACATTTTCATAGATTAAATGTTCAAATTAGCCACTAGAATGTGGTCTCGCACTACATTGATTGCATAATTCAAAACAATAGCAAAGCCTATCAGCATTGAAAAGCATCAGTTAGGCAGAACAATTCAATTTTACATATTAAAGGTTCAAATTAGCCACCAGAATATGTTCTAACTACACATTGGCATCAAAATAAGAATCACCAACCAAGTCCATCAGCATTCAACGTGTCATCTGGAATGTAGATTTTTTATTTTTTTTCACACAAAACCCTAGCCCAAACCAGTTTCAAGCCAATCAGGGATAAATTAAGATGTTTAATTAGTGTGTTTTGTGTTTTAGTAATGGCATTTTTGTTAATTTCGTAAGTGTAGACGTTATAGTCGGTATAAAATCTTTTCCTTTATTAGGCTGTGGAAGATAAGGTGGGACGACCGTTTAAGAAAAGTGTGCAAAATAAGGTGGGACAGTGGGAGTATATGAGTAAGAAAGGTATCACTAGATATTTCATTTGGTGTTCATAATCATAACTATATATGGATACACACTAGAAAATTATCATTTAAAATCTTATAGATTAAAACATATTTTTCAAAAATTTCATAGATTGCGCACGAGAGCTTTATGGAGTTGTAGATCCGCTTTTGAAATAAAGGCGCAGTTGGTTTGTGACTGAACTTGTCCGCGAAAAGCACTCTAAATCATTACGATTCGAACACTTTTCTCAAACTGCAAGCGTAGGGCTTTTGACAGTTGTAGTATAAAAGATTGTCGAACCACAGAATACTCTCGTGGAGCACACCGAAGGTCTTATCGATTTACTAAGTTAGGCTAGTTGGAAATGTATAGATTGACTAATCACTAATCAAACATAAATTAAACAACTAAATAAAAGATACTCTCAACTAGAAAGTGAGTTTCTAAGGCATGGTTTCACCTTACCTAGGGTTTATGCCTACTAATCACCGATTAAACTAAGGGGTTGTGATGGAAGGTTTTTGTTCCAATTTAGAAATCCAAACAAGTAGCAAAAGAGATTCGCCAAATTAACAAGTTATCGCCTAATTCACTCTAATTCCAATTATTAAAGATAATAACGGAATTACTACGACCAAAGGGTAAGTAAATTATGGAGATAACCTAATTAATCCTAAAATCCCATCCTGACTGAATATTACCTAGGGGGCGAGGCCCTAGGACATCCAATCGAGATCAATATATACGATTCGGGTTCTCCCGTTGTCCCCCATGGGCCCTCGAGGAGTACCAATATACTCGAGGTTAGCTAATCCTAGAATATAAGCCATACAAATTCGCAATATCGATTCCAATCCCAAATAATCCCAAATCCAATCAACAATTAATAAAAGCAATAAACCCTGGGGTTGGGCTACTCCCAATCCTAAAAACCACAAATAACTACTCACAATTCATGAAAATCATCCAACAACCAGAATAAATACAAGACCCAAGCATTTAGTGAGAGGAGTAAAGATTAATAAATCCAAAGAAAAATAATAAGAATGGGAGAAGAAAGCTTAGTCTTGATTTAGAACAATGATGATAATCTTCAATTCATGCTCGTATTTACTCTAATCCCGATTCTCTTGCGAAAGCCCAAAAAATCCTTCAATAATACTCAAGACACCTAATGGGTTTCTCAAGAACAAAATGAAGAACCCTAGTTCTATTCTAGAGAGAAGGGAGAGAAAACAATCCTAAAGAGAGAAACTAGCAAAAATCTGAAATTGGAAAATGGTTTACAAGTTGTTTGAAATAAATGGGGAGGGGGTATTATACACACCCACTCCCCTCACATACAAAGATTGAAAAATTTGCTGAAAAAGTCTCATTTAGTAAGAGTAAAATAGTCAAAAGCAATTTAGAACACAAGGGATTCTAAGTTGTGTTGATTCGTGGAGCCTAAAACAGGGGAACAGGGGTGTTTCCCGCTGGAAAGGCATCTCGGCCGAGACGGGGAATGATCTCGGACGAGACGGGTTGGTCACGTCAAAGGAGGTTTTGTACTGGAGAGTTATCTCAGTCGAGACGGGGAGTGATCTCGGCCGAGACGCGGAGGCAGACAAAACTAGGCGTTGCTGCTGGAGAGTCATCTCGACCGAGACAGACTTGTGATCTCGGCCGAGATCATTGACGCGGACTTATTTTTCGTGGGCCTCAAGCAGAGGTCGTTTTTAGGGTCCATAAAGCTGTTATAAATAGTGGTTTCCTTCATTGCTTATGCAATTCCGAAAATCTATCATTCTAGTACATATTCTGGCTTGGTATCGCCCCCAGACGTAGTTACACATCGTAACGAACTGGGTAATCAAATCGCTGTGTTTTGTGCTTGATTTAATTATTTTCTTTATCCGATTATCTAGTCGTATCGTGGTTGTGGGTGGGTTAAATTCCCAACAAGTTATTGGTCGAACCCCCCTTCGTGCGCTCGACTCGACATTCACGCGAATTTTGGGAAGAATTGGCTCAAAATTGGCTCTCGGTCCAAACATAAAAGTTGTAGGTCATTGTCTTGGCTATGTTGACCACTTGAATTACTCAAATCGGAGCTCGGATGAAGAAGTTACGGTCGAAAAACGAAATATTATTGCAGTAATAAATTATAATCTATATAATTTATTTCAGTTCATATTGAGTCACCAAAGGGACTTGATCGGATCCAATTAAATCTAGCTCCAATAAATAAATTATAACTAAGTCAACTCTTGACTTATCATATTAATTTATTAATTATATTATATTCCACTAAAAGAATATAATAACATTCTTAATTTAATCGGCATTATTTAAGCAACATAATCAATAAATATTATCCTCTGATTGATCGAACCAACATATTACCCCACTCGATCAACTAAAGTATTTGCAATATGCTAACATGACCAATAAGCCTATATTCAAACATTTGTCAATCTCAACACTCATCTTCTATCCGACAGTCAAGTGTGACTACATCACACAATATGATTCAGCAATAAATGTCGAATACTGAGCTTAGATTTATTGTTCATAGAAGAATCCCTGAGATCATGATTATGCCTATTAAATAGGTGAAGGATTCCAATCTTGTAAATACATGTTCTTTGTCACTTCACTTTAATTTCCAAAATACCGAGGTATTGATTAATATATTAATCTCACTCACTAGTGTCTAAAGAATGTTCAGTTGGTAATAAATGTACATTATTCACTCAGGATTAAGGTAAAATGTACGTCAATCGATGAATTTAAATTGTATGGTCAAATCACAATCTGAATTTCATGTGGTCCTGTCCAAAGACACCGTACATGTATCCATAATTCCATTGCCAAGTTAAAGACAAACTTCAGTGAAATTGATACGATCTTATCAAAATAAATTGTCCAAATATATTTACTGATCGCAGACAAAATACTTAGGATTGATTTATAAATCGAATATTTCCGTGTTTAACAACTTAAACACTCGATTTATAATATTCCCACAATCCAAGGACATACGCAAGTTCAAACAAATTATCGTGTAAATAAATTAAATGCTATATTTAATTTCAAAATGTCATTACACAAATTAACACGTAAAACACCATACACCCAACTTAACATTTCTCCCATTTTTCCAAGAGTAAATGATCTTTGAGTAGTGTAAGCTTTATACTAATTTACTCGTGGGACACCATACTTTCAACATTACTTCCACTTCTCCGAGAATCAATGATCTATGAATAGTATAAATCTTACTTTCAATATTGGCCTGCTTCTTAAAGCTTCCACATTCTCTTTTTCTGCTGTGGAATCATTAATCCGAGATCACTTGATATCTCCCACACAAACCGACATCACTATCCACAAACTGCATATGAAGCTTAGTACAAAACAATATATTTAATTATTTTATCCCAATGGATCTAAGCATTAGAACATAGTCTATCTCCTAAATCCTTCATATCTTAAGATGACACCAACGAGCACAAAAAGTTTACTCTTCTACATTTTTCTGAATATGTAAGACTGTCTACCTATATTATTCACAATGTTTAAGACTGTCTTTCCACATTATTCAAAAATTATAGAACACTTTAAGGACATAGACATTTGATTAGGTTCGTGAAAGAACTTTATCAGTATGCATATTACATGCACTTGACCCTTTTGGATAAAACCGTTTGGTCTCATCTTAGAGGAAACTTCTATAAGATTTCAGAGAGAGTTAGTATACATAGACTTGGTATATGATACTCTTCATAGTTCAATGTCTAAAAGCATCATAACTACTATGACTATCCAGAAAAACTTCCTTATTTAGTGATGAGAATCCGAAAACTCTTACACAAAAAAAGTAAAAAATTCTCACTTTATCTTAGATATGAAATTTTCCTAATTGACTAGAATTTTATTATACTCTCACTGCTCTATCAAATATTTCTACTAACTCTTCTACTCTTTTATCAGTGGATGTATCATGTTGAACATTACATCTCCCGCTGAATCTAACAAGTAAGAATTGTAGATTTTGTAAATTCATCTGAGTATGTTCAGTTCGGAACTCTGGACTTGATAAATTAGGAAACTATTTTCCTTTATCTTGTCCAAAAGAATTATACTTTTTAATTCACATCCTTCCATACTCTCGTCCTATAAGAAGGTGACATTTGTATTCATAAAACCTTCTTATCCAAGACTCTATGGAAAACACATACTTTCTAACAATGTATAACAATGTCTAGTTACTTCATCCCAAACCACACAAAAACTTTGAGGGGTATTTGGTGAGTTCCAATACTAATTCCCATGAATGATATATGAAGACTTCTACATTACCATTTAAAATAAAAATACATGCATGTAGAGATATACGAAGACTTCTCAGTCACATTACTATTTTAAACAAAAATAACATGCTTATAATGATTCCATCCTCAAGCAATTGAAGAACATCTTATTGTAATATATAAACTTTGTTTAATTAGTAAACTTGACTAAGTTTCAATAATCATCAATCTTATTGGTAGAAATAACTTGTGCGATTCATCTGATGCAATGTATTGCAAATTGTTGATTAATATTTAAGATATTTGGGACATTATTAGACCATTCATCACAAACATCACCATTATTCAAACATAGTGTTAACATATTTGTCAAAATGATTATAACAACTTTGTTTAAATAAAACAGTAGAAATTAAATTTCTACCATGTTTGAGATAACAATAACAATGTCCTGAAATTCTTTATTCTAAATAAAGAGAAAACATCAATCAACGTTTGCAAGCTCTACTGTATCCGTGTTAATCTTGGAATTCTACCCTTTCACTGAGTCTCCTTTGGAAAAGGAATTCATGCAATCAAATTTCAACTATGATTCGTGGGTCCGAATTCTACTATGAGATCATAGAATCAACCACTATACATAACTCAATGAAATTACTTTGCATTTTAAATGCTAGGTAATCCTGGTAATTAGTCTTCCAATTATCCTTCTTCTCGCGAGGAAATAAATCTCCTTTTGCTTCTCTTCTATCTTGACTCCCGTGCACTTTGTTGAGAATTTTATGGATTTAACTTGTTCTTGTTTGTTGACTTGGGCAAGGTCAATCCATAAAAAAACTAACAACTAATGCCTCACTATATTTGGTCTGATGAAAATTCTCAGCACTTTTGAGCTCCTTCATCAGTTTTCTCAAGCACATGTTTAGCTTAAAACTAAATTTGAATTCCGAGAACATCTTTAGGAGTCTCTAATTCCATGTCGACCTGAATCTCCAACTGATTCAATCCCTAAAACCTCAACCACGTTAATCAGGATGATCATTGCAAGCATACGTTCTCCCATAGACGTCTAGGTTTCATGTGCATGTTCATACTAGACCATATAACAGTCAGCCAAAATTTGGCATCCAAATACTTAACATCTTATGAAAACTTCATGATTCTTGGCAATTTGCATATTCCAACATCTTCGTTTTGTAGCACATTTGAGACTAATCCCAAAAATAGCAACAAATTATCACATCATAATAAATTTACCTATCATATGCCTCCAAATGTTCAATATTAGACTCCACAACAAGTACAGTGGGAAATAGTCCAGTCAACACTAATTTTGATACATTTCAGCAAGAAGAAAAATATTAAATATCATTCCAATCAATAAAATTTTCTCCCACTAGTTGACCGCCAAACATGAGTTTGCATAATGAATTTTAAGACATTTTTCCAAAATTAAATAAATCTAAAATGAACATGCATGATAGGAAAGGAACAAACAAATAAACTAATTTAATGAGTAGATCCAATAAACTACTACATTATGCGACTACCTAAAATCCTAAAATCAGACATACTCATCTATAGGAGGAATAAATGTTGATTTATGGCTAGGCTGTGATACTCCCACTAAATTCAATATAATCCGCGTCTCATGCTATATTGATTTTGACCACCAATAATATTGTTTGGATATTTTATAGGAAGTCCTCACAATATTTTTTTATTTAAGTGTATAGCCCATATATTGATAATCTTTAAGTCCGTAAATTAACTCTGACATTTATAGGGCACACGTAATTAATTCACGCTTAAAAACTTACCACCACGAACTCAATCAAGTAACTGAAAATGATGTAGTCCTCCTATAGGGAGACCAAATAAATTGGCACCAGACCACATTTTTCTACTTATGAGTTGTCATCCAATGAACTCAATTCAGTAACCAAAACAATGTAGCCCTCCTATGGGGAGACCAATTAAATTGGCACGAGACATACATTTTTCTTACATATGAGTTTATTTAAAATAACTCAATCTAGCAACCGAAACAGTGAAACCCTCCTATAGGGAAGCACAAACATATTCTTACTAATGAGTATTATATATACGGGCCCAATCTAGTAACCAAAACAGTGCAGCTTCCCTTTAGGGAGATCAGTTTGGCACGAGACATACACATTTTTTTTACTAATGGGCTAATAGGGAAGGTCATGGGTTCATTTTAATAAAATACACCCTCACACACTTAATATTTTAATTCAGAAAAAATAGGATTTTACACTGATTAATAATATCAAAATCATCTTAAAATGATCCTATTATTAATCAAAATATTTATTATCTATCTAATTTGAAATTAGAAAATAAATATATCAACTATGCATGGCAATATAGTACCTACGGCGGTGGACATGAGATTCTATATGACATGTTATATGAATGACATTTAATCCACAAACAATCAAAGCATTAAAGCAATAGGTAAAAAAAAACTTGAACAAATTTATGGCCCATCCTAGATACAAATTACAAATAATTGAATTTCTCAATTGAGCCACAAGCCGACTCAACTCTTCAACCTCCATTTACAACTTTCTTGGTCTAGGTAGATCTTTCTGCCGACTTTTGTGTCTGATTTGTTTGACCAAACTGATCCTCCAACTTAATGCCTAAGCTCGATTTATTCGGTCCAAATCTCCAAAACTGAAATTCATCTGGCTATCTAATTGATTTCCTCCAGCCTAGCTCTTGAGCCCAAATCAAAATATCCTAAGCCAAAAGTGAAAAACATTCAGACCCATTAAAATAATAAAATTATTTGAATCTGGTCAATATTGAAGTCCAACTTGAATAAATTAATTTATATTCAAGTCAATCAACAATTCAGTCCATAGTTCTCAAAAAAAAAAAAAAAAAAATTCTAGTCCATAAATAATTTATATTTAATTTTAATTTTTATGCTCCAAATTTTCAAGTAAATTGAAACCCATTTGGCTTTCTAATTATTCCCTGACTCGGCTGTTGAGTCCAAATCCAATCCCCAAGTAAAAAATTCAACTTCACTTGGCCAATCAAAGTAATAAAATTATCAGTTAATATATTTGGTCAATTTAGAAGTCTAATTTGAATAAATTAATTTAATATTCAAGTCCACCAATATTTCATGACCAATTAACAATTTTATGTCCACTTTTGATTTTCTGGTTCAAATATCAATATTCTAGTAATCCATTGATTTAATTTATCTAGGCCTTGATCAAAAAATTATTTGGCTCATGAACAAATTCTTGTCCTTTTACCAAAATAAATCCATTTGAGTCGCCTAATAAATTAAAATTCCAATGATACTAAATTAAGTCATTTCACTAGCCCACTATTTTTAGCAATATCCTTGGCCGAAACTCAAAAGAAATAAACAGCCCATATCAAGACCGTGATTTAAAATTTTGAGCTCCAATATGATGTTTGATTTCTAGCCCAACAGATACAATAGAATTGACCCAATCATTAATCTGCATATTAATCTGCACATTAATCTAATAAATCTGGCCCAGAGTACTCAAAAACCCACAACCTGAGCCGGCCAGCCCAACTTGATTGCGACATGGTTTTTACTGAAGCCCTAGCCCAACAGTTGTCGCCGCCGTGACCAATATATCGCCTGCTCGTTAGAATTCTGCCAACATCCGTTGAACCAAAAGCTGCCAAAACCAGCTTGCTACCCTTGACATCGATAGCCACCAGCGACCCACAACCTGGTTTGTCAGAATCTGCGCACTCACAGCGCCGCCATCAAGCTGTCGGGACGTTGTTTGCTGTTTCCGCAAAGCACCAGCTCGTTGGCTGATACGACTGGCGGCGAATTCGTCTTTGCCACGCTGCGTGAATTTGGGACGCGCTGTAATCGTGTTCATCCATGAAAGTGGTTCGCTAAATTGAAGTCGCGATCTTGGAGAAGCAAATTTGTGATATGAAGAAAATTTTCTGGGACACTTGAAAAGTTCACAACCTCTTCGTCATTGTATCGCCGCGTTTAGGTCGCGGCAGTGACGGGAGCGACCACCACTCTTTCCCTTTGCGTGTTGATGCTGTAACGGATTGACTTCGAAGCTCCAGGTCCTTCAATGGTAGAATTTAGGACTTTTGCAGAAAATGCCCCTCAATTGTGGAGAAGATGAACATCAACCCCCACTCTTTCATCAACAGCTTCTAGACTTGTTCAATTAGACCCTAGAAAATTAAAACAGAGTGTGACTCACTCCTAGTACGAAATTACAACTGTAATTACATGTTTTGTACCCTATCTCAAAATCTAACAAGGAGAAAACATGGAGACGTAATCCACCCCCTTGTTCAAGTCGAGAATACAAAATACAAAAATTTCACCATAAAACTAGGCCATAAACCGTCCAAAAAAAAAAAAAATTAAAACATTCAATCATAACTAATCTTGGCAACAAATGAGAGCTTGTGCCATTTTTGGAGTCAATGAGGCTCTAAAATCATCAATTACACGGCCTCCTGTGCTAAAGGCCGACTCCGAAGCAATACTAGATATAGGCATGGCCAATACATCATGAGCCAATCTCGATAATAAAGGAAACCAATGGCTATGGAATTTTCACCATTCAAGGATATTAAAATCAGGTAAATCTTTCTCACTTCGCTCATGGAGATATGTATCTAAAACACTAATTCATCAACACCTCCAATTTCTGAGATCATTTTTTGACATCTCTTTCAATTAGCCCTCAAAGCCCTTCTTTCACTGTCTGTGTCACTAGATGGAGACCGATTTTTTACTGAACTTCCACTATCTACACTTTTAGAAGATGATTGTGGTGTCGATGCACTTGCACTAACACAAGAAGGCAGGGGTGAATACAACTTCTTGTATTCTTCAAAGAGATCGTAAAGAGCACTTTTTGCCAATTTATCGTCTGCACTCTTTCAAACCCATACATATTCCTAAAAATGAATTGCAGGTAACTGAATTTATGGTGGGGGGTCAAACACAATAGCCACATACAACAACATGTTCATCTTCTCCACATTACCCAGATACTACCAAAGTACCATCTCTACTCTCCAACCATTCTATTAAGAGATCATCAAGATCACTTAATTCATCAGGAAATGTGCTAGATATCACAAATAAAGAACCAAAAACACAAAGGGTAAATCATAGAAGTATTGCAACACCTTTACAAATCGATCAACGACTATCCAATCATCCTTTGTAGGTCATCCAATAAAGGAATGGGCACCTCGACCACATAAATCAAAACGAAATCAGGATCTGATACCTCATACCTCTCAAGATATCTTGAAAAAACAAAGCAGTTTCAAGCATTGTGTAGACCGAGTTCCATCTTGTAGGAACATCCAAAAGCAATGATTTCTGACTCTCTACATTCTCCTCAACATCATAGTCATTAAACTTTTTCAGCCTAGTATGTTTCTGCCTTACATACCGAACCACTGTTCGGACACGCTCAATTGACTATTTCAACTTCTTCAACCCATCTTTTACTACAATCCATATGCAAAAACTTCCCACCCAACAATGCAGTCCCCCAGTTCACAAATCTTCTTCTCAAATATGAAATAGTGTGTCATTAGAAGAAGCATTATCAACGACAATAACAAATACCTTATCTATTGTCCAGTCGAGCAAACACTTCTCAAGTACAAGACCTACCTCATCACCTTTATGACTAGGACATGGAATGAAATTAAGAATAACTTTGTGCAACTTCCAATTAGCATCTATATAGTGACCATTCAACCACATGTAAGTTATTCTTTGATTAGAAATCCATGTATCATTGGTCAATGAAAGCCTTTGTCCATATGTCCTAGAATAAGTCTTCAAATTTTGTTTTCCTCGTAGAATAACTTGTAACAATCTCTTGTTACTTTTGTTCTGGAAAGAAGACCGAAGTTTGGAAGTGCAGCTTTCATAAACGATTTAAACCCTTCATTTTCCACAAAAACAAAAGGCAATTCATTAATTATAATCATGTGAATCAATGCCTTCCTAACAATATCATGATCAAACTTCACGCTAGAAGATGCATCCCTTACTTCCTAACTACTATGGAAACAACTTGTTATTCTATTATTATTCGCCGCATAAGCTACGTTATCAGGGTGATTCTCACAAGATTGCATTTGGTGCTTCTCTTCCTATTTTTATTAAAAAATGGAGTGAAGTGTTACTAAGACATGGATCTAGCCCTTGTAGTCGTCGTTCCATCTTTCGATGTTCCACCTCCACTTTGCTCGCCCAATCCATTGAAGTCTGCATTTTGATTTAGTTCATCCATTTCCTCTTCAAGAGTATAATCATCAGCTTCCATGTCCTCATCAATATTTGTTTGCATCACGAGCAGGAGGAGCAAGTGAATCGATAGAAGTCCGTGAGCTCTTTTGGGAACTTCGCCTTCCGACATCTAATTTTGTTTTAAAAAGACCACAATAATCAAGAGACTTAAGAGGAATGAATTACCAACTTGCCACAATAATCGAGAAATTGCAAATTGCTTACATGCTGACCACACAAGAACAATGTTAATCACTAATACTACCTATAAATAAAAATAGCAGCAGTATGCATTACTTCAAGGTATACTATATATAAAATGGCATTACAAAGACATACTAACCGCCACATTAATGAAATGGAAGTCAAACTTCACACCTGCCTCAGCCTTAATATTTATGCAACATGTCTTCAGTGATGCATAAGCAAGTTAATAAGTGATTATAGTGAGATAGTAACACCTTTTTCAAAATTTTAGTAATTACTACTCCATGTTAACATATTGCATAAATAATTAAAATAATTACTTTATACAAAATCCTAATCTGATTAATTAAAATAATTATTTTATACAAAATCCTATATTTATATTCTTTTCATTATCATTTATCCTATTATGGTATGCTAAACATTGAAGTTCCTCTCTAGTTTTAAAGTTTTGGAGATTTTGCTTTAGTTTTTTTAAATTGTATTGTAAATTATATCAAATTGGTAGATTGTTAAGATATCTCTTAGGAGTCAGTCTTGGTCTAGACTTATCATTTTCTCCTTTTAAAATATTTAAATAGAAGCAGTTAATATATTCATTGACAATATTTTTCACATATACAATATCTCATAGAAGGGGCCAAAATTTAGAAGACAAACATTAATGAAGAAATTTAAAACCTTACATAATACTAAATAATAATCATTTATATTAGACAGATAAGATGTCACTGCAATTAGGTTTTTTTATTTTTTTTTATTTTATATGTGTGTGTATGTGTATATATATATATATATTGTTTTTATGAAGATCTAGATTCAAAATTGAAATTATATTTTTATGAAATTTCATCAATGTAAAACTTATATCAATATATAACCTAACATGTAGTATGTGAGAATATTGCTACATAAAAAACAATATCGCACTCAAAGAAAGAAAAAAACATATTTAAAATCTTGGGTCAAGTTGATCTTACATTGCCTCCTTCATAAACTCTTGTTATATAATTGTCAATCTCAACTTGACCTTATACCTCCTTAAGTCCCCCATCCCAATGTAAACAAAAAGAACTATCAGAGGTCACATTCTATAAGAGAGTAAAACGAATTATTCCCAAGAAAATTAAATAAGAACAACAATAATAAATAAATAAAGAGAATATGAATACTTAGATAGGTGGAGAAACTACCTTGTGATCCATGTTTGCTTCTACTTCGTTCAGCACTCCCTTGAACCACTAAAAAGCGACAATGCACTAAGAATAGTACATTCATCGTGTATAATGAATGGTATACAAAATAACATATCAATGTCTTCAAACACAAATATTTTGTAATCTCTAAAAAAGTTTGCAAGGGATTTTAATTTGTGGAATAACCATTGATCATTCAACAATAATCAAATTGATGATATCTTGAAATTACTCCACCCAAACTTCCAAAGAAAATTAATGTTAGTTCAACATATTGACATTTAACAAAGAATATTTAACAAACACTCAGGAAAAATGGGAGGGGGAGGGGGGGAGGAATAGATGCCCCTAATTGCACACTTTTAAACACGCTAGGACAAGAAATTACATAATCGAACAAAAAGGGGGAAATAAAAGCAAAAGAGGAGAAATTAAAAAGCAGAATTTTCAAACCAAAAAAGAAAAGAGAAGAGAAAATATGAAAGAAAAAACATTACTTTCTCCTTCAAGATTTAACAATCCCTCATAGACAGTTAATGAACTCATTTTTTTGTTTTTCTCGAATTGTTATAATATTGTGTGATCCTACAAAGAAAAACAGTAGCAAGATAATAAGAACACATCAAAGGTATAAATAAATAAAAGAAGAGCACATGACCGAGAAAAAAAATCCAAAAAATTACCTTACTTTCATCTTCTCCTCGACCCATCATTTTCTTCTATACAATTTAGGTCGTACTTTTTATTTCAAGCAGTATGGAGAAAATGGAATAGATATGAGGGATTAGTTGAGATGTAAGTTTATATAGAATTTTTTTGCTTCTTTTGTTGAGATCACTACAACAATTATGCTAAACAACAATAGTGGAAAATTGTTGTTGTTTGTGATAAATGAGCATTGTCGTACATGGCGTTGTAGTAGACTCAACCTACCACAACGCTTTTCCACTATTGTCAAAGATGTATACCATAACAGTTTTACAACGCATATAAACCGTTGTGTTTTGTGTTTACCACATCGCCCGTTACAATGCAGCAAAACCGTCTTTTGGATCACAACAACTGTTGTTAACAACAATTATTAACGGTTTTCTTTTGTGCCTTTACAAAAACAGTGATAACAATGATTTTTTACCGTTGTCGTTTAATCTTTATAACAAGGGTTTGTGGTACCTGTTATTAGCTATTGTTTTCTGTTTTATTTTTTTAATGTTTTTAAATAATAAATAATTCAATAAAATACATCACATAAAAGGAGAAATACCTAAATAAAACAACAATTATTTTGATATCAAATCATGTAATTTAACTAGGATAAAAAAATTAACTACACAACCAAAATTTGAGCAGCATCAAGCTTGCTAATCATCTCTTCATCATATTAAAATCCCATCATTTTCACACACAAAAACTTCAAAATCACGGTATAGCAGCAACAGTCGCACATAACAAGAGCAGCAGCAACTCAGAAGGAACATGTAATAAATTCTACAAAAAGCTCTCTATATCTAATTATCTTCTCACAAGAACATTTATAAAATGACGTCGTTCTTCTCCAACCGAAAACAACCTCGTATTGTTAATGGTGATGCAATTATGGCACGTGGGTGTATCACGAACGATGCCACGAAATCATACTAAGCCACCTGCCAATGCATCAGCAACAACAATGATGAAGTCAGTGAAAAGAGGAAGCACTACAACAGTTCTGCAAAACGACAACGGTGAAAAACAGTTGTCGTTTGCAATAAGTGAGCGTTGTCGTACCTGGCGTTGTGGTAGACCCAACCTACCACAACGGTTTTTGACCGTGGTTGAAGGTCTATACCACAACGATTATTGATCGTTGTGGTTTACATTTACCACAACGCCTGTTACAACGCAACGTAACTGTTTTCGGTTGTATCACAATACTTATTGTTAACAACAGTTATTAATCGTTGTCATTTGAGCATTTACAACAATAATCATTACAAGGGTTTTTTACTGTTATGGTTTTAATTTTTACAACGCAAAAGACAACGGTTTCTTACCGTTGTCGTTTAACCTTTATAATAGGGCTTTGTGGTACCTATTATTAGGTATTACTTTCTTGTTTTAATTTTTTAAATATTTTTAAATAATAAATAATTCAATAAAATATATCACATTAAAGGAGAAAACCGTAAATAAACCAACAATTATTTTGATAGACAAAAATCATCCAAATTAACTAGTACATTATTCAGCAATGAGATCTGCCAAAATACTTCCAACAATAAAAAAAAAAATTAACTATGCAACTAGCTCTTCTTGAACTTCAACGCATTTCATAATATGCAAAAGTTTCATTCCTCCAATATAGCCTTGTCGAAATTTTAAAAAAAAAAAAGATAATGTCCTGTTGAGAAAAAAAAAATGTAACTCTCAGAAAGGAACACATTTTAAATTTAGCAGGACTAACATAATAAAAGAAAGAAAGAGAAAAGTACAATATTTTTTTTACAATATGTACCTTTAATAAGATAGTGAAAAGATAATAGGTGAAAAGACGATGAAGATCTTAATAACTATTGAAAATCTCCTAGCAGCTCCACTGCATCTTTTGGTGAAATATTGCAAACTAGTAAAAGAAAAGTTACTTGAATTTAACTTTATGCTATCCTAACTCAACCAAAATTTTACAACAGAAATATAATCAAAATGTCAAATTTTATTTTTTTTTTCCAATTTTCTTGTAGTACTTAGATTAAAATTATTCAATATTTTTTTTGTTTAAACCATAACATTAACAATAATCAAAAGAAAGCATTATTGTAGAGAGAAGCGGCGAATACCCTTTCTTGTCAATATACTAGAAAGTTTCCATTTCTCTAATAACATCACTGTCAGCTTGAAACTCCTTAGCAACTCTCTCAGGCCTATGACTCAACAGGTGTTCCACCACAATCAGAGCTTTGTATGAAGCCTTCTAATCTCCCTTCTCAAATCTTACAAATCTAAAGAAAAACCAGAAAAAGATCAAGGAAAAAGATAACCATAAATATAATCAAGCATCAATGTTTTCAAATTCAGTTAGACCTTTTGTGTATGATCTCCACAATATCATCCTCCTCGAAAGCTGCCTTTGATATCATCTTCAATGTTTGAGCATCCTACCCTACTGGATGGCCATTTGTAGCCTCTACTGTCAGTCTCAAGAGAGAGAAAAAGTATGGATGGTGAGCAATTTTTTAGTAGTGATTTAACACACATACACACACACAGTTACACACTTTATGGCACAACTGTGGTAAACTAGAGGCCTTGCTAAAGAATGAAGTCCATTTGTAAAGAGGAAACAATCTATTTTCTCTTCTACAGGGGCATGAGGATGGAATACATTGAGTGAACAAATGAATTCTTCCAAATCAATGACACCATTTCTTTTTAGATCAAAAAGATCAAAACCTGTAGGCAAATGTAGAGGAGCTTCTTCAGTATATCCAGATAGCAACAAAATAATTACAGCAATACATATCACCAAATTATATCATCTCCTTATTAAGCGGCTTGTTTATCTCTACAAAATTAGTAAATAATGACAAAACCGGCCAACAAGAAGGTCATAACACTTTTAATGAAGTTATTTGCTCAAACATCAATAAAATAAATTGCAAATATCACAGGAAGTTGTAATCGAGGGAACAAGGACAAAGAAGCCACCAAGGTTCCTGCATTAATATGTCGTCATTGAATTGATATTGTATCCATTTTAAACAACCAAAAAAAGTATCACTAAACTTTAAATGTAAACATTAATGTAAACCCAATGTTCTTTTAGGCCCAGGCATTAGTCATATACAAATGAAAGAAGAAAATGCACTGAGTGCAGGCATACTTGACGAAAGAAAGATATTGCTGAAGTTTCTCTTCTTTTTTTCACATGTATTCTTTCTGAGGCCTTTTGTTTGAATAAATATCGCCAATTAAGAGACAATTAATAGAAGGAGAAGAGTCATAAGCTAAAATACATGCACTGAAATATTTTGTTAACAAGAAATAATATAACTTAATTATCAACGTAAACATTCATGATAGAAAAAATGATCACTAGGCGAAGCTTTTCAGATGCTCGATGCCTTCAGCTTTGCTATCACTCTCTTGACCAAAAGTGGATGATAACTTTATTAGACCACAAAAAGAAAGGAAAAAAAAGAAAAAAGCTAAAATTGCTTCAAAATATTCAGAACGTAACATATATATCAATAAGCCAAAGGAAAAGAAAAGATATGCAGAACAATTATATACAAGTCATTTTTTTTTAAGTTTAAAGAACGTAACATATATATCAATAAGCCAAAGGAAAAGATATGCAGAACAATTATATCCACAGGAGAAAAAAATGAAGAAAAGAGAAATTAACTTACAAGAAACATCCCAAACAATTTGAACAGACAAAATCCACTTCTTATTCTATAGGGAGAAAACTTCAAAACAAATAAAAGGAGTAATGTAGTGAAGCTTATTATATACAGCCATGACCATGCTCTGCCATAATTATCAACCTTTTATGTGCAGACACACAAATAACCTAACAAAATGACCGGGAGATTGAATATAGAGAGGTTTTAGGAAGTAGAACTGGATGATGATTAGCTGAAATTCTATATCAACAAAAAAGTGGAGTGATTGACCAATGGGTCTCGTTGACCCTTTTTGAAGACCCGTCTTCTATAATGTGTAGCAGCGCAAGTTATCCCGAAGTCTCTCTTTCTCTACAGATATGTATATTGATAATTGATTTTCACATATAAAGAAATTAAAACTTCAAGTCTCATCTATAAAAACTAATACCTTTATTCTTTAATTATTCTGTTAGTGGTTATACTCCAGTTTTGAGTTAAAGAGATAATGTAACACTCTTTCTACATCTTTAGACTTGTTTAATCCATAACTGTAAATATGGAGCTCAATCACTCCTCATCTTCATTTTCTAATCTACTAAAATAGAAAGGCATTTTATGGATATATATAAATTTGAATTAAGAACACCTAGAACAATATATGCTCAAATGTAGTTAGTTCATAAATTAAACAATTTGAAGCCAAACACAAAATAACTATATTCGCAGGGGAAATAAATAAATAAAGCAAGAAAAAGACAAATTAACTTACAAGAAACATCACTAGACTCATCAACAATGCGCTCAACTATTGTGAAAACCGATTTGGTGTCCACTAAATATCTCAAGAAACCCTCCATACTAGGTTGCCATGTCTCGCGATTTCCGTCATCCTCTTTCTCTTCCCAATCATTTTCTATCTCGGATTTTCCACTATTTCTAAGTTTCATTGCCACAAACCTCATCTCCTCTATGATACCCTCTTTCTCACCAGGGCACTGTTTCCTATACCGCCACCGCCGCTTTACTAGCGCCGACATCCGCCCATTTCCAGCCCATTCTTTTCCGTCTGCGTATTCCTCAGCCTAGGGGAGGGGACTCAATTTTTAATAAAACATCTCATCTGCAAATCCACACCAACCCATCTGGATTATGGAGTGCATAATCTGGCATGGCATGGCTTTATTATTATTTATTAAATATTAATCTATTGCCAAAGCATATCCATACTAATGTGAAAAGTTGCAATATCTTATCTACAACAATTAGCAAGCTGAGAAAAGCACCACAAAGTAGCTGAAATTACGAATCAAAAGTTCGCATTACAGTTGAAACAACATATTTAACTGTACAAAAAAAGGGTGTCGTCTAATACAATCAGGGGCACGTTAGGGAAGCAGAACATATTCTATAAATATGGAGCAATGTAAGCAGAATATTCTATTGAATACCTCATAAAGTACCCATGTTCAGCGGCCAGTCCCAGCTTTTCACATGGAGCAAGCCAATCACTAAGAGAAGTAATCCCTCTCCCACTAACTATAAACACTGTGTTATTAGGGTCATCACATAGAGCATTAAGCACTCCCACCACTTTAGGACTGGGGTATTTGACCATGGAATATTAAGACACAACAGTGCCATCATAGTCCAGAAAAATCGCCCTTCTGTCTGTCCTCATATACACTGAGACAATATGATTAACTGATAGCTTCCTAAAACTTAACGAAAGTGATACCACTCTGAAACCCAAGCCCAAATCACCAGATATACTCCATATATCTAATAATCTATTATGAGTCAATGGGATGGGAAAAAGAAACAGATTAGAATAAGTTCTCTATTGTTGAATATTGAATCAAAGGATCTTTTGTTCTCTAATTAGACTCTACATATACCAATACTTAGTACTCCATATGGTAATGGCTAGCAGATCAATAGATTGTAATCAATAGGAAAAGACAAAAACTTAACAAAATGACACAGGACACAAATGAGGAAGTCTCATACCCCGCATACGAGTCAATTTCTGCTAGGCTAATTTTACATTTGTTCAAAGTTAACAAAATTAAAAAAGAATAAAATCCAGATTACATCAAGCAGTACTAAACTAAAAGCAGGAACTATATCTTTCTCTGACACAAGTTAGAGATAATCAGCTATACATCGGATAAACCAGGCAATTCTGCAACAACAAAAAGGCTCCGAGTTAGAGATAATCCGGATTAGCTTACAACTTCTTATATGTTTTTATTTTTACAAAATAAAAGAATATTGAGAAAAACAAATTTATTTTAGCATGATGCGCAACACTTACAAATCTTGTTGAAGGCGACAATGCCAACACTCCGGACGTACTCATTAATTGGTTCAGCAGTAAGATGATCCTCGATGAGGTTGTCCACGAGACTCAATCCTCCAAAATGGAGATCATAATTTGCAGTTTCTTGATACCATAACCAACAGGGACAAGCTTAGCTGTAAATCTCAAAATAGCTTCATCACCATTCTTGAACCACAATTCGAGCAAAAATGATCCTCAATGAGAAACCTATATATGCATGAAGTAACAAAAATAGCCCCATACTCATCCATTACCATATCCCTACGAAAGATACATGTTTTGCCTTCATGCTAACTTTTTTTACACTAGACCCCTAAATCTTTTAAACTACATACTTTACTTTAACTTTTGTCCCTTGTAATTGATGTACAAAGCCTCTACTGCTTTTCACTTTTATTTTTTTATGATGCAACTTATACATGCAATTTTTGGCACTGCTGCTACCAATTGCTTTTTCATTTTACTGTTAATTTTAAAGGGAGGAAACAAGAAAAGTCAACTGCAGGGTCAAATATGTAAAACATGAAGTATAAAGGATAAAAAATGTAAAATGCAAAGTTAAGGGGGTGAAAGGGTAAAACAAAGAGTACCAAGGGTGAAAATTAAGAAAACTAAGACGGAGCAAAAAAGTGCAATATTGCATGTCCTATTTTAAAATGACGTTCCTCACTGGAATAGCTATATCCTTCAAAAGGGCCAAGGACGAAAAGGTAATTTAACCCGAGTACACTACTTAAATCAATAAATGATTGTGATAGATCCTCATGTTGGAGTGAAGATAGACAATAAAGATGGCAAAGAATGAAAAGACTATTGCCATAAATTATTTTGAGCTCCATGAGGAAGTTATGTGAGACTATTTCATGTCCCATGTTTTGGAACCCCAAAAAACCAAGAGAGGAACCCAACTCAATTTGCTGCTGACGCAACTCAGCAAGACGCAATACCCCAAATCCATCAAAGAAATAAAAAGCAAGCAAAATCAATAGTGTCTTGCATCCTGAAGAAGAATATTACATCATCCATCATTCTCTCTGCCACCAAAACTTGACAACTATCTTCAGTCTCAGTGATGTTGGTCTTCATCATCATCATCTGGAATGAGGCGTCCACCGGGACCCACCACTTCCAGTTGTCAAACCAGAAACAGGGTGATCAAGATTTTGATAGCAAATACTAGATTTAATCTAATTATGAAATAAGTTACTTTACACAAAATTAAAGTACAGACAACATATGCTCTGTCTTCAGTGTTTCAATTTGGTTACCTGTCACAAAAGGCTGAAATAAGCAAGGCAGGCTACAAGAGCTCTTTATGCTGGAAGTCTCCCTTTTTTTCTTAGGGCAGTAGGGGCATATGCAAGTCTGATAAGATAATTTAACCTGGTGTTTACCATTCTTCAATTCTTCATACGCCTTCTCCGCATACGCCTCAGTTTCAGAGTCACTGACATCAGTGTCTTCCCCAGAACTTCTCTACTGAACTTCCCATATGACTCAATGTCGCTGAAAATGATACAGCACAGAATCCACAATTAAGAATATCACTATAGTCAAATCACCACAAGTATCTCGAAAAAATGAACCATATATGCATGCACGGAAACTTAAGCATTAGAACGTTGGTACACGCGTTTATTTATGCACTTTAAGTCTGTTAAAGTGATGATTTGTGATGTTTGCGTGTATAATGGATTGTGTTTAGCTTTATTTTATGTCTTTGGATCATTTGACGCTTGTGTTTTCGTTTTGAGCTAAATATGTAATTTAAGGCTAAGTATTTATACTCGGCCGGATGTACAATGAAGGAACGAAGTCCGGGACTTCAAATGGAGGAAAAATGCAAGAAAATAAGGAACATAGCACCGCGACCGCGATCTAGATGCACGGCCGTGGCCAAAGTGAAGAAAAACGGGCCAAAATTGTGGTAGAAGTAGCTGGGCCGCGGCACATTAGCGCGGCCGCAGCGTGTATTTGATGAGGAGTGGACGCGGCCGCAGGCCATCTACGTGGCCGCGACCCAGTAAGTCGGTCAATTAATCCTTGGGCCACAAGACTTTTGATTTCAGGCCCTAAATCAACACAACTTGATTTTTTCTATAAAAGGGGACCCTTATGCTCAGAAATAGAGACTTTTGAGATGACGAGAGAGCAAGATTGAGAGGAACTAAAGGAGACGAGCAATCAAGATCGGCAGTATTCGGGTTTTTTCATTCCTTAGTTATTTGAATTATGTATTTCACTTATAATTTGTCTTTTGTCACCGCCATGAGCGGCTAGTAGGTTATTTCAGTCCTTAATCGAGTCGAACCCTAGTTTTATTATCTTATGATATTTACAAGTGATTGTCAATCGATTGATTCCTTAAAACGTTGTTATGCTATATATTCATCCTTCAATGCTTATGTGTTTATGTCCTAGATTGATCACCTAGGGTTATAATTGCATAAGTAACGCTATGTTATAATCGTGATCCATAATTGTTACGAACATATAGCCAATTAGTAGTAAATAGTGAGTGATATCGCTAGGGTAGTATATAGCTCGGTCTGAATGGATCCGGGCTTACGAGGTCCACACCATGTCTATTCGGTTATCCTAGTACTCTAGGCGTCTGGTTTATGAGATCCAGAGAGCTTGTTCTGAGATCACTCAACTGGATAGACTAACCAAAGAGCTTGTTTTGGTTAGTTAATCATAAGGGATAACGAGGTTAGCAGAGCTTGTTGCTAATCTTGGGGTAGGATTTTTGAGGTTGAAATTGGTTAATAATTACATCTGTCACAGGGTAGTAATAAGGGAGATAAGATTAAGGGTTGGGATTCGTTAACTCATAAGTAGAATATTTTCATAATTAAGTGTTTAATTTTTGTTTTAGGTCATTAGTTAATTAAGAATCAGATTACAAACTTCCCATTGCTTATATACTTATTACTATATTGCTAGTATTCGATTTTATATTAACACCATAAGTCTTCCTGCTCCCTGTGGATCGACCCTACTTATCGCTTCTACAAGTTAGAAGGTTAGCTAGGTATAACTAATTTACTACATTGCGATAGTGTGGTCAAATTTTGGCGCCGTTGCCGGGGGGCGCTGCAATATTTTAAGTGTTTAGTGTTTTTAGTTCATATTTAGTATAGTACTCTTTACTTTTGCCTATATAATTGCTATAAACTTGAACTCACCCAATCTACTTTTGTTTTAGCAGTGAATGATCACTCATTCACGCCAAAATAAATAATTGATTTTCGATCCTGAGATAACTCGTAGAGACCGTAATCTTAGAAGACAAGCAAGAGAAAATCGAGAGAAGTTCGAAGCTTTGCCGTTCGCAACCGAAAACTATTTTGATTCTGAATCTGAGCTGGAATTAATGGCAGCCGAAAGAACTATGAAGGAATTAGCTAACATTGGTGCCACTCACCAGCCTCTCTGCATCACCTTCCCTGACTTAGGAGAGGACACTACTTTTGAACTCCGTTCAGGGTTAATTCATCTGTTGCCTTCTTTCCATGGGTTAGCAGGAGAAGACCTGCACAAACATCTGAAGGAGTTCCAAATTGTCTGTTTGAGCATGAAGCCTACTAAAGTCACAGAAGAACAGATAAAGCTGCGTGCATTTCCTTTTTCTCTGAAGGATTTGGCCAAGGATTGGCTTTATTACCTGCCCTCAGCATCTATAAAAACTTGGGAGGAAATGGAGGCCCAGTTCTTGGAGTAGTACTTTCCCGCATCCAAGGCTACGAATATCCGAAAAGAAATCAGTGGGGTGATGCAACTGCCTGGAGAAAACCTTGTATGAGTATTGGGAACGCTTTGAAAAACTGGTGGCCAGATGCCCACAACATCAGATCACAGAACAGTTACTCATCCAATACTTCTATGAAGGGCTGACGCAGTCAAATAGGAACATGCTAGACTCTGCCAGTGGGGGTGGCCTATGTGACAAGCCCCCGACTGCTGCCAGAGCACTTATTTCGAAAATGGCCGCTAAGACTCAAGAGTTTGGGACCAGGGATGCATCTATGCGGATAGTGAGAGAGGTAAACGATTCTCAAATGGATGCAAAGATTGATCAACTCACTAAAATGGTTCAGAAAGCTGTTATGGGGGGGGAAGTTCATATGTCCGACCTTGCCGACTATATGATACCACGGATCACACAACAGATAATTGCGAAGTTTTGGGAAATGAGCTCGAAGCACATGCCACAGTTGTCGGAACTGGAAAGTTCCAAGGCCGGAAGTATGATCCCTACTCTCAGTCCTATAACCCAGGATAGAGGGATCATCCCAATTTCAGCTATGGTAATCATCAAGGTTAGCCAAATGGGCAAAATAGACCTCCACCACCGAGAGGTATGTATTACACGAAGCAGCCAACCGAACAAGCACCTGACTCATCTTTGGCTGATATTGTGAAGACTTTAACATCAAATACTGTGCAATTTCAGATAGATGTGACATCGAGCATCAAGAATCTTGAGACGCGGATGAGCTAGATGGCAACTGCTATAAGCCGACTAGAAAATATGCAGAGTGGAAAACTGCCAGCACAACCGGAAATCAACCCACGAAATGTCAGTGCCATCACATTGAGGAGTGGAAATCAGCTTGGAGAGCTTAAGAAGCCCGGGTAAACATTAGAAGATGGTAGAAACAAAAATTCGGATGAAGCTACGAAAGACCGCGCCGCGGCTGCGGCTGACTTGAGCGGCCGCGACCTGTTCACGGATCTGGAAGCTGAATTCCCTACACAAGTGGCACGACCGCGGCCTTTTGGCGTAGCCGCGGCCCCTGTTCAGCCAAAAATTACTGATTTTGCCCCGAGTCCATCTCAACCACTTTTCCTAGTCGTATGATAAGAACTGTACGACCCGCCAAAGGGAAGGAAATTTTGGATGTGTTTCGCAAGGTTGTCATCAACATTCCATTGATCGATGCTATCAAGAAAATTCCTAGATACACTAAATTTTTAAAAGAGCTATGTACCAACAAGCGTAAACTCAAGGGGGATGAAAAGGTCCTTATGGGGGAAAACGTCTTAGCAATCTTCCAAAAGAAGATTCCACCTAAATGTAAGGACCTAGGTATGTTTGTCATTCCATGTAGAATAGAAAACACAAACATTGAGCGTGCCATGCTAGACCTAGGAGCGTCCATTAATGTAATGCCAAGAGCAATATTTCGTGCATTAAACCTATGACCACTAAAAGAAACTAGGATAGTAATTCGGTTAGCAGACCGTAGTACACAATACCCCGATGGTCTAATTGAAGATGTCTTGGTTGAAGTAGGTGAACTGGTATTCCCTGCTGACTTTTATGTTCTAGACATGCAAGGAGATTCTTCTATACCACCTCCAATATCTGTTAGGGCGGCCGTTCTTAAATACCGCCGAAACAAATGTTGATGTCAGTGAGGGGACTTTAACTATGGAATTTGCTGGGCAACTTGTTAAGTTTAATATTTAAGATGTTATGAGACACCCGGAGGATGTGAATTATGTATTTTCTGTAAGCGTAATTGACCCTCTCGTAGAGGAAGTTTTTCAGTTGACATGCAGGGAACCCTTGGATATTGTGCTCACGCAGAACTTGGAGAAGGACACCTTTGAACTTTGGAAGACCAATAAAGAGTTGGTTGAGCTTGTGGCATCCCTCCAATCCCCACAAACCGCCAAACCAAGGTATGAGCAAAAATTCTTTGATTTACTTGAGACTGAACAAAAGATACTTCCCTCTACAGTCAAAGCACCTAAATTAGAACTCAAGTCCTCGCCTGAGCATCTGAAATATGCTTATTTAGGAAAGAGTGGAACCCTGCCTGTTATCATTTCATCGAGACTGACCCCACAGCAAGAAGCAGCACTGATAGAAGTTCTAAAAGAACATAAGAGAGCAATTAGATGGAAAATAACCGATATCCAGGGGATCAGTCCCTCATTGTGTATGCATAGGACACTCCTTGAAGAAGACTCTAAACCGAGTAGAGAACCACAAAGACGATTGAATCCGCCAATGATGGAAGTGGTCAAGAAGGAGGTTTAAGCTATTGAACGTAGGCATCATCTATCCAATCTCCGATAGTAAGTACATCAGCCTCACACAGGTAGCGCCGAAGAAATCTGGGGTAACAGTCGTAGAAAACAAAGAGGGTGAGTTGGTCCCTACTCGGTTGCCAACTGGGTGGCGAGTTTGCATAGACTACCGCAAGTTGAATGCAGTGACTCGAAAGGACCATTTTCCCTTACCGTTTATTGATCAAATGCTAGAAAGATTAGCAGGGCATTTATTTTACTGTTTTCTAGATGGTTTTTCAGGATACTTCCAAATCGCTATAGAGCCAGACGATCAAGGAAAAAACCACTTTCACGTGCCCCTTTGGGACGTTTGCTTGGAGAAGAATGCCATTCGGGTTATGCAATACCCCAGTAACATTCCAACGTTGTATAGTAAGTATATTTTTTGAGTATGTGGGTCACATTATAGAAGTCTTTATGGACGACTTTAGTGTGTACGGGGAAACATTTATAAAAGCCTTGAAAATCTGGTACTTATTTTGAAAAGGTGTGTCGAAACTAACCTTGTTTTGAACAGGGAGAAATGTCATTTTATGGTCGAACAAGGGATAGTTTTAGGTCATATTGTATCATCTAGGGGTACAGAAGTTGATAAGTTGAAGATTGATATTATTACTTCTTTGCCTTACCCCGCCAGTCTGCGGGAGATTCGCTCTTTCCTTGGTCATGCAGGTTTTTACAGGAGGTTCATCAAGGATTTTTCCAAGATCTCAGCACCTTTTTGCAAGCTGTTACAAAAAGATGTGGAGTTCGAGATAACAGACGATTGCAAGGTCGCCTTTAACCAACTAAAAGAAGCACTTACTACACTGCCTATCATTTAACCGCCAAATTGGGACCTCCCATTTGAAATTATGTGCGATGCAGGGACTACGCGATAGGGGCGGTGTTGGGACAAAAGATGGGAAAGGCGTCACACGTGATTTATTACGCTTCCCGGACCCTAAACCCAGCCCAATCAAACTACACCACGACGGAGAAAGAGCTTTTAGCAATTATTTTTGCTTTAGAGAAATTTCGTTCGTATTTATTGGGTACTAAAATCATTGTCTATTCTGATCATGCAGCTCTTAGATATTTACTATCAAAGGAGGCAAAGCCGAGGCTAATACAGTGGATCCTCCTCCTGCAAGAGTTCGATATAGAAATCAGAGACAAGAAGGGAGCCGAGAATTCAGTAGCTGACCACTTGAGTCGTTTGTCCCCACAACATTTCCTAATGCACCGTGGTACGCTGACTTAGTTAATTTTCTTGCATCTCGTTATTTGCGTGCTGACTATACTAAGGCAAGAAAAGATAAACTTAAAAGTGATGCTAAATACTTTGTTTGGGATGATCCATATCTATGGAAACATTGTGCGGATTTAGTAATTAGACGTTGTGTGCCTGAAGAAGAACATCATTCCATTTTATCTTTTTGTCATACATATGCATGTGGGGGACACTTTGGGCCTAGGAGGACTGCACATAAGGTTTTGGAAAGCGGGTTCTATTGGCCTTCATTATTTCGGGATGCATATCTGTTTTGTAAAACCTGTGATAATTGTCAAAGAACCCAATCATGATTTGTGAAATATTTGATACTTGGGGCATGGACTTTATGGGACATTTCCCCTCTTCTTTTGGAAACACATACATCTTGTTAGCTGTCGATTATGTTTCCAAATGGGTAGAGGCTAAAGCCACCCGGACTAATGATTCTAAGGTTGTCGCAGATTTTGTGAAGGCTAACATTTTTTTCTAGGTTTGGAGTTCCAAAAGCCATAATCAGCGACAGGGGGATGCATTTCTGCAATCGAACCATTGAGGCTTTGTTAAGGAAGTATTGTGTTTTACACAAAGTTTCCACAGCATATCACCCCCAGACGAGTCCAAGCGGAAACATCCAACCGTGAAATAAAAACCATTCTGGAGAAAATCGGGCAACCCAACAGAAAAGATTGGAGTTTACGCCTCGATGATGCACTGTGGGCATACCGAACGGCATATAAAACTCCCATCAACATGGACTTTGACACTGCTGGCACGCACCGAAAATTGCAACTTCAAGAGCTCAAGGAAATAAGGAATGAGGCGTTTGAGAATGCGCTCATTTACAAAGAAAAGATAAAAGTGTTCCACGACTCTCGCATCAAGCGGAAGAATTTTGTTGTGGGAGAAAAAGTGCTCTTGTACCATTCACGGTTAAAATTGTTTCCCAGTAAGTTACGTTCTAGGTGAATCGGTCCGTTTATTATTGCTAATGTTTTTTCCCATGGTGCAGTCGAAATAAAAAGTGAGAAAACGGGGAAAGTATTTACCCTTTTCCAATCTGAGCAGTGCATCCGTCGAGCCAACGACGTTAACCAAAAGCGCTTGTCGGGAGGCAACCCGATGTTTACGGTTATTTTTGTCTTTCGTTTTTATTATTTTCGTATTAGAGCTATTTTATTTCATGTTTTTTCTTGTATTTCACGAAGCTCACAGGACCAGGAATGCCATAAAATCGAGATAGGGGTCAGAAAAAGGAGAAAAGGAATCGAAGGTTTGAAACAGGGCCCGCGACCGCGACCACAATTCGTGGCCGAGGCAAAACTGCTCCAGAAAAATAATTAACGCGGTACACTCTGCGCGACCGCGGTCAAGCTGTGTGCGGCCGCGGCATTTTAGTCGAGCGCGACCGCACCGTCAGTACGCGGCCGCGACCTGTTGAGCAGCAGGTTAAAACCCTGGCCGCGGCCAGCTTCATCTTTCTCACTCTCTTCTTCCCCTCCCCTCGCGAAAAAAACACACAATCACTCTTCCACCCAAAATTACTCTAATTCAGCACCACTTCACACACACACACTTCTACACACAAACTAGTCCAATTACTTTCGCATTTTCACCCCGTTTTTGGGCAAGACGATTTGGGCGGGAAACACAAAATTTGAATTCTCCTCGACCAAACTTATCCGGTACGTGAAGCTAGCCCTTCCCCTTTGTTTTTCTCTTTAATTTCGAATTATTGTGAATGCTAGGGGGGTAAATTTTGGTTTTTATTTCTAGTTGGAGTTTAATACTTATGTTTATGCATTGTGTTGATAAAATTGCTCCAATTGACGATTCTAGACGAGTTATTCATAGGGTTAGTCGTGGATTTGGTGTGTCGTTGTTGTGGGTTGCTTGAGTGTGGTAGAGATAGCACAATTAGGAGTGTTCCCTCTTTGTGACAATTTATCAAACACCTTACATGCATCACTCTAGATAGCTTGTTACACATCAATTTTGAAGTCTTATTCCGAATTCTGAGTGAATTGGGATAGTGCATCATAAGCTTCCGGTTGCATTGTAGTTTTCGTATGCTCATCCTAGTTGTATCATGTTCGTGCATGCCACCTTGATTCAAAATTGTAGTATGTAAGGCTATATTCAAAAAATTTAGGTGTTTTTCATACTACATGGATACTTATTGCGTCTTTGGTGTAGGTACATTATCATGCCTCCCCGTGCCAGTCGTAGACAAGCCAAGGGCAAGCAACCAATGGTCGAAGAGCCACCTGTGGAAGCCCCAGCTCCGGTTCTACCTTCTGACCCCATTGACAGCCGACACTTCGATTTTGTATTGACGAAGGACTCGCACAAAGAGCAGTTCAAGAAACTGTTCAACCGCCCAATCCTGGCTACACGGTACGGTCGAGACCAGCTCCTCAAGGACATGGGGATATATGATAATGTGATCTCCCTTTTGGATTCAGTCGGGCTTCGAGAGGTCATGAAACCCCAACTGACATACAAGGGGCTGACCCTCGAATTTTTTAGCACTCTCGAGATCATCAAGGATCCCAACAAGTGCGGGAATGTGCCTGGAAGCATCACATTTCAACTAGGGGGACAGTCCTTCACTAAGACCATGGAAGAACTCTCCAAGATTTATGATATGCCATATGCCGAGGTCTACCATTGTTCCGCTACTTTTGATGTGAATGCTTTTTAGGGTCAACTCACAGTTGCCCCAGGTCTTGTTGACGCCCAACCCTTTTCTGCCAAGAACTCGAAGAATTCATGGATTCGCAGCCCCATAATCTGGTACATTCAGAAGCTCCTCAGCCTTATTATTTTTGCGAGGAAAGAAACGGGGGCAGCCCGATACAATGAGTTGAAGTTGTTGTGGCATATGCCGATCAAGAGGAAGGTGGAGGTAGCCGAGTTTATGATTGAGCATTTTGAGCAAGTGGTGCTCAAACACAGGGAGAACATATACGTGGGAGGTCTTATTACTCCGATAGCTGTTAATTGTGGCATTCCAGTGGTTGACTTGATACCAGTGACCACTCAGTTCCTTCTCACTTGGGAGGATTTGGAGAAGATGCGAGTGGTGACCTTGGGCTATAAAGAAGGGTTGGCCCGAACGCCGTCCAACAAGACAGTCCCATATGTCATACAAAACGCGGGACCATTCCTCCGTCTACCGAATCCTAGGCTCACTGAGGTGACAAGTCTCTCCAGTACTCAGAACTTGTCTTTGGCATCACCCGCCCACTTGGTTGAATCTCGACAGCCCGACAACACTGAACTGCAGCGGTACCAAGTGGGTCGAGTTCAGGCTATACATCCGCCAGATGATGACACCACTCAGGGTCAAGAGGACCCAGCTGAAGGAAGTAGTCACCGCCGGCCTAAGACAAAGAGGCCCACTGCCGCCATACAGTCATAGTGGGAATATCAGGAGCATATGGAAGGGCTCGTTACCTCCCTCCAGGACGATATAGCCATAAACAAAGGAGAGGGCCGATCAGCCAACAGGAGATCATGGCTGCCATCCAAGTTGGCCAAGCACATGAGACTGTGTGGCATCATACGGTAGAAAACCGATGACAGCTGGAAGATGAGCGTTGGAGGGCAGTGCAAAGCCGATGGAAAGTAGAGGATGATCAGTGGCAGGCAATAGAGAGCCGATGGCAGGTGGCGGATGGCCGTTGGATACAACAGAATGGCAGAGGCAGCAAGTGGCTCTTTAAGAGCATATGCAGTCCTTTTGGGAACAAGGGGGTCATCCACCTCCGCCACCACCTTAGTAGAGCACTGTATGTACGTACCATGCCGCACCACTCTTTTTCCCTCAAACTTTAGTTTTCAACCAAGTTTAGGGGAGGGGGTATGAAGTGGGGCGACTTGGCAGCGTTTCTAGTCTACTGTTCGTTCTTATTTTCTTATGCATTGTTGTTAGGCCTGTGTGCCATTGATAGTGTGTTGGGCCTATGAGCTGTAGTTTATATGTTTTATTGTTTTGTTTTGTGGAGTCTTATGTTTTATTGTTTTTGTTTTTGTTGAGTCTAAATCGAGTCTATGATAGGATAAGAAAACCGAAATATGTTGTTGAGAAAAGAAGATTTACACATTAAGGTGATAACAAGTTGGCAGTGAGTTAATGATGAATACTTGTGAAAACTTGTTTAAATAGGACATGATAGAGCATGGCGAGTAATGGAGATGAAATTGAGCTGTGAATTGAAACATTGATCATAAATTACCCTGTGAGGAATTTGAGCCTAAAAAATTGTACTCCCATTCTTGGAGTAATTTGTTTAAATTCTTTCGGTGTGATTTTCATTGATTATGTGCAAATAGACTCTAGAACTTGCCTTGCATGTCTGTCGTGAATAAGTCGGTATATGTTGTGGCTTAGAAAATGATCTTAGGCAATTTTTTCGATTGTAGCCTAGTTTCAAGCCTCAAAATAATTACCCTTTTTGAACCAAATTGTTTCAAAAGAAATCTCCTCTAGTTAGCCAAATCGAGCCTTGAGCCTTTTATTGATAGTTGAATATTACAAGCCGAATACCTTTCAAATTGGCCTTTGACCTTATTGGACTAATCTAGTGAAGTGGGAGGAAAAATGAGAGGTAGTTGGGAATGTTTTTCAGGATTACTATGGGCTGACGAAGGGGACGAAGTAAAGATGAAAAAGGAATATGTGATAGAAAAATCAAGAAGGTTTACTCTCCTATGTGCTAAAAATTTTAGACTCTTTGAATTGAGGAGGGGAGTAAGAAAAGTGTTGATTCCTTAAAAGAAAAAGAAAAAATCCGGGTAGTCCCAGAAAAATGTGGTACCCAAGAAAGAAAAAAAAAAAAAAAAAAGAGAAGGACAATGAGAGAAGGGAAGCACTTGGTTGTAAAAGAACTGTTGGGGGTGATTTACTGAAATTTGGCGAGTGGGTGTGTGTGATTATTTTTTAGGGGTAGTTGGGATAGGAATAACTTGGGTGTGTGTGATTATTTTCCCACCCTACCTAAGCCTGCAGTACAACCGAATTAAAGTCCTTTTTTATTCTTTGCCACACATGTCAAGTACTGAATCCGACTTAAATAATTGGTAAGCATATGGTGGTCGTTGCATGTAAGTCAGTGTGAGTGAAATATTTTGCATACCCTAAACACTTGAGGGACGAGTGATACACATTCCCGGTGAGGATCAATTGTTGAAAATCATAAGTGTTGAAAGTAGTTGAAGTTGCTCTATCAAATATGCTCGTTTAAATCATGGTGTTGTGCATTTGATAAAATTTTCTAAAACTCATAATTACCACTTGAAGTGTCTTAAACTCGTGTCTTGATTGTTTGTTTGATTTAGATTTGTTCGGGACGAACAAATGATTAAGTTTGGGGGATTTTGGTACACGCACGCATTTATTTATGCACTTTAAGTCTGTTAAAGTGATGATTTGTGATGTTTGCATGTATAATGGATTGTGTTTAGCTTGTTTTTATGTCTTTGGATCATTTGACGCTTGTAGTTTCGTTTTGAGCTAAATAGGTAATTTAAGGGTAAGTATTTATACTCGGCCGGATGTACAACGAAGGAACGAAGTCCGGGACGTCAAATGGAGGAAAAATGCAAGAAAATAAGGAGCAGAGCACCGCGACCGCGATCTAGATGCACGGTCGCGGCCATAGTGAAGAAAAACGGGCCAAAATTCCTGTAGAAGTGGCACAGCCGTGGCACATTAGCGTGGCCGCGGCGTGTATTTGATGAGGAGCGGGCGCGGCCGCAGCCCAGTAAGTCGGTCAATTAATCCTTGGGCCACAAGACTTCCGATTTCAGGCCCTAAATCAACCCAACTTGATTTCTTCTATAAAAGGGGACCCTTATGCTCGGAAATAGGGACTTTGGAGATGATGAGAGAGCAAGATTGAGAGGAACTAAAGGAGACGAGCAATCAAGATTGGCAGTATTTGATTTTTTTCATTCCTTAGTTATTTGAATTATGTATTTCGATTATAATTTATCTTTTGTCACCGCCATGAGTGGCTAGTAGGTTATTTCAGTCCTTAATCGAGTCGAACCCTAGTTTTATTATCTTGTGATATTTACATGTGATTGTCAATCGATTGATTCCTTAAAACGTTGTTATACTATTTATTCATCCTTCAATGCTTATGTGTTTATGTGCTAGATTGATCACCTAGGGTTATAATTGCATAAGTAACGCTAGGTTATAATCTAGATTTATAATTGTTACGAACCTATAGCCAATTAGTAGCGAATAGTGAGTGATATCACTAGGGTAGTATATAGCTCGGTCTGAATGGATCCGGGCTTACGAGGTCCACACTATGTCTATTCGGTTATCCTAGTACTCTAGGCGTCCGGTTTATGAGATCCAAAGAGCTTGTTCTGAGATCACTCAACTAGATAGACTAACCAAAGAGCTTGTTTTGGTTAGTTAATCATAAGGGATAACGAGGTTAGCAGAGCTTGTTGCTAATCTCGGGGTAGAAGTTTTGAGGTTGAAATTGGTTAATAATTGCATCTGTCACAGGGTAGTAATAACTAGGGGGAGATAAGATTAAGGGTTGGGATTCATTAACTCATAAGTAGAATATTTTCATAGTTAAGTGTTTAATTTCTGTTTTAGCTCATTAGTTAATTAAGAATCAGATCACAAATTCCCCATTACTTATATACTTAATGCTATATTCCTAGTATTCGGTTTTATATTAAAACCATAGGTCTTCCTGCTCCCTGTGGGATCGACCCTACTTATCGCTTCTACAAGCTAGAAGGTTAGCTAGGTATAACAAATTTACTGTATTGCAACAGTGTGATCAAACGTTTGCATCACTAACCTATTAAACAACAATGAATTGCAATGAATTCAGCTACTAGAAGATTTCTTTTTCACCTTTTATTGTAAGAGAGTCTCAATTGAAAAGATAATGCAATCTCTCCATGACTCTACCCATTTTTTCCTTATGAATTTTACAAATTCGTACATAAATCGAACGGGCTTTACAAGCATTCCATGGGAAATCAGTTTCTAACTCGGAAATTGCAAAAAACTCATCAATTAGAAACAATTATTTTCATCTTTCAGAAGACTCATTTTTTTTCTTTTATGTTAAGCAATTTTTTTCTCATCTTCCACGCAACATGTAATTCCAATAAAGAAAAAGATAAAGCAAGTTCTCCTTCGAGGACCTCTTCTATCCCTTTGAATTTCACAAAATTGTGGAGAAATCAAAAGAATTTTTCACGGACTCTAAAGAAAAATTCTCCAGAAAGAGAAAAACACTAGATCTGAGCTGAATTAAGCACATCGCACCACATGCAGCTACATCTACCCAAAGATTAAAAAAACAAAAACAGAAAACAGTTAATTTCTCAAAATTCCATTGGAATTACAAGAATAAATGTAGAATAAAATTCTAAGCCTGTCTTGAAAATATGTCAAAGAAATTGAAAATTGAGTAGTAAAACGGCAAAAATATGTTTGACATATGAATTTTTTTTTTTAAAAAAAGTTACCTTTCTTCCTCTCTCTGGACCTTCGCTGTCAAGTTCACCCTATATACTAAGAAGAATTATTTCGATGTTGATAAACTGAGCAGAATAGCTTCGACGCTGAGGGAGAAAAGTGGGAAGGTTTCAAACGATTTAAATTTTGGGAAAGGTAAAAAGCAATTCAGATTTGAGAAGGTCATTGATTGACCAGATTGTGTGTGTGTGTGTGTGTGTGTGTGAGAGAGAGCGAGAGAGAGCACCGACAGACATGCGAGAAGCGAAAGCAGCAGACACGCGGGAAGGGCGAGGGCACGAGAGCATGCGTAGGCGGGGGGGACGACGATAGCGCATATGCAGGAAGGCGACGGGGATGAGACAACGACAGGCCGAGGGCACGGAGGTAGGAGGCGGAGCGGTGGCGGGGCGACAGTTGCAGGGGTTCTCGTGGCTAGGGTTTTCAGCTATGAAAGTGTAAAATGTAATCTGAATTGCTTTTTTTTCTCGAGATAATGTAAAAGTGAAATGAGTTAAAGAAATATAGTTTAAAAAACTTTCTTTCATGTTTATGAAATTTTGAGTTAATAAAAATGAAGTCAATCCAATATGTACCTTTAGTGTGTAGGAGGAGGAAAAATCCATTTACAGGGAAAGAAAAAGTAAATAAAATTTCAGTGCAAAACAACAGCAGTGGTACAACAACGGCTTGGCATAACCGTTGTTGTTCAGCGATTTTTTTGTAATAAACAACAACGGTTATATAAATAACAACGGGTACTTGCTAATAGACAACGGTTTTGAACAACCTAATAGGACTTCATCATAATCCATGGAGATTAGCTTTCTTTCTACAGTTGTGAGATGGGATAAAAGAAAAGTCACACAATTCACAGCTACGATTCTCCTTAACCATTAAAGGTGCATTTGAGCAAAGGATGGATTTATCAGCTCTTACATGCAAACTGCTACCGTAAAGTGCAAATCTGTTGCAATCAAAATTCTACCGACAAGGGTTTCTATATGTCCACGAGAAAGAAAAAAAACTCCACAATATCAGTACTTAGAACATAATACCTTTTTTACACAACTTTATAAGTAACTCCTGCATTCTCGGATCTTCAAAAATCACACTTCTGGATCTTAAAAATAGAAATTAATCATGTAAATAATCATATTATATATAGCTTCAACTAGTAATAAACGCCAAAGGTCCAACAAATGTAACCCTCCTAATCCAAAATCACAATATAGCCTAGTCTGGTTTTTTTAATAAGTGAGGGTCACAGGCCAAAAGGGATATATAAAAATAAGAATAAATTCTCAAAGAAGTTGAAAGAATCTCATCTGTACTCTCTCTTGGCAGCCAAGATTTATCCTTTTCCCATCTTTGGACAAACTGAGAAATTTAGGACTGCATAAATATGAAGTTAGAGATTAGCCAGGTAACAAAAGCCCAAGCATATGTCCAAAAGTTCCAAACTTAAATAATTATTATTATTATTATTAGTTAAAAAAAATAAAAAAAAAAAAAAAAAAAGAAAACCACCTTCTACTTTGTCCATTCACTTTATCACCATAATACAACCACTATTGTACAACTGCTACAACAAAACTTTTATACTTCTGAAAATCAACTATTTACCTATTGTAACTCAGTTACGTATGTCCATGCATGTTCAGATGCCGCTGGTCGTGCAGTGAGTTCAGTATATTGCACAAGTAGAAGCAACTTCAATTATATTGCAAGAGACAAACCTTTCTGATTCATTCACCATCAGTAGATAACTAATCTTCCACCTGCATCAGTGGATAACTTTAGCAAATATTTGACTGACTATACAGTGTGGGCTGAATATCTGTAGGAGAGAAAGTACACACACACAGAGGGAGGGAAGAGAGCAAGAGCGAGAGAGTAAACCTCATTAAGTTTTTTAGTAAAAGATTCTCGCTCTTGGTCATAAGATACTTTTTCAAACTCTTCAGATGAAAGCTAACATCAACAATCATGAAAGCACATGTATGTTTATAAGAAAAATCAAATGACACTCCAGAAATACAAAAATGAAATCACAAACAAAATTATAAACACTACAATAATCTCAAAAAGTACAAGACACTGACGAAGCCACCCTAGTCGTAGGCAACATGCCAAGGTAGCAATGAACGGAGAGTCAGAAAGCAAACGAAAGTCATATCAGCAAATGATCTAAAACGCCCTTGGGTAAACTCTATCATGAGTATGAAACATTAATAGGACTAAACTAAGTAACAGGTCCATCAGTTATACTATGTTGCAATGCACATGTACATATAATATACAAAAACTGAAACATGACCAAAAAGTTAATAGTGTTACCCTATGCTGCTTATTTGCCAAAGGAGCTTTCACAATAATGTTGGGAAATTAATACAAAATGTGTTAATATAAAATAAATATCACTAATATTACTTTAATATAACTGCTAGAAAGAAAGTGATGACACGAAGAGTATTGGTTGTTGCAGCTCCCAAAGATGCAGAGGTGTAATTTATAGCTACACCAACAATATTTAAGCTCACTGTAATTTTGCAAATAAAATAAAATAAAAAATAAAAGTTGGCCACTTAATTAATTACCAAATTTTATCTAATATTTGAAATTTTGCAATTGTAGTATTTTGGACGAAAATGTAGATGAAACTCAATATTCGTACCCAATTAGAAAGAGCATGAATATCTTGAGCAAAATTAAGAATGAAGGCTTTGAGTTTGTTCTCCTGCAAACCCCAATAAAGATATGTCATTAGCAAGACTCGACGAAGACAAAAAATAATTCATACTTCCATAACAAGAGTCTTATTAAAAAAGATACAACATTTTATTTTTGACCAATTCTATAAAAGGTACAACTATGACAAAAAAAACATCAATTCTCACTTACACGATTTTTATTTTTATTTGACATATTTAATCATTATAAGATATTCGTGAAATAAAGAAAAATAAGTGTTTTACTTGGACTAAGAAAACGAGACATTGACATTTGAAACATAACTATTAATATGGAACAAGATTAATTTATATATATTCAATATGCACGCACATAGAGTGTGTAAACTAATAATTACATAAATGATTACAGATGGATAATGCATACATAGAAGAGCATGTAAGTATGTGTCTAGAGAAGTATATACTACACTAAGATGTTATGCATATACTTGAAAAGTATGGAAGGGTACAAACACTAGAGCGTTTCTATGTGCATATACTGAGAGAACCAAGATAGTACTTTATAAACATTTCTCTAAATAAGCAGTTAAAGTTTAAACTGGAGAAAAAAACAAATGCCCCTTGTAATAATGAAGAAATAGAGCTACAGAGATATATGTGGCAAAATGGGCTCGACTCGATCGACCAAAACCCAACTCGTCCAACATTTTAGACGGGCCAGACCATAGCATTCTTGGCCCAAAGTATCACAGTCCAAAAATAATAATATATTTAAGGAGGATGAGTCGGGCATTGTTCACTAATTTGTGGCCTACGAAATTTTGGGCCAACCTAGCCAGGCCCGACACATGACGTTGACCCAATGGGCTGGGCCGGACCGTCCAAACTGCTACCTACATATATATGCTGATACTATACCAAAATGAAAGGAAAACTATATGCAAAGTTAAATATTATTACCATCAATATTTTCCCAAGATTAGAGACAATATAGAAGTGAACTGCAACAAAAGACACTCCAAAGATTTCCCATTTGAGCTCCAAAAGATTCGCTGCAGAATATTATACCAAATGAAAGGTAATTGATTCTATGTAATATTTGTGTCATCAATAATTTCCCCAAGATTAGAGATAAAAATAATGAAAATATAGATATAATCCAACGTTGATTTAGTTAGAAAGAATCTCCACGCCTCCAATGGATATACCTTGCAGAAGGTACTCCACATTCTTCCTAAGGATGACAACTTAATAATTACATTTCAGCAACATTAGCAAACTAAATGATATTCTAGAACACATGAATTTGAAGCTCACAGATAAGCTCTCGTAATTTCTTCATTTTCCGGAGCCAACTCATAAGCCTTCCTACGCATCGGCCGACTTCCGATAGTTCTTCGCCAAAATCATCATCAATAAAACATGATTTTTTTAAAAAAAAAAGGGCAAAAACAAAAAAAGCAAAATACCTTGAGTAGCATCCATGCGGTGCCTTCTCTATAGTGAGCCTTGAGTAGTAAATTCTTTAGCTTTAGGATAATATTTGTAGCTGAAAAATTGTTTATAATAAAAGAAATCTTATCTTGAACTTCTTATGCAGGAAATTGTTCGTAAGAAGACCACATAATAATTAGTCATTAAAAAAACCAAAAAATGCAGCAACTATGGTAAGCATCATGAGCAATGGACTAAAAGAAGGTTAAACAACAAACTATTCCTCTATGCAAGTATTAAACTAGACACACTAAATGGGTCATGTAAATATGTAATACTACGAAAGAAATAGCCCAACCAAAAACTAACTCAAGATTAAATTAAATAACACAACACAAAGAAGAAAGAGCATAGCTGTTCCAGGCGCTAGGCGCACCAAGGCACCAGCTAGGGTTGCCAAACGGGCCAGCCCTAGCGGTTTCGGGCTAGCCCTAGCGATTTTCGGGCTTATAGGGCCTCGGGCTTATCGGGCCATTTTATCGGGCCAAGAATATGGTGAACCTAACCCTAACCCTATCGGTTTTCGGGCTAAACGGGCCACTATCGGGCTACATGTCAAACTTTAAAAATTATATATATACTGAAATCCAACAACCTTAGTAATTCAAACATAAAAATATTTAGGGCTCAAAATATCAAATAAATCACCATTTGAAAAATAACATAATATTATCAAGGTTAAGCATCATTCACGCGGTGTAAGGGGAGCTGATGCCTACTGAAGTAAAGAGTTGCTGCAGAGCTGGAGCGATGAGTTATTGCGGCGCTGGAGTGAACTGGAGCCAAGGAGAGGGGGAACGGCAATTGGGAATTGAGGGGTTAGCTCAGATTCAAGTTAATATGGTTAGTATATTAGTGTATATACAAAATATGTAATATGTATTTAGTAGTATTGAGTTGAGTCCATTGAATCGACTAACTTAAAATTTCAGGCTCCAAATACAAATAAATTATAAATACATATATATCTCGGGCCAGCCCGGCTAAATTGCGGGCCAGCCCGCATAGCCCTACGGGTCCGGCGATCCGGGCCAAAAAGCCCGGATTTTAAACGGGTCATAAATACCTAAACCTAACCCTGGGTTTTTTCGGGCGGGCTCAGCCCGGCCCGTCAGGCTAGGGCCATTTCAGCAACCCTAGCACCAGCCCCTTGGTAGCGCCTGAGGCGCGAGGCTTGCCCCTTTGGGACGCCATCAAAAAATCCATAAAAAACTGCTCCTATTCCCCAAAACACAACTTCTAATGATATTATTAGGCTAAATCAAGCATTAAAAAGAAAATAATTACACATATAATGACATAAACAAATCAAATATCAAACACACAAAGTGAAATAAAAAACAAGATACAAATAAACAAGTAGACTAGTTCAATACTTCAATTCAACAATCAAGAAAACATGCATGCAAACAATAACTAAATTGCAAGTCCAAATTGAAATTTAAAGCCAAGTTCCTAGTCCTAATCAATTCATCATCAATCCATCATCAATCATCACCCAAAATATCATCATCCTCCTCCTCATCATTATAGTCATAAAACCTTATATCCTTCTTCCCAAATTCCTCTTGTCCTCCTTCACCTTCACTTTCCTCTCCTCCCTCATCATCATCATCATCATCATCATCATCATCATCATCATCTCTAAGTCTTAAAAAAAAACTTCAAACTATTGTTCAAAGTAGTTTTCTTGGGGTTGGGGGCCTTTTCCTTTCCTTTTCCTTTGTTTTGGTGGCGGCGGCCTAGAACTAGAACTTGGGGCTACGGTCGATTTCCCCACCTTTTCTCTAGTAACATATGCCGGCTCATCAACCCCCATAGCCCTACTGACTTGACCTCACGTCAAGCTTTCACCTTCAAAGACAAAGTCATCTTCTCCTCCCTCATCTTCATCAGAATCATCATCCATTCTGGCCGTCAACCATTCACAACTTTCATCTATATCCTTCAAGCTAATGGGCTCAATGCTATCCCGCTCAAGATATTGGAGCTGAAGTGCACGGTTGTATTTGACGAACACAACCTCCTTCAATTATTCTGGTTCAAAGCTACTTCTTCTTTTGCTGTGAATCTGCAACAATGAGGAAATATAAAGTAATTATCCATGAAAAACCAAAAAATTGATTAAAGATTTAAAGTAATAAATTATTCTGTAATATATTAGTTAACTTACATGCTCAAAGACGCTCCAATTGCGCTCACAGCCTGATGAACTACATGTGAGGCTAAGTACTCTCATGGCCAACATTTGCAATTCTGGAGTACTTGAACCAAAGTTTTCCCACCAAAGAGCTGGAGGTATTGTTTGTCTCTATCTAATGGCCATTTCACGTGCAAATAAAGACTCGGCATTCCGATACTTGGAGAGTTGGATGCTTATTTTCTCTTGATCATTCAAGTCCGGGACCAATTTCTCCACAACACCAAAAAAATCGTCCATTACTTCTTGATCCATTGGACCCTTGTGTGTATAAAAGAATTGAGGATTTAAGAGGTACCCGGCCGCATGTAAAGGTCGATGAAGTTGACAATTCCACCTATTGTCAATGATCTCAAACGCCCTACCATACTTCTCCTCTTTTCCATTGAACGCTTTTATAATTGCCTCTTTTGCCCTGTCCATTGCCTCATAAATGTATCCCATTCGCGGTTTTTTTCTCACCATCGACCAACCTCAAAACACCAACCAAAGGTGCATATATCTTCAAGATATACTGTTTGAGTTGTTATTACCTTCTAGTACCTACATCAGTATCTGTTTGAGTTGTTATTACCTTCCATTTGGCACTTATATTATCAGCCTCCTTCTCCTTGAAATTTGAGCGATCTACAAATCAATAAAACAATTGAAAGAACTATCCAATTGATTGAGCTTTACTAATCATCGTATCAAATTAATCATGAACACCGAGAATTTAAACTTAAATTTGAAATTCAACTCAATTTGACCTGGTAATCTAAAGCAGTACACATTATATCAAACGAACTTTAACATACGATCTCGAATGAGTATCGACAAACTTTGTTCGATTTTCACTGCTAGAGCTATATGCAGAAATAGCTAGTTATCTACCTTCATATGGAGTAAAAAAAATATGAAATGAACACTACAAACATCCTAAATTATGAAGTGAAATATGCTATTTTATCTTGAAGAAAGACACAATAAAAGTTCACATATAGTAAATAGAGTATCCATCAATTGAAACTAAGGCATTTTGAACTTAATTAAGAGGAAAATGCAACAACTAAAGAAACGAAGAATTTACAATACATACCGCTGTACTATCTGTAGAAGATCCACCAGAGATGACGAACATGAGAAGGAAGGAAATGACTATCTAATAGAACTGACTGCTTTCATACATTCACAGAAAGAATCTGCTAGAACTAGCTAAGATCTCCTACTGCATTAGATGCAACCTAAGAGAAAAAGGCTAACAACTGATCAACATAATGTAGAATGGTACACTTTGATTTTAAATATTAGATCTTGTTAATCAAAGACTATAGCTAAGCATTATCATTAAACCTACATAAAGAGCAGTAAAAAGCGGGAAAAAAAAAACACTTAACTTGATGTACTACCTTATAAAACCAATTGAATCCAATGGAAGCTTCGAGAATCCCAAATCCTTGATCATCCTCTGCATAACCATCATCAGACCACAACATTCTCTGCTTTGCGGTCGCAAACCCATCCTCCTCATCAAACTCGGCGGTCTCATAAGTGTCACTGAATATTGACTGTCGATTGGGGTGCATGTCCCATCACGAGCCGCTGCTCCGACCACCGGAAAAACACAGCCACCGACGAACCCTGTCAGAGTAAAATTATCATCCACGAAGTAATTATGAGCAATTGGAATGGAAAATTGACTAGGAAATTGAGTTGTTGTAGATGCCATCGAATTGCTGGACGACGACGGGGTGGGGCAGGAAAGGGGAGCATGAGCCGGGGAAGGGAAGACCATGGGCTGGGGCTGGGAAGACCACAGGCCGGCGGGAGGAGGTAGGGGGAGGAGGAAGAGAGACGGCAAGTCGGGGAAGGCGCGGCTAGGGTTTCGGGAATTTTCTCACCTTTTATTTTCTGAATTTTCTGAGTTGTGTTATTATGAGTTAATCTTATGTTATTATGAGTTCAAAGTTATTAGTATTTAAAACATTTTGTTTTGGAAGCACAATTTAAAAAAATAAATTTCAGGTCCAAAACAACATGAGACAACAACGGTATCTCATACCCGTTGTTGTTGAGCGAACTTATTCACTAAACAACAATGGTGTCCTTAACAACAATGGTTATATGTTAACAGACAACAGTTGTGAGCTAAAATCGTTATCTTAAAGGCGTTGTTGTTCTGCGTTTTTCTTGTAGTGGATGAGAAATTCTTAATAAATATTATGCGAGAAAAGAAAATAAATACGGAAAAACTAATACTATATTTATCATCTATAATATGCTTGCGGTTGATTTTTGTATATAAATTTCTAATATATATCATTGTTAAATTAAATCTTGTAGATTTTTCTTCAAAAGTTAGAAACGATTGGTTCAGAGAAAAAGTAAGAAAAGGAATTTTTTTTTTCTGATACATATTAAGGACTTCCTCTAGTCTCGCTCATGAATAAACATCCAAAATTCCACATCTCAAATTTTAAATTTGAAAACTTATTTCTTGTAATTTTGGAGTTACAAAATAGGGTGATAAATTTCAAATTCAACATTTCGTGAATAGCCTATATTTTTTGTAAGGTTTTAAACTCATCATAAGGCTGATTTTTTTGGATCTAGTTACAATCGGTAATGAAAATCTTTCGAGATTTCAGCGAAATCTCGCAGAACAACAACCCCAACTATACAAAAAACAATCGAAAAAAAATCTGTCAGTTTATCGAGAAATTTTCACAAGATTTTCAGTGAGAATACCAACTTTTTCTTTTCGGCATATTTGCTTCAGTTTTTGCCAGAATTTGGCCGAGATTTACGCGAGATCTCGACTTATCTCGCCAATTTTTTCTGTTTTCTTTTTTATAAATTTACTGTGAAGAAGTGGGAGCAAGCGTGATTTTCATCCTTGGTTGAAGAAACAAAAGTTCAAAAATGAATTTCGGTTTTTTTGCTGCTGAGGTTGAAGAAGCAGTTTTCTGAAGTGTGAAGAAGTTTAGCACAGGCGTGAAGAAGTGGCAGCATGCAACGACTGAGGTTTTAATCGAGAAGTGGATCTAGGTTTACAATTTGTTAATTGAGAAGATTTGGGCTTCAAATTATACTTTTATTTTAGATTACTTGGGCTTAGTTTTAAGTACAAAATAATTTATAAAATATCGTGATAAATTATTTGTTTTAATACATTTTTTTAAAAATTACACCGATATTGAAATTTCTCCGAAATTCCTCTAAAATTAGAACACAGATATTTCCGTAAAAATCAATATTTTTGTCCTTGGTCACAACAAATATAGGGATTTAAATTTTCAAAATAATTCTACTATAGTAACTTATACTCCCTCCGTCCCACTTAAATTTGCATATTTTCTTTTTCGGTCCATCCCACTTAACTTTGCACACCCGAACTTTCTCTCACAATCTTCACCCCCAAAATCTCCACCCTCAATCTTCATCTTTGAAGTCAAAAATTTCTCAACATTTATTTTTTCTTAACATTCGTAATCGACCGTACAAAATTAGTTGGGACAAAGAGAGTATTCTTTTGGGGAAAAGGTGCACTTACTGAAAATAATTTACTTCTCTTTATATATATAGGTATATATTCAGTAACATTCATCGGTAACTACTTTTTACTATAATAAGAATCAAACTGATATAAAACAAGTCTAATGCTAAATTTTGCATTTTGTCAGAAACTACTGATGTTTGGACCCTGAATTTTCCAGATAATGAATAATGATGGGGTTAAAGGCCAAACACTCTGACAACCCACCCAAATAAATTTGAAATAATTCAGATTTTTAGGGGTCGCACTCGCACACAACACAACTGAATTTGATTTAATTATATTAAATCAAAATACGAATTTTACGACGTACATACATCAATTATCTCATGACTTCTGAGCTTCAGGCCCTAAAATCCCATTAACAACAGAAGTAGCAATCAAAACTCCGATCGCCTCCGCTCCGGCGACCGCTCCCGCTTGCGCTACCCCGCTGAAGCTCAAGGCCGTCTCAATCTCCTTCTCCGCTGCCCCAATCCCATTTTCCGCCGCCTCTACCCCCTTCTCTGCCGCCACGATTCCCTTGTCCGCTGCCTCGAACCCTTCCTTGACTATCTGTTCCGCCTCCTGCTCCGCCTTGCGCAGCCCTTTCCTGAGCCCGAACAACGGTATATCCTGCGCCCTTGAGGGCAGTTCCGTGGCCTTCAATGCCGTGGTCGCCGTGAGGAGAAGCAAGCACTGCCTCCGCGTTGGAAGCGCCGCTGGCGCATGCTTCCTAGCGTGCGCCTTTTGGGGTGTGGGGTGCGCAGGGAGAGTTTGTGCTACGATGAGCGAGATTGTGGACGCCATTGCTTTCAGCCAAGATTGTGATCTTTTCGATTCATTTCACAACAAAGGCATGTGAATGTGTGGTCTCACTTTGCTGGGTTAATAGACCAAAAGCCCAACCCAAGTGGAGCGTACATTTGAGGCTCAGCCCAAATGATAAAGTCTGCTTGACCTACTAATTAACCTGATTCGATGAATATCAACTTAAATTGCCTTTGGATTTTGACACACTTACCCTGACAAACTTCGGGGTTTTATTTTAGACATTGGAAGATATGGCGGGAGTTGTTTGCACCTAAGGGGTCCTTCATCTTTTGTTGTGATTAACTTTCATAACTCAATATGTTTATAGGGATGCTGGTGTCCTACATTTGACTTACGTGTTCGTTTAAAATATAAAATCATACTGGAATATTAAGAAAAAATCTATATTGTAAAAATTGTTAAGTACTAACTATGTAATGGACCGACCTAACGTCTAATTAAATAATAGACAATATTACACGTGACTAGGCGATGAGAAATTGGAACAACTGCGGAGTGCAGTCAATAATTGCCTAACGTCTAAGTGGCCTCAAGGGTAAACTACATCATAATACCTACAAAACAATCAAAGCAGCGACTTCCAAAACCAAAACCATGCCATTTCATATCAGGTCAATTAGGATTTTTTCCCCCACTTTTCAGAAAACAAAAGAAGGAACAACATAATAAAAAAAAAAATACACACACAAAAGCATCATTTTAGGAAGGCTATTGGGCTTTGATAGACCCTATCTCCGCATTAATATGGTATCAATAAAGATAATATTGATATGGAATTCATCAGTGAGTTTCTTATAAAATCCACCTCATGTGTTCCCATAGAGATGTAAACGGGTCGGGTAAGGTACGGGTATGTCTTCCCCATATTCTACTCTCTTTGATTCGGGTAGAGTTCGGGTAATATCCATCGGGTAATCGGGTCTGCCTGGTTAGCATATAAAAAATAAATAAATAATATATACTATGTAAAAATATAATATGATTTATTAATATTATAGCATATAGGAAAATGTAATATTTTATGGTATTTTCTATGTTAAATAATATATTATAAACAAAATATATTAGATATATTACTAATTATACAATACAACACTTATATGAAATATATATATTTGTATAATCGGGTAAACGAGTAGGGTAATCGGGTAGGGTAAACGGGTAATGTGCAATACTCGTGTCCTACCCTACCCGATCACTAAATTATCAGGTTCAGGTAATATCCGACACTATTGCCCGATTACCTGTCGGAAAGAGTTACCCACGGGTAGAATTGACATCTCTAGTTCTCCACCTCACTACTCACTCCACTAATAAAAGCACGCTTCATATATTTTTTCACGCATTCCTTCTTTATTTTTTTGAAGGCCTCTTTAGGGAATATCATTATTTTTATTATTATTTCCCACTAACAAAAACACGTTGCATATAATTTTTCACGCATTCCTTTCTTATTTTCTTAGTTATTCTTTCCCACTAATAAAAATACGCTACGGATATTTTTCACGCATTTCTTCCTCATTTTTTTGAATTATTTTTTCCCACCAAGAAAAACAAACAATATATGTTTTTTCACGCATTTCTTTCTTATTTTTGCATGTGTCCCTTTACAAAAAATTATTATTTTAATTATTTTTTTTCACTAACAAAAACACGCAATATATTTTCATATATACACGTCTTTAGCTCAATTACCTAAGTTGGGACACTATTGACTTTAAGTTGGGACACTATTGACTTTTGAAATGAATTTTCCTTTTGAATATTATTTCAACTCGCGCTCACACTATGATTTTATTTGGTTAGATTTGGATTTTATTGATTTATTTTTTCATTATATTATTATTCAATGATATTGGTATCTGAATTAAGAATCTTTCTTTTTTGTTTATTATTATTAGGGTTAGTAATTCCACCAAACTATCAGCGTTTTTACACATAAATCACTAAACTTTTTTTTTGTGGCACCCATACATATAAACTCCACCGGTTTTAGCAGATAAACCGCCAAGCTTATTTTCCAATTATTTTTCGCCGGAATTCCACATGTGATTTGCGCGTTATAAAATTATAAGTACTTTTTTGTCCAAACATGCTTTCCTGTAGATAGAGGAGCTGTTCATCTTCAACAATGGATTTCTAGATATTGGTAGAGAGAACTATTGATGATTCAAAGAAATTGTTATGGAAAAGAAAATAGCGTGAAATTTTTTTACACTTTTGGCATACTAAAAAAATTTGTTTGTAAAAAAAAAAAAAAAAAAAAAAAAAAAAAAAAAAAAGTTAAAAGTTTATCACGTGCAAGTCATGTGCGGAATTTCAATGAAAAATGATTGAAAAATAAGTTTGATGATTTATCTGTCGATCGAAAAATAAGTTTGGTGGTTTATTTGTCAAACCCGTATAGTTTATAAGTCTCGATGCCGCAAACAAAAGGTTTAGTGGTTTATGAGAAAAAAATCTGATAGTTTGGTGGAGTTGCTGCAATTAATCCTTATTATTATTATCAATCACCGTGATCTATTCAAACTTTATCATAATTTAATATTAAAATAGAAAGGTATGAGAAGCAAAATAAACTTATAAAATAATTTTGGAAATAACATAAATAGAAAAAAATCTGACATAGTGGAACAAACAGATCTTCCAGAATAAGATGCCATCATGAATCCGTGAAAAAAAAATATTTGTAGTATGTTTTTATTAGTAGAGTGAGTGATAAGGTGGGGAACTATTAGAGAGATAAATATAGAATAGATTTAGTCAACTTATTTCCTTGTAATTTGCTGTAACATTCCTTATATTTCTCTTGTATCCTATCCCTGATTTGTCGTAACTCATACCAATATATATTGGAATATACACACCCACTTAACGAAGTGTGGTGATTATCACATTATCATGGTATCAGCCTAGCTTAACGATAAACCCGACCTTTCTGCTTTTCTCACTCCTCGATCTCTCTTCTCTCTTACCAATCTCAGTCATGGCAGCGGCCAACAATTCATCTTCTGACTCACTCCCCACCGCAACCATGATTCACATGGTGCCCATCAAACTCTCCTCCTCTAACTATCTGTTGTGGAAGAGGCAAGTTATGCCTATGTTAACTTGCTTCGATCTTCTTGGTTTCGTTGACGGATCTGTTCCTGCTCCTCCCTCCATGATTTCTGCCGACAGCACTACTACAGACAGATCGGATGCTGCTGCTACTGTCTCTAATCCAGCCTATTCAACGTGGAGAATGATCGACCAGAAACTTCTTGACGTTCTCTTTTCCACACTCTCGGAGGACGCAATGGCTGAAGTGGTTGACTGCACCACCTCTTGGTTAGCATGGCTTAGCCTCGAAGCCGTCTTTTCTCATGCTTCCACGTCACGAGCACTTCAGCTTCATTAGGAGCTTATATTCCTTCGACGTGGCACATCCTCCGTCAACTACTGTGGAAGAAAATTCAAACACCTTTGTGATCAGTTATCGTCGATCGGACGTCCGGTGGATGAATTGGACAAGAGCCACTGGTTTCTCCATGGTCTTGGTCCTCAATTCTTAAGTTTCTCCGATACTCGTATGTCAATGGTACCGGTGCCTTCTTTCTCAGATCTTCTTAATCAAGCGAAGCAATATGATTTGCTTCATCAGTCCATGGAAACGGCAACTGCTACTCAACCTGCCTTCATTGCAACTCCTCGTAGCAGTCAGTCATCTAATTCTTCGACCGGCTCTTCACATGGAGGTTCTAAGGGTGGTCGACAGCTTACTGGAAATTCTGGCGGTCGTCGTAAGAATTACACCCCTCACTGCCAGATATGCCGCGGTGATCATTACGCGGATAAGTGCCTGCGTTTTCTCAATCGGCAGCCTCCGTCTGATGCCAACATTGCCCAGGCCTTCCATGCTTCCTGCAATGTCTCTGATTCAACCCCTGATTGGTATGTGGACTCTGGGGCGTCTGCTCACATGACAAATCAGAATACCCACTTGGATTCATCTTCTCCTTATACTGGTAAAAATTCCGCTGTTGTCGGTAATGGTGCTTTCTTACCCATTTCCCATATTGGTCATTGCTCGTTAAATAATGATGTTCGTTTATTAGACGTGTTGGTTGTCCCTCATTTGTCTAAGAATCTTCTATCTATCAGTAAATTGACCAATGACTTTTCGATTAATGCGCTTTTCTCTGATAAACATTTCACTATTCAGAATCGGGAGACAAAAACAACTCTGGCACTGTTCGCCTATTTTATAACCTAACGCTCCGCAAGTGTACGGCTGCAAGTATATATAACGGCAAGCAAGGTCGATCCCACAAGGACTGACTTAATGACTAGTTTGATACTCTAAATATCCTAAAACACTCCTAACTAGGCTCTCAATTGGGTTGATTTTAATATTGAACTCATCTTACTAAATTATTACTAAACACTTAAATTCAAGTATAAGAAAACAATTTATCAAATTTGCAAGATTGGAAGATATATTCTAGAGAATTGATTTCAGAATTAACTAAGTTTGACAATCTAATTATTCTAGACTAGCAATGATTACTATCGTTATTAGACGGCACTCATATATGTTAACTCTCCTTTCGAAGCAATTAACTTGTAGATTCATTACCCCTAGCCACCCTTTCAAGTCGACTAGACCTAATGAACTCCCAATCGATCTTAGACCTATGCCTACGCATTTATCTCACCTCCTTTCAGAGCGCTCAACAACTACGCTATATGTTGTATTTCCATTCACAAATTCCTCCTTTCAAAGCCAATTTATGAATTATGTAGAAGTAGTTAAGTGATCAAATTAACTATTCATGAAAATAAATCACAACATATAGATAACGAATAATAATCATTAACTAGAATAGAAAACTTCGATTAATCAAACATCGTTAAAACCTACTTTCAAAACCCTAGAATAATAAAGAACTACTCACTCATGTTCATATTCATAACACAAATATGTTCATAGACAAACATGATTTGAAATAAAGAAATGAGACAATGAATAAGCACCCTAATCGTCGTCTTGATCTTGATTCTTCGATGTTGCTTTCCTCTTCAAAATATCTTCTAATGAGCTCTCCCCTCTATTTCAGAGTTTTGGGACTTCCTTATATAGTTTAGGTCAAAATGGGCTTTAAAACGCGCAGACTCTGTTTTGGACCCGGAAAGCTGACTCGACCGAGTCAGAATCGGCCTCGACCGAGTTGGGTAAACTCGACCGAGTTGTAATCGGCCTCGACCGAGTTGGAGTCTCTGACCAATTTTCACGTTTCTCTTCATTTCTCCCTCGACCGAGTTGTTAAACAACTCGACCGAGTCATACTTTCTGACCATGCTTCAACATCTTCTTGCTATTTCCGACTTTTCTTGCTCGTTTTCCACCCGAACCTTGCCCAAACGGACTTTTTGGCCTTTTTATACCTGAATAACACCACAACAAGCAGAAACACGTCATCTAGCTCAAGAGATGGAATTTAATCACTTTTCGCCCAAATACACATGCATATGTCCCATATTACAACCTTTAATTGACCTAAAATACATGTAAAACTAGCATGTATCAAAACCCCCAAACTTAACCATTGTTCGTCCCGAACAATAAATAAAAAGCATAACATCACAATGATCATAAAATTTCAGGGCAATTAAATGACATTTTCGGTCTCAGAAATTCTCTTTTTGTTTTTTCCTTTCAAAACCAACAACATAACATTTGAGCATTAGTGACATGGCAGGTTTCAACTACTGTCGAGACATTAAACTTAAAACAACAATCCTCACCGGATAAGTGTATCGCTCATCTCTCAAGTGTATGATATGGAAAGTATTTGCGCTCACATTGAATCACATGCATCGTCTACCATATGCTTGCCTATTGTCTAAATTAGACCTCATACTTGACATGTGTGACAAAGAATCAATAGGTCTTTATTTTATTTTTTTTTTTTTTGCTGTAATGTTGGCTTATGGTTAGGTGGGATACATTTAGATATAAGTGACTATTTATTGGACTAATCAAGCTATTCCTAACCCGACTACCCATCAACTTTGTTCACTCAATCTCAATCTTCAATTCTCAGAAAAACTAATTAATTTGGCTTCTTCACCTTACCACAACATTTATGCATCAATCAAGATTATTTATGCCACTTTCACTCAGGTACCACTTTGGGACTACCCGATCGAGTACCACATTTGGGACTACTCGTTCTTCTTTCACCTTCAAACACACATAGGCATATGTATATTCTCATTATTAACCCCTCCTCCAACTTTCTCTTTTCCATTTTTTTTTTTTTTTTTTTTTTTAGAGGGAATTTTTCTATTCCTTTCTCTTTTGCCTCCCCGAATCTCTTTTCACATCATCCCAAACATTCACTCCACCTTGATACTCTTACCCCGCTACCTTCCAATACACCTCCCTCTTACTCACTTAGTCCAATTGCTCGGGCCAAAGCTAAAAGAAAGGTATAAGCTTGTAATGTATGGCTTTGAAAAAGAAGGCTTTAAAGCTCAAAATGGCTGACTAGGAATTTTTCACTTTTTGGTACAAAAGATTATTTTTAAAGGCTCAAAAATAGGGCTTTTAGCAAAAGAATGCCTAATATCATTTTCTATGCCACAGCATGTACTCGACACATTCCTATAAAGACGCAAGGCAAGTTCTAGAGACTAAATACTATGTGATCAATCACTTCACACCGAAAGAATGATAAAATTACTCTATAGATAAGAGTACATATAAAGCTCAAAACCTCACAGGTTAATTTGTGATTATTGTTCAAGTCTAAGCCCAATTTTGTCTCCAACTGCCTATCATGCTCTGTTATGTGTTCTATCCTCATTTACTTCCAAAAAAAACAAATTTCATCATTGACAAATTATCATCTAATACCCTTTTTATGCTTATCAAGAACCAAGTTGACGACTTCTAAACAACGAAATTTAAAATTAACCTAAAATCACAATTAAAATGCAAAACATAAACTAACATTAACTAATACGACAGATCAATCGAATCAGCTATTCGGGCACACAGACCCTTTACCAACTAACTCAAGCAAGATGTAAAATACGATACACAACCAAGAACAATCATGACCTCAATAACACCGAATGAAATAACAACGTAAAAAAAAAAAAAAAAAAAAGCGGCCAAGACGTAACACTATCCACCCCCTCCCCCAAACTTGATTGAAACCAAGTTTGTGGGAAAAAGAGTGATGCGTCTTTGTGCCTTCTCACAGTGCTACTGAGGTGGAGGTGGTGGTGGTGGGTTAAAACCCCATGGCTGCCAGAACTGAGCCATTGCATCCAACTGCTGTTGTTGATAAGCTTGTCTCTGCTCATGTCTGATCCACCTCTCATCTTGTTGTAATCTCCAAGTGGTCTCCGTATTCCATCGATCATCCTGCTGAGCCCACCGTTCTTCTTGCCGTACTCGCCACTGTTTGTCTTCCTCAATCCTCGGATGCTGTTGTGTCATCAAATTGTTCAAAGATGTAATCAATGTAGGGAGCACTTGAGCCATGTTCTCTTGGCCTCCTTGGCCCGAGCCACTAGTTCCTTCACCTTGACTCTCAATTCGGTGCACAACTTGATAAAGTCGAGACTCATCAGGAGTAGGGTCAACTTCTTGTGCACGATGAGCTGGGGAGTGCATCTTCCAATTAGCTATATCCTCAAGCCCCTCAATCTTAGTTAGTTGGGGCATTAGGAAGACGAAAGAACCCTCCTCGATTCTGCAACAGCAAATATTGATCCTCCGTTTTGCTCCAAAAAATCATCTTCAGCCTACAAACATCATCCAATGATATACCCCAGTCGCCGAGAACTCTCTCAGCTGAGTCATCATCAGAAACCACTTGAAAATGATTCGCTATAGGAGTAATAAGACCCCCAATCGAGATATCTCCCGTTTGTTTTACTGCTTGGCGATCGAACTGCTCCATCAGAATTTGGCTGAGATCAATCTTTCGTCCCGTTGCCACACACCATAAAAGAAACATCTCCTTTTGAGTCACAGTGCCCGTCTCAGGGCGAGCAAGCACCGTATAGGCAATTAAGCGATGTAAATACCGGAAAACAGGATTACGAATCCAAGACACCTTATTCCTCGATGGATCGCTCTTCATCCAAGGCACAAGTCCCGGGACTTCTACCATATGATTCCAGAACGTGTGCTCATTATATTCATCTGGCGGGGTGCAATCTCCGGTGTTTGGCAGCTTGTAGATGTCATTCAGTTCAGCTCGAGTAAGTGTGTAAGTCTTGTTGCGAAGCCGGAATGACATACTGCTCGGCTTTCTGTCTTGAGCAGAGGTAGGGTGTAGAACTAGAGTAGTGAGAAACTCTAATGTATCATTCCGATATGTGACCCGACCTCTTCCCAATAAGTTCTCCCAACCGACCCTCTTTATGAGCATCCATAAATTCTTGTGAATGCCAAAGTGGTTTTCCACGACAGAGATAGTAAATTTAGTGGGGATGATCTTTCTCCCAATGAGTTTCTTCCATCGCCTCTCTTCTTCAGGTGATTGTAGTCTGATGTTGTAAAATAGAGGATTATCAGGCGAGAATGCCGGTGGATTAGCCGAGGATGTTTCACCTGCAACCTTCCGTTTTCTTCCTTTAGGTGGCATAATGTACCCTATAAAACAACATTTTTCAATTAGTACCATAGTACACACAAGCAACACCTACTCTCCTAGGCCTTATGAACGTGTAATTCATTCTCCGACTATGTTAATTGCAAATTTGCATCAAATGAGCCCACAGGAGAGGTAAACATCAATATTGCTATCAATGCAAACTTCTCTATTTTTCTGCATCAACATAGAACATAATTGAACCAATTAAAGCCTAGTCTTCACCCAAGAACCACAATGTACGCAACATATTCGATAAAATGCCACAATGACTCTTGCATGTGAATTAAAAGGAAATAGCTCTAATTCAATTCCCACAAGCATAACTACTCAACTATATGTGCAATTCACTCAAGTCCACTCATAATAAGTTTTCCCCAACAAAATTTGCCACACGGTTGCACTACAAGTGCACACATCAATGTCATGCTCAAAACTTATCAATGGCAACTACAATCCCAACTAATAAACACAATAACCATCCTTGATAAACAAACAAGTGCAAGTTAAGCATTCTTACCGGAAATTCTTAGATGCAAGACCCTTTTCGAAATTGAGCCCTACGTGGAGAAGAGAGTCCCAATTTGTCTCTTTCACAAAGTCAAAATTGGGAAACTTTGAAGATTATGAAGTGGGTTTGTGAATTTCGTGTGTTTTTGAAGAAGATTAGAGAGAATTGGGGGGGGGGGGGGGAATGGAGGGTTTCTTAGAGAGGGAGAAAAAGGAGGAGGTAAAAATTTGAAGGAAAAGGGGAAAAAAACGTGTTTAAGAAACTGTTACCTGCGACTCGACCGAGTTACTTGTGACTCGGTCGAGTTAGTCTTTTCTGAAAACGGTCACGTTTTGCCCTGTCCTGCTTCCTCGACTGCGTGAAAAGAGCCTCGGTCGAGTTATTAGTGCGCCTCGGTCGAGTTGGATTTGGCCTCGACCGAGTTCAACTTTCTGGAACTCTTGCATTTTTCCCGTCAAATTGGCCTCAGACGAGTTATTAATGCCTCGGCCGAGTTTTGGTAGACAACTCGGTCGAGTTTTGGTGGCCTCGGCCGAGGCAGATTTTCTGGAATTTCTCTGTTTTTTTCTTCAAACTCGCCTCGGGCGAGTGTAATTTTGCCTCGGGCGAGTTGAACTCGCTGAATCTCCCCTGTTTTAGCCTTTTCTCCGTTTTTACTCATTTTTCTCGCATCTTTTCAAGTCTTTCCTTGCTTTTTCGATGACGTCGTATTTCCTATGCACATTAACAAACTAATTAAGACAACTCAAAACATAAATTTCAAAATACGAAAATTTAAAACAAACCAAAACATCGGGTTGCCTCCCGACAAGCGCTACTTTTATCGTCTTTAGCTCGACGACCTTTTGGATTTTTAGTTCAACTCGGTCAACCGTAATTCATCTACGGTTGCAATTTGACTCGGGTTGTAGTATTTCTTGATCCTCTGACCATTTACAAGGAATGTGCTTCCTTGTGCATCCATCAATTCCACTACTCCCGACTTTCGCACCTGCTTAATTGTGAACGGTCCCGTCCATCGTGACTTTAGCTTTCCGGGAAACAAGCGCAACCGTGAATTGAACAAGAGAACTTGTTCACCAACTTCAAAGTGTCGATTCTTTATCATTCTATCATGGATCCTTTTTGTGCGCTCTTTGTAGATGCTTGAGTTCTCAAATGCTTGTGTTCGGAATTCTTCCAATTCATTGAGTTTTAGAACTCGAGCTTGGCCCGCTGAATCAAAGTCGAAGTTGAGTTTCTTCACAGCCCAGTATGCACGATGCTCCCATTCAACCGGTAAATGACATGACTTTCCAAAGACCAATTGATATGGTGACATACCCAACGGCGTTTTGTACGTCGTTCTATACGCCCACAATGCGTCATCTAACTTCAAAGCCCAATCTTTACGGTTCCCACTAACCGATTTCTCCAAGATTTGCTTAATTTCTCGGTTGGCGAGCTCTGCTTGACCATTTGCTTGCGGGTGGTATGGAGTTGTGACACGATGTTTTACTCCATATTTAGCTAGCAGTGCAGCCAACCATTTGTTGCAGAAGTGCGAACCCCCATCACTCAGCAATGCTCTTGGTGCTCCATATCGTGTGATTACGTTCTTCTGAAGGAATTTGATCACCACTCGTGAGTCATTCGTTTGGGTTGGAATCGCTTCCACCCATCTCGAAACATAATCCACTGCAAGTAGAATATATTGGAACCCCTTTGATGAAGGGAAGGGCCCCATGAAGTCGATTCCCCAAACATCGAATAGTTCCACCTCAATTATATTCGTGAGAGGCATCTCGTGTTTTCTAGAGATACCCCCCGTCCTTTGGCAGCGATCACACTTCGTGATGAACTCGAAGCAATCTTTATGAATGGTTGGCCAGTAAAATCCGCTTTGTAAGACCTTCGCCGCAGTTTTCGCTGATGCAAAGTGGCCTCCACTTGGAGATGAGTGGCACTGAGTGATTATGTCTCCTACTTCAGCTTGGGGAACACACTTACGAAGTATGGTATCAGCGCACCTTCGGTAAAGAACAGGATCATCCCAAATATAAAACTTGATGTCATGAAAAAACTTCCTCTTCTTATGGGTTGTCAAATCCGGAGGTGAAATTCCACATGCTAAATAGTTCACAATATCCCCAAACCATGGTACCTCCTCCATTGTCAATATGTACTCATCCGGGAAACATTCATTGATATCTTCTTTCTGCCCCTTCTTGTCCTCTCCATTGGTGATCCGAGATAAATGGTCCGCAACCACGTTTTCACATCCTTTCCGGTCTCGAATCTCTACATCGAACTCTTGGAGTAAAAGAATCCATCGTATCAATCTCGGTTTGGAATCCTTCTTATCGAACAAGTATCTAATGGCTGCGTGATCAGTGTATACAATTGTTTTAGCTCCAATCAAGTACGACCGGAACTTATTAAATGCATATACCACGGCCAGCATCTCCTTCTCAGTGGTTGTATAGTTTGATTGAGCGGAATCAAGTGTTTTACTTGCATAGTAGATGATTCTGAATAGTTTGTCCCGCTTTTGCCTAATGCAGCCCCTACGGCCATGTCACTGGCGTCGCACATCAACTCAAAGGGCTGCGACCAGTCAGGAGTGATCAGAATTGGAGCAGATACTAATGCCTTCTTCAATGTTTCAAATGCTTCCCTGCAAGAATCATCAAAAACAAACGCAACATCTTTTTCCAATAGACGGGATAAAGGCTTAGTAATTTTAGAGAAATCACGAATAAACCTTCTATAAAATCCTGCATGTCCAAGAAAACTCCTCACAGGTTTCTCATTTGCCGGAGGTGGTAATCGCTCAATAGCAACTACCTTCGCACGATCAACTTCTAACCCTGCAGGAGAGATTCTATGTCCTAACACGATACCATCCTTCACCATGAAGTGGCATTTCTCCCAATTCAACACAAGATTAGTCTCTTCACAACGTTGTAATACTAATGACAAATTATTAAGACAATGATCAAATGAGGAACCAAACACAGAGAAATCATCCATAAAAACTTCCATTATATTCTCTATGAGTCCACTAAATATTGCCATCATACAACGTTGAAATGTAGCAGGAGCATTGCATAAACCAAAGGGCATTCTACGAAACGCAAACACTCCATAAGGGCATACAAAGGCTGTTTTCTCTTGATCCTCAGGTGCTATCATGATTTGGTTATACCCAGAATACCCATCTAAGAAACAATAAAACTCATACCCTGCGAGTCTATCTAGCATTTGATCCAAAAAAGGTAAGGGAAAGTGATCCTTACGAGTTGCCGCATTTAATTTTCTATAATCAATGCAAACTCTCCACCCTGTAACTACCCTGGTAGCTATGACTTCATCATTATCACCTCTTACTACCGTCATTCCCCCTTTCTTAGGTACAACCTGAGTGGGACTAACCCACTTGCTATCCGATATAGGGAAAACTATCCCTGCATCTAGCCATTTAAGAACCTCTTTTCGTACTATTTCTTGCATCATAGGATTTAATCTACGCTGATTTTGAACACTGGGTTTATAGCTATCCTCCATCAAGATTTTATGCATACATATAGTCGGGCTAATCCCTTTTAAATCATGAATTGTCCATCCTATAGCCGACTTATGTTTCCTAAGCACTCTCAACAACTTTTCAGTTTCTGACTCAGTCAAAGAAGCAGAGATGATTACCGGTTGCTTTTTCTCTAGATCAAGAAATTCGTACCTCAGATGCTCCGGTAATGGTTTTAACTCAGGTCCACTGGCTTTCTCTTCAGGTGCTTCTTTCACGACTTCCTTAGTGATGTCTTCATGTTCTGCATCTTCCATCCTTTTTTCCTGCAAAGCGTTCAAAGCACTAACCCCATCTACAAGATCAAGATTAGTAGCATCTATGTCTTTCACAAAAAAAATTGCATTTGTGATACAATGCTTTAACACATCAGAATCGCTAAGTGTCAGAATGTCTTCATGCAATGTAGTATCTACCCTATCTATAGCACTACATGTTTCAACTTGATTAACCTCTTCATCATCATGCATTTTCATAGCCTTATAAATAGAGAATGTCAATTTGTCCTTATTTACTCTAAGTGTGAGTTCTCCTTTTTGGACATCAATTAAAGCACTGCCCGTTGCTAAAAACGGGCGACCTAGAATTAAAGGAACATCTTTATCCTCCATCATATCTAAGACCACAAAATCTGCAGGAAATATGAATTTATCTACTTGCACAAGAACATCTTCTACTATTCCCCTAGGATAAGTCAAAGATCTATCAGCCATTTGAAGTGCAATTGTGGTAGGTTTAAATGTGCCTATTCCTAGTTTTTCAAAAATAGAAAAGGGCATAAGATTAATGCTAGCTCCTAAATCACAAAGTGCTCTTTCAAATGTGTCATTACCTATTTTGCAAGCAATTGTAAAGCTACCTGGATCTTTCTGCTTCAATGGCAGCTTCCTTTGAATCACTGCGCTGCACTCCTCAGACAGGTTGACAGTCTCATAATCTTCAAGCTTTCGTTTCTTTGATATCACTTCCTTGAGAAATTTTGCATAATTGGGCATTTGTTGAAGTGCCTCCACGAATGGGATATTGATTTGAATCTTCTTGAAGATGTCTAAGAACTTAGCAAACTGGTCGTCCACTTTCTTTCTTCTCAATGCTTGAGGGTATGGAATGGGAGGAACATATTTAGAGCCACCTTCAAATGTAATCCCCCGCTCTATCACGTTCTCCGCTTCTTTGCCTTTTTCCTCCGGCTCAGCTTGTTCCTCCAAGTGCTCTTTCTCAACGACTTTGCCTTCCACCACCGGCTTCTTTGGTCCTTCATATTCAGTGTCACTCCTCAACTGAATGGCTTGACAATGTTCCCTTGGATTAACCACTGTATCACTAGGAAACTGCCCTTTCTTATGCTGAGCTGCTGTTGCTTTAATCAAATGCTGGATGTCCGATGCCACACTTTTCAATTCTGCACCCATGCCTGCTATATTTTTACTCAGCTCAATATGCTTCCCTTCCATTTTCTTCTCCAGCTGCGCTAACTTCTCCTCAAATTGTGCTGCTTGTGCTTCTCTTAACTCTTCCGGAGTTGGGTTTTGTCCATCATGTATGATTCCATTTGTGACTTTGAACCCTGGTGGAGGAGTAAGGGTGTTCTTCGAGTTTCCATAAGTCAAGTTGGAATAATTCCGATTCCCTTGTGGATATTGGTTACCTTGTGAATATTGGTTATACCTTGGTTGATTACCTTGGTAATTATTGAAATTCCGCTGATTCACAAAGTTCACATCTTCCATTTCTTCTTGGGCTAGTTGCGGCTGTGATTGCTCAGAATGTTGTGCTAACGTCAGATTAGTTAGCAAGTTCATTTGGGTCGTCAAAGCTGAAATCTGAGAAGCCAAATTCTGATTTGATTCCACTTCAACTACACTAGCAACTCTCATCGGCTGATTATGCTCGTTCGGCCATTGATAACTGGTTCTAGACATAGCATCTAGAATAGCAAACGCCGCATTCACACTCTTCTCCATCAAACTCCCTCCTGACGCAGCGTCTACGTGATCTCTAGTTGGTGCAAGCAAGCCATTGTAAAACTTACAAATTTGTTGCTTCCTGGTGAACCCATGCTGAGGACAGCTTCGGATTAAATCTCTGAATCTTTCCCATGCTTCACCCAGTGGCTCCTGATCCAACTATCTGAACTGTGTGATTTTGTTCTGCAATTCTAGCATCTTGCTGGGTGGGAAGTACTTCAATAAGAATCTTTCACTTAATTCATCCCACTCAGTGATTTCCTCTAACGAATTAAACCATTGCAGAGCTCTATCCTTTAAGGAAAAAGGAAAGAGCCTCATCTTCACTTGCTCATGCGGTACATGGTTGATTTTTATCGTATCAGCCAGTCTCCGAAACTTCGTTAAATGAGTGTTCGGATCTTCTAAAGCAGTACCGCCATACTGATTTTGTTGCACAATATTGATGAGCGCTGGTTTGAGCTCAAAACTGTGTGCATTGAGCGGTGGCGGTTGTACTCCTCCAGGATTCTGATTAGGCAGAGGACGAAGGCAGTCACTTATTGGGGAAGTGTCCTCATCATTGTTCTCGTTGTTATTCTGATTTCTTCCTGGAAGAACTGGATTCTGTGGAGGTTGTTGTTGTTGGATATTTGTGACTCTATCATCCAAATTGGTCAGTGCCATCAGGATGCGGTTCAAAACCTCCTCTTGGTTTGGTGGATTTTCCATCTCAATCGGTCGATTTCTCCTTGCTCCGTGTCTTCGAGCTGTAGCTTCAATTTCTAGATCACACGGAATAAGATGTTCTTTTCCCTTAGACCTGGTATGCATGCACAGTCCCTGAAAACACTAACAAGAAATACCCACGTAAAACTGAAATAGATAAAAATAAAAATAAAAACAGAAATCAAATGTGCAAAAATAAATTGTTGCCTAGTCTAGTCTTGTTCTAGTTATCAGAATAAAAACTAAAACACTAAACTCAGTCCCCGGCAACGGCGCCAAAAACTTGTTCGCCTATTTTATAACCTAACGCTCCGCAAGTGTACGGGTGCAAGTGTATATAACGGCAAGCAAGGTCGATCCCACAAGGACTGACTTAATGACTAGTTTGATACTCTAAATATCCTAAAACACTCCTAACTAGGCTCTCAATTGGGTTGATTTTAATATTGAACTCATCTTACTAAATTATTACTAAACACTTAAATTCAAGTATAAGAAAACAATTTATCAAATTTGCAAGATTGGAAGATATATTCTAGAGAATTGATTTCAGAATTAACTAAGTTTGACAATCTAATTATTCTAGACTAGCAATGATTACTATCGTTATTAGACGGCACTCATATATGTTAACTCTCCTTTCGAAGCAATTAACTTGTAGATTCATTACCCCTAGCCACCCTTTCAAGTCGACTAGACCTAATGAACTCCCAATCGATCTTAGACCTATGCCTACGCATTTATCTCACCTCCTTTCAGAGCGCTCAACAACTACGCTATATGTTGTATTTCCATTCACAAATTCCTCCTTTCAAAGCCAATTTATGAATTATGTAGAAGTAGTTAAGTGATCAAATTAACTATTCATGAAAATAAATCACAACATATAGATAACGAATAACAATCATTAACTAGAATAGAAAACTTCGATTAATCAAACATCGTTAAAACCTACTTTCAAAACCCTAGAATAATAAAGAACTACTCACTCATGTTCATATTCATAACACAAATATGTTCATAGACAAACATGATTTGAAATAAAGAAATGAGACAATGAATAAGCACCCTAATCGTCGTCTTGATCTTGATTCTTCGATGTTGCTTTCCTCTTCAAAATATCTTCTAATGAGCTCTCCCCTCTATTTCAGAGTTTTGGGACTTCCTTATATAGTTTAGGTCAAATTGGGGCCAAAATGGGCTTTAAAACGCGCAGACTCTGTTTTGGACCCGGAAAGCTGACTCGACCGAGTCAGAATCGGCCTTGACCGAGTTGGGTAAACTCGACCGAGTTGGAGTCTCTGACCAATTTTCACGTTTCTCTTCATTTCTCCCTCGACCGAGTTGTTAAACAACTCGACCGAGTCATACTTTCTGACCATGCTTCAACATCTTCTTGCTATTTCCGACTTTTCTTGCTCGTTTTCCACCCGAACCTTGTCCAAACGGACTTTTTGGCCTTTTTATACCTGAATAACACCACAACAAGCAGAAACACGTCATCTAGCTCAAGAGATGGAATTTAATCACTTTTCGCCCAAATACACATGCATATGTCCCATATTACAACCTTTAATTGACCTAAAATACATGTAAAACTAGCATGTATCAAAACCCCCAAACTTAACCATTGTTCGTCCCGAACAATAAATAAAAAGCATAACATCACAATGATCATAAAATTTCAGGGCAATTAAATGACATTTTCGGTCTCAGAAATTCTCTTTTTGTTTTTTCCTTTCAAAACCAACAACATAACATTTGAGCATTAGTGACATGGCAGATATGAAGGAGGTTTATATGTGCTTGACCGTGGTTTTTCTGCCTTAGCTACCACTGTGTCTCGTCCGAGCTCAAAGGCCAGTTTTGATTTATGGCACCTTCGTTGGGGCATGTCCCATTTTCAATTTTTAGTTTGCTTAATAAACTTGGATGTTTATCTGTTACTTCGTTGTTACCTACATCTCGTGTTTGCTCTCATGTCAATTGGCTAAAAGCGAACGACTTTCATTTATGTTGAATGATAAATGTGCTACTAAAGTACTTGATTTGGTACATTGTGATATGTGGGGCCCCGCGCCAATTACTACTATTGATGGTTATCGCTATTACGCTGCCTTTGTTGATGATTTCTCCTGGTTTACGTGGATTTATCCCCTACGTGCTAAATCGGAATTTTTTGAAGTCTTTGTTCGTTTTCACACATTTGTGTGTAATCAATTTTCCACATCGTTAAAAGTGTTTCAATCTGATGGTGAAACTAAATTCAATAATACTCGGGTTAGAGATTTCACAAATTTGCTTGGCATCCTTCACCGATTTTCTTGCCCCTACACGCCTCAGCAAAATGGTCGTGTAGAACGCAAGCATCATCATATTACTGAGTCTGGCTTACCTATGTTGTTTCACGCACATGCTCCGGCTTCCTTATGGTTTGATGCATTTGCAACAGTTGTTTATATTATTAATCGCCTGCCTTCATCTGTTTTGAATGATAAATCTCCATTTGAAATGATCTTTCATATTTGCCCGAATTATGATAATTTTCGTCCATTTAGTTGTCGTGTCTTCCCTTACTTGCCAGATTATGCTCCTGATAAACTATCTCCTCTAGTCAACCGTGTATATTTTTGGGATATAGCAGTGTTCACAAGGGTTTTCGTTGCTACGATCCACGGACCTCTTGGATCTTCGTCACTCGGCATGCGAAATTTGATGAGACATTTTTCCCATTTGCTGCCGAAAGCAACTCCCTTGGATTGGAGAATTCTTCATTACCTTTAATTAAATTTTTTTAATCAGGCATTGACAATATTGCTTTTGATGGCTCAGCAAATAATTCTTCCAGGTCTGGCCCAAATGGCCCAAGTTCAAGTTCAGCTGCAGGTGGTTGTTCTTCTCATAGGCTCACTGGCCCTTGTTTTGCCACGGCCCAAGAACTTGCCTCTCCTTTTCAGGATCAGCACGCCGGCCCACTTCATTCACCAACCCTTCCAACACCACCAGCCCATCCGCTTCCTCCAGCAGCCCAGACACCACCAGCCCATTCCATCCGCCACCTCCAGCAAGACGGCCCAGCCCGTTCGCACCCTCCAACAGTCCATTCAGTTACGCTAGCCCAGCAACAATCTATCTCTTCGGAGCCAGCTGTCCATCCAGTTACACCAGCCCAGGATCCAGCTGACTCGTCTACCGAGAGTCTACCTCACGATCCAGTTTCTTCTCAAACGGGTCCTACTGCCCCTGACCCGGTTCCTACACACCCCACGGTCACTCGTGCAAAATCCGGTATTTTTTAACCTTGTTATCCTGTTCTTCTTGCACATACTTCTTTACTTATTGCTCTCACAGCATCTTCCGAGCCTCGTGGTTTCAAGTCCGCTGTTAAATTTCCACACTGGGTTCCGCCATCCAAGAAGAAATAGATGCTCTTCAGTCCAATTCTACATGGGATCTCGTTCCTCTTCCTCCCAATACCAATGTTGTTGGCTCGAAATGGGTATTTCATACAAAGTATCGTTCTGATGGTTTGGTAGAGCGTCATAAAGCCCGACTTGTGGCTCAGGGCTTCAGTCAATTGCCGGGATCCGACTTTCATCATACTTTCAGGACCGTGGTTAAGTCTTATACAGTACGTGTTATTCTAGCTCTATCTGTCAAGTTCAGGTGGCCTCTCCATCAACTAGACGTCAAGAATGCGTTCCTTAATCGTGTTCTCACCAAACCTGTATATATGGCTCAACCACTGGGTTTTGTGGACCCTCATTTTCCCTCACATGTATGTCGACTCAAAAAGGCCTTGTATGGGCTTCGTCAAGCTCCACTGGCCTAGTTCCAACGTTTCAGCTCCTATCTTCTCAGTCTTGGTTTCCGGGCAAGCTAGTCGGATTCCTCATTATTCTACCTCCATCATGGTACTTCTATCATCTTTCTTCTTTTATATGTTGATGATATTATTGTCATAGGCTCCTATCCTGCTATGCTCCGTCGTTTTATTGATCGCACACATCGGGAATTTGCTACAAAGGACCTTGGTCGTCCATCATATTTTCTCGGTCTCGAAATCTCTCATACTGCTGATGGTTTATTTGTCGGTCAAGCAAAGTATGCTCATGACATCTTGACCGAGCATATCTGCTTGATTCCAAGCCTGTCTCTACTCCTTTATCTCCCGCCGCGTCCTTCACCAGTTCTGGTATACCTCTCTCCGACCCTACTACGTACTGATCTCTGGTAGGTGCTCTCCAGTATCTGACTATCACTCGGCCCGATTTCTCCTACTCCGTCAATATGGTTAGCCAATTTCTACAGAATCCCACTACTGAACATTTCTTTGCGGTCAAACGTATTCTACGGTATGTTAAGGCTACTTTGCACTTCGGCTTGTCTTTCTCTCATTCTTCGGATACTGCTATCACTGCCTATTTCGACGCTGATTGGGCTCGGTGTGTTGACACTCGACGTTCCACATATGGCTACGCTATCTTTCTTGGTGGTAACCTGGTTTCCTGGAGTGCCAAGAAACAACCTACCGTTTCTCGTTCCAGCTGTGAATCTGAGTACCGCGCTTTAGCCAATGTTGTTGCAAAAGTCATGTGGTTATGCAACCTTCTTCGTGAATAACGTTGCCTTCCACGTAGTACTCCCACGTTACTGTGTGATAACAAGAGTGCTATCTTCCTCAGCCAAAACTCGATTGCTTATAAACGTGCTAAACACATTGACTTAGACTGTCACTTCGTTCGCGAACTCGTCTCTTATGGGAAGGACCACTCAATTTGTGCCTTCGAATCTTCAGCTCGCTGATGTCTTCACCAAAAGTCTTCATTGACCTGCTTTCGACCCCACGCCTCGTTTGACGGGGGTGTTAGAGAGATAAATATAGAATAGATTTAGTCAACTTATTTCCTTGTAATTTGCTGTAACATTCCTTATATTTCTCTTGTATTATATCCGTGACCAATATATATTGGAATATACACACCCACTTAACGAAGTGTGGTGATTATCACATTATCTGGAACACATGAAAGAAAAGGCAGCGTGTTCCATATGATTATTGGCAATAAAGATAGTCCTGGGTAATTAATAAATCTGATATATATTTGGAGTGGAAGTTTATTTGAAAATCTGAAGCGGCGAAATACCCCGAATCCGTTTTGTTGTGTATGGAAAAATGAAAAGGTGGATAATTAGGTAAAAAATAGGACATGGTTGGTAGCGGACAAATCATATTTGGTAACGGTGAAAAGTAGTTTGCTGAATCTGTTAGAGGCCATTTGCAACCCAACTAGATCTACCTTGTTACAAATTACTACAATTAATTCACACTAACTATGATGATTGGTTAGGAAAAGAATATTTGTCCATAGCCTTGATCAGATAATCCAAACACCTGCAAACAAATAAATGAAGCCTAGGTTTGTGGGCTATAACAAGAAAACAATATATTAATTCTTCGCTTTTTACAAAGACAAGGCATTTTAATTTCCTGATCGATGAATTTGATGTGTATGTATCTGTATATAAGTCGAAATGGATAAGAGAATGAAGAGCAAGAATAATAATAATAATGTGCTATAGAGTGGATTGCAAGAAATGTGGCAAGTATTCATGGGGAGGTTGTGGGAAGCATTTAGCTTCTCTGCATGCAAATATTGAAAAGGGGAAGCACTGCATGTGCAAATCTTGGCCTGGCCTGCCTATCCCATCCAAATCTTCAACTACCCAAGGTATATGGTTGCCTTCAACTCAATCCCTGCCAACATTATTTGTCATGCAACTCAATATCCAACTAATTTCAGTGACACTCATCATTTCCAAATGTCTATTATGTCGACTAAAATTTGTGGTTTTTGCATACCTGAACAAGTGATCCATGTCAGCACCACCAGGTTATTTTGGCCCAGAATCCTAAATTGAGACAACATCCATGAAATTTAATTTGTTATGGGACTTAATGCGAGATTTAGTTTTATGCGTCTCAAATTGCAATTATCCAAATTTTTCAGGATTAATTTTCTTGGTTTTCCAAAATATATGCAATCTTTATTTTGTTACGTTCTAAAATGTTTTATTTCACTCTAAACGTGTCTGGAGAATCTCGTATTTGGTTTCATAATCATATGGAACTCCTATGGTTAAATTGGTGAACAATTAATCTTTTATAATTTGCTGCAATTAATTCGTGTGAGATTTCCACGTGGATTTATAATCATACAAAACTTCTACATAGTTTCTCCACTATCAATTGACTTTTACAAAGATTATTAAAGTATTCAATCACAAACACGAAACGAATTAACAATGTTAATTTTTGTACTGAAAATGAGATGTAGTGCTGAATTATTAAAACTGCGCAAGAGTTTGATAGAATTACAAAATCATAGGGGGGATCTGGTGGTGGATTATGAAAAATTCATAGAGAAGTGCGGTACAGTATACCTTATTTTTGAATAAGATGATGGCAAATGTGATCGCATTCGCATGGCGAGAATCCAGAGGCCAAGTTTTTATTGTATGCTTTTGAATTATCAACTCAATTGTGACCATAATTTATCGTTCCGAGCTTCTTCAAGCAGTATTCAGCATAAACAATTCGGAAGTGCAGGATATAAATATTCAACATGTCATTCGAAAATAACTGATTTTTTCTTTTATTTTATTTTGAAAATAAAATCTTTTCAATAAATTCATAAATCCATGCTAACAAATAACTTTAATTTACTATTTTTATGCTTATGAGTGTATAATTTATAAGAGAGAATGTCAAACAATCAATACGACATTCTATAAGCTAACTCGTGAATCCATCAATGATCCTGCAGCTCGCTTATAATTAATATTGTGGTTGAGCAAGAATTTTAAAAATCACCTGAACAGAATCAAATTGCACTGTTATTACATTTTGTGTTTTTAATTATTTCACATAAAACTACATCATAAAGGCCGTGCAACTAAAAGTTTTGTGCATAATTGTACCAATCAAACAGCCGAATAGTCGCATGGTTATTTTACAAGACCTATAAGCTATAGTATTCAACAAACTATCAGTAAATTACCCTATTACACTTAATTAATTAATTATATTATTTCTTTTCAATTCTTGAGTGGTGAATTATATTATTTCTTTTCAAATGAGAAGTTAGGCTACTATTTCAATTTTTTGGACAGTGAATTGTTGTTCTATTTCCTCCCTTGACCAAATTAATATAATTAACTTCCCTAGCCTACCTCTACAATAATCACATCGTCAAATGTAAATAATGAAGTGTAAGAATGAGATTCTCCAATGAAAACTAAATTGGAAGGTCTAGCCCCATGCCAATATTTGCTCTGAGCCTGAGGTAGGTAGGTAACAGCATTTCAGCATACACAAATAATCTCAAATAAATATTTTCCATAATTTTTTAGAATATAGAGCATTTTGGGCCAGACTCAATCATTCATCAATTTCTTCCTTCAATCTCCTACTTCTTTTTGTGTTTTCAGATTGTGTGTATATGCCATTAATCATTACCTTTAATTAATGTTTGTCAAATTGTCTATTTCACGCCATGTTTGTGGAACCGGACCGGACCGGCCGGTTCGACCGGTTCAACCGGGAACCGGGCCCGGAATCGGTCCGGTTGAGTTAAAAAACCGGATTGTACTTTTTTTTTTTTTTTTTTATAAATAAAATTGTTTTTGGCCTATTTTAAGTTAAAAAAAAAAAAGGGATTTTCACATTTATCTTCATTTGCCCTCATTATTCCCATCTTATTTTAAATTTGGCACTAGGATGTTATTAAAAAAATTAGAGTTAAAAGTATCTTTGGATTAATTGATATTGAAATATGTTGAATTTTTTTTTACAAGTTAAACTCTAGTATCAAATTAGATTGTATTACACATAAAAACTATTGAAATTCAAAAGTCAACAAGTTGCCTTTGATCGGTTGAACCGGTTGTTGAACCGGTCGGACCGGTCGAACCTTGAACCGGTGGCTTGTCCGGTTCGATCACCGGTCCGGTCCCACAAACACTGATTTCACGTTAGGTGTGTACAATTATATACGCACAAAATGAATAATAGTAGTGAAATAGATTACTATTTTTTATTATTTAATACAAATTCTAATTAGGGTAGGATCGATTTTAATTGATCCATCATCAATTTGAGTATTAGTTTAGATTACAAAATATTTGATCATTAATTTCATAAATTACTATAATTTGAACCATGAATGAAATAGAATATATGAACGATTACAATAAAATATCAAAATTTTGTAACATGCCGTTACAATATCAAGCAAGAAAATGACGGGCTTACCCAGAGGGCCACAATAATGAAAAATAAAAAATACTCGTCACATTGCCTAGAGGCGACAAACACAAGATGGCAAATAAGCCAAATTTGATAATTCCCCATTTACAAAATCTACATAGACCCAGTTTGTTTATGATCGTGGATGGTTAGAGTACTGTAAACTGTGGGAAATATAATGAAATACGGAAGTTGAGATAAATAAGTGGGTGTTTGTTTATGTTGGTTGTAAATATAATATAAAAAATGTTAAAGTTGATTTGATGTGTGTAAAGGGTAATTTGTGAATGGTTGATTATTGATTAAAATGTACATTGAGAGTAGTGTTTGTTTATGATGTGTGTAAGAGTTAGTTTGTGGATCGATGATGAGGGTTATGAGCAATATATTGCTCACAATTTCAGCACGAATACTTAATGAATTGGACTCAATCCACAATCGATTGGTCCAACCCTAAAGAAACAAAGCAATAGTGATTTTAGCATAAATTAATAATTCAATTTCATATTAATCTATTGTTTTGGGCAGAAGCAAGTGCATCTTGAGGAGTACGGATAAAGAAATGGAGAAGGAGAAAATATGTGCGGTGGGGTGACGTTACTCTTGTAATTTTCATGTCAATAATTTGTGTGGCAATAATTGAGGTCAATGTAGAGGTTGACCAAACAACTTTCAGATTATGTGATATATAATAACGATTTCAGTGCTTTATTTAAAGTATTGATTACGGGAGTTTGTGCTAGTTTGGATTATGTTGTGTTATTCGAGCTCTCTTCTTCCAACCCCACTGTTTACCCCTCTACACTTTACCGTTAACCATTTCATTATTAATAAATGGTCATACTAATTACATATATATGGTTGCTACTCTAAAAAAAAATTACATATAGTTGAGATCGAGAACACATAAGAGAGACTAAGAGTGTGTTAGCTTAGCTTATAAAATTCAAAAAACATCTTATAAAATATTTAGGAACTTATGAGCTCTTGCAAAGTATTTGACAAAACAATATATTTAGGGACTTATAAGATAAAAAAGTACGTTTTGAGATATGAAAAAATAAGTTGATATATCCCATTTTATTTTTTTAAGATCTTAATTATTATACTTAAATTTCACATGCAACACATACATACACACAATACACACACTACGCATACTAAACACACTACACATACTACACACACCAAACACACCAAACACACTACTTTGATGCAGGTTTGCACAGACTTCTGTTACAGGCGATGAACATCACTTTTAATTCTCGACTTCGCTCTTTATGGAGTTGCTCTGGGTTGTTTGGTTCTCACGTGATTAGGCCATTTTCCACAATGAGACTGTCTCTCTACTAGCAAGGCCACCTCCCGTTTATACATGTACTTTAAGTCCACTTAAGTGTCGTTTTAACAATGTTTGCGTGTATAATTGATCGTGATTGACTTGTTTTATATCTTTGGATCATTTGACGCTTGTGGTTTCGTTTTGAGCTAATTAGGCGATATAAGGCCAAGTATTTGTACTCGGTTGGATATACGACGAATGAACGAAATTCGAGAAGTCAAATGGAGGAAAAACGTGCAAAAATAAGGAAAAGCCACCCGCGATCGCGACCCAACTGCGCGGCCACGGCCAAATTGAAGCCAAACAGAGTAAAAAGCCTATTCAAGTTGCTCAGCCGCGGTACATGAGCGCGATCGCAGCGTGTTGAAGGCTAGAGTTAGGTCGCGGCCGCGGCCTGTCAAGTCGGCTTATTTAATACTTGGGCAACAAGATTTCCGATTTTTAGCCCAAAACTACCCCAACTTGAAATCTTCTCTATGAAGAAATCAAAAAGTCCGAAAATTGATTCATACTGGAAGAGAGAGCAACATTGAGAGGATTCCGAAGGAGACGAGCAATCAAGATCGACAGTTGTTTAGGTTTTTCTTTCCTTTTAGTTATTACGTTTATGTGTTGTAATATGTCTTTTGTCACCGCCATGAGCGGCTAGTAGGTTATTTCAGTCCTTAGTCGAGTCGAACCCTAGTTTTATTATCCTGTGGTATTTACAGTAATTGTGAAACGATTGATTTCTTAAAACGTTGTTATACTATTTATATATCTTTCAATGCTTATGTGTTTATGTGCTAGATTGATCACCTAGAATTATAATTGCATAAGTAGTGCTAGGTTATAATCGTAATACGTAATTGTTAAGAACATATAGTCACTTAGTAGTGAATGGTGAGTGATATCACTAGGGTAGTATATAGCTCGGTCTGAATGGGTCCGAGCTTACGAGGTGCACACCGTGTCTATTCCATTATCCTAGTACTCTAGGCGTCCGGTTATTGAGATCCAGAGAGCTTATTCTGAGGTCACTCAACTGGATAGACTAACCAAAGAGCTTGTTTTGGTTAGTTAAACATAAGGGATAACGAGGTTAGCAGAGCTTGTTGCTAACCTCGGGGTAGGAGTTTTATGGTTAATAATTGCATCTAGCACAGGGTAGTATTAACTAGGAGGAGATAAGATTAAGGGCTGGGATTCGTCATATCATCAGTAGAATACTTTAGCAATTTATAGCTTAATTTCTGCATTAGCTCATCAGTTAATTAAGAATCAACTAAAAATCCTCATTACTTATATATATATATATATATATATATATATATATATATATATATTTTCATATTTTGCTAGTATTAGGATTTATATCAAACACTATAAATCTCCCTACTCCCTATGAGATCGACCCTACTTACCACTTCTACAAGTTAGAGGGGTAGCTAGGTATTATTAATTTACTGCACCTCGACAATGTGGTCAAATTCTGGACTTGTGTTCGTGAAGTGGATTCCTTGATACTAGGGAGTATGCACAACTCTGTGCAGGATCTCCTTCGCTTGTGTCGTCATGGACTTAAGGCGGCTCCCCATCCTCCTTCCCGAGCAATTTTGATCCGATGGACTCCTCTTGCTCCTGGTTGGATCAAAATTAACACAGATAGTAGTGCTAACGTGGAGCCTGGGGCTGATCTTTGGTTGTGCCACGTTTCGATACTCAAGGGGTTTTTCCTTGGGTTGCTTATCCACCTCTTTTGCAAGGGGGTTCGCATTTGAAGCCGTGCTTGCCACGGCTATCACTGCCATTGAGTTGGTTGCTCAGAAAAGTTTGAGGAAGATTTGGCTTGAATGCAATTCGACATATGTGGTAACTCGACCGTGTGTAATGGCGGTGCTATGGACCATCTTTTCAATTAGGTTAGGCGGTCCTTAAAGCGCGTGATTTCTAAAAGGTCTTGGCCACACATATCTTGCTATTTCTGGGTCGTTCTTCGATATCATTTTCTTAATTTCTACGAAGACGATCCTCATATTGGGGGTTGTTAATCGTGGGCTGTCCTCGATGGGGAGTGGGTCCCCTTGGTCGTTGATTAAGGGTTATTTCTTTGTTCTGGTGTTCCCCAACCCCAAGACGATCGAAGATATTTCTCTATGGCGACCTGGATTCTGCCGTCGTCTCCGCCCTCTTTGCTAGACGGGACCTTACTTCATTCGGTCCTTTCCCAGGGTAATTTCTTTGACTAATCTCGGGTTGGCCTTGATGGTTACTCCGTTGTTGCAAGCAATCGCCATCATTTGGTGGTTATGGTGAGCGGTAAGCTCCTTTCATTTTGCGACGCGAACATTCTCGATGATCTTGAGAGCCTTGGCCGAGGGTGCGGTCCTTGTTGAATTACGAGGGGCCGACTTCGTTTGTTCGCCTTTCTTGTTACTTTTTTAGGACTTGTGCTAACTGTTGAATATTCGTAGTCAACTCTCGAATTAGATCCATTTTGACCGAATCTGCTTGATGAGGCACGTTATTAAGCTCGTGGGCCTGGGGCTTTTGCCTTGAGGACGTAACTTCGGGGAACACCTTATGGTTACACTTTGAAATGGAATGCCTCGGTGGACTATGTGAAGATATTGATTCGTTCGTCATGGCCCTACTTCTAGCGCCAAATTGTGAATGCGTGATCCTTAAGTTAAGTGAAAATTCCGATTTATTAGCGTAATGTTGTGGGAATTAACCAAACGAACCAAGAACAATTAAATACAACGAACGAAAATAAGAAACGAAATAACACGAGATATACTTGGTTCGATCGTATGATCTACGTCCACGGAACAACAGAGATAAACATTTTCACTATGACGATGAAGAGTACAATCACACTGCTCCACTTAATCTCAGAATTGGAACAGAATTGGAAAAGAACAAAGAACAAGAAGTATAAACCCTAACTTGCGCCTCTCTCTAATTCTCTCACTAGAATACAAGAATGCTCTCTCTATTTCTCTCACTAGAATACAAGAATAATCTGTGTTGCAAGTTGGGATCGAATCATAACAGAACTTGCTAAAATCGGAGCTTGAAAACTGCCTTTTAGCTCAACCAAAGACAACAATTTTGAACATAACCGTTTTAACATATTCTGCCTTTGCAAAACAGCATCGTTTCATACCTCTTCCAGCTCAGTTTTGGAAATGCGATTTCAACACCAGTTTTGTGGCCAAAATGTGTTTTTTTTATTTGTTTGAGCGTGTTTAAGTCACACTAACCCAACAAATCTCCACTTGACTTCACACACACACAAACACCATCAATCCTCCTCATCAACCAAGCACAAAACACATCTACCTCACTGTTCATCCATGTCCATCTTAGGACATGATTTCTTCAAACTGTAAAGCTTCAAACAAGTTGTACTACTTGGATTAGATCCAAGCAATACCTAAATTTATCAGCTGGAACTGCCTTGGTGAGCATATCAGTTGCATTCTCCTTTGTGCTCACCTTACACACTTCAACATCACCCCTTTCAATCACATCTCTCACATAATGTAACTCTACATCTATATGTTTTGATTTATCATGAAGTACCTGATGCTTAACCAGGTGTAAAGCACCCTGAGAATCACACAATATCTTTGCAGTCTTCAACTTCAGTCAAAATTCAGAAAGTACGCCTCTTAACCAGATGGCTTCTTTGACAGCCTCTATCATGGCCATAAACTCAGCTTCTGTTGTGGATAATGCAACCACCGGTTGCAACATTGATCTCCAAGAAATTGCAGCTCCAAACAATGTGAACACATACCCTGACTGAGACCTTCTATTATCTAGATTAGCAGCAAAATCTGAATCTACATAACTAATCAAACAGTCCACTGTTTCATCACTTCTATGGAACTTGATCCCATAATCTGTTGCACCTCTCAAATACCTCATTATCCACCTGAGTGCATCCTAGTGTTGTCTCCCTGGATTGGACATGTACCTGCTCACCACACTTACTGCATGTGAAATGTCTGGTCTAGTGCACACCATCATATACATGATGCTGCCAACAACATTAGAGTAAGGTACTTTGTTCATATCCTGTATCTCTTCTTCTGTTTTTGCCTCTGATGTTCAGACAACCTGAAGTGTTGTGCTAAAGGTGTTGAAACTGGCCTTGACTCATCCATATTAAACTTCTTTAACACCTTAGACAAATAACTCCTTTGTTGAAGCCACATAACACCATTCTGTCTATCTCTCTCAATATCCATTCCTAGTATCCTCTTTGCTTCACCAAGTTGTTTCATCTCAAATTCATCTTGCAAATCCTCCTTGAGTTTATATATTTCATGTTGATCTTTGCTTGCCACAAGCATGTCATCTACATATAGTAATAAGAAACTTACTATCTTCTGTCCAATCTTCTTCATGAAAATACAGTTATCATATTTTGATTTCTCATATCCAATGCCTTTCATGCATCTATTGAACCTCATATACCACTGCCTTGAACTCTGCTTCAAGCCATATAATGATTTTTTTCAGTAGACAAGCCTTGTTTTCATTTCCTGGCAGAATAAACCCCTCTGGCTATGACATGAAGATTGTCTCCTTTAACTCACCATGTAGAAAAGCAGTTTTTACGTCAAGCTGCTCCATATTTAAATTCAAATGAGCAACCATTGCAAGGAGGATCCTGATTGAGCAGTGTTTAACTACTGGAGAGAGTATCTCTGTATAATCAACACCTTCTTTCTGAGTAAACCCCCTTGCCACCAACCTGGCCTTGAACCTCACCTTTTCAACACCTGCAAACTAAACTTTCCTTTTGAATAACATTTGCAGCTCACTAATTTCTATTTCACTAGTTTATTACCAAAACCCAGGTCTTGTTTCTCTCTAGGGAAGCCATTTGGATCAAGTCAAAAGCATGCAAGGATATTATAAAGAATTCTTGGGCTGCAGGCGATCTAAATCTTTCAGAGCTTGATTCTTGCGCTTTGGGACTCATGTCTTGCGGGGGCAATATGTTCTCATCCGTAAAGAATGATATCCATAATCTGAAAAAATAAATCTCCCGGATGAAATCTGCCATAATCACTCCATCCATCAAGCAACAATTAGCCGAAACCCAAGCCTCCCTGGAATTGCTCCTCGACAAGGAAAATCTAGCGTGGAAACAATGATCAAAACAACACTGGATGAAAGAAGGTGACCGAAACACGAATTTTTTCCACGCATTTGCTTCTCACAAAAGAGAGGTAAACCACATTGCCTCCTTGAAGGATGCTCTTGGTAATCTTCACTATAACCAACAGCATATAGATTCCATCATCAGAAACTACTTCTCCCAATTATTCTCTTCCTCCAATCCAGACTCAACCTCCATATCCCAAACCACTGATCGAGTGAGACTTCGTCTCCAGGCAGAGTTGTGTTCGACCCTGACTCCCTTCACCGGTGACGAGGTCGTCAAAGCACTAAAGGAGATGCATTCCTTCAAGTCCCCCGGCCCTGACGGTATGAGCCCCATATTCTTTAAAAAATTCTGGCACATTGTTGGACACGACGTTACGAATTTGTCCTGCACTTTCTCACTTATAATTATCTATTGCTGTCTGTCAATCACACCTTTTTAGTTCTCATTCCGAAGGCAAAACGTCCTGATACGATGTCTCAATTCAGACCCATAAGCATATGCAACGTGATTTATAAATTGGCTTCTAAAGTGCTAGCAAACCGAATCCGTCCATGTCTTAATCATATTATATCAGAATCTCAATTGGTTTTTATCCCTAGCCGCCTCATTACTGATAATATTTTAGTTTCGTATGAACTCCACCACCTCATGAAACACCTTAGAGTTGGTCGTAGTGGTCTGATGTCTATTAAACTCAACACGAGTAAAGCCTTCGACCGTGTCAAGTGGCCTTTTGTTCGAAGTGTGCTTACTGCAATGGGTTTCCGTGAGCCCTTTAGAGATTTAATTATGACTTGCATCACCTCCGTTAAATGGCTCGCAATTTGGCTCTCTCCGCCCCGAACGCGGAATCAGACAGGGGGACCCTCTGTCCCCTTATATTTTCATTATGTGCTCTGAAATTCTCTCGTGTCTATTGCAAGATCTTTTATCTTGTCGCAAGATTGAAGGAATCAAAATTTCCAGATCTGCACCGATTATTAACCATCTTTTCTTTGCAGACGACTCACTTCTTTTTGGTGCAGCTACTATTGAAGAAGCCACTTTCCTCAAACATGCTCTTACCCTCTATGAAGCGGCTTACGGACAACGCATCAACCTTGAAAAATGTGGCATTTACTTCAGTCCAAACACCTCCGACAACACCACCGCCGATATCTGCCACATTTTCGAAATACCCCGGGTGGCTTGCCATGGCAAGTATTTGGGGCTGACCTCCATTGTCGGAAACAACAAGAGAGAAATATTCTCCAATATTCGGGACCGGATTTGGCAAAAAATACCAGGGTGGAAGGAAAAGATGATCATCAAGGCTGGTAAAGAAGTTCTAATAAAATTTGTTGTTCAATTTATCCCCCGTGTACGCGATGAACTACTTTCGTATTCCAGACTGTCTTGGATAGTATTGACTCATGTACAAAATCATACTGTTGGGGGGATTCAGACAACTCTCGTAAAAATTCGTTGGAAGGCCTGGTCAAATTTACAATTGAGCAAATTTTCTGGTGGTTTGGGCTTCCGGAATTTAAAAGCTTTTAACCTTGCTATTCCGTGCAAACAGAGCTGGAGACTCCTCACAAATCCCTCTTCATTAATTGCAAGACACCTCAAGGAAAAATACTACCTGAGTTCCTCTTTCCTCGAGGCCACTCTTGGACACAGACCTTCCTTCACTTGGTGATCTATTCTAGATGGTCGAAGACTTCTGCTTCTTGGTTGCCAAAAAATGAACTACTCTGGATCCTCAACGTCCATTCGATCTGACAGATGGATTCCCATACCACCCTCATTCACAACAATCAGCCCGTGCTCACAGCTGCCGCCATATACCAAGGTTCGAGACCTCATCGACGCATCAAACTCAAAATGGAATTCTAATTTAGTTCATGAAATTTTCACGCCCATCGAGGCTTCCGCCATCCTTTCCATTTCCATTTGATGCCTCCGTCGGAGGATAGATGGATTTGGCACTACTCTAAGAACGGCTGATTCACCACGAAGTCTGCTTATTCCGTTGTTATGACCATGCTACCCCCGCCCTTGGCATTGATCGCCCACCTTCGAGCAGTTCCAGCCTTGATCCTTCTTGGAAAATCCTTTGGCGCCTTCACCTCTCGGGTAAGATACTTCATTTCCTTTGGAGATGCTCCTCAAATTCCCTCCCCTCCAGTGAGAATCTCGTCCGTAGACATCTTGTTTGCCCTGTGTGCTGTTCGTTCTCTGGCCAAGATGACATCTTAGCGACGCATCTCTTCTTCTACTGCTCCTTTGCCTCTCGAATTTGGGATTCTATAGGCCTGACCCCCTTCGTCTTTAGCTTTGCCCAACCCCTCCCGGATTTATGGTTCAGAGACATCATCGCATCCTCTGATACAGGGTTGGTGGAATTCTTTGGTGTCATCGCTTACTTTATTTCTTCAACCGCAATAAGAAGCTCTTTGAGGATGGAGGTTACGACCCACACTTCATCCTCCAGCTCGCATCTCGGCTTCTTAATGACTTCCACAACTCTTCATTTTGGCGGGAACGTGATTCCTCAAGCCTGGCGTCAAGCACTTTGCATCTTCCGCCCGATACTAACTATATCATCTACTTCGACGGAGGCATTTCCTTATCCAAAAATGCTGCCTTTATCAGAGTCTTCATCTGCAAAAGAGGGGACAACTTTGTCTATGCTTGTGCGGACTCCTTCCCCCATATCCAAATTCTGGAAGTTACCGAATTCCTTACCCTCAGACAGGCCTTGTCGCTCGTCCCAAAATTGAACATCTCTGACTTCCATATTCGAGGTGACTCTAGTACGACAATCTTTGCCTCTCTGGGGGAAGCTGACTGCTCGGTCGACTCTACCCCGATTCTAATGGATACTCAATCCCTTCTATCGGCTTTTGACTCCCGAAGACTCTTTTTGATCCGTAGACATGAAAATTTTATTGCTCATAATTTAGACCAGTTTGCGAAATCCTGTAATTTAAACTTTACGGAATGGTCATCGCCACCTCCGTTCCTTTGTCATTCAGTTGCTGGCTGTTCCAGCTGATTTATATATTTTCCCCTTTAAAAAAAGAAAGGAAAAAAATTCAACGATTAATAAATTAATATTATTGTTTAATGTTGAATTCTAATTTCTTTTTATCACAACAATGTCATTAATTCAGAAATTTAGAATTGATTAAAGTTCTTTTCGTCTTATTCATGCATACAATTTTTTTTTTTCCTTCTATTATGCAATTTATGTTTTATTTTGTCATTTTTAGACGGAATTATAAATTAAATAATTATGTTTTGAATGATTTTTATATTTTTAAAGGGGAAAGTAAATTCATTAATGATTGTTGGGATCAACCGGCACCGATTGAAAAATAAAGTTAGGTGGCGTATGTTAAACAACATAATTCAACGAACGAAATTTATGATAATGAACAATAGAATGAGCTATAAAATTTTCTTGCCAACATATTCCTATTACTAAGGAAGACAAAAGGCGGTGGATATGAAATAGAAGTGGTAAACGTTGGGCAGTCGACCTCTCCAAGAGGCGCCAAGATTTCTCAAATCTCCAATTAACTACAGAAAAGTCATTAAATCCAACGAGGCCAGCATGCAAGGCTTCTCTCAATTTCAGCATCAAGATATAGACTTTGATTAACTTAACATTCTTTTCATTTATCTAATTTTAAAGATAAAATTAAATTTATTATTTCATGTTAAAGTCTAATTTCTTTTTATCGCAACATCATCGTTAATTCACAATTTCAGAATTAATTAAAAAAAAAAATTCGTCTTATTCATGCATACAAAAATATTTGACTTTTATTATGCAATTTATGTTTTATTTTATCATTTTTAGGTGAAATTATAAATTAATTATTTATGTTTTGAGTGATTGGTCACACTTAGAGGGTGTTTGGTAGAGCTTATAAGCTCTCAAAATTTGTTTGGCTAATTTTTTTAAAATGAGCTTATAAGATGTATAATTAAGCTCCTTAAGAGCTTATAAGCTCTTTTTAAAAAAGTACCACTACCCCACCTTTTTTTCATAAGCTCTTTTTAAATACATCTTTTTTGGTAATTATACTTATAAAAAGTTCTTATATACCAAACACATCAATATCTTATAAGATCTTATAAGTTATTTGATCCAAACACTTCTACAACTTATAAGCTCTAAAAACATCTTAAAAGATGTGAGAGCTTATAAGATGTTTTAAATAAGTTTAGCCAAACACCCCCTTAATGTATTGAAGACTATTTATATGATTTCTGTATTATCAATCATTGATTTTTTTATTTTTTTATTTATTAGTCAAATTAACCAATTCAAATCGAATCGAAAGAGATTTGATTTGGATATTTGAAGTTTTAATTGATTAAGTTAAAATTTAAGATATTTAAAAATTGATTTTATTAATTTGAATATAAAATTTTGTTGGTTAATTACGTGTCATATCATAATAACAGCAGGAGGTCCATTGTTTGTCATTCAGGAAAATTAATAAAATAGTTTTATCATTATTTTGGCACCTTTGTAATGATGTATAGACCGACTGCTGTTTTTTTGGTTTTACTGATGCAAGCTTTAAATAATAAGTGATTTCTGTCTCACATTTAACGACATCCATATCTCTCAAATTGAAATTTGAAATAAGTTCACATTTTTTCCATTATAATACTCTATACAATACTATTGCCTGCATTATTTATTTATTTGTTTGTTTCGCCACAGAAATGGGCGTCAACCGGTCAACGTCAACTCCACAGTAATACAAACAATAAACTACTATGCAATTTTGCGAAACTCATAAATTTCTCTTCTATTTATTTTCAATCATTTGCATAATAGCACAAATTTATTTTTAGTCCTGTATGTTAGATTTCGTCCAAAAAAAATTTGTATAGTTCGAAATTTCAACTTTATATTAAAAAAATGTCCAATTTAAGGATATCAAATGCTCGCGGCCGCTAATTGTACCGCAATATGCGCACGTGAAAATTGAGGATTTCAGGTAAAAAAGCTAACGTGACAGTTATGCATTCAGTGTATGTGTCAAGTTATTAAATCAACACACCAGTTAAAACATACAAAATCTAAATCTACATCAACATTAGAGTTCCTGGAGGGAAATAACTCGTCGTTTTGGGTCTATTAGATTACTTGCATGTACACCTGGATTCATAGCTGCAATATAAGCTATTTTACCGAAAATCCCAAATTTATTGGTTCACATACAACACAATTACTAGCCGTCGACGTTTAGTGTCCTTAAATTAAAAATATTTCGAAATATAATAAACTAAAATTTTATAAAATTAAAACATAGAGAATTTTTTTTGAACAAATCTTAATATATAGGACTAAAAATATACAATACAAAAAATTAATTTTTCCCATCCGATAATGAGCGGTTGGTGTCATATAAAACACTTGTTCCTTGGTGCAACAAGACAAAATACGTTTTCCCGATGTAGTTGATTTGGTATCATTCTGATGAAGACAAAATACTGGTGTTTATAGAAGTACCGTACCTTTGACTTATGGAAATCGATTCTGTATCACTTTAAATTTCATAATATATAATTTAGAAATAGTCATTCATAAAATTAACACAAAGTTTGAAACAAACATGTATTATGATGATCACAACATATAGATAACATTGTACACAATATAAATTAGACCTTTCAACTATTTTTTTGTTTCAAATAGATTCTTAAACTTTCTAAACAGAACAAATACACCTCTAACCTTTTATATTCAAGACAAATAGAACACTAAAATATTAAAATAATTAAATAAATGTTAAAATATTTAATACATAAAATAAATAGCAAATTATGTCATCCATCCCAAAAAGATAGTCACACTTTGATTTACACACTTATTAAGAAAACATGGTTGTTTATGGATTACGTGGGACGTGGAAACTCAAGATGTGAACATTTTAATTGCATGAATTCTAAATTAAAAGATTTGTTTTTGAAAAAGAATATAATAAAATGAGTAGGTCTTGGGTGCACCCAACACACAATAAGCTTATTGTGCACTCCCCAATTTAATTTAGGAATTAGATATATATTAAGGGCTGCGTTTGGGTAAGCATAAAAGGCTGGTGGCCCAGCGGTTAAAGCATCATGCGCGCGTGCTGAGGTCTCGAGTTTGAGCCTCAGCCAACGCACGCAATTTTTTCTTTTTCTTTTAATTCAAATTAATAATATATGTGTGTATATATATATATATTAAGGCATGTTTGTTATCACATGAGACACTAGCCTAGTGGTAAAATCTTAAATTGTTAGATATTAGGGCATGGGTTCGAAACCCATCTTCTTCAGTTTTTTATATATGTGCACTTTTTATATTATTTTAGACAATGTAATATATTATTTAAAAAAAATTATATATTATTATTCAAAAAAAATGTGTATACCTGTAACATAACATATACTATTACACAATATAACATATACTATTAAACAACAGAATATTTTAAAAAATTATATATTATTAAAAAAAAAATGTGTATACCTGTAACATAACATATACTATTGCACTATATAATGTTACATATACTATTACACAATATAACATATACTATTACACAATATAACATATACTATTAAACAACAGAATATTTTATTAAAAAATTGTACGTGTAACTATAACATATACTATTACGCGATATAACATATACTATTGCGCAATATAACATATACTATTGAACAACATAAAAAGAGGTAAGAACAGAGCAAAATCAGGGTTCAAACCCGCGCGCCTGAACAACGTCTGCGCGTGACTTACCGTTGCACCCAAATGTTGTTGTTGTAAATTCATCCAAACAAGGCCCTTATATATATTCTTAATTTCAAATTAAATAGGGGAGTGCACAATAGTGCAATTGTGTATTGGGTGCACACAAGTTTTTGCCTAGTAAAATTGATAAGATATCATCAAATGATCATTAAAAAATATCAAAATATATTAAATGTTTAGATAAGAGTTAATTAAAATATTTGAATTAAATCAATTTTTACCAACTATTTTGCTATTATACAGTTATTTATTTTGGGATACATGGAGTGAATAATTAAAAAAATTGAGTATGATTAATAGTTCAACAAACATTAAATGAGGGCCTTCTAGAAAAATTGTGTCGTATATATATGGAAAATGACTATAATTTGAGACAGTCAAAATGAAAAATGTGACTATTTTTTGAGAGATTAGATAAAAGTATATTTAAAAATCAAGAAAATAAGAAATTATTCAATAACTTAGGGCCCGCTTGGATGCAAATTATCAATGGTAATGGTAATGAGTACGAATGAGGGGTCAATCATACTATGGAATGAAGTAGGGGGAATTGTTAATAAAATGAGGTAATAATTAACTTATTTATTATGTATCAATTCATTCCTATTCCCTATCCCTAAACCCCCCAACCAAGCGAGCCATTAATTAGCATATTTAGAAAATATTTAATAACTTGTGAATTTGGTATATTTTTTTAGCTTTATTTGACATTTGAAGTACTCAATAATTTATAACTAGCATGGAATTGCCCCTATTATACTTATGCTATGTATTAGTGCAACCGTTGTAACTAAGAGAGACATTAGATCTATTGTTGTAGAATTTGGGGACTGATAATTAAACTGCACTCCAACAGATGATTATTGAGATCACTAGTATATTATTGTATATGATTATTAAGTGAAATCTACATCATGAATATTTACATTTTTAATTTACTTTTTATAATTTGGTTGATATATCTTTCAATTTATAGAAATCGTCTAGTATCGTTATTAAAATTGATATCATAAAATTTGGTGCATATATCTGGAAATTACATTTGGAGAAGATTCCAGATTTTAATTTTCACAATTTGGGAGTTTGATGCAATTGATACTAGCATTTCGAATTTTGAAAAGGAGTGTAGTATTAAATGTATACACCTAATACTGCTAACATGTCAGTAAATTAATAGCATTGCATTGATTGTGCATGTAACAAAACGTACATAGGGTAGATATGTCATCATAAATGCCAACAATCATAAATAAATATCGCTGCCTCACTATATATATTGTCACACCTATAGCACTGTGTTTTTTTATAATCATCTCATCACAGAGTATGTGTGACCAAACTAATCAAAAGATGCCTATTGTGTGTTGAGTGAATGCCTATAGCGTACAATAAAACCGAGTTTCGGTTGGTTTAATGATGTTTGCCAAAAAATATATAATAGTGCTTAATCTTTCTAAAGAACAATAATTCATTACAGATAAATAATTGACTGTATCACTAGTTAATACAATTTACCCAACCAATTATAGGCAAAATACATATTTTTTAAACTCCTTCGATTATCTAAACGTACTTCAAAATGTTCTTCATTTATAAAATATTTTAAAGTCCCTCAATAATAAAAAATAAATATGTATAAATCCTTTCATAAATAGATTTATAGAAATCAATTTTTAATAACTAAGTGACCTTTACAATATTTTCAACAATTGAGGAACCTTACAAAAACAATTATGTAATGAAAGGAACTTTACAAATATCTTCGGTAATTAAAGGACCTTCACAATAATTTCCATTATTTAGGGACCTTTTGAAATATTCATAAATAATTGAAAGACGTAAAGATATATTTTGCCTCCACTATAATTCAAAGGTTAATTATAAAAAAATATGACAAGCTTGGAGCAAGAATTTTCAAGTGTAATATAACTTTTCAAATTTATAGTGCTTGGCACATTCTTTTAATTTCTTCCAATTACGACATTGTTGCCTCAATCCGGTGCTATTGCATCTTCACCATCATTAGTGGACACACCTCGACGACATCATCCCAAACTTACCATTTTTATATTTTTTTGCAATCCACCATTGGATCATTGTGTCTTGAAAGAGTAAGACATGCCAACTTTCACGACGATCCTTGAGATGCTGTATGGTATGAATGGACGATATAAGCACTAGATATATGACAATCTCTAAGGTAGATATCTGGATGTGAAGGTGCAAGTAGTTGTAAGATTGAGGCGACTATGTTATAATTGAAACAAATTAAAAAAATATAAAAGAATCGCTAAGTTAAAAAAAAAAAAATTATATTGCAATTGACCGAAAAAAATATATTATTATATAATTAACCCAATATCCAAATGCGTTGAAAATATTCACGAATTCCTCTATCTCATAAAAAAGTATTTACATTTTTCATATCTTGGGAAAGTGATTATTTTTGTTACGCAGAAGGAAATAATTTTTAAAGTGGAGGGTCGGAGAGTGAGATAATGGCGATCATATGGGCGTCATTATAGTCCTAACATCACAAATTATTTGAGTAATAATTGGTTAATTGTATTGCAATCAATAGATTAAAAGTAATGAGGCCTTAATGATGATGCAACGTGCAGGGCTCCAACTCGGCCGAATTTTCCACGCCTACTTTTCCTAATATCCGCTCTGCATAGAAAAAATTAGTTCGTAATCTGTTTTTGCTTGTCTTCTCAAAAAACACATTTCTGCCCCCCTTCGCTTGCTAATCGGGCGGATTTCTCTGCCCGACCCTGTTAATTTTGTTTTTTTTTTTTTTTATTTTCAATATATACAATATTGTTATCACTATTTTCTCATATAATGTTCCATAATTGAAATATTATATAAAAATATACATATTAAATAAAAAAATTATTTACTAAAATAATCAAATAAATTTTCAAACTAAATCAAACACAATAAGATAAAGAATAATAAAAATGTGAATATATTGATAGTAAAAATTAGTACTAAGTGGAATATATAACTATAATAAATTAAAAATATATAAATAAAATATTAATATAAATAATTTATACGAGGCGGGTTAGCAAAATTCACTACTCGATTCAAACTCGGCAATATCCATTTGACAGGATTTGAACACGTCCCGTAATTCATTTGATCGAATTTTTATCCGTCCCATACAAAATCGATTTAGTGTAAATTCATATTTTAACCCGATTCAATATCATCCTTAGTCCCATCAAAACATTTGCTAATAAAATCACCAAAGCTGCTTCTCTTCTTTTATTTTGTTTTTAGAAATAACGATAAATCATACAATGATTTCAAAAAAGAAAATGCATCTATTCACCTATAAAATGGATTTTAAGAAGGGTCATGCTACTTGGCCATATTGTGGCTTTGGCCATATTTTCTTTCTTTATTAAAATCATAATTTTTGGGGATAATTACAAAATGGCAGTCGAACTATTAGCACTTTTTCACTTCGGCATATAAACTATTATCATTGACTAAACCGTCGTCAACCTATTTAAATATTACTACTCGAACGCTGCCGGCCATAATACCGCCCAAATTCATTGCACACCCGGTTTTGCAAAACCACTTTTTGGGACATAATTTGGACGGTATTCTGGCCGCAGTTTTCGAGTATTAATAATCAAATAGGTTGGCGACGGTTTAGTCAATGTTAATAGTTTATATGCCAAAGTGAAAAAGTGTTAATAATTCGGCAACCATTTTGTAATTATCCCTAATTTTTTCTACGATTTCTGATGGAAAATTATCTGAAAATTGTTAAACGTTACTATTATTTTAAAACACGTAAAATAACTAGGCGTCTTTTTTATTTTTAACTTTTTATCCTTGTCTACTTTTAATGAAAAATGAATCTATATATATATATAAGTAAAATGGAGGGTATAATGTCATTTTAGCTTTCCGTCCAAAAATTTTATACCTTACAATTGTTAATTTTTCTTATTTTTGGTAAGTTCATAATTTTTTTTTATTTTATTTTTAAATACAAATAACTTTTTTTATTTTTATTCCGATATGCATAGTATACTAAATTATTCACCTTTTCACGATCTTTGATTTGACATCCATATCACACATATTATAATGAGATATTTAATTTAAATAAACGGATTGTTTGTTGGTTAATTATTCATGCTAAAATTGATGTTTATTGTGAATTGGACCTTAATATTTTGGTTTGAGTTGCAACTAAAATTACTAAAATAATTTCTTTTATAAAAAAATGAGGATTTTTTCTTATCAAAATACAACTAATCAATATATTTTAATTAACATGAATTTTTAAATATTTTTATTATTTAAGTTATGCAGGGAGAAAAACTATTGTTTAAATAATGAAAGTCCTTCTTTATTAAATCAAAGGCAAAAAAATCAATATCTATTTTATAATCAACTTATTATATCATCAAATTTGCTAATATATTTTTTTATCACGAAAGTACTGAAGCATTGAGCATATGTGTAATTATATATTAAAATTGTTATTGAAATTATTTTTAATTACCTATTTATATTTTTAATAATGTGTATTTTGTTAAAATGACTCTTTTAAGGAAATTTATTCTTTGCAACCTAAATTATGATATTTGTTACATTTTGCAATCTTTTTAATTTTTTTTCTTTTACTAAAACTTCAGTTATATGTTTTTATACTTTGTAAGCTAAATAATACTTTGACGCACTAATCAACATCAAATGTCTTTTTTACTCTTAATAATTTTAATTACTTTGTTCGCATTAATCAATATTTATCTTCAATAAATAACTATTTATAAGAAAAATATAACATTTATATAAATCATTTACAATACCAAATAAAATAAGAAAATATTCAAATATTTTGAAGAACTCAAAGAATTTAATTTGTTGTTCAAATTATTAAATAACTTTTGAATTTATTTTGTTAAAATAAGAATTTATTAAATAAAAAATATTTAAGTATATTCGAAATTACCAAATGAAATGTTAAAAGTTGCAAATGAAAATCTAACCTTAGAAAGAGAAAATTAAATATATATATATAATATTAGAACTTGAACGTTCTTTTAGATAAATTAAAGAAAACATAAAATAAAAGTAGAGACATAAAGAAAAAAGTATTAAACTTTACATTACATATAAAATACCCAAATAAAATATCAATGTTCCTTTTATTATATATTTCATTTTATTTTTCATTATTTATAGTTAGAATTTAAAAAATATTTTATAAATAAAAAAATCTATATATAAATATATAAGCCACAGTATGTACAATTCTGTAAGTAACACTTTACAGCATAAACTTTTAGACTGTGATTGGTAAGTTATCACATTTGGTAAGAATAAAAATTTATTTTACTTTATAAAGTTGCAAATATATATATATATATATTTTCATTTCTAATCTATTTATCATGTACTACCTCATTTTTTTAGATGGTTATTTTAGCTTTTGTGATTTATTTATAATTAAATTTTCTTTTAGCTTTTTTTCCACAATTTTTCCTACACTAACCTTTTATTATCCCTAAAAAAATTCTCCCATTACGTAACCTATCATATAATTAGATAACAATAGCAAGGAAATATGGAGAAAATTAAGGGATTTAAGGAGAGGGAGAAAAATCCAGAAAGGGGATTATTTATCCACTCCCCCTATCCTTAATTTTATTATCCAAGTCTAAAAGAACATCTAAAAAAGGGAGATAGTATGCTATATCAAATTAATCATCTTTTGACGATGTATGATTTGACATCCATATGATATATATATATATATATATATATATATATATATATATATATATAAGATATTCTATTTAAAATATTCTGTTATTTGTTCGTTGATTATTTGAGTACGATTTTAGTGTTTATTGTGGGTTGTATAATAAATATAGTATTGGTTGAGAATACAATTAAAAACCATTCAAATAATTATCTTTTACAAATTATTTTACTTAACTATTTCATTAAAACAACAATTAATCAATTTGTCTTATCTGACATGAATTGTCTCAAGTTTTCTTCATTTATTACATTGAGAAAGATCAATGTATATGTAATTGAACACATATTTTATCAAATCAAAAGCGATAGTCAATATTTGATATATGATAAGCGTATTAAATTATTAAATTTATCAATGTTTATTTGTTACAATAATTATTTTCGTTGATAAATCAACTATGACTTTTGTTCATATATATAACTTTATATCTGATAATTAATCTTAATTTTTTTATTACTTTTTTATATTTTACATATATTACTGTTATTTTCCTATAAATAATTACACTTTGCATCCTAAACTATGATATTATACAAGTTGCAACTAAACTTCTTTTAAATAAGCAAAATCAACCAACTTGATTATGTCTTTTATGTCTTTTTTTTTTTTCCACATTAATCAATCTCAATTATGTCTTTTTTCACATTTTGCAACCTAAACAATTTTTATTTTTTTTAATTAACCAATGTGTATCTTTAAATGAATCTACTATTTACAATACAAATTTCTAATTTTATTGAAACTTCTCAACATATATATGAAAGTATTAAGAAATATCAAAGAACTCATCTGTTTTATTTTATTATTCCAAGAATAACCTTTGAATTTTATTTTTTTATATTTTTTTATTCTATTATATATTTGAAATACCAAGTAAAGTATTAAAACTTGCAAATAATTTTTTTTAAAAATAAATAGTTATAGTTAGATTTTAAAGCTTTATTTAGAAAAATTGAAATATTTATTAAAATGAAAAAGAAAAAGAAAAACAATTTTCTTATAACATTATTCATTTTATTTTATTTAATAATATGAGTTTAGGTTTAAATATTTATGTTTGTTTTAACATTTATAATTAATTAAGCTATTATGCATATAGGTGAAGAATGATACAGACACACTAAATATGTGTTTGGATTTCAAAAATAAGAAATGGTCATTTTGAAAAAGTTTTTTTTTTTTTTTGTATTTAATATATATATATATATATATATATATATCTATATATGCACACACACCTATATATATAAAGTAAGTTATATTAAATTCATATATAACGTGCGAGAATTTTATATTTACATTACTTATAATTTTATTTATGTTTTTTATCCTGCATTTAAAAGAAAAAATTATTAAGGTAAAACGATCACATATTTAAATATTAGATGATATCATATTTAATTTTATTAAAATCAATACCTTTTAAATAAATTTGTGTGCATCGCACGGGAGTATTACTAGTTTTCTTCCACATTGTAACCAAAATTTATTTCCACCGCGCAGTATCTCTTACGAGATCGAAACATATTATAGACAAAAATTTATGTAATTTTAAACTGTCCACACATTTTAATTAATTTATTTGTTCAGAAACTGGTTTTTTAATCATTGGAGTAGGCTTCACCTGGAAATTTCTTTCAATATTAAATTTAGATCCTATTTCACAATAACTAAATTCAAAAGTTTTTCCTAATGTTACCAATTCATGTTCATTTTATTTTGTGAAAAAAAAAAAAATCATTTTAGGTAAATTAACTTGTCATTTATTTTTTCCACTTTGCACCAATACACAAATTATAACACATTTATAATCGCATTTGGATCTCATGCGGAAAAAGTATGAGTGCAATCTCATTTTTCCTTTGTGGGTGACCTGAGCTTTCCAACTATGAGATATGTGATGTGTTTTTTCGTAGGATCAAGTTCTCGATACCACAATTATTATACATTAAAGGATTGCTCTAAAGTAATTGTTTCATGCATTTGATCTCAAATTTCCATCGAGATTCGGATCCCTATACTGACCAACATCATCGTGAATCCTATTAGTTCCTGAACTCTTATACTACCGATCTCGCATAGCCTAAAGTTTCCAACACCATTATTATGTGCACAAGGGGGACTCATGCCAATACTACTCACTAGGGGGAGTCTTGGGCCCCTAGGTTCCCAAACCCCTACACTCACTCTAGTCGAGGTTCTAGGTTCACAACGTTGTCCTTACTGTCGAACGCCTACAATTCAACCATTGAGCCACTACTGCGCACAATGGGCCGCCACCCCCAAGTGATTGCTTAATGCCTTTACCCACAGGTTCCTCCAAGATTCTATCCCCCTTACGCTACCACCAATATTCGAACTTTCTATATTGTTGCCTTGTAGCATGTCATGATGTTGTTTGTTCAACAATTTGACTCTACCCACACCCCCATGAGTTCTAAGTTCCCAACACCAACATTACTTTCCAACTCCCTACAGTTCAACCATTTGAATTAAAACTGCACACAAGGGGCCGCGCCCCCAAGTGATTGCTCTATGCCTTCGCTAGCAGGTTCACTCCAAGATTCGAACTCTTACAGTACTGCCAAGATTCAAACCTCACACAACCGCCTTTTCATGTTGTGATATTTTTGAACCCCCCTTTGTCGTGTATCTTGTATCATGCTGTGATATTTTCAAATCTCTACAGTATCCCTTATAGCTGTTATGATGTTGATTGTTGAGCATGTTCTGATGTTTTTGAACCCCTAAACTACCCTTTATAGTATGATGCGATGTTGATAGTTCAACCTTTGAGATGCGTTGTGATTTTAATTGTTTACCCATTTGAGATAAGCTCGAGGATTAGAACCCATGATCTCAAAATGTTGGTTGTTCAACCATTTGAGATGTGTTACGATATTGATTGTCCAACCCTTTGAGATGTGTCCCGATAATTAAAACTCATTATCCAAGAAACAGGAAGCTCTTAAATGTCTTCCGAGGACAAGTGTTCATTCACCAATTAAATCAACCTTAATTACATACAAAGAACTCTAGGTTCTAAAAACCATCCCCACCCCTAAGTTCAGTATTGTAAAAAAATACTAAGTCCACCCCGGTGAAGAGTGTTAATATTTCTTCTTATTGGATGCAAGTCCATTAATAACTGGCAAACAATTAAATGCAACACCTGAATGTAACTTCATACTTCCACACATTTAAGCCACCACTACAATAATAAAAGAAGAAAATTATATCAATTACTAGTACAAGCCAAATGTATGAAAATAATTTTGTGAATAATAACGAACATTGTGCCAATTACTTGATTGAAGACGAAAAGCGAAAATGAAATATGATTGGCAAATAAGGTCAGTCATGAAGGATGATTGATGAATCCAATCCCATTCCCAGCAAATTCAAATAAATAATTCATTGTTCATCTTGGGCCCTAACAAAAGATTAAAAAAAGAAAAAGAAAACAAGAAAAACAACAGTTGGCAAGCAAATGCAATATTGGGGTGCTTGCTTGCTACGTAAATAAATCATCCTCCATCTAACCATTTAGAAACAGAGAGAGAGAGAGAGTTGTTTCCCACTACAAAGCAGAAATTCAATGTCACCCTTCTTTTCTGAAATCCAACCCTTCTTCTTTACTTCTTTCCCCCACTAACCAAAAAGAGAGACAGAACATTCTGATCTGATTCAAGAAAAAGGGTAAAAGGGAGAGACTAATCAACACAATCTCAATTAACTCATCATCTTCAAACTTCACCTTTCTCCTCAAATCCCCAACCAATCAATCAATCAATCTTTACTACCTACTCCCACCTTCAAACACATCCTTTTAGTCTGCTTCATTTTCCAGAAGCATAATCATTCCATAAGACTCGGAACTCAGAAAGTAAACCTCATTTTTCTTACGCAAGTCAATCCTTTTTAAGCTTCATGAATCTCTCTTGAATCATTTCGTTTTTGGCTTTCTGTATTTGAGCTTCAGCTTCTTCCTGGTGAAGAAAAAAATGGCCGCAGAAAAACCCAGTTCCAAAGGGCAGGCATGGTGAGTTCAAACTCTCTCTCTCTCTCTCTCTTGTTTGATTGAATTTATGTGCATTTGTTTCAGGTTCTGCACTACTGGGTTACCAAGTGATGTGATAATCGAAGTTGATGACATGACTTTCCATCTTCACAAGGTCAGATTTCATTTTCTTTTTATTTTTCCCTAAAAACACCTGAAGATTTAGTTCATAATCATTTTAGGGTGATAAATTATTCTTTCTGCTGAATGAAAATTAATTTTGCAGTTCCCTCTGATGTCCAAAAGTAAAAAGCTTCACGAGCTGATAACAGAGCAAGAGAACAACCAAGAAAGAAGAAGAACCGCTAGAGTCCAAACACCCTCTGAACCTAAGCAGCAGCGCTTTGACAATGACATCGAAGAAAAAGAAGAAATCCAAGAAGAAGACCATGACGACGAGGAACAGTGTCACATCACGCTCCCAGATTTTCCGGGCGGCTCTGAATCTTTCGAGACAGCTGCGAAATTCTGTTACGGTGTAAAAATCGATCTCTCCGCCACTAACGTCGCTCCCCTCCGATGTGCCGGAGACTACCTCGAGATGTCGGAAGAGTACTCCGAAGATAACCTCATTTCCAAGACGGAAAGGTTTCTCTCACAGTCGGTACTCAAAAACATCAAATACTCCATTAAAACGTTAACCTCCTGTGAAGGACTATTGCCAATGGCGGAGATTCTGGGGATTGCTCCGAGATGCATCGAAGCTGTCGCTACCAAAGCCGCCGCCTCAGATCCGTCGTTGTTCGGTTGGCCGGTGAGCGACGGCGACAAAAATTTAAGCGAAGCTAATCCGAGGAGGAAATTCAATCATGTCACTCGAGCAAGTGGTGCTGCTGTGGATTCATGGTTAGATGAGTTAGGGTTCCTCAGCTTGCCATTTTTCAGAAAGCTAATTTTCGCCATGAAAGCTTTGAATGTGAGCGGAGAAATTATAGAGAGCTGTCTGATTCATTACGCGAAGAAGTACATTCCCGGAATCACGCGCACTACTCGAAAGCCATCGTCGTCTTCGAGCAGTGTGCCGCCAGAAAACGACCAGAGGGAGCTTCTGGAGATGATTATTTATAACCTCCCTAAAGAAAAGACATTGCGATCTTCTTCGAACGCGACTCAATTTATGTTTGGATTACTGCGGACGGCATATATTTTGAATGCTTCTGAAGCTTGCAGGTTAACGTTGGAGAAGAGAATCGGATTGCAATTAGAGCAGGCGACTTTAGACGATTTGCTGATTCCGAGTTACTCGTATTTGAATGAAACGCTGTACGATGTGGATTGTGTGGAGAGGATTTTGGGGTATTTTCTACAAGAAATGGACGAGAGATCTGTAACTAGAGTTGAAGGTGAAGATGAGAATACTAGCATCAGATCGGCGGCGTTAATGCTGGTCGGGAAATTAATCGATGGCTACTTGTCCGAAATTGCTTCCGATGCTAATTTGAAGCCGGAAAGATTCCACGACCTTGCGGTCGCACTGCCGGACCGCGCCAGACTATTTGACGATGGACTCTATCGCGCCGTCGATGTTTATCTCAAGGTAAGAAGACAATTGATTGATTTATTATTATTTTTTTATGGAAAGTGACTGTAATTTTTTTGGTGAGATTTTGTTTTTATTGATTCAATTTTGAATTGGGCAAATTTATATAGGCGCATCCATGGGTTTCAGAGGCGGAGAGAGAGAAGATTTGTGGAGTTTTGGATTGCCAGAAACTGACACTAGAGGCGTGCACCCACGCCGCTCAAAACGAGCGGCTGCCGCTGAGGGCGGTGGTGCAGGTGCTGTTTTTCGAGCAGCTTCAGCTTCGCCATGCCATTGCCGGAACTCTGGTTGGCGGCGATGCAGCGACATCTATAGATGCTGGGCGGCTGTCTAGCCACGGCGGAGGGGAGGAAGAGGAGGAGAGTGAGGCGGCAAGGGCAATAGTGGCAGTGGCGGAGGGAGGGGGGACGTGGAGAGCGGCGGTGAGGGAGAATGAGGTGCTGCGGATAGACATGGATAGCATGAGGACGCGGGTGCACGAGCTAGAGAGGGAGTGCACCACCATGAAGAAGGCGATAGAGAAGATAGACAAGTCGGCCCCACGGGGACACGTGGAGAAAGGAGGTTGGCGGTCCAAGTTCGGGTGCAAATTCAAGACCCAAGTGTGCGATTCACACGAGCAAACCGTGGTGGACACAAGGAAACCCCGCGGCCACCGCCGGGAACAATAATGCCATTTTGCCCCTCCAATTTCTTTTAATTTTGTTGTTGTGAATACAAGTAATTTACGAGTTTGTTGAATTTTTATTTTTTGACATGGCAAAATAGCATTATCTCCTTTAATTCCGTTCGAAGTTGGGTGTATTGATTGGTAATGGACTAGGACGTAACGGGTATTAAAGAAAAGCCTAAAAGTATGTCTTTATTCCGGTTTGTGAGAGCGAATAATAATGAATTTAAATTTGGCAGGTAGTAGAAAATAGATGAAGTGGTCACTGCTTTTAAGATGTTTTCCCAGTTTAAAAGGCAAAGTGGGACCGACTGTGTCTCACTAGATTTTCAAAGAGCTTACAATTTTGGATGGTTGTTGCCATGCTTTTTTTTTTTCTACAACAATGGCATCACAATATTTACTTATCGTCTTATCCACTGTTTTCATTGTTGAGGTATTCTTTCTGGGATTGATAGATGTTGATTAATTAAATTACATATTTTTTTTTATGCAGAAAATCACCTTCTATCTAACGTTGATTCAATTAATACCGCAACATAAGCAAGAGAGAAAAACTCTAACTTTTGTTCATAATCTTTCAAGTCTCGACAAAGAAATGCCAACAATATAAATACTCCCGTAAATGGGATTCACAAGCACAAACCCACAACAAAGGGTCCAACAAAATTACATGATAAAAAATAGAGCCTAAAAGTTCATAAATAAAGCAGATTAATAAGTTCACTTCTTGGCTTTGTTACTCAGGGTCGAGTCTTGCTTCTCTACATAAAGTAGAGCGGCTTCATCTTCATCATTCTCGCCCTCTTGAAAACTATTCGTCCTTGAATCGAAATTGGCTTCATCTTCAGAAGTATTGTCACCGACAAACGGGACCAAATGCTTAACATTGAAAACATCGACCGTGCGAATATGGCTCGAGAGGCGAAGACGATAGGCATTTTGATTAATCTTCTCAATGATCTCGACGGGACCAATCTTCCGGGCAGCAAGTTTGTTATACTTATGTGGAGGAAAACGATCTTTAGTCAAGACAACCCCACACGTAATCACCGACATTGAACTGCACTTCACTACGATGGAAATCTGCCACTGATTTATACCGTGCGTTGGCAAACTCCAGCCGGGTCTTGGTAGTAGCATGCACCTGCTGAAGCTCTTGGATCAGGTCAGTAGTGCGCAAGTCGTCGGGCTTTCCAGACGACAGTGTGAGGAGATCGATCGGTGCTCGGGGCAGCATGCCATAAACCATTAAAAAAAAAAAAGGACAGAATCCTATGCTACGATTGAGAGCCAAATTGTGAGCAAATTCTGCGTAACCAAGCTTCATATCCCAAGTGCGCAAGTTATCTCCCACAAAACAACACAACATATTCTCCAAAGAACGATTGATAACCTCGGTTTGTCTATCCGTTTGCAGGTGATACACGCTTGATACACGTTAATTATGCATGTAATTAGGTCGATTTAGGATAGTATTTTATAGGAATTATGTGCATATTTGGCCAAGAATTGGATAAAGTGCTATAAATTGGATCATTTAATGTGTTTAACTTATTTTAAGGTATTTTTGAACATTTTCAGCATTAAAAGTCGTGATTTACGACTAAGGAAAGAAAGAACAAGTCGAAGGGACGTATAAACTGATCAAAACCGGTCCGAACTGGCCAAAAGTCGGCCCAGATCAGCTCAGACCGGTCTGAACCGGTCCAGAAGACAAACCAGAGAAGAAATGACATGGTCGTGTCACATACACAACACATCCGCGTCAAATGTGACCTGCAAAGCCAAAGTCCGCACTATGACTACAACGCGGCCGTGTCACTCATCCAACACGGCCGCGTCAAAAGGCCGATTTTAAAGAGAAATCCTGTCCCAAGTAGGAACTGATTCCTAACTCCCCCAGGACTTTTTCGAAGCTTATAAAAAACAAGTAGAGCTCGTATTTCAGAAGAGTTACATCATCATCATTACACTTTGAAGAGATTTAGAGAGCACTTAGAGGACGAAGAAGACGAAGATCATCAAGACGGATTCATCCGGGTTTAGTCGTTCTTTTCTAGTTTAATCTTTTACAATGTTTTTCGTAGAATCTTGTATTGGATTATTGCTAGGCATGAGTAGCTAAGCTATTTGTGTCCTAGGGTTAGAGAGTAGGGATTATTATGACAATATTTTGATTATGATTTAATTTATTAATTCCGTTCTTTATGTGTTTATCTCTATGTTTGTGCTTATAACTAAATTTAGTTTGATCACCTAGATTTAGTAATTTAGTTTAGCAATTCCGCTTCGAGAGGAGGAATCGCTATCAGACTTATGACATGAGCGCTGTTGTCTATGACCGTGTAGGCCGTGGCTTAGGATCGTTTAGGAGTTATTAGGTTTAATTGACTCGCGAGGGTAATTAGCTTAATTAATCAACGGTTTAATTGCTTCGAGAGAAGGGTTAGATTATTGTCGTGTCGCCTAATAAACACTAGAATTGGTAAATCTATAGGTTAATCATATATCAACATTGAAGTAATATCCTGAAATCGAAGCCCTATGATACATTTTCTCCTTGATTGTTATTCATTTTTGTCTGCCAAATGTTAAGTCATAGTTAATTAGGTAATTTAATTAATTAGTTGAATTCCTTAATTTTTGTTAAAATCAACCTTTTGCAACCTAGTATCTAGTTAGAACAATCCTAGAGTATCGAGATATCGAACTACCTAACATCTATTCCTTGTGGGATCGACCTTGACTGCCGCTACTACACCTACAACCGTACACTTGCGGAACACTAGGTTAGAAAACCGACGTGTCAAGTTTTTGGCGCCATTGTTGGGGAATAGGATTTAGCGCTTAGTTTTTATCTTGAAAAATATGAGGAAACTAGACTAGATTTTATTTTTCGAAATTTTAATTTAATTTTCGTTTTTATTTTTGTGTTACGCGGTAGTTCTTGTTTTTTGTTTCCAGGCTTTGCATGCAAACCAGATTGAAATGGCAAGAAAATCTTCTTCCTTTTGATCCTAAAATTGAAGCAACAGTCCGTAGATACCGAACGAGAAAGAATCCAATTTTTGAGATGGAAAACCCACAACAACCACAACCGAATCAAGATGAGGCAATGAACAGAGTACTGACAGCTCTGGCGCGCCTGGATGACAGAGTCACTGTTATTTCTCAGCAGTTACCGCCACAGCAACAACTACTAATTCACGAGGAACCAAGGGAAGTAGATGAAGATGATACTCCCATCAGTGACTGCCTGAAGCCTAATCCAAATCAGCAGGTAGGAGGAGTACAACCCCCACCACTTAATGCCAACAACTTTGAGTTGAAGCCTGCGCTAATCAACATAGTGGAGCAAAACCAGTTTGGGGGAGGTGCTTTGGAGGGTCCAAATGTGCATCTGATCAAGTTTCACAGACTGGCGGACACAATCAAGATAAATCATGTGCCACACGAGCAGGTCAAGATGAGACTGTTCCCTTTCTCACTGAAGGACAGAGCACTACAGTGGTTTAATTCGCTGGAAGATATTGGAGATTGGGAAGACTTGAGTACTTCTTTTCTGTTGAAGTACTTTCCACCGAGCAAGATGCTCGACCTGCAGAATCAGATCAATCAATTCAAGCAGTTAGACCAAGAACCATTTGGAGAAGCTTGGGAGCGATTCCGGGATCTTATCCCGAGTTGCCCTCAACATGGGTTTACCAAGAAGCAGTAAGTGTGCAAGTTCTACAATGGGCTGCTTGCGCCGACCAGAAACCAGGTAGATGCAACTGCAGGTGGTAGTTTGATGGAGAAGTCAGTGAGGATGACATTCTCAATCTTGGATGCTATGGCCAGAACAAGCTACCAATGGTCGAACGAGAGGAACCTGCCAAGAAATGTAGCGAATGTAATGGAAGTGGAAGCAGTCAGCACTGAGCCGCATGAAAGGCTGATGTCGCAACTGACAGCCTTGACGAGTCAGGTAAATTTGCTAACTAGTCTGACGTTAGCACAACAGCCAGGGGGTCAGGAAGAAGTTGAAGACGTAAACTTTGTGAATCAATGAAACTTCAACAACTTCCAGAATAATCAGCCCAGATATAATTAGTACCCCCAGAATCGGAACCATCAGAACTTTTCGTATGGTAACTCGCAGAATACACTTAATCCACCACCCTGATTTACTGTTACGAATGGGATGATTCATGATGGCACGAAGCCCACATAAGAGGAGATTGTGCAGTCCCAGTTTGCTAAATACGATGAGAAACTAGCTCAGTTGGAGAAGAAAGTAGATGGAAAGTTTATTGAGCTAAACAAGCACATAACTGGACAGGGGCTGACATCAAAAGTCTCGAGAACACATTGGTTCAGACTCAAGCAAGCATTGGTGAGTTGTCATCAAACATGAGCCAATTGATGAAGATTGTAGGGGCTCAACATAAGCAGGGCCAATATCCGAGTGACACAGTAGTTAATCCGAGGGAGCACTGTAATGTTGTGAAGTCAAAGGAGCACTTGGTGAAAACGAAGCAGCTAGAGGAGCAAAAAGATGCTGTGAACTCAAGTAAGGTTCAAGAAACCGAAGCTGACGAACCAGCATACCTCCTCCCCCATTTCCTCAAGCATTGAATAGAAGGAAGATAGCATCTAGTGGCGACAATAGTACTATGAGCACGAAGGACCATGAAGTGAAGAAATTAATTGATAAAGTCAAAAACATTGAGAAGAAGGAGGAAGTCAATACCATCATAGATAAGAAAATTTCATCTCCTATTCTTGATGAGTCTTTTGATTTTTGTTTTAAAAATTCATTCTTTGCTAACCTTGAGCCTTTAGAGCGCTCTAGCACTGTTGTTGTGAAATAGGAACCACTACAGGAGAGAGTCCAAGATAGGGGGCTAACAAAGAAGGAAGAGCTTCAACCCACCCAAGAGGAAACCAAGAAGAGGAAGGATGGAAAAGAGACAACGAAGAAGAAACCGAGCAGTCCCAAAAAGAGCGCAAACACAAGCATGAAACCAAAAAGAGCAACAAAAGCAAAAGATCCAGGGAGTTTTACTATTTCTTGCTCAATTGGTAGTCATGATTTTCACAATGCCATGTGCGATTTGGGGTCTAGCATAAATCTGATGTCTCTTAAGCTGTATAGACAATTAGGATTAAGGGAGATTAAACGATCCTTTACTATTATCCAATTGGCTGATGGATCTTCATTAACGCCATTGGGAGTAGCGGAGGATGTATTGGTGAGAGTGGTGAATTTTGAATTCCCTAGTGATTTCTTAGTTGTCGACATTGAAATATCAGAATATGTGCGCGTGTGCTATTTTAATAACTTGTATAAAATAATTTAAACAAGAACAGTACCGATCGAGTTCATACTGTGAATGAACATGACGTAATCTGAAGATAGTTAAAGGTTGGGAAATATGAGGAAGACACCTTCCTCTGGAGCATTTTATTACTGGGATGTGATTTACTTTACAATGTACTATAGAGATTTCTATTACAATGAATAAACACACTCCCCCTGAATACTATACCCCTAAGACTGTTAAGAACTCAAAAATGTAGAGAATCCCTTCTCCTACACAAGCAGAGAGTTCTCCCGAACTCAACTTGTTCTCCCGAACAACTCAAGAGTCAATTCTCCCGAATAAACTCTATCTGCTTATCTGTGTTCCAACACTGGTTGAACACAGATTGAACTCTATAGTCGAGACAGCTGCTATTTCCCAATTGTCAATCACTTAAGCCGTACTGCTCTTCACAGATCCTTCTCCTCTTTATACCAGCGTCAAGAGAGTCCTTCTTTGGTATATCAATCAATTCCATCTTTAATTGATTCAATTACTTGATCCTCTTTGACTTTCTTGTTTTGGTTCTCCCCACTTTGGCAAGTAGATCAATTTGTCCTTCATTCCTGAAATATAAATCAAATATGCCAAGATTATTTGTTTCAAGTTGAATGCCACACAATTCTTGTGTTTACAATCTCCCCCTTGGCATTCAAGTTCGAAAACTTAAGCTTCCTTCCTGCAATTCAAGAGTCAAATAATCGAAATATCCGAGAACAGGATTATCTGCAAAGGTTGAGGATCAGTTAAAGTAATAGCATGAAGACGCGTTTGAAAATTGAAGTAGGTAGAACTGAGTAGGAACAGAGACAGACAGAACTCATTAGAGCGATGTCGAATACTGTGTTCCAAGACACCAACCAAAAATTCACATAAAGACTTAAACATCCAAAAATTAAACTTAAACATCAAAAATTCACAGAAAGTTATTTTTCAGAAACTTGAACTGCTGTCTTCATCATGGTCACCCTGTTCTTCCTCATTAGTATCTTCCTTGTCTTCATCATCCTGTCCACCAGAATCTTCGACCGCTTCATTATCCATAGCCTCATCATCCATAGCCTCGTCGTCTGCAACCTCAACTTCCACTTCGGTGGATCTCTCCCCCTTTTTCGAACGAGAAGGCAAAGGACGAACCAGATACTTGAGAATTTTCTGATAGTAGACCTTTTGAGCTTGAGCATTCTTGACCTGGAGGTCAAACACCGCAATCTGCTGTCGGACAAACTGTTCCATCTGCGAAGGAACTGCATTAGCAGGAATGGTATCTAGCTCATCGGTTGGAGTATAGACATTAGTGGTCCGAGTGGAGACAGTAAATGAAGATATGGGAGGTCCCAAGTGATCCCCTCGGCGAGAGTCTATCTCCACATTCTGATGTTGGAGCACTGTCCAAATCAGGCTTGGAAACGGTAGCATCTTACGGGATTCTGGTTTACCTGCAAATTCCACAATAATACGGAAAACATGCTCACCGAAATTGATGGGCTTATTTGTGAGAACACGATAGATGAAGATAGCCTGACTGGGTTTGAGACTAGATTTGTGAGCAGTGGGTGTCCAGTTCCGCATGCCAATTTTGTGGAGCATGTTGCACTCTAGGGTAAGAGAAGCAGGTGATAGGCCGGAGAGCGGCCATTTCGTGACCTTCCCATCAGTGATGGCAGTGGCGACAGTGGCAAGGTCATCATCCAGTTCATACTCTGGAGGAGTACTGATGCCACATACAAAATTGATAATTTTCGGAGAAAATTCTCGAACCAAATTCCTGCACCAAACTCGATGAAATCTCGGAGACGAGGGATCATTAATCCCAAGAGACAGATTAGAATAGAATTCCTTAACAATCTTGTCACAATACCGCTGATTGTTCAAAACAGTTTTAGCAAGACCCACACTAGTGATCAAATCCAGAATGTTATAGTTTCGAAACGATCGAACATCAAGATTCTTTTCTTCCCAAAATTTCATATCCTGAAAGATTTTGTGTCTGGCAGAGGCAACCGGAGAGTAGAAGCATACTTCATAGTTTTGGTCACGAGTCATTGCATCTACATCAGAATCAACAAGAGGTGATGAAGTACCTTTAGATTGAGATGCAAGGGGCTGAGGACCCTTGTTCTTTGCGAGTCTGGTTGACTTGCGAACAGGAGCAGGTGGGTCTTCCGGAACGAAGTCTGGATCGGGAGTTCCTTCCCTAGTTGAAGACTTTGGGGCCCCAGAAATTCGAACTCCATATTTGGTAGTAGTGGGCATAATCAAAGAGGGAACCTTGGTTTTGCCCTTTTCCGGATCTGGTGGCGGCGAAACTGGTTCAGAATCTGAGGAAGGAGCGACCGTTCTCTTTCTGGACTTCGATTGACGGACAGTGGAGCGAGTTTTGGGCTTCGCTTTTGATGGAGATCGTCGAGAGGACGAACCAGAGGAGGTGCCCGTCCTCGGTTTGGGGGCTGCCTTTTCCGATCTGAAGGTTTGAATCGGAATGGCGGCGATTGCCTCCTGTGGATCTGGCGAGGGTACATCGGGGTTTGTGACGGGGACGGTGGTCGTCTTCCTGCGCTTAGTAACTTCCTTAGGTCGACCCATGAATGAACAGTGCAAATCTGTGAAAGAAAAACAAGGAGAGGAGCAGATACGGAGAAGGTGAAAAGGCGTTAAGGGGAATGAGCTGAATATGTGGATATAGTGCACTTAAATAGGATGATTAGGAGTATCAATTTGAATAATCTCTAAAAGGAAATCCCCAAAATTGTGCACAATATTTTCACCTTATCTAAAGAGATCCCTTTAAAATAGGAAACTGAATATCCTGGAGAGAATAAGCTGAATCTATTAATTAGTCTCAGTTAAAAAGATAACTTAGCTCTGAAAAAATAAAAGGAATAAAATAATAAAAAAAATAAAAAAAGGGAAAAAAAACGAAACAAAATATTGTGAAAAATCCGGTGACCGTGTACACCACAGAATATAAAGGAACTACTGATACATACGGAGACGCTGATATTCACTTTTGGAGAGGACGAACCTAATGAGAACCCATCCTTATATCCCCTTTTTTTTTTTTTTTTTTTTTTTTTTTTTTTTTTTTCAAGATCGTACTGGAATTCTCATTTCACTTAGAGACGACAGAAATTTTTCATCTGAAGTCTACCCCACTACTTTGTGAATTCCATCATAGAGGGTACTTCACGTTTCACTTAGTGCTATCAGAATTTTCGTCCAAAAGCTACCCCATTACTTTATGAAGTACACTCGGCATCTCTTTTCACTTAGAGCTATCGGAATTTTCGCCCGAAAGCTACCCCATTACTTCAAGATGCACATTCACATCACTTTTCACTTAGAGTTAACGGAATTTTCGTCCGAAAACTACCCCATTACTTCGTGATATGAGGGATAGTACGACCATGAAAGGAACAGAAAATATAAAGGTCTACCGATCAACGTTGGAATAGTTCATCAAGGAGGCCTTGACGTCTTATCAGCAGCTTACACACGATCGGTCATTTTCTGTGCATGAGACCCTGATTTCACAACAGAAATGGTTACTCACTACATCATTTTCCGACGGTAGCTCTTTCTGACAGATAAGAAGGATATATCAGTCAAATTAAGTCTCAACGAAGTTTCAAGCAGTTATCCTTTCAATGTGGGTATAATGAACGGATGTCACCAGACAAATGCATTTTTTTTTTTATTTTTTTATTATTTTTTTTTTATTTATTATTTTTTTTTTTTTTAAACAATATTTAAGAAGAAATGCATATTCCTAATGATTTTCTCAGAGTTAGAAATCTGTTAGCATCAAGAGATTTTGTAAATATATCAGCTAGTTGTTCCTGAGTAGGAACATGCTCCAGAATTACAGTTCCTTCTTCAACCAATTCACGAATAAAGTGATACCGAATGTCGATATGTTTGGTTCGTGAATGCTGAACAGGATTCTTAGACATGCTTATTGCACTAGTGTTATCACAAAAAAGATTTACAGAATCTAAATCAAACCCATAATCACGTAGCATGGTTTTCATCCAAACAAGTTGTGCACTACAGCTGCCAGCTGCAATGTACTCGGCTTCAGCTGTCGACACTGAAATGCTGTTCTGCTTTTTGCTCATCCATGATACAAGATTTGTTCCTACAAAGAAACAGCCTCCTGAAGTGCTTTTTCGGTCATCCATGTCTCCTGCCCAATCAGCATCACAGTATCCTGCCAAGTTTGAGTTCGTGTCACGGGAATATTGAATCCCGTATTCTGATGTTCCTCCCACATACTTGATTATTCTCTTCACAGCGGTCATGTGAGATTCCTTGGCATTCGCTTGATACCTAGCACACATACCAACACTGAAACATATGTCAGGTCTACTAGCAGTTAAGTATAATAGGCTGCCAATCATGCTTCTGTATAGTTTTGGATCAACTGAGCTTCCTGGATCATCCTTAGATAATTTGGTGCTGGTTCCCATAGGAGTATCAGGGTGTTTTGCGTTTTCAAGTCCAAACTTCTTGACAAGGTTTTTAGCATACTTAGATTGGTGAATAAATATGCCGTTCTTGCTTTGTTTGACCTGTAAACCTAGAAAGTATGTTAATTCCCCTACCATGCTCATTTCAAATTCCCTTGACATGGCCTCAACAAACTCATTGACACTGACTTTAGATGTTGACCCAAAAACAATATCATCTACGTAAATCTGTGCAATGGTAATGTCCTTGTTCTTTTGCAGTATGAACAGTGTTTTGTCAGCACCACCTCGTCTGTATCCTTGCTCAAGAAGAAACCTCGTGAGTCTCTCATACCAGGCTCTAGGAGCCTGTTTGAGTCCATAAAGTGCCTTTTTGAGCTTGAATACATGTCCGGGGTAGTGAGGGTCCTCAAACCCTTTGGGTTGTTCAACAAATGCAACTTCTTTCAAAAAACCATTTAGAAAAGCGCTTTTTACATCCATTTGATATAAAACAAAGTTTTTGACACATGCAATGGACAACAGCATTCTAACAGACTCTAGACGTGCCACGGGGGCAAAAGTTTCCTCAAAGTCAATGCCCTCCACTTGAGTGTATCCTTGGGCAACCAATCTAGCCTTATTCCTAGTGATGTTACCAAATTCATCAGTTTTGTTGCGAAAAATCCATTTGGTACCAATCACATTGGAATTTTTTGGCCGAGGTACAAGTTCCCACACATCGTTCCTCTCAAATTGCTCCAGTTCTTCCTGCATAGCCTTGATCCAATACTCATCAATAAGAGCTTCCTTGATGTTACGTGGTTCAATAGAGGAAGTGTAGCATGCAAAGTATGAGTATCCAATCATTTTACGATAATTAGGTTTAGGATTACCTCGGGTTTTGATACCTTCATTGATGTCACCTATTATCAGATCACTCGGATGATCTTGTTGGATTCTGCTGGGAGGATCCCTTCTGGAATCAGAGATTTGTTCGACATTTTCAGCTTGTTCGAGCTTCTGTTCCTCTGGAGAACTTGTTACTGAAGAACTTACTTCCTGCTCCAGGAGTTCTGTATTCTCAGTTTCCTCATTTGGTTGGGAACTATCATCGAAAACAACATTCACACTTTCCATTACTGAGTGTGTTCTCAGATTGAATACCCTGTACGCTCGACTACTGTTAGCATAACCAAGGAAGAAACCAAGATCACTTTTAGACTCAAATTTCCCAACAGTTTCTCTATCCTTATAGATATAACATTTGCAACCAAATACATGTAAATGACTTAAGTTAGGAGACTTACCTTTCCATATCTCATATGAGGTTATCCCCATGCCTTTCCTGAGATAAATTCTGTTTATTAGATAACAGGCGGTGTTTACAGCTTCAGCCCACCATCTCTGGGACATTCGTTTTGATGCAAGCATGACTCGAGCCATTTCCTGCAGCGTTCTGTTCTTTCTCTCAACGACCCCATTTTGCTGAGGAGTCTTGGGGGCTGAAAACTCATGACCGATTCCTCTTGATTCACAGTAGTTGGTGAATAGGGAATTCTCGAACTCTCGCCCATGATCAGTTCGTATCCTACTTATGCAGCATTGTTTCTCCTTCTCGATCCTTGTGCACAGAGTTTTAAACACATCGAACGTTTCTGATTTCTCTCGAATAAAGTTGACCCAGGTGTAGCGTGAGAAGTCATCCACCACAACAAAGATGTATTTCTTGCCACTGATGCTTTCTGTTTGAACTGGTCCCATCAAATCCATATGAAGGAGTTCCAGTACCTGCTTAGTAAGAACATCATGAATAGGTTTATGAGGGGTGTGTTTTTGTTTTCCATATTGACATGGTCCACACACACCATGACCTTTTCTTTTGAGTTTTGGTAGCCCTCTCACAACCTGCGACTTAGACAAATTCATCAGATGATCATAATTCACATGTCCAAGTTTTTCATGCCATAACTCTATTTCACTGACAGTACTAACATGGCATTTGAAATCCTTATCAAGACTGTAGCAGTGATCAACAGTTCTAGTTCCAGTAAGAACATCAAAGTTATTTTGATCAAGAACATGACATTTTCCTTGTGTAAATTTAACATTCAGTCCTTGATCACACAATTGACTTATGCTAATGAGATTAGCCGTTAAATTTTCCACAAGCAAAACATCTTCCAGTTTAGGCATTCCTCGAATATTAAGAGTGCCTATTCCAGTAACTTTGTTTCTTACTCCATCTCCAAATGTGACGAATTTGTCGCCAACTGGAGATACATTTGTCAGATATGTTCGAACACCAGTCATGTGTCTCGAACATCCACTGTCAAAGTACCAAGTCCCTTCTATGTTCGATCTGAGGGCCAGAACAGATGTTAGACATTTGTTTCCTTCCTTTTGAACCCAGATTTTAGATTGTTTGTGATTTCTCAGATCGATTTTTGTTCTAGGACTTGATCTTTGATATGTTCCAGGTCTCCCTTTATAAATATCCCTAATGTTGATCTTGCCTGTTCGAAGGTCATATTTCATCCGATTGCACACAGGACGTATATGACCTTTTGTATAGCAGTAGTGGCATGTAGGGATAAATTTAAAGGTCTTCGAATTATGATGATGTTTCGAATGGGTCTGTTCAAATCGAGTTCGAACAGCCTGGGTATAATGGGCTTGATCAGAATTACGAGTAAATGTGTTACCTGATGCATTACCTGTACCGACGGTGGGTCGTTCTGTGGCAGACCTTATTGAGGAGAAAAGGACTGACTTTGTGTTTTCCTCCATCAGTCTTGTTAGCTCGTTCTTGAGCATCTTGATTTCTTTTTCCCTGTTTTTGATTTCTTCCTGCGCATCAAACAATTCATTTTTTAACGAGTCTATGGTAACATCTTTGGAACTGATTACCTGTCGTGCGATTTTCAGTTCATTTTCCAGCATGATTACCCTCACAGTTGGTAGAGCTTGAGGGTATGTAGAACTGCTTGGATCAACATTCTTTTCATAGAGTCTGACTTTAGCTTCAAGAGTTTTGATGATTTGTGCAGCTTTGTTAGCTCTGGAGGATATTTCTTCATACATTTCTTGAAGTTGTTCAGCAGTAGGACAAGGCTCATCTTCAGATTCGGACTCATCAGTCACATCTTTTCCCGTCAGTTCCTTGATAGGTCGAACATGGGCCATCAGACACGTAAAGTCCTTCAGTGAATCACATAAAGCAAGATTGTTGGTGTGATTGACAGCATCATCTGTCTTTGACTCTTCATCAGTTTCTGAGTCACTCCACGTTGCTTTGTAGGCTTTGTTTTTCCTCAGGAAATTTGGACATTCTGCTTGATAGTGTCCATATCCCTTGCATTCTCTGCACTGGTCATTCTCCTTTTTGCTGGCCTGATTCTTCCCATTTGAGTTCCTCCCACCAGATTTATTTTTGTTGAGGTACCCGGAGTTGTTCTTTCCCTGTCCCTTGGAGGTGTTGAACTTCTTTATCATTTTCCCGTAGTTCTTTGCTAAAAAAGCCATAGTGTCTGCAAAATTTGCAGCATCCAAGTCATCGGTCTCTTCTTCCTGTTTGTCGGATACTTCGGCTTTTAGTGCAATGCCTTTGGCCTTGACTTTGTCGTAGCCATTGTTAATCTCAAATGTTCGTAGCTCTCCAAGAAGATCGTCCAGAGTCATTTCCTTGACTTTCATGAAAGATTCCAGGACAGTAATTTTCTCTCTGAATCTGGATGGCAACGTCCTCATGATTTTTGAGACCTGTTTCTCTTCTGAGATGTTTTCTCCAAGTATGTAGCAGTCATTTACTACATCACAGAACCTTGCATAGAAGCCATCAATATTTTCATCCTCATTCATTTGAATATTATCAAATTGGAGAGATAACCTCTGGAGTTTTGAGGTTTTGACTGAGGCATTCCCTTCAAATTGACTTTGCAGAATTCGCCATGCATCTTTTGCGGTTGTGCATTTCACTATCATCTTGTGTCTCATGGGATCCACAGATGCTAGAAGTGCGTACAAGGCTGTGTAGTTTGCTTCTTCTTCTTGCTTGTCCTTTTCAGTAAAGGACTCAACTGGTTTTGGTACTAGATTCTCTTCATCGTCCTCCATTTGAGGCCAATCCCATCCTTTTTCAACTGTGAGCCAGCATTTCTTGGATCTTAGGTACACCATCATCATGGATTTCCAGTAGGAGTAGTTGGTTCCCTCCAGAAGTGGAGGTCGTAAGGATGCGTGATCAATGGAAGCCATTTTGTTCCCTTGGATCTACCTGTTTATAAAAACTGGAACCTGCTCTGGTGCCAAATGAAATATCAGAATATGTGCGCGTGTGCTATTTTAATAACTTGTATAAAATAATTTAAACAAGAACAGTACCGATCGAGTTCATACTGTGAATGAACATGACGTAATCTGAAGATAGTTAAAGGTTGGGAAATATGAGGAAGACACCTTCCTCTGGAGCATTTTATTACTGGGATGTGATTTACTTTACAATGTACTATAGAGATTTCTATTACAATGAATAAACACACTCCCCCTGAATACTATACCCCTAAGACTGTTAAGAACTCAAAAATGTAGAGAATCCCTTCTCCTACACAAGCAGAGAGTTCTCCCGAACTCAACTTGTTCTCCCGAACAACTCAAGAGTCAATTCTCCCGAATAAACTCTATCTGCTTATCTGTGTTCCAACACTGGTTGAACACAGATTGAACTCTATAGTCGAGACAGCTGCTATTTCCCAATTGTCAATCACTTAAGCCGTACTGCTCTTCACAGATCCTTCTCCTCTTTATACCAGCGTCAAGAGAGTCCTTCTTTGGTATATCAATCAATTCCATCTTTAATTGATTCAATTACTTGATCCTCTTTGACTTTCTTGTTTTGGTTCTCCCCACTTTGGCAAGTAGATCAATTTGTCCTTCATTCCTGAAATATAAATCAAATATGCCAAGATTATTTGTTTCAAGTTGAATGCCACACAATTCTTGTGTTTACAGACATGAAAGGGAATGCTGAATTTCCTTTTATCGTAGGACGACCTTTCTTGGCGACTAGCCAAGCACTTATAGATGTGCCCAAGGGGGAGTTGATTTTTCGTGTTCAAAATGAAACCATCACCCTCCCAATACATAGGTCGGGTCTAAGGGGTAGACATAATTGTAGCATTGTTTATACTACCCAATCCGCTGTAAGAAATCCACACGCCCCAAATAGCTCTTTAATTGTTCATAAAACATCCGACTCGGGGTGGCTAGAAAATGGTTGATAAGAAGAGGACGTCCGGCTGATGACGGAAAACAAAGCGCTTGTCGGGAGGCAACCCGATGTTTACCGTTTTTATTCCATTTCAATTTTTTTTATCTTAGTTTTATGTTTTTTTTTTCTTTTTTTCTTTTACTTGTGTTTTTAGTGTTTTATGTTTTTAGGAACCAACATGGACGAGTGTTGCAAGAAACGGGGGTCAAAGAGACGAGAAACTCGAGTTAAGGAAGAAGAAATCGACCCGACCATGTCATAAACATAACACGGCCGTGTTACACTACGGACATAGCCGCGTCAAAAGCCTTTTGCATAAGTATTCAGTACTGACCCCACAACACGCCCGTGTCACTGAGGTAACGCGGCCGCGTCAAGAATGCGTTCAAACAGGCAGAATTCAGCTCAGATTTAACGCGGCCGCATCAAACCTTCAACATGGCCGCGTCAGTGTTTTAGAAGCTTAAAAACGTGAACATCAGGTTTTATCACTTCTTCCCCTCTTCTCTCTTGCACACACGCGAAAAAGCACACACTCACAAACACTTCACCAAATCACACACAAACACACTCAAAATCACACACATTCAATCAAAAACATAATCACACACACTAATTCAAGCATTGCACCAACAAATTCGCAAAATTTCGACCCAAATTGAGGAATTAGGGCACATTCCGATTCTCAACCTTCTTCGACTAAACATCTCCGGTAAGTGAGGCTAACCCAAATTTATATGCTTCCAATCTACTTCTTATGCTTAATTTGTATTGGAGAATGTTTAACTTCGAATTGTGAGCACATTGTAGTGCATATTGCTCTTTGTAGTATGAACGTGCTAAATTTCTATTGGGTCTTGAGTTATGAATTAATGTTGTGTTGATTATGGTTAGAATTGAAGTGCAATATGTGGTCGGTTTGAAATAAGAACAACAAGATTGAATTTCATATGTTTTCATCATTGGGGAATTTTATCGAACATGTTGTGTGCATGAGTCAGAATAAGTTTTGTTTGCTATTTGTTACCTCTTGTTTTGTTTTCTCAAGTGATACAAAGCTGATTTCAGTTAAGATGCATGTCTTAAGTTATAGGATTCAATGTTTCACTATCTAATGACTTCAATTGAAGATTTTAGAAGTTGAGCATGAAATAGGGGGTATACAATGTGCAAGTTGCTTGGGTGTTGCTAGCATATGATTCTCTTGTTGATAACCTAGGAATTCTTTGTTTCTAGAGATCAATTGTGATGAAGTGAGGATTGTGTTTGTTGATGTGTGTGTTGATGGATTGTGTGTATAGGTTCACTAAAAGGGCACCACCAAAAGGTAGCTCTAGTCGAAGCAAGGAAAAGCAAGTCATGGTAGAGGAAACCCCGACTGTCAATCCAAATGGCAGTCAAGCTTTTTTCGGGTTCTCATTGGCACGAGATGAACACAAGATTCGATTCGGTGAGCTCTGTCATCGCACTAATGTACCAACTAGATTTGGCAGTGACGCCCTGACTCGGGCAATGGGCATCCATGACAATGTCCGTGTTCTGCTTAACCGAGCTGGGTTACTTCAGTTTATGAGCGTTCAACAGACGTATAGGAGGATCACCATCGAATTCTTGAGCACTTTTGGCATCACCGTGGCCATCTCCCTTCACTCACGCAGACCGGACGACATCACTTTCCAGCTAATGGGGAAAGCTCGATCTTTGACATACAGCCAGCTGGATCGGATCTATGGCTTTCCGAAAGCCTCTAGGGAGGAACCACCGGAGGTATTTGACCCTCACACATTCTGGGGTTTGTTGACGATTGCTCCACCGATTGTGGCAGCACAACCTTATGTATCCAAGGCGGCCAAGGCTTCGTGGATTCGCAATCCAGTCATTCGTTACATACAGAAGCTGCTCGCCTATACTTTGTTTGCCCGGCGTGAAGTGCAAGCCATGAGACAAAACGAACTCCACATGCTGTGGAACATCCTGCACGGTTACAAAGTGGACTATGCAAAGATACTGATGGAGCACTTTGCAAATGTCATCCGGAAGCAGAAAGACAGCGTCATGATTGGAGGTTTGATTACTCCAATAGCAACAACTTTTGATGACATTGACCTAGCTTATATGGTGCCGATAAAGGACGAGGTCCAATTTACATGGGACTTGCTAGAAGCTATGCAGGTCGTGATTTTAGGTGAAAATGGGACAATCCCATATGTGTACAAGATTGTTGGACCCTACATTCGCCTTCCCTTTGAGCTCGGGACAGCTGTAACAAGTGTCAATGATACAACAAAATTTTCATTATCCACTGAAGAACACCTTCAGCTATCCCAACCACCGGATTCAGAGGTATTCCAGTCCAGGCCACCAGCCGAAGGCAGCAGCCAAGCCCCGAGACAGCCTCGGAAGAAACGAGCAGCAGCAGCAATTGCCTCCGAGTCCGAATTGCATGAGGACATGGTCGGCATCATTACTTCTCTCCGGGATGATGTTCACATTTGTAAAGACTCGGTGCAATCAGCTCTCACCGCAATAGAAAGGCAGCGAACGGAAGTCCGAGGAGCACTTCAAACGATTCACACTGAATTAAGTGATCAAAGAAGAATAATGAACGCACTCCTTCAAAGGAATAATGAAGAGCAAGAGTGGAGACAACAGCAAAGGACCCAATGGGAGGCCATGACATAATTTTGGAGCCAGTATGTGTTTCAACCACCACTGCCTCCACACTGATTTATAAGTTAGCACCAAGACGTACCACTCTTTTCCACCAAACATTGAATTTCAGCCAAGTTTGAGGGAGGGGGTATATCGTGGGACGTCTTGGCAGCTATATTTATAATTTTGTTGATGTTTTACTTACAATTGGTCATTTGTGTTATTTTGATGTTTAGTGGCCGTTTAAGCTGCTTGATGTTTCGTTATTTGTGGTTAAAAGTGTCGGGTCTGTTAGCCCAATTGCATAGTTATTACTTTGAGTGATTATCGGGTTCGTGTGCCCATTGTGCTGATTTTTACTGCTTTGATTTGGAGTATTGGGTCTGTGAGCTCATTTATCTATTTTATTGGTGTTGTTGGGTTTGTGAACCCAGTTTGATTTTATTTAGTTTCCATGTTGAGTCTTAGGAGTATAGAGTCTTATTATTATTGTTTATTTTTTAGTCATAAGAAGAATTAAAACCGAGAAAAGGAAAAAAATTGTAACAAGTGAAAAGAAAAAAAAATTATAGGGAAAGATGGATGGTGAATAGTTAATGATGAAACGATTTTGAGAAAAAAATTGAGAAAAAGGCACATAATAGAGCATGATAAGTGAGTTGAGACGAAATTGAGCTTGAACCTAGAGTATTCAATAAAAAAAAAATTACCTTGGTGAGAGTTTGAGCCTAATTTTACTCCTATTATAGGAGTAATATACCTTCTTTCGGTGTGAATTAGATTGAATACGTGCATTAGTCTCTAGAACTTGCCATGAGTCTTTGCTAAGAATGTGTCAAATTTGTGGTGTGATTGAGGAAATGATCTTAGGCATTTTTATTTTTATTTTTTATATTTTGTTTTGAGCCTGTTTACTTGAACTTTGGAAAATTGCCTACAATGTCAAAAATTATCTCTAGTTAGCCCATTTGAACCTTATAGCCTTATTTGTTCATAGCCTAACAATATCAGCCAAACCCTTTCGATTTAACTATTTTGGCCTTCATTGGATTAGTCAAGTTAGAGGGAGGAGAATTAGAAGGAATTTTGGGTGAAAAATTTGTGAGAAGGAAGGGAAAAGTAGAGATAATTTCAAAGATGAAGGAAATGAGAGAAACATGATAGGTGAAAAAAGAAAAATAGCCTCTCCTAAAAATAAAATAAAATTCAGTGTCAATAAATTGCTAGACATGTTGAGGAGAGGCTAAGAAATTGTAAAAGTGCTTAGCTTGTATGGATTGATTAGCACAGTCAGGTACTCCCAAAAATGTGGTACCCGTGTATTGATTGTGAATTGAAAAAGTTCTTTGTTGTAAAGATTTATAAAAAGGTGAAGAACTCATCTCTTATGGGGTGAGTTGCTGAAAATTAAAGAGTGAGGTTGAGTGATGCTATCGAGGGGTAGTCGGGTTAGATATGGCTTGATTAGTCCAAATATAGTCACTTTTAGCCAAATATATCCCACCTTACCTTAAGCCAACATTACAACCTAGAAAAGACCTTTTTGATCCTTTTCACACAAATTAAAGTATGAGGTCTAGTTTAGACAATTGGTAAGCATATGATAGGCTTTGCATGTAATTCAATATGAGTGAAAATGAAATTAGCCTAAACACTTGAGAGATGAGTAAACTACATAACCGGTGAGGATTGAATAACTCGACAACTCAAAGTCTCGAGATTAGTTGATTTTCACATTATCAAATATGCTCAAGTACATTGTGTTGCCTAAGTCGTGTAGCAAGAAGTTATTCTGAAACTGAATCATCATCCAATCGCCCTAAAACATTGCATAAATCACTTGTATTTATTGTCTTTTGTTATGTTGTTTGGGACGAACAACAGTTTAAGTTTGGGAGGGGGAGGGGGTTTGATACACGTTAATTATGCATGTAATTAGGCCGATTTAGGATAGTATTTTATAGGAATTATGTGCATATTTGGTCAAGAATTGGATAAAGTGCTATAAATTGGATCATTTAATGTGTTTGACTTGTTTTAAGGTATTTTTGAGCATTTTCAGGATTAAAAGTTGTGATTTACGACAAAGGGACAAAATAACAAGTCGAAGGGACGTATAAACCGGACAAAACCGATCAAAACTGGCCCAGATTAGCTCAGACCGGTCCAGAAGACAAACCAGAGTAAAAATGACAGCACTACTAAAATTCAACTCGGTATTCGCCAGCCGCCAAAGGGTCCTCTAAAATAACTGAGAAATCGGGTGTCACGATATGTGACGATCGAAAGTGGAAGAACATGTAATTGAGACACCTCGCGAAAGAATAATTGTGCGACATGCACAACGTTAGTGGTACGCTTACAAGGGATGAAATGCACCATTTTAGAAAACCCATGGACAACAAAAAAAATAGAATCACGCGCCCGCGGTGGGTCGAGGCAATCCCAAAATGAAGTTCATACTCAACGCGACCCATGGAGGAGTCATAACGGGTAACGAGCGATATAAACCGGAATTTGTCGCAGTTCTCTTGGACACTTGACATACCCGACATTGAGAGACAAAACGAGTGATGTCGCGACGGGCCGACAACCAAAAGAAGGGACACAACAATAACTCGATCGAACGATCTCTGCCAACTTGCCAGGTACCATGGATTTTTGAAATTATTTTTTGACGTAGGCTGCAAGAAGGCACACAAAGTTGAACACCTTTGAAGAGGAAGCCATCCAGAAGTCTATATTCACCCATGGTGTCATCAATCAAGTTGGCCATTGTTGTGAAAATCACCTCACATAAAATAACCCATAACACGTTCGAACAAAAAACACACAAGAACGGCCGAACATGCACAGATGCAGAAACAAGAATAAAAATCACACAAGAAGGTTTTACGTGGTTTGATCAGCAATGCTCTACGTTCACGGAGGCTCTACACACCTCAATTCACTCCATTCAAGCAGAAATTACAAGAATTATACAAAATCCAGCAAATCCCTAATTCACGAACCGAATTAGGTTTTAGAACCCTAGATCTCTAATTCTCTCTACTGTATTGTATACAAAGGGAAAATGTGATAATTGTGTTCGCCTATATTAGTAATGTGTCTTGAATCATCGCGAGGAGTGAGTTACAACTACTGCAAGTTTTTAACGATGGTCGAGTCACAACGGTTTCTGTTAGCTCAAAACCGTTGTGTTTGTCCTTTTGTACATATGTCACTTTCAGCCAAAAACCCGGTTCAGTTTACATCCTTCTCTTGACTCAATCAAATCCGGTTCTTAGACTTGTGAACCCGGTTCTGAATTCCCAAGACACCACATTCCATATAGGCACCACCTTGATTTAATTGAACACATCCCCACAAATCTCCACCTCAATGAAATCAAGTGTGTGTCATTACCTCATCCTGCCCTTCACCTTATGCTTCAAACACATTGTTCAAGCCTGATTAGGCTCGAGCAATGTCTCAACTTGTTACCTGGTACAACCTTAGTTAAGAAATCTGTTGCATTGTCATCTGTATGCACTTTCTTCACCTCCACAGACCCTGAATCAATTACATCTCTCACAAAATGCAGTCTAACATCAATATGTTTTGACCTTTCATGGAATGCTTGATATTTCACTAAGTGGAGTGCACTTTGATTATCACAAAGGACAGTAACACACTTCTGAACAATTCCCAGATCCCTTAGAATTCCCTTAAGCCATACAACTTCTTTGATAGCATCAGTGATGGCCATATATTCTGCTTCTGTAGTGGATAAGGCCACTACAGATTATTATATACTTCTCCAGCTTATTGCAGTTCCATAAAATATAAATACATACCTAGACATTGATCTTCTTGTATCCACATTCCCTGCAAAGTCAGCATCTACAAACCCCAGCAATGGAGCAGTATCCCGAGCTTGCTTCTCAAACTTTAACCCTAAAGTCACTGATCCCTTTAGGTATTTTAACACTTGCGTCAGAGCTTCCCAATGAGCCTTTCCAGGATTTGACATGAATCTACTTACCAAAGAAACACAGTAGGCTAAGTCATGTCTACTACAAATCATACCATACATCAAACTTCCAACCCCACTTGCATATGGTGTATGTCTCATGTATCTTTCTTCTTCAGTAGTTTTAATCCTTGGATAACTTTGTCTGCTGATTCACTGGAACATTTAAAGTCTTGGATTCATGCATGTTGAATCTCTCTATCACCTTCTAGAGATAATTCCTTTGAGACAAGAACAACATTCCAGCTTTTCTGTTCCTGCTGATATCCATTCCAAGAATCTTCCTTGCATCTCCCAGGTCTTTCATATCAAACTCTGAACTAGGGATGTAAACGAATCGAATCGAACCGAATATTAAGAAATTCGATTCGAATTCGTAAATATAAACTCGAATTCGAATTCGAATCGAATATTAATCGAATTTAAATAGCCGATTCGAATTCGATTCGTGAGAAATATTCGAACTATTCGATTCGATTCGAGATTCGAAAATTATTTTCTATTTTTATATTATATATATTATTTATTTTTTAAATATTTAAATATTATTATTTTTTAATTTTTTTCAATTATAAATTTAAATAATATATATTATATATAAAATTTATTTAAATATATAGCTATAGAAATATATTATATACATATATTTAGTATTATATTTATTATTTAATTTTTAAAATATATTATATTATAAACGAATCGAATATTCGAATTATTCGAATTATTCGAATCGAATACAACTATATTCGAATTCGAATTCGAATATTATTCGAATATTATAATTAATTCGTATTCGAATTCGAATTTGATTTTTTCGAATTCGAATCATCTTAATCGAATTCGAATCACGAATCGAATCAAAAATATTTAATTTGCTTACAACCCTACTCTGAACTCAATCTCTTCTTAAGCTGCTGGGTCTTGTACTTACTGTTGCTGGCTATAAGCATATCATCCACATAAAGTAACAGATATACTTGATCAACCTTAGAATTATTATCAAAGTAAACACAAATGTTATATAAGCTTCTGGTAAAGCCTGCATTTAACAAAAACTCATTGAATTTCTTATTCCACTGTCTTGGACTCTGTTTTAACCCATAGAGTGACTTCCTAAGATAGCAAACCTTCTCTTCACTACCTAGAACCACAAAGCCTTCAGGTTGCTTCATATATATGTTTTCAATCAAGTCCCCATATAGAAATGCATTTTGACATCCAGTTGTTGCAATTACATATCCTCTTGAGTTACCTTTGATAACAGAAGTCTAATAGAGAAATGTTTCACCACAGGAGAGAATACTTCATTGAAATCAATACCCTCCCTTTGTGTAAAACCTCCGGCTAACAGCCTTTCCTTGTATCTGATCTTTTCAGTGTCTCCAACTTCAATCTTCTTTTTGTAAATCCACTTGGAACTCACTAGCTTCTGCCCCTTTGGATTATCCACCAGCTTCCAGGTGTTATTCCTTCCTAGAGATTCCATTTCCTCCATCATAGCGCTAATCCAGTGTTCACCTTCATTTCCACTTACTGCTTCTTTGAAACTTTGAGGTTCATGGTGTTCTATATCCTCTGCAACACTGAGTGCATAGTACACACTTCCAGCTTATCCATAGAAATCTGGTCTCTGGATTTGTCTCCTTGGTCTATCCCTGGCAATGCTATAATTTCTGAGATTTGGTGTCTCAGGTTGTATTTCATCTTCTTCTGAAGAAATTTCACTTGAGTGATGATCCAGGTTGTCTTCTCTGGGTTGAGTGTTATCATGTGAATACTCCACCTCAACTGAAACTTTCTCAGCTTCCACAGCATCCTGAAACTCTTTCACACTACCAGCAGAAGTATATCCCATAACACTTTCATTGAACTTCACATCCCTACTCACAATGAGCTTCTGATTTCCAGGCTCCAAGCACCGCAGTCGGTACCCTTTTACCCCATCTGGATAACTCAAGAACACACATCTGAGAGCCCTTGGATCAAGTTTGTCTTGCTTAACATAAGCAAAAGCAAGACAGCCAAACACTTCAAATCTGTATAGTCACTAAGCTTTCCATTCCATACTTCATTAGGTGTTTTGAATCCTAATGATGATGATGGTGATTTGTTGATGAGATAACATGCTGCGTTCACTGTCTCACCCCAGAACACATTTGGTAAACCAGTATCAAGCAACATACATCTCACCGTTTCAAGAATAGTTCTATTGAACCTTTCAGCAATTCCATTATGTTGTGGATTCATTGGCACAATTTTTTGTCTTGTGATCCCTTTGCCTTCACAAAACTCATTAAATTCAGTGGATAAGTATTCCAGGCCATTGTCAGTCCTAAGGTGTTTAAGATTCTTGCCCTTTAAGTTCTCCATTTGAGTCAACCATGCTTTGAACTTATTGAATGCATCACTTTTGTTTCTCATGCACAAACACCCATACTTTCCTGCTAAAACCATCAATGATTGTCATAAAGTATCTCCCTCCACCATGTGTTTCTATCCTAGATGGTCCCCAGATATCAGAATGCACATAATCAGAAGCTTCTTGAGTGATATGAACACCCTTACCATAAGACAATTTTTGAGACTTTCCTAATGCACATTTATCACAAAACTCAAGTGTTTCTGATCCCATGTTACCAATTATGCCTCTTCTTGATAACTCTTTCAGACCTCTCTCCCTAATGTGTCCAAGTCTCTTATGCCACATCATAAGCCCAGTTTTACTCAACACATTATCCAAGCTACCACAAACTGGTTGTCCAATCAAGATAAACAATCCATTATGCTTCCTACCCTTGATCACCAGCTTCTTGTCTTTTTTAATGTGTAAGAAACCATCTATTGATTTGAACTCACATCCAGTTGTATTTAAAGAGCCCATGGAGATTAAATTCCTTTTAAGACTGATAGGGATGACCCGGTTACCTCGGGCCGGGTTACCTCGGGTCGGGTTAATCCTGAGCCAACTCACCAGTTCAATGAGCAGTTCAATGAGCATGCCAGCAACTGCGAAGGCCCAGGCCCAACAGGCCCAGCAACACGCATTCGGCCCAGCGAATGCGAATCTGTGACGTAAATCCCAACTGCCATGATCTTTTCCCAACGGCCATGCAGATTTGGGAGGCAAGATTATAGGGATTTAGTTAGGGTTTGGGTTTAGTAGTATAAATAGAGGAAAAGAACTCTGAATTAGGGTTCGGACTTTGTATTCTGCAATACTCCTTGCAAACTCAATAATCAAGTGGAAGAAACACCTCGGCGATTGCCGTTTTCTGCCCGTGGACGTAGATCTCCGGATCGAACCACGTATATTGTGTGTGTTTTTACATTCTTTTCGCATTAATTACTGTTTGATTGGGTGTTTTCCGGATTGCGCATTAACAAATTGGCGCCGTCTGTGGGAACGACAAGATCGCATTCAGTAATACCATTGCCTTCTGAAATCATGGTGACAACCCGTCAGAACCAATCCCGCCGCGGAGATCAATCTAACCAGGATCCACCCGTGGATCAAGTGGCGCCTCCGAGACAGTCGCCGGCAAGAAGCGCTTCCGCGCATCAGGGTAATCAAAACCCTCCACCCCCTCAGGATCAGCAAAACCCTAATATTGCTGCCGCTCAACCACCGGTAAACGTCCAAATTACCCCCGAATTGCTCCAGGCTTTCCTAGAAGAACATGCACATGTTCTCCAAGATTGGGCAGCCAACCGCCTACATCCATCGGAGCCTGTCGCAGAGCCCGCTAACCACAATGACGATTCTGGTGTGCCTCTACCCCGTCCCCGTGGTCAGCGGAACCCCGGATACCGGGGACATCAGGATCGACGAAGGGAACGACCCGGTTCTTCCGAGGACCTTGGGAGTTCAAATAGATCACGACCTCACAACGAGGAACCCACCGATGTGGATCGCCGCCGCCCACTTAATGCAGCTAAAAGAGTTCGCTATGCAAATGCTCATACTCTGGACCTTCAAGAGTACGAGCGAGTTCAACGCAATGTTGAACTGGATAGGATCCTGGGCATGGATGCCAATGGAGAGATCATCACACCGTTCTCCCAGGCAATCGTGGACACTTCCCTTCCCGAAGGGTTTAAACGGCCAGCCATACCTCCTTACAATGGCACTGGAGATCCGGCCAATTTTCTGGGTGCTTTTAGGCACAGCATGCTTAGTCATGACAACATCACATCTCTGCAGTACTGCAGGATTTTCCCGGAGTATTTACAAGATGAAGCTCGGGTATGGTTTGATTCTCTCCCGCGGAACAGCATATCCTCGTTCAGAGAACTTGCCGAGCACTTTTGGGCAAGATTTGAAGCCCGGGTGAAGCCCGCGGCCACCATGGCCGACGTCATGACTATGGAACAACGGGACGGTGAATCCGTTACCCAATTTCTGGACCGTTTCACAACGGTAAGTCTCAAGGTGGGAGACTGCCCTGACAACGTGGCCATCGGCGCCTTCATGAATGGACTTCGTCCCGGAGCGCTGCACACCGAGTTAGCTCGGAACACACCGGTCACAACTCGAGCACTGTTCCAAACAGTGTGTAAATTTGCGAAGGCTGAGGAGCAGACTCGACAGAAGCGTGAAAAGCACGCGGCCAAGAGGCAGGCCGACAAAGCCCAAACTGGGCCTAGCACTCGAGCTAGTGCATTTTCCCGTCTGACAACGGGGCGCTCAGAATCCCGGAGTGAAATTCCGCAATTGACTCCGCTGACGAAGTCACGGGCTGAAATTCTTTCACTCCACAAAAACGACTTCCGACCTTGTCCCCGGATGACTGCGCCTCCTGAAAAGAGAAATCGTGGCAAATGGTGCGAGTACCACCGAGATCATGGACACGAAACGGATGAGTGCCGGGAACTCGGCAAGGAGATTGAGGAATGTCTCAAGAAAGGATTCTTGAGGCAATACGTCGCACGAACTGGCGACCGACCTCGGGCAAACCATAATGGAGGCTCGTTTCATGCCCGAGGAGGTTACCATGACCGAGATACTCAACAAAATCGGCCGCCTTGGCAGAATAATCGGCAGGGGTCCAATAATCATGCACGGCAAGATTCTGGCAATCGCCAGCCGCCACATCTCCAACTTCTACCTCCTCCTCCTCCGGGAGGACCCCGGGACGACGCACCCCCTCACGTGATAAACGTGATATACGGAGCCCTACCCACCGGGGCTTCGCGACATGCTTTGAAAGCAGAAGCTCGACGTCCTCCACCCGAGGAGCCACGTCACAAATGTCTCCATCAGTCCGAGACTGTCAGCTTCACGGATAGGGATCCGGTCCCTGAGATAACACCCCACACTGACGCTATTGTCATCGACATGACTGTAGCTAACATAACAGTACGGCGGGTCTTCGTAGACAATGGGGCCGCAGTGAGCATCATATTTGCGGACTGTTTCGAGAGAATGGGGATTTCCCGAGAACAACTCAAACCGGCCCCCGGGCCACTACAGACTTTCACCCAGGGTGAAGTTCGGCCAGAAGGTATCCTCACCCTCCCAGCGTCGTTGGGAACTTATCCGAAGGTGAAAACAATCTTCGTGGATTTCTATGTGATGAATTCCCCATCACCATATAACATGATATTAGGCCGGGACTGGCTCACCCCGGCAAAGGCCATATGCTCCACGTATCACCTCGCGCTGAAGTTCCCCACCTCGCATGGTGAAGAAACCGTCCGCGGGAGCCAACGGATTTCAAAAGAATGCATGTACGTGGCACTCAGAAAGACTGCCAAGGTTCCGCCCAAACAGCAACTTCAGGTAACATCACAGGTCCTGGAACCCCGGGACTATACCCCACTGGGAGATGCCACTGTCCAAATCCCGCTAGATCCGTCTAAGCCGGAGCAGACAGTAATAGTAGGAGCCGTGGATGTGCCATGGCTACATCAGGCCATTATTCAGACCCTGCGGGAATATTCCGATGTTTTCGCATGGTCTCCTTTGGATATGCCCGGAGTCTCTCCCGAGGTGATTACCCACAAGCTAAATATCGATCCTAGTGTCAAGCCCATCCAACAGAAACAGAGAAAATTTGCCCCGGAGCGAAATGAGGCCATTTGAGTTGAGGTAAAACAACTCCTGGACGCGGACATCTTATTCGAGGTATTCTACCCCTCTTGGTTATCCAATCCGGTAATGGTTACAAAAACCAGTGGGGCCTGGCGGATGTGTGTCGATTTCTCCGACCTCAACAAGCACTGTCCGAAGGACTGCTATCCTCTACCCTCTATCGACCAAAAGGCCGAGGCCATTACGGGGTACGTGGCACTTTGTTTCTTAGATCTGTATAAAGGCTATCATCAGATCTTTATGGACCCACGGGATGCCGTCAAAACGGCGTTTATCACTGCCTTCGGGTGCTACGCTTTCAAGAAACTGCCCTTTGGGCTCAAGAATGCCGGAGCCACCTACCAGCGTCTAATGGACTCCGTCTTCCATGACCAGATAGGTCGCAATGTTGAGGTCTACGTCGATGACTTGGTCATCAAAAGCTCCTCTCATCCTTCATGCGTGCAGGACATCGCCGAAACCCTGCGCACTCTGCGGCGCTATAATTTACGCCTCAACCCTACAAAATGCACTTTCGGTGTTGGCTCCGGGAAGTTTCTCGGATACATGGTATCACAAAGCGGCCTACAGGCCAATCCGGCTAAGCTTCGCGATGTGTTAGACCTACAGCCACCGAAGACATTCAGGGATGTTCAACGCCTTACGGGCGGCCTAGCAGCTTTAAACAGATTTTTATCAAAGGCAGCAGAGCGCCAACTACCATTTTTTAAGATCCTCAGACAAGCGAAATACTTTGAGTGGACTCCCGAATGTACTGAGGCCTTCGAGGCCTTAAAACGACATATACAGCAGCTGCCCACCTTGTCAGTTCCTCTCCCCGGAGAGCCGTTGTACGTATATCTGGCTTCTGCCGAGGAGGCTGTTAGCGCCGCTCTTGTGCGAGAAGTGGAAGGGGTTCAGCACCCCGTATATTTTGCAAGTCGGGTGCTTCATGGAGCAGAGACGCGATACTCCGAGCTTGAAAAAACCGCCTTGGCCCTCGTTATGGCAGCTCGGTGCCTCCGACCATACTTCCAAGGCCGCGAAATACGAGTCTTGACAAATTATCCTGTACGCCAGATCCTCGTGAAACCCGAGGTGTCTGGGCGCCTTGCCAAATGGGCCATCGAGCTGGGAGAATATGACATCCAGTTCCTTCCCCGCCGAGCCATCAAGGGTCAAGCCCTCGCTGATTTCCTGGCCGAAGCTCCGGTGGACAGTCATGAGACCCCCGCAGACAAAGATACACAGCACCACGACACAATCGACCCTTCACCTCGGAAGTGGCAGCTATTTGTGGACGGTGCATCCACGGTCCGAGGAAGTGGCGCCGGACTACTCCTCATCAACCCCGAGGAGGCTGAGTTTAAATATGTCATAAGGTACAAGTTTAAGGTAACCAACAATGTAGCGGAGTACGAGGCAGTCCTCGCCGGACTCCGGCTCGCTCAATCTCTAGGTGTTCGTCACCTAGAGCTCTACACGGACTCCGAGATCGTGTCTAAGCAGATTCAGGGGACTTATGTCGCCAGGGAAGAAACCATGGTCAGGTACCACACTCTAGCGCTTAAGCTCATCTCAACTTTTGATACAGTTGTTATACAGAAAATCCCGCGGACCCAGAACTCCAGGGCAGACGCGCTCAGCAAGATGGCCTCCGCGGTCCAAACAAATATATCCCCGGATATCATGGTCGAAGACCTCTCCCATCCGTCAATTCATGAGGCTACAGTTTCTGTATTGACCGACAGCGATCCGAACTGGATGACTCCGATCATTCAGTACCTTCGAGATGGGACTCTGCCCACTGACAAGCTACGAGCTCGGCAAGTTGTGCTCAAAGCCCCCAAATACTCCCTTCATAACGGAGTCTTATATCGACAATCGTACTTGCAACCAAACCTCCGGTGCTTGCCACCTACCGAGGCCATTCAAGTTCTGAGGGAGGTTCATGAAGGGGCCTGCGCTAGCCACATCGGCTCCCGAACACTAGCCAAAAAAATCCTTCGCTGGGGATATTATTGGCCTACTCTGTTCAATGACGCTCATGACCTAGTGTCCAAATGCAGCAAGTGTCAACTACACTCCCGTGTAAAGCACCTACCACAAACCGAACTCACGGGAATCCAGAGTGCGTGGCCGTTCATTCAGTGGGGAATTGACATTGTTGGACCCTTCCCTGTTGCTCCGGGGGGGTTGAAGTTCCTGGTAGTCGCCGTAGACTACTTCACTAAGTGGGTCGAAGCCGAACCACTTACCGCAATCACTGGTCAGAATATTCTGAAGTTCGTATGGCGCAATATCATTTGCCGCTTCGGTATCCCGAGCACTATTGTCTCAGACAATGGTAGGCAGTTTGCCAATGACCCATTCCGCTCATGGTGTGAGGAACTCCACATCAAACAGATATTCACCTCGGTCGCACACCCTCAAGCAAACGGACAGGTTGAGGTCACCAACCGGACCCTCCTCATGGGAATCAAAAAGCGCCTGGACAGCGCCAAAGGCCTCTGGGCTGAAAACCTTCCACAAGTCTTATGGGCCATCCGCACAACGCCGCACACCTCCACCGGGGAAACTCCTTACAGCCTTACCTATGGCTCCGAAGCCGTCATTCCAGCCGAAATCAGTGTGCCGAGTCCTCGCCTACTTACCTTAGTTCCGGACGATAATGACGAGGCACTTCGCGCGAATTTGGATGAGCTTGAGAATCGCAGGGAACAAGCATTCGTCCAGCAGGCTAAGTGCAAACAGCGAGCTGCACAGTACTATAACCTCCGGGTCCGAGGTACTCAGTTCAATGTCGGGGACTTGGTTCTCCGACTCAACTCGGCCAGCAAGGCTGCCCCCGAGGGCAAACTACATGCTTCTTGGGAAGGCCCATACCGAGTCATTGCCACGCATGACTCCGGCTCTTATCAGCTCGAACATCTCAACGGGGCCCCGATCCCCCGAAGTTGGCACGTCACAAACTTGAGACGGTTCTATCTATAAATGCTAAATCACAAGTACTTTCTTTCCATTAATTTCCTTTATAGTTGTTATTCTTTTTTGTACTCTTTAATTTGCTCCGGCACTTATTACTGAATAAAACACTTCGGTTTATGCATCTCGTTGTGTTTTTCTTTACGTTATGGGGACGCCCTAACACATACATATTATCATTACTAGTCTCCGGACAACTAAACCTTTCTCTCGGTCCGCCCGAGGAGGTTCGCATGATTAGTCCCCGGACTCGCACCACTTTCTTGTCTGATTAATCGGAGAAGTGTTTTTTCCCGCCTGATCCGTCCGGGGAGACATTACTCCTGCCCGATCCGTCCGGGGGGTAATCTATTCATACTGTGTTTCCGAACACTCCATTATATCATTAACGATTGAAACATTTCACAATCCTCCCTGTGTTCCCGAACACCCGATCAAAGTTATTAATAACTTATCGCTTTATTTAAACTCGTATGAACACACTGAAATATTTTTATTTAACATCAAACAGTTTTTCTAACTAATACAGCAAAAATCTTGCTAAAAGATTAACTAAGTTGATATCTACTTCTTCCCGGAGTCTTCTCCGAGCCAATACCCAAAACCACGCCGTCTGGTTTCTGGTTGAGAATGCCCCGTCCTCCGGGATGGCTCTTGCACGTTCCGACGATGCCCGGCTTCACTTTGGCTCCGGCGATGGCTCGTCATATGGTGACCCCGGTTACCATCCGAGCGCTCAGTTCTCGTTCGCGGCCCTGACATGCTGGCCCATTCCGCATGGCCCCATTCTAATGGCGCCAGAGGATCCATCACCTCGGAGGTTTTCTTTGTACTTTCTCTTGACTTGTGCCGAGTGGGATTTGATGACTCTCGCGGAGTTGAGCTTTTCCTCCCTCCCCTCTTCCGAGTATTAGCCCATTCTTCAGCGTCCCACTCCTCGGCAGGCATGTCATCGATCTCTTTGGCCAACGCCGTCACTGCCGGGCCACCAGCCTCAGGCTCTTCGGGGTGAGTCCTTTCCGGCTCTTGAGGGATGTCAAGCTTTGCTTTCTTGCCCCGTTGTCCTCCCTTATGGATAGGTTCTGGTTCGCTTTGCTCGGCTATATTCAAAGCCTCATTCCGGGCCTTGATCTTCTTCTCAAGCTCTACAAGATATCCAAGCACCAGTCGGCTCCTTATGATCTCCGGGTCATTCGAATCACCTCGCTCACTTCGGTTTTGGATGTCTTCCCGCACTTCGGCCCGCCGGGCTTGAATATCTTCCGTTGATACTCGACCACTGTCCACAAGAAGATGCTCGCACTCTTGTTGGTTGATACGGAGTTGTTCTAGCTCTAGATCTTTCACCATGCAGTGTGCCTTATACTGCTTATTTTGATGTGCGGACTCTTTCCAGGCACTCTCTACCTTGGAAAATCTTTTCTCCATTAAAGCAAGAGTCCTTGACAGCCGGGGAACTTCCTGCAACATCAACACATCCCGCTCTTTCTGCAACCAAACTATTGATGAGTTGAGTTGCTTTATTACCTCGCGCGGGTTTTCAATATTTTCCTGACAAAGGAGACACCTCGGTTTTTTCAGACTTCATTACTGTCCAATACATTGCGTATATAAGAGGGAAATAGTCTTTATTATACATACGAAAGAAGATTTTTTATTACACAAGGCAGCTCGGGTCTTTCATTACAAAAAAAGGGGATTACATGAAATCCTATATACATGCTTATCTATTCTACATTCTGCTCGTGAGGAGGGAGGTCACTGACCTCTCCAGGGGCAGGGTTGGATTCAGTTGCCTGGCTAGGGCCTTCAGTTGGAGCAGGAGGGGCAACAGTCATCCCTGGACGGGGGATGGGAGCTCGGGCTCTCATCTCCCGGGAGTAGAAACCGTTGCGATAGCCCAAGAAGTCCTTATCCTCGTCCTCGTTGCATCGTTTAATGATGTCGGGAGTAAGGATGGTGTGCTTCTTCGCCAAGGCCTCGATCAGGGGCCACTTCGGAGCCTTTGTCAGTGCATCAAAGTAGGCACCGTCTTCATTTCCGACGGCGTCGTAGTCGTACCCGAAGTCCTTGTCGTATACGTTGACCTCCGGGTACTTGTCATGAATAGCCTCCAGCAGTTCGCTCCGAGTGGCCGTATCCCCCGCAGCGACGAAGGTACTCAGGAATTGAAGGAACGTCCCAGTTTGCATCAGCCTCTCTGCAAACGCCTCCAACATGGCTCCCTGACCTTCGACAACCTTGGTCAGCTCTTCTTGGGCCGCATAGAGGTCACCTCTTAAACTGGCAACCTCGATGGACTGCTCGCGCAGTCTGGTAACCTCTCTCTCAGCAACAGCTGCCCGATCTCTAGCCGCCTGGACACCCTTTTTTGCCTCCACCATACCAGCCCTCAGCCTTGCCACCTCGGCCTCCAGCTCGGTAATCCTGCCTTGGCAGGACTCCTTCTCCAGCTTGCCAACCAATCCGCGGATTGGCTCCAGCAACTTCTCTAGTTCGGCCCCCGTAGCCGACACTTCTACTCCTTGCCCCTGCATGAACTTGCTGTTATGATAAATTCGCACAGAAAATAACGAAGTCATTTATGGTTATACCTCGTGGGCCGGGGTCATCTGCATTCTCTTCGGAGGAGGTGGAGTCGGTGAGGCAATCCTCCTCTTGGAGCTCGGGGTCAGCCCCGAGAGGGGAATGGCGTCTTCAGGGTCCGCCCTATGACTTCCCCCGGCTGATGTCCTCTGTAGCTCCGGAGTTCTCGAGCCATCACCTCGGTCCCTCGAGCTGGCCTCCGCGGTCTTCCTGGCTGCGCTCTTGAATTTGCCCACTGCACGTGACAAGCACACATTCAGGAATCGATATTGTTACATTATTGCAACTTATGACAGGATAAAAGTCCTACCCTCTACTTCTGCCCGGGTTTTTACTCTCTCCCCCTCAGACAGGCTCGGAGTCTGGTCAGAATCAGTCCCGGCAGGAGTGCGGCTCTCTTGGGAATCCGAAGTCCCACCGGCCCATTGGGAGTAGTACGGACTCATCCCAGCTTCGTCCAATACTTCCTCCGGGAACCTGGACTCTAGCAGACCGACCTTTTTCAACACACTCGCACCTTGGGGCTCTCCCCCCGGGGTGTTATCCACGACAACGTGGTAAGATTGCCACTTGGGCAGAATTGCCTTCTGCCTAACATATAGAAACCTCCCCCTCCATCCTTCTATTTTACTTGGGTTCTTAACCCTAAACCTCTTCCCTGGCCTAGGGTTAAGATAATACCAACCCGTATTTACCCCCATCGTCTTCAATTGAAAAAAGTGCCTAAACAAACTGATACTGGGCACTAACCCTCCCTTATGGCACTCAACCAAAAAACCCACCACCTGCCGCACGGCATTCGGACCTAACTGACCCAACGCTATACCGTAATAATCTAATAGTTTTACCAGAAATTCCCATAGGGGAAACCTCAGACCTACAGCGAGCTGGTCTATATACACAGATATGAACCCTTGGGGAGGGCAACAAGCTTTGTCTGTGCCCTCGGGAATTATGAACTCTAAATCGAAGGGCAAAAAGAAGTTCGGCACCCATCGCCTGATCTGCTTTTCGGTCACCGTGGGTCTTACCCTCGCTACCTCGAATCCCTCCATCTCCTCTTCGCACCGAGGGAAATGCACTGTCTCTATCCTTATCTCGCTAAGATCACCACGGTGGATCTGTCTACTTTCACTATTCATGGGATAGATCACCCTAATGGGAGGGGCTCTAACGGGCACCCCTTCGGGGACAACCTCTCCTACTGAAGATGAAGATGAAGATGAAGATGAGTTAGACATACTTACTTGGTTGGAAGAAAGGATGATTTGTGAAGGTTTTGGTCTGGGATGAATCGCGAATGAAGAATCCTCTTTTTCCCGCTTTCTAAAACGATGAATCACAATGAGAAGGTGAAAAGTTACTGTGCAGTTATTCCTTATATAAATGCAAAAAAACCGACGGCTCTGATGCAGCCGATTCAAATTCAGTGATGAGGATTCATGCGTGCTTCTCACGCGCTTTACAGTTACCGAGGCGCGTGGGGAACGGCTGTCTTGGAACTCACAGAGCGTGTCACTTCACGCTCCTCTCTCTCATTATGGCGCCGCCAGTCACATCAGCCTCACCCTTCTTCAGGAAGATTCAAGAAACACTCCGGCGTACTTTTCACCTCGGCCATACCACTACACTCCGGTATTCCAACCACTTCAGTCCAATATCTCACTCCGGTGTACCCTACACCTCGGCCAGACAGTCATGTACTTCAGATGTGTTTTACGCCTCGAGCAAGTTCGGTAACTCATTACAAGTACCAAACACTTCGGCCTACCAGTGACCCCGGTCTTCTTCGCTTAAGGTTCCACCCCGGTGACAACCGAAGCTCTTACCTCGCTTCGGCTGGGGGGGGGGCATCTGATAGGGATGACCCGGTTACCTCGGGCCGGGTTACCTCGGGTCGGGTTAATCCTGAGCCAACTCACCAGTTCAATGAGCAGTTCAATGAGCATGCCAGCAACTGCGAAGGCCCAGGCCCAACAGGCCCAGCAACACGCATTCGGCCCAGCGAATGCGAATCTGTGACGTAAATCCCAACTGCCATGATCTTTTCCCAACGGCCATGCAGATTTGGGAGGCAAGATTATAGGGATTTAGTTAGGGTTTGGGTTTAGTAGTATAAATAGAGGAAAAGAACTCTGAATTAGGGTTCGGACTTTGTATTCTGCAATACTCCTTGCAAACTCAATAATCAAGTGGAAGAAACACCTCGGCGATTGCCGTTTTCTGCCCGTGGACGTAGATCTCCGGATCGAACCACGTATATTGTGTGTGTTTTTACATTCTTTTCGCATTAATTACTGTTTGATTGGGTGTTTTCCGGATTGCGCATTAACAAAGACCAGGTACATACCTTACATTTGAAATGGTTCTTGTAACACCATCAAACATGGTGATCTTTACTGAACCAGTGCCTAGAACTTTGCAAGAATGGTCATTGCCCAGCAGCACACTTCCTCCACCTTCCTTCTTGAGGTCTTGAAACCAATGTTCATGTGGGCACATGTGGAAAGAACATCCAGTATCCAAGACCCACTCATTTTTTATTAGAACTCCTGGAGTATCTGTTTCGTGCTCCACTGCTGCAGCTTCTGCACCTTGGCCTTCTTTCTTCTTCTTCTTCTGTAATGAACAATTATTCTTTAAGTGTCCAACCTGTTTACAGGTGAAACACTTTCTTTTCTCTACCAAATCTCCAGCTTTCTTTGAGCCATCATTCCCATTATTTGATTCTTTGAAACCTTGGCCCTTCTTTCTTTGATTATTCCTTTTGAACTTAATATTCAAAATTTCACCAGACTGATTGGGTTTCTTTTCAGCTTGCTTCTGCAGACATTTGGATTTCAAGGCAGTGATAATTGAGTCATAACTCAACTTCTCTTGCCTCCCAAACATGAGAGTATCTTTAAAACTCTCCATGGATCTTGGAAGTGCATTTAACACCATCAGAGCTTTATCTTCTTCTTCTTCAATTTTGACAGCCAAATCCTCCAGTTCATCAATCAGCTTTGTGAATTCATCTAGTTGGTCAGAAATTACCTTATCATCATTAATTCTGAAAGCAAGTAGCTTCTGTTTGTGGAAGAGCTTGTTTGAAACTGACTTTGACTGATAAAGTTCCTCCAGTTTGCCCAGGCTTCTATGGCAGTTTTACACCTGAAAATCTCCCTCAATGGCTTATCACTAAGACACAGAATGATCATACTCAAAGCCTTCTGATCCATATCACCAAACTTGGGTTTCTCAGCCTCCAACCACTGATGAATAGGTTTAAGAGCATTTGCAAGCCCATTCTGAATCAAGATGGCATTCATCTTGATCTTCCACAATGCAAAGTCATTCTTGCCGGAGAACTTGTCCAAATCCATCTTCATCCCTGCCATTTCTCCTTCTTCTTCTGGTGTAAGAGTGGTTTCCCACAGACGACGCCACTTGTTGTGAAAATCACCTCACATAAAATAACCTAGAACACGTTCGAACGAAAAACACACAAGAACGGCTGAACATGCACAGACGCAGAAACAAGAATAAAAATCACACAAGAAGGTTTTACGTGGTTCGATCAGCAATGATCTACGTCCACAGAGGCTCTACACACCTCAATTCACTTCACTCAAGCAGAAACTACAAGAATTATAAAAAATCCAGCAAATCCCTAATTCACGAACCGAATTAGGTTTTAGAACCCTAGATCTCTAATTCTCTCTCAACCGTATTATATACAAAGGGAAAATGTGATAATTGTGTTTCCATTTTCAAGAGCTTCGAACCTATATCAGTAATGTGTCTCGAATCATCGCGAGGAGTGAGTTACAACTGCTGCAAGTTGCGAGCTGCAAGTTTGTTGACAACGGTCAAGTCACAATGGTTTCTGTTAGCTCAAAACCGTTGTGTTTGTCCTTTTGTACATATGTCACTTTCAGCCAAAAGCCCTGTTCAGTTTACATCCTTCTCTTGACTCGATCAAATCCGGTTGTTTTTAGTCCGGTTATTAGACTTGTGAACCCGGTTCTGAATTCCCAACACACCACATTCCATATAGGAACCACCTTGATGAAATTGAACACATCCCCACAGCCATAATAGGTCCAATGTTAGAATCTTTAGTATAAAGATCTCGAAATAAATCAAAGCCCGGCACGTGAACTCGCATGTCCGTGAGGAGACACTGACGCCTACTCAAAGTGCCGATGACCTTATTAAATGACCCAGATTGATGCCGAATAACAAAGGTAAACTGTTGTAGAAAGGCCGCCCATTTAGCATGTCGGGCCGAAAGAGAGTTTTGGTTATTAAGATGCTTCAAGGCCTCGTGGTCAGTGTAAAGAACAAATTCTCTCTGGAATAAATAGTGACGCCAATGTCTAACGGCACGAATCACCGCATAAAATTTGACATCGTAAGTACTATAGCAAGATCGCGCTCCGGATAATTTCTCACTAAAGTATGCAACGGGCTTGCCACCTTGACACAAAACAACACCAATACCCACCTTTGATGCATCTGAATATAATTCAAAGGGAGTGGAGAAATCAGTGAGAACCAAGAGTGGTGTGATAACACGTTACTTATGCATGTATTTAGGTCGATTTAGGATCATATTTTATATCATTTACGTGCATATTTGACCGGCACTTATTTATATTTATAATATTTGGGTCATTTGATTTTTTTCGACTTGTTTTGAAGTTAACTAGGTATTTTTATTCCATTTGGATGAAGTTCGAAGAAGAATCAAGTCAAATAGAATGAAAATCGGCCCAAAAGAGTGAAAACCGTCCATGAACCGGTCCAAACCGGTCCGAACCGGCCTGAACTGGTCCAGTAGTAAAACGACGCAAGAACCGGCATGGCCGCGTCAAACCTTCAGCACGGCCGTGTCAAAAGTGGTGCACAACGTTCAAAACGGCTCTGGAACAGAACACAGCCGCGTCACAATTGCAACACGGCCGTGTCAAATTGTTGCTGGAAAAGGAAGAATTGCGAAGCAACACGGCCGTGTCACTTAAGTAACACGGCCGTGTCAAAAAGGCTGCCGATAAGGGAAATTCTGTTTAACAGGGGATTTGATTTCCTAATAGGATTTTGAGCCTATCTTCTCAAGATTCGTCCCCAACTCTATAAAAAGGACCTCAACCTCTAGGGAAAAGATCATCAATCAATCACGAGAAAAACATCAATTACATCATTCCACCTAGAGGACAAAGAAGACGAAGATCATCGAGACGGAGTCATCCGGGTTTAATTATTCTTTTTTTAGTTTTAATTCTTACAATGTTTTTATTAGAATTTTGTATTGGATTATTACTAGGCATGAGTAGCTAAGCTATTCGTGTCCTAGGGTTAGAAAGTAGGGATTTTTATGACAATGGTTTGATTATGATTTAATTTATTGATTCCGTTCTTTACGTGTTTTATCTCTATGTTTGTGCTTAAAACTGAATTTAGCTTGATCACCTATATTTAGTAATTTAGTGTAGCAATTCCGCTTCGAGAGGAGGGAATCGTTATCAGACTTAGAACATAGAGCGCAGTTGTCTATGACTGTGTAGGCTGTGGCTTAGGATCGTTTGGGAGTTATTAGGTTTAATTGACTCGAGAGGGTAATTAGCTTAATTAATCAACGGTTTAATCGCTTCGAGAGAAGGATTAGATTATTGTCGTGCCGCCTAATAAACACTAGAATTGGTAAATTAATAGGTTAATCATATTCAACATTGAATTAATATCCTGAAATCGAAGCCCTAGGATACCTATTCTCCTTGATTGTTAGTTCTTTGTGTTTCCTAAGTTGAAGTCATATTTAATTGAGTACTTTAATTAGTAAAATTAACTTTTTGAAACTTAGTATCTAGTTAGGACATTCCTAGAGTATTAAGGTACCAAACTACCTAAAACTATTCCTTGTGGGATCGACCTTGACAATAGTACTACACCTACATCCGTACACTTGCGGAACATTAGGTTAGAAACCTACGTGTCAAGTTTTTGGCGCCGTTGCCGGGGAATAGGATTTAGCGCTTAGTTTTTATCTTGAAAAATAGGAGGAAACTAGACTAGATTTTATTTTTTCGTAATTTTAATTTTAATTTTCGTTTTTATTTTTGGGTTAATTTTTGTATTACGCGGTAGTTCTTGTTTTTGGTGTTTTCAGGCTTCGTATGCTCACCAGATCAAAAGGGAAAGAAACCCTTCTTCCTTTCGATCCAGAAATTGAAGCGACAGCTCGCAGACAGCGAACTAGAAGAAATTTCGCATCTGAGATGGAGAACCCACCACAGCATCCGAATCAGGATGACGCACTTAACAGAGTACTGACAGCTCTGGCGCGTTTGGATGATCGAGTCACGAATATACAGCAGCAGCTACCTCCACAAGGGCCACAACTACAACAGTAGTACGGCCCAATTCAGATAGACCCAGCTGCAGGAGATGAAGATGACACTCCCATCAGCGACTGCCTGAAGCCCAGTCCAAATCAGCAGGCAGGAGGAGTACAACCTCCCCCACTCAATGCCAACAATTTCGAGCTTAAGCCTGCACTAATCAACACAGTGCAGCAAAATCAGTATGGGGGAAGTGCTTTGGAGGATCCGAATGCGCATCTGATCAAGTTTCGCAGACTGACCGACACAATCAAGATCAATCATGTGCCGCACGAGCAGGTCAAGATGAGACTGTTCCCTTTCTCACTAAAGGACAGAGCATTACAGTGGTTCAATTCGCTGGAAGATATCAGAGATTGGGAAGACTTAAGTACTTCTTTTCTGTTGAAGTACTTTCCACCAAGCAAGATGCTCGACCTGCAGAACCAGATCAACCAGTTCAAGCAATTGGACCAGGAGCCATTCGGAGAGGCTTGGGAGCGATTCCGGGATCTTATCCGGAGTTGCCCTCAACATGGGTTCACCAAGAAGCAGCAAGTATGCAAGTTCTACAATGGGTTACTTGCTCCGACTAGAAACCAAGTGGATGCAGCTGCGGGTGGAAGTTTGCTGGAGAAATCAGTAAGGATGGCATTCTCAATCCTGGACGCGATGGCCAGAACGAGCTACCAATGGTCGAATGAAAGAAACATGCCAAAGAGGGTAGCGAGTGCCCAAAAAGTCGAGCCCGTCAATAATGAGCCAATTGAAAAGCTCACAGCACAAGTAACAACGTTGACGAGCCAGGTGAATTTGCTAACTAATCTGACGTTAGCACAACAGCCAGGGGGTCCGGAAGAAGTTGAAGAAGTAAAATTTGTGAATCAACGAAACTTCAACAATTTCCAGAATAATCAGCCTCGGTACAATCAGTATCCTCATAATCAGAATCATCAGAACTTCTCGTATGGGAACGCGCAAAATACACTTAATCCGCCACCCGGATTTGCTGTTACAAATGGCATGATCCATGACGGTAAGAAGCCATCACAGGAAGAGATTGTGCAGCCTCAATTTGAAAAGTATGATGAAAAGTTAGCTCAGTTGGAGAAGAGAGTAGATGAGAAATTCATGGAGCTAAACAAGCATATCACTGGGCAAGGGGCGGACATCAAGAGGCTCGAGAACACATTGGTGCAGACTCAAGCTAGCATTGGTGAATTATCATCAAACATGAGCCAACTATAAAGATAGTAGGAGCTCAACACAAGCAAGGCCAATATCCGAGTGATACAGTGGTTAATCCGAAGGAGCACTGCAATATTGTGAAGCTAGAGGAGCATGAGGAAAGCATGAAGGACCATGAAGCGAAGAAATCAAGCGAGGAAGTAAAAAACATTGAGAAGGAGGAGGTCAATACAATCATAGATAAGAAAAGTTCATCTCCTATTCTTGATGAGTCTTTTGATTTTTGTTTTAAAATTCATTCTTCGCTAACCTTAACCCTTTAGAGCAATCTAGAGCTGTGGTTGTGAAACAGGAACCACTAAAGGAGAGAATCCAAGATAAAGAGGAAACAAAGAAGTGGAAGGATGGAAAAGAGACGACGAAGAAGAAACCGAGCAGGCCCAAAAAGAACGCAACCACAAGCATGAAACAGAGAAGAGCAACAAAAGCAAAAGATCCAGGGAGTTTTACTATTTCTTGCTCAATTGGTAGTCATGAGTTTCATAATGTCATGTGTGATTTAGGGTCTAGCATAAATTTGATGTCTCTTAAGCAGTATAGACAATTAGGATTAAGGGAAATTAAAAGGTCCTTTATTACTATCAAATTGGCGGATGGATCTTCATTAACGCCGTTGGGAGTAGCAGAGGATGTAGTGGTGAGAGTGCTAAGTTTTGAATTCCCTAGTGATTTTTTAGTTGTCGACATGAAAGGGAATGATGAATTTCCTTTTATCTTAGGAAGACCCTTCTTGGCGACTAGCCAAGCACTAATAGAAGTACCTAAAGGGGAGTTGATTTTTCGTGTTCAAAACGAAACAATCACACTCAAAATACATAAGTCGGGTCTAAGGGGTAGGCACAATTGTAGCATTGTTTACACTACCTAAGCTGCTGTAGAAAATCCTCATGTCCCAAATAGCTCTTTAAGTGTTCAGAAAACATCCAACTCGGGGTGGCTAGAAAAAGGTTGATAAGAAAAGGACGTCCGGCTGAAGACGTAAAACAAAGCGCTTGTCGGGAGGCAACCCGATGTTTATCGTTTTATGTTTATTTTTATTGCATTAATTTTATGTTTTATGTGTGTTTTAGTGTTTTATGTTTTTAGGAATCAACATGGACGAGTGTTGCAAGAAATGGGGGTCGAAAAGACGGAAAAATCGCGTTAAAAGGAGCAGAAGATGCAACACGGCCGTGTCCGTCAAAAAGCACCTAGAAAGTGTTTTTAGCACTGGAATGCATCACGGCCGTGTCACATGCTGGACGCGGCCGCGTTAAGATGGTTCAAACGCAACACGACCGTGTCACACAATTGACACGGCCGCGTCAAAAGGCTTCTCAAAACGTGAATCAACGCTGTAAAGCAACACGGCCGCGTCACATGCTGGACGCGGCCGCGTCAAAATCGACCCAGAAAAGCAATTTTGGCTCAACTATGACACGGCCGTGTCAAACCTTCAACACGGCCGCGTCATTACCTCAGCAGAAAAAGATGCAAAAATTCAGAGCGTGATGCGGAGACGGCCGAACCAAGATTCAGTAGGAGCAAAATAGCACGATTTCGGAGCTCGTAGGGGTTTCAAAACGCCGCCGTCATAACAATGATTTGTAAGTTAGCACCAAGGCGTACCACGTTTTTCCTCCAAACATTGGCTTTCAGCCAAGTTTGGGGGAGGGGTAGACCGTGGGACGTCTTGGCAGCTATATTTATAGTTTTGATTTACCTCGTTCGAGTTTCTTAATTGTGGATCCGTGTGTCCATTGTGCTGATTTTTATTGTTTCGATTGGTGTTATCGGGTCTGTGAGCCCAAGTTTGATTGCATATCGTTTCCATGTTGAATTTTAGGAGTTTTCGTTTTTAGGTTTTAGAGTCAGAAAGAATGAGAAAAACCCGGAAAAAGGTAACAAGTGAAAATAAAAAGAGAACAATAGGGAAAGATGGATGATGAATAGTTAATGATGAGATGATTTTGAGAAGTAGATAAAAAAATGGCACACAATAGAGCATGAGAGGTGTTTTGAGACGAAATTGAGCTTGAACGTAGAATATTCAATCAAAATTAACCTTGTGAGAATTTGAGCCTAATTATACTCCAATTTTTGGGGTAATATACTTTCTTTCGGTGTGAATTTGATTGAATATGTGTACTAGTCTCTAGAACTTGCCTTGAGTCTTTACTAAGAATGTGTCAAGTATATGTTGTGATTTAGGAAATGATCTTAGGCAACTTTTTGTTTGAGCCTATTTATTTGAACCATGAAAATTGCCTTTGAACCATAATGGAAAAAAGTGTCTCTAGTTAGCCCACTTGAGCCTTATAGCTTTATTTATTCATACCCTAAACAATGTCAGCCGAAATCCTTTTGATTTAACTCTTTTGGCTTTAATTGGATTAATCAAGTTAGAGGGAGGAGAATTGGAAGGAATTTTGGGTGAACAATTTGTGGGAAGGAATGGGAAGTAGGGATATTTTCAAAAGATGAAGGAAATAAGAGAAAAGTGATAGGTGAAAAACGAAGAATGGCCTCTCCTTTAAAAAAAAAAAAAGAAAACAAAAAAAAAAGAAAAAAAAAAAAGGAAAAGTTTGTTGTTGTTAGTATTCCAGAGGAGAGGCTAGGAAATAAAGTGCTTAAATTATGAATTTGATTAGAACAGTCGGGTAGTCCCAAAGATGTGGTACCCACAGAAATGAAAAGCACTTAAGTTGTACGGACTTTTGAAGGTGAAGAAGTCACTTTGCGGGGTGATTTGCTGAAAGTTGAAGAGTGAGGCTGAGTGATTGTGCATGTGTCAACTTTGTTTTAATGGTCTGAAATGCGTCGGCAGCAGCGGTGCTCCAATAAAAATGGTTACCATGCATAGCGTTCATGAGAGGGGCAATAATTGTGCTAAAATGTGGGATGAGATGGCGATAGAAGGAAGCAAGGCTATGAAAGCTGCGTATCGCTGTGATCGACATGGGAATGGGCCAATCCTTAATGGTCGCGACTTCCAACTCATCCACACTAATACCGCCACTGGAAATCCGATAACCAAGGAATAGAACCGAGTCAGACAAGAAACTACACTTGGCTGGTGCTGCATAAAATTTCTTCTCACGTAATATCAACAAGACGGCCCGCAAGTGAACGAGGTGTTCGGCTTGTGATTTTCCATAGATCAAAATATCATCAAAATACAGTACAACACAAGTGCCAATGAGGGGCCGCAATGCTTGATTCATGACACGCATGAATATGCTCGAGGCATTTGAAAGGCCGAAAGGCATGACTAACCATTCGAATAGGCCCTCTCGCGTTTTAAACGCAGTCTTTCATTGATCACCGGAGCGAATCCAATTTTAATGGTAGCTACTCTTGAGATCAAGCTTAGAAAATATTACGGCACCACTGGGCTGATCCAAAAGATCATCAAGATGCGGAATAGGGAAACGGTAGCGTACAGTTGTTTTGTTGATAGCCTGGCTATCCACACACATATGCCAATCACCCGTCTTCTTAGGTATGAGTAAGGCCGGCATACCACACGGACTTAGGCTTTCCCAAACGTGGCCCTTACGTAACAACTCTTCAACCTGTCGATGAAGTTCCTCTTGCTCGGTAGGGCTCATGCGGTAGTGAGGTCGGTTCGGTAGTGGGGAACCTGGAACCAAATCGATTTGATGTTGAATATCCTGGAGGGGTGGTAACCCCGCAGGTAACTCAGTCGGAAATACATCTGCAAATTCGTCAAGGATAGGAGACACAACTTGTGAAATGTCACGAGGAGTGACAATATCATGAGCAAGCAAAATATACGTGACTGGAGCCATAATCATTTCATGCAAGAAAGCCTTAAAGGACAAAAACAATAGATTGCCCGATGGAGTTGGTGTAGGAGTAAATGGCACATTAGGCAGCAACATGATTTTCATGCCCGAAAAAATAAAACTATAAGTATTCTTCCGCCCATCATGCAAAACCCCACGGTCGAATTGCCATGGACGACCCAACAATAAATGACACACATCCATTGGAACGACATCACACCACACTGAATCCACATATTTCTCCCCAATGGAAAATTTCACTAATACACGACGCTCAACCACAAAAGCATTTCTCTTTTGTAACCACGATAAAATGTATGGTTGTGGATGAGAGACAGGCTCCAAAGATAATTTATTAATAACATCAGCAGAAATGACATTCTCACACGAGCCCGAATCGATAATGAAACAACATACCTTTCCATCAATGGTGCAGGAAGATTCAAACAGGCAGTGATGCTGAATAGAGGCAAAAGGGGTGCGGAGGGCGAGGCAGGTACGCTAAAGTACAAGGGAAGGGCTGGTATCACCGTGTAAATTTTCCTCTGGAAAATCATCGGACAAAGGGGTATCAGAAAGCGGAGTCGAATCAAAGTCATCACCCCCGTCGTCAAGTAACAAGCCACGAGCCCCTCCCGTTTTAGGGCAGTTTGCCATGCGGTGACCCGACTCGCCACATGAAAAACACGGACCCGAGCGAGGAGGAGCTTGATTCGAAGAAGAACCTATGGGACGTGATGAAGCGCCGGAGTTAGGGCCTCGAGCGAAGGGTCGCGAATCAGAGGCCGCGGCGGGCTGGGCAGACGCCCAGATGGCGGAGGAATGGGGCTCACTGTGCGACGCGCAAGCTGGTGTTCCAAGCAACGACGTGTTGATGTGCCTCAGAGAGTGAAACTGGGGCAAGGAGATTCAATACATCGTGAAATTGCGAATGTAAACCCCCAACATACCGTGAGATAAGTTGGTCTTCAGATTCATTGGACTCAGTTCGCGATAACAACTGATAGAATTCGTCGGTGTAAACATCGACGGAACGAGAACCTTGTCTCAGACTCTGGAATTTTTCATATAAGGTGCGAGCATAGTTAAAAGGGAGAAACTCCTTACACAAATGTTTTTGAAATTTATAACATGCAGTGATCTTAGGTTTGCCACAATGTGCACGAGCGGTATACGTCTGCCGCCACCAATTCGCTACACGGCCGCAAAATCGTGTAGCAACTAATGAGACACGTCCACCATGCGGAACTTCTTTAAAATCCAAAACGTCTTCGATGGCGATGGGCCAATCAATAAACTCCTATGGTTCTAGACTCCCGGTGAATTCAGGGAGATCCAACTTGAAATTAGATTCCCACAAATGGATATCGTTGATGCGGCCATCAACTGTAGGGGCCAAGGGTGCGAACGAATTATCTTTTGTGGCCTCGTCATCGGTAGTGGCGTCAACAGCTTACGGAGAAATAGATGGAGGGGCAGCACGGGGAGGACGCTGGGCATGGTGTCTGGCTGGAGGGTGGTCGTGATCGGCGGTGGCTTGAAGAGTAAGCAATTGCACGACGTTGGCCAGTTGTGTTGTGAGATCATCTAATCTCTGTGCAAAGGCAGCATCGTGGTTAGGTTCTCGGCGAGATGGCATCGTAAGAGCGTGATCTGGTAATCTGATTACCAACTGATGTAGCGAGAGTGTATAAAATAACGAAATCATCTTCTATCTAACGTTGACTCAATGAATACCACAAGATAAGCAAGAGGGAAAAACCCTAACTTTTGTTCATAATCTTCCTAAGTCTCAACAAAGAAATGCCAACAATATAAATACTCCCGTAAACGGGATTCACAAGCACAAGCCCATAACTAGGCATGTCAACGAGGCGGATCAGGTCGGATATCTAGATTTTCTGACCCGCCCAACACTATAAGAAATATGACTTCTAGTGACGAAAATCGTAGTGATAGTAGAACTGTTGTCACTATATGTATACATATTGTGACAATATTTTCAAATGTCATTAATGATTCAAGATCTTGAATATTAGTAATTGTAACTTTCATCGTCACTATATTTCGTCACTAAATGTGTGGCCATAATTTTTTTGTTAGTGGAAACTAAAGGTTATCACTATTGATATTTCAAATAGTGACAATATCTAATTTTGTCATTAATTCAACAAATATTTTGTGACAAATATTTTATATGTCACTATTTATTGAATAATAGTGACAATATATTCTAACATCACTAGATTTTGTCACTACACCTCAGACATCTTATCTAAGGTGACATAGAAAAAAATCACAATTATTATTTTTAATATAGTTTAAAGTCCTTCTTAACTAAAGAAGAATCTTCTTATGAAAATCGGCCATGTCATTGAATTTCTTTACTGTTTTGTTTTTTATTTGTTTGACTAATGATTATGAATATTAAGTTAGCAATACAATGTTACTTAAATTTGTCATAATTTTGGCAAACTTTGCCATCACGGGGTGAAATAAGCTCGATTTTTATATTTGACGACCTGAACCTAGTTTACCGACGTTGGACCTAAGTCTGATCTGTATTAGTAAAGACTTTTTCTATTGATCGAGCGTAACCTTTTTTCCATGACCAAGATTGGTATGGGCCTATCTAAAACCTATTAAAGGCTTACAATAGATATGTTTGTATAAATACATGTTAGTTATTACATAATTTAATTGTAAAGCAAATAAGTAATTATAGTACTTAAAGTACAAAGATATGTACTCCCTTCGTTTCATATTAATTGACGTTTTAGGATGTTCTTTTCTTTTTCAATTAATTGACGTTTTATATATTTTTCACCAATTCTACCAATTTCTCTTCCTGAACTCAATCCCAAAATATCTTTACTTTTCATTCTATTAGATATATTTTGATTTGGTCAAATCTTTAGTTGAGGGTATATCTGTCAAAATATTAAATCCTTAATTATTCCCTTTCATCCTAAAACGTTAATTAATATGGAACGGAGGGAGTATTATATTTATGTAATATATATTAAATATAATTTTGTATGTTTGGGTATATTATATATAATATAAGTATAGTATTTATATAGGTAAATTTTAAGTAGGTCGATCGACATATTAGGCTTATAAAACCTTATCTAAAGTTAACTCTGACTTTTTTAAATAAATAGGCCCAAAATAAATCTTGGGTTTGACTTGTTTACTAAATATACTGAGCCAAATTAGGTCATATGTAAGCTACGCCATAGGCTTCTATCAGGTAGCCTAGCCTATTTCCAGCCCTATTTGCAGCTAAGAATTAAGAATTTAGCTAAGTTGCATCTAACACTGTATTTGATAATGGAAAAAGTTTGATCATCGAGTTTATTTTCTAAAACTATATAAAATGTTATTTAAAAATGTTGACTTGCACACATATGATAAGCACCTGTTGTCTGTTGATGTGGTAATGATGTGTTGTAGCATATATTGAAGCTGTCAAATGATTCTCATCATAGACGAGTAGGGTAACAACCTTTAAATAATATTACCTCCGATTTTTTTAGTTGTCTTTTTTTAGCTTTTGCGCTTTGTTTATAAATTGTTATCTTTTTAGTTTTTTCCACGTTTTATTAATACTGCCCCTATAATTATTGCTAAATAATCTCTAATTATCTAACATACTATATCCATATAACTTAATTGAGGGCTTATTTATCCATTCTCCACGCCCCCTTAATTTCCTTATCCAAACCTATATAGACATCTTAAAAAAACGGAGGTAGTAAATTGGTTATATCCATCTTAAAATAAACAGAGTATTGATCTCAATAATAAAAGAAAAAAAAAAAGAATAAGTTCTGAAACAAATAATTATGTGAAATTTAATAAGGATAACTCTTATGTTGTTCGATGACGTTTTCTTGTAAATAATTGATATTGACACCACTTTGATATTCATTCTTTAATATATAAACCGTTTTCTTAAATCTAAAAATCCACTTGAAAGTTGTAATTTTTCTTTAATAAATAAACTATTTTCTTAAATTTAAAAATCATACCTAATATAAAAGTAAAATCGTCCCAAAATAGTAGCTTATGAATTTTCCTGTCCACATTTCTGTATCAATTCTAGAAAAACCCACATTTTTGGTATAAATCATTTGCCAGCCAAGCATTCCACGCGTTATTAGGTAAAAAAGTTATTTTTGATATAGATCGACATATATTTGCCTAAAATATATTTAGGCACCATTATCTCGATTCGAAGGTAAGTCCCCCACAATCAGCTTAATTTGTCCAATTCTATAAATGAGACTTCACGCAATCTTCCAAAAATATATCCGAACCCATATCTCCTAGAGTCTGTGATATTTAATAAATTTAATTTATTTTATATAATATTTTATTTTTATTTTTTCTTATAAATAAATATATTTTAAGTCATGCATCGCACGACGGAGAATTCTAGTCCAATAATAATAAGTCAGGTTTTCTTAATTTTTCACTTATTCTTTAATCCGTGCATTGTACAAATATAATACTGATAATAGAAACAAAGAGACATTTTAAAAAGAAATTGAACACTTTCCTTACAACAAAAATACTTCCTCCTTCCCATAAAAAATTATGTTTGATTTTTTTTTTTCCCCCAAAATAAGAATCGTGTTTAAAAAATCAATATATCAATTTACTAGTTCAAGTAAAAATTAAAATTTTTAATTTTACTGATATGTGATTGAATAAATCAAATAAAAAAATAAAATAAGTCAGGTAAATGTGTGTCAATGAATTTTGGAGAGTGATACCCTCATAAAATTGACCAAAAATAAAAGTTTTACATTTTTTAAATAGGCAATATACATCTTAAAGTCCTTAAAGTATTGATGTTTGTTTTAAATAGTCCTTAAAGTATCATTTTGTTTTAATTGGTCCTTAAAGTTCTAATTTTTTTATTCAATTAGTTCCCTGAAGTATTTTTTATTTTAATTAGTCCCTTATGTTTTGGAATTATTTCAATTGGTCCTTAAACTATTACAAAAATCTATTTAAGGCCCCTAGAAGAAAAAAATACATAAAATATGTGAAATCACCGATTTAATTCAAAATGATATTGTAACATATCTTTTATTAAATAAATATTTTGTAATTTATCATTATGATGCTTTCCCCCTGAAACGAAGGTGATTTATACAAACATATCGATTTGAATAAAACTCCGAGATTATATTTTTTCAAGAATTTCATCCAAACTTTGAGAAAATATTATGTGCTACTTTATTTTAGTTAGAAACGTACTAATTTGATCTAGATATTTTGAACTCTAAATATCTTGAATTTAAAGTAAAATTGAACATTATCAACGAAATAACTTTAATTTTTTTAAATATTGTAAAGACCTTCAAACATAAAAATTCAAAGTCCTTTCGTTAATAATGTTTAGTTTTACATTAAATTCAAGATAGATAGAGTTCAAAATATCTCAACTAAATTATCACTAAAATTAAAGTACCACAAAGTATTTCTCAAAGTTTGAATAAAATTATTGAGAAATTATAATCTCGAACTTTTGTTCAAATCCTATTAGAGCACCCACAATGCACACACAATTACTACCTGACACATCATCGCCACGTCACTGCCACATCAAAAGTTTAAATCTCACTCAATTGCTACCTATTTCCCCCAATGCAACTCAGGTCCAATTAACACTATTTGTCACTATTTGAGGGTCCCACCTTAAAACCACCCTATTTATTTTCCCATCTTCAATTTAATTAAATCTTATTTATAATTTTAACATGTATAATTAATTATTTGATATTTATAATTCGTAGATAAAAAATTTATTTCCGATTTAAAAAAAAATCTAATCTCGGAAAAAATAATATTTCGGTATTTAAAAATCCAATTTATCGACCAAGATCTTCCGGCCATTGTAGTAGTGATTCACAAAAAAATAATTTGAAGAAATAGTAGGAGAAAATTGGAGATGTTGGTGAAGAAATGAGGATTTTTTGCATTTATTTATAGGGAAGATTATTTTAAAAAAAATTGCCAACTGCCGGGAATAGTAAATTGTGCCGTTGGCAATATATTGTGTCCCAATTTACCAAAACCACTCCAAAATCAATAAAAACAAAATCTGAAATAAAAAACAAAAAAAACAAAAAAAAAACAAAAACAAAAACAGCAAATAAATGAGGGTGGCCGACAGGACATTTATGGCGCGGGCCCCACTGCTCACGCTCTTCTGGAGCGCATGCGGGCCACGCGCCATTTATTTCCCTTCTCTTCAGCGTGTATTTCCCACGCCCCTCCCCCCCCCCCCCCCCCCCCCCAGCTGTTCCGACTCCCCCCCCCTTCCCCCCAACTCCTCCATGTCCAAATAAAACATCCCCTTCCATTTAATTCACTTCCTACCCACCCCCTCCAATGCATTCCTACCCCATTTTAACCCCAAATTAATTCAATTCCTACATCCATTGTGGGTGCCCTTATAGTATAATTCACCTCATTTGATGGTAAAAGTATCATAATAAAAATATACAATATTTATTTAATAAACGATATGTTATAATATTATTTTGAATTAAATCGGCGATTTCACATATTTTATGTATCTTTTTTTTCTTTTAGGGGGCCTTAAGCTAGAATTTCGTAATAGTTTAATGATCAATTGAAATAATTGTAAAACATAAGGGACCAATTGAAATAAAAAATACTTCAGGGACTAATTGATTTAAAAATTTATAACTTCAAGGACCAATTAAAACAAAATGATACTTTAAGGACCATTTAAAACAAACATTAATACTTTAAGGACCTTAAGATGTATAATGCCTTTTAAATATAACTCCTTTTATGTGATATGAGGAGTAATAACGCCAAGCATGTACATTTGCTATTGATTCTTTGTATACATGTAATTTCCAATACAAAGAAAACTTAAATTTGATTCAGTAAAATGATTTTATTGCCAACTCAATGAAGTTTCCCATAAATTAGATTAGGACCAAATTATTTAGCATATACAAATAAGAAAAAGGTTAATTTAATAAGAAAAAAAAAAGTAAAAACTAAAACGCAAAAATCGGGAGGAAAATTTGGCGCCCACTATCCCTTATATCTCTCCAAGGAACTCAGAAGCTCCAAACTGTTCCCTCAAACAAAAAGAAGCTATATTCCGTTGCTAGCTCCGATCAACCATCACGAAGAGCAGTAGGAGTTCTTCTTCAAGTAATTCTTTTTTTAAACTTTAATTCTCAATCTTATATTGTCTTCAACTGCGGACCAACACTTAAAGTTTTTCAATTTTAAATGGTTTCCCCCCTGTTATCATCATATCTAGGAATTGAAGCTAGAGGGTTTTTGTTTGGTCCACCTATTGCCTTGGCTATTGGTATGTTTTTTTTTTTTAATTAATTCTTTGATTATTCATTATTTTCAATTTATTCATTTATTTTGTCCCGTCCATAATCACCACATTGTAATGATTTTTTTTCTTCTAAATAACTAATTCGTGATTCAGAGATTTAGTGTAGAAGAAGCCTTATTAATAAGAGACTGAAATATATAGGCCAAGTGATACAAGCTTAGTGTTTGTAACTAAATCGAACAACCGCAAGTATACGGCGTCAAAGTAGCACTAAGTGAGCACAAGGTCGATCCCACGAGGAATCGGCTCAATATCGAAAAGATGAAGTAATCCAAACATTTAAGTGGCTAACTAAACGATCGAGTGGTTGGTTTTGGTATTTTTAAACTCTAATTTAGATCAACAAGCAATTGAAACTAATAAGATAGACTAGAGAACAATTTATAGGGAATAACCGATTAATAAAGATAATCTAGGCTTAGATTTCAATTAAGGGTAATTAGCAATTATTATCTCGATCAATTCAACCTTTAAACCGAATGCTATCTATTAGGAAACGATCACAATTATATGGAAGATCCCCTCTCAGAGCAACTTACGTGTTGGTTGTATAGGATTAATCACCGTCTCCGGTCGATTAATCAAATACAACTCTCAATTGGTCCTAAAATCAAAGTTCCCACAATTAGCTCAAATCTCTCGGCTTTATTGCTTAATCATGTTGATTAATGTGATCTGGATCAAATCTCCCCTCTCGGTTTCAATTTAATCCTCAATAATGTTAAATAAGTGATCAAATCATTTAACAAACATAATAAACCATTAATCAACTAATAGCATAACACAGGATTACACTAATCGAGTAAAAATCACTAATCACCCATAATCTACTTTCTAAACCTAGATTAAAGAATTTAGCCAACCATGATTATCATAATAAATAAACACAAATATATAGATATAATCATGTTTATACAAAATTTAAATGAAGATGGAAGGATAAAACCTATTTGGGAGGAAAAATCTTGATCTCCAAGTAATTCCCCAAATGCACTCCCTAGCTTTCTCTCTCTAAAAAGTAAATAAATGAAAGTGTGTCTCTCTCAAAAATCTGAAAATCCAAGTCTATACCCCCCCATTTGGGGCTTTTTACAAAGTATTGGGTTCAAAATTACATAAATGGGCTGAAATTAATCACTTTCCAGAGTTTGTGCACGGTCATGCCCCTGCGAGGCTACTTGGACCGTGCACAACCCCTGAAATTGCCCATTCTCTGGAAGACCATGCACGGTCTGTGCATGGTCGCACGGTCATGACCATGCGCCTGTGTATGGGCTGCTCTGCCTTTCACGCGCACGGGTTGTGCACGGTTTGTGAGAACCGTGCACGGCCCAATTTTGGGTCGTTTCTTCATTCCTCGGGTTTTTTCTCGATTTCTTCGACTCCGATCTACTCGTCACCTCTTTGTACACTTTTTTACCTGCAAATGCTTGAAAACGAGGTTTTCCAACAAGAGAAATGAAATACGAAGAATATAACAAATGGGTGTTTAAAAACTACAAATGTATGTTAAAAACACATACTTTAAGCCTGTTTTTCACCCTAAACAACCCATTTGTCAACCCCCTCAAACTAAACCCTTGCTCGTCCCTGAGCAATTAATATCAAAAGAATGAAGAATTTCTTTCTCAGTAGGAGGAAAACATATAGGTTTCATCGGTTTTACTTGGAAATGTAAGTCTCAGACCAAAAACACTTTCTAATTATGCACATCACAAGTTAAGGAACCTTTGAAATCATCATAATATCCTCACAGATAAGTGTATCACTCAAGCACTCAAGTGTATAAAACAGGGTTGTGTATCGCTCGAGTTATATACATATGCATGCTCAACCATATGCTTGCTTATTGTCTCATCTTTCCGTCACTTTTGATAAATACGAGCAAAAAATCAGAAAGGTTTTTTATTTTGGTTGTAATGTAGGTTTTTTGGACTAGGTGAGATATGTTTGAGTGTAGAGACTTAACTTGGATTGATTTGTTGCACTCAACTAATTCTCACATAAGTTTTACTCCCACTCCCTTTTCATCATTTCAACACTTCAATGTTTCTTTCACCTTCTCCAAATCACCGTAACCAACTCTTGTGCATAAAATGTGAGTTAGCAATATTTTGACTTCTAACTCACTCAAAGTAAGCCTATTATTGGTTTCCTTTGACCCTTTCTTGGTCATAAACTATAAACATTCAATCGAAATGGAATGTAATTTTTTTTTTCTTTGCTTTTCCTCCCCACTTTATATTCATCATCGCACTCTCATCATTTTTTTAACTCTCTCTCACATCCACTTTCCAATTCCCTCTATCAAACTCGTTCGATCCAACTGTGGAAAAAAGGCTAAAAAGATGGATATGGCTTGTAATTATAGCTATAAAAAAAAAGGCTACAAGTTCAACTTGGCTAACTAGGGATAATTGATATAAAGGGGTAAGAAGATGATTTTTAAAGCTCAAAATGGGTTATAATCAAAGATTGCCTAAAATCATTTTTAATGCTGGTACACGTGTTTCGTGCACGCACTTTAGGGCACTTTTAGTGTCATTTTAGTGTCAATAATGTGCATAATCACGTGTATTTAGTGCTTTTATACTCTCATGGGCAAAATAATGCGTTTGTGCTGTTTTTGTGTTAAAATAGGTGAAAAGGGATCGAAAAAGAACATCAAAGGACCGCGGAGTCAAGAGATCAATCGAGGCAACAAAAGGAAGGCTAACTGAAGATATCGGCCGAGACAAGATGCAAATCTCGGCCGAGATGAGTCTCCAGGGTAATCATGAAGAATTGCAAAATTGAAGATCCAGGCCGAGACGGATGTTGCATCTAGGCCGAGATGAGTCTCCAGGGGATTTCAGAAATTCAAGAGATGAAGATCTCGGCCAAGATGAATCCAATCTCAGCCGAGATGAGTCAAATCCTAAAAAGCCCTAATTTTCTCTTTTCACGTCTCGGCCGAGATCAGCCTTCGACCCACCAGCTGAAAATCTCTTTTTCACGTCTCGGTCGAGACACACTTGCATCTCGGCCGAGATTCCTTACCCTGTTTTAAAATCCTGAATGCGATTTTGCCTATTTTTTAACTAGCACATTTCCCCCTTATATATATCTCCTCCCATTCGAATTTAACCTAACCTAGAACCCATCCCCCACACATAATCAGCCACTTTTCTCCATTGGAAGCAAAGGAATGGAAGGGGGTTGAAGATCTTGATCTTCAACCCTAACCTTTGGTTCTTTCTATCCTATTTTCATGTTTTCTTTAATTTTCTGTTATTTTATCTTTGTATTAGGTAAAATGGGTGGCTAGCACCCTTTTGTTCACCCTTGATTATTGTGGAACCTTGAGTTTAAGACGTTTATGTGATTATTGCGGTTAATGTTACCAAAAATATTGTGTATTCAAGTGTTTTGTGTTATTTGCTATTATTGAGTCACATTTATGAATTAATTATTGAATTGATCACCCATTAAGGAATTTGTGAATGTGTTGCTAGAATAGAAAATTACTATCCGTAATTGTAGGATTTCCGATTCCCGTGTAGCAAACAATAGATTTATTTATTGGTGATAACACAAAGTTCAACCACTAAAACCGAGCTGGCGAGTTTTATGTTGAATTTATCTCGTTGTCCTAGTGTTTAATGCTTTTAGTTATTGGATCTAAGAGAGCTTGTTCGAGGATTCGATTAAATTGAATAGGGTTAGTCGAAGAGCTTATTTTGATTAACTAAGATTAAGGGACAACAAGGCTATTAGAGCTTGTTAATAGCCTTGAGATAAGGGCTAGAATCACAATTTAATAGGGCATTAACAATAGTTGCATAAATCATCCAAGACCAAGGTAAAACATGATCAAGAGTGAATCGTTTTATGATTTAAAAAAATCAAAAACCAAAACAAATCTCTTTATTTGTCTTTGTTTATTTAGGTGTTAGTTGTTATTTCATTAAATTCCCCCCACTTCTTTATTGTTTTCTAGCTTATTTACATTATATTTCTTGATTATAATAGCTTAATACATAAAGTAAAATTTGTTAGAAATTCTCGACTACATCTAATGTACGCAGCGGAATAACTAATCGAGAATATTGATTGTGATTTATAACTGATTTAAACGTTGAGCATAAATTACGCTAAAGTTGGAACAACTTACTTGTTGCGTAATTGATCGGACCGAATTGCGCGATTGATTCACCACTTCAGGTATCCACGCGTATATCATCCGTCGCAGGAACTATCCTCGGTACAATTATTCGATAAGTGATCGCTAGGAAATCACTTATCAAATTCTATAGCGCCTTCAATTTTTATCTGATAAAACCCTTAATTCTCTACTATAGAGAATATGTATATATAGTACCATATAACCCTAGGTTTATGGGCCTAATATTCATGTCTGCTTAATTAATTAATTAGTCTGACTTATTAATTAATAAAGCCCACATATCCTAATCTAATCCATATCTTTCAATCTCCCACTTGGACTAGCATTAGATATAATTCGAAACACTAACCTTGTACCCTTGAGCGGAACAACATTACACATAAAGTGTGACCCTTCAGGCCCCCATTATCGACGATAATCTAATTAAAGTCTGCACAAAACTCCTAGACTGCGTTGCGCAGCGAACTCGATATATGAAGGACGTTTACGTGAATCTAGTAAACAAACCTTTATATGAAGTTTATGTAATATCCCTTCATTCACGAACCACCTGATTGAGCCTAGGATCTGCCATGTGTCTATCCAAATAGCTCAATCATTTTTCTCATCTTTATTATATGACACATTCGATCATATTCAATTACTTTAATTGAATATATCTTTTGCATTGGCCAATGACTTTATTGTCAAATAATATAGAGAAATATGAGTATTCTATCGAGTTTCAATCGAGGAATGTATCCCATTCTTGGCTCAACTACCATTTTCATTTGCCTCATGATGAACCCAACACAAGACGTGTCTTATCCTCCTTTGGGAGGCAAGCGTTGTACTTGGTCAAAGTTCATCACTTAACAAACAAAATGAGTATTGACCTCAGGTCAAAGGATCATTACATACTCCACACACTAATAAACCGTAGACATTGAAAACAAACGGTTTTAATAGTAGGGTATACCAATACTCTCCAAAGTACCCATGTGTCCATCATGGATATCTAATATCTCGTAGTCGTGAGACCTACTACATTCTCTGATAATGTGATGCAGAACACATTCTAACCTATCGCGTGTTATCAATATCCCATTCTTGATGACCATTGGTTATGGCAATTTTAGAATCATACTATATCATTTATGTCTCACACCATAAATGACAGTCATGATTTAAGGGAACAGTTATAAGAATAATAACAAACCATCAAAATAATTTATTCTAATAAATGCATAAACTCAAAAGACAATCAAAATGTCATAGAATGAGATCGAGAATGAATGTCTCAAACATAAGGTTTCTAAGACATGCAAACTATAAACTCCCACTGAATCAAAACCAACTACCAATGTGACAAGCTCTCAAAGTACTTGTTGTGCCTTGCTATACACAACTGTTTGGTTGAAGGATTAACCAAGTTATCATCAGTGGATACTCTATCTAACTTCACATCTCCCTATCTATTATTCTCCAATCAGATTATATCTACAGGGAATATGCTTATTTCTGTTCGTGGCTCTCGGTTCCTTTTGCTAGAGCAACCGCACTTACCGTTGTCACAATACAACGGTATTGCACTGCTGGCACTTGGAACGACACCTAGTCCTTTTACGAACTTTAACAAAGCAACAACCCCTTTTTGGCAGCTTTAGATTTAGCAATATACTCGGTTTTAGTGCTGGAATCGACATTTCTACTCTGTTTGGAACTATTCCGATTCACTGCACTACCATTTAGAACGAAAACATATCCAGACAAAGACTTGAAGTCATCATGGTCCGTTGGAAGCCAACATCAGTATACCCAGTAACTGATGACTCTAGCTGCCCACCATAGACTTTAAGAAATATTCTTTAGTCCTTCTAAGGTACTTAAGAATAGCCTTGACAGTTCTCCAGTATTCCTTACCGAGATTTTGCTGAAATCTTCTCTTTCACGGATTGCAACATGGAATGATTGCTCCTCATTATCAGTATATCGTCGACATATATGATAAGGAAGACAACATTTCATTCTTACGTTTATTATAAACACATGGATCCTCTTTGCTTCTCACGAAATAAACAATTTGATAGCTTTGTCAAAGCAAATATTCCAACTCCTAGATGCTTGCTTGAGTCCATAAATGGACTTCTTTAACTTGCATACTCCATTCGGCTTTTCTTTGGATATAAAACCTTCAGGTTGTGACATATACACAGTGCCTTCGAGTTCTCCATTGAGAAACGCGGTTTTAACATCCATTTGCCAAATGTCAAAGTCATAGTATGCAGCTATTGCAAGTAATATCCTAATGGACTTGATCTTAGCGACTGGCGAAAAGGTTTCATCATAATCAATGCCCTCGCGTTGACTATAACCCTTTGCCACCAACCTAGCCTTGTAGGTTTGTACCTTGCCAGTTGCATCTCTCTTCTTCTTGAAGATCCATTTGCAGCCTATGGGGCGAGCCCCATCTGGCAAATCAACTAGTTCCCAGACTAGATTGAGGTACATCGAGTCCATTTCAGATGTTAAGGCAGCCAGCCACATCTTCGAATCGGTGCCTGACACCGCTTCGATATAGGTCTTAGGTTCGTCGTCTTCTGAATCAACCTCATCATCTTGGTTCTCAACCAATATATTTAGTCTTTCAGGTGCACGACGATTCCTTTGAGGCCTATTGAGTTGGTTTTGCGTTGGTTCATTCGGTTTATTCTGATCGTGAGTTGGTTTTCAATATTTTAGAATATTCTCAAGAATTTCACTATGATTCTCTTGAGGTGGGACTGATACAATATCTTGTCTTTGATGCATCTTATTGTCTTGAAGTGACCCTCTAAGAGTTGTTTCCCCTCCCAATAGATCATCGAAAACTCCCACTGAGTTCTTGTCCACTCCATTGGACAAGACCTCATCCTCTATGTTATTTTTGTGGTTCTTGAATCTTTTCAAGATCTACCTTGTTGTGACCTTGTTTCTCGGAGATATAATTATCTTCAAGAAACGCCACATTCTTGGAACTATCACCTGGTGATCTCCAGGGCAGTAGAATTCATATCCTTAGTTTCCCGAGGATATCCACAAAATAGCATTTCTCACTTTTAGTCTCCAATTTATCAGTCGTCATCTTCTTAACAAAATAGGACAACCCCAGGTCCGCATATGGTTAAGACTCGACTTCTTGCCACACCATAACTTTTATGGTGTTTGCGTGACCGATTCAAGAGGAATTCTATTCAGAACATAATCATCGGTAAGTAAGACATAACCCCAAAGGAATAAGGAAAGACTGGTGAAACTCATCATGGATCGAACCATATCTAATGAAGTTCGATTTCTCCTTTCGGATACTCCATTCATCTGTGGTGTACTCGGAGGTGTCCAGTCTGACCGGATTCCATGTGATTTCAAGTAATCAAGAAAATCTCGGCTTAAGTATTCCCCTCCTCGATCTGATCGGAGAGTCTTAATACTTTTCCAAGTTGTTTCTTAACTTCTAACTTAAACTCCTTAAATTTCTCGAAGACCTCAGATTTGTGTTTCATGAGATACACATATCCATACCTTGAAAAATCATCAGTGAAAGTTATGAAGTACGAATATTCGCCTATTGCTTAAGTTGGAACGGTCCGCAAACCGCTGTGCGGACCAACTCGAGCACAACCTTGGCACGTAACCCTTTTCCCAGAAAGTGGTTAACTTGTCATTTTTCCTTTGAGACAAGATTCGCAAGCACCATATGATTCGAAATCAAATAATGTGAGATAGTCTAACTTTCTCAATCTTGCTATTCTTTTCTCATTGATATGACCAAGTCTACAGTGCCACAGGTAGGTTTGATTATCCGTATTACTTAGCTCAGGCTGTTTGTTCTTGTACATTGAGAATATTTTGTTCATTTCAAGCATACAGAATCCATTCGAACGAAAGACATTAAAACAATCCATTAAGCAAAACAAGCATCTACTGTTTGCAAAATAGAAAGAAAAAGTCATAAATGTCTAATATTAGAATGGAGATAATATTCTTTGAAATCTCTAGAACAAAATATCAATTATATAAATCTAATTTATATCCCGAAGGAAGATCTAATCTAGTCTAATTTCAATGTACAAAATAAACTACCTAAGCTCTCATCCAATGCACCATGTGCTTTGAACTTCGGGCAGTCTCTCTTCCAGCGCCCCTTCTCATTTCAGAACAGACACTCATCCTTTGGTATTCTCGGCTTCTTTTGAACCCCTCCACTCTTAGGCATCAAGGCCGCATCCTTAGATGCTTTCTTCCTCTTCTTATGCTTATTCTTCTGTTTGGAAGATCTCACAGAAGAGCTCACCATGAGCACAGAGTTGCCTTTAGAAGTAGATGATTCGTAGGTCTTGAGCATGTTGTGAAGTTCTGGCAGTGTTGCCTTCGTGTTGCTCATGTTGAAATTCACTATGAAGTTTTCAAATGAACTTGGAAGAGACTGCAAAATCAGATTTATTAAGACACTTGAGGGTAGCTTCGTTCCAATCGATTCCAACCTCTCAATCAATCCGATCATCTTCAGTTTATGTTCAGAAACTTGGGCCCCATCATGAAGCTTACACTTGAGGAGATCTCTAAGTATCTCATACTCCACGGTCTGAGCTTCTGAAGTGTACAGATTCTCCAAGTGTTTCAGCATCTCATAAGGGAACATGCTCCAATGTTGCCTATGCAGTTCAATACTCATAGAGGACAACATTAAGCATTGAGCCGATGTGGCATCCTCAACATGTTTCTTATGAGCTTCTTCGTCAAACGCAGCGTACTTAGGAGAATTCTTGTCAGGGATGACACTGATTGGTTTATCCAAGACATACTCAATCTCGTCTTGGCTTAGCACCAATCGCAAACAACGGAGCCAATCCGTAAAGTTTGACCCAGTCAACTTGTTTGTTTCCATCAAACATTTATAAACCAAAACGACATTTTATTTGACGAGAAATTAATAAAATGGGAAAATAAATCAGAATAAAGTAAACAAAGATCACATTCGTATCACTAATCAAAACAAGAGTTTATTGTAATGATTAGCTCCCACTAATTTTAACATATTTTGCGCCCCCAAACACAAAATACGGATTTATAACAATTATAAATCTTAGTGGTCCAAGATCCAAGTTTATATTACTGCAGCCTTTGCTTTGGCTGATGACTACAATAATATCACTAGGTAGGCCTCTAAGCCAATTGCAACAACAATTTGCAATTCTTGGTTTATTAATCCAATTAATATTACGTCCACAAACTATTTTGGTCGCTTTGGCGTCTCAAAATAATTTAAGCAAGTCAATTCCATCACACGATGTCAACCATACATCTATGAATGAGCCCCAGTCTTGTCGATTTAGAGTAAACACTTTGGTGTAAACTCGTGGTCGAAAAGATTAGGAATCTCAACCAATTATGATGGACGACGCATTTTGTTTCTAAACAAGACTTCGTTTTAGTGGGGATTTTCTATATGTGATACTAATTGTTAAATTTAATATCTAATATTAAATTAAACGCAATTACTGGGTGCCGCCTACCCAGGCATAAGAAATGCGGACCACACATATTGGGCGCCGCCTACCCATACATATTGACACGGACTACATGTATTGGGCGCCGCCTACCCAAACATAAAAGCGGTCTTAAATTACTATAATTTAAATTAAATAAGCATAAAATCAAATAATAGCTTATCACATAATATCAAATAAATGCTCAACGAATAAAATTACTAATCCAATCAAAATTTTATTCTTTAATTAAATGTGGATTAAAATTAAATATATTAATTCCAAATTAATATAAATATACATTTAATATTAATTCTAAATTATCATAAATATATAAGTCTAGTATTATTCTTTCAAAAATAATAATACTATTATAATTTATTAATCTAATTAATAAATTAACATTAGTCTATTAGATTAATATATTAATTCCAAATTAATATAAGTATACTTTTAATGTTAATTCAAAATTAACATAAATGTATAAGTTTATTATTATTATTTCAAAACAATAATAATAAGATTTATTAATCTAATTGATAAATTAATATCGTAATTGGGATTTAAAATTAATCTAATTAATAAATCTAATTTAATCAATCAAATTAAATCAAAAGTTTTTTTTTCTTTTTATTTTATGTTTTAATATTCAAGATATATGATTACTTAGTCCATTACATTTAAATTAGCAGGCCCAATTTCAATTAAAATCAACAACTCCAATTAATTGTTGTGGCCCAGCCCAATTTATTGATCCAAAATCCTAGCCTAGCCTCCAAGGCCCAATATCAGTCCGGCCCGAAAACCCAGTCCATGAAGCCCAGTCAGCTGCCCAGGGCTGGGCACATCAGTTTACACTGCCGCCCCGTCTCCGCCGCAACCGCCGTGACTCTGCCGCCACCGCAACCACCGCGACTACCGCTGTCATTCAACACGTAGCAGTAGCGAGGCAGCATCCGTCGCGTACCGCTGTGGCGCAGCAGCAGCGAAAGCTCCGCCGCCGCCAACTTGCTCAGCAGTGGTGCACCTCGCAGCAACCACCGCCCTTCCTGCCTCCGCCGCCGTCGAGCAAGACCAATGATGCAGCAACAACAACAACAACGACAAACGCCACTGTGGCCATCGCCGCCGTCGAGCCAGTCTAGCAACGGACGTCGCCGTCGTCAGTAGCAGCGGCCTTGCCGCACTCCGCCGCTGAACGCGCTTGAAGCTGTGACAGTCGCGAAGCTCCGTCGCCGAAACCCACACCAACAGCGCAGCGGCCGTACAATCAATATGCCAAAGCAATTTTAGATTCGAAGAATCTTGTTTCCGAATTGTGGTATACCCAGGTTTCAAAATACATAAATATTAAAACATGTGTTATAACAGGTTTCAAGATGGGTAACCGAAGCAGTTGACACTAATTAAAATCAGAATTTTCAGAATTTCAATTTTATTAATCTTAATCCACATATAATTAAATTAAATCAATTATAAATCGAGCTCCGGGCTCTGATACCACTGTTAGAAATTCTCGACTACATCTAATGTACGCAACGGAATAACTAATCGAGAATATTGATCGTGATTTATAACTGATTTAAACGTTGAGCATAAATTACGCTAAAGTTGGAACAACTTACTTGTTGCGTAATTGATCGGATCGAATTGCGCGATTGATTCACCACTTCAGGTATCCACGCGTATATCGTCCGCCGCAGGAACTATCCTCGGTACAATTATTCGATAAGTGATCGCTAGGAAATCACTTATCAAATTCTATAGCGCCTCCAATTTTTATCTGATAAAACCCTTAATTCTCTACTATAGAGAATATGTATATATAGTACCATATAACCCTAGGTTTATGGGCCTAATATTCATGTCTGCTTAATTAATTAATTAGTCTGACTTATTAATTAATAAAGCCCACATATCCTAATCTAGTCCATATCTTTCAAAATTGTTCTGCCATTCCTTGTGGGATCGACCCTTACTTGCCACTCTACTAGTTAGAGTAGTAGGATAAGGTTAAGTGTATATTTTCTATACATTAATTTGGTAGTAAGAAATGATGCTACCAAATTTTGGCGCCGTTGCCGGGGAATGGTTTAGAAAGATTTTGTTTTATGTGTTAACCGTTAGTTTTATTTACATAACTCGTTGTTTGTTTTGTTTATTTAAAGAGCATCCGTCGAGCCAACGACGTTAAACAAAGGCGCTTGTCGGGAGGCAACCCGACGTTTATTGCTTTTCGTATATTCAATTTCGTAGTTTAGGTTGTTTACTTATATTTAGATATTTTCTTATTATCTTCTTTTAGAGTGCAGAGACTATGATGATGAGGAACCGACCAATCCGTGAAATTCAAGGAGATAGCACCAAATGGCATTGAAGAAGCCCAAAAAAAAAAAGAAAAGAAAAAAGACACTGTGTGTTAGGACACCAATTCGTACCTTTCTTCCTCACAAACTTTGGTTTTTAACCAAGTTTGGGAAAGTCTTGGTAGGTGTACGTATTGGCAGCCCAAGAGTTTAACTTTCCGTATGCTACTCTATTGTCTTTTGGATTTATTAGACTTGAAATGGTTTGGTATCTTTGTATGGATTAGTCCGTTGCATTTTTAATAAACTGTAAAGTGGTGAATAATATGGTTAAAATTCGACGAGCACCAAAATGTACTCTTCTTTCTCCACAAACTTAGTTTGCAACTAAGTTTGGGGAGGGGGTGGGATTCGTACAAATTGGCAGCTCGAGAAAGCAATTGGATGAGTTTAGGAAGGAAAAATGTGGCATTGATTAATGATGAAAAATTTTGACAAATATTTTCGAAAGAAGCACATGGTAGAGCATGCTAGACTTGTTGACACAAAATTGAACATACACTCAAAACTTTTGATCAAAATTGCAGCCAAGTGAGTTTTTGAGCCTTAGAAGATACTTCATCTTTGGAGTAATTTAAACTTTCTTTCGGTGTGAAATTCATTGAGTGCATTTAGTTATCTCTAGAACTTTCCTTGATTCTCTATTTTGCATGAGTCGGTGCATTGTGTGACATTGAAAATGATCTTAGGCAATTCTTGATTTTTTTTTTTAGCCTATTTGTAAACTTGAAAATGTCACCTTTTCACAAAAAATTGGAAAATTGCCTCTAGTTACCCCTTGAGCCTTTAGCCTCTCGTTTGACAGCCCAACTCTACAAGCCAAGTACCTTTCAATTTATCCTTTGACCTTAATTGGACTATTTGAGTATGAGGGAGGCGGTTGGAAGGTAGTCGGGTAAATTTGGGATTGAAAGGGGTGAACTATTGGGAATATTGAAGGGTGAAAGGAATTGAAACAATATGAAAAGAATCGAGAATACTAGTCCTCTCCAATTTTTGTTTATATTTGTTTAAAAAAAACCCGAAAAAGTCGAAAAATCAGAAAAACAAAAGAAAAAGTTAGTGGTATATACCTAATTGTTACTTTTGATTTGGAGAGACTAGTAATGTAAATGTCTTTTAATAGATATTCTCAAAGTTGTAAAAATTCAAAAGAAAATACACTCCAAGGGAGAATTGAGAAAGCATTTAGGTTGTGGACCTTGTGGTAAGGAGAAGAAATCAATTCTTGGGATTGGTTTACTAAGGAAGTAAAGAGTGAGGTTGAGTGACCATTATTTGAGGGGTAGATGGGTAGTGCACGACTCATTTAGTCCGTTTTATAGTCATTTATACCAGAAATTTTCCCACCTTACCCCCAGCCAACATTACAACCTGTTAAAGTCCTTTTTGATTCTTTGTCACACATGTCGGGTATACATCGAAGTTTAGATGATTGGCAAGCCTATGGTAGGCATTTTATGCATTTTAGTGCGAGCGTATACACTACCCATTTGATACACTTGAGAGTCGAGAGATACACTCACCATGTGAGAATCTTAAGTTGAGAGTGTTATGTCTCGAGAGTAGTGGATCTAGTCTATCACATATGCTAGTTTTTATCATGATCGCTTATTCTTTTTTCTTTCATGAAAATTTTCTGAAATCAAATGCCACTAAACTCTGCCCTAAACACGTGTCCGTTTGTTTTTCTCTTAATTGTTCGGGACGAACAAGTTTTAAGTTTGGGGAGATTTGGTACACGTGTTTCGTGCACGCACTTTAGGGCACTTTTAGTGTCATTTTAGTGTCAATAATGTGTATAATCACGTGTATTTTTAGTGCTTTCATACTCTCATGGGCAAAATAATGCGTTTGTGTTGTTTTTGTGTTAAAACAGGTGAAAAAGGACCGAAAAAGAACATCAAACGACCGCGGAGTCAAGGGATCGATCGAGGTAACAAAATGAAGGCTAACTGAAGATCTCGGCCGAGACAGGATGCAAATCTCGGCCGAGATGAGTCTCCAGGGTAATCATGAAGAATTGCAAAATTGAAAATATAGGCCGAGACGGATGTTGCATCTAGGCCGAGATGAGTCTCTAGGGGATTTCAGAAATTCAAGAGATGAAGATCTCGGCCGAGATGAAATCCAATCTTGGCCGAGATGAGTCAAATCCTAAAAAGTCCTAATTTCATCTTTTCACGTCTCGGCCGAGATGCAACCCAATCTCGGCCGAGATCAGCCTTTGACCCACCAGCTGAAAATCTCTTTTTCACGTCTCGGCCGAGACACACTTGCATCTCGGCCGAGATTCCTTACCCTATTTTAAAATCCTGAATGCGATTTTGCCTATTTTTTTACTAGCACTTTTCCCCCTTATATGTATCTCCTCCCATTCGAATTTAACCTAACCTAGAACCCATCCCCCACACATAATCAACCACTTTTCTCCATTGGAAGCAAAGGAATGGAAGGGGGTTGAAGATCTTGATCTTCAACCCTAACCTTTGGTTCTTTCTATCCTATTTTCATGTTTTCTTTAATTTTCTGTTATTTTATCTTTGTATTAGGTAAAATGGGTGGCTAGCATCCTTTTGTTCACCCTTGATTATTGTGGAACCTTGAGTTTAAGACGTTTATGTGATTATTGCGGTTAATGTTACCGAAAATATTGTGTATTCAAGTGTTTTGTGTTATTTGCTATTATTGAGTCACATTTATGAATTAATTATTGGATTGATCACCCTTTAAGGGATTTGTGAATGTGTTGCGAGAATAGGAAATTACTATCCGTAATTGTAGGATTTTTTATTCTCGTGTAGCAAACAATAGATTTATTTATTGATGATAACACAAAGTTCAACCACTAAAACCGAGCTTGCGAGTTTTATGTTGAATTTATCTCGTTGTCCTAGTATTTAATGCATTTGGTTATTGGATCTAAGAGAGCTTGTTCGAGGATTCGATTAAATTGAATAGGGTTAGTCGAAGAGCTTATTTTGATTAACTAAGATTAAGGGACAACAAGGCTATTAGAGCTTGTTAATTGCCTTGAGATAAGGGCTAGAATCACAATTTAATAGGGCATTAACAATAGTTGCATAAATCGTCCAAAACCAAGGTAAAACATGATCAAGGGTGAATCGTTTTATGATTTAAAAAAACCAAAAACCAAAACAAATCTCTTTATTTTTCTTTGTTTATTTAGGTGTTAGTTGTTATTTCATTAAATTCCCCTCACTTGTTTATTGTTTTCTAGCTTATTTACATTATATTTCTTGATTATAATAGCTTAATACATAAAGTAAAATTGTTCGGCCGTTCCTCGTGGGATTGACCCTTACTTGCCACTCTACTAATTAGAGTAGTAGGATAAGGTTAAGTGTATATTTCTATACATTAATTTGGTAGTAAGAAATGACGCTACCAAATGCTCATAAATATACCTCGTGATTTCAAGTAGACTCAAAGCAAGTTCTAGAGGTACTATGCATATGACCAACATCACACAAATCAAAGAAGATATTGAACTCCAAAAATAGGTGTTCCTCATTTTGGCTCAAAATCTCACCGGCTTATATAGTATGATTAATTTCTTTGTTCCATAACAAGTGTGTGCATATATCACATTTTCAATCAAAACACAAAATTGTGTATCATCATTGACAACACTTCCAATTCCTTATCAACCTAATATTTCCTCTTTCAAGAACTTTTTTTTTTTTAATCTAACAAATTAAAATCAACAAACTAACAAGTTACCAACAACTAAAGATAAAATAGCTTAGCAAATTAATTGAAACTAAAAGTTCAAAACAAAAACTTCATAAACATTAAAACATAATTCAGTTTGGCAAAACAAATGCAAGAAAAGACAAACAACCACCCTTCAAGTTTCGCAACATACATCCCCCCTCAAACTATGTTAAACTAGATTCCAAAATGCGTTAAAATATTTTTAAGAAGTAAAGATGTTGCGAATAACTTACAAATTCCCCCTAAGGGGAGGGTGGTGTGGGATCATAGTGGCCGGCTTGCACATTTAAGTCCTCGAGCTTTTGCAACATTTTGGCCATTCTCCTTTCTTCTTTTGAGCTGACCTTCAGGGCCTCCATTATTTCCAACAACGCGTTCATGATTGTGGTCTGGCCCGATGTCAAATTTCTCTGTGTTTGCATCATATCAGCTTGGTTGTTGATAAGTGTTTGTTGCTGCTCTTTAAGCTCGTTGAGGGCTGCTTCCACAACTTTTAACCTATAAGTGACTGTGGAGGATTCCCCGCGCTGTTGGGAGGAAGACTCCTCCCCTCGCTGTCCAAGAAATGCCTCCTCAATGTTTTGGATCTTCGATCCTCTTCCATTTGCTCCTCAGTCGCCACTTGCCTAGGTAGCACGCCAGCTAAACCCTTCTGAATCATCTCTGCATGATCCGGGTCATCATCAACCAATTTTCGCGCCTCATCACCGTAGTCAGAGGGGGGTTGGGTAAGGAAAATGACCCACCCTCTCGCTGCTGCCACATCCATACTCTCTCCTTGGATAACTTAATGTAATGAGACATCTTGAGAACTTCTGTTGTTATCCTTGATTCTCCGCGCATTGGTTGAAATCTGGAGAGATTTATCTTGAAGTGCACCGCCAAGGCAGTGATGAACCCTCCAATTCGGATAGCACCCGTTTCATGTGCTATTGAATTGAATTGGCCCATCAAATAAGGTCCTGATCTCACCTTGCGAGGCTTCATCATACACCACAACAAATAAAGCTCGTCTGCCCGGAGACCTCCTGCCTCATGCCTGGCGAAGAGAGTATGCTGCATAATCTTAGCCAAGTATCTGAATATCGGATTGCGAATTTCGTTCGGCTTTGATCGGCTAGCATTGTAAGTGGGGTGAGACGGTGTGGCGTCTAGTTGGTAATTGATTTGTGGCCAAAATTCTTGAGGATTGAAATCCTCATGGTGAGGGAAATCGCCGGGGAAGTGGAACCGAAAAATGTCTCCCAATTATCCAGAATGCATCTCACAAGGCCGGTTGCCCAGTCGGAATGTCATGCTCAAGGCTTCGTCGCAATGCATGACAACATTGAGAGTGGAGAAGAATTCCAAGACCAGTTCCTTGTAGGTGGGCCAATATCCATAAAGGAAGTGACCCCAATCCATTCGTCGGATCAGAGTCTCCACGTCTTCCCGGATACCCAACTCATCCATAGTTGGGGGATCAGGGTATAGGGTTGGAATGATCCGTCTCCTGGCCAACTTATTCCACCTTTCTTGAACCGTCTCCGATTCCCACATCCGGCCAAAATTGATTCCATAATCGCTCGGGCTTATGTTCTCGGGTTCACTTTGCTCAGTAGGGTCTTGTGTGGCCCTTGGACTTGACTCTCCCACCCTTGCAACTTTTCTTTTTGGCCCCATATTAAGTATAAGAAAATATGACCTACAATCACCCAAAACACGTGAGACAATTTCTCATCAATCCCCTCAAACTAGACTTGAGGTATATGTAAAAAAATAATGCATTCCTAATTGCATAAAGCCTCATGTCTAGTATGATCACAAACAAGTGACACACATAACACACAATTTCTACACAATGCTTTCCATTCTTGAGCAATTAAATGTATTTCGTTAGGGCTTCATTCAAACTAATTTGTAGTATGTATTTGATTAAAAACATATACACTATACCATACTACAATTTAGTTTGATTCAACCCCAATCATCAACTTCAAGCAAATAACACATACCTTCAAACTAGTTTGGTGTTGTGTGCTTGAGATGAAACAAGTGGTAATGCACCACAATCCCGACTGGTTTGAAGCATACAAGTTCAATTCGAATGATTAAGGTGAATGAAGGGTATCCATGAAGTGCAAAAGGATAAAAAATCATCAATTTACCAAGAAAGTAGCATATCTTGCTCTTACTCATTCTCTACACCTCAATGTTCACAAATTTATTCAATACTACATTCAATTGGAGTATATAATCAAAACAATTCATAAGAATCACCAATTGGCCTTAAATCAACAAAGCAAGCACAAAAGCAATTGCACGTAAGGTGTTTGACAAAATACTCCAATGAAATTCTAACGCCGAATTGAACAATTTGAAGTTCTATCTACTCCCTATACTCAATCACCAACAATATGTTCACAACAAAGCAATTTATCCATAAATCATCAAGATATTCGAAATTATAGGCAACTACACAACTAAGCCCTAATTTGACAAAATTGGCCAAGAAATTTGAATTTAATTGAGATTCAATGGACATACCTTGTGAATGTAGAGAGATGATGACTTGAAAGTGTTGATTCTCCAAGAATTGGCGTTGAATTTGTGAGTATGTGTGTTTAGGTGGGTTTTTCGTGAAGAGAAAAGGGGGAGAATGGGGGAAGTGTGTTTTTTTTCGCGTTCAAATATGTTATTGCCTAGGTCGTGCACGGCCCGTGCAAGGGTGCACGGTCATGACCGTGCACGACCTCAAAAACGGGCTGCTCTCGGGAAAATGTTGCTGTACTAATCGTGCACGGGCCCAAACTTGGGCACTTCTCTGGAAAATAGTGCACGGACCGTGCAACTGTGCACGGTCATGACCGTGCACAGTTAAAAATTGAGATTTTACCCATTTTTTTGAAGTTGTGCTCATCCATTTTGCATCCTACCACTTCTCTTATCATTCCTTGCATTTACCTGCCATTATTCAACACTAAAAAATTAAAAACGCTTAAATAAAACTATCTAATTATTCAAAATACGAAATTGAAGGAATTGAACCGCCGGGTTGCCTCCCGACAAGCGCTAAGTTTTACGTCTTTCGCCGAACGCCTGTCTATTTCGGTTCAAGTCGGTTCAACCAAAGACAGTTGGTGAACCTCTTTTTCTTGTGCTTGGTCAAAGTACCTCTTCACTCTTTGGCCATTCACCATAAATGTGCTCCCGTCGGTATTGAGTAGCTCGACAACTCCGCTTGGTAGCACTCTCTTGACTGTGAATGGTCCCGACCATTTTGATTATAACTTCCCGGGAAAAAGTTGGAGACGGGAATTGAACAGAAGGACTTGGTCTCCATGACAAAACTCTCTCTTGATGATCAATTTGTCATGAAACCTCTTGACCCTTTCCTTGTAAACCCTTGAATTCTCAAATGCTTGATTTCGGAACTCATCAAGTTCGTTCAATTGCAACACCCTATTTGCCCCAGCCGATTGAAAGTCGAAATTCAACTTCTTTATCGCACAATATGCACGATGTTCAAGCTCCACGGGCAAATGACATGATTTTCCAAAAACAAGTTGATAATGAGACATACCAAGGGTGTCTTATAAGCCGTTCTATACGCCCACAATGCATCATCCAACTTTAGAGCCCAGTCCTTTCGGTTTCCACTTACTGATTTCTCGAGGACTTGCTTAATTTCCCGGTTAGCTAATTCGGCTTGACCATTCGCTTGAGGGTGATATGGTGTAGTCACCCTATGCTTCACACCATACCGGGCCAATAAGCCATTGAGCCATTTGTTACAGACCCTCCATCACTAAGCAATGCTCTAGGTGCTCCATAACGAGTGATGATATTCTTCACAAGAAATCTTAGTACCACCTTAGAGCCATTGGTTGATGTAGGGATGGCCTCAACCCATCGGGAAACATAATCCACCGCCAGCAGAATGTATTGATAGCCTTGAGATGATGGGAATGGTCCCATGAAGTCGATTCCCCAAACGTCAAACAGTTCCACTTCAATAGAATTGGCAAGTGGCATTTCATATCTTTTCGAGATCCCACCGGTTCGTTGGCACCAATCACATTGCTTGATGAAGTCGTGGCAATCTTGAAAGATCGTTGGCCAATAGAATCCACTTTGAAGCACCTTAGCTGTTGTTCTGTTTACCGCAAAGTGTCCCCCACTTGGTGAAGAGTGACATTGTTCGATGATCTCTCGACCATCTTCCTCCGATACACACCTCCGGATAATCGAGTCAGCACATCTTCGGGAAAGATATGGATCATCCCACATATAAAACCTTGCTTCGTGGTAAAACTTCTTCTTCTGATGTGATGAGAGATCGGGTGGAGGTGCTCCACAAGCTAAGAAGTTCACAATGTTAGCATACCACGGGAGCCGAGCAATCGCCATCAGGAGATGTTCATCAGGAAATGTATCCTTGATCACCTCTTGTTGCCCCTTTTTGTCCACCTTATTCTCAATCCTCGAAAGGTGATCGGCTACAACATTTTCACATCCTTTCCGATCCTTGATTTCTAAATCAAATTCTTGCAAAAGTAGGATCCATCGAATGAGTCTTGGCTTGGCATCCTTTTTTATCGAAAAGGTACCGGATGGCTGCGTGGTCGGTGTATACAATCGTTTTCGTGCCCAAAAGTTAGGCACGAAATTTGTCGAACCCATATACCACCGCTAACATCTCTTTCTCTGTTGTTGTGTAGTGTGACTGGGTCGGGCCAAGGCTTTTACTCGCGTAATATATCACCCGGAAGATTTTATCCCTCTTCTGTCCTAAGACTGCCCCGACTGCTGTATCACTCGCATCACACATGAGTTCAAAAGGTTTGTTCCAATCAGGTGATACCAATACTGGTGCCGAAACCAACGGTTTCTTTAACACTTCGAAGGCATGTAGACAAGAATCATCGAAAACATAAGCAGCATCTTTTTCCAAAAGGTGAAACAAAGGCTTAGCAATTTTTGAAAAATCACGAATAAACCTTCGGTAAAAACCAGCACGGCCTAAAAAGCTTCGGATTCCCTTCTCATTGAGTGGTGGTGGTAATCTTTCAATGGCAACCACCTTGGCTCGGTCTACCTCCAACCCTGCAGCTGAAACCTTATGCCCTAACACTATACCTTCTCTTACCATGAAGTGGCATTTTTCCCAATTTAATACAAGGTTAGTGTCTTCACAACGCTGCAAGACTAGAGACAAGTTAAACAGACAATGATCAAATGATGCACCGAAAATAGAAAAATCATCCATGAATACTTCCATCACATTCTCGATCAACCCACTAAAAATAGCCTTCATGCATCGTTGGAAAGTGGCCGGTGCATTACATAAGCCAAAGGGCATTCTCCTAAACGCAAAGATGCCATATGGGCATACAAAAGCCGTTTTTTCTTGATCCTCCGGGGCAATCATAATTTGATTGTACCCGGAGTACCCATCCAAAAAACAATAATAGTCATACCCAGCTAATCTATCCAAATTTTGATCAAGAAATGGAAGTGGAAAATGATCTTTCCTAGTAGCCGCATTCAACTTCCGGTAGTCAATACAAACCATCCAAGCGGTTATCAACCTAGTGGCTACTTCTTCTAAATCACTCACTTTTACTACCGTTATTCCTCCTTTCTTAGGCACGACTTGGGTAGGACTCACCCACTTGCTATCGGATAAAGGAAAGACTATGTCATTATCAAGCCATTTCAAAACTTCTTTCCTCACCACCTCTTGCATAATTGGATTTAACGTACGCTGACTTTGCACACTCGGTTTATAGTCCTCTTCCATTAAAATTTTATGCATGCAAATAGTGGGGCTAATCCCCTTAAGATCCGAGATGGACCATCCAATAGCACTCTTGTGCTTTTTCAAGATTTCAATCAATTTCGCACATTCACTCTCATTAAGATATGCTGAAATTATAACCGAAAATTTCTTACCTTCATCAAGGTACTCATACCTCAAGTGGTCGGGGAGAGGTTTCAACTCAACATTGGGTCCTTCTTCTTCTTTGCCCTTAGATTCCTTTAGTCTGGTCGACTCCTCATCCTCCAATTTAAACCAAGAAATCTCCTCATTGCGTACCTCCTGCAAAGAATTCAATGTACTAACACTATCCAAAACATCAACACCGTTAGCTTCATGGTTAGCACATGCAAAAATAGAGTCGTGCAAACAAATCTCCAAAGAGTCAATTTCACTCGAAGCTAAAAGATTTCTTGTATCATTGGTATCTAGCAAATCCAAAGCATTACATTCTTCTATGACATTAACCTCATCCTCATTGTGAAACCTCATTGCCTTATAAATTGAAAAAGTAACCTTCTCATCATTCACGCGTAAGGTGAGTTCCCCTTTTTGAACATCAATGAGGGCTCCACCCGTTGCTAGAAACGGGCGGCCCAAAATCAAGGGGACTTCCTTGTCCTCATTCATGTCCAAAACTACAAAATCCACCGGGATTATAAACTCACCTACCTTGATCAACACATCCTCCACTATACCTTTCGGATAGGTCAAAGACCTATCCGCCATTTGCAAAGCAATAGTGGTAGGTTTGATGGTTCCAATTTCCTATTTATTGAATATAGAAAGTGGCATGAGATTAATGCTTGCCCCAAGATCACATAATGCTTTTTCAAATTTTTGATCCCCAATAATACAAGAAATTGTAAAGCTACCTGGATCCTTCCTCTTTTGAGGGATTCTTCTTTGAATTACGGCACTACACTCCCGGGCAACGGCACCAAAAACTTGACACAAGCTTAGTGTTTGTAACTAAATCGAACAACCGCAAGTATACAATGTCAAAGTAGCACTAAGTGAGCATAAGGTCGATCCCACGAGGAATCGGCTCAATATCGAAAAGATGAAGTAATCCAAACATTTAAGTGGTTAACTAAACGATCGAGTGGTTGGTTTTGGTATTTTTAAACTCTAATGTAGATCAACAAGCAATTGAAACTAATAAGATAGACTAGAGAACAATTTATAGGGAATAACCGATTAACAAAGATAATCTAGGCTTAGATTTCAATTAAGGGTAATTAGCAATTATTATCCCGATCAATTCAACCTTTAAACCGAATGCTATCTATTAGGAAACGATCACAATTATATGCAAGATCCCCTCTCAGAGCAACTTACATGTTGGTTGTATAAGATTAACCGTTGTCTCCGGTCGATTAATCAAATACAACTCTCAATCGGTCCTAAGATCAAAGTTCCCACAATTAGCTCAAACCTCTCGGTTTTATTGCTTAATCATGTCGATTAATGTGATCTCGGATCAAATCTCCCCTCTCGGTTTCAATTTAATCCTCAATAATGTTAAATAAGTGATCAAATCATTCAACAAACATAATAAACCATTAATCAACTAATAGCATAACACAGGATTACATTAATCGAGTAAAAATCACTAATCACCCATAATCTACTTTCTAAACCTAGATTAAGGAATTTAGCCAACCATGATCATCATAATAAATAAACACAAATATATAGATATAATCATGTTTATACAAAATTTAAATAAAGATGGAAGGATAAAACCTATTTGGGAGGAAAAATCTTGATCTCCAAGTAATTCCCCAAATGCATTCCCTAGCTTTCTCTCTCTAAAAAGTAAGTAAATGAAAGTGTGTCTCTCTCAAAAATATGAAAATCCAAGTCTATACCCCCCATTTGGGGCTTTTTACAAAGTATTGGGCTCAAAATTACATAAATGGGCTGAAATTAATCCATTTCCGCAATTTGTGCACGGTCATGCCCGTGCGAGGCTGCACGGACCGTGCACAACCCCTGAAATTGCGCATTCTCTGGAAGACCATGCACGGTCCGTGCATGGTCGCACGGTCATGACCGTGCGCCTGTGTATGGGTTGCCCTGCCTTTCACGCGCACGGGCCGTGCACAGTTTGTTAGGGCATGCACGGTTGTGACCGTGCACAGCCCAATTTTTGCCTGTTTCTTCATTCCTCGGGATTTTTCTCGATTTCTTCGACTCCAATCTACTCGTCACCTCTTTGTACACTTTTTTACCTGCAAAATGCTTGAAAACGAGGTTTTCCAACAAGAGAAAGGAAATATGAAGAATATAACAAATGGGTGTTTAAAAACTACAAATGTATATTAAAAACACATATTTTAAGCCTGTTTTTCACCCTAAACAACCCATTTGTCACCAAGTAATCTCAAAAGCTTATGAGTTGGAGTATGGTAAGGATTGTCTAGAAATGCATGTTGGTTCTGTACAACAAGGAGAAAAGGTAGAGATCATTGATTATCTGGTTGCAACTGGTGACAACATTTTAACAACAAGGTATTAGTTAATTATATTACTTATGTAATGAGAAGCAACAGAAAAGTATATGGCATGCTCTGACAATATGCTAGCAACTGTATTGTCTTTAAATGTTCTCATATAAAGTTATAATCTGACTGCATTATCTTTACATGTTCTCATATAATGTTGTAATCAGAATTTCTTTTAGCTCTTTTGCATTTTAGACAATATGAAGGTCAAAAGTTATGCTATTCGATGCATGAAAATGTCTATCTTGCTTAATTATTTAAAAACTAAGTCTAGTCTAATATTTATTTCCTTACATTGGGTATCAGGAGCTGCCATAGATCTGTATTTTCTTATTTTAAATAGAAGTTTTTCTCATGTTACTCGAATATATTTGTAATGGTTACTTGTGTAATTAAGAGAACTGTGGTGGCATCTGAGAAATTATTTTTCAATTTTATACAAGATATAGTTTCTGAAGAGAAAATCATATCAATAAATGCAGTCACCTACCATCTATTTCTGAATCATGTTATTTCGGTTGCTATTATAGATGTATTTTATAAGTTAATTTACAGATTATGGTCATCATCATGTGGCTTATATTTTGGACTTAGCTTAGACAAGTTAAGATTTTGGATTTATGGAAGTGAAGTCAACAAATTCATATTGTTGATAGTCACATGTAAAGCAAATCCTTGTTTTATCCCTCAAACTCGGGTACTAAAAATTTCTAGAATTAGGGACTCATGGAGTAAGGGAATTTATTTGTTTGTACTTTTACTTTTGGCTTTTTAATATCTTCTCAAGAAAGGCATCATATTTCATTTTGTCAATAAAGTATCACAAGGATGTTGTAATTTCATTGAAGTTGTTTCAATATATAGTAGTACAACTGCATATGTATTTTGATGCAAGGTACGTCGATGACTTACATTAAGTTTCGAGAAGATATTCACTTTAGAGAATTTTGTTATTTGTTTCTCTGTATTTGGCAATGAGTAAATATTATTGCCTAGCTCTTCCCTACTGGATATTAGTCAACTCACTTCTGAAGTAATTTGAGGTGCTCTTCAGGTAGTGTTCATTAGTTTCATTCAGCCAGTAGGCCCAGTACACACTTTGGATTGAAGACTGACTGCATCCTAAATCTAAGGAAAAGGAAAATCCAGGGTTGTTACATCATCACATTATTTCATATGCTTTAGATTTTAGCAAATATATGGCTATTTGTGGATGGTTGTAGTCATAATCTACCTATTTATGTTTAGTTGTTTGGGAAGTTTGTAATAACTTTAAGGAAAGTATTTCAAACAAACTATTTACCATGATTTTTATTTATGAATTTGTTTCTCTAATGTCTAATCGTGATAATTGACAGTTAATTTATGGTGGAAGGTATGCTGAGCCTAGTATCCGTTCTGATGATAGTCGTTATGGTGAAAACTCGAATAGACTTCAAAGACACGCAGAATTCCAGGTGAATTTTTAGGTTGACAATGATGGAAGTCTACGAATATGATTTATTGCTGAAAATCTTTAACTTTTTAACGTTTCTATCCTTCAACATCATGCCATTACTTTGCAGCACTTACATCAAATTTATGTTATGTGATATTGAAGCCAGATCTTGGGAATTCACAAGACTTATTCATTATGTTGCATTTTTAATTGAAATATGCATCATTATGAGGATGAAATGATGTTAGAGCTCCATTATGGATATTCAGTTATTGCGATTTGTTTCATGTGATGAAATTATGTTATAGCTCTACTCTAGATCTTCAGTTTATTAACTATTCCTTTTTGACATAATCTGTTATGTTGAATATGGTGAGAAACAGTTGAGAAAATTTGAGTCCTAGCTAAAATAGTCAAACTTGAAGATTACCCATCATAATTTTCTTCTATCACTGGAACTTTTTATAGAACATGGGAATCATAGAAAAGTTTGGAGAGAAATAGCTTTAGCTGCTCTCTCTACTAACATAAATCTAATTTCATATGTCCAGTAGAAACAAAGAAGCATGTACACAACCCACGCACATAGAAGACTCTAAGTAGCACCTTTCTTGAAAACAGGTCTGCTGTTGAATCGAAAGTACTACGTGCAAGATTTTCATTTTCAATTATTTCAATATGTTATGTATTCTTTATTGTGTTAAGTAATCTGTCCTTTTGTGTCGCTAATATTTATGAATTTCATTTAGGGGCATCTTAGGAAAAAAATAAGATGAGCTACAATTGGCCTATCAGTTCAAAAGAAAAGACGTGTTTCATATTTTTTATGAATTCAAAATAAAAGTTATAGGACATGACTTTTTAACTATTACAACGATATATATTGAAATCTTGTTTTGTTTGCTCCTATATTTAGAAAGTTAGTGACTGGAGTAGGATATGAAGGAAGGAGCTGAAGATGGCCCTTACATGTGGAACAAAATCTATAGCTCAATGTTGCTATGTAGAAGCAAGTCAACTTAAAATCTTTTTAGCATCAGTTTTGTGTTATTTATGGTTCCTATTTATTCGAGTGCTACATCATTCTGAAATCGAGGAGGAGCCCACATGAAGAGGCGAAACCACTTTCTAAAAGAGGCGAAAAAATAATCCTTGAACTACAAAAGAAAAAATAATGATAATTTGAGAAAGAGAACGAAGAGATGGCCTCAAGGTTGGAGTCCCTAGAAGCTCAAGTGAGTAATCAAGTACAAACTCAAGTGGAAGTAATTTTGAACGTTCAATTTCCTACACTCAAAGTTTAAGCGACATTACTTAACCCCCAAAGCCTAATGTAAGTACATTTACATATTTCATATAAGTATGTTCTGTTAAACAATTTTTAGTTTTGATTGTATTACCTCTTTGCGCATTTTGTGACGATCATAATATCTTAGAAATTGGAACAAGTGTCACTAACTATTGTAATTGTATTTTTTTTACAATATATGTCTTGCATATGCTTGTTGTAATGTAAACTTTCTTGAATAATTTCTTTTGTAGGTTTGAATTGTACGCGGGGCATATGGCTAGGAAGAGGTGGATAGAGTTTGCAATAGTTTTACTCGCTTTACAATTAAATGCTTGTCTTGTAAATATAGTTTTCTTAGTAATTAGACTTCAGTTAGGTATTGTTATCAAAGTCTCAGTGATTTCCTTCACACTTTTATATTTTCTTGTCCACTAGTTGTATTGTTGAAACTATTGCACCTTGAGATATGATTTCTTGGCTTGACTTGTTTGCTCTATGCTTTGTTTTAAAGATAAGTACTTTTTAATCTATGCGGAAATAAATTTTAGAAATATATTTAGAAAGGTTTTTGAGAAAATGTTTTAATGATACATAATACCATTTTCAGTAATGTTGATTATTTAGTCACAAATAATTATATTTTACTAACGTTGAGCTACAGCAACAACAATTAGATGTGACTAATTTCAATTTAGTTACAACGATTGAATGTGACTAAAGCTTATGATTTTAGTGACGAAAAATAGCATGTGACTAAATTATCATGTTTTAGTGACAAATAATATGTGTTGCTATATTTGATTGTTTTAGTGACAACAATTGTATGTAACTAAAGTATCACGTTTTAGTGACAAATATTGTCGGTCACTAATGTATTGGGCATTAGTGACAACATGTGCTTGCAACTAAAAGGGGGAGTTATAGTGACGACAATTGGGTGATTGTCACTCTATCTTTTTGTGTCAAGCTTTATAGTCACAACTCTGTGACAATGCATATCTTTGTCACTAACATGTTATTGTGACGATATCAGTACATACAGTGGCAAAAAAAATCGCCACTAAACCTTATTTTCTTGTAGTGCAACCCTGCCCCGCCCCGTCAAGTGTCCCGCCACAGGGCAAAAATAAGCACCCCGTGATCTGCCCCGCCCCGCCTCCATTATTTCTTTTAAAACAAAAATTGACATTTTTTTGCTAAAAAACTTGTCTTTTTTTGTTGAAGTCAATAGGGTTTTAATTTTTAGCTTTACATTAGCTTTGTTTTAACATTTTTTTTTTAATTTAATTATTAAAAATTGGAATTTAATTATTTAAAATTACACTAGTCATAATTTAATATATTAAGATGACACATATATATATTATATATAAAATTTTATATTATAAATACACACATATATATATAGTTTTTATATTTTTGTGTGTATATATACACATATATATATAATATTATATAATATATACATTTTAAGAAAAAAATTATATATATAGAGCGGGGCGGGGGACCTGACCCGATCCCGATCCCGACCCGCCCCGCGGCGTGCTCTGCCCCGTTCTCCATCGAGTGGGATTTTGCCCTGCCCCAAAGACCTCGGGTCCGAGTGGATCGGGGGCGGGGCGGATCGATTTTGACATGCCTACCCATAACAAAAGATCCAACAAAACTACATGATAAATAAATAGAGCCTAATAAGTTAATAAATAAAGTAGATTAATAAGTTCACTTCTTGGCTTTGTTCCTCTTGGTCGAGTCTTGCTTCTCTAGATAAAGTAACGTGACTTCATCTTCATCAATTTTAGATAGTATAATTAGCAACTTTTTAAATCATCAAGAAAACCTGTTAGTTTAGACGAAGTTGGATAGCTCAAGTGGTAGAGGGATTTTTCTTTGTTCTTAGATTAGGAGAAAAAAAATTTAAAAAAAGAAAACCTGTTAGTTTAAAACATAACATTGCATCAGTTAAGATTTGATGGAGGATTGATTTGATGAGAATTTTATTCCCAGCATTAGACAAATGTTTTCATCGTCCACCCATCAATCTTCTTGTGAATGTGGCCAACTCCTAACAATAGCACGCAGGAAAACTCAAGTATTTATTATGAAAGACAATTCTCAGGATACCCATCAAAGTGTGAAGGAATTTATGCACTGGTCATGAGAGTGTTACACTGGGTGTTGTAACACTGGGATGAACACACTCTATTCAAAGTTGAAATTGTGGATTGTATAAAACTTGAAATAACAAACAGAGATGAGATAAAATTCAAACTCAGACAAAACAAAGCCTGAGCAATTTACTATCATCAATCACAGCGGAATGAGTTTTATACAATGCCTTCCAAAACCTAAATTTGATCATACAACAAACGATCAAATTTACACTCGAATTAAGTTAACATACAAAGTGATCCTCTTTTGAGAGAAGAATCACAAAAGTTCTCACAACAAAAAGTATGAGATGTATGTAGATGTCAATCTTCAACTTTTGGTGTGAAAATGACTTGGATCTTTCTGATCTTTACACTTCGATTTTCTGTCCTTTTGTACATTTATAAACCAAACTTATCCGAATACACATACATGCTATAAACATAGAATAAACATATAAGGGCAGCAAGGTAAAATACAAGGAAGAGTAGAACATGTTTCTCAGGGTGTTTCAACACAGAGTGAAACATAGAATCTAGAACACTGGAAGAAATACTTGTTCTAACAAAGTGTAAATCAAATTGGTAATGCCAGGTGCCATGTTTTCTTGATGCTTTAAGAAGTTGTGCTTATTGGTGGGGAGATGATGCCAAAGACACATTGGTGTTTGTGGGATGTTCTTACGAAGTGAAAATTTTAGGGAGATTTGGGTTTTCAATATTTGGTTTTTAATTTGACCATGCTATCGAAACAAGGTTCAAGGTTGCATACAAATCCGGCTTCCTTGCTAGTGAGGGTTTGCAAAGCAAAATATCATCCTCATTGCAAATTTCTTGACTCAGGTCTTGGGACTTGTCCATCACGGATATGGGAAGTGTTATGGAAGGTAAGAGGGTGATCTTGTTTGGGTCAAGAATGCGTATTAATTCAGGTGTTAATACTAGAATTTGGCAAGATCAATGGCTCTCGAAACCATCTCACTTTCGTGTTTCTTCCCCCATGTACTATCTTTCCTCATGATGTTGCTGCATCGAGTCTAATTGGTCCACAAGTAAAACATAGGAAGTCTGATCAGGGGCAATAAAATTTTACTCCTGGAGACGATCATCTTATTCTTGGAATCCCTCTCCGGTTGCATTAGACATATAGACTTGGCACCCCTCTCGAAATGGCAAGCACATTGTGAAGTTCACATATCATCCGATTATGAGTTGTTCAGAACTGGGGTTCTCTGTGAATTATGGATCTGCAAGTGCAGGTTCGGATCCTGTCTTGAAGATACACTGGAAGCTCAACGTTCTGGGATGTATTCATCATTTTCTTTGGCAGTGTTGCACGATTTTCCTCCCCTAGTCATACAATATGTCTCGTTATGGTGTGTGTTCCTTGCAAATGTTTATTCTGTGATCATGAAGATGGCTCCTTGGGTCATCTTTTCTTTTTGTGTGAAAAAACATCACAGGTTTGGCATGCATCATGCTTAGATGATTTTATTGCTCAGTTCCAATAACCCATTTTCAATCTTTGGATGCTGGATATATTGACTTCGGGCAATCTCTCTGTGTTAGATTTTTTTGTCATTTTCCACTCCATGTAGGGCACCAGAATAAGTCACTTTTGACAAATGAAGCACTCCAATGGATCATTGTTGTGCAACATGCAACAACTTCCTTCGCGACTTTCAGATGTCCAACGAATAGCCTAAGGCACTCTTTTCCCTCTCTTTCGAGTGCAACCTCTGTGTTGCCTCCAAAAGGTATTCGAAATTTATTTTGTAGTTGTTGTAACCAATCGTGCTTCACTTTCAAATGTTGGGGTAGCCTTCTTTTTGGAGCATTGTGATTTCATGTGTGGCTACGTAAAAATGTTCCATGGTATCACATCGCTGAAAATTACAGAATTTATAGCTTTTCGAGAAGCCATATGGCCCATATCTCTTATGCATCGTCGTAATTTGCATGATTTTTCTTTCATTGGAGATCTTGCTACTGTTATCTTTGTTGCGCCAAGTGATGTCATTGTAGTGGGATTGCATCCCAATCTTGGAAGACGTTCGAACCATCATTTCTACTATATGTATTAAGGAAGTGTTTTTGTAGCTACGGTGTCATAATTTAGTTGCTCGTCTTATTGCTTTCGTTTGCAAAATGTAATGTTATTTCAGACAAACTTTGGTTGTGGCCACAAAATTTCTTATGTCAATTTGGCTGATTGATACACGTAATATATATGCATTTAGACCGATTTTATACGAGTATATTGGCAGTGTTTGCATATCAATTTGGTCAAATAACGTGTTTACTTGTTTTGTAGTGAAATCGTATGTTTTAGGGCAAAAAATCAATTGGAATATGGTCCGGGAGGAGAAACAAGTCAAATAGGGGCAAAAAGTGCATGAAACGAGAGTTGAAAAAGAAAAAAGGTCCAACACAGCCGAGTAGAAAGTGCTCCTGAAAGTGAAGTTTTTCTATCAGCTTGACAAACCTATAGCATTTTGGCCATATCTTGAGATCTACAAGTCCAATTGAGGTGAAATTGGTGGTGTTGAAAAGCTAATTCAAAGGGCTACAACTATTCCATAAAGAGCTAAGTCCAGAAAATGAACGAAAGACACTAAAAACGACTCGAAAGTCAGACCTAAAAATTCACCCGACCAACGTGGCAACGTTCGGGAAATCAGCCATGTCCGATGGCCAGCCCATACGCATTTTGTACACATTTTGGACTAATTTTTTGCGTGTTTCAACCCCAATCCTTAACAACTTATATATTGGACTTCTCCATGTCCGAAAATTATCAGAAAAACATCATTGGAACACCTTGGAGGCTTGGATTGAATAGCAAGGAAGATAAGAGATGAATATCAAGATTCAAGATCCAGGTTTTGTTTATTCATCGTTCTTTTTATTTGTACAAGATGTTTGTCTATGAATTATCTTATTTTTTAATTGTGAACACGAATAGCTAATCCTATTGTGTTCTAAGGTTAGAGAGTAGGCTACATATCAACTATGTTTAGATTTCATTCTCTTAATCCTAGACTCTGTTTTATTGTTTATCTACATGCTTTGTTCTTATTTTATGAATTGATTGATCTGGCAAATTGATTATTTCTACATGCTTAACAATTCGATGTCCGAGATGAGAGTTTTGTTAATAGGCTTACAAGCATATGGCGTAGGCACCAATAATCGTCCGAGCGGAGTGAGATCTTGCGTATGCATCAGTTTTAGGAGCCCTTTGGAGTCTTTATGTGATAGTTAGTCCGAGAGGGTAGTTGTTCATAACTGATCTACATGTTAACATCATCTAAGAGGAAAGTTAACTAGAGTAGTGCCGCCTAATAAGAATGGAATCATTTTAAAAGTCTAGAATAATAAAATAGTCAAACATAGGAAATTGTAATTGGAATCGAAGCCTAGGATATGTTTCTTATCTTGTTTGAATATCTTGTTATTACTTGTGTCATTTCTATTCTAGTGTTAGTTTAATTTAGTTATTTATTTTCTGTAGTTTAGGTTTTAGGATAAACAAACCAAATACCTTTTCGAGAGTCTAGATAGGAAAAAACTATTAGGATTAGGGTACAAAATTGAACATAGGTAAACAGTCCCGGGATCGACCTTATTTTCCACTAGATACACTAGCACCGTACACTTACGGTACACTAGAGTTGAAATTTAGTGCATCACTGATTTCCAACAACTCTAGTGAAATATATTGTTCCTTTCAAAAAATAGCTTATTTTAAAAAAATATATATTTTGATACATAATCAGGTCCGCATGTTAATATGGCCAACATTATAAGACTATTTTCAAAATGCCTACATTTTTCTCTCATCGGCAACCTGTAAAATGATGAATTATAATGAAAAGAATCACATAATTCAATATTCACAAAGTGAATAAATCAAGGGGGGGGGGACGTGATTTTTGGATTTAATCTAATTATTCAACTAATTACATAAAGAAATATAAACTAAAGGATTCAAATAAGCAAATAAGTAGATAGTAATCAATATGAAAATAATGTCAGTTCTCAGTTCACTATCTCCCTACTCGTAGCATGAATTTATGAACTAATTACACCCGATAATCTATCCCACAGCTCTTTGACCCTAGATCGACAACAAGTTATGTCGGCCCGAACTACCCCTTAATCTTAGTAAACTAAAATAAGTTCTTTAGCCAACCCTATTTAAATTAATAACCTAGAATAAGATCTCTAGGTTTAATTCATTAAACCCATTAATTATTAGGATAATCGGTCAGAGTAGACTTCAAATACACAAGCTCGATTCAGATGACCTAGACTTGTATTACCCCCCAACAAATTAATCGTTAATTGCTACTTATGATTATAAAAATGCAACAATTATGGATTATAATTATATAATCTAGCGATAGACATATCAATAACCTAATCTGACGGGCCCTATTAAATCAATCGAAATATCATAGATCAAGCAATTAAGTAAGACAAATAAATTATTGGATAGAAGTCGAAACACAACTACAGATTAATTAACCTAAAAGTATGAGTAGGGTTCATCATTCTTTCGAACCGGTATAAGATAAATTAGCTATGCATGATAATACTATTGGCTAAAATTTCATAACAATAAAATAACGAAATAATTGAAACGAATGGAAAATAAAATCAGACGAAGTTTAGACGACGATCTCGAAACTTGGGATGTCTCCCTCTGTCTTTTCTGTACCTCAATTCTTGGATGATCAAACCTCTTGCTGACCCTTTTCTTTTATAAGTCCCAATTGAGCTTCCTCACTTAAACAAATTAATGTCCATGGTGGGCCTTTTCCAACATACCAGCATCATCGCCACTTACTTCACCTTTTAACACAAAAGGCCTGCGACCCATTCTTCCCCCAAGTGGCTGCTATATACCTCATGGGCCAATATGGCCCATTTCTTCACAAGACCTCTTTCTACTGGGCCAATTTCGGCCCAGTTCTTCATTTACTCATCGATCCAATTTAATTGATCCAAAAATTGCTCCAAGTCCACTACAATTTAACAGAAAAACACAACTTGGAGTATTTGACTTTAACGTGCAGATAAGTAGAAAATAAACGGTGCATAATAAATAAAATCACATTCCTATCAATCTAAATAATGCACATTTTTCTACTTATCAAATATAATAAAGAGATTTCCTACCGTACAACCGTTGCATCAATACAACTATATATTTACTATAGTAAAAACTCAAGGGTGAAAAACATATTTTTATTTATTTATATTACTTCATAAAATTACTTTTATTTTCTTAATTCTTTGTTCTCCATCATTCCACCCATAGAAATCTCGCCTTCTTTCTCCATTTTTCAAACTCCCCCAATCCCCTGAAAAATAAGGTTACATTATTTTAATTGAAGAAATATGCTACCTGATACACATTGTGTATGCATGCATTTAGGTCTATTTATGTATGTATTTTATAACATTTGCATGTATAATTGGTCGAGAATAGTTCATATTCGATATGTTGGACCATTTGATGTGTATTGACTTGTTTGTAGTGTTTTCACTGTTTTCAGGCTATAATAAAGATTTTGTGAGGTTATACAAAGAAACGAGTCGAAGAAAGGACAAGATGGACCATATTGGGCCAAAAGCAAGGCCCAACACGTTGAAGAAATCCAGAAAGTTTGATGCGACCGCGCCAATAGGCAACAGGATCGTGCTAAAGTGAACGAGTTCAGGAATTCACAGCAGTAGGCTGGGCGCGGTCGAGCCACAACTTGACTCGCTCGCACCAGAAGTCTTCCCTAAAGCCAAATCCAGGTTTTGATGGGATTTTTATCCTAATCACTTAAAGATTGCGACCCCAACTTATAAATACAGGTCAAGCTCGAGTTTTTAGGGATCACACATTACATTAGAGTTTCTCATACTTTTACATCGGAGTAGAAGTCGTGAGAGCGAGAAGACGAAGATCGAAGGACCGACTATCGGGTTTAATTATTTTTTGTTTACTTCAATTTCTTGATAATATTTTCCTTGAATTCTTGTTTAGATTTGTTAGTATACTCATGTCCTAGGATTAGAAAGTAGGGTTTTACAACGATGTTGATTTAATTATTTAAATTATAGACTCTAGTTGTTTTTATCTATCTATGTGTTTGGTTTTATCCTATAATTGAATTTAATCTGGCCAATCAGGTTTAATTTACTTGTTTAATAGTTTCGTTTCGAGAGAAGAGAATTATTAATAGACGATAACACATAGTGCGATTGTCTATGAACGTGTAGACAAAGGGTATAAGGGGTTGTTAGGAGTTGTTATGATTAATTGACTCGAGAGAGTAATTATCTTAATCAATCTACGACTTAGTCGCTTCGAGAGAAGGGTTATGTTAATTAAGTGTCGTCTAATATATAATTAACTGGTCTAAAAGTTTATGAATTAGAGATTAATCATCATTAGCGTAATTCTTGAAATCGAAATCCTAGGATACATTCTCGTTGATTGGAATCACTTTTATTATTTAATTCAGTTTATTAGAATATGCAATCTAGTTTAATAAAATCATTCACCAATTTTAGTGTTTAGTTAGGATAATCCTAGATAATTAGGGTATCGAACTACGCTAATCTATTCTTTGTGGATCGACCTTGACTTTTCCTATACACATCTACACCTTTATACTTGCGGTAGTTTAGGGTTAGAAATAGGCCTGCCAAGTTTTTGGCGCTGTTGCCGGGGAATAGGTTAAGCGTCTTAGTTTTTATCCTAAGTAATAGGAGGATACTAAACTAGATTTTATTTTTCCAATTTAATTATTGTTATTTAATTTTAATTTTTATTTATTTATTTAATGTTAATATTACGTGGTATTTTTTCTGGTGGTGTTTTCTGGTTTCACATGCAAACTAGGTAAAAAAGAAAAGAACGACTTGTTCCTTTAGATCCTGAGATTGAGGCAACTGCCCACGACACTGAACGAGAAGAAATTCGACAGTCGAGATGGAGAATGTTCCACAAAATCCGAACCAAGAGGAGGTACTGAATCGAATATTAGGGGCCTTAGCCCATCTGGATGATAGAGTAATGAATCTGCAGCAACAACAACCTCCACCACTGCAACAGAGATGTGCTCAGGTCGTGCAAGATGATGTAGATGATGACATCACACCCATAAGTGATTGTCTTCGCCTTATGCCAAATCAGCAGTTCGGAGTAGTGCAACCACTGCCACTGAATGCCAATAGCTTCGAGTTGAAGCCCATTCTGATAAACATTGTTCAGCAGAATCAGTGTGGGAGCGCACTAGAAGACCCAAATGTGCATCTGAATAAGTTACGCAAGTTGGCTAAAATGATCAAGATGTTAGATTTCCAGAATAAGATCAATCAGTTTAGGCAGATTGATTAAGAATCATTCGGCGAAGCTTGGGAGCAATGTCGGGATCTTATCCGATGTTGCCCTCAACATGGATTTTCAAAGAAGCAGCAAGTGTGTAAGTTCTACAATGGATTGCTTGCTCCAGCACGGAACCAAGTAGATGCAGCAGCAGGGGGTAGCCTGGTGGAAAAGAATGTCAAGGATGCATTCTCAGTTTTGGATGCAATGGTCAGAACCGGCTATCAGTGACCGAATGAGAGGAATCAACCAAGAAAAGTGGCTAGTGTTGTAGAAGCAGAGCCTCTCAAGAATGGGCCTATTTGCTCTTACATCTTAGCTGACCACTCTGACAAACCAAGTAAGTATGCGAACTAGTCTGACGTTAGCACAACACACAGATACTTCAGCACATCAGTCATCGGGATAGGAAGATGTTGAAGAAGTTAACTTCGTAAATCAGAGAAACTTCAATAACTTCCAGAATAACCAGCCGAGGCACAATCAGTATCCACCTAACCAGAATCATAAAAAATTCTCTTATGGCAACATGAAGAATTCACTTAATCCACCGCTAGGGCTACAGTATGATTCATGATGGCCAAAAGCTGACACAAGAAGAGATAGTACAGTCACATTTTGCAAAGTACGATGAAAAATTAGCTCAACTAGAGAGAAAGATAGATGGAAGATTTATTGAGCTAAACAAGCAAGTAACTAGTCAAAGAGCAGAGATTAAACAGTTGGGAGAGAATATGAAAGAAATATCCAGCAACCTAAGTCAGTTGATAAAGATTGTTGGGGCTCAACACAAGTAGAGCCATTTTTCCAGCGACACCATCATCAACCCGAGGGAGAAGTGTCGTGTTTCCTACTCAAGGGGTGAGACTGAATAAGAGAGTCAAGAGCCGATGGAAGCTAAAAAGGGGAATTGAACAAAATAAAGAGGAGGTGGTCGAATCTGAGTCTGCACCGCCGAAAAGAAAATAAGTCTCTGAATATATACCTCCCATTCCATTCCCTCTAGCAAAGAGGAAGGACCAACTCCGCATTGAACATGCTAAGTTTTTGGAAGAACGTTAAGCTAAGAAGAAGTTGGCAAAGGAGGAACAGGCAGAAATGAAGATTAGCCAGAGAGAACGCGGAACATCAAAAGAAAGAAAGCAGCGATGAAAAAGATAAGAAAATACTACTTTCTTCTTTTAATGATGCATCTAAGTTCGATTTACATGATAAATCTCTGCTAATCAATTTCCTTTAAAATGTTCCAGTACGTCTCTGTAATGCAGGACAAACCCGAAGAAGAAATTGAGAATAAGGGGGTCATGAAAGTGTCCTCGGTTAAAAGTGTCACGAAATTTGATTATGTGCTAAAGGACTCAAAGACGATGCACACTGAGAAAGAGGCAACGACGAAGGAGGACACGAGTTCCCCAAAGAACACAACCACTCGCAGAAAAAGGGTAGCCAAAAAGAAAGATCTAGGGAGTTTTTCCATATCTTGTTCTATTGGGAGTCAAGTGTTAAAAAATGTGTTGTATGATTTAGGATCGAGTGTCAATTTAATGCCTCTTAAATTATATGCACAATTAGGACAAGGGGTAGTAAAGTAATACTTTACTACTATCCAATTGGCGGATGAATCAGTACTAACACCATTGGGGGTAGTCGAGAACGTGCTTGTTCGAGTTGAACATTTTTAATTCCCTAGTGACTTTCTAGTTGTTGACATGCAAGGGAATATGGATGTCCCTTTCTTTTTAGGTCGACCATTCTTGGCAACAAGTCAAGCTGTGATAGACATGCCTAAAGGGAAGTTGACGTTTCGTATCCAAAACGAAGTAGTCACATTCTCCATTTATAATAGGTCGAGCCTAAAAGAAAAGGACAACTGTTGTGTCGTTTATAGTACTAAGAAGAGTCCCGAGATGCTAAATAAAGTCTTAATTCATCCAAGTGAAAGTAAGGATAGTTGGTTAGGCTTCGTTTAAAAATATAAACGGCGGTCGTCGGGTTGAAGACGTAAAAGTTAGCCTTTGTCGGGAGGCAACCCGATGTTTACTATTTTTTTGTAATTTTTATTTATTTTATTAGTTTTTTTTTATGTTTTAGGAATCAACATGGACGAGCGTAGCACGACGTAGGGGTCAAAAGGATGGAAAAACTGGATTGTGTCACGCAGAAACTTCAACTCGATCGCGTCAAAATCGTTTCCCAACTGGTAGGTCAGTACGCTGGGCGCGGCAGCCCACAACGCGATCACGTCAGTTCGTGATTCAGGGTTTAAATGGCCACGTCAAGTCATTCTTTTCTTCTTCTCCTCCTCATTCTCTCTATGCAAAACACACATAAAACACACACAAGCACAATTTTTCTGCATATTACCGCCAAATCACACACTCCCACTCACTAACACACATCCACACACCGATATCATCAAACCCATCAATTCAATTTGGGTTAGACGAACCCAATTTGGACAGAGTTAGGGCACATTCGAAAAACCTCAAATTCCGACAAAAACTCTCCGGTAAGACTTGCAAACCCGAACTTTTATGCTTAATATCTTTTAGTTATGCTTGATTATTGTTTAGTTTTGTTGTAATTGAGATTGCGGATTGTTCTAGTTATGATTCCTTAGTTTGGGGCACTTGTAGTGCCATCTTTTATGATTTATTGCTTGGGTCGTTTGAATTGGATGATATTGGTGTGAATTGAGCATGCATATAGGCAATGTTGTCAAAATCTCGAGTTAACTCATACGATTCTATGAGTTTACGAGTTATTTCTCCCTAAACGAGTTAACTCGTGATAAAATCGAGATCTGATGAAATCGAAGTAAACTCTCGAGTTTGCTCATGCGATTTTATGAGTTTTACGATTTTACGATTTTGTACAAGAGTTTAACCATTTCATAACATATTGCTTTTTGTTCTATTTTACCAATTAAAAGACATACAATACCAATTGTAGAATTTATACCATATTTTAAAACTTTTCTAGAGCAAATTATACACAAAGAGAGCTAATTTTGCTGAAAACTTTTTTTTTCCCTAAATATCAAGTTCTAAATTAAAATATAAGCTTCATAAAAAAAATATCTTTTTTTATTTACTACTTAATTTCACTAAGGTTATTTTTTAATCTTCTCTTAAAATTAAAGTATTCATAATTATAATTTAAAAATGCCTTACTAAATGTATATATGAACCATGATGGCTATGTATATCTTCATATTGTATTTTTTCCTTTTTGATAAATTGTGTATATAATTCTATGTATTTTTTTTTATATATAGGATATCTATTCAGAACTTGTTGTAAAATATAATATAGAATCATTTATATATATGGTTATTTTGTATAGGTAGTAGAATCTTACAATTTTACGATTCGATTTTACGATCCGATTTTACGGACACTCCACCGATTCTACTTAAAATCGCGAGTTTGACAACCTTGCATATAGGTAATTTGTGATGTTGGGAATGGATAATTAGCAATATTATTTGGATTAACATGTTTTCTTCATTGAGGAATTTTATCAGACGTGTTATATGCATAAGTTGAAACTAGCTTTCGCTTGATTTTATAATCCTCTTAGGCTTAATAGGTGTAAAGTAGATGATGAATTGCTTACATAAAGCAGGCTACACTATTAAAATAACAATTTAATATCTTTTCCTTTTTTCACATTTTAATTTTTTGTTTCTTATGTATTTTTCTGCAAGTCTTTTGCTTTTATCCTTTACTTCTTTTCCCTCAAAAAAAAAAAAAAAAATTACTTCTTTATTTCCGATTCCCTACTAGGATGATGATAATTCAAAATCTAAGCAAAGCAGTTAGAGATTAATTTTGTTCCCCTTGGTCGAAATTTCATTCTCACCGAAACTTCTGTCAGTTCCGAGCATGAATGACCCTAACGACATTGAAATTGTTGTTTCACCGAGACATTTGAGTTGCCAAATATTTGAACTCAATTTTTTATTTTGGGAAACAAGGTTGAAACTACACCTTCTTATCTTTTAAAAATAGAAAGTTCCTCTTTATTATTGGTTATGGAGTTAAGAAGTGTATCGATCAGCCCATGATTGTTCTAATTCTTGAAAGCAAGAAATCAGAATCTTAGTTTTAAAAAAAAAAAAAAAATTGATCTAAGTTTCAACTATTTCTTTCGCGATTCAATTTTTTCTTTTTCATTTATTTTGTGAACTGAATGACAACTCATATGTAGATATTGATAGGTTGAAACATTAAGAAAGACAAATGTTCGTATATCTTATGATCAATTATATAAATTGCGATTTTGCGAAATTTATTATTAAACATTTCTTTTATATCTTATGTGATAATATGATAAATATATGTATTAACATATAATATATAAAATCCAAAATGATGCCAGAGGAGATGACGAAATATTTTGATAGTAGAATATCCCACTCAATAGTAAATCCGGAAATGAGTACAAAAACATTATCAATAGGGTTGAATACAAGAGCTTTCACCTCCTCGAATTTGGTTTACGCAAGATAATTTTCTCAATGAATATGTTGAAGGAGATGAAAATCCAATAATTTCATATATTTGCTAGATTTCGATGGCTAGAATTACATTTATTTAGTCATTGCGCGTTTTTATATACTTATTTTATTTATAAATATATATTATATTATTAGTTTTGGGTTATTTTTTCATTTACAAATAACTATTATTATACCAATATAATATTTCAACTATGTAGAAGTGATTTAAAAAATAAGTGACCCACCATTATATTTTAATCTAAAAAAGCCCATAACCATTAAAATCCAAAACCAAAAAAATATTGTGGGTTATTGACTGCGATCATACACATTTTCTCTCAGTTTTAATGAAGTTCCTATCTAAAAAATGAAAAACAGAATCAGGTTGAGGACGCCATCATCAAAGGCAATAATATTTTTTATTCTCTACCTCCAATTTCATCTGATTGCTAGAGATACAAGCCCAAAAAAAAAATAAAGAAATTCAATGTCAGAAATAACAAAAAAAAAAAAAAAAAGACGAAAAAAATATACATTTGGTTAAATCTTTTTAGATGATCAATGCAAAGGGACTCTATTTCAAAATCATTTTCTTCAGTCATTCCCTCTCACAAAATGGCTATGATACCAAGATTAAAACCTTATCCACACCAGAAGATCAAATTGATTTCAATAAATAAATTATGAAAAATGTAGTCAACAATTATATCTTGACTATAAAAAAATATTACAGATATTGATCAAGAAGAAAAAAATCAAATACATGGAAGGAAAAAGTAGTACACGCACATAGGGAGCATCTAAACAATTGCCACGTAGAATGGGATCCGCAGTGTTTTCCGCTTCAGCTGGACACACTAACACAAGTGGCCCATAAAACCCCTCTTATTCACATGCACCTTATAAATGGGCATCACTTTTCCTTTTATTGTAATGTATATTTGTAATTTTTTTTATTCATCTGTTTCAAAATAATTCAGATCTGAATGAGATAAGAGAAGAATGGGAAGAGTTGAGTATTTAGGGTTGAAAACCGATGAAGAAACAGCGGCATTGCTGGATTCAGACTTGAATGAGCTGAAAATCGCCGCCACGAAACTCCTCAATCATGCCACCAACTTGGGTGGCATTGCTTTTGGCACTTCTTTTCTCAAATGGATTGCTTCCTTCTCTGCTATGTCAGTTTTTTCATCTGCCCCTTTTCTTATCTTCACTACGTTCACACTAAATTTGACTACTTTACCGTGTTTCTCGATGTATATATAAATTATGTTTTCTTCAACCACGATTTTTGCAAGTGTATGCGTGTGCTGTGTTTATGATAGAGACAATTAGATAATTTTTTCCCGATAGGGCTTCTCTTCTAAAGACTGGAATTAGAAAAATCAGAATGGATGTTGAATGCCATGAAGGTGATGCAATATTAAAATAGAATGCCCTAAGTCATTTCCGCACTATTCTAGTGCACAATCCCCACTACTTTAGCCCAAAATCTGCACCTCTTTCCAACAATTTGCCCTACTTTTCGCACTAACAAATAATATTTCTTATAATTCATTTATTATTGTTTATAAATCCATTCCTTATAATTCATTTGCACTAAAGAAAAGAATATTCCTTAAATCACAATATATTTATAATTACTTTTAATTTAATATTTTCAATTTATATTTTTAATAATGTGTCCACCCTTATTGTTGCCAAAAATATATTTTTTTCACAATTATAATTATAAAATTAATTTTTGATAAGAGCAATTTTGATAATAATAATAATAATAATAATAATAATAATAATAATAATAATAATAATAATAATAATAATAATAATAATAATAATAATAATAAGAAGAAGAAGAAGAAGAAGAAGAAGAAGAAGAAGAAGAAGAAGAAGAAGGAAATGTAGTGCAACAAAGCAGTTCCCTACTAGCAGTGAGGGAGCTAAGAGGGCTGGCAGCGGTGGCCGCTTCCCTCAAATTTTTCGACGAAACGTCTGTGCATATATGTATACAGTGTAATTGTAGTTAAAAACGGATTTCGTCCCCCTCAAATTTCCAAACTTTGATAAATATTACGAAAAAAAATATTTGCCCCCTCGTTGAGAAATCTTGGCACTGTCCCTGGCTACTAGTAGTGCAAATTTAGCCAAAACACCAAAGTAATGGGGGAAGTGGTGAATAATTGGAGCAAGAAATTCGGTGTAAAATGTTAAAGTGGTGCATTGTTGGAGCAAGAAATATGGTGCAAAATGTTAAAGTGGAGCATTGTTGGATATGGTTTAAGAAGTTAGTGAAAATGGCATAAAACGCGATAAAGTCATGCATAGACTCGTGATTTTCATGGCATTTTTCTAAATTCAAAATCTGAGGAATTTTTTCCAATTTCTCTTTAGCATGTCCGACCTGGGTTCGATGAAGATTCCATTGAACTACTTTATCCAAATTAATGTTGCTTCAGGATACTTTAATCTAAGGTGTCAGTGTCCTTATCTCTGTCTTGTTGTCGGTTACTATTGCTTAGTAAAGCGACATAAAAGTTTGCATTGATTGAGTTCACCGGCTCACCGTCTCTCAAATGCTAATTTGTTTATAAGTGCAGCTATTTGTTGATCTTAGATCGGACAAACTGGAGAACGAACATGCTTACTTCACTTCTGGTCCCTTATATTTTCCTGAGTTTGCCCCAAGTGTTGTTCCACTTTCTTAGGTTATACTCCTTACCAAGATGCATTGCTCTACCATCCCATGAATTACGAGCTCTTTATTAAGAACATCATATTATGGTGTAGGGGTCAAGTTGGCATGTGGATTGCCTTTATTGCTGTTGTCCTAAGGCTTTTTTTCCCCCGTCATTTTCCAGGTATACTCTACACTAAACTATGTTCATGTCCTTAAAAATTGCAATCTGTGTCCATTTTCTACTATCAATTGGAAACTGTAATCACACTTGCCATGTGATTGTGATTAATCGTGTTGGAAAATGAAAATGTTAATAAATTGCTTCATTATTTTGTAACCAATGAGTTTTATTCTAGTAGACTACCCCAATCCATATTCTCTATTGTCACATGGTGCAACATTTTTGTGTTGCATTAGCGGATTCTCAAATTTGCATATTTGTTGGTTCTCAAAACATTAGAGAAAAGGAAAACAAAAAAAAAAATAATAATAAAATAAAATTCACCTTTAATGGAACTGCAGAAGCTGCACAATTCGATGGATAGCTAGCTAGACCACCTCTTGAATACAATGAAGTAACCTACTAGTTTTGGGAGAGTTCATTATAATCATAATGCAAAATCTGATTGATCTTTCTGTTGTAAAACTCCATCCGTATATTCAGTAATTTTCAACTTTCTTCCTATCTAACGATATATTATTGGATCAAATGACAAATCCTTTATTTGATTAGTTACAGACTGGCTGGAGATGCCGGGATCATTGATTCTTCTGTTGGTGGTTGCTCCACATTTCTTTGCTCATACTCTGCGAGACCACTGGGTTGGTGTAGCCATATGTCTTGCTATAGGCTGTTACCTTCTGCAAGAGCACATACGAGCATCCGGTGGGTTCCGGAACTCCTTTACTCAAAGCCATGGCATCTCCAACACAATGGGAATCATCCTTTTGTTGGTTTTCCCTATTTGGGCTTTGATAACCCGTGTTGTCTGATACTACATTTGAACTGCATCTTATGTTGTTTACCTATCACTAGATCAAATAATCACTTAACAATAACTTGTTGCGCATACTTTACCCCTCTAATCTATACATTTCTTCTATTTTAGCCAGAGGGCAACTATGCGTTAATTCATTCTCCTGGCCTAATATTTTATCTGATTAGTGAAATGTGTGTTCCTTATGTTGTGTGATTTGGGGTTCCATGTATTCAATTAGTATGTTTCATGAACTTTGTAGCTGAACTGGCAATATGTTTACATTCAGAATTTTGGTGTCAATAATTTCACGAATATATTAATAATTGAATTGAATTGCACCATTCATGACCAGATTTCAGGTTATGTTATTTCATAATCAGTTGTGTATAAAATACTTCAAGGTGTTTGGATTCTTTTTAAGAAATGTCTTATTTCATCAAGATGTAGAACATTTATAAGTCTTTGTTTTTATAAAGAATAATAAAGCTAGCAAGTCTAAGAGGGTATTTGACTAAATTTATTTAAAACATCTTATAAACTATAAAATATTATAAGATGTTTTAGAGTTTATAAAATGTTAAATCTTATTTTAAAAATAAGTTGTTGATATGTTTGATAGTAATAGATGATTGAGCTTTACATGTTAGTAACGATATTTTAGTAATTTAACTAATAATATTTGAAGTAGCAAATAGAACAAGATTTTAATTTGAGAATAAGTTGGATCTTTTACTTTATTACAAACAGCTTATAAGCTCAAACATTTAGAAGCTAAGCGAAACACTAATTTTTTTATTAAATAAAATCTTATCTTGAAAAATTCTTTATATTTACTATTTTAATATCATTATTAACATTTACAAAATTTCCATTATTTTTCAATCTAAACATTTGAACAACTTATTTCTAAATGAGATAGCACATTTTTAAGATCTTCTAAATAAATATAGTCAAAATGTTCTTCAAATAGCATCAGTCACCACATTATACCAATTTTGTTTTACAAAATTATATTAACTTTGGGTATGATAAAAACATGTGTTGTATTTCCTATTATTTTTTGTGTTATTTGTTGTTGCGGTTGTTATCATCAGCAGAATTAAACTCTATTAAAATATATTCCCTTTATCCTACAAAGATAGACTTTCATATTTTTTACGCAAACCAAAAGATTTGAAGTTATTAAAATTAAGGGCATTAAATTTTTACTTTATTTAGTAACAAGACGGATTAAATATGGGTAAAGATGGAAATGAAAAAATAATTAACAAGTCTATCTTTATGGGACAGGTGAAAATGGAAAGTAAGTTTATTTTTGTGGGTGGAGTAACTAATTTCTAGTAAAATATACAAGCATAAATAATTTCTGTGAATAAATTTATTGAAAAATGATTCTAGGTTTGGTTAAGAGGTGGCTGGGGCGATTTTCACATGGATATTTACGAACGGAAGACGGGGACTAATCGAAGTCTACTAATTTTTTTAGTGAAATTACAAGATAAAAAGACAGAAATACGGGGGCCGGAGGCAGTTAAAGAGGCGGTGGTTTCGTCGATTCTGACATAGCCTTTGAAGAAGACAAGGAAGACTAAGAAGATGTCGTGGATGATGGATCACGACAACGGGATGCTTGTCATGAAAGGAGGACTACAACAATCACGATGCTGAGAATTTAAGGAGTTGAAAGGCTGAAAGCAAAGAGAATCATGCAATTCTGATGAAGGAATTCGAAGCACAAGTTTGATTCCTAACATGAAATAAAGATTTCATTAATTATACTCCATCCATCCCGAATAAACTTGCACTAGCAAGTGGACACACATATTAAAAAACCCATGTTTTGGGTTATGTTGATATTTCAAACCTCTCGTTTTGCTTTATTAGTTGAAAAATAAGGGAGAGATTAATTTATTAATCTTTTCCTCCCATTTTCAGCTCCATTTCCTGCCTAATTCCTAATTTCAGATCAAGCAACAGTTAAAATTTAAAAACTGAACAAACTAAAAGTTTTTAAATTTCAGCTGAAATCACTTCTGGGGAAAATTCCCTCCAGAACATACAATTAACAGAAATTGTTTTTACAGCTCAAAATCCAAATTTATAAATTCAAAGTTCCCCCTAAAATTTCACTAGCTAACTAAATCCCTATAAATACAACATTAAATGTGAACAGACCACATTCAATGCCTAGTTTTTGTTCTAACAGCACTTCAAACAAACAACATACAAAAAGTGTGCACCGAAACAGGAAAAAAATTTGCTCCATCAGACCGATGTTTGATTGCTCAATTTTAAATTGCTAACAACCTAGATTGAGTTGTGCATCACGGCAAGATCAAGGAAGCGACTACATCATTTGGAGTTAGTCGTCGTACCATTCAATACATTTGGGATACTGCAAGATAACAAATGTTAGAAGGTGTCCCTGTTACATTCAAGGCCAAAAAGATGGTGTTCGAATGGTAAGAACTGAACTAAATGTAGAAATGATGAAGAGCATACCATTTTCAAATAGGGGCACATAAGAAGACTAGCCAAGGAATTAAATGTGAGCAAAAGTAAGGTGGTTAGGTGGGTCAAATCTGGTGTGATCAAACTTCACACTAATGCCATAAAATTTGCTCTAACAGTCTCAAACATGCTGCAAAGGCTGAAATATAGTCTTAGTTCTTTGCACTTGGACAGACAAACAAGTAAAATCATGTATGAATCGATGCACAATGTTATTCACATTGATGAGAAATAATTTTACATGTAAAGGTGCACTGAGAGGGCGTACAAAGTGGCAGATGAAGATGATCCTTATAGGTCATGTAAAAGCAAGAGATACATCCCAAATGTGATGTTTATGTGTGCAGTAGCTAGACCACAATACTTAAGCCAAGGTGAAGTATTGTTTGATGGAAAAAATTGGAATCTTTCCCTTCACAACTCAAGCACCGACTCAAAGAAACAGTAGAAACAGAACTAGGGGACATTGGTCACTAAGCCCATCGAATCAATAATCAAACAAGTGATCAAGGACTGCATTTTGCAACATGTATGTTTTTAAGCTATCGGAAACTAAGTCATCATTCAGCTCATTTATATAGTAAGCCTCCTAAACGTATTCTAACAACTTATGTTGCTATTAGAACACAATGGTGACATTACTATCACATTACATTAATGTAAACAGATTATACCAGCAATTAAAACTAAATGGCCAGCAAATGCAAGTAAAAATATCAAAATCCAGCAAGATGATGCAAAGCCACTTATCAGCAACTACGGTCAAGATTTCATATTGGCTGCATCACCACATATGTTTCAAATTCAACTCATATGTCAACCACCAAACTCACCAGAAACTAATGTGTTAGACTTGGGGTATTTTAGAGCAATATAGTCATTGCAAGTGGACATTCCCTCACATATTGTTGATCAACTGGTGAAAAATGTCCTGAAATCTTTTGAAGACCTAGAAGTGAGTAAGCTTACCAATGTTTTCTTAAGTTTGCATGCCTTCATGATAGAAGTTATGAAGCTAAAGGGGCAGAATGACTACAAATTGCCACACATAGGCAAATGTGCCTCAATAAAAGAAGGAGTTATGTCAATTACTCTAGAGGTGGATGAGGAGGTGGTGAGGGAAGGGATGAGCACCTAATTGCTCATGAACAGACTGGAGGCACCCATGACGTAGGTGGGCTGATGACAGACTTGGGATATGTTTAGGGACAAGTGAGACTTCGTTGTTCATTTTGAGATTGTGTTTATAACATAAACATATATATATATATATATATACATTTTTCTTAGGTTGTAAACACTCATATTTCAATTATGTTGTTCAATTAATATGTGAGCATTTGATTTACACTTTTTCTTTCATTCCACCCTACCACCCTCAGAAAAAAAAAATCATCATTGGGTTCATTAACTAACTGTCAACACACAAGATTAACAGATTTCCAGCAAAAAAGCCATCATAGCGTGCAAGTTCATTCAGGATAGGGGCATTTGTTTAAACTATCAGCACAACTCAACAACATCATTTAGTTTAAACATTTTAGCACAACTAAACAAGCACAAGATCAACGGATAGCAAACAGAGAAGCCAGCGGCGTTAATCAATCAAGGAAGGGGGTACTTGTTTCAACATTTTAGCACAACTGAACAGGGACAAGATCAACGAATAGCAAACACAGAAGCCAACAACGTTAATCAATCAAAACAGAGACACTTATTTAAACTATCAGCACAAGTCAACAACATCACTAGCTCATAAACATAACCAAAATTAGGGAAAATTTAATTCAGCATAGAAAGCCTCCATAATGCATCAATTATAGCTAACAGTTAACCATAAAAACACATTGGTGGCCATTCTTAAAAAAATTACCATAATAACCAAATTGAACGAGAAACTTAAACAGTCATTCCAAAAACCCTCAAGAAGTTGAAAAATATTAACCTTCAAAAATATCGGAAACCAAAGAGTCAGACTGCATGAAGTGCATCCATTTTTTCTTCGAATCAAGCCACTCGTTCACCACAGGAACCGAAGCTTCAAGATCTTCCTCAACTGAGACAAAATCACCATTAGGTTTTGAAGCAGAGCACAAATTTAGATCCGGATATGGTTCATTCTCCTAAAAAAATGGATGAAGATCCATCGGATTGGGGGTTTCGAGGACAAAAAAATACTCCGAATAGGAAAAATATTTCCCAGGAAGAAAGAAATCTTCCATGCAACAGTAGATCTAAGATTTTGCCATAATGGAAGAATGAGAGGGAGGACGGATCTTTAACAAGGGGGTGAGATTGACACTGTAAATTTGAGGAAGAGAAAAGAATTTATTTAGCGGTGAGGGTATGAGGGAGAGCAAGATCTAGAGAGTGATTTAAAAGTAGGGTTTGTAAGATGAAGGAAATAGATCAAACTGATCCAATATCCGTAAATGGGAAATAGGTTAGGCTTGATTGCTTAGATGGGGTTTTTATTTAGTGCGTTGTTAATTAGTGAAGGTAATTAGGTTTAGTTTAGTAGGTTGTTAAATTAATTTTGATTTAGTAATGACAATTGGGTAAATAAAGGTGTATTGTGGGGGTAGAATTTGTGAGATTTGTTTCCATTTTAAGAAGTGTGCAAATTGCTTGGGACGGATCGAAATAGAAAGTGTGCAAGTTCATTCGGGACGGAGGGAGTACTACCTTTTATAATCAGGGGTGGGCTTTCTACTCTACGGGTTGGTGTGCTCGACAAGACCTACTCGGGTTATATTCGATCGGGTTGAGTATTTTTTAATTCATTGGATATATGATTTAGGTCGGGTCAAGTTTTACAGGCCGGATTTTTACAGGTGGGATTTTTGCGAGTTAGTTTTTTGGGGTCAAGATTTATCTTAAAAAATCAGCTAGGAATGTCAGTCGGGACAACATTAGTGGTTTTAGGGTAGCCCTAAGGATTCTCAGGCTTATAGGGCCTCGAGCTCATCGGCCCATTTTTATCGGGCCGATAATATGGTGAACTTAACCCGAGTAGCATACCAGTTTTCGGGTTAATTAGGCCACTATCAGTCTACAAGTCTAACTTTCAAAATTATATTTGTACTGAAATTCAACAATCTTAGCAATTACAATATAAAAATAATTAAGGCTCAAAATATCAAATAAAATAATCAATCGTGTACACACATGACAAACGACATAATGTAGTCAAGACTAGGCATCATTCATGTTCGTATAGATGTTAAAAAATAGGTTAATATATAAGCTATCATACTATTGAGATGACGTTATCATAATTATCAAGTACAAAAGGTTCAAGATATGCGCTTCAAATTTCTAAAAATGAGATAAAGCATAAAAAACCTTTATATTATTGAGAAAATTAGAGCATATAGATAAAACAAGAAATACTTATATCATACAAACTAGTAGGGATGACAGTCGGGCCAACCCTAGTAGTTTTCGAGCTAGCCCTTGCGATTTTCGGGCTTAGAGGGCCGTGGCCTATTGGGCCAATTTTATCGGGCCGACTATATGGTGAACCTAAACCTAGACTTTTCCAGCAATCCTAAAATCAACCATAATTCTATACATATTTCAAAAAAATTAAAGAAGCAAAAAAATTATTCATAAAAAATTAACTTTGAATAAAACTCGACCTGACCCGTCGGGTACCTGAAAAATAGGCAAAAAATCTAAAACCCAAAAAATCTGACCCGATCCTACGCATACTGATAATATAATAATATAAACTTATAATCCTAACAACTTTTTAATCATTATCTATCATTTCTTACAATATAATAATATAAATTATCGTCCATCAACATATTGATTTGACATCTACATTACACATTCTACGCCGGATATGCCCATCTTAGTCCAAACATCCTTTAAATGTCCTCGGAGTGTATGGAGAATTTTCAAAATGTCATACAGATCTTCGTAAGACCGTCAGTTCTTATGAATTTTCATTAAATAAAGAAAGATTGATTCTATTTACACCACTATTTTCTCTTTCTACACAATATTTTTATGTGGACAAAAATCTCCTTTCTCTCTTTTTTTTTTTTTTTCAAAACGATAGATCATATATAAAACTCGAAAACAAAATTACAATGACCGTAGCCAACTGCCTAATGTCTCAAGACAAATCTGAAGATACGAAAAGAGACACTGAGACCTAATACCCTAAGGGCGGACTACAAAGGGCCCTGATACCCACTCAAACATGTCACGAAAAGGACAACTCGAGATCTCCGAACTCCGGAGCTTCAATCTCCAAAGGGAACTAACAACCTCTTAAAGGGAACTAACAGAAAAAACTACTATTACAATCCAATCAACAAAATTCTCAAAACTTAACTAAAGAAAATTTGCACTGATGCCAGCACTCCAATGAACCCGCTCTAGAAACTGTTAGAGGAACTTTATCACAGACGCAATATGCAGCAGCAAAATAGAGAAAATAGAAAAAGAAAGAAAAAAAATGAAACAACAAAATAATAAAGGAAGCACAAACTTCCCACCACCACCGACCTGACACCATCTCCAACTCCACCAATCAACTTCTTCAAAGAAGTGTCACTGGCTGACTCCGACCGTAGATTGAACAAGAGAATGCAAGGACGACGTCACTGGATCTGACTCTAAAGCCTATCATCGAGGCATTGTTGTTGTAACTAGATTGAACCGTCCAGTTCAGCTGGTTTAACCGGGAACCGGTTGCTTGTCCGGTCCGAAAGAGATATAATAACCGGCTTCTTGGTTAGCTCGGACAGGACCATCTTAAACCGGAGAGAACCGGATTCGGACAGAACTGGAGTGAAAAATCGGATTTGATAACCAGTTAAGAAAATGAGAAAAGAAGAGAGAAATTTGAGCAGATCTAGATCTACAGTCACTCCTCGTCAAAACAACAGGAAGAGAAAACAGCTTGCATCTAAACAATCGGATCTGTGCGAAGTGAGGGGGATCACATATTGTTCTTTTGTGTGCGTGCGTGTGTGTGTGTGTGTGTGAGAGAGAGAGAGAGAGAGAGGAGTTTCAAAAGTCAAATGTGGCATATGACGGGTGGGGAGATGAGAAAAAGAGAGAGAATAGTGGAGGTGAGTGGAAAAATATTGTTTTATTATTTTTCTTTTTACCGTATTGACCATTACTTTAGATTTCAAAATTAACTTTAGTTTCTTATCTTAAAAAATCTATTAAACTGGATTATGAAAATTTTAATTCATATTATCAGTAATTATTCATCTTATTAATTATTAGTAATTATATAAAATAATATATTACATAAATATGAAATATTTCTTATATTTTTTTTATTAAAACGATTGGACCTCCAGTTGAACCGATTCAACCAGTTAACCACTAACTGATAGCAAAATCGATTTGATTATCGGTCGATTTTAACAACACTACGTCGAGTTCTCCACCTCCCTTCGTCCGCCATCGAACACCACCACAATTGAGGAAAATAAGTCTAGCACATCCAACGTACGACAAAAGTGACAGAAAGATGGAGAAAGTAAGAGAAGAGGAGGCTTCCGACGGCATGATGTCGTCGGAAGATTGTGGGGGAGGGAAAGGAGGCGGCAGATGAGGAAAAGAAAGGGAATGGTTAAGGTTTCAAAATAAGTGAGAAAGAGAAAAAGTAGAGAGATAAATTCTTGGGGGTTTAGATGTTTTCCATCTTCAGTTCATCTATATATATATAAAAGCGAAATGGAGTGCATTAATGTAATTTTAACTTTTCGTCCAAAAAATTTAGACTAAAATTGGTAACTTTTTTCTTATTTTTGGTAAGTTCATAACTTTCTTTTACTTTTCTAAAACACAAATAACTTTTTCGTTTTTAATCCGATTTTTATGCATAATATACCAAATTATTCATCTTTTCACGATCTTCGATTCGACATCCATATCACATATATTATATTGAGATATTTGATTTGAATAAACAAATTGTTTGTTGGTTAATTATTTGTGCTAGAATTGATGTTTATTGTGAATTGAACTATAATATTTTGGTTTTAGTTGCAACTAGAATTTGTAAAATAATTTCTTTATAAAAAAATATGAGTATTTTTTTATATAAAAATACAACTAATCAATTTATTTTATTTGACATGAATTTTTCAATATTTCTTTTATTTAAGTCAGGGAGAAAACCCATTGTTTAAATAATGAAAGTCCTACTTTATTAAATCAAAAGCTAAAATAACAATATCTATTTTATCATCAGCTTATTAAATCATCAAATATGCTAAAATATCTTCTTACTTTGAGCATATATATAATTATGTATTAAAATAGTTACTGAAATTATTTTTAATTACCTATTTATATTTTTAATAATAAGTATTTTGTTAAAATTACTCTTTTAAGGAAATTTACTCTTTGTAGCCTAAATTATGACTTTTATTACATTTGGCAATCTTTTAAATTTTTTACTTTTACTAAAACTTCAATTATATGTTTTTACACTTTCTAAGCTAAATAATATTTGGTCGCACAAATTAACATCGAATGCCTTTTTTATTCTTAACAATCTAAATAAATTTGTTCGATTAATCAATTTTTATCTTCAAATAAATAAATTATTTATGAGAAGGATATAACATTTATATAAATAATTTACAATACTAAATAAAATAAGAAAATATTCAAATATTTTGAAAAAAACCCAAAGACTTTAATTTTTTATTCAAATCAATAGATATATTTTGAATTCTATTTTGTTAAAATAAGATTTTATTAAATAAAATTATTTAAGTATGTTTGAAATCACCAAATCAAATGTTAAAAGTTGCAAATGAAAATTCAATGTTATAAAGAAAAAAATAAATATTTATAATTAGAACTTGAAAGTTTATTTAGATAAATTAAAAGTTAAATATAAAATAAAAGCAGGGATAATGAGAAAAATATTAAACTTTACATTACATATGATCCTAATAAAATATCATTGTTCCTTTTATTATATATTCTATGGTTATTTTTAATTATTTATAGTTAGAATTTAAAAATTATTTTATAAATTAAAAATATCTATATATATAACACAGTAGTGACAATTCTGTAAGTAACATTTTCTAGCCTAAAATTTTAGACTGTGATGGTAAGTTGTTGTCACATTTGGTATGAATCAAAATTTATTTACTTTCTAAAGTTACAAATATATTTTTTTTCATTTCTAATATATTTATTATGTATACTATATCACATTAATCATCTTTTGACAATGTTTGATTTGATATCCATATGATATACTCCCTCTGTCTCGTCCTAATTTGCATACTTTCCTTTTTCGGTCGTCCCACCCAATTTTGCACACCCCTAAAATGGAAATGAATCTTACAATCTCCACCCTCAATCTCCACCTTTAAAAAAGTCAAAGATTCCACAAAAACAGCTTTTTCTTAATATACGCGTCGGAGCAAGTATGCAAATTAAGCCAGGACGGAGGGAGTATATAATAATACGATATTATATTTAAAATATTATATTATTTATTCGTTGATTATTTACGTAAGATTTCAGTGTTTATTGTAGGTTGTACAAAAAATATAGTATTGATTTGGAATACAATTAAAAATCATTCAAATAATTCTATTTTACAAATTATTTTACTTGATTATTAAAACCACACCTAATCATGTTGTTTTATCTGACATGAATTGTCTTAAATTAATATTTGATTCATAATCAGCTTATTAAATTATTGAATTTGCTAATGCTTATTTTTGATATACTAATTATTTTTGTTGATAAATCATAAAACTATGATCTTTTCGCTCATATATATAACTTTATATATGATAATTAATCTTAGAATTTTTTTTATTAATTTTTTATATTTTAGATATGTTAATTTTATTTTTCTATAAATAATTACAATTTGCAACCTAGATTGTGATATTATAAAAGTTGCAACTAAACTTCTTTTAAATAAGCAAAATTAACCAACTAGAACTATATGTTTTTTAGACGTTGCAGCCTAAACAATACTGAGTCACAGTAACCAATCTCAATTATGTCTTCTTTTCTTTTCTTTTTTCATATTTTGCAACCTAAGCATCTATTTTTACATTAACCAATGTATATCTTTAAATGAATCTACTATTTACAATATAAATTTATAATTTAATTGAAACTTTTCAACATATATATGAAAGGAATTAAGAAATATTGGAGCACTTTTGAATTATTTTGTTATTCAAAGTATTGAATAACTTTTGAATTTTATTTTGTTAATTTTTTATTTTTTGTATATCGAAAATACAAGTAAAGTACTAAAACTTGCAAATAAGATTTTTTAAAAGGAAATAATTATAGTTAAAATTTTAAACTTTATTTAAATAACTTTAAATATTTAAAGTAAAACAGAAAAAATTGAAGAAAAATAAATTTCTTATAACATTATCCAGATTATTTTATTTAATAATGAGTTGATAGTTAGATATTTATGTTTGTTTTAACATTCATAATTAATTAAGAGATTATGCACATAGGTGAAGAATGCTGCAGACACACTAAATGTGTGTTTGGATTTCAAAGATAAGAAATGATCATTTTGAAAAAGATATTTTTTAAATTAAATATTTATCTTAATGTTAATCTATAATATATATATATATACACACACCTATATATAAAATAAGTTATATTAAATTCATATATAATATGCCAGAAACTTATATTTAGATGACTTATAATTTTATTTATGTTTTATCTTATATTTTAAAAAAACATATATTTTATTAGAATAAAACGATCACATATTTAAATATTAGATTAATCATATTTAATTATAATTATTAGTTTTTAAATAAACCTCCGTGCATCGCGCGGGAATATTACTAGCAATTATATAATAAAAAGATTTCCTTTCATAAGATGACAACAATGCCCTTCTTTAAATCCTTAAAGCAACACAGTTTTCAAAACTCGGAATTCCTTTAAATTTTCCACGACTTGTGAAGAAGAAAGAGAAGATTGCATGTGCTATCTTAAACAATGAAGCACAAGTATTTGAGGGATTTTCAAAATTGAACTTTCTTGTAAATGCAAAAAGATATAAAAAGATTCAAGTGGTATTTTGAGTTTTTGTGGTTCCTTATTTTTTGTATAACTATAATTGGCCAATCAGATGTTTAAAAATACAGACCCTATCGAAAATCATTTCGAATATAAGTATAGTAATTCAAACAACAAGCGGATTGGTGCAGATTGATTAGTATAGCAGTTGGAATATAAAATGAATACCTATTGAGAAGAACAAGCGCATAGGCGTTTGATTTTTGCTTTTTTCCGGAAATCTCGTACTCGACAATTCAACCTCCTACCCTTGTTTTGTATAAAAATTAATCTGTTGGAGAGATGTCTCATGAATGACTCAATTTGGGGGTAAAGGTATAATAGGAAATAAAAATAGTGTGGTGTTTAAAGAAATGTAGTGCGTAGAAAGGAAGAAGGAGTGCAAATAGAAACACCATGTTTTTCAGTATGATGATTAAGCAAATCGGTGAGTGAATTGATAACTGTTTCTTTGATTAAGGTTGGAAAAAAAAGACCTCTTGTTTGGGAGTTGGGCCTGAATTGAAATCTCAAGTACCGCACATTATTGTACCAAACTTAGCCCATTTAGTTATCGAAAATGGTGTGAAATTAGGAGCCCATCCAAAGTCTCTGAACCCATTCAGTTATTGACAAGGATGCGCATTCACCCTCGGCCCAAAGGCAAATCGGTGAATTTGTAGACGACCTAACCCTAAAAACAGAAGAAACCTGGCTGTTATAAGTATCACCACAAATTATTAGGCCGCTGCCATCAATCATACTTTCAGGTACTTCAAATCTCTCTAACCTACATCCTTAGAAATTTGGCAAATTGTATTTCTGGGTGATGCCAAATCGTGTTTCTCGGTGATGAACATACTGGATGACGAGTCCGATCGAAATCCATTCGTTATATAATCGTGAGGACAAATCTAGGCATTTGTCTGAGAGAAACGCTTTTCGCCCTACCTTTATTCTTATTTTCATTTGGAAATCAATTTTTATAATTTTCTCGTGTATTATTTGACTGAGATTGCGTCTATGATATTGTTATGTTCTTGTATTAGTGAATTATTTGGCTCAGAATGGCATAATGAGGATATCAATTCTATCTGATTTTTTGTTGATTGAATTATTTACCTCCTACTCATTCTGAATGCCTTGATGAAAATTATTTGTTTGGAATTTTTTTAAAACGAAGTTGTATGTGGAATTCACCACAGCAAATGCATTATTTTTAATTGATTGTTTTTCTAATCTCCACTTTCAAGTTAATTCATTCTCCTTTTTATTTTTAAATCAAATTGCAACAGTTTTGTTACTTTCAGTTATTATGGAAATAAACGTCATTTGTTTTACAATTAGCCCTTTCCAAACTCAAACTCCTTTTAAGGCAATCTGGCCTCCTCCTATCTTAGCTTGCGTTTCACTCAACTGTAGTCATGATGGTGTCCCCATTATTATATATATTTTATTTTAATTTAATGTTGAAAAGCTTTTATTAGAAGGTCAAGGTTATGATAGCTCTCTCATTTAACAATAATCTTATTTTATATTGAAAAGCTAATGTTTATATATAATCTGAGAAGGAAAACAGTGGCAATGATGAGAAACTCAGAACTCTCATTTATGAATTGAGGTGCTCAATCATTAATTTGATTTGAGAGGTTACTATGATTTGTTTCTCAAGCACTTTTGAGCCACTTTATATTTATGTTTTCCTTGTTTCAGAATTTTATTGCACCCCTATTCTCTATTTTCTTGTTAAAAGAGAGTTGGAAGTGTCTGGCCTGATGTGGAGGCATAATCCGCTTGCTTTAATTTCAAGAAAAATAGACCCGCTAGCCAAGTATTAGGCCAAGTTTGTTAATTTAGTGTTCGGTATTAATCTTTGGTCAACTTTTCACTAAGAAGTAGATTTCCCCATTAAAATCATTAAGAATTGAGCGTATGTTTGGATTAGTTACAAGCATTATTTGGGGAACCTTTATGTTTGACCGTGAACTAGTAGGGATGTATCCATCTACTAGAATATAAAAACTGTCAAAACTAAATCGGTAACAAACGCTAAAAACTGGATTCAATTGAATAAGTTGAACAAGAAAATTCCTCAAAACTATAAAAAATTCATATTAAAAATGATAATAATATTAAATACTCCCTGTTCTATTCTAATTTATTTACTTTCCTTTTCGATTTGTCCTAGTTTAATTTGTCAGCCTATAAATGATAAATTTTTCTCACAATTTTCACTCTCAAAGTCTCACATTTAATTTCCACTTTTGAAAAAGTCAGATTCCACAAAATCTATTTTTTCTTAATCTCATCACATTTAATCTCCAACTTTTAAAAAGCTCAAAGATTTCACAAAATTTATTTTTCCTTAATCTCCGTCGGACAAAGGTAGGCAAATTGGGAACTTGGAAGGGAGTACTTTGTTTAGTCTCATATCTTTTTTTACTTTAAATATATATTTTGATCCTTTAAAGCTTTACGACATGATTGGTATGAGTGAATGAAATAATGTTTGAATGAAATCAATTTAGAAATGGAATAAAGATGACAAATGAATAATATAATTATAATCATTCCAATGATTGGTATGTTCAATGAAGGATTAGGAATGAAATATCAATTATCTTAATAAAATACCAAAACATTATTATTATTATTATCATCGATAATTGTAGCAAATTTAATAATTGAATTAATTATCAATTATTGATAATAATGATAATAATCGTAATAATTTAAATAGTAATAATGGTAGTAATAGTAATACTAATAATTACTATTATTATTAACTAAATAATTAATTGAAAACAATTAATTAAAAGTAATTATAAATTATGAAAATATATTATTAATAAATAAATTAAAAATAATAGTGAATATAGTAATCAGTTGATTAATAATATCATCAGCAACCACAAGAACAAGAATATCATTATCGTTAATCAATAAATTAATTAATAATGGTTTATTGAAAATATTAAAAATTATTAAAAATATTGAGACGAAGTTCAATAGCTCAAATGGCAAAGCATCTACTACCTAGGCCTTTGGTCCTGGGTTCGAATCACCTTGGGGGTAAGGAGGGTTTTTTCTTTGTTCTTAGATTATGAGAATTTTTTTTTTAAAAAAAATAAAAATATTGATAATAAATAATCATAGAAATAATAAAAACTAATTAATCAAATAATAATAATAATAATAATAGTAGTAATAATAATAATAATAATAATAATAATAATAATAATAATAATAATAATAATAATAATAATTTCATTCCTTATTGTTAGGAATAGCTAATACCATGTGGGGTGTGAGGTGTAAGGAATGACTAATCTCATGGATATGAGAGTAGCTATTTGTTTGGGAATAATTATTCCCATCACAAATTCATACCAATCAAAGGAATGAGAATAACTAAGGGCATGTTTACGTAAGGCTTGACTCAGTAGATCTAAGGGCCCGAATCCCGATAAAGCACACCCATTAACTCTTTCAGTCAGGTTTGGCTCTCGATAAAGCACACTCATTAACTCTTTCATTCGGGTTTGGCTCAACACTCTTTAGCATTAAGTAAACAAGCCCTAAGTGAATGAGCATTCTATTCTCACATCATTCCTTTATACCAATCATGCCTTTATAACATTTTCTACACTAGTAATATTCCCGTGCGATGCACGGAAGTTTAGTTAAGAAGTAATGATTTTAATAAAACTAAATATAATATAATCTAATATTTAAATATGTGATCGTTCTATCATAATAAAATATATATTTTTTAAAATATAAGATAAGACATAAATAAAATTATAGGTAATATAAATATAAGTTTCTCGGATGTCATATGAATTTAATATAACTTACTTTATATATATATATATATATATATATATATATATATTCAGATAGATATATTAACATTAAGATAAATATTCAATATGAAAAAAAAAAAAGATATTTTTTTCAAAATGATCATTTCTTATCTTTGAAATCCAAACACACATTTAGTGTGTCTGCATTATTCTTCACCTATGTGCATAATATCTTAATTAATTATGAATATTAAAACAAACATAAATATCTAACTACCAACTCATATTATTAAATAAAATAAACTGGATAATATTATAAGAAATTTATTTTTCTTTAATTCTTTTCGTTTTACTTTTAATATTTAAAGTTATCTAGATAAAGTTTTAAATTCTAATTATAACTACTCCTTTTAAAAAATCTTATTTGCAAGTTTTAGTACTTTACTTGGTATTTTCGATATACAAAGAATAACAAATTAACAAAATAAAATTCAAAAGTTATTCAATAGTTTGAATAACAAAATAATTCAATAGTTGGAGCAACAAAATAAAACATATGAGTGCTCCAATATTTCTTAATACTTTCATATATATGTCCAAAAGTTTCAATTAAATTATAAATTTATATTGTCAATAGTAGATTCATTTAAAGATATACATTTAAAAAAAAAAAAATTGCTTAGGTTGCAAAATGTGAAAAAAGAAAAGAAAAGAAGACATAATTGAGATTGGTTAATGTGACTCAGTATCAGTATTGTTTAGGTTGCAAAGTCTTAAAAACATATATATAGTTCTAGTTGGTTAATTTTGCTCATTTAAAAGAAGTTTAGTTGCAATAATATCATAGTATAGGTTTCAAATTGTAATCATTTATAGAAAAATAACATTAATATATCTAAAATATAAAAAATTAATAAAAGAAATTCTAAGATTAATTATCATATATAAAGTTATATATATGAGCGAAAATCATAGTTTTGTGATTTATCAACATAAATAATTAGTATACCAAATAAGCATTAGCAAATTCAATAATTCAATAAGCTGATTATAAATCAAATATTAACTTGAGACAATTCATGTCAGATAAAATAAACTGATTAGTTATGGCTTTAATGAAATAATCAAGTAAAATAATTTGTAAAAGAGAATTATTTGAATTACTTTTAATTGTATTATAAACCAATACTATATTTTTTGTACAGCCCACATTAAACACTGAAATCTTAAGTAAATAATCAACAAACAAAAGATATAATATTTTAAATAGATTATCTTATTATTATATATATCATATGGATGTCAAATCAAACATCGTCAAAAGATGATTAATTTGATATAGTATACATTATAAATAGATTAGAAATGAAAAAAAAAATAAAAATTACAACTTTAGAAAGTAAATAAATTTTGATTCATACCAAATGTGATAACAACTTACCAATCACAGTATAAAATTTTAGGCTGGAAAGTGTCCCCTACTGTGGGTTATATATATATAGATTTTTTTTTTAATTTATAAAATAATTTTTAAATTCTAACTATAAATAATTAAAAATAACCATAAAATATATAATAAAAGGAACAATGTTATTTTATTTGGATCATATGTAATGTAAAGTTTAATAGTATTCTCATTATGTCCATGCTTTTATTTTATATTTAACTTTTACTTTATCTAATAAACTTTCAAGTTTTAATTATAAATATTTAATTTTTATTTATAACGTTGAATTTTCATTCGCGATTTTTAACATTTCATTTGGTGATTTCAAACATACTTAAATAATTTTTATTTAATAAAATCTTATTCTAACAAAATAAAATTCAAAATTTATTTAATGATTAGAACAACAAATTAAAGTCTTTGATTTCTAAATATTTGAATATTTTCCTATTTTATTTGGTATTGTAAATTATTTATATAAATGTTATAGTCTTCTTATAAATAGTTTATTTATTTGAAGATAAAAATTGATTAATGCGAACAAATTTATTTAGATTGTTAAGAGTAAAAAAGGCATTTGATGTTAATTTGTGCGACCAAGTATTATTTAGCTTAGAAAGTGTAAAAACATATAATTGAAGTTTTAGTAAAAGTAGAAAAGTAAAAAGATTGCCAAATGTAATAAAAGTCATAATTTAGGCTACAAAGAGTAAATTTCCTTAAAAGAGTAATTTTAACAAAATACTCGTTATTAAAAATATAAATAGGTAATCAAAAATAATTTCAGTAACTATTTTAATACATAATTATATATATGCTCAAAGTTGTGATAAGAAGATATTTAGCAAATTTGATGATTTAATAAGTTGATTATAAAATAGATATTGTTGTTTTTGCCTTTGATTTGATAAAGTAGGACTTTCATTATTTAAACAATGGGTTTTCTGCCTGACTTAAATAAAAAAAATATTGAAAAATTCATGTCAAATAAAACAAATTGATTAGTTGTATTTTTATTAAAAAAAAAAAATACTCAAATTTTTTTATAAAGAAATTATTTTACTAATTTCAGTTGCAACTAAAACCAAAATATTATAGTCCGATTCACAATAAACATTAATTCTAGCACAAATAATTAACCAACAAACAATTTGTTTATTCAAATCAAATATCTCATTATAATATATGTGATATGGATGTCGAATTGAAGGTCGTGAAAAAATAAATAATTTGGTATGTTATGCATAAAAATCGGATTAAAAATGAAAATGTTATTTGTATTTTAGAATAAAAGAAAGCTATGAACTTACCAAAAAAAAAAAAAGTTACCAATTTTTGTCTAAATTTTTTTGAGGGGAAGCCAAAATTACATGAATGTCCTCCATTTTACTTTTATGTATATATAGATACAATATGTTTTATGAAAATATAATATACTTTTTAAAATCTAATTATTTATCATGTTTGGTTGAACAATGGATTAAATCAGTTGGACCAGTTTAATCGTGAGCTAATAGCATAATCTGTCGAGTATGATTTCACAAACACTTATTTTATCTTAATCAGTTCGCTCATTGGTAAATTTCTTTAAAAATTAAAAATTTGAATGGAAAAATAAAAACTTGAATGAAAAATCAAAGCACGAACACTTTTTAAATAAATATAAACGTAATGAAAAAGTAAAAAGTTGTGTGAAATATGAATGAAATGGGTCGGAGTTTGGATTAAGGATTAATTAATATGGAATGGGCCCACTCTTAAGTTTAGATTAATTAATATGGGAATGGGCCCACTGGGGCGAAGGATGATCCAAGAGGATAGGAAACTTGCAAATCAAGAAACACTATAAAAATATGAGGTCAAATTCTTAGGTTTCTATTCCTACAATTTTGACGGTAAGAATCTTTTTCGTTTTTGTTCGGAACTTTTCTTCTTCATTCTCTATTTGTCTAGCAACAATCTTTTTCCTTCCGAACTTTTCTTCTTCATCTTTTTTTTTTCTTCCAATTTTTGTCTAGCGATAAAATTGGTAGGTGCAATTGTGTGGTGTTCTTGTAAAAGTATTTCTTTATTAATCACAACAGAAAACTTTGACTAATTTTTATGAACTTTCAGTTACAACATAAATTTAAAGATAACAAATTTCTTTTTATCAACTTTTAATTTTTTAAATTACAACATTGATTATTGATTATAGTTTTTAATATCTACTTATATTGTTATCACTAGCTACAATCACAGATTGTCATAAGTTTCATATTCAATTGATAGTGATGGTGATTTATTTATCTCTTGTTAAAGGCGAATTTAATAATAGTGGTGGAAATGTAATTGGATGCTAAAAGAATATTGCCGACGCTGTAATGGATTGTAATATAGTAAGATGTTGAAAGATGGATGGTGATACAGTTAGATGTGGAAAGATAGGGTCGATATTCTTATTGAAGAAAAAGTGGAAGCCGTTGAAATTTTTTGTTACCTTTTTAATGAATGTTATAATTGAAATTCACTTAGGCTTGGTAAAGTGGCTGCGGCGTGAAAGTTAGGGTAAATAGAACTACCCCATTATTGTTAATTGTGGTTAAATTGACCGATCTGCTGGCCTACAATTTATGGTGGCGGGCTGATTTTTGTGATAAATCGGCAAATTGCCAGCAAATATTGACTAATTTTTAACATTTAATTATAAAAGTCGTTAGGTGCCTGACTAGTGTCTAGTCGTGGCTGAGCCCAGTCTAGGTAGGGAAGACGCCTAGCCCTAGTTGTGGTGGGGTCTTGGCGTAGTTAGGGGAAGGAATTGAGTAATGGGGAAAAAATATAGGGGCAAATAGGAGCTTAGTGCCTAAAGGGGAGGACGGGCAAATGGGAGCTCAGCGTCTAGCGGAGAGGACGTCTAGCGTCTAGACATGGTTGAGCGGGATATAGGCGTGGTTAGGGGGAGGAATGAGTAATTTGTAAAGAATATAGACGGAAAATGAGAGGTTAGCACCTGGCGGCGGTTGAGCGAGATTTAGGCATGGTTAGGTGGGGAGGATGCGTAGCCCCTAGTCGTGGTTGGGTTTGGGTAAAAGATATAGGCCACAAATGGGAGCTTAGCGCCTAGTCGGGACTAGTGAAGCGGCCAACGAGAACTTAAGGTCTAGTCGGGAACTAGTAGGTGAGATTTTCAAATGGTTTGCATCTGATCAATGTAAAATGAATTATAGCTTGAAATGAATCCACAAGAAATCATGCAAAATAAGTTTTGATTTTTGCTATGTTCCTTGACATGCCTATGTTCATGTAGGTTTGAGACATTGCTAACATTGTTATTGTGCAGTGAGCAATCGGAACCAGACTGGCTTATGCATAATTATTCGAGAAAGCGAAGACCAGACTTGGTAGCTGACAATGGAAAATAAACTGATCGAAGGGTCTGATTTTAAGGTATTAATTCATTGTCAATTGGCATCATATGATTGTCCATCCAACTTATCACTAGTATTGTGTTATGAATGAGTAAGCATTTTTGTTTAAGGAATATTTCTCATGCATTTGGCCTCATATTTTGTAATTCAATTTCTTTGAATTAGGGGATTTATCATCAATACCAACAACCATTTCACCATGGAAGCAGTAATGGCTATGCACATTCTTCTCACGAAACGTTCATCGCACCCGTTCGCCAAACATGGCTGCGCTCATCGGGGTTTTGTGATCAGAATCTTCAATTTTCTGCCTTGAACCGTTCCAATACTGGTTGTGGCATGCTTAGCTCCAATAATGGATATACTTCACCATGCTTCCCGAGTAGGTCTTCTTTTCTGTTTCTCTTGTTATATGCTAATCGAGTTTCCAAAGTTGTTAAGATTCATGGTCATTTCAAATGCAGAATCTATAAATGAGTATCATAGGTATTCTTCGGAGTTGGGCAAACCCATGCATTCATTGAAGGATCATATGGTTGCCTCTCCCCAGCAGTTCTCATCCCTCATGGCACGCTTTGATGCAGAATCGCCGTATTTCGGTAGGAAAATTTGTGAAGCTGAAGCAACTCATCCTATTGGCGGTTTCTTAGAGCTAACACCAGGTAAATATATTGCTGCGCATTTCATAATCATTGTTTGCTAAAACTGATGCTAACATTACCAAGAGATTTATCTCAGGATCAGGATTGCGGAAACGACATGTTTCAAGTGATATCTATCCTAGAGATTACATTATCCAGGACATGCAACCTCCTTCTAAACGAATGAAGATAGAGAATGTTGTTCAGCATGATGACTGGTCCCTAAACTCGATTGTCTCTTCATTCTTGGAGCAGCGGGTAGGAAGACAAGTGGATAATACATCCAAGACTAACAAGGAGGTTATAAGCTTTAAGGAAGTGCCAACATCAGTAGCGACTTGGAATGCTAATGCTGCAGCAGATGCTAGTCCAAAGGCATGCTTTGGCAAATCGGATAGACTCTTAGGTCTGAGACACTCACCTGATGGTTGTATATTGAACAAGGAGGTTCTTAGCTGCATGGGCAAGACTGGTAATAATGATGTCATTGAAGTGATCAATTTGGATGATGAAGATCCGGAAATGGACTATGTAACGACTAGCATCCCAAAAAGTGATGTAACTTTTGATTATCAAAGTACGAGTCTCGATAACATCAATGTTCTTCCTCAACTCTCTTCGACTTGTGAAGGAGAGAGCACCAAAGTAATGATGGATGATTTCAAAATGGCAGGTGTTTCTTTAATCGATTTCTTCACATCTGAGCAAATTAAAGTCCACTTGCGTAGCCTCAATCCATGTTTAAACCTGGTATGTACAATCTTTCTCTGTATTGCACAATTCCTTAGATGCTTCATGTTCTGAAAGTAGCTGTTTTTCTTGATGATGTTATATCATCTCTCTCTGAATATCGTTCCTTGTTTTGAATAGAATGCTCCTGCACCCGCTGTTGGGCCAAATACCTGTCAGTTATGTGTGAAGGACGGGCTTACATTTAGTGCTGTGATGTATTGTACATCTTGTGGAGCTCCAATCACACAAGAGTCCACTTATTATTGGACACAAGATGGAACGGATTCACGAAGTTGCTTCTGTACCAAATGCTTCAGAACTTCGCTTGGTGGTAGCATCTCTTTCAGGGGACTCTCGTTTTCCAAAGCAACACTTCATAAGGACAAAAACATTGGAGAATCTGGTGAACCGGTAAGATCAGTCTCCTCGATGCTTTTTCTTCTGAGTTGGTTATATTCTAGTGCTTTTTTTCTTGGTTCTTGTGACTTGGTTCTATATACCAGTGTTTCTAACTACTTTTTTTTTTTTTTTTTTTTTTTTTTTTTTTTTTTGTCTTGCAGTGGGTGCAATGTGACAAATGTGAACAATGGCAGCATCAGATCTGTGCACTGTATAATTCTGAACTTGATCTTAAAGGAGAAGTGAAGTACATCTGTCCATTTTGCAGATTATCAGAGCTAGAAGCAAAAGTAAATGTTTCAATTCCTGCGGCTTCCGGGGCACAACATCTCCCGAGAACTAAGCTTAGTGATCATATAGAACAAAGACTTTTCAAGAGTCTTGAGCAAGAGAGGAAACAGAGAGCAGTAGGAAAGAATGATGAAGAGGTAACAAACAGACCTGGCATAATGCATTACAAGCCTTTTCTTTTTATCGTTCTATTTCCATGACATGTTTTACATCCTATTAACAGGTATCTGGAGCATCAGATCTCACAGTTAGAGTGGTGCTAGCTGTCAAAAAACAAGTACATGTGAAGCAGCAGTTTCTGGATATCCTCCACAATCAGACTTATCCAACAGAGTTTCCATATAAATCGAAGGTTCGACTTTGCAATTTAAACATGCTCATCGTTGCTAGACAATTAACGAGTATGCAAAGTATCTAAACCTATACAAGAGAGAGAGATTGTGTGTGTGTGTGAGTGTGTAGACGGGTAGCAGATAAATTAAATGCACAAGCGCACGGTAATATATTTGAATCCTCATATTTTAACATAGAATGACAATTGTTTCTGTGTAGGTGATCCTGCTGTTCCAAAAAATTGAAGGTGTAGATGTATGTATTTTTGCTATGTACGTCCAAGAGTTTGGATCAGAGTGCGGGAACCCGAATAAGCGTTCAGTATATATTTCATATCTTGACTCGGTGAAGTACTTTAGGCCTGATATCAAAGCTTGCAATGGTGTGCCTCTCCGCACCTTCGTATATCAAGAAATACTGGTAACAGCCTATCTCCGATTGCCTTATTTCTTTGACTTTTTTTTAATCAAAATAATGATATATGTCCACTTGAACTGTTTGGTTTTTCTGTTTTTGCTTGTATCGCTGCAGATTGGGTATCTTGATTACTGCAAGCGACGTGGTTTTGTTACCTGCTACATATGGGCTTGTCCATCTATAAGAGGGGATGATTACATATTACATTGTCATCCTGAGGAACAAAAAATGCCAAATTCAACGAAGCTGGTTAAATGGTATCTTATTGTTCTCCTTTTTCAGCTCCCTCTTTCTAGAATAGTGCATTTCCAATAGCTCTATATATGGTTGCTTATCATAAGAAATATCTCTATGTTCTAAGTATTTCTGCACTCACAGGTACAAGAAGATGCTTAAAAAAGCCAAGGCCGAAAATGTTGTGGTGGGGTCTACTAATTTCAATGATCACTTCTTTGTTCCAAAGGGGGGGTCCAACTGCAAGATAACAGCAGCTCGATTACCTTATTTTGATGGAGATTATTGGTCTGGTGCCATTGTGGATATTGTACAAACCATTGAGAAGGACAGTGAAGGAAATTCTAAGATGCAGTCGAAACATCAATTGACGAAAAGAGCTATAAGAGCAATGGGACATAATGATTGTTCTGCTGATACAAGAAAAGATATTCTGGTCATGCACAAGGTTGGTTTCATTTTCACCTTGTTTCCCATATACTACTTGTATGTTAGCTAGGAAGAGTTTACTGCATGAACGGACTAGTGGGAAGCACATGCACCTTCACTAGTTCGATTTTGGCCTGTGCTTGAAATCTACAGTTTAACATCTGATTCGATGTATTTGCTCTGGTTCAGTTTGAACAATTAACACCTAAGCATCTCAAACTTCACTACCAGACTTCCAAATACTTTGACTATGCGATTCTGTAGAAATCAAGATTCATTATTTAGTTACTCATAGTGCTTGAGTGAGAAAAATCTTATATTTGATTAAGACGGTCATCTGCCTTTAACTCCTTTCTAATGCTAATTTTATACTTTTATCACATTGAAACTCTGTACTTTTACCTGTTGTATTGTATAGTTTTGAGAACCACTTTCTAAATCAGTTTATTGTGATTGTATTACCATACTAACTTTAATCTTTTCTTGGTTTACTTCATTATTTATAGCTCGAGCATAAGATGCTGGATTTCAAGGACGACTTCTTTGTTGTCCACTTGCACTTTACTTGCTCAAGTTGCCATGAACCTATTCTATCTGGACGTTCATGGTCTTGTACGAAATGCAGCAAATTTCACAGTTGTGGCAGGTAACCATTGCCTTCAACAACGTTTCTTTTCTTCTCGTGTACTAATGAGTGGCCGTCGTTTTCACCATATTGCAAGATTTATATTTCTGGTCAACTTCCTTAATTTTAGATGAAAAGGATGTCCAACTTATATGTGATGCTTGTTGTGAGTCATTGTTTTGGAGCAGTTGATTGAAATATGAAAATTCGAACTCAAATAGTGTTGCTTAATTTATGATGCATGTCTTTACAACATTTAATTTATACAGGGATAGTTCTCAATCATAATATTATTTTTGGTTTTCCGAATTTCAGATGTGTTGAACTCGAGAAATTTCCCGTTGGAATGGAATCACACACTACCAGAAATGGGGAGAAACACCAACTCCATCAGGTAACTTGAAATGCTTTTCACTGGTTGGTCAGCGCTCGATAACTTTGCCCTTTTCTCATTCTGTTTGGATTGATCTCCTTTCAGACTCCAGTAATTGATGCAGATTGTGATATTGAAGATAAAGATGACGTTTCAGATAATAATTTATTTGACGATCGATGCTCTTTCTTGGAGTTGTGTCAGAAAAATCATTACCAATTTGACACTCTTCGCCGAGCTAAGCATTCATCAATGATGATCCTGCATCATCTCCAGACGTCCAAGGCTACAACCGTCGGAACAATTTGCAGCATGGGTAAGAAGGATTCCGTGACGGAATTCAATGTTTGCAACACGTGCTATCAAAAGGAGGGGGACGGCTGTCATGTTCACAAATTAGTACAGCCCTCAACAAAAACTGATTCCGAGAAAAAAAGTAAACAAATTCAGCAGCGGACAGAAGCCGATTTTGAGAAAAAGACTAACCAAATTCAGCAGCAGCAGACAGAAGCCAATTCTGAGGAAAAGTGTAAACAAATGGAGAAATTGGAGGTATGACTGATATTTTTCATATCTCCATCAAAATATAAAATAAGGCCGTTGATTGTGAAGGTTTTGATGAAATTACTTGATGTGCTATTTGTCCCTTATGCAGGCTAGGTTGATGGAAATTCTGAATCATGCGAATGAGTGTCGAGAGAAGGCGTGCTCGTACAAGAAATGTGTTGATATTAAAAAGCTTTTCATCCACGGTGCAGAATGCCAAGTTCGTGTACGTGGTGGTTGCGTTGAGTGTAGGAATATGTGGTCGATGCTGCTGTTGCACGCTCGTAACTGCACAGATTGTTATTGCAGGATTCCACGCTGCACGTAAGTCAACAACTTAATTCCTGCAACCATTTTATTGCTCCCTCTCTCTCTCTCTTTCCTCTGAATCTTGTTTCTGACCAGGGAACTAACAAGGTGGAAAAGACTACGCAACAAGTGAAGTGAGCAGTAACATCAAATGCTGTGCTCCTTACCTAATAGAACAGATTGTAGATTTTGGTAGTTGTTGTCTGTTGCTGCTGATGAGGGTGTATTTCAGTGTCCTACATCCTTTTTTGTCTGTACAGTTTGGTTGGATGCTGCATCACCTTTCCACTTTAATAATTACGCTAATTGTACAGAAAAAATAATAAAGAAAAATTTATTTATTTTCTATCCTTTACCATATTAAAAGCAGGGTCCTTCTGATACACCAAGATATCACATCCATTAAATCTTATTCATTGAATTAGTTAACCAATTACCTGTTCAATAGGTATCTAGATTCCAATGACTTAACAATTAATTTTTTATTACTAGTAGTAGTATTATTTCATATTTTACTTCTTATTTTAATGTTAAGTTAAATCATCATAGAATTTTAATAAGAGGTTTTCATTCATTTAATATTTTCTAATGTATTAATTACTTTAAAAATCATAAATATATACTACGGACTTTATTTACTCGGAAAGAACTTTTAATTTTCTAATTTAAGTTAATTTAACTAAGTAAGGGATTAATTACTTTGAAAAATATTTACTACATATTTTATATTTATTTGAAAAACATTATTTATTTTGTAATTTGTGTTAATTTGATTAAAATCTAGTTTAGGGCTTTATACATTGTTTACGTATATTTTGTTTCATAAAACAAGGAAGATATTGATTTACAATATTTTAGATTTTATTTTGTCATTATATAGTTATTAAATACTCTCTTCGTCCCGAATAAACTTGCATACTTCCTTAATCTGGGTGTCCCAACTTTTTTGCACATTTTTCATTCCAGGAAATAAAACATTACATCTTTACCCCACATTAATCACATAATTACAAATCTGCCATCACATAAAGGTAAAAACAGATTTGACCCAGTCAACATTTATAAAAAAATAACTTTTCTTAATATGTGTGCCAGGGGGCCAGTGCAAGTTCATTCGGGACGGAGGGAGTAACGTATAACTTTTAAATATAATTTTCATATTCATATAACAATTTTCTAAAGTCTAATATGAAAATTTTAAGATTTATTTGCTTTTTTTTTTTTTTTTTAAATTTAATAATACGACCTATCGTTTTTCATGGTAACTTAGATAAACTTAAATTATTCTTACATTTTACTTTTGGGTTAATTACAGTAACCCCATCAAACTATAAGCGTTTTTGCACATAAATTACTAATTTTTTTTCTAGGCACATATACATACAAACTATACAGGTTTGGTAGATAAACCACCAAACTTATTTTGCGGTTGGCGGATAAACCACCAAACTTATTTTCTGACCATTTTTTGCCAGAATTCGGCACGTGACTTGTGCGTGATAAAATTTTAAGGGTCTCTTTTTGTCGAAACAACCTTTTTAGTAGGCCAAAAGTGTAAATTTCTTTCACACCTTATTTTTTCTTAACAATTCATTTGAATCAACGGTTCTCTTTTCCAATATCTAGAACCTACATTATTGAAGATGAACAGCTCCTCTACCTACTAAAATGTTGTTTGGACAAAAAACACCCCTAAAAGTGTATCGCACACAAGTCGCGTGCAGAATTCTAATGAAAAATGATCGAAAGATAAGTTTGGTGGTTTATTTGCCAAACCCATATAGTTTGTATGTATTGGTGCCAAGAAAAAAAAGTTTAGTGGTTTATCTGCAAAAACACTGATAGTTTGATGGGGTTGGTTGTAATTAACCATTTACTTTTTAGATATACCTTATGATCTTAAGAAAAGTTAACAATCTTGTTCCAGATGTTATTCCGAACCTGTTAGACTGAGATATTTCGGTACAAAGCTTTTGATGTGCTGTTTCAGACCATTTTGAAATATATATATATATATATATATATATATATATTACTATTTTGGAATATATTTATGTATTTTACCTAATAATATTTCAAAAAAAAATTATATATAAAAAATATTTCAGTGTGCTATTTTGAAAAGTTTTAATTGAGATTTAGACTTTGCAATGGTGGAAAAACCAAATAATGGAAGTAATTGGTGAAATAAAAAAAAGTAAAAATATATAAAAGTATATCTCAGAAATCTCGAATTCATTTGGGTATCTCGAACCCATTTCGATTAGTCTTTTTTAATAAATAATTTATTATTCTTTTTTTAACAACTTGGTTAGCCCTTATGTTTGCCTATTTTGAGAAAATACAAAAAAAATGTGGACTTACAAAAAATGCAAAAGCTGCCTCAAAAGTCACCTGCTAATAACCTACTATAACAAATAAAAAAGGTAAGGTGTATTAATACACCAGGTACGTTATAGAAATACCCTAAAATCATTAGTTGTTCATTTCCTTGTTTGCCTTTAGTTAATGAGCAATTCGAAAGTACAGTTGATCGCTTCCAAAACCTAATTAATCCGCACATGTATCTAGAAGATCATTCGGACAGACAGTATTTGAATAATCAATACAACAAAAAAATCATGTAATGTCGAAATCTGGAACTGAGGTGATAATCAATTCATCAACTTACGGACTAATGGAAACACATTTCCCGAAGATCCAATAAATATATTCAAGAGATGTTTCTACTGTACGAATACATAAATTATTACGCCCCACCCTTTCTTTTTCTTTTTCCACTTGTTGCTCTTTTCCTTTTGTTGATTGGTTAGCTTAAGTCGGTCCCGAAAATTCTACATCTGAAAAGGAATTAGGGGTCGATGGGTCTAGAATCGCTAATCTTTTAGTTACAAGTCAAGAGTGCTCTCAAAGAAGTATAAGGTTCTTAGTGTTGGCTTCGTTATAGCAATCAGGGTTGAAGCGGGGTAATCTAAATTTTTCTAAACACTATATATCACATATACATTTTAAACTTGGACGCTCCTGGCAATTATACACATATATTGAAAGGAATGCATAAAATATTAATCCGGTGCACGAAATTGTATCTCCGCAAATTCTTCTTTGTTTGATATAGAGGATAGCAGGAATCGATTACTTGTCTATCACTGGAACTCGCAAGGATCCCACGTGTAATCTCTCTAACCAATCCACCTTTTTTATGCAACACCAAAGTCAAACTAATAGTGTTGAATTGTTTATATCAATTAAGAACTAGTGTATAGTTAGGAAATAATACTGCAAGAACAATTCTTCAATTGCAAAAAAAAAAAAAAAAAAAAAATAATAATAATAATAATAATAATAATAATAATAAATAAATAAATAAAACTCCCTTTTTTATGTCTCTCTTAATCTCGTGACGTCGTGATATCTATCTTTTTTAATAGAAAACCGAATTCACTTAACAATATATCCGTTGCCACGTTTAATAGGGATAATTGTTGCTTATTCAACAAGTTCACTCTATTTTTTAAATAATGGGTTAACAACCCACTTTGTGAATAATCTACGGGCATGTTTGGTTGGGGTTGGCCCAACCTCTCATCAGTTTGGCCAACCCCATCTCATGTTTGTTTGGGCTGGTTTGGCCAAGCCACGATATTAGGGTTTGGTGGGGGGACATCAATCACAAATAAAAAAATTACTTTAATTATTCTCTCAATCATTAATAATTACCTCTTACCCATATCACATCACATTTTACAATTAATAATTAAATTTCACACTCCAACCATAACCCCAGCCACCCAACCAAACATCACTCTCTAACATCCCCAGCCATTAACTCCAGCCACTTCCCCCAGCCCAGCCACCCTAGCCCCAACCAAACATAGCCTACGTTTTAGTGGATGGAGTCTAACTCCATTTTATGTTACACACACACACATATATATGGGTAATTACAAAAAAGTCGCTGAACTATTAACACTTTTTCAAGTCGGCATATAAATTATTAACTGTGACAAACTCGTTGCCAACCTATTAAAAAATTACTACTCGACAGCTACTGGCCAAAGACACGTCACGTGACTTGCACACCCGGTATTGGGTTACAATTTCGGATTTTAAAAAACTAAAATTATAACTTGTGTGCAAGTAAACATTCCAAAATTGTAACCCAAAATTATTAATGACATGAAAATTTCGGTTTTGGGTTGCACACCCGTCACCCTCGAAGGCCTCATTAAAGTCGCCTACGTTTCCTCGATTTGGTGTAGTAAACATTCTAGTTGATTATGCATTATTGAAGAAAGTAACCTCAAAATCGAGTTAGTAGGGTTTCAGGAAGACTTGAAGAAATGAGTTGGGTTGTTCGTGGGAAAGCAGATACGAACTTGCCAGAGGAAAACTTGTGTCCGGATTATGGTATGATAATATTCCCTTTAGAATTTCGATATCCATTATTCAATTTGTATCAAGGGGAATAGTTTTGCTTTTTGTTTGATTGTAGTGTGTTGAATGTTGATCTTTTTTGAATTTATTGTAATAGTTAATTCAAGGGTGTAATCTGAGATTTCTGGCTTTATTAGAATACTTTATTTGTATGTGAAATCTGAGCTGTAAAAAGAATAACTAATTTTGAGTATCAATATGATATTCCCTTTTATAATAAAATTTGGAGTACTTTAGGTCTTAAGCAAACATAAATTCTGAAACAAAAACAAGCTTCTGACTAAATTGTATTGAAATTTTGAAATTACGTGTAACAATGGTTAAAAAATTGCATCTTTCCATATTTACTGACTAAATTATGAAACAAGCTTCTGACTAAATTGTATTGAAATTCTATATGCATTACCATCTTGTATCTTAGATTTGGTCTTATGCTGTCTTCAATGGGAAATACTTAAGGTTTGACTAAATTTAGAGGAAGAGTACCAAATTATTACTTTCTGATTGTGGTTAATATCATATGCATGGAGAGCTCCTTGGATCTGGGTTTAGTGATGCTGGAAATATTTGTTTGACATTGTTTATCTAAAGTCTAAATGCTGCTGTTTGGTCTATATTAGTGTTTGAGGCTATATAAAAGTGTATTGTTCAATAAGGGGTTAATTTGAGAATATTTTGAATATTCCTCCGGTAATTTATTTGTTGATGCTTATTTTTTATTTTGGCATTTTGGTATTTTTAAGGTAAAGACAATGATAAATTCACTATCCGATTTTGGCATTCCGGAAAGTTTATGGGTTTTGGTCGAATCGTATATTGTTGACCTCACATGGCTATCTCCTACGTCGATTATGTCGATATTGACCAAGTTTCAATTATCGAGCTTCTTGAAATGGTTAAGGATATTGGATTGCAAAAGGTTATATCAATTCACTATAGTAAGGGAGGGCCTAGAGACTGTCACAACTTGTATGCTTTAGAAAACGGCAATGATGCAGTTGAGATGGTCCAATATATTAATGAAGATGGGATGTTAGGTATTTATGTGGAGCATGAAGATGACACTAGCGAGAATGATGCTGAAAATGTGGGTGTTTAGCATGAGGCAGTACCGAAAAAGCTTGAAGGGGAGGATGCAACTGAAATACATTGGGGGGAAATGTAGAGCTTGAAGGGGAGGATGCAACTGAAAATACATTTGGGGGATGGGGGGATGATGGTATACCTCCCGTTGGTGAAAATGTGGAGCATGAAGATGAGGATGCAGCTGATATCCAAATTCCAGAGCCACTATACAGCGTTGTGGATGGTGATACAAACGAAGACAGCGATGATGCCCAAAGCGTTAGAGAAGACTGGGATTTTGCCGAAGTATTTGAAGATAGTGATTCCGAGCAATGCGAGGATGACATTCTATTGGAGAGTAACATTGACAATGACATGGAGTGGGTTGCGATGGACCAACACAAAGAGGTGGGAGAGGGCTGCAATAAATATCAAGAGAGAGGCAAAGAAAAGATCCAGAATTACCCGATATCTACTAAGAAGTTAAACATTGTCGCTGCTAAATTCCATCTTGACATGCAGTTTCCCGATGCTTCAAGTTTCAAGGATGTTGTACGAGCTCATTCAATTAAGCTTGGAAAAGATGTGAGGTTCACTTTTAGTGAAAAATGGAAAGCCCAAGCCAAATGTAGGCACCCCACCTGTCCATGGATAATCTATGCATCTTGGTTCAGAAAAGAGGATACACTACAAGTGAAAACATTCAATGGAAAAAATAAGTGTCCCAGGCGTCAGGAAACCAGTCATGCCAACGCCAAATGGTTGGCTAATATGTACAAAGATATGATACAGACCAATCCCAAGTGTCGAAGCTCAAGCCCATTGCACCATAATCGTCAGAGTCAACCATCTTGGAATCGTATTGGCATGTTCTACCAAGTGGGGAAAATTGATATTCTTTTTTGGGGGATAATTTGATATTGTGATGATTTTAGCACCAAATTGTCGATGTTTCGCACTGTTTTCTCAGTGTGTTTTTCTTTCTATATCAGCTAACAATGCGTCTTTTGATGTTTTGGCTTTACAAATTGTGGATGTTATTGTTATTTTGATGTTATTTGGCAGCAACTGTTGTTTTACTATTTTTTTTCAATGGATATGTTATTTACTATTTTTTTCTGAATCATGCTTCAATGCTTTGCAAAATATATATCATTTTTCATGGACAAGTTTTCTTGATATGGATGGTTACACAAGTTTAGCTTGTTCAAAATACTAAAATTACTCCTAAAAATTAATAGCAAAAGATGTACAGTTGAACCTACTTACATCATAAATTCAAGAGTAAGAAATTAGTTATCAGAAATACACATCAGAAGTTGAAAGCCCTTTCAAACTAAAACACAGAGCTCCAATCACAACAATTATTATCAAGATTCATAGAAACTTGGTTGTCACGTCTCCCATAGCAACCTCACCTAGTTACATAAGATTCATACAAATCTCCCATAACAAATTCACCTACTTACATAAGATTCATACAAACTTGGTTATCACATCTCCCCTAAAAAACTCACCTAGTTACATAGCTCTATCCATGTGTACTATGAAAAATCCCATTGACACATGATACTAGGCTCATTTCGAGCAAAATACGAGCTACCAATATTGTTGCTACACAAGTTAGACTAGAAAATGGAGCAATTATCATAAAAAGCATTTGCATTGCAATGAAGGGAAAATTGGAAAAACATTTTACATAATCCACGACATAATAGAGTTAAACTAATTTGTAGAGACAGACACACAAACTCCATCTAATTGATAGAACTACAAAGCGTATGTCTCACTACTAAACACATTCTCACTTGTACAGATAGAAAAAAATACAAGAAGCAATTAGCCATATCCAAAGCCATTTTGCCTTCGATTTCTCACGCTTCACTTCTTCCTCTAATCGGCTCAATTCATCTTCTAGTTCATTTACCTGTCCACTTTGCCCCCTTGCGTTGCCTTGTCCACCGCCTTGCGCCCTAGCATTTAGCCTTCTCAGTTAAATTTCAAGATTATTGACTCTTCTCAGCAGGCCGGGTATAATCTGTCGAGCTCTCTCGCCCATAGACGGATCAATCCAGACAAAGTAATTGCAGCCTCCAACCTGACCCAATACCATTGCAGAATCCACATAATAATTTTCACTTTTCCCTTTTCAAATTTGTTATTCAAGCATAAATTATTTGAGGAAATCGAAACTTGCAGAATTCATCCCCGTAATTCAAAAACCAAATTGGCTGAGAATTGGATTTTTAATTGAGAAATCAACAAGTTCAAACTACTGAGAAATAAACAATTTCACATTATATACCCATCTGGTCAATGCATCTACATAATCAAACGGGCTTAAATCATTTTTGGTCCCGTAACTTTTCACTTGTACAATTTTGGTCCCAAAAAAGTTAAAAATTCAATTTAGTCCTGTAACTTTGGAATTGGTCCAAATTTAGTCCCTTTTTTTGCCGTCGGTGATCAATTTGGCCGAAAAATTGCATGTACTAGCCACCAGACTCATTTTTCCATCCAATTTTTAAATACCTGGCATCGGTAAGTGATTTTGAAGTAAAAATAACATTAAAAATTAAAAAAATAAAAGAAAGAGGATTTTTTTTATTTTTTTCTCGTTTCTTATCACTTGTTGGTGCCACATATTAAAAATTCTGTTGGAAAAATGAGTCATGTGAATGATACATGCAATTTTCCAGTCAAATTGGTCACTATCGGAAAGAAAAGGGACTAAATCTGAACCAATTCCAAAGTTACAGGACTAAATTGAATTTTTAACTTTTTTTGGGACCAAAATTATACAAGTGAAGAGTTACGGGACCAAAAATGATTTTAACCCTAATCAAACTATATACAAAAATTAGGGTTTACCTGATTTTGGCAACCATAGTATCTCCTCCACAGGTTAAGATTTGTCCATGATGTTCTAATCAATGTATCAAGACCACAAGAGCAGATGTTCATCCTTCCTTCGCTGGGGATGAGAAGCCGATGTCCAGATCACCCTCTTTTTTTCTCCCTCTTCGTCGCGTGTTCTTCTTCTTACACGCTGTTTTTTTATCTCACGTTCTTCTTCTTCTGATTTTAGTTTAAAGGTTTAAGTTAGTTTTTAGTTTTTAGTATTTAGTTTATAGTTTTTTTTAATTTAGTATTTTCAGATTTCTATATTTTAGTTTTTTAAATATATATATATATATATATATATATATAGTATTTCATTAATTTATTATAACTTAAAATCCGAAATTATAACCCAAAACCTGGTGTGCAAGTCATGTGACGTGTCTTTGGCCGGTATTGTGGCCGAAGTTGTTGAGTAGTAATTTTCGAATAGGTTGGCGGCGATTTTGTCACGGTTAATAGTTTATATGCTGAACTGCAAAAGTGCTAATAATTCGGTGAACTTTTTTATAATTATTATTTAAATAAACACATTTATCTAAATATTATCTCCTTAATAATTATTATTAGTCGACAACTCATAATAAACCCATTAATTATAGTATTGGGCTTGGACTAATTAATCCAATTAATTAGTCTTATTCCAATAACTAATAATTTTAATCAAGTCAATTGATTAAATTCTTTAGACTATCAATGTCAATTAAATAATCTAATTATCTAACTGGATTTATATTCGATTCAACAATAAAATATAACTCTATCTAATTAATTCATCAATATTAATTAATTATATCTAACTATTGAATTATACTAATTGATAAATGTGGTCATTCAAACTTATGTGTGACCCTTTAGGCTCACTACTAACACTAGCAGTAGGCTTACAACTTTTGTGATTTTGCAAATAACAATTATTTGATTATTTAGAATTAACTCTTTAGTTCTAAAACCTACAAATCATGGAAACACCTAGCAAGTAGCATGATCACCTAATGTTAGGTGAAATAACGAATAAACCTATACAGTTGTGATTATCATACATGTAAAATTCTTCCAACAACTAATCTCCCGACTAATTTTGGGTTGTGGATTATGAGTCGAAACCCTGTGAAATCAATAATTGTGTTATTCTATTCAAGTTACAATGATTCTTGATGGATTCATATTCACTCTGCCTTGGCCAAGGTCTTAGAATAAAAAACAATGAAAATACAAGAGATTCTCTTGTCAATGACAAATGTCAGATTCTATGTTGGCCATTAACAAGTCTCTATGTACACTTATTTAATACCCAATATATCCCCTTGCGATTGTCAAGCAATCAGATGTTATATCTAAGTATTACATAATGTACATAAGACTACCATCATGCCTCAAGTCTAAGGACTAATCATGTACTAGCGCAATTAGGAAATTCTTATTTCGACAGGATATCTCCAATTAAGAATTTCCCACGGATCAAGTACAATGAACTTATTCTATAACAAACATATGCATACATGACCTCGTGTCACCACACTAATACTAATGGAATATAATACTATCGTCTAACGAGTATTCATTGTATGCACAAGTCTTACCAGCTATTCAATAACCTATCTTGAATAACTTCGGCTTAGGACTAATTTAAGACCAAAGCTTCTAGAGCATATTCCATGATCACCATCACATGCGTGACCATGCCCCTTAGCTTATTTTTGATCTAAGGACTTTATCTAATATTTTGCATATATGAAAAACAATATAAAAGATAAAGAATTATGCTTACATTAATATAATTCCCAATGAAATTGTTTACATATAAAATATGAAAGAGTACAATAAGTCAATCTAATTGGTGCGCCGGGCACACTACTCTAACAATCTCCCACTTGCCCTAGCCCCAATTGCCCATGTATCTAAGCCCTATCTTCTCAAGATGTCTGTCAAATACTTTTTGTGCTAAGGGCTTCATCAGTAGTTTTGCTACATTTTCTGCTGAAGCGACTTTGTCTACAACAACATCGTCTCTACTAATGATTTCTCTTATCAGGTGGTATCGTCTCAATATGTGCTTGGACCTTTGATGAGATCATGGCTCGTTTGCTTGGACAATGGCACCATTTTTATCGTAGTAAACTGTTACTGGATCAACAATGGATGGAACTACACCCAACTGTTGGATGAAGTTTCATATCCAAGAACCTTCTTTTGTTGCATCTGATGCAGCAATGTATTCAGCCTCGGTGGTTGAGTCTGCAGTGGTCTCTTGCTTGGAACTTTTTCAACTAACTACAACACCATTGAGATTTAATATATAACAAGACATGGACTTTGAGTCATCTGCATCAGACTGAAAACTAGAATCAATGTAACCTTCAAGTTTCAGTTTCCACTGCCGTATATCAAGAAGACGTCTTTAATCCTTCGTAAGTACTTAAGTATCATCTTTACTGCTTTCCAGAGCTCTTCACCTGGATTTTATTGATATCTACTCGTGACACTCAGAGCATGTGAGACATCGGGTCTTGTACATAACATTACATACATTATGCTTCCAATGGCGGACACGTAAGGCACGCAAGTCATTCTTTCTCTCTCTTCAGGTGTCTTTGGGGACATGACCTTCGAGGGTGAAACACCATGACTCATTGGCAAGAATCCTCGTTTGGATTCTTCCATGCTAAACCTTTTAAGCATTTTTTCTATGTGCATGGATTGGGATAGTCAGATCATTCTTCTACATCTATCTCTAAAGATCTTTATTCCTAGAATAAATGATGCATCTCCCAAGTCCTTCATAGAGAACTGTGTAGACAACTAAGTCCTTGTTGACTGCAACATTCCAATATCATTTCCAATGAGTAGAATTTCGTCAACATATAGTAAAATAAAAGTAACTGCACTCCCACTAACCTTCTTATACACACATGGCTCATCTGAATTCTTCTGAAAACCAAACGATTTGATTATTTCATCGAATTGGATGTTCCAACTCCTCGAAGCTTGTTCAAGTCCATTAATGGACCTTTGGAGTTAGCAAACCTTTTGCTCACCCCCACTAGATATGAAGCCTTTTGGCTGTCTCATATAGATCTCTTCTTTAATGTGTCCATTAAGAAAAGCAGTCTTCATATCCATTTTCCATATCACATAATTATAATATGCAGATATGACTAGCAAAGTCCGAATGGACTTAAGCATCGGAACTGGTAAAAAAGTTTCCTCATAATCAATTCCTTGATTATGAGTATAACCTTTAACAACTAGGCGTGCTTTATGGGTCACTACCTCTCCATCAGCTCCAAGCTTTCGCTTGTAGATCCATTTACAGCCAATGGGAACTATTCCCTCTTGTGGGTCCACCAAAGTTCATGCTTCGTTGGAGTACATGTAGTCCATCTCGGATTGCATAGTTTCTTGTCATTCTTATGAGTCAATGTCTGATATTGCCTCATTATAGCTTCTTAGATCATTATCCAAGGGGAGTTCCTCTTCCTTATTCGCTAATAACAAGGTTAACTTATTAGGTAACCTTAGAACCCTTTCGAATCGCCGAAGAGGTTGTATCTTAGAAGGGCCAACATCAGTTGGTGTGTTATCTACTGCAATATTTAGGATGTTTTGTGATTATTGAAAAGCTTCAAGTTCCATTATTTCGCCATCTCTATCAGATAGAAATTCTTCCTCAAGAAAAATGACACTTCTCAAAACAAACACCTTTTTGTTCTGAGGCATCGTAGAAGTAGTATCCAATAGACTCTTTTGGATATCCTACGAATTTACATAATTTAAATCTCATATTCAACTTATCTCCCACTTGTTGTTTCACGTAAGCAGCACATCCCCATACTCTAAGGTATTTGTATGAGGGTGTCTTACCACACCATATCTCATAAGGTGTTTCGAGCACAGTCTTAGAAGGCACTCTATTTAATAGACATGGCGATGTTTTTAGGGCATAACCCCATAATGAAATAGGTAATGAAGTGAAACTCATCGTTGATTGAACCGTGTCTAAGAATGTTCGATTCCTACGTTCCAAAACTCCATTGAGTTGAGAAGTAGCAGGAGGAGTCCACTGTGAGGGGATCTCATTATCTTTTAGATAATTTAGAAACTATGAACTTAAGTATTCACCTCCTCGATCAGATCGAAGAAATTTTATACTTAAACCAGTTTGTTTCTCTATTTCAGTGTTGAAATATTATAGTGTATGTACATAAAATCTTTGTATTAGAATGAAATAATCTACAATTAAATAATTAATTAAATTTATTTTAAATTAAATACCTATAATGTTTTAATAATATACTTCAAAAAATTTACGAGCCATGTAACTAGTATGTATGTATGTATGTATGTATGTATGCATGCATGCATGCAAGGATATTATTAATATAATAGATAAAACTTATATAGTGCTTAGTTGTACATAAAATAAATGAAGAAAAGAAGAAAATATAGAAGGAAATGTTGGGAGAATTTAACACTATTTGTTGGGTTTAAGGACTAGTAGAGGATCCTTTTCCCTTGTTGCTATATACTTTTATTTGTCAGTGAGTTGTGCTTTACAAATTTATAATTTTTTTACTCAATACGTACAACTTCTTAGGAATCATAATTTTTTTCTTAAATGATTTAATTATCTATTTAACTTTTAAATTTTTATTTATATATTACTTTGTTATAAATCTAAAGTTATTTTTTATCTTACTTTTTACTTTGACTAATGAAATAAGATAATATGTTCTCAAACAATAATATTTTTTTAATAAAAAATATTAATAGAACGAAACTCTTATTTATGATCAAAAGAATGTATCATCATTTTCTTATTCTAGGATATCTTGTTAACCAACAATCTTCAATCCATAAACATTCCTTATTGTTTCACAAGAAAATATCCAATCTTTATGTAGGGAGTGTTTTCGATTACTTCTACTTTAGAATAATTAATTAAGCAATTATGGAAAAATTGCTTTTAAAGAAAATGAGGGAGTGTTTGTAATAAGGGTTGACATAAAAAACATACCTGGCCTTTAATGTATTTTTCCATTCAGTACCCCACCTTTAAAATGTATCCGATAAGTTCCTGACCTATTCTTTTCTTTTCTGATTTACACCCCATTTGAAAATATCATTTTTTTTTTCAACCAGGTACAAGTTACGTGACTCTCCTGCCAAATTAACTAGGACCAAAATGTCTTCTTTTCCCAATTGTAATCTTTAAAATAAAAAAGCAAACGATTCATCTTGTCAAGAAGTCAAAACCCATAAAAGCACATTAAGTTTGCAAATTGCAGAACACAATTGCGCACCCGCAATCAAGGATGAGATGAGATGACGAGTAAGGTGCAATGAAGGAGGTTTGCCGCTTGAAAAGCTTTGCCATGATTATGTTAAAATTTTCATCCCCCATTATGTCATGTTTCCTTACCTCTTACTTTTATATAAAATGATTTTGGTATACATTGTTTAGGAACAGACAATGAGTTTAGCGATATCGAAAATGGTTTGATGTTGTTTATTTAGGGTTAGTCCATGGGTTATTTTACTGAATTAAGACATATACATTTTGTACACTGCCATGTTGATATATGTGTAACTTGTTAAATAGTGTTAAAATTCGATCGTTTTAGGAATTTTATATTGTGGTAGGGATCGAAAACTGTCGGGAAACTTAAACTAAACAATACTGTAAGTTTCATCAAGCCAAAAGAGCGAGTGTTATTTTTGTGTCTTTACAGCTCATTTGATTGAAGCTAGCGGGAAAAAAGTTGATTTGGTCCCATAACTTTTTAACTTTTCTGATTTGGTCCCATATTTAACTACTTTTTCAATTTAGTCCCGTATCTCTATTAATTGCTCCATTTTGGACCAATTTTGACCCAATTTTGACCAACTCGCCGGAAAAGGCCACGTGCCTCCCACGTGTCGGCGGCCTTCAGGGAGTTCCGGCGACTTATGCCACGTGGGGGAGGGGGGAGGGAATAGTTGATTTGGTCCCATAACTTTTTAACTTTTCTGATTTGGTCCCATATTTAACTACTTTTTCAATTTAGTCATGTACCTCTATCAATTGCTCGATTTTGGACTAATTTTGACTCAATTTTCACCAATTCACCGGGAAAGGTCACGTGCCTCCCACGTGTCGGCACTAATTAAGAGTTTTGACGAATTATGCCACGTGGCGCCGCATTTGTGAGGTGACTTTTGTCTTTTTCTTCATGTTAGAAAATTTTTACCTCAACAAATGATTTAATAAAATAAACAACAAAAACTCAAAACCTGTGTTACAACACAAAAAGAAAAATTAAATCAAACAAATCCTAAAAGAATCGAATTTCTTTTCCCTTCTCACTTTCAACGCTTCTCGTCATCATATTTTATTTTCGTTTTGGTTTGCTGCTGCCATGCGTCTTTTTCATGTGGGAGCTTATGCGATTCTTTTCGGAGAGGGATTAGAGTAGCGGTGTAGTAGGCGTGAAGAGAAATAATTTTCGATTCTTTTAGGATTTGTTTGATTTAATTTTTCTTTTCGTTTGTACCCTAGATTTTGAATTTTTATTTTTTATTTTATTAAATGATTTGTTGAGTAGGAAATTTTCTCACCTGAGGTGTAAATTGATGTATAAAAGAAAAGAAAGAAAAAGACAAAAACCACCTCAGAAATGAGGCGCACGTGGCATAAGTCGTCGGAACTCTTTAATTGGTGCAGGCAAGTTGGGAGGCATGTGACATTTCCCGGTGAATTGGTGAAAATTGGGTGAAAATTGGGTCAAAATTGAGCAATTGATAGAGGTACATGACTAAATTGAAAAAGTAGTTAAATATGGGACCAAATCAGAAAATTTAAAAAGTTATGGGACCAAATCAACTATTTTTCCCCGCCACGTGGCATAAGTCATCGGCACGTGGCCTTTTCCGGCGAGTTGGTCAAAATTTGGTCAAAATTGGTCCAAAATAGAGCAATTGATAGAGATACGGGACTAAATTGAAAAAGTAGTTAAATATGGGATCAAATTAGAAAAGTTAAAAAGTTACGGGACCAAATCAACTTTTTTCCCCTACAAATCTATCCAAATGTTAACTTTTTAAAGTAGTTAAAGTTGATTTTTCTAAGATGTGCAATTACGAATATCAAATGCGCTCTCTAATACGACATTATATTAAATTTACTGTGCTACTTATGTGTTTTATATTATTAATCTTTTTGTACATGTTATTTTATGGAATTTGATTTTGCTATATGGTTTTGTTTGCATCCCCAACCCATCAGGCCCGGAGTCCGAGTTTTTCACAATTAGAATGCACCATTCAGGAAAAATTCTTAGAAATTTAGGCTCTCCGTGCTATCTGGGGTCAAAATTTTCTCATATTGATTATTGAATGAAATGGCATCCGAATTACGATGGAAAGAATATGTGAAGATGTTCTTTAGTAGAAGTGTAAATTCAGCTTATGAGTTGCTACCCATTAAATCTGATTTTAATGTAATGAATCTCTTTAGTTTCATTGATCAAAATAGAATGGTAGGGGTCTTCGTTGAACATGTGGAAAATAGTGTGGGTGCTTCGGATTCTGTCAGTGGAGGGGTTTTAGAATCTGAAGATGGACCCCTATAGTAGATTGGCAAAGGGTAGAAGTTGATGTTGGTGAAAATGAACCTCATGTTGAAGTTAATGAAGTCTTTATTAATAGAAACTTTGTTGAATCCAATGTGAGTGATGAAAGTGATGATGACCAGTCTTTAGGCTCAGACTTTGAGTACTGTGATAAATTAGTTAACAGTGAGTTTGATATATCTGATGATCATCTGTTGTTTGATGATAATATTGATAAAGACGTTGAACGGGGAGGGTTCAAATCATCTGTGTCACACGTAGATCATGTAGATATTCTCAGTTCTAGAAAAGAAAAGGACAAAGGAAAGAGTAAGGCAAAATGGGTAGCGATCGGGGGGGCTGCTACAAGGTCCCAAATTATTCGTGGGGCAATTTTTTGTTGATCATAATGAGTTTAAAAAAATGGTGAGGATTCATTCCATTAAGAAAGGGAGGGATATTATATTTCCAATCAACAATACTAAGAAAGTTCAAGCAAAATGCAAACACCCTACATGTCCTTGGGTTCTTTTTGCATCTATGATTCAAGAATATGACCCTAGTATTAAGACATATAATGACAAACACAAGTGTCCTCAAGTCCAAAAGCTGAAGGCTGTATTGGCCAAGCTTCTAGGTGAGCTTTATAGGGAAGATTTTCACTGATCCTAGGTGGCTTGTGGAGTCCATGAAGTTGTGGGTTCAAAAGGATGTGGATGTTCATGTTAACAAGCTTCATCTTTATAGAGCTAAGAATAAGGTGTTGAACGAGGGGATTGGGTATGATGTTGATCAGTTTGCGCTTTTGTGGTCCTATGCTGAAGAGATTAGGAATACTAATCCAGGGACTATTGTCAAAATGAAGCATAAGCCTGACGAGGATCTCATAAGATTTAAAAGGTTTTATATGCTGGGGAAGGAGGGTATTGATAAAAGGTCTCCTTGAGGGTGGTAGACCTATTATATTTCTGGATGGGTGTCACCTAAAGGGTGTCGTGGGTGGTATTATATTGAGTATTGTTGGCATTGATGAAAATAATGGAGTGTTTCCTTTTGCATATGCAGTTGTAGAAAAGGGGAAAAAGAAGACTTTGTTGTGGTTTATGCAGTTGTTTTTAGAGGATCTATGCATATTCGACTTCCATCAGTGGACTATTATGTCTGATAAACAAAAAGGATTGATTGATGCAACTGAGCAGTTGATGCTAGGCTGCGAACATAGGTTTTGTGTGCAATATTCGTACGCGAATTTTAAAGCTTCTCATAAAGGTTTAGCTTTGAAAAATTTGTTGTGGAGGGCATCAAGGGCTTCTAGGGTTGTGGATTTTGATAAGACTATCGGTGACATCAGGAAGATCAATGTAGCAGCTTTTGAGTGATTAGTTCAGAGACCACCATCTCGTTGGTCTCGATCTCATTTTGTACACATTCTAGTTATAAGAAACTGGAGAACAATATGTCTGAGTCTTTTAATGCAATGATCTTGAGGGCTAGAACTAGACCTACTGTGTAAATGCTTGAGTGTATTCGTAAGAATCTGATGAAAAGGATCCACATTAGAAAAGACCTCATTAAAAAGTATCATTGGGATATTTGTCCGGTGATATATAAGATGTTGGAAGAATTAAAGAAGAGGTCAAGTGAGTTCATCCCAACTTGGAATGGACTTGATCAGTTTGAAATGGAGAATGCATATGGTAGTAGGTTTTTCATTCCTCCTAGGAGATAAGATATGCAGTTGTCGTAAGTGTATAAACCTCTTGTTTATTATGTGGAGAAAGTAGCACTTTTCATGGTTAATTGAGGCGTCCGAACCTCCTGCTTTTGTTAGACGGATTTGTGGCCCAACCCTACTTTTGTGAAGATACTTGCCTTCTATAAAGGGGATTTTATTACAAATGATAATAATGCACATATTGAAAGTAATTGTCTTATTTTCTTGTTACATTTTAAATATGTAGTGGTAGGTATGGCCGGGTTACAGCTCAACCGGCCCAGAAGTACAAGCCCAACGGCTCAACCGGCCCAATTACGGTCAACAGCTCAACCGACCCAATTACGGTCTATTCAATCATCATGAAGATTTGGTGACCGAGATTACGGCAGTGACACATTTGGGAGTGGAGATTCCCCCACGATCTTTTCTCAATCACGAGTGTAGATTTAATGGCCGGGATTATAGAGATTTTAGTTAGGGTTGTGATTTGTATGGTATAAATAGTAGAATTAAAGATGAGTTGAGGGTTCGATTTCTGGTATTCTGAAATTATAGCTTGTAAGATTAATAAGAAAGAAGGAAAAAGCACCCCGGAGGGGACATTATTCTTCCCGTGGATGTAGATCTCCGGATCGAACCACGTATATCCTGTGTTCTTTATCTTCTTTGCGTGAGATAGTTTTTCCAATTGATTTTCTTTTACCTGAATTCTTTTGATAACGGATCGCGCTTTATCAATTCGCGCCGTCTGTGGGAAAGGAAGAAAGCTATCGATACTGCACTTATCAAACCATGGTGACTACACGCCAGACTCAATCTCGCCAAGGTGATCAAACCGAGCGAGATCCACACGTGGATCAAACTTTACCGCCGAGGCAACAACTGGTGGGAAATCAACCTCATAATCAGGGCAATCAAGATCCACTCATGAATCTGGACGATCAAATCCTACCCTTGCCCCAAAGGGGTGTCCAGAACCCTAATCCCACCGCTACACAGCCGTAGATTAATATTCAAATGACCCGGAATTGCTCCAGGCCTTTATTCAAGAACATGCTCATATCTTCCAAGACTGGGCAGCCAACCGCTCGAACCCCGGTAGGCCTGCTGGAAATGCTGTCAATCCCGCAACACATCCACCTCATCAAAACCCGCCTAACCAACAAAACCCTATACATAATGTGCGGCAAGATCAACGTAGAGAGCGATTTGGTTTCCCCGAGGACCATGGGAGTTCTAATGGGTCAAGGCAACGCAATGAAGACCTTGCCGACGCCGACCAACGCCGATCCCTTAACGTGGCTAAGAGAGTTCGCCACGATCATCCCAATCCCTTAGATCTCCAGGAGTATGAGCGGGCACAGCGTAATGCCAAACTGGACAAGATTCTAGGTCTTGATGTTAATGGAGACATTATCACCCCATTCTCCCAAGAAATACTCGCTACACCCCTTCCCGAAGGGTTCAAGCGACCTGCTATATCACCTTACGATGGATCTGGAGACCCGGCCAACTTCATAGGGGCCTTTAGGCACAATATGCTCAGCCGGGATCACACTATGTCTCTTCACTATTGTAAGATTTTCCCTGAATATCTTCAGGACGAGGCCGAGTTTGGTTTGACTCCCTTCCCCGCAATAGTATATCCTCTTTTAGAGAGCTTGCTGAACACTTTTGGGTTTGTTTTGAAGCACGAGCAAAGCCCATGTCCACCCTAGCCGATCTGATAAATGTTGAACAAAAAGAAGGAGAAACCATTTCTCAGTTTCTGGAACGTTTTACAACTGAAAGCTTGAAAGTGGGAAGTCAGCCTGACAACATTATCATCACGACCTTCATGAATGGACTACGTGCTGGACCACTATATACTGAGCTTGCCCGTAATACTCGAGCCACTACCCGAGCTCTTTATCATGTGGTCCGTAAGTTCGCCAAAGTAGACGAGCAAACCCGGCGCAAGAAGGAAAAGTCTATTGCTAAGAGACAGGCAGACAAAGGACAACCCGGGCTTAACACTCGCACCAGCGCTTTCAACCGGCTAGGCAGAGGGCGATTGGAACCTCGTAACGATCTACCTCAGCTCACACCTTCGAATCGGTCCCGAACCGAGATACATGCCATCCACAAGGCTAACCTAAGATCTTGCCCTCGTATGACTGCACCAGTAGATAAACGAAATCGAGCCAAGTGGTGTAACTATCATCATGACCACGGGCACGATACGGAAGAATGCCGAGAACTCGGCAAAGAAATTGAGGAGTGTATAAAACAGGGATATTTTCGCCAGTACATCACTCACCCCGATAATCACCAACAGCACAGAGGTGGCAACCAGCAACAAAATCGGGGTGGCTATAATACTCGAGGCCAACAACAAGGTCGGCCCCAATGGCAAAATCATCGACCCGGGAACAACAACAACTACCCTAAGCATGATCAGGGAAATAGGCAGAATAATCAGCAGCAACAACCTCACTTATTGCCAGCTCCTCCTCCTTAAGGGGACAATGGGAGCAATCCTCCAAATAGTGTTGTTAATAGTATCATTCATATGATTTATGGCGTGCAGCCAGCCGGAACTTCTCGCAAAGCCCTTATTGCAGAAGCTCGTAGGCCTCCTCCCGAGGAGCACCGCCACAAACGTCTTCATAAAACCGAAGTGGTGAGCTTCACCGAAGACGACCCAGTGCCCGAGCGCACTCCTCACACTGACGCTATTATCATTGATATGACTGCAGCAAATATTATCATCAAACGGGTATATGTCGATAATGGTGCCGCTATAAGCATTATTTTCTCTGATTGTTTTCAAAAAATGGGTTTATCCCGTGATCTGCTCCGACCTGCACTGGGACCTCTACAGACATTTACACAGGGAGAGGTTAAGGCGGAAGGGATCATTAACCTCGCAGCCTCGGTAGGTACTCACCCTGCCATCAAAACTGTTTTTGTTGATTTTTATGTGGTGTCGTCTGCATCACCCTATAATATGATTCTTGGGCGAGATTGGCTTACCCCCACACAAGCTATCTGCTCCACGTATCACTTGACGATGAAGTGTCCTTCACCCTACGGTACGATTGCCATCCGTGGCGACCAAAAGATGGCTAAGGAGTGCATGCACGTTGCGCTCAAACAAAGGACTAAGCCTGCTGCCAATCCTCAGTTTCAAATAGATACCCCGGGACCCATCCCGGTTCCTACTAAACCTCTTAGCAACGAAGTAGTCGAGGTACCACTCGATCCAACCAAGCCTGAGCAGACTGTTAAGGTCGGTGCAGTGCACTTGCCTCTATTTCACAGCGCCATTTTTCAGATATTGCGCGAATATTCCGAAGTCTTCGCCTGGTCACCCCTGGATATGCCCGGTGTCTCGCCAGACTTAATCACCCACAAGCTGAATATTGATCCAGCAGTCAAACCAGTTCAGTAGAAACGCAGACAGTTTGCCGCTGATAGGAAAGCTGCTATCCGCGCAGAGGTTGAGGAGCTTATGAAGGCAGATATCCTCTTTGAAGTTCACTATCCGACCTGGCTGGCGAATCCTGTCCTGGTTCAAAAGCTCGATAACACGTGGAGGATGTGTGTGGACTTTACTGACCTAAACAAATACTGCCCGAAGGATTGCTATCCACTGCCTCCGATTGACCAAAATGCCGAGGCCATTACCGGACACCCCGCACTTTGTTTCCTGGACCTCTATAAATAATACCACCAGGTCTACATGGACCGAAAGGACGCAATTAAAACGGCCTTCATAACGGACTTTGGCATTTTTGCTTACAAGAAAATGCCCTTCGGGCTTAAGAACGCCGGGGCCACTTATCAACGTTTGATGGATCACGTCTTTCGAGACTAGATTGGCCGAAATGTAGAAGTTTAAGTTGATGATCTCGTTATCAAAAGTCGTACTTTTGATGCATGTGTTCGGGACATCGCTGAAACATTGGAAGTGCTCAGACGTAATAACCTCCGATTAAATCCGGCCAAGTGCACCTTTGGGGTCGGTTCCGGGAAATTCTTGGGGTACATGGTTTCCCCTCAGGGGCTCCAAGCAAATCCCTCCAAAATTAGAGATATACTTAATTTCAAAACACCTGAAAAGGAAAAAGATGTTCAGCGTCTTACTGGGAGACTAGCTGCACTGAATCGGTTTTTGTCTAAAGCAGCCGAACGACAACTTCCTTTTTTTAAAATTCTGAGGCAGGCTAAAAGATTCGAATGGACTCCCCAATGTGAAGAAGCTTTAGTGGCTCTAAAGCTGCACATCAGCCAGCTCCCTATTGTCTCTGCACCAATTGCCGGGGAGCCCCTGTACATATATTTGTCCACATCCGATGAAGCCATCAGCGCAGCCCTTGTCCCTGAAGATTAAGGGACTCAGAAGGTCGTATATTTTGCTAGCCGAGCCTTACAAGGAGCAGAGACTCGGTTCTCCATCGCCGAGAAGACGGTATTAGCGCTGGTTATGGCGGTCGGCCGCCTGCGTCCCTATTTTCAGGGGCATGTTATTAACGTCCTCACGAACCAACCGATCCGTCAGGTTTTAAGTAAGCTCGATCATTCCGGTCGACTAGTTAAATGGGCAATTGAGCTGGGAGAGCATGATATCCAATTTCTTCCCCGCCGAGCTATTAAAGGTCAAGCCCTAGCCGATTTTCTTGCTGAGGCTCCCTTTGATGACTTTGAATCCAACCCACGTCCTGAGGTCATCTTGCCTACCGATCTCGACATCGAGGCCAAGCGATGGCATATACATGTAGATGACGCATCCGCCACCGGGGGAAGTGGAGCTGGGGTTCTTCTCAATGGGCCCGACGATGTGGAAGTCAAGTATGTTGTGCGATTTAAATTCAAAGTCACGAATAATGAAGCGGAATATGAGGCAGTTCTCGCTGGCCTTCGCCTCGTAAAGACTCTAGGAGCATCACACATCCGGATATATACCGACTCGAAAGTGGTATCTAGCCAAATCAATGGCTCATATGCGGCAAAGGAAGAAACCATGAAAAGGTACTTAGCTTTAACCAAAAAATTCTTGCTGACATTTTCCTCCGCTGATGTTCACAAGGTTCCCCGAGGAGAGAACACAAAGGCTGATACTCTCAGTAAGCTGGCCTCCGTGGCCCCTTCTAGCATATCCCCGGACATACTTGTAGAGGAGGCATCCCATCCATCAATCAATGAACCGGTTGTGTCGATAATTACTGATGCTGACCCCACTTGGATGACACCCATTATCCAATACCTACAGGATGGGACTCTACCTGAAGATAAGGCGCGGGCTCGCCAGATCATTTTGAAAGCACCGAAATATACGCTCCATGATGGGGTCTTATACAGGCAATCCTACCTTCAGCCAAGTCTTCGATGCCTTGGCCCAGTCCAAGCTGATTATGTCCTCCGGGAATTACACGAGGGCTCCTGTGCGAGTCATATTGGTTCCCGAAACTCTAGCTAAGAAGGCCCTACGATGGGGGGTATTACTGGCCCACTCTTTTTTGATGCGCATGACTTAGTGTCAAAATGCGAAAAGTGTCAGCGTCACTCGCGGATAAAGCACTTACCCCAAACCGAGCTGGTGGGCATACAGAGCGCATGGCCTTTCATTCAGTGGGGCATAGACATCGTGGGTCCATTTCCTGTGGCTCCAGGAGGGTTTAAATTCTTAGTGGTCGCTGTGGATTATTTTACCAAGTGGGCCGAAGCCGAACCGCTTACCACCATCACTGGAAGGAAAATTCTTAATTTTGTATGAAAAATATTGTCTGCCGATTCGGTATTCCTGGCACCATTGTTTCTGACAATGGAAAACAGTTCGCAAATGACCCTTTCCGCTCTTGGTGTGAAGAATTGCACATCAAACAGGCATTCACTTCGGTGGCTCAACCCCAGGCCAACGGTCAGGTAGAGGTGACAAATAGGACACTTGTCGAAGGCATCAAGAAGCGCTTGGGTGATTGTAAGGGGCTTTGGGCTGATACTCTACCTCAAGTGTTGTGGGCTTATCGTACTACGCCTCACTCTTCCACAGGCGAGACTCCTTTCAGCCTAACCTACGGCTCTGAGGCCATCATCCCGGAAGAAATTGGGGTGTCCAGCCCCAGGTTATTGACCATCGATCCTGAAACTAATGAAGAAGCAATTCGTGCTAACCTCGACGAAGTGGAATATCGCAGGGAACAGGCACTTATCCGACAAGCCAAGCATAAACAGCAAACAACAAAATACTACAACGCGTGAGTCCGCGGGACGCAATTTCAAGTCGGCGACCTCGTGCTCCGGCTCAATTCCGACAGCAAAGCAGCCCCAGAAGGCAAACTCCATGCGGCATGGGAAGGACCCTATCATGTGGTTGCTGTTCACTCTTCCGGAAGCAACCAGCTCGAGCGCGTATATGGCACCCCAGTGCCTCGTACTTGGCATGTGACCAACCTTCGAATTTTTTTTCTCTAAAACTGTTAGTTTTATTCTGCTCTCTATCTCTTAAATACAAGTTTGTAATTTGACATTGTTCCGACAATTTTTTCTTAATAAAATCTCCTGTTTCACTTTTTATATTGCTTGTTTACAACACCACGGGGACGCCCCGGTGTCATTATATCGAATGTTTCCGAACATATCTATCTGTATCCTGACCCGTCATAAGACAATTAGAACAAGTCCCTGGAGTTAATTAATTCCTCGTCTGATCCGTCCGGGGTAAATGTCCAAGTCTTAGGACTTCGGTTCACTCTCACCTAATCCGATCGAAGGATACACGCCACTTACTGATCCTTCCGAGGAGTCATTAATTTGTCTCCGGACTTAATCTCATTCCCTCTTTCGTTCCATTCGATGTGGTCAGTTACTTTGTTTCCAAACGAATTTTTGTCTGTATTATGTCGAACACAGTGAACATATGTATGCCCTTCATATTTTCATTACAAAAATTATTTTACAATCGTATACATCATACATTTTTTCTACACAAAGAATAAAACTAATAAATAAAGTAAATAATATATATACAATACATATTTTTCAGTGCGTTATTTCATCAAACATTCACCTACACAATTTCCTATTATTGCTTTTTCGAATCCTCTCCGAACCAGAACGCAAAGCCTCGCTGTTTTGTTTCCAATTGGCTATTTCTAGTCCTTCGGGGAACCTCCTGAGAACTACGTTGCAATCCTGAATTGCCTCGGGCAAGGACCCAGGTCCTGGGCATGTCAACCGTCCCTTGCGGACCATGACTTGATCGCGGTTGACTGGGTCTCCCAGTTGGGCCCGACATGTTGTCCCACTCTGTGTGGTCCCACTCCAACGGCGCCAAGGGGTCCATTTTCTCTGAGGTTCGTGTAACGCACTCCCCTGTTTTATGTCGATGGTGCTCTTTTATCTTTTGAGATACCGGGTTTGCTCTCCGCGCACCCCCCGGGGTGTTTGCCCATTCTACAGCATCCCACTCCTCTCCCGGCATCTCGTCAATTTCCCTCGCCAAGGCTAAAACTGTTGTTCTACTGGGCTCCGGCTCTTTCTCACATGGCTTCCTGGATTCTTTTCGAGGACCCGATCTTGATTCGGAAGTCTTCCCTGGGTTTCTTGGAGCCGCTGGGTGGGCCTCGGGACCAACCTCCTTCCTTATGGTGGTCCCTGTTTTCCTACTCCGGGCTCCCTTTACGTCGCTGCGTCCTTGCTTCTCCTGCTCTGCCAGGTGGAAAGCATCATTGCGGGCCTCCACTTTCTTCTGCAGCTCCAGGAGAAATCCTAACACCAACCTTTTTCTGATTAGTTCGGGATTATTGATATCGCCTTGCTTGCCAAGCTGCTCAACGTCTTCCCGAACTTCTATTCTCCGGGCACAAACCTCGTCGACTAATAACCGCTCGCTATCGACAAGCAAGTGTTCGCATTCTTGCTGGTTTATGCGGAGTTGTTCCAACTCCATATCTTTAAGCACACACTCTGCTTTATACTGCCGCATCTACTTCGCAGCTTTCGTCCACGAATCCTCTGCCTCCGCACATCTCTTTTCTGTTGATGCTAACCTCTTCGATAGCCTGGGGACCTCTTGCAACTTCCAGACATCTCTGTCTTTTTGTAACCAAGCAATCGAAGACCTGAGTTGCTTTATCACCTCATATGGATTTTCGGCGTTTCCCTGACAGAGGGGACATCTTCGTATCAAGTACACACAGACACATCAACATTGCTAAAGATAACATGAGTTACAACACATGGAGAATACAAAAACAATAAATCGTCATTCATTCCTTCAAGTACAAATGATTCATTACACACAAGAAATTACAAATGATTCTACACCTTTTTACAAATAGGCTATTCTATAGTCTTGTCATGAGGTGAAGGGTCACTAACTTCTCCAGGGGTAGAGATGTTCCCTGGTACAGTTGGGAGCACTGCGAGGTCCCCGTTTCCCTCTATCGCTTTCCCGGAGCTTCCAGCCGTGTTCTCCTCCCCGGAAGTCAGTGTTGGCACTACGGACCCTTTGTGCCGAATGGGGGTTCTGTTTCGTAACTCCCGCACGTGAAAGCCGTTACGGAAGCCCAATAAATCTATTCCTGGTCTTCGTTGCAGCGTCTTATCACCTCGGCAGTCAAGAGCACATTCTTCTTGGCCAGGGCCTCAATCAGCGGCCACTTTGGCGCCTGTGTCAGCGCCTCAAAGTATGCCCCATCTTCATTCCCCACCGCATCATAGTTATATCCGAAGTCTTCATCATATACATCGACCTCTGGATATTTGTCATATACAGCCTCCAACAACTCACTCTTTGTGGCTGTGTCGCCTGCTGCCACAAACGTGCTCAGATACTTCATGAACGTTTCTGTCTGCAACAGTTTTTCGGTGAAGGCCTCTAACATCGCTCCCTGGCCCTCGACTGCTCTCTTCAGTTCTTCCCGAGCTACCACGAGGTCACTTTGGACAACAGCGACCTCCACTGCTTGCTCTCGCAGTCTTGCCGCTTCTCTCTCGGCTAGCATCGCTCTGTCTCGAGCCACCTTGGCATTCTTTTGGGCTTCCACAAACCCGGCCCGTAGTTTGGTGACCTTGGCCTCCAGTTCGGCCACCTTATTCCTGGAAGACTCTTTTTCAAGCCTCACTACCAACCCACGGATTGGCTCCAGCAGCTGTTCTAGTTCGGCTCCTGCCGAAGTCGTTGCTCTCCCTTGTCCCTGCATTCTCTTACTGTCATCTTTGGCAAACGAGACATATAACAAGGCACTATCCATGCACATACCTCGTGGGAAGGGACCACATGCGTTTTCTTGGGAGGAGGCGGCGTCAGTGGTGATGTCATTCTCTTCTTAGAGCTCGGGGTCAGTCCCGATAGAGGGACATTGTCCTCGTGATCGTCTCCAAGAAGGCTCCACGACGTGGTTTTCTGCAGCTCGGGTGTCCTGGCTCTATCACCTCGCCCACCGGAGCTGGTTCCAGCTCCCCTTTTTGCAGAACTCTTGAACTTGCCCACTGCACATGAGACAGGATACATTAAGAGATATTATAACCAGCTATTGCACAACTTATACAAAAAAAAAAGGGGCCCTACCCTCTATTTCTTCCCCGGCTTGAGACCCCTCTACCTCAGCCACGCCTGGAGACTCCTCTGAGTTAGTTTCAGCTGAGGTACCCTCTTCCTAGGATTCCGAAGTCCCAGCTATCCATTTGGAATAGTACGGGCTCAACCCAGCCTCGTCCAAGACTTCTTCTGAAAATTTTGACCCCAGGGTACGTGCTTTCATCAATTCATCTACACCTCTGAGGTCCCCCGCCGGCGCACTATCTACTACCTCCAACCTCTGCCACTTCGGCAGTACTCTGCTCTGCCTAACATATATAAATTTACCTCTCCACCCCTCTATTTTGCTAAGGTTTTTTACTTTGAATTTTTTACCCGGCCTTAGGTTAAGGTAGTACCAACCCTTATTCCTCCCCATTGTTTTAAGCTGAAAGAAATACCTAAATAAACTAACACTGGGCTTCACTCCGCCCTTATTACATTCCACCAAAATCCTACCACCTGGCTTATGGCATTGGGCCCCAACTACCCCAGGGCTATTCCGTAAAATTCCAACAAATTTACCAATAAATCCCATAGGGAAAACCTTAACCCTACCGCCAGCTGATCTATATATACAGATATGAATCCTTTGGGAGGGCAACATGCCTTATCCTTGTGGTGGGGAATTATGTATTCTAGGTCGAAAGGCAGGAAGAAATTCGGAATCCATTTCCTGATTTGGGCCTCAGTCACACTGGGCACCACTCCTGCTACTTCGAACTCCTCTACCTCCTCCTCACAATAGGGGAAACTAACTGCCTCCATCCTAATTTCCCCTTGATTGCCCCGGTAGATCTTCCTAGTCTCACTATTTTCTAGGAAAATCATCCGTATAGGGGGCACTCTAAAGGGCTCCCTTTCTTTGCCCACTTCCTCAACCCTAGACGAAGATGAAGAAGAGATAGACATACTTACTTGTTTTATCTGGTCGAAGAGGTGATTAACTTCAAAGTTTGCAGAATCTTTGTTCTCTCAGATGCATGGTTCAGTTATTCTCAAGTGAAGAAGTCCCTCCTTTTCTTATAATTCCAGCAATGGTTCAGATTCGATGGTTTAAAATTAACGTTTCTGATACTCGCGTGTCATGCACACGTCTCGAAACTCTAAATATGTGCCGCTTACCATGCGCCTACTCGAATTCTGTGCGCATCTCCCGGTTACGCGCCCCAGTTGCCTTCAGCACTCGTGTCGTGGAAGTTTCTCAACCCCGGTTGATTGACCCCGGGGGTTTTGCAGTTTCTCAACCCCGGTTGATTGACCCCGGGGTTTTTGCAGTTTCTCAACCCCGGTTGATTGACCTCGAGGGTTTCGCAGACTCTCAGCTCTAGTTGTCTTATCTTGGAATCCTAGCAGATTTTCGCCTCCCCTTACCTCATCAAACTTCCTTCACACCGGCTCACACCTACATTCGCTTTCTCTTCAAGCCGAAGCTTCTACCTGCTCCGGCTTGGGGAAGGGGGGGGGGGGACATCTGTTAGGTATGGCCCGGTTACAGCTCAATTGGCCCAGAAGTACAAGCCCAACGGCTCAACCGGCCCAATTACGGTCAACAGCTCAATCGGCCCAATTACGGTATATTCAATCATCATGAAGATTTGGTGACCGAGATTACGGCAACGACACATTTGGGAGTGGAGATTCCCCCACGATCTTTTCTCAATCACGAGTGCAGATTTAATGGCCGGGATTATAGGGATTTTAGTTAGGGTTGTGATTTGTATGGTATAAATAGTAGAATTAAAGATGAGTTGAGGGTTCGAACTCTGGTATTCTGAAATTATAGCTTGTAAGATTAACAACAAAGAAGGAAAAAGCACCCCGGAGGGGACATTACTCTTCCCGTGGATGTAGATCTCCGGATCGAACCACGTATATCCTGTGTTCTTTATCTTCTTTGCGTGAGATAGTTTTTCCAATTGATTTTCTTTTACCTGAATTCTTTTGATAACGGATCGCGCTTTATCAAGTAGCATGGTTTAATTCTCTTTTGACAAATAACTTGCAATTTCAATTTATACCAAAAGATACTAAGAAATTGTAGGTGACACAATAGGTGTTAAGAAAATTCTACATTTGCAATTGACATAATCGTGCAAAAAAATTCTACATTGTCAAGTGACTTTGTTCAAAAAATATTGTAGTTTCCATTGACATACTTCGTTCACAAATTCTTTCAAAAAACTTAAATATAAAAAATTCAATAGAAATCAACATTAGATCAATTAATCTAAGGTTAATTTAGTACAATTACATCCTACCGTATATGATGAAGAATGACAAGAATAGAGCGATCCCACAACCACTAAACTCTTCTCCTGAATGCTTGCACCTCAACTTCAAGATTGTTAACCTGATCTAATTCATCCTGAACATTGTTAACCCGGTCTTGATTAGCTTGAACATTGTTGTTGACTCCCCGGTTTAGTTTAGCTCAAACATTGTTGACTACTCGCACTACGCCAACTTCGACGTGGTTAATTTGCCTATGCTACTCATTGCTTCCACCTCAACTTCAAGACGTTAACCCGATCTAATTCGCCTAAAAAACCTGAGATTATCTTATGACCTCTTTCTCCTATAGAGGGTCGATCCAAAAAATGTACATGTAGCTTTTTGTACATGTTATTTGACAACCAAACTGTAATAAAAATTTCAACCAAAGTTTGTTGAAAAATGCAGTAAGCAAATTTTTTTAAACAAAATTTCTCCTAAAAAATATAGAAAATCATCAATTTGTTCACACTGATGTTCCCAGGTAAAATTTCATTTTTAGTCCTGTATGTTAAGCCTTGTCTAGTAAAAGTCTTGTATGTTAGAAAATTTCAATTTTAATCATGTATATTCCAAAAGTTGTCCAATTTAAGGACACTAACCATCATCGACGACCACTTTAGCCAGAATTCGGCTAATAAATTTAGGGCTTTGAGTGCTAATGCTTATGTGTCAAGTATTTGTCCAGATAACATGTCAAATTATTAAATTACTTTAATAGCTCGCCTAAAAAAGAAAAGAAAAAGTTAAGACGTAATTCCCATATGAGGTGCATTTCTTTTTTTTATTATTTTTTTTTCTTTCTTTCTTCATCTTTCTCAAATTTATTAGTCACGTGCATCGCACATGATTAATTGCGGCTAAATTGACCGTTTGTAATGGTCAATGTCCTTAAATTGGATAAGTTTTGAAACATACAGGACTAAAATTGAAATTTTCTAACATACAGATTTTTACTAGACAAGGCCTAATATACAGGACTAAAAATGAAATTTTCCCCATGTTCCCAAATTTGGCACAACAAGTATTCAGGCTATTTTTTTTTGGATACCTCGGATCCAGATTCAACAAAATTTTGTCTTAGTAATTTCTTCATATCAACATATCATATTGTTTTGGAATTCATCTACCTATTAGAATTCAGTGCCTGGTATAAATAAAAAAAAAACAAGAACAATGTCCAAATTCGATATATTATTTAATTGCGTGAGATTAGTCTTCGAAATTGTGATTTACTCGATTTTTTTTGCAAGAAGCATACCTTCTACCGGGATTGAGGTAGGTCCATGAGATTCTCACAACAACAGGTCGGACACAGTGGCAATGGCGTTTCATGTTCCAAGAACAAGAACCCTAATTTTTCATAATCGAAGTCCCAATCATCTTCTGCAATCGCAAGTCGTGTTATGCAATTTGGGATTTTTTGAGGGTTTATGGCTTTTGGCTTCTCGACTAAATTTGCTTCTTTTTTTATCGATTACGATTCGGTAAAGAGAAATGACATTTTGGTCCTAATTATTTTGGCTCGTGAGTCACGTGACATTTACATGGCCAAAAAAAAAAAATTTGATTATTTCAGAAGAGGGACTTATCGGATAATATAAGAGTAGTTCAGGAACTTATTTGATACGCTTTAAAGGTAGGTACTGAATGGAAAAAAAATAAAATCAAAGGCCAGGTCTGTTTTCGATATTAACCCTTGTAATAATAAGTAGTTTACGATAAAAGTAGAAGTATTGTTTAAAGAAAAAAAAGTGAATTTAAATAGAAGTTCTGTGTATAAGCAGAATTTAAACACTCCAATCTACTATTTTTAAGCCAAAAGTTCAAAAATGCTTATTCTAAGTTTTTGCAAACACTGTCGTAATCCACTAAGAATACTGTAGTCCGTTTATATTATTTGTTACCTATTGTTTATTTATTTTTTACCTACTTAAATATATATGTATACATTAATGTGCAGTACAAATTATAATTAATACAACGCCAATTACCAAAAGCAGCCTATACTATGGACCTTTTTTTCTTTTGCAACATACTCATTTTTTTTCCGATCACAACCTGTCGTTTTCTTTAAATATGCAACCCCCTGCTATGTATTCCAGCCTATATAAGTCATGTGCTCAGCACATGCCAAAAAGGTCAATGAGATGGCGACACGTGGCCACCATTAAAAAAATAAAAAAATTATAGATAAAAAACAAAAATAACATATTAGAAATATCTAAATTTTGATTTAATTCCAATTTATCTAAAAAGTTTTGAATAATTTGTTAAACACATAAAATTTAGAACTCTATATAATTTACGAATCGATTAAACTTTGAACAAACTTTAAATAATTTATTTAGAATCAATTAAACCTTCTTGTCTCAAATTTCATTGGAGATTCAAAATCAAAATCCTTCAATTCTTCATAAAAATTAAGTTGAAAGAGGAGAAGAACACCCCAATTCCATGGCTACCCAGAACTAGGGTAATAGCTCAAGAAAACTCAATTGACAAATTTACAATCCCCTTTTCTCCTAAATCTATGAATTCAGTTGCAGAGGAAGAAGCAATTACCGACGCCTTCTTCTCGCCGCTTTACAAATTATCGTAAGACCCATTGCCATGGGTGGTGGAGTAGACTAGAGTTGTCAATGCTGTGTCGGTGGCAGAGAAGCAAATGTCGTCGTTTTCCTCTTCGTCACTTGCAACGCTGCCGCCGGGCCTCGACAACTGCATTCTAGATCTATATTGCATATTTGTAAAGCAGCCATTTTTAAGACCCAGAAGACAAATTTGTAAAGCAATCACTCTCTATTTCATTCTCCAGAATTCTTCAGAATTAATTTTGACATAGAAAATTGGAGTCTCATTTGCTTTGTTCTCTCTTTGGCGCTCTTTTCTCCATAATCATTTCTCTTCGTCCTTCTTTCTTTTTCACTTTAGTTCCTTAGGGCATCTCCAGTGGTTGGAGGTATAATTATTGCCACATCAAAAGTTAATACCCACTACATTTTTACCTATTTCTCCCCAATCATCAAATGTACAAATTATACTATTTGAGGGTCCCACATTCAAACCACCTATTTTATTTTCACATCTTCAATTTATTAAAATTTTATTTATAATTTTCATCTATACAATTAATTATATAGATATTCATGAAATTTTTTAAATTAATATATTATTCTAAATGTTTTTTCTTTTAAAAATTAAGGGAAAGATGAATTTAAATTCGTTTTTTATAAATTTTATAATAAAGGGTTGAAAAAACTCAAACCAATTGATGGCCTGGAATTAAAAAAGAAAAAAAGGGAAAAAGTTGGGTACAATTTTTAAATTTTTCTCTCCTAATCTAAGAACAAAGAAAAAACCCTCCCCTCCCCCCTACGATGACTCGAACCCAGGACCAAAGGCCTAGGTAGTAGATGCTCTGCCACTTGAGCTATTCAACTTCGTCAAGTTGGGTACAATTAATTGTCCCTATAATTTCTCTCTCATTTTTGTACCTCATTCCTTTTTTCTTTTAGCAAAGAAACCATCAAAGCTGGAGGAATTAAGGCGTGACCCCCAACCTGTATACTGGTCACTCAAGAGATCGTATGTGTACATAATACAGGAAATACAATACATATTACTTAGGAAATCTAAACTTAGGAAGACCCCTAGCATCCATACACAAATAGCCTTTAAGGCTTGGACACTCTTCAATTGAGTTGATTTCTTTGCTCGACTTCCTTTTCACTGCTAGGTTGGCAAGATGGTCGGCTGCAGTGTTACCATCTCGATATAGATGCGTAATTTTCACTTCCATCACCTATGAAATTTTCCAAAATTCTACAACGAGGGCTTGATAGGACCATTGTACCTCATTCCACAATGATGATGTACCTCTGGGGTGGGTACAAATTTTAAATTGTACCCCCCATAGGAGATGCTCTTAGAAAGTAAATTTTTTTTCTGTAATTTTATTTAAAAGTACAACCTTAGATGCACAAAATACAACAACTATATCATGTACATAAAACTAAAGATATTGTACTCAAATTTTAAATTTTTAGAATTTTCATAAGCAACTTTTTAATTTTTCTAAATTTTAAATGAATTTTTATATTTTTCAAAATATTTTTCAAAATACTTTTTAAAATATTTTTTAATTTTCTAAGTTTTATACGAATTTTTTAGAATTTTCTAATTTTCAGAAATATTTTTTTCTTGTTTTCTGGATTTTACATGAATATTTTTAATTTTAAAAAATATATGTATATATGTCATTTTATAAGATTATTGGTTGCCACATTTCACCATCTCATTGGCCCTTTTAGCATGTGCAAAGCTAATAAGATGCATATTTCATATTTCCTCATATTTTTTATGTAAAAGTATGATTAACTCTTGTATTTTGATTAAAAATTGTGTTTTTAGGATAAATGGATGATTTGGGCAACATGGATGTCAATTTAGTTGATTCTGAAAAATGCAAGAATTTTACGTGTAGTCTGCATTTCCAAAAGATGTTTTTGTATAAGGCGTGGGCACACCTTAACTAGCAGAATGGGAAATTGCTCATAAGGCGGGGGCACGCTCTACCTGAAAAGAACATACCTGCGGGATTTTTTCAAAAGTGGCGTCCCCTCTTTATCTCTCCACGAGATTTCAATTAGTTGAATATATTATTACTTTTATTAGACAGTTTTAGATAAGGACAAAAAGGTTAGATATATTTAAGATTCAGAATTAATAGACAGATTGGACAGTTTGGAGAATGCTCTCTTTTCTCCATTCTCTTTTCTCTGAAGAACTTCTGCAAAAAGTTTCCATAGAAGGCTAAATTTCATACTCCGATCAAAGGATAATTAAAGATTTGGTTCTTATATTTGTGAGATCTAATTTGTTTTACTCGTTCTTTTATTCTTCACTATTCGTATATCTTCTGTGCTTGATGCAATTATTGTTTTGAAGGATTGAATAATGTGGTCAATTGTTCTATTGTCAAACTAGTATATTACCAATTAGAACGTTAAATTCGTAATTGTTTAACTATTCTGATGTTTATGGTAAATAACATAATTGATTACATAGTCTAAATGAACATACATGTGTGTTTATTGGCCGGTCTCTCTCTCATATTAAGTTGTTGATAAATTAAATTCTACGATCGTATCTAGAATTATTTATTGGCAAGAGAAGTAATCAAAGATCGTATCCTGATTATCGAACCAGTTAGGAGAGATAGGTTATTAGGTCGTACTAATAGACATAACCAGTTTGGTGTTGAACGTGAAGAACTTATTATTGCATCTATGATCGAATACATAAACCATTTCTGAAATTGGTCTTTGATTTGATCTTTGTCAAAATTTAATTATCTTATACACACTTAGTTAGTTTAACTTTGTTTGTTATCAATCTTCGAAAACCTCCATCTTTATTTAATTTATTATCATTTATCTAGAACATCTCATCAATTCATAAGGATTCGACCTTGTTCACCACTATCGAAAACTTTTAATGCAGAATGTAATATCCTAAAATTTTGGTCTATTATCTAATTCTAAAATTTTATTTTACGCACTCATATAACTAATTAGATATTATATAATCTATTATATTTTTCTAAAGTTGTGCCTTGATCTCTATTTTTACCACTAAAAGTGGAATACAAATATTATTATTTAATTTAAGCCCAAAATCTTATTTATAAATATTCGGGCCTAAGCTGGTTAGAAGTTTTAAAACAGTATATTTGGCTCTATTAGTTTGCTAGTAATTATTTATTCTCAGCCCAAATTAAGGTCAAAGAAGTCTATATAATTATTTAAAATCCAATCACTTGCCAAAAACCCACTTTTACTTGATATTAAGTTCAAGTAAGTTTAATTGCACTTATTTCAAAAGAGAAATTATTTATTTTGAGCAAATTATAAGTGAAGGAATTATTTCTTAAATTTATATTATGTCATGTCATGTAACACTCAACGTTTTTATATATTATTTAATTTAATTCAATTTTTTTCCTTTATTCATTGATTTTATTAAATTGGATCAATCGATTATAATTTCAATTCAAAATTGGGTCTACGGCCTAACCCTAAGTCAATTTGACCGTTTAATATTTATCAAGCTCAATTATATTGAGAATCACTGTTCAATTATTTGCAAGCCCATTTATTTGCAATTTATTTATATTATTTCTTATTAAGCTCATCTATATCTATATCTATATATAAATAAAAGTAAAATGGGGGTTAATAATGTAAAATACTTTTTCCCGCCTAAACTATCATATTAACTATCTATTTCATTCTACTATTCTACTAAGATTATACATTATTTGGAATCCCTATTAGTCCTATTCTTAAATAGTCATATTAATTAGTAGGCTTTTTTTTTTTTTTTTTTTTTTGTGGGCTAATTAGCAAGCTTTAAATTTGAGAAGATATGAGTGTTGCAATTGCTTTTCAGCTTATAACTTGTGAAAAGTAATTTTGGAGTGTTTGAGAAAATATCTTCAGATTTAATAAAAGTGATTTTAATAAAATATTAGGACTATTTAAAGGTTTTTACGGGGTGTTTGCATCTACTTTTCCTAACTTTTCAACTTATAACTTGAGAAATCATATTTTGTAATGTTTGCAAAGCCAGCTTCTGTTTTTAAAAAAGTATTTCCAAGGTAAAAGCTAAAAGTTAAATTTTAATGATTTTCTCTACTCAATGACAAATCTGCAAATAACATGATATCTTTTAAAAGATATGAGTGATTTTATACATAAATATATATATATATATATAACACCAAATGAAGCTCTTTTATGTAATTTTATCTTTCCCGCCTAAACTACATTATTTATTATATAATTGACTTTATTTTATTTATAGTTCAAGTAATTAAGTCATGTCACAAATATATTATAATTGTGTAGTTATAATTGATATAGTTTTTGGCATCACAACGTGTTTTCCACATTACAAAATTGCTACCAACAAATGGATAAATATGGTAGTAAAAAATTCAATATTTACCTTTATAATAAATCAATTAATTTTTTTCTAAATGAATTTATATAACTAATTTTTAGCTATTAGACCATGATTGAATGTTAATAGTAACTAAAATATGATTTTTGTTTTTGACAGAAAGAGTATTTAATACTATAGTATACTAAATTTCTGTATGCTCTAATAATAAAAAATAGATTTGAATGTTAAAAATATTCTAAAGTACTTTTTTTTAGGCTTAATGTCCATGTGCACCGTAAACTACCTAAGGTTTTTTCATTTTATGCCTAAATTATTTTTATGATTAAATAGCAATCTATACTCAAAATATTTGTAAATTTACAACTTCCGGCGAAGAATTCAACTAAGAAAGATAAATATTATTTTATTAAAATTAAGAGTAATTTAAAAAACCTTTAAAATACTTTAAATTTTAAAATTCATTTAAAATATGAAAGATTAACTGAAAAATATTAGATTTAAAAAAAATTATATTCGTAAATATTAGAATTGTCTAAAAAATAATTTTTTAAATAAGTTTAAAATATTTTTTTGAAAATATAAAAATCAATTAAAAGGTAGAGCATCACTTTATAAATATATAATTTTATGAAATAATGAGGATTTTTAAAAATAAAAAAATAATAAATTTGAAAATAATAATTTTGCGAATCCTTAAATTATTTTAAAATACATTATAAAAATATAAAATTAATAAAATAAAAAAAATTAAATTAGTCAGGCATTTTCAAAATGATTATTTTTTAACTTCCAAATTATTTTAAACATTTTCAAGAAAATTTCAAATTATTTGGATTATCGTGTAATTAATTTCTTTTCTTAAAAAGAATATTATAAATATTTTATAAAATCTGAAAATTATCCTAAAATCTAAAAAAAATCATTCAAGATATGTGAAATTATAGATGAAAAGTATTGTTTAAAACACCAATTTCTTAAAAGAGTTTAAACTAATTTATAAAAAAATATAAAATTATTTAAAATGTAGAAAATAATTTTTAAGAAAATCTATTTATGAAATAAGTAGATTTTTAAATTCAAAAAATTTAAAATTATGAAATCTTTCTAAAAGATTTAAAATTGAATTTTTTTAAAATTAAAAAAAAAAAACTCAATATTTATAATAGTTTTTTGGTCATTTATATTTTAAATGAAATTTTAGAATTTAATAAAAAAATTAAAATTTTTAAATGATTTTATGATTTTTAAATATTCATTCTTTCTCGCCGGAGGTTGCAAATTGATAAATCCGCGGAGTATAGGTTGCTATTTGATAAAAAAAAAAAAGTTTATGTTTAAAACTGAAAAAAAATAAAATCGTGCATATTTCAGAGTGCTAATTGATATTAATCATTTTTTTTGTATAAATTCTTTATTTATTTATTTATTTTTGTCTTACAACTTAATGCTTAATAATGTCATAACCTTAATACGAATCTTATATTCTCATGCCATTAAAAATGATGAGTTGTATTCAACAATATATATATATATATATATATATATATATATATATATATATATATATTTCATTTGTTAAGATTTACTTTAATAGATATAAAAAAATGTACTTATCTTTATGTGAATTATAATAAGCAAATGTTAAACTACTGTTAACTACATGAGCAGTTTCTACCACGACAACCGTATAGATTTGTAAATCTTAAAAAATACGACTTACTCCAACTATAACTCGAAACACTGCTTTATTTATTTATTTTTCAAGAGATATATTTGATGATTAGATTGATTATAGATATTCATGATAAAAAAATTACACTTTTAGTACCTTTAATTATACATACACGTAATAATGATTTAATTTTTTAATTTCGGCAAGTCTACATTATTGTTAATAATAAAAGAAAAATTATTATTTATATTTATAAAGTAACATGCCGCGCATCGCGCGGGAATATAGCTAGTATATATAAAAGTAAAATGAGGGTTATTATTGTAAATTACCTTATCCCGCCTAAAATATATCTTTAATGCATTCTTAATTTCTTTTAAGGCATTAATTATATTTTTTTCTTCAAATTAATACAATATTAAGTATTACCTTCATTAATAAATGAATATATACTTTATTAAATTAAAAGTAAAAGCTAATGTATAATTTAATGATTGACTAATTAAATTATTGTATTTACAAATATTAATTTGTTATAATTTATCATGGGACTACGACTTTCACATATATTTATATATGATAACTAATCTTGAAATTATTTTTTATTACATATTCATATTTTCTATTTATTAATATTATTTCTTTATAAATAATAATTACATTTTGCAATCTAAACTATGAAATTTTATATGTTCTACAATCTATATTTCTAATTTTTTTTTTTTAAAAGAATTAACATGCTTGAGCTAACTAGATTTTTTTGAGTTTTCAATATAAACAGTACTTTGTCGCATTTTTTCATATTTTGCAACCCAAGCAACGTATACAGACATATATATATATATATGTATATATAAATTGTATATTTAAATAAAACATATACATATATTACTGAGATATATTGAAGAATCATATGCTTTATTTTGTTAGTCCAACTATAGAATAATCATTGAATATTATTTTATTAATATCAAGATTTATTTAAAATCTAAAAAAGTATTTGAGTATATTAAATCACCATGTAAAATATTAAAACTTGAAAATTAATTTTTCTTAAAATAAAGTAAATAGTTATAGTTAAAATTTGAAAAATTATTTGGATAAATCAAAATATTTAAAAAAAATTGAAAAAAATAAAAGAAAACACTAATTTTCTTATAATACAATTCAATTTATTTGATTTGATATATTTTGGTGTGTCGTGTGATACTTATGTATTTGTGTTTGTTTTAATATTTATTTTCAATTAAGCTATTGCGGTGTTCGCATAGGTTAATGTGGATACACACACAAACACACACACACGCGCGCACACACACATACACACAATATATATATTTGGGTTTTAATATTAGGAGATATTCATTCTTAAAAGTAGATATAATTTATTTTTTACATTTAATAATTTATCTTCATGTAGATTTATAAAATATTATATTTATAAAATGTAAGTTATATTAAATCCATATATCACTTGGGAGAAATTGATATTTACATTATTATATTTTGGGTTTATATTATTTTGCAACATATAGTATGCGCGTTTTTCAGTTTTTTTTTTTTTTTTTTTTTTTTCAATCACAACTCGAACTACACGTTTTTCCATGCTTGCAACCTCTGCCAGCAATTTAAGTGCGGAAATAAAAGAATATTAGAAAATATTTAAATAACATAAATTGTTAAAAAATCTAAAAAATATATTTTAAATTCTAAACTTCTTTTGAAATACAAGAAAATAAACTTAAACATGTTGAAAATATATTAAAAATTTGAGTTTTTTTTATAAAAAAGTTCAAATCAAATATTTTTTTAAGCAAGAAAAATAAAAAGTTATTATTTTTTTTAAATCATAAAACTATTATAAATTTCTGAAAATTATCTTTTAAACTCTAAAAATCTATTTAAACTATTTGAAAGTTATCTTGAAACATTATTTTAAAATTTCTAAAATTTCGTTTAAGACATGTAGAGGTATCTGTGAAAAGTATAATTTTATTATATAAGTATCTTTTTAATTATTTTTTTGAAAAAATAAATCCTTTTAAAAATATTTAAAATTATTTGAAGTAATATCAAAACTATTCGATCTTTTTCTTATGAAAATTGGTTTTTTATTAAAATAATTTCTACATTTTTTAGTTAAGTTTATGATATTTTAAATAAGTTTTTAGAATTTATAAATAAATATTGTATTTTCTAAATATTTTTATTATTTTTAAATAGTTTCATTTCTCTCCGAATATTGCTACAAAAGATTGCAAAGGTGGGAAACCACAAAGTTCAGTTAATCGTAAAAAAGAAAAAGTAATTATTCAAATATTCATTTAGTTATAATATAATAATTCTATTTTTTATATTAGATAATATTATATTTAATTTAATAAAATAATTACTTTTTAAATAAATTTTCGTGCATCGCACGAAAGCGATACTAGTTGTCTCAATAGAAAAATCATCCATTATATTGTAGCCATTACATTCATTGTTCATTTATTATTTAGTTCGACCTTTTGGGTCTAAGACTCAAGTCCAATACAAAAGAAAGGTATAGGGCTATCTCTAGAACCCAAAAAAAAAAGGTATTCTCTACTGAAGAATTTGAATTATACGGTCATATAGTAATCCTTGATTCATTGCAACCACTGGAAAGATGAAATTTATATTAACTGCTTCCTACCAATTAGGAACTTCAAAACGGATAAACTTGGGTATGTTTGCTTGGGGCTGGGGTGGCTGGGCTTGGGCAAGTGGATGGTGTTAGTGGCTGGGGTTGTGAAGAGAGTGATGTTTGGTTGGGTGGCTGGGGTTGTTGGTTGGTAGTTGGGAATTAATTATTAATTGTAAAAGGTGATGTGATGTGTGTCAAAGTTAGTTATTAATGATTGGGGTATTAATTAAAGTAGTGTTGGGATTTGTGATTGATTGATTTTGTGGGTGATTGTTGATTTGTGATGTTTAGTTGTTTTAGTTACCATTGTTTAGTTTAGTTTTTTTTTATATGTTATATAATTATTTTACTAATAATAATGTAATATAGTTAATAAATAATTGTGGGTTATGTACCCATAAAAAAAATGTGCCAAACATCATCAAATAATTGTTATCTTTACTTTTTATCGAATAATTGTTGTAATTAATTTTTTTTTAATTTCGTTTTTTTTGGGTAAAAAATTTGAAACTCTATTTTTTCATTTTTTTAATTTTAACAATTTTGAATCAATATCCTAGGTATATTGCAAATTAAATCATTAATTCACTTGGGTATCTTTCCATTGAAATGAATTTATTTTATAATATTGAGCTACTTTAATGTTTGCTCATGAATGGCACACCTGTTAAACACAAATGGAATCAAAACATTGAACAGAATTTGGATAAACTTGTTTTGTGACTAAATGTCACGGAATTCAACATAATTAAAAATACAACACAATCCATTTAAATAGTTCAATCATTCATAACGCCACCCCGTTTACTCATTAAAAGTTTATTATCCTGTACCAAGCAGACTAATATCTCGACTTAATGACACGTTAAAGCCTCTGGTCATAATCAACCACAATTGTTAATATATTATTTACTTGAACCCAAAAGTAATAGTTGTTAGGCTCCATATGAACCTCGCTACCTAAACTATTGTGCCCTATTAAATTTTTGTTGTTTACATGTTAGATATTATCCGGGAAAAAAATACGTTATAATTCCCATTTTAAGACCGTCCATCTATTGTACAAATTAAGGAAATTATTAACAGGTTATAGGAAAAGGAAAGTAACATGTCTCCGAGTAAGTCCAGGTCTAGCTGCTAATGGTATGTTAAGATTATTGTCTAAAATGTAACGCTACAAATTTTTCCACTTTCGGATGAGATTAGTAACCAAGGTCCCCATCTGTGATCGTCGACGACGTTAGTCATTCTAGGTTTTTCAATTTATTTAATCTAGAATTTATTTCTATGTTGAATTCCTAAATAATCGTCAAGAGTTTAGGGTGCGCCAAATTACGATATTTTTCACTTTTATTGCCGAAATTCCACATAATTAAATCTTTTCCGAAATTAATATTGCAAATCAATATAAATTTGGGATCACATCGTTTGTGTTACTAAATAAACCCTAAACTATCTCATTCGATACTTAAATTGTTTAGCATTTAAGTAGTAGATCTTAATACAATTATTAGTTTATATTGATGTCGCCTATCTTGCTTGTAAATGACAAAATTTTGGCAATTTATCCAAAAGTTTAATAATGTGCATCTTTAAATTTCTTTTCAATTTTTTGTAGAAGCTGTTCGTTTATTTACTAAACATATTCCATGATACTGGAAAAATGTCGGAGATTAAAATAGTAGCCCAACTAAGCCGTTTCATTGAGGTAATACTTGTCTTAACTATGAACATCAATACAACAATAAATAGCAGTACAAACACTGCTAAAATACATATTCTAATTTCGTTGCTTTACATGCTATTACAATCTTCCAGCTACGACATTATTTTTTCCCCTGTAATATCAAATGTTGGGTAACTCTTCTTGCAGTTTAGCAATTAATTTTGCTAAAAGAAGTGTTTATAGAGCTACCCAGTTTCTGTTTAGACTCCACAAGACGCAATCTTTAATTAAAATAACAATACATATTATAACGAAAAAGATTATAGAGCCAGATACAGAGCACACAACAAACACATATCAACACACTTTAACACTGCCTCTAAACCGGAGTATGTAATAAAGAAGATAACACATTATGAAATGTAAAGATTGACATGATTGGGGAGTCGTTTGTAAATCTAACGGCACTAAAACAGAACCAATGGACGGACCTCGGGAAAATGTTTCACTCTAACACTCGAGGGGTGTTAGAAACCCATTTATGGTGGACCAATGGCTCTGTTTTTAACAATAAAGATATAACCTACACCGAGACCAAACATCACCCATTTTTGTGCGAAAAAAATTCCAGATTTCTTCCAGAAACCCAAGAACAGCATCTAGAACAGTTTCAAGCAACATTTTTTTACACAGTTTCAGCTATCTAAACAAACACATATCAACGAAACCAAATATTTAACCACAAGAAAAAACAGAGAACACAGAGATAAATAAACATTACATCAAGGCACCTTTTTGCAATGACAAGGAACAACTTCGGAACTGGAATCGGATTCAATCAAAACACAGCAGGAAGAGTCGCAATCCTTCCTCTTCCTAATACGAAGAGTGTAGGGCCAAACCAACGGTGGCGTGCATTGTGTGTGCAAAGTGTGTACAGTGTTATGCCTTTTCTTTCTTTTCCGAAGATTATAATGAGCGGGAGCTCAAGAAGATTCACCAGAAGACATCCTTATATACAGAGAAAATAAATCGCGAACTAAACCCTAATCCTAGACCAAATAAAATACAAAAGAACGTACATCAATTTAAAGAAACAACAGATATTAGCACACACTGAATCAATGAGTGCAGCAGGAAAAAGATGCATGTCGCAGAGAATCTCTGAGAAATGCAGAAAAGCAATGAAAATGTAACAGAGCATTCAAGAATACAGGCGAGATTCGATCAAGATGGCCGTTGGGGCCATTAATTTTGCCCATAAATCACCATCTAAGGACCTACTGCACAACCACACCAGATCAAAGGACACACCTCTAAGATCTACACGCGAGCCTGTAGCGTGGGAAATTTTACCAAAAAATCGGATTTACAGGCTGGAGAAATGAAAGGACAGTGAAGAAATGGAAGAGGGAAGAAAGGGAGAAGAAGGGGCAGTCACACCCCCCCTCTCTCTCCTCTCTCTCTCTCTCATAACGTGCATACAGGACACAAAGTAAAGTGTGGGCAGCGGCTAGCATCACGTGGGGGACTGTATTTATGTCCCCCAAGCCCTTCTTAACAAGCCGACTTGGGCCAAGCCCGTAAAACCAAACATTGGTTGGGTTGGCCCAACCGATCACAGGTTGGGCCAACCCCAACCAAACATCACCTTACTAATAGTTTCAACCTGAGTATAAAATGAGTACCCAAAACCTAGATATCTATTGAACCCTCTACGTCCTTGTTAATGGCCGACAACCAAATTCCTGTCACACTCCGTCATCTCCCTAACGAGAAACCATTACCGTTAACAAATTCCGGCCAGCCTATGTTAATGCTAAATTCACCTTCAATCTAAATCCTTGACCGAATCGAACGGTGAAACACCACCGCCCCACTGAAACCGTCGTCAAACACCAAAACACTCCAATACAACAATCAAAACTCACCACCAAGCTCCGACATGAAACAATCAAATACATCCCGATATTACCCACAAAGATGTTGTTCTAAACAAACCCATACCCATTGGACAAGTTCATACCAGGAACTAATTTGGATTTAGATCTAAATCACCTAGCCCGACCCTGAAGGCATCACTTAGTCCACCACCGTGGATCTATTCCCGACTCCGTGCGCTAGCCTTGGCGGCAGTGGTCGGACCAGTGCGTCTGCATTCGTGGGATTTGTGTGTGTGTTCGTAGGTGTGTCCAATTGTAATATCGGTGTGGGTGGCTGCGTATTATCTGTGTGTGTGAGTGTGATTTGTTTATATGTGTGTAAGGTGTGAGAGAAGAAGGGTAAGGGGGGACGAATCGGTATCATAGAATGAGAAAGAAAGGAATTGAGAGGGAGAAATGGGACTGGTGTGGTGGTGGGATAGAAGGAAGATTTAATGCCCTCAAATCCCAAGCATCATGTGTTCCAGGATTTCCAATAAAGCCACAAATTCTTTTTTCACATAATCACATATTACAAAATTGCCATGCCTTTATTTTCAGGTTATTTCCATTTCAATTCCTTATACTTTTAATTAAGATTTAATAATCAATAATATTTAGGGGTCATTCTTCTGTACCACCGTGGTCCCGGTATCACTGGAGCTCTGTCACCGTTAGATCATCTCTTACCTTCTCATTACCGTTGATTTGTCTTACTTCATTTAAAACTAGAAAAGGGTTACTTGGTAAAATTCATTTCTCTTGGAAATGACAAACCTGCAAGTGAATTATTACTCTTCACACATTTTCATTAAAATTTAAATGTTAGGATTAAAAACTCTCTCTCTCCTCCATGCATCCCCCCATCTCCATTTCCGTTCTTCATCTCTAACCTCTCTCCTGCTCCCATGTCTTCTTCCACCAATTATTCGACAAACAACTCGGGGGCAACTTTGCCAAGAGCCAATCTTCCCCGATTGGAGCTTCCATGGTTTAGAGGCCCCAATTTCAACTATGCTGTGGAAGAACGAACCTGCCATTGTAGCCCCCCCCCCACTAAGAGCGCCTATGTGGTTTTCATGGACAGACAAGAATCCCAGCCTGCGATTCTTTGCATGCCCAAAACACCCGGTAAATGCAGACAATTCTTCGTCATTATTGCATTAGATGCCCTAATTTCATATTTTCGACCTTCAATGTGTTTTGTGGTTTCTGTCTTTTTTTCCCTAGATATCTGCTTAACTTACATTACCGCGGCATTCTGTCCATTTTTGTTGAAAGGATCTTGATCGATTAACGTGTTGCCTCAATTCTTAATAGTCTTTTGTTGTTAATATTTCTTAGTGTCTAATGCCATTGTTAGATTTAGTTTATGTATCAATCAATTTTGGTTCTTTGTCTGAGTTTAATTTACTCATTGTGGTTTGCAAATTTCATGTGTAATACTTGATCGTGGCTGTTATGCGATTGTGGAACTTGATGTAATTTTTCTTATTAGTAGCTTTTTTTTAGATCGCTTATCGCTAGCCAATAAATTGCTGAACCTGATTATAAATTGGAGTGAATCATATTTCTATTTGTTCTCGTTACCTGCAACTCTGGTTTTGTATTACCTCTGTAATTTATTTTCCCACTGTTTGATACCACGAAATGTGTTTGCTGTTGTTGCTTGTGTTATTATTAGCTTCAATGACAGTAGGATAGCAGTTTTGTCATGTAATTTGTTCGTATATTACGGGTGCTTAATTTGTTTTCACCATTTCATATTTTTTTCTTTTTTCAGGCCGTGCTCTACCATGGATTATTTTTTAGAACTAATATATCTAGTTTTTTTTTATAGCATCTAATAAGTTTTAAATTTTTGGTAAAAAGAAGGGAATACCATTTTAGTTTCTCGCTACCAAATGTTGGAGTAATATGAGAACTAATTAATGTAGTTTGACCTGAGGTAATATCTGTTACTTTGATTTGGGTATGAAATCTTATAAGAAAATGAAAAATCATTTTAGTTGCTTGCTTAGGGGCCAAAAGGAAAACAACAAATTAAAAAATTGGAGAGTAAATAAAGACATCTAAGATTTCCTCGTATCAGTAATGTTATAAACAAAAAAGGTTCGACCAATTAAAACTTTAAACTTCAAAACTCTAACCATCAGTCCACTATGAAGATAAGTAATTTTCATTTGATATTTAGTTATTTTTTCACTTCTTTATTAATAGAGTCTAAAAGTTTTTTTTTTTTTTTTTTATAATGTCAATTCATTGGAATGATGTAATTATTGATTTTGTGAATTTGAAAAAATATTTATTTGGGGGCCCATTTCGGAAAGTGTAATCAGGCCTACATTTTGCTGGGTTCGGCCCTGGTCGTTGTTTAGTGCCTAATCATAATTTTATTGTTTGGTGGTGACTGTTTAAGCTCTAGTATCCCAATTGGGTACTGGGAGAGAGCTCAATTGTCTACAAGTGAGCGGCTGAATGGATATTATTTGTATAAAACGGTGGATTAATAAATTGTAATCATTTTTTAGTTCTACTTGATAGCCTTATTTTTGTGGGGTGCTAAATTGAGAAGTATGCATGTGCATACCCTTTCATTGAAACTAAGGCATATATAATCATAATTGGGTATGCATGTGCATTAGGGTGAAAATATGAGAGGGAGAAAATAATTTTTGTTCCATAGTTAGCATATTATTTCTTTTGAAACTGACATTTGTAATTGATTTATGATGAAAGCCTTATAACTTAGCAAATTGTTTGTTATTTCTTGTATCTGTCATTGCAAATTGAGGCAATAATTTTATGAAACTAAACTTAACCTAAAAAGGTTAATTCTTTAGTCGAAGAGGACTATTAGAAAAGTATGAATTAGCATCGCAGCAAATGATGATTATAAGCACTGCCTAACTACATATCTAATCCTAATAATACATATCATTGAGCGATTATCGTTGGTGTAAAGTTTGTATTTCTGCCGTATTAGCAAACAATTTGAAGCCACGTATTTTACTATCTTAGGACTTATAAAGTATTTTTATGTTTTTATATTTAGTTTCTAATTGAGTTTAGTAGTACTCTCTTGTTGTTCGTTATTTATAATACTTGATAACTAACATAAATTATTTCTTATGGTTTCCATTTAGCATGTCGAGAAGCGTGACTACTTCAAGTGGTTCGACGATGAGCTCTGTCCACGTGCTGTGGGTTTAATTAATGGTCTTCGGCAGGAAATGACGTTGTACAGGAGTGAGCTGCGACGATTTCTTGCCTTTGGGTGCCAGTTTGCACACCTCGTATATTGGCACAAGAAAATGAGATTCGTGCGCTTATGTCTGAGCTCAACCAAAACGTGAAGCGGAATTCACAACTGAACCGTAAAATCAAGCTGCTGAAGGTGTTGTTGGCCCTTTCGTGGGTTGTTGTTTGTTCCAACATGCGGGTTAAGTGCTTTGCCTAGCTTTCTATGTAATAGCTTACGGATAAGAACCTAGATGAAAGCTTGATAGTCCTCTTTGTTTAATCGTTTTGAGCGGCCCGTCTTTTGATAGTCCTCTTTGTTTAATTGTTTTAGAGTGGCCTGCCATTTCTGTAGGGGAACTAGCTTTCTTTTTTATTTGTAATGTGACAATCTTCCTAACTTTTCTTAGTTTAAATCTGCTTTCCAGCTTATGCGGGGGCCTTTTGTCCAACATTTGGTTGTTGTTAGTGATTTTGATTTATTGTAGTTAGTTTGTACAATGCAAATCGTTGAATACTTGATGAAAACCGAGTGCCTAGGCTATAGTTTTGGTCAATGGATACCTACTAATACTAGTTAGTGAAGGTCTACCCACAACAGTATTCCTTTGACATATATTCGGTTATTACACCGTTCCGAAAAAGGATGGTGTCGATTACCACTCTCTAATAGAGATGTGACCTCTTGATCATATATTTTGGACTCGATCCGTGATTCAAATTTGATTAAGATAATTCGGATTCGGAAAAATCGAATTCAAATACAAAGTAACTATAAGATTCGAATATAGTGGTATTCGATTCAAATAATTCGAATGTTCGATTCAATTTTATATAATATATTTTAAAAAATTAAATAATATATATAATACTAAAGATATGTATATATAATATATTTATGTAGCTATATATTTAGAATAAATTTATGTGTATAATATATTTAATATTTGTAATGAAAAAAAAAATGAATATCTTTAAAATAAAAAGCATTTACATTGAAAAAAAATTGAACTTTCCCAATCTTTAATCGAATTGAATCGTTCGAATATTTATCACGAATCGAATTAGAATCATCTTTAAAAATTCGATTAATATTCTATTTGAATTCGAGTCGAATTTCTTAATATTCGACTCGATTCGATTACATCCCTACTAATTATACCCAATTACCAAAAAAAGAGTACCAAGCTTAATTGAAGGTTAAAAATATCAATAAGTAAAGATAATATTATGACAAACTATCTGAAACTGTATCATCCGTTAACTTACAACAACCACTATTTGTTACTTCTACAAAATAAAATAAAGCAACCGCATTCTGGGCGCGCTACTAAAAAACTCCCCAGATTTAGACGAAGGAAAAATTTCTATGTTCATCTATTGTGAAAACAAAAAAGCATACTGATCGTCCAAATCATCTCATGGTTTGTCAAAGTATCCTACAGAAATCTCATTACATGACCTTCTATGAGACAACAATTACTACTACTTTGAACCCCATTTTACCATTTTCGGAATTATTTGCTGAAAGGAGTTGAAATATTCATCTTCACTTAGCTTATCAGAATGCAACCCATACCAACATGTTCCTACAAACGAAAATCAACATCAAGTTCGAATTTAACGATTAACTAACAAATGGCAACAAGTACTTAGTTATAACTAACATAAAGTCAATCAGTTCTGTTAACATTACCTCGAGTAACAGGCGAATCACCCAAATAAGTCCTCGAAATCATTTGAACTATTACTCCCTTCGTATTCTTGTGTACATGTGGTCTCAATGCCCTTATTTTTCTCGTCCAGACCGATCTTTGGACAATTAGACTTGTAGTGACCAGCCTCTTTACAGTTTCCGCACTTCCTTTTCTTTGCTTTTCCTCCTTTCCCCTCAGACTGAAAACATCCCTTAGTCCTCACGATTTCAGGATCTCTTATGATGTTGGCGTTAAGACCTCCCCCGTCAGAGCGTTTCCCATCTGGAGCATCCATATTATTATCCTGATTCAATCCATGTGGTAGCAACGATGTTGTGTTCTCGAAAACTGACATTACTCGAATATAAGCGTTATCCGTCTTCGCTGCAATGTTGCATAGTTGATGTGCCTTCGCCAATAAACTCCCGTATCTTTGCTCATTTGGATTACCTGGGTTTTTAACGGTGGTTTCCTTTGGGACGCCACTGGTCCCCACCGTATCTGTCTTGGCCCAACGGTTCTTCAACATTTGTGCTGGTATTTTCTCCATATTAAGTGCTTTCATTGCACAAAACATGTGCCTGCACGGCAACCACACTGATTCGAATCTACCACAAGTACAAGACAAAGTTTTGTCACCATCGACGGTAACCGTTGTCTCCTTTCCGTCTCGATTCCCAAACTTTTTTAAGACCAATATTCTCTCACCCGCTTCATTTTTAAGCTGAACCGGTGTATACCCAGCTTCCTTATTGATATCATATCGTACATGTGCAACGAACAAATGAACACACAATTACGAAGAATTTAAGTATTAGTTATCAAATTAGTAGTTAGAACTATTACCTTAAGGAATGCCGATCGACTATAAAAGGATGAGGCGGAACCCTCTATGCTCTTCAAATGAGTTTGCAATAAAGTTTCACCCTGCGAATTGGTAAAGTCAAGATGGAGTACGTTTTCTCTTAGTCGGAACATTGCCCAGTAGTATTGCTTGACAAACGTATAGAGGCTGAGATCACAGTTCAAAAACCTATTCATATAAGCGTTTGTACTTTCACACCTCTGGTTTGTTGTCATTCCGCCAAAGAAAACCCCTCTGAAGAATGCTTCGGCACACTTATGCTTGCATTCGTATAATTCATCCATCCAGACGCTATTCACATGACCATATTTTCTTCTAAAGGCTTGCCAAGTTTCCTCAAATGAATCAATTGTCTGGTGGTTTAACATACACCTTCTAAAATCGGACAGAAAATCACTATCATGGCTCATGCCTCTAGCATTCCTCATCAAATGCCAGGAACAAAGTCGGTGACGAACTTGTGGCATAACGGTGACCAACGCAGATGCAATCGCTCTGTCATCATCACTAATCACAGATATGGGTATTTTACCCCCCATTGCATCTAAAAAAAATCTAAAACACCATACGTAAGCATCTACACTTTCATCACACAGTAACGCACAACCAAAAATCACAGTACATTGGTGATTGTTTATACCAACAAACTCTACCAAAGGCATTTTAAAAGCGTTAGTTTTGTAAGTTGAGTCAATAACTAAAACATCTCCAAAGTTACTATAATCTTTTTTAGAATGAGAATCTGCCCAAAACAATCTGTTAAGCCTACTGTCAGCATCTACGGAATAAATCATATAAAGGCTGGGGTCATTATCTGCAAGTGCATTGAAGTAGGCTATGGTTGCTTCGGCATCTGTATTCATTCGTCTTGTTCGCTCTTGGTCGGTTGAGATGAAGTTGTATAAATCTTTAGAAGTGAAACCGACATTACTAAATCCACCTAGAGCAGTAACCATAAAATCCATAATTTGACACGTTTTGATACCTGCATCTTTCATCGTCCTGATCTCCATCGCCTGACCCGTGGTTATTTGACGGTTGCAACGGAAAAAGTACACTTGCTTAGGATTAGCAACTTCATGATTATGTTCGGGTTTGAACGTTGAAATTCTATAGTAGCCTTCTTTTTCCTTATATCGAACTATAAATGAAGCCTTGCAGTTGCACCGGGTAACGATTCGAGGCTCACGTTTTCTATTTGGCCTTTTCAATATTCTTATTAGACCTTGTACCTTCTCTACTACATACCCATCTTCGCATAACAATGATGCTTTTCTCTTTGTCTCGTTCTTGATTGTCCCGACGGAATCCGAATCCGATCAGTTTCGAGTACAGTCTATAAAATTGTTCAGCAGCCCCAACAGTTTTAAACACCTTCCCAACTAGGTCCTCTGACTTCCATATACTAGGATCTTTTTTAAATAAATCATCGTCCGGTTTTACATCCGCAAACAAACTGGAAAATGATTCAACCCCATTTTCGTGTTCAATATTCCTATGCTCATAATCAACATTAACGTCGTTCTCCCCCGTCACAGAAAAATCAGAAGTTTGAATTTCAGCAAATGTATCCTCAGAATCCATCTCCATATGCCACAGATGAATAAAATCAATCAGTTCCAATTAAGGGTTAACTATCTAACGTAATCGTAGCAAATGCATAGTAAATACTGAATACAGAGAGCTGGAAATCAAAACAATTCTTACAAACAATAAATCTTACTCGGGGTTTGATTCCGACCGGCAACGTTAGCCTTCAGTTTGGCGGAGATTCAGAAGCTTCGGACTGAATTCACTGCATTCCAACTGCGAAAATGGGGTAAGTGGGCCAAAGTGCAATCAGATTCTGAGGTTGATGCTCCTCATGTAATGGATGGTGTCCTTGAAAGAATTAAAATAATGGGCCTATTAGTACACAGATGTGGTCCAGTGGAGTTAGTTTGCAACTTAGCATATTTATGATTATTATTTATGACTTGCACTAGCTATTATGTTGTGATATTTGTGCTTGATTTTTTATTTTATTAATTAAAAATGATCTCAATATACTACTATTAAATATTTGTAGTCCTAATAGGAATCTTTTATTTTATACTAGTATTACTCCCGTGAGATGCAGGGAAGTCTACTAATAGAGTAATATTTTAATTAAAAAAATATTTATAATTTTACTATTTGAAATGCTAAAATTGTATGGCAAATTTAATAGCATGCGGTACTGTTCTTGGAAGTATTAGAAAATTAAGCGCTATTTCTTGTTATTAATCATTTTAAGTTAAGTCGCCTCTTGCAGAGACGACTCTCCAAAAATCTAACAGGCACTGTTGGTAGTCGCCCCTCCCAGGGGCGACTACAATCATTTTTTTTTTAAATTTCAATGATAGTCGCCTCTCGTAGAGGCGACTTTGCTATATATATATATATATATATATATATATATATATATATACCTTTATATAATAAATAAAAAAGTGGAACTAAAATGTGACTAAAATGTAAAACAATTTATCATTGACTGGGACATTGTAGACTAAATGGAATCAATTTATATATTTGGCTGACACATAAAAGACATAGTGATATGCTGATCATAACGATTAAATATGAAATATGACACAAAAAAAAAAAAAAAAAAGCAAAGTCGCCTATGCCATGTAACGCTGAAGGATGGATTTTTTTTTTCAAAAATTACTTTTAACCCTTAGTCCCTTATAATAAACGCCCATTTTCCATCGAGGGGTCGGTTGGTTGACCGAAGCTAGTGATTGTTAGGTTGAAAATCCACTGAACCCATCACGGCATCCTCAGACATGTCATCTTGGTCCAAGCAGGACGAAAGAGCCTTTTCCAGTCATGATTCACTGGATCGAGTATATTTTCTCCCTCGGTTATCATATTCTACCTTACAAATTGGCGAGGAGTTGAACTTCTCGACGAAAATCAACAAATGTCACGCTGAAGGATGGATTTTTCTTTCAAAAATCACTTTTGACCCTTAGTCCCTTATAATAAACGCCCATTTTCCACCGAGGGGCCCAGCCCGAAGACTCGCGGGCCGGCCAGATGGAATTGAATTTGTTTTATCCTCACAACTCGAATAAGAAAAATTTAGGAATTAAGTAATATCTTGCGTACTATTTGAAACCAGTTTTTCTTTTTTCTTGCAGAGCATAAATATATTTATTTACCGAGAAATTAAAACATTTGACTAATTTAATACTCTATTTCTTCAATTTTATTAGCCAAAGATGGAAAACAAATTGGATCCAAGCATGCTAATTAATTATTATGTGTCGCGAAAAGGAGAATTGATTAACATGTAGTAAACTAGTATAGTATATACACAAATATTAAATAACTTGTGACATGTAGTATATAACTACATATCCTCATCCATTCGTCCTTCTTTATTATTATTATTATTATTATTATTATTATTATTATTATTATTATTATTATTATTATTATTATTATTATTATTATTATTATTATTATTATTATTATTATTATTATTATTATTATTATTATTATATATGGGGTTTGAGACATGCCTTTAGATATGATTCCATATTGCAACGAATAGTAATATATTATCTTCCCATCAAGTTTTTTTCTTTAGAGAATTAAACTGAAGTTCGCCTCAATTCTATAATTCTACTTCAGGGTTAAAGTAACAAAAAAAAAAGAAAAGTAAAAAACTCGTTGGGGGGCTTTTTTGCCCCGATGGCCCGAGGTCCGCTGGGGTGGGCCTAGTATAAATTATTTATATATGAGAAACGGATATCAAACTAAAGATCGTGAAAATATGAACAGTTCGGTATATTATGCATGAAGAGATATATTATAAAGTAATGCCCGGATGCATTCAACCCATAACGTTTGGAAATTACACAATAATTTATTATTACTATTATTATTAATAATTAACAATGTTGGGAAATTGAACTCATAAGAAATCAACCTAACTAGAAAGACATTTAAGAGCAATATTACTAATGTTAACAACAATGTCATTAGTTAGAATAATATTAAGTGTTTTTGTAAAATTTCTCACCCCCTAATTTTATGAATTATTATTGTTTCATTAATTGAGGAACATTCAAGTGGAATTTTTATACTAAATGAAACTATTAATGTTCCCTTTAGACAGGATAAACTTTACCTACATTTAATAATATATTAATTTTTCCTTATAATAATGAATTGGTGTAATAACTCATTCATTTCCCATCATTGTGTGAGCAGTCATATTTAAGAAGAGGTTATTAAATAAAACTAGACAAACAGAATTAAATACCTAGGAAGCATTAAATTATAACGAACAACCTACAGTATCAACACACAAATGGCAGGTATATTAAAACACAACTTTTCATTAACCACCATCATATGGCACTATTGAAAGAAACAACTGGAACTTCAACACGAGACCTAAACAAAAGTAGACATAGACAAACTACAAAAACTGACATTGAGCCGGACATAAATTAATGACAGATACTTGGGCACAACCAACTCAATTCCTTTACACCCTCCTTCGCACTGAGTACAACTAAACAACTCGGAGAAATTCGAGTTGCTACTCATAGAACCTACGGAAGCAGGTGAAGTCGTTCTGTGCCTGGAGGAGCGACTGGTAGTACATGTTCAATTCAAGACCTAGATGGAAGTCGTAAGGGTGCAACTCCTGCAGCGAAAGTCCTATCTGCACCAACGATTGGAAATGCGTAATGGCTACCTCAATTTGGAGGAGTTGTTCAAAAACGTCATGGAGGACTACTGCCTTCTGTTTGTATAGCAACAACCTTTGCTGAAATATAGGAAGACATACAAATATTGATGTAAGGTAGTAGATTCTGAAAATGATTACAAATTTACAACGAAAAGGAGAACAATGAACCCCACACACCTGTTGTTTCTCCTGATGGTTCCGCCATGCTAGCTCAGATGCCACCATTGTGTTCATGACTCTCTCCATTTGAGTGTGTACTCTTAATCACGTTTGTGAGTATAGCTTGTACAAAGAAGACAATTTGTTACAAAAAAATGGGAACTTAACTTGTTATTATATATATTGGCACCATATGCCTCTTTAGATACACTACAATAAATGACTAAATGAAGGGTTTTTTTTCTAAATAAAATAATGATGTCTAAAGTTGCATGAAGAGGCAGTACACGAATTCCTAAATCTACCAGCCATGCTTGTATTTAATGCCAGGTATAGGCAATAATTACACTTTTTGGTATTTTACCCACAAAAGTTAACAGACTTTACATATCTCTTATATTAACTTTCAAGAAATAAAAAATACTGGATAAAGAAACAATTAGATATACTAGGGTAATCATTACTTCAGATTTAACCAAATTTTAAAAGTAATCCATGGGATCAATCAGGGATTTTAGTGCACATAACCCAGTAAAGTATTCTCTAATTTGTGGGTTAAAAGATCTAGAAAATCCCCTTATTTTTTCATCATTACAGTAAACTTGCAGAGCCCAAGAAAAATACTTGTAGCCAAAGTAATTCCATAGTCCATTGCAACGCTATAAAAGACTTGCTCCAACTTTACAACAGATATCACAACTTAAACAATGGAAACAGACGATCCTGATACCAAAACTATATTTGCCAACTTAGATGAGGAGTTTCAATCTTATTTTTCCTCCGATTTTGAAAATAAGCCTGAAAAATCAATTTTTTTCTCAAAGTATTTGCAAGAATCAAGTCAGTCGGATGATAAAGATAGCGGGGTGAGATAATCTTATTTCTTGAATTTTGTCCCTTTAAACATGAATACAGTACAGGTTAAATGTATGCTAAAAACCATTTTTTTTCTATATCACAGGAGATACCAGACGAACATATAGTCAAGAGCGAAACACATACCGGAGAAAGTTCAAAAAGACGGTGTCTGGTTTTCTCTGACGATGAAAAGGAGAAAGATGCAGTCTATAACAACGCTCAAATGGCAAATAAACACTATGATGAAGTTTTTGAGTCACCCACATATGACTCTTCCGATACTGAATACAAGCTTAGTGTTACTAGAGCTTGCCTAAAAACTAGAATCGCCTTGAAAAGATTTACGGACACAGTAAAAGTAATAGACAAGGATATGAGAGCAGCTATTAGTTCAATTGGTTTTGGAGGGACTTTAAATTTTGTCGGGTGCGAGCTAATAAAACCACTGATGCATGAGCTAATATTAGCTTTCAACACGTGCACAATGACTCTCACTGTTGGAGGGGTTAGGTACCCTGTTAATCCACTAGATTTTTCTGCCATTATGGGGGTACCTGAGGGAGGCGAGGATATTGATCTTAAGAGAGATCTTGGGCTAGTTGATAGGATTGGGTATAAATATCTTAGTCGAATGTCAGACCGAACAGTTATTAAGACAGCTCGCTTAGAACAGATTCTTAAGTCAAAAGACGTAGACATTACTGATTACCTACGGGCCTACATACTATATACCATTTCTACCATATTGGCCACCACCACCTCCAACAAAATTAACCAAAACTTCATTTTCCCTGTGGTTGATGTTTCTGCAATTCCCAAAAAGAATTAGGCTACTCTTTTTTTCCAGAAAATGGTAGAGGGCTTTTCAAAGTACAAAATAAGCCGAAAACCAAATTGTTACCTAACTGGATGTGCATTGTTTCTTCAGGTATAGACATACTTTGGTTGAGAGCATTATTATTTAAAATAATTTTTTACTTATCATGACAGTATTAGTAATATATTTCAAATTTGTAAAACTACAGGTTTATTATTTGAGAGTGGTCTTACCGAGGGGACCTATGACCTGTGACCAACTAGGGGTTTTAGGAATTTATGGTCTTGGTTCTCTGAGAAAATGGTAAAGAGAATAAACTCAAATAGGTGGTGCATTTCTTTGATGGTAAGATTCTGATCTAGCTAGATGTACTCCCAATCTATGTTAGCCCTTGTTTGTTTTAATATACAGGGTTTTACCTTTGACGTAATTTTTATATTCAATACCTAATAATGTTTTTTAAATCGTAGGAAAACTCACTGGGGAGGGCCAAGATGTTCGCCTATGAAACACCCAAGAAAAGGGTCTCTCCGAGATTTACAACTCATCACACCAAGAGTAATGAATCATTGGACGCACTAAAGGGGAAGGGGGTTGTATTGGATACAGAACACGACGACACTCGTTCTATGATGAAATCTTTCAAGGAGGATAGTCACAGCAAACTAGAGTGCCTTTATGATGAGTTGGGTCGAATTAAGCACTCACGTGATTCGCTTGTTGTCCAAAATAAAAACTTGTTGGCTAAAATTGGTGGAAACTTAAATTTCGAAGAGTGCAAAGCCCACGCTTCCATCAATATAACCTTGAAGGAGCCGAGTTATGGTTTACAACAGTTAATAACAAAAACCAACACCAGCTGCTCCACGTCAGGGTTGTCGACGGGAGTTGTGGAAGATTTTCCAAGTGCGACCATAGATGTAGTGAGGAGGAAGGAGCTTAAGGAGTTTTCGACGTCCGAGTCTAGTAAAATGGGGAAACGGGTTAGGGAGGGAGATGCGTTCGATTCACCAATGATTATTGACGACGGGGAAGATCGAAAGCGAGAGGTTGGTAAAGATTTGGTGGCTGGAGGTATAGATGCGAAGGTATGTGTACTCAAATTTAACTAATTTTGACCAACAAATGTTTAGTAAAAGTCCCTGTGAGGTGATGTTCAATTTCATCAAGTGAGCTATACTTTGCAATATGGTGTGTTGGGAATGTGGAACCGGAATCAGGGAGTGAAGAACCGGAGGATTGAACTGGGTTTTAGCATCAAGAAGACAAGCTGTTCAGAATAAACCGGGTTCGAGGCAGTTGAAGATAACCGTCATTTGTGACGGAGCAGTTGCAGAATTGTGACAAAGAAAACCGTCACTTTTGTCCGGTAGCTGAGCTCAACTTCTTTCAGTTAGAACTTCCTGTACAGTTGCATTCGAGCTTCAATCCATATATCATTGTAAAGCTCTCATCAAGGAGAAGATCACTACGTTGAGTAATTTCCCTGTTCTTTAGATTAGAGAGATTATTTTTTAGATTGAGCGTTCGTGCCCTAATTTGTCAACAGAATTGGGCATTTCATTTCTTGAGTGTATTCTCTGTAATTGATTGGATTTCTTAGTGGATTGGGGTGTGCCTTGCCTCCGTGGATGTAGTTCATCTTGAACGAACCACGTTAAATCGGTGTTTGATTCATTTTCAGTTCCTGTTCTGCGCAAGTTCAATTCGGCCACAACTCTGGCCGAACTGCATGTGTGATTTCAAATTGTTCTTTGTGCAAATTCCAGATTTCTTGGTATTGTGGGTTAACGAGTTGATTTCGCTAACAAGTGGCGCCGTCGGTGGGAATCAACTCTCACAGCTTGAAGAAGGGAAGGAATGGCTGGTATGAAGATGGACTTTGAGAAGTTTACAGGGAGAAATGACTTCACATTGTGGAAGATCAAGATGAATGCAGTTTTGGTTCACAATGGCCTTGATCTTGCTTTGATACCTCTTGATTCGTGGGAAGAAAATGAGAAACCCAAGTTTGCATCAGTAGATAAGAAGGCCCTCAGTCTTATCTTTCTGTGTTTGGGTGATAAACCGTTAAGAGAGGTCTCAAGATGCAAGAGTTCCTCAGAAGCATGGAAGAGATTGGAAGATCTGTATCAATCTAAGTCAGTTTCCAACAAGCTGTTCTTGAAGCAGAAGATGTTGGCCTTCAAAATCACTGAAGATAAGGTAATTTCTGATCAACTTGATGAGTTTATTAAGATGGTTGAGGAATTGGAAGACCTGGATGTGAAATTAGAAGAGGATGATAAAGCATTGATGGTGTTAAACATTCTTCCAAAATCCATGGAAAGCTTTAAGGATGCCTTGATGTATGGGAGAGATGAGCAGCTATCTTATGATGGGATAGTGAAGGCTCTGAGGTCTAAATGTTTCCAGACTCAAGGTGATAAAGGCATGGTGCAAACTGGAGAAGGTTTGAATGTTAAATTCAAGAAACCTTGGCAAGGCAAGAAGGGACAGAATGCTAAGGATCCCAAGGCAGGAGACTCTAATTTAAAGAAGGGGAATGAATGGGTTGAGAAGAGGAAATGCTTCAAGTGCAAGCAGCCTGGTCACTTGAAGAAGGATTGTCCTAAGAGAAACAAGAAAGGTGGAAATCAAGGGGCAGAAGCTGCTGCCATTGACCATCAAGAAGATCCTCCAGAGGTATTAAATGTTACTGAATCAAGAATGGTAAAGGAATGGGTCTTGGACACAGGATGCTCCTTTCATATGTGTCCACACCAGTCATGGTTTGATGAACTGAAGAGAGAAGATGGTGGAAATGTTCTCCTGGGAAATGACCAATCATGCAAGGTCAAAGGAGTTGGATCAGTGAGCATAAGGATGTTTGATGGTGTGGTCAGAATCATCTCAAATGTAAGATATGTTCCTGGCCTCAAAAGAAATCTTCTATCTCTTGGCTCTTTGGTAACTAGTGGTTGTCAGTTTAGCTCAGTAAATGGTTTCTTGCATATCACAAAACATGATAAAGTGGTGATTAAAGGTAGACAGCATAATGGGTTGTTTATCTTGATTGGTTCACCTGTTGTTGGGAGTGTTGATATGGTCTTGAGCAGTTCTGAGCTTGTTAAATGGCACAAGAGGCTGGGACACATAGGAGAGAAAGGGTTGAAGGAACTGTCAAGAAGTGGAGTAATTGGAAACATGGGAAATCAAAACCTGGAGTTCTGTGATCAGTGTGCTTTGGGCAAATCCAAGAAGCTGCCCTATGGAAAGGGTGTTCACACAACTCAAGAGCCATTAGATTATGTTCACTCTGACATATGGGGTCCTGCAAGGACAGAGACTCATGGTGGTGCAAGGTATTTCATGTCCTTGATTGATGATTACAGTAGAAAGGTGTGAATCATGTTGATGAAGAATAAGAGTGATGCTTTTCATAAGTTCAAAACATGGTTGATTCAACTGGAAAATGTCAAAGGGAAGAAGCTGAAGCACCTTAGGACTGATAATGGATTGGAATACCTCTCTACTGAGTTCACAAACTTCTGTGAAGAAAGAGGAATCAAGAGACATAGGACTGTCCCAATGAATCCTCAACAGAATGGAGTTGCTGAGAGGCTTAATAGGACTCTTCTTGAAAGAGTAAGGTGTATGCTGTTGGATGCTGGGTTGCCAAAGGTATTTTGGGGTGAAACCATTGCTACAACATGTTATCTCATTAACAGGTCACCCTCATCAGTGATGGGGTTCAAAACACCTGAAGAGGTGTGGAGTGGACAGAAACCAAGTTATGAAGGTCTAAGGGTGTTTGGGTGTCTTGCTTTTGTCCATATCAAGCAAGACAAGTTAGATGCAAGAGCTCTAAGATGTGTATTTCTTGGATATCCAGATGGAATAAAGGGCTACAGATTGTGGTGTCTAGAGAAGGGAAATCAGAAGATAATCACAAGTAGAGATGTAAAGTTTAATGAGAATGTGATGGCTTATACTTCTACAGGCTCTAAGGAAGAATTTGATGGTGCTAAAGAGACAGAAGAGATATCAATTCAGGTGGAGCATCCTGCTGAAGATGATCACACACCTCAACCACAAGAGAATCTAAAAGATAGTGATTCATCATCTGAAGAAGAAGAACAAACTGGACCTTCACAAAATGTTAGAGAATATAGCATTGGAAGGGACAGGCCTAGAAGAACAATCAACAGACCTGATTTCTATGGTCAAGCAGGGAGTGTTTATTATGCCTTGAGTGTTGCTGAAGACCTGGAATCACAAGAGCCTAGTAGTTTTAAAGAAGCACTAGACTGTGAAGAAAGAGAGCACTGGATTCAGGCAATGATTGAGGAGATGGAGTCCCTGGAAAAGAATGAGACCTGGATATTGGTGGATAAACCAAAAGGTCAGAAACTTGTGAGTTCTAAATGGATATACAAGAAGAAGTTAGAGACTGCAGGATCCAAACAAGTGAGATTTAAAGCAAGATTGGTGGCTAGGGGTTTTACACAAAGGGAAGGAATTGATTTTAATGAAGTCTTCTCTCCAGTAGTAAAGCATTGCTCAATCAGGTTGCTTTTATCAAAGGTTGCTCAAGAGGACATGGAACTACAACAACTAGATGTAAAAACAGCATTCTTACATGGAGAACTCAATGAGAAGATATATATGAAACAGCCAGAAGGCTTTGTTGTTCCTGAACAAGAAGACAAAGTTTGTTTGCTGAAGAAGTCACTATATGGACTCAAACAAAGTCCAAGACAGTGGAATAAGAGGTTCAATGACTTCATGATCAGTGTTGGCTTTGTAAGAAGTCTGTATGATAGTTGTGTTTACTTCAACAAGGGTTCAAAGTAAGATAAAGTCTTTCTTCTGTTGTATGTGGATGATATGCTAATTGCCAGCAGGAACAAGAAGAGGGTACAATGGTTGAAGGACAGACTTAACACTGAATTTGACATGAAAGATCTGGGAGAGGCCAAGAAGATTTTGGGCATGAACATTCTAAGGAACAGAGAAGCTGGAGTGCTTTGGTTATCTCAGAGGCAATATCTACAGAAGGTTTTGGAGAGGTTTCATATGCATGAAGTCAAACCTCTCTCCACTCCAGTTAATCTACATAAGAAACTCTCCAAAGAACAATGCCCAAAGACTGAAGAGGAAATCATACATATGAGCAATATTCCTTATGCAAGTGGAGTTGGAAGTCTCATGTATGGAATGATTTGTAGTAGGCCTGACTTGGCCTATGCTGTGTCTTTAGTAAGCAAGTTCATGTCAAACCCAGGAGTTGAGCATTGGGAAGCTTTGAAGCATGTGATGAGGTATTTGAAGGGTTCAGTGAACTTGTCACTGAAGTTTGAGAAGAAAGTGGATGGAAGCACTGTTGCATTGGAGGGGTTTGCTGATTCTGATTTTGCAGCAAACATAGACACAAGGAAATCTATTTCTGGATTCGTGTTCACCTTATTTGGAATAGCCATCAGCTGGAGAAGTGTACAGCAGTCAGTTGTAGCACTGTCAACAACAGAAGCAGAATATATCTCTCTCACTGAAGCTATCAAAGAAGCAATCTGGCTTAAAGGGATTCTGAGAGATTTGGACATCAAGCAAAAGTGTGTGGCGATTTACTGTGATAATCAAAGTGCTCTACACCTTGTGAAACACCAAGCATTTCATGAAAGGTCAAAACACATTGATGTTAGGTTGCATTTTGCTAGGGATATCATTGATTCTGGTTCTGTGGAAGTGAAGAAGGTACACACATTGCATAACCCTGCTGATTTTCTTACTAAGGGTGTACCTGGGAACAAAGTGGAGCATTGCTCAAGCCTGCTGCAGCTTGAGCAATGTCATGAAGAGCATTAACAAGACAAGGCAGTGGTGAGGCAGGAAGAGGCACACATGATTCATTGAGGTGGAGATTTGTGAGGTGATGTTCAATTTCATCAAGTGAGCTATACTTTGCAATATGGTGTGTTGGGAATGTGGAACCGGAATCAGGGAGTGAAGAACCGGAGGATTGAACCGGGTTTTAGCATCAAGAAGACAAGTTGTTCAGAATAAACCGGGTTCGAGGCAGTTGAAGATAACCGTCATTTGTGACGAAGCAGTTGCAGAATTGTGACGAAGAAAACCGTCACTTTTGTCCGGTAGCTGAGCTCAACTTCTTTCAGTTAGAACTTCCTGTACAGTTGCATTCGAGCTTCAATCCATATATCATTGTAAAGCTCTCATCAAGGAGAAGATCACTACGTTGAGTAATTTCCCTGTTCTTTAGATTAGAGAGATTATTTTTTAGATTGAGCGTTCGTGCCCTAATTTGTCAACAGAATTGGGCATTTCATTTCTTGAGTGTATTCTCTGTAATTGATTGGATTTCTTAGTGGATTGGGGTGTGCCTTGCCTCCGTGGATGTAGTTCATCTTGAACGAACCACGTTAAATCGGTGTTTGATTCATTTTCAGTTCCTGTTCTGCGCAAGTTCAATTCGGCCACAACTCTGGCCGAACTGCATGTGTGATTTCAAATTGTTCTTTGTGCAAATTCCAGATTTCTTGGTGTTGTGGGTTAACGAGTTGATTTCACTAACAGTCCCTGTAAAGAAAACATTTTCTATCATCTTATATTAACATATTCTCTTACAATTTAGTAGAAAAATGTTAATGCTACATTACATGGAAAATATTGAATTAAAATTTCTAATTGTTCAATTCGAGAGAATGGCAGGTGGAGGGAACTACGGAAGCGAAAAAGCTTAAGTCAATTTTGAAGAAAAATACGGGTGCAAAAAGCCAGGACATTTTCACTCATGATCCTTCCGCCCGTGACATAACAATGTCAAAAGACTGGCGGCGGTACATGTTACTAGGGTACCCCTACTCTAAATCCCGAATGTTGAGGGATGAAAATTTGATGAAACTCATAATGTTCGTCATGGACGATAATCAGCCTAAAGGGTATGTACTGTTTTTTTCTACATGTCCCTTTTTATCATAGTAATAATTACATTCGTTTAACATGGCAATTACACTATTTCAGAGCAATTATTATGGAAATAAGACATACCTATATGGTTAGGCAGGAGTTAATGACCATGCTGCCGGGGAAATGGCTAAGCTTTGTGATAAGTTGCTTGGGCTACGAATGATTGGTGTAAACTAATTTTTAACTAGCTAATCCATCCTTAACGTTATTATATCTGAATTTTTGGTCTGGTAATTTTTTTTAGCTGATTTAATAGAATTGTACAACAGCTGTTGTTTGCTTATGGCCTTAATATTAAAGTCTGTCTACCTGTACCCAAAAAGTTTAAATTTAGTTATTTTTTAATTTCTGTTGTGATAACCTCGATCATTTTATAACTTTTTAGTAAAAGAACATTAGAGAGGCAGATATATAATCAATTATAGGAGATCCTTCTTTACCTACTGCGGTGTTGTATAAGGCCTTAAATTTACAATATTTTAGGCTGATGTAGGTAAACGGAAAACTGCAAACCTTTACTTTAACAATGCTAACACTAATTCACGTCAGCAAACTGTAAACATTTAAATTTATGTTTTAATTTTTCCATAACATCACATAGGTACTAAACACCGTATCGGACCTTCTAAACTTTGAGAAAGAGGTCAGCACTGCGATGAATATTTGGTTTTTTCCCGGTCATATCAGTGGTAAGCTATGGCTTTCTTGTTTCAATCGATCATATGGAGTTTTCAAATACAATTATCGGTTGTTGCAGCTTCTATTACTAATTTGGTCACCCTAAAAATTCAATAGGAACACAATAAGATTGACATTCCCAGGTTTTTGGCTCAACTAAATATGATGAAGACTAAGGATGGGTTCGTCCAGGGAGACATAGGATCAATCAAGAAGGCATGGTAATATAGTAAGCAAATTCTGGTACTTTTAAGAAATTTACACACTTGAGGGAAATTTTATAACATTGTGCTTCACAATTTGTTCAATAAATGTACAATGCAGATCCGTATACCACTCCATTTTCAAAATCCAGGTCATTTCAAGCTGCTAATTGTAGACTTACTACTTCAAAAATTAGAAGTGCATGACTCGCACCACAACGCAACAATTTTGGACCAGACTACAAAGTTGGCAGTGGAAGTGTTGGTAAGTAATTTTGTGATATGTAACTAGTTGTTAGGGTATACCTATAGAATCTACATGTAATAATGAAGAGCTTATTATCTTAATATCATTTTTTTTTTTTTTTTCGCCTTGGAAGATGTCTGTACTACAGGGAATGTATGAAGAAGGGCTTCGTAAAGGAGATTTGGGTAATTTAACATGTTTCAGCCTTGATGACAATGCCAAGGGTCCTAAGCAGATTAATTCGTGAGTAATCCATGACTCAAAATAGACGTATTCACAGAGCTAGTACTATTTTTATTATCTGATTTTTTCTTATTTCTGGAAAAACTTGATGTAGCTATGATTGTGGGTTGTTCGTAATTAAGAATATGAGGAAGGCAAGGAAATGGTCGACGGCGCGGTAGCCGGGCGAGGCTGAAGAGGGTAAAGAAGATAGCGAGGTAAGTAAAAAAACTCCAACATTTGACTAATTAAAATTTACCTGAAACCTAAATAATTACTAATTAAAATATATTTTTGTAATCGATGTTAATAACTTCATGCACTGGATGCTTTTGTAGTGTGTGAGCCACGACCTCAGAGTTAAATGGTTGTTATGGATGTTAATGCATGAAAGCAATATTTTGGGAAAGAGAATGATGCTTGACGCAGTGACCTGGTTTGATTCATCAAGAACCGGCGCAGGATGCTCGACACCCCCCATGTTTAGAAGCAATAAGAAGACAACACGAAGAGGAAACCCGAGTGCCTAGCTTATTAACTTCATAGTTTTTCCTGAATTTTGTGTGTTTGTCAGGTAGGGGTACTTAAGGATTGCTAAAATAGTGGCTACATTTTGTTGGGATTTTAATGTTCACAAACTTGAAGTCATCTTGGTCCTATGTTTTTGCGATGGGTATTCCCATCGACTATCTGATTTGTGAAATTAATCTAAAATTAGTTCAATTAGGTCTACCAGAGTGCTAAAGAAACTAATTAAAAAAAAACAAACCTACAAATAAATAAAAAATGTACAAAACAACACAAGCCAGCAATGCCAAAATCAGTATTGCTCCACATAAATCAAATCATAAGGATAGTAACCAAAATATTTTTAGTTATACAAACTTACGCAAATATTCACGTTACGATCATCAGCAGCAGCAAACTGTTGAGATCTTCGGTAGCCCGCATCAGCATCTTCAATCATCATAAAACAAACTACATTGGTAGAAAAAAACAGGGTTAGTTATATCTACGCCTGTGTCTTGTATAGAGTTTTTCCAAATTTATTATTATTCAAGCAAATATATCAAACAACTTACTTAATGGAGAGCAAGTCGAATTCATCATGTCACATAAAAAGAAAAAATAATCCAGAGAAACAAAATGTACCCAAATCGACTGCAAAATAAGGACAATATGATGTGGTTCGTTCAAGGAGTAGTGCCTTGGGAAAATTATTAGTGGCCAACCGAAAGAATTGCTTTACTTAAACTAAATATTCAAGATTTGTTAACAGAAACGGGTATTATGAAAATGTTTAGGACCCGTACATTTTGATATACTGATTAAATTTTCGAGAAAATAAAGTGTTTATAGGCATATAGTTGAACCCGTAAAAAATATTTTAACAATATTTATATAATAATAATGAAACAGGTCCTATTATTGCACGTTGCCACTTACCTTAGTTACCGGCTGAATTTATAAGAGACCGATTAATAAAGGCATACTGGCAGAAAATATACCCTTCAAGTTAATGATAATTAAAAGGCCCAGTTATACCAAATAATGTGTGATCAAAATAAGAGAATATTTATCCATAAAAAATATTACAAAACATTGAGCACTGAAGAGGACTAAGAGGAGTTGTCGATGGAAAGCGTTTAGTAACTCCCTTTTCAACTCGATCAACCAACCTCAACGTTGAAGAAAATATATTCTACCTACCAACGATTTTTGTATTGGTACCCGATCTATGGTTACTCAACTCTTAAAGTACTAGTTAAATAATCTTGAACTAATGTTCATAAATAGAACAAAAAGTTTTCAAAAAAATACAGAGGAAAAAAAGAAGGGAAGATTAGAAGAAATCAGTAAGGATTTGGTGAGTTCTCTCAATGGGAGTTTAGTATCAAACTTAGCATGGTTAAGGTTTAATGGGAAATAAAATATAATTTTTCAAAATTGCAATCTTAACAGGATTTTTAAGGTTTGTCGTATGAATAATTAATTTGAGATAGTTTTGGAATTTGAATCGAGGTCAAGATTCTTTTATGAAAAATAACAACCTTATTCTGCTAGCTTTTACAATTTCGATATGGTTATTCTAAACTGTAGCAAGATCCCCAAAGGATCTACTATGCTGTATTCTAAAAATCGCTAATTGCTTGTTGGTCGATTCACTGTGGCGTAGCGGCTAGACGGCGTCTAGGCGGCACCATTTTAGACGAATAACCCAATTATTTGATAAATAAATATTACATACAAAAAATATTAAAATCAATAAAATAAACACCAACATCTACAAATTTTAAAAGAGTTAATAGTGGGTGGAGGGAGAATTACTAAATCAGGAGTGTGCAAATAAATTAAAATTTTAAAAGGACTCACCTAAAGTCAAACACGCTGACAATGTAAAAAAAGTAAAAAGTAAAAAATAAAAAAATAAAATAAAATTATAAAAATTATGAAAAAATTATATAAAAAAAAGTGTGCAGTTAGGCGGGTTAGGCGCTGCCTAGGTGCCGCCTAATCGGGTTAGGCGGCGCCGAACTCGGTGCCCGCCTAAATGACCAATTTTAGGAAATTCGGATCGGCCTAGGGCCGCCCGGCACCTAGGCAGCCACGCAGACCGATTTTAAGAACCGTGGTTGTAGACATTCACAAGAAAATATATAAAATATAATTATTATGCATTATATGAGAATCAAATGATCAGAACTTGATCACGTACATTTAGGATTGCTAAGTTCTTTAAGTTGCCTTTTCTTTCTTCATCTGATAAGAGTACAGGTTGATCAACACAAACATAGAACCGTGCTCCATATCATCATTATGTAATCTGCAATAGAAATTAGATAAATGTATAAGTAGCATATCCGACAACACATTAAACAGATAAGAGATTTGATAAAGCAATCAATCCAAAGATATTGTATAATAAAACAAAGTAGAAATATCAAGAATGTAGGCAATATAAATTGTCTATCATCAAAATCAAAAGCAAGTGAAATCCATTTTGACACTTGTATAATCTTGTATCTGATACTCATTATCAACTCAAGATCATTAAACATACTCTAAACTAATCTTGTTTGTCCGTCCAAACCGAAGTACCTTGAAATCGAGTTTATTATTTCTCACACAGTAATCTCGTCAAATTGAACTAAATGGAGTGTCTTTATATTATGGGTTTTCACGGATTGACGCTGCTAAACACTAGAAAGTGGTGCCACTTCAGATTAAAGACAGCAGAAAATCATATAGATTTTTTGTTTGAACACTACAAATGTATATGGCATACTATGGCTTAAGTTTTGCACAAAAAAAAAAAAAAATTAGTTTCAGCTTTCAGCTGCGATATAAAATAGCGGGATATGTGGAAGGTAGCCTATTTTGATAGGCGGCAGTTAAGTGGCTGATGGATAATGCAAAAATTATTTTGTCCTTTCATCTAAATTTCAAACAAATTATCTCGTGTAGCCACATAGGAGCAGAATCCCTTGTTTATATAAAGGATAAAAAAATTTCACAGGAATCGAACCCAAAATCAACATATCCAAAGATATTAGAGACAACGTTAAAAAAAAAAAAAAAAAACCTACAACTACTGTGGAGATGACACATCAGCCTCAGACTATTCTATTTCTATATTAAGGGGAATTATAAGAGAAATGGTAAGCAAATTAAGTAGATGACTAGAACTGAACTTCATAACACCAAATTCCAATTGGAAAAATACAAGGCCAATACTGGGGTAGCGGTTTAATCAAAACAATAGTGAAACGCTAGTGTACTATGGCATATCAATCAAGAAGCGCATTAATAATAAGTGCATTATATTTCGTAGCAAGGTGTAATCTGCCCATTTCCAATAAAAATCACGTGTACATGACAGACGCAAACATAAAGTGTGGCATACCAGACACCCATAAACTGAAACACATAGTATATATTTATATAAAATCATTGAGGTAGTCGAGATTGCTTGTATAAAAGACCTAGAACTAAGCACATTATATTACGTAGCAAAGTCTAATATGCCTATTTCCAATAAAATCGACGTGTACATGACAGATGCAAACATAAAGTGTGGCATTCCATGCACCTTCAACCAGTAAACTGAAACAACTGGTATATATTTATACAAAACCATTGAAGTAAACGAGATTGCTTACATATTTGCTAGGACCATCCTCACAAATTACTATGCATTTACGGTCACCATCAAATCCAGATCGCTAGTCGAAATGCAAACTGGAATCATTGCCAAGAACAGGAGTTATAACATAATAACTTGGTAAGTAAATATGAGCTGCAACATAGAAATGCAGATATGGTCCATCACAGATGTTGGTTTAGGTGACGAACACAGAGACGACAGAACAATTGAATGTACACTTTCACAAACCAATAGGCATAAAAAATAGCGACACAAAATTTTCTACATTGATGGATGCAATGAAGGAACACGAATATAAAATAGCGTAGAATTTAGCACAACAAACACATTTCAGACCATTTTTCTATGGAAACAACTAGTCTGCATTCGCTACGTATGCCAAGCTGAAGTAAGTTGCACAGATAAATGAAGACCGAATAATTAAATAAATAGAACATTTGCATAACACATAAACGTCCCAGCAACTAAAACCAAACTTTTGTGTTACTCCAAATCAAACTTAACAAAATTATGTAACGCTCTTTTGAGGGACTAGATCTCAAAGCACTAGTTAACTTAGTAACATATTTTTGGACAAACATAAACACAAATAAAATCATAAATTTTACTCAACTTACGTAGTGAGGACTGTATTTCAAATAGGGAACTAAACTAAACTGACTACTATAAAACAGTTAAGCTTGAAGAACACAAAATCAAATAAAAAATCAATCTGAATACCAGAGACAAAACAAACAAATCATTTAGATACTGGTCCAAACCAATTAACATCCTGCAACACACAGAAATTGAAGCTTCAAAGATCAACTCAACAGGGCTTTCATCGATCACATGCAGAACTCAGCAAAAAAGGTAATTGCAAATAATACATAGAATTGAAGACAAATTAACGACATAAAAAAATCAGTGTGGGAAGTTGAAAACTTATCTGATTTAACTTCAACGCGCATCAAAAGAGTTAAATAGGGTAGGTAGCCGATCCTGGAACCGCAGTCATGAGAGCCAAATCTGAAAAAATCCAACATTAAGTTTTCCAAAAAATTAGAAAAAGAAATTAAAAGAAAAAGTAGATAGGGCAGAGAAATGATTAGAAATGAAACATAATGGATTAAGATAAAAAAAAAAAATAAACCTTCAGACTTTAATTGTAAAGTTTCTAACCTTTGAATCGTAGGAAAAATAAAGGCAGCCCTGGTCTTTCTCGCACGAAATTAATGGATTTATCCCCATGGTAGGGCGAAAGGACCAAATTTGACATCGCAACTCGAAGGTGGAAACCCTTTGTTGTTCTAGATTTCAAGAATTCGCTAACGCTATAAGGAATTAAGTGGGATAGTAAAGGGATTGAAGGAAGGAGATAAATATTTGGGGGATGTTTGTCGAAACCCTAATATGTAAGAAATAATCCAGTAATCTGTACAAAACTGGATGTGGAAGCTCTGGATTCCCCTAAATCGACAGATTTGCGAGACTGAACAAGGTGTTCCGGGGAAAAATTAGAGAGATAAACGAAAGAAGGAGAATTTTTGGAGGGAGTGGGTGGGTGTTGACGGAACCCTAGTTGGTGAAGCATAGCGAAGAGCTCGCATAGTCAGGCAAACGAGAGGATTTGAATGAGAAATGAGGGAAGATGTGAAATTCAATTTTTTCAAGTGGAGTAAATTAGTGGGTCTACCTCAAATTCCACAAAGCTACAGAACCTATAATGGGCTAGGCTAATAAAAAAATTATAAAGGTTACTGGACCCATAAATAATAATAAAAAATATGGAAAGAGGTGCCATAAAAACTTGTACTACCTAATATGCCCTTTAGGGGTACCAGTACCCCGATGGTACAGAAGTAAGACTCAATATTTAGAAATATCTAACCATAATGTAGGTTGCAAAAATCAAGGATTTCGACATAGCATTTGCATTACATATCCTCAATTTTTATTCGAGACATTATACAAGTGATTATTTAATTTGCTACTTGCTAATACAAGTTCAACCCATTACCAGTATACTACTACTTGCCAATACAAGCACATCATTATGATAATTGTTACATTGTATGCCTCTTTGTAATTATAGTTATGGTGATAAATTATAACCCTCCACCCCAATCCAATATTGATCCTTACCTTGTGCACAAGCCTTACATTGTATGCCTCTTTGTAATTATAGTTATTGTGATAAATTATAACCCTCCACCCCAATCCAATATTGATCCTTACCTTGTGCACAAGCCGACCGATGGAGTTGAGGCAAAGCCAGAGCATATGATAGTCAATAAAATTAAGATAAATTATCTATCATTTATATCTATTTATTTGATTATGTGTTGGGATATGGAAGTAGTTTGACATGACTAGGTTAATAAATTATACTTATATAAATTTCTTTCATATTGCTACTTTTTATTGTTAATTGACTAATATTTGTTTCATATATTAAATAATGAAACTTCTCGATACTTGTGTCAACTTAGAGGGTGTTTGACTAAGCTTATTTGAAACATCTTATAAGCTCCAACATCTTATAAGTTGTTTTAATAGCTTATAAGATGTAATTTTTAAGGAGCTTATAAGTTAACAAAGTATTTGGATAAAAGAGCTTATAAGCTTGCAATTGAATATAGTGATTTAGCTATATATTTGGGGTCTAATTTAAAAGTAAATATTAAACACAAATTTTGATTAGTGTGTGAAGTGTGTATAGTGTGTGAAATGTGTGTGGTGTGTGTAATGTGTGAAATGTGTGTAGGGTGTGTTGTGGTGAAATGTGTGTTGTATATGTAGTGTGTGAAGTGTGTGCAGTGTGTGTAAGTGTGTGAATTGTGCGTGAAATTGAGTGTACTAATTAAGATCTTAAAAAATAAGATAGAAATAAGATGGGGTATAGCAACTTATTTTTTTTAGATCTTATAAGCTCTTGGAGCTTATTTTTGTATCTTATAAGCTCCTAAACATCTTTTTTTGCCAAACACTTTGCAAGAGCTTATAAACTCCTAAACATCTTATAAGATGTTTTTAGGAATTTATGAGCTCAGGCAAACACCCTCTTAGTTGCTAGTTTGCTAGATTTCGGGCTTGCTAGTAATCACATATGTTCACTTTCGCAACTAGAATATATCGCAATAATCTAGATCGTGTAAGTACTTATTTAATTATTTATATGACTTGTGGTCTCACTTCTAGGCATGATTTATATTTGAACTTGAGATTATGAATAAAAGAAAATTTTGACATGAAGTTAAATATATTCTCAAATAAATTTGATGCGAGCAGGCATGTGTATAACAATTGATTTTTTTTTTTTTTTTTTGTAGATATTTCTTTTAGGGATAATACAAGTTTATTTGAAATATTTTGTTAGTGTTGTGTTAAGTGAAATTATGCTTAATAGTGTTATTTGGATTACTCAATGTGCAACTTATTTTAGTATTAAAGTATTGACTAGAATATTGTTTGTTCGTTGAGTTTTGACCAATTGTGCTAATGTAATACGTCTCAGATGTTGCTAGTAATTATTCAAATATTCTTGAATAGTTAATACTATGACATGTGTCTTGGATAAAATCATGATTATTATGTGAAGTTGATTTGTTAGGGAAATGTTTAGAAATAATTCTATTTTATTATTTTAGTTTAAGTTAATTTTTCGTGATTACTTATTTGCTAATAAATAATATGAATTGGACTAGCAATTGCCTATTTGTTTTTATGTTATATGTGTTATGAAGCTTTATAATTTTCAAGTACAAAATTATGTTAGTTGTTATAGGTTATCAATCGAGATTTAAATTTTGAATCAATATTTCTTGAAAAATAAATCCATATGCATTTTTATCTGGTTCTTTTAGTGGCCTATCTAGTTATTGTCTTTTATAGGTATATATAAAATAAAAATAAATAAAAACTTACTTATTTCTATGTAAAAATGCTTTTAAATTTTCTTTTTGAAATTCGTGTCGTTACACAGAATAAGTATTTGTATTTATTGGTTTCGACACCCATCATGAGCACATGACTTATACATATCGGAATATATCGTCGTAGGTTGTAAATTTAAAGAAAACTTGTAATACAGGTTGTGATCGAAAAAAAAAATATTAGTTTATGTTGCAAAAGTAAAAAAGAGTCATAACACATGTTATTTTTGGTAATTGACCATTTATTCTAACACTTGGAACAATATAACCTCTTTACAAGCTTTCAAGTACATTTTGTAGAACTGCTTTGAAGTAGTCTTACTAGAACTATTCCAGATGTACTAACCATGGTTTGTGGGACCGGACCGGACCGGCTGGTTCGACCGGTTCAACCGGGAACCGGACCTGGAACCGGTCGGGTAGCGTTAAAAAATCGGAAATCACATAAAACCGTTGAAAATCGGTCAAAATCGGTGAGAACCGGTTCGACCGCCGAACCGGCCGAACCGGTCGAACCGGATTATATTCAAGTTTTTTTATTTTTTTTTAAAATAAAGTTGTGTTTTGGCCTATTTTAAGTAAAAAAAAGGGATTTTCACCTTTATCTTCATTTGCCCTTATTTTTCCCGTCTTATTTTAAATTTGGTACTAGGATGTTATTAAAAAAATTAGAGTTAGAAGGATCTTTGAATTAATTGATATTGATATATGTTGAATTTTTTTTTACAAGTTAAACTCTAGTATCAAATTAGATTGTATTACACATAAAGAACTATCGAAATTCAAAAGTCAATAAGTTGTCTTTGACCGGTTGAACCGGTCGAACCTTGAACCGGTGACTTGTCCGATTCGATCACCGATCCGGTCCCACAAACACTGGTACTAACATTTGTAATAAGAAAGAAAAAAGAAATCCTAGTTGTGCCCTTGTGAGCCTCCCAGCACAATTGTGCACCTTCTCCGCTTCGTGATGGGGCGGGAGATTTTGTTGTCATTTTCGTTCTTTTAGCTTTATGTTTTTGTTTGTTTCTTTGTTGTTTAATCCAAATTAACCTTTTCAACTTTTATTCTATTTCTACTCCAATGCAGAGTTCATTAGACCTGTGCTTGTAACACCCCAAAATTTTCTGTAACATTTTAAATAGTATTATTTATTTTTCATGCATTTTAGGTAAGCTAGTTTGATGTTAGGCTAAATCTCGTAGTCAAAAAAATCCAATTCATAACTTATTAAACTTCTAAGCCTGTTAATTAAAGGCTCAATTGAATAATTGTTTACATTAAGTCCAATTTTGTAATTTTCGTAAGCCGAATTTTAGTTAAATTTCACTGAGGCCCCAGTTACAGATTTGAAATTAGCCCAATTCTTTTTTTTTTTTTTTTTTTAATGTGAAGCCGTTTCTAACGGGATACTTAGATTGGTATGGTGCCATCGGGATTGGGCATGGCCTGTCCGCATTGTATTTCACTTTACACCGGATGATCCATCCCTCCACATCCACACCCTATTACCTACAACTCATTTTACAATTTCCAATATACATCCTACCCTACTATACCCTTAAACTAAAATACATTTTTGGATGTCCCATTCGCTTGGATGTCCCATTCGCGAATGTGCCCCATCGGACGTGGCACATGCCACTACATCCCAAACCTAGTATCCCCTAAGGGATCGTTTACTTCGGCGTATAAGGATAACATCCTTATCCTCTTGCTTTGGATAGTTTAGTAGGATAAGGATAATCTGAAGAAATTATCCTACGTTTACTTCTCGGCGGAAAGGATGGACAAGGATAACTTTTATCTTTTTCTTATGTTTACTTTAGTGAATATCAATTAGGGTAGTGGGGGTATATTTGTAATAACTGATTAACAAAGATAGAAAAGGTGGATTTTCTACCATTGCCTTCTTATTTTCAATCATTCCCTTCTTATTTTCGCGAATTGATAAATCAGAGATTTCTTAAAAGGGGGACGGAGAATGCGAAAGAAGTGTTCGAATCTTCAATAAAACTAGCAGTATCCCTGTGCGATGCACGGTTTGTAAATTCAAATTCATAAATGATAAAAAATTTAATATAATAAAATATTACAATTAATATATAATAAGAGATGAAAAGTTGTATGTTAATAAAAGAAGAGTCAATGAAAAATATTAAAAAAAAATTTGAGTAAGTTACATAATACTCCCTCCGTCCCGGCTAACTTTGCATACTTTCCTTTTCGGTCCGTTCCACTTAACTTTGCACACCCTTAAAAAGGAAATCTCTCTCACAATCTCCACCCTTGAAATCTCCACCCTCAATCTCCACCTTTAAAAAAGTCAAAGATTCCCCAAAATCTGCTTTTTCTTAACATCCGTGTCAGGTCAACCGTGCAAAGTTAGCTGGGACGGAGGTAGTATCATATTTGTTTTTCTTAATGTAAGAATATCTCTAGCATATGTCATGTTGATCATCTTGTACAAAGGATGAGTGTATATATATGTATATATATATTTATAATTTTATGAGAAACTTTTATATTTATTCAAAGTATCTAAATTTTTATTTGAAATATAATGCTCAAGAAATTTTCAAAAGTTTTTAGTGAGTAACAATAGCACTACATTCTAAGTTTATTAACTTTAATTTGTAGCACAAACACACTAATAATTAATCCACATAAACAACCAACAAATAATTATTTATCTTTAATTTAATTTGTTTATACAATATGCTGTCAAACTATAGATGACTAATTTAATTTATTATACAGGAAAATCACATTATAAATGAAAAAAAAAATATTCTATTTCAGAAAAATAATTTTTTTTTGAAAAAAAATAAAATATTTACTAAATAATTTAATTTTTATATCTTTGTATATGATTAAAAAAATTAATAGAAAGAGGAAAACAAAATTCAAATTAAGTTATTTCCATAATATGCAGTTGATGGTTGGTTAGAATTATTATTAATAAGGTGTAAGATAATGAGAATTAGAATTAAAATTCTTATCCTACAACTAAGGATAAGTTATCCAAGGGGTGGTGGTGGATGGTGGGATAGTTATCCCTTGTTTTATTCAGATTTAACCGGGTTATCCCGGGTACCCGGGACTATGTATCTAACTAAGTAAACGTAGGATAACCCAGGATAAAAAAGTGTTATCTTGGGTTATCCCGAGTTATCCTACGAAGTAAACGAGCCCTGTAATAAGATTGATTATAATATATATATACACACACAGTAACAGTTACGCAAGGACAGAGCCACAAACTTGAGTTTTTCTTGTTCAAAAATGGAAAAGGAGTAAATATGCTCAAGAATAAAGCCAAAATTTCAGCTTTTTCTTTCGATAACCAACATTTTTTTTTATCATTATAAAATCCTACCTACATTCCCAATTGTAGTACAAACAAAAATACAGAGCAAGAAATTTTTAAAAAGGGAATTCTTCCACTTAATTTCTAAAAAATGGTCGACACGCCAAATTGGCTCTGGAGTTAAAAAAAAAGATAGAGGAATAAGGATAAGGGTGAATCAGCCTACTGCAACGTGCCTCCGCCGCCGCCGGTGTATAACTGGCCACCAAAGACGGGTGGTCAGGCGTCTTCGAAGAGCCCGCGGCAGTCGCTAATCTCCGCCTCAGCGCTAGTAGGCAAGCTGATGTTCAATCAGCATCCTCCAACCATCTCGTGGCCACCGCCGAAAACCGTCATCCGAATGTGTGGTGGTGTATCGACGGAAATGGGGTCAAAGGATAAAAGGAGGGACGTGATGTTTCGGGGAAGGAAGAAGGTCAAATGGGAGTAAATCCCTAAAATTAAACTTCTTTTTATTTATTCATTATTTACTATTTATTTTAATTAAAATTGATTAACTGAGAGAATTAATGATTGTGCTTTATTGAAATTCGATCCTCCAAATTTACTAAGCCTAATCTTAAACAAATAGACCCCGATACTTTCTAAAACATTCAAAATTATCCTATAAATCTTGTAGTATTTGATTTCTCCATTTAAGAGTTCATCTCTAATTTTCGGTTTTCTTTTTCTTATTTTTTTAGGGTACTAATCTTCGGTTATTACCCTTTGGTTCAAAAATAAATCTGAGAAGTTTATGAACATAAATCTTTGTTTTAAGACGTCTAGAATTTTTACCTCCATAGTCTTTTTTTTTTTTTTTTTCCAAATATTATTTATTTTGTTTTCTTTTCAAATATGTACCATTTTATTTGAAATATATATAATAATATTCTAATTCTTAAATATCCATAAATGTAGGAGTGGGAAATTAGGACTACGAACTGAAGCTGCATATCAAAATTCACGTATTTTACATTGATCAAGTTTTAAGGTGGGTTTTCCTTTCTTTAATATTTAAAATACCTTAATTAATTATGTGCTTGTTTGTGATAAAACACATGTTATGAAAAAAATATATTTTTATGAAAATTGGCTCAAGTGGTTGCATGGTGATACACGACTGTATAGTGACATACGACCCAAATGGCAATATGGTGATACAATTGATGTTGATCAATTGATGGAGACACAAATTATGGTGATATGATTAATTACGATCAATTGATGATGACACGATTGATGATAATCAATCAATGGTGATACATTTTATGGTGATTTGTACATATTATGCTTGCTTGTAATTAATTTTGGTAAACTAACCCCACGAGTTGTATGTAGCTCACCACTTTATCAAAACCTCCTTTTAGGTTGACGGAGCTCATCGTGAAGGCGCGAGCGGATAGTGGTGGCATATTAAAGTGAAGTTTTTATTTATGTTTTATCCATGAAATATTAATCAAGATAGTATTTAATTTGGATATGTTTATATTATTGTATGCATTTAAATGTTAGGTTCAATCAAATAATGGCACGTGGAAATGATATATTAAATAGAAATTTAAATGTTATATCTATATTCTAGGAATTTATTAAATTAATTCCTAAGGTGTATAGATAAAACAATTGATATTTTAAATATTAATATTTTCCACCTAGTCAAATATTGCTATTGTCCAAAATTATATTGTTGGCAATCAAGAAACAATCTTACCTACAAGGAATTGCCAAGAATCAAATTAAATCTCTCTATCAAAGGCAAGAAGAATCACCAAATCAAGGATGGCCAATTAAATCGCGTCATTTAATCAAGTGTATATAGAAAGAACTCCAATCCAACACCTATAAATAAAGGTCTCTTCATAAATAAAAAGACAAGTCAAGAAGTGAAGACACAAGTACAAGAAGCAGTGAAGAATTCTCGAGAAATGCTGGCTTACCCTACTTTGACTGAAGTGGATAAAGAATAGTCACTCCTGGCATGTATGAATGTAAACTGTGTACGATACTCCCCCCCCCCCCCCCCCCAAAAAAAAAAAAATCAAACACAAAAGTTAAAATTGGAACTACGTTATGACTTGATCTTTCACCAGGGTATGTAGGCAGCTTAGAAATTATCTAAGTTCAGTCATATGTTGCGTTTCCCTTTTCTGTGTTGGTTGAAGCAAACAAAAGACAGAACCAAAAGTAAAACGAGTGACTTTAAAGATTGCAATACCGGAAACGAAATTGATTTCTATTATGTAATCATAAAAGTGCATAAAGCAAGAGACAAAAGATCCCGGCATGGGATAAAAGCGAAAACGAGAAAATCCTAAACAAAGTCTAAGCGAAAGGATTTATATCCTAAATAACTTCTTTTGCTGATTCTAGAAGCTGCTTCAAGACTTTCAAGCTTTTAATCACTTCATCACTCATTGGGGCACGCTATCTCTTCTTTTATATCATTAACTTTGCTCTCGACAACACAGAGGATTTCTTGCTGATCTTTCAGGAGTGTCGACAACTCCTTCTCTTGCTTCTTCAACTTCTCAATGTTCATCTGAAGGTGTTTCAACTCAGATTTGGTGGACGCAACTACGTTGGCTTCTTCACTTTGTTTGGTCGTGGCATTCAAGAGACGATCTTTTACTTCACTCAATTGTTGTGCAAGAAGTTTATTAGATGCTCTCTCCGAAGTTGCCGATCGTGCATTATCATATGCATTGGCCTTCTCAAATAACGGCTTCAAAGCTTCTTCTATATGGGAAATGTCAAACCATATCGGTAACCACGGGGAAAACTTCATCGTGCATACATGAAATGCACTCCAAAAGCCTCTTTACTATCGCCTCGCGGCAGACCATTCCAAAGTAATTGAAGATACCTCATTTTGCAACTAAGAATGATGTTACTTCCAAAAAAACAGACGCTGCAACAGCAATGATGGGCGTCAGAGTGGCGGTAACATCCTTTTGAACCTTTTGGGGCGAAGAAGAAACATCGACTAGTGAATCATGTACTGCAGTTGATCCCACACTTTCTCCCGACTCTTCTTCCTCATCATCGCCAAATAATTCCTTCTCCTACTAAAAGAAGAGCATAGAAAGCAAGGAAACATCTTACAATATATAAAGAAGGCAAAGAAATGATGAATATCCTCTCATGCTAAGTTTTGTGATGGTTGGGGGTCACCTTTTGCATCATCCTCAATGAGCTTCAATGACTCGGGGGCTTTGCATCTTTTCAATGTCTTTCCTCTCCACTGCCACTCTTCTCAGTTGTGAGTTTTGGAGGTTTCTTCCTTTTGATGTTCTTCGATGGCTGTTTTCTAGGTTGAGGTTTCACCAGTTTTGCAATGTTCTTCTCGAAGTAATCTCCATGAATGCGAGTCCACCACGCTTTATAATCGGCATAATAGAAATTCTTGGTATTTGGAGGAGGATGTGGTAAATATGTTGTTGACATGGACTTATGCAGCACGTTTAAACTCCAAAGTTTGATTCCTTAATCCTTAGAAGCTTCGTGTATGTCTTTGATAAGTGATCCGGGCTCCAATTGATAGAAACCGAATTGGCGGTTGAATCTATGAGGACTGCATGGCTCAACAATGAAATGGTTACCTTGGGGCCAAGTAAGATAACTAGAGCGAATAGCCGTAAAGAAGCTTTAATCGCGTCCTTGTACGCAATCATAATCAATAAACCAGCGGCCGGTGAACTTATCAAGAATCTTATGGTTAAAGCTACTAAATCCCCTTTGTGTATTCACACACGTGCTTCTTCTGTTTCAAAATGCTTCACTCCTCCTTCACCTGGATAAAGTGCCATAGTGGGCAAGGGCATCCCTATGACCGAAAAATGGGTCTTGAAGTAGCAAGCTAACCAACCATAAACGAAATGAGTTGGAAAAGTTAATCGAACTTGAGACGGTCGAGGAAAACTTGTGATCTTGTTTAAACCTCTTTAAATGTTTGCGAGAACAGGAGCGGCAAGACTCACTGGCTTTCCCACAACCATCATACTTGCTATCTTGAAGGTAGCGGGACGTATGCAGTCAATTTCGTCATTAGGTAGAACAAACGCGCATAGCTAACAAACTAGGGGTGCTGCTAAGTATACCTCTTCTCATCTTCTCTGGATCCCAAGCCTTTCGAATATATCTTGTTCCGCCATTGTCCATTCTTCAAATTTGGTCAAATTGCCAGAAGGATTGTGAGTTTCTTGGGGATGACTCTTTGTTCCCCTAGTTGGCACTTATTTGTCACGACGGGGAGATGGATCATATTTATGTGCTTTCTTTGACCAAAACTTAACCCAAGTTTTGATCGACATGGGAGAGATGTGAGATCTATCAGTGTGTCCCTGAAGTAAGTGATAAGCTTGAAACAAGTACTTGCAGCTCGGGGGGTAGGTATAGGTTCACGGATTTGTTAATAGTGTTGGATACTCTTCCGAATTTGGAATCATTTCATCATAAAGATATCCGCTCATTGGGAGGCCTGTCAAGGAATGAATGTCCCACAATGATATCGACATCTCTCCATGGGAAGTCAGCAGTGTGTTGGTGGAGGGGCACCACGCCTCGCAAAATGCATTAAGGACTTCAATGTTGCAGTCGTATGTAAAGAATGAAGCGTAAATAGCGTCGTATCTCCGCGGCATTCAACTTGCGTCTACAACGAGAAAGGATGTCCTCGATCAACTCCTAATGACCTCGAATGTAGTGGAATTCACCAAGAAACTCAGTAGAGTTGCCCTATTTGGCTTTGCCTTCAATGATGCATCACCCAAAAGTTAGAAATGGGTTTGAGTCTGTCGATGGTTGATGGTGAGTGGCATTCAAAGTCCATGTTTTGCTCAAAGTAACTTCTTGGGACCATTGTGGCATGTGAAACAGAGCCGCCAGATTCGGCCATTTGCTCGCGTAATCACCGATAAGGGATTTTTGGACCGACCAGAGGGTTTCTTTCTCTTCAGGTTGATTTTCGTCATCGAGAATCCACTGCAAGAAAAAGGACATTTAGTGAGAGGAAAACCTGTGGTTAAAACTCCAAAAACCATTACAAAAGGCATTTAGTGACGGGAAATATCCCGTCACCACCATTGGCTACAGCTTCCGCTGCTAAAGGTCAATAGTGACGGGATAGGGGCCCGTCATTAAAAAGTATATAGTCACAGTAATATATCGTCACTAAAAAATTTGTATAGTGACAGTCAATTCCCGTCACTATATCTAAATTCTCACTACTCAAAAAGGTCAATGACAACGGTTTTTAGTCGTTGTCATATGGTGCCTGCAACCGTTGTCATAGATTGTGTTCTTGTAGAACCCCATCTACGACAACAGTTTTAGCTGTTGTCTTTACTCAGTACCACAACGGTAATTAACCATTGTTTAGAACCTTCAAAACTGTTGTCTTATAGACATAAGATTACGGAAGGAACATCTTCATTGATTACTATGTGTCTTGTTTATCTATAATAACATATCACATGAAAAGAGTAAAAATGAGAGAACTTCTTCATTACTTACTACATATCAAAGTTACAATAAGTTCAAAGTCTACAAAGGAAAAATAATACAAATTAACTTCTCTATATATTTAAAGCAATGTTCTATTTGCACCAAAGTCCCATCTTTTCTTCTGAATTGTCTTTCATTTTCCTACAACAAAATCAGAAAAAGAAAATAAATTTCAATGTCATTTTCCATAGATAAAATAGAGTATCAAAAGAAATTTGGGAAAGATTAAATATAAATACCTCAATAAAATTTAACAAATTTTCACAACGTTAAATATCCACGAGTCTGCACAAAAGAATGGATAACATCAAACAATTCCCAAAGCTCCCATATTAAGATATATGATAGTCTGCATATTAGGAGATGAATAAAATTGTGCTACATATGCCAAAATTGTGTAATAACAGAAACTAAGTTAATTTAGATACTTTAAAACACAAACTCAAATTATTTCTAGAGCAGTCATCGCTTACTTACGAGTTGAGGATCAAACAAGTAAAAAGAGATCGGAGATGTTAATTGACATATCAATCAAGGAAATTTTGTTTTAGAGCATCTATTAACAAAAAAAGAAAAAAAAAAAAACTAATAATTGAGTTGTAACTACCAAGATCAAGCCCTAAGCACTTGAATAAGGGCATCTCCAACCCATCCTCTATTATAGTGTGGATTTTGCACTAAATTTACAGTTTTTGTGTACACTATCTCCAACCCAACTCTATCCCACTAAATTTACAGTTATATGTAACCATCTCCAACCCAACTCTATCCCACTAAATTTACAGTTTTGTGTAAACCATCTCCAACCCAACTCTATTCCACTAAAATTTACACAATAAGATTACTTACTTCTAATTTTATTTATAAATAATTATTTATGTTTTACATATTAAAAAAAAAATCAACATATTTATTTTAGTTAAAAAAATTTAATAATTTCACACTTAAAGATAAAACATTGCATTCAACACCATAAAAATAAAAAATTACATAAAACATTAATATTAATAATTCTACATAACAAACAAATTTAGATGCTAGTATTGCCATGTTCGTCCCACAAATGGTCAACCAATGCCTCTCGCAAAGCAAAGTGAGCATTTCTATCCTTGATTTTTCTATGTCGAGCTAGGAAATTGTGAAGATTTAAGCTCAAATAATCATTTGGAGGTATTAAGCTTCACTTAAAAGAAGTTTAATATGATATAACACAATCAAAGGATCATTGGAAGTCATCTAAATCAGGTTCAACATAAAAGAAGGTTTCATGCAGTGTTCGGCCTATTACTAGCCGAATTCCGGTTCAATCCTCGAACCAGTTCTGGCCGAATTGGTTTAGTACTGTTCGGTCCAATAACGGTTATTAGTGGCCGAATTATTCAGATAACCGTTTCTGTTTCTGTTAGGCTGTTTTGGAAGTATTTGACGGTTGCCAAGGGTCTTGATTGGTTAGTTGGATGGCGGTTACTTAGTATAAGTGGAAAACTGTGAATGCAGCAGCTCATAACACAGAATTGACGTAGGGAGAAGAAATGAGAGAGTGAGATCCAAAAAGGAGAAGAAAGTGCATTGTATTTTGGGTGTGTTCTTTTCTGGTTTTGATCTTGTTTTAAGCCTCTTGTAATTGTTCTTCTTGGAATCAATAAAGGTGTGAGAGTTTGGTGCCGTGGATGTAGGATTCTCATTGAATCTGAACCACGTAATTCTTCTTGTTCTTTACAATTCATTTAGTTTGTTTTCTTATCATCATTATTGAGTGTGTGTGATTCTTGAGTAGTTAAGGTGTTCTTGTGAGTGTTTCTTATCCAAATTCCAACAAGTGGCGCCGTCTGTGGGAAAGCCATGACTACAGCTCGATTTGATGTGGAGAAATTCAACGGGAATTCAGATTTTGGATTGTGGAAAGTCAAGATGAAGGCACTCCTGGTGCAGCAGGGCCTTGCAGTTGCTCTAAAGGGAGAAGATGATCTTCCTATTGCAATGAAACCTGAAGAGAAGCAATCAGTGCTGGAAAGAGCTCACAGCACTATCATCTTAAGCCTTGGAGATAAGGCCTTAAGGGAAGTATCCAAAGAAACTACTGCAAAAGGTGTTTGGGAGAAATTGGATCAAGTTTATATGGTGAAATCTGTAGCAAACAGACTTTACATGAAGCAGAAGTTGTTTGCTTACAAGATGTTTGAAGAAAAGTCTATCACAGACCAGATAGATGAATTCAAGAAAATCCTGGATGATTTGGAAAACATTGAAGTCAATATGGAAGATGAAGACAAGGCCCTGATCCTATTGAGTTCTTTGCCCAAGTCATATGAAAATCTGAAGGATGCTCTCCTATTTGGGAGTAAAACTAGACTGACTCTGCTGGAAGTAGAAGGAGCTCTAAGATCTAAAGAGCTGCAAAAGGGAGTTGATAATCATCAAAGTGAAAGGCAAGCTGAAGGATTGATTATCAAGAAGGTTTTTCACAAGAAACAAGCAAATCAAAAGAACCAGCAGAATTGGAAGAAAGGGGCTCAATCTCAGGAAACTGACAAGGAAACCAGAAAGTGTTTCAAGTGTCATAATGTGGGACACCTGGCAAAAGATTGCCCCACCAAGGCAAAGAATCAACCCAAGAAACCTCAGAATCAACATCAGAAGCATCAACCGGCCAAACCTACTGCAGACATGACTGAAGCCAAAGGTGATACAGACTATGCTGAGGTATTAACTATCTCCTCAAACCCTGTATCCACTGAATGGGTGTTAGATTCAGGATGTTCTTTTCACATCTGTCCTATAAAAGAGTGGTTCAAAACTATAAAGTATATAGATGGAGGATCTGTGCTATTAGGAAATGATGTTGAATGCAGGGTGAAAGGAATTGGATCTGTCATGATCAAGATGTTTGATGGAGCTGTTAGAATCTTGGAACATGTGAGGTTTGTACCTCAACTTAAGAGGAATCTTATATCCCTTGGTATGCTGGACTCATTAGGGTATAAGTTTCAATCTGAAGGTGGAGTCCTAACAGTGTCAAAGGGGTCTTTGGAGGTGATCAAAGCTGTGAAAAGGAATGAACTGTACTTCCTTCAAGGAAATACAGTCCTGGGAGAAGTTTCCATGGCTAAAGAAAGAGATAACACTCTACTTTGGCATAAAAGACTAGCTCACATAAGTGAAAAGGGCCTGGAAGAGCTGAGTAAGCAGAATCTACTGTGTGGGGATAAAATCACTCACATGGACTTATGTGAGTCATGTGTATATGGAAAAGCAAAGAGACTGAAGTTTAACAAATCTGAGCACACAACAAATGACAAGCTGGACTACATACATGCAGATCTCTGGGGGCCATCCAAGGTGCAAACACTCAGTGGAGGAAAATATTTTCTGTCCATCATAGATGACTATTCAAGGAAAGTCTGGGTGTACATTCTGAAAACCAAAAGTGATACTCTACAGAAGTTTAAAGACTGGGTCATTGAGGTGGAAAACCAAACAGGGAAACAAGTGAAACACCTCAGAACAGACAATGGTCTAGAGTTTGTTTCTGAAGAGTTTAATGAGTTTTGCAGGGGAAAGGGTATCAAGAGACATAAAACTGTTGCAGGTACTCCACAGCAAAATGGGTTGGTGGAAAGGATGAACAGGACTCTCCTAGAAAGAGTAAGGTGTATGATGATCAGTGCTGGAGTAAGCAAAAGCTTCTGGGGGGAAGCAGTCACAACTGCTGCTTTTCTAATAAACAGATCCCCCTCCACTGCTCTGTCATTCAAAACTCCAGAAGAAATGTGGAGTGGGAAACCAGCTAGTTATTCAGAGTTGAAGGTGTTTGGCTGCTTAGCCTATGCACACACAAAACAAGACAAATTAGAGCCAAGAGCTCTAAAGTGTATCTTCTTGGGGTATCCCCAAGGTGTGAAAGGGTTTAAACTATGGTGTATTGAACCAGGGAATCAGAAGTGCTTGATCAGTAGAGATGTCATATTTGAAGAATCAAAGATGCCACTTCTGAAGGAGGACAACAGAGGGACTAACAACTCAAACTCCTATCAAGATCAGCTTGAGGTGGAGCTTGATAGTACAAAACCACAATTGGAGCCTGATGTAAATACAGAAGCTGACACTCTAGAGGAGGAAGAAGTGGATACAATAAGATCATACCAGCTAGTGAGAGATAGACAGAGAAGGCAAATTCATGCACCTCAGAGATATGGGCAAGCTGATATAGTATCTTATGCTTTGTATACTGCTCTAGAAGTTGAAAGCTCTGAACCAGAATCATATCAAGAAGCAATGAGGAGCTCTGAAAGTGATAAGTGGACAGTGGCTATACAAGAAGAGCTGTTATCCTTGGATAAGAACTCCACCTGGAAAGTAGTGGATAAACCTAAATCACAGAAACTTGTGGGGTGCAAATGGATCTTTAAGAAGAAGATAGAGTACTCAAAACCAACCAAGCTCAGATACAAGGCCAGATTAGTTGCAAAAGGATTCACTCAGAAAGAAGGGACAGATTACACTGAGATTTTCTCACCTGTTGTAAAACACTGCTCCATAAGAATCCTACTTGCTTTGGTAGCTCAGTATAACCTTTATCTACATCAGATGGATGTGACTACAGCCTTTCTTCATGGAAAGCTTGAAGAAGAAATCTATATGAAAATTCCAGAAGGAGTTCATGTCCCAGAACCAGACAAGAAAGCCTGTCTACTGAAGAAGTCTTTATATGGGCTCAAACAGAGTCCTAGACAATGATACATGAGGTTTGATGAGTTCATGTTGAGGATTGGTTTCAAGAGAAGCAAGTATGATAGTTGTGTATATCTCAAGACCAACTCTCAGTCATCAAGGATATTTTTACTTCTTTATGTGGATGACATGTTGATTGCTTGTGAAACTCAAGCAGGTATAAGTGAAGTAAAGGAGCTACTGAAGACTGAATTTGAAATGAAGGACCTTGGAGAGGCAAGAAAAATCCTTGGAATGACTATTCTAAGGAACAGGAGTAGAAATGAAGTATTCCTATCTCAACAGGATTACTTAGTGAAAGTCTTGGAAAGGTATAATATGCATCAGAGCAAGATTGTTTCTACACCTCTGGGACAGCATATCAGATTGTCTCTTGAGCAATGCCCTAAATCAAATCAGGAAGAAGGATATATGAGAAGAGTTCCATATGCAAGTGCAGTGGGCAGTGTGATGTATACTATGGTTTGTTGCAGACCAGACTTGGCTCATTCCATGAGCATAGTAAGCAGATATATGGGGAATCCAGGAGCACAACACTGGGAGGCTATGAAGTGGGTATTAAGGTATATCAGAGGAACAGCTGACATGGGTTTGAAGTTTCAGAAGCAAGACAGCTTGGAAAATGCATTAACAGGATATGTTGATGCTGATTATGCAGCTAATATTGATACAAGGAAGTCTATTACTGGGTATGTTTTTACCTTGTTTGGGACAGCTATCAGTTGGAAGGCATACCACCAGTCAGTAGTAGCTCTGTCAACTACTGAGTCAGAATATGTGGCACTAACAGAGTCAATCAAAGAAGCAGTATCGTTAAAGGGAATTGTGAAAGAATTTGGTGTGATCCAGCATCAAGTGACTATCTGTTGTGATAGTCAAAGTGCAATACATTTAGCCAAGCATCAGAGTCATCATGAGAAGACAAAGCATATTGATGTCAGATTACATTATGTAAGAGACTTGGTGAGCAAAGGGTTGATACATGTAAAGAAGATATCCACTGATGTAAATCCTGCAGATTGTTTCACCAAATCTCTTCCAGCAGCAAAGTTTCAGTTATGCTTGGATCTTATCAATATGAGAAGTTATGCTGAGGAGCAAGATCAGAGGAAGGTTACTGGGGAAAGTCAGTAACAGGTTTAGAATGATGGTTTTGAGCTTAAGGTGGAGAATTGTGAAGATTTAAGCTCAAATAATCATTTGGAGGTATTAAGCTTCACTTAAAAGAAGTTTAATATGATATAACACAATCAAAGGATCATTGGAAGTCATCTAAATCAGGTTCAACATAAAAGAAGGTTTCATGCAGTGTTCGGCCTATTACTAGCCGAATTCCGGTTCAATCCTCGAACCAGTTCTGGCCGAATTGGTTTAGTACTGTTCGGTCCAATAACGGTTATTAGTGGCCGAATTATTCAGATAACCGTTTCTGTTTCTGTTAGGCTGTTTTGGAAGTATTTGACGGTTGCCAAGGGTCTTGATTGGTTAGTTGGATGGCGGTTACTTAGTATAAGTGGAAAACTGTGAATGCAGCAGCTCATAACACAGAATTGACATAGGGAGAAGAAATGAGAGAGTGAGATCCAAAAAGGAGAAGAAAGTGCATTGTATTTTGGGTGTGTTCTTTTCTGGTTTTGATCTTGTTTTAAGCCTCTTGTAATTGTTCTTCTTGGAATCAATAAAGGTGTGAGAGTTTGGTGCCGTGGATGTAGGATTCTCATTGAATCTGAACCACGTAATTCTTCTTGTTCTTTACAATTCATTTAGTTTGTTTTCTTATCATCATTATTGAGTGTGTGTGATTCTTGAGTAGTTAAGGTGTTCTTGTGAGTGTTTCTTATCCAAATTCCAACAGAAATCTTGAAAACGAGCATCTTCATCCCCAACCATGTCTACTTCTGGATGTGGTGCTTCCATAGAATCTCCAATCGGTGCGGCAATATCACGTTCATCTTCGATAATCATATTCTGCAAAATAATACAAGTGGTTAAGATATCGTGAAGATGTTGCTTTTTCCAATATCGCACCGGGCCTGCCACGATTGCAAATCGTGATTGTAAAACTCCAAATGCACGCTCGACATCCTTTCTGCAGGCCTCTTGCTTTGCTGCAAACAATCTTCTCTTTGGATCACTAGGGGCATGGATAGTTTGCACAATAGTGGACCATTTGGGGTAGATACCGTCAGCTAGATAGTATCCCTGGTCGTATTCTTTTCCCCTAATAACATAACGAGCAGGAGGAGCAACCCCATTGCACATGGCCAAACTTCGTGAAGAAAATAAATATATATTCGCAGATCTAAATAAGATTGAAGATCCAGCTCTACGTAATTTTGTTCGTAATGAACAAAAAAGGATAATGGAAAAACGGAACCAGCAAGAACACCAAGCATCTCAACCTAGTTCTGGATCTTTTGGACAATACTTTGATGGTCTCGGAGGAACGGATGGTGACTTGCCGCCGTTCTAAATTTTTTTTCTTCATGTTTGTCATATGTGTTTAATTTAAACTTTCTGTATTTTGTTTTAATTTAAGCTTTCTGTATTTTATTTTAATTTAAGCTTTTAATTTTTTTCGATTTATGCAATTAGTATTTCCAACATTGTTTTCTTTCATATTGTTGTAATGAAGTCTTCCTTGTGTTAATTATCTTGCAATTTGATATAACTAGTAATTTATCTTATTATTGTTTCATTATTTTTAAATATGCAAGATTAATAAAAAATATTAAACTAATTTTTTTGATAATTAAATTTAATTGAATTAGATAAATTATTAAATACAAATATAACATTTATGTAGTTAAAACTGAATTTAGGGGTATTTTGAGCATATAATGTATAAATACAGTTTTTGTGTGGATGAACAGTGTCCCCCTATTTATAGGGGGACACTGTTCATCCCCCAATTATAGAGGGACGTTTTAGAGTGTGGTTGGGGACCTAAACTCTAAAAGTCCCCCCAAAAATAGAGTTTTAGTGATGCATTGGAGATGGTCTAAACTATTAACAATGGTGGATGTCGGCCATTGGAAACACATATTCTATTCTATGGTGATATTTTCTATTTTCCTGTCTACAGACGCTAATGAGCATAAAGCATACTTCACACTAATAAAAAAATTCTCAAAATGAACAGATTATACATAAATGCCCATTAATCATACCTTGTTTCTAGGAAGACTTGCTATTATCAGCCAACGGAGATTCAGTTGGAGCTTCATCGCCTAAGTGGTTTTCTCTACATAGGTTGCCTCTATATTTCTACTTCTACAACAGTAAGCTTTATTTCAGCATCCCACCACATAGGTAGGGGTGTGCAGATTTTGGCCAGAACCGATATAACCGATCGAACCGAACCGATAACTGAATTTCGGTTCGGTTATATCGGTTTCAGTTCGGTTTCGGTTTTAAGTTTTAAAAATTATCGGTTATAGGTTTCGGTTCGGTTATCAGTCCAAAAATCCGATATATAACCGAACCGAACCGATAACTAAAAAGTTGATATAATTTTTTATTTATTTTTTAGTTTGGTACCCTTAAAGTCTTAAGCTACCCCAAATTAGCCCCCAAAGAAAGTAAAATAAAATTAGCCCCCCCAAATTAGCCCCCAAATTGTTCTTTACTACACAAAAAATAAAAAATTCAAAAAATTATCGGTTATCGGTTTTAACCGAAACCGAACCGATATTTTCGGTTCGGTTTCAGGTCGGTTTTAATTCTATTCGGTCGGTTATCAGTTGTCAATCTTGATGAATTATCGGTTATCGGTTATTCCTTATCGGTTCGGTTCGGTTCGGTTCGGTTCTGGACCGATGCACACCCCTACACATAGGTATGGTGCCTCTACGCCAAATGTAAGTGTTGAAATGAACACTTTGGCCAGCTTTCCTGGGAATCCAAATTCGTTGTTCACACTCAACCTCATTGCCTGCCCATTTAACAGATAAATCGGTGGCAGGTGAAAAAAAAAAAAAATTACTCCCTCCGTCCCGAATGAACTTGCACAGGAGGGTCGGCACGCATATTAAGAAAAAGTTGCTTTTTGAGATTTTGTTGACTTTTCAAAGGTTGATTGAGGGTGGAGATTAAGAGTGGAGATTTTGAGGGTCGAGATTGTGTTAGAACTTTCCTTTTTAAGGGTATGCAAGTTCATTTGGGACGGACGAAAACGGAAAGTGTGCAAGTTCATTCGGGACGGAGGAAGTATTAAAAAATGTGAAAGACCAACGAAAAATATGTGCATAATCAACTACAGTAGCATTACATAAAAAACTTAATAGTAAGTATACCAAAATATAGAAACAAAAAATAGAGTGTTGCACTAGTTAGGTAGAAATAAACTATAATGCCATTTAATAGGTGTAACAAAGGACAAGAAAATATGCAAAATGAGCATGCACTATCTCCACTGCACATGGTTAGGCCAAAAAAAAGAAAAAATATATACATATCTAGAAGGAAAAAACATATTCAGCATCAAGAAGTCCCCTTTGCAAAAAATATTCGATTTCCATCAGTTAACCTTTCATCATACAGTAAAAATATTTATTCAATAATAAGTTTGCCTCCCATAACCAATAAAATTACTACTTGAGTGCTTTATCCTGCTTATGGACAATTTTGAAGTAAAATTTCAACCAGCTCACAACAATTTAGGTACTTTACTGTTAGTGATTTGGAAAGATTAACTATCAGCTGTATGAAAAAATAATATAAAAAAATTACCGAGTAAAAGGAAAAGCACATAAACACAACTCGGAGACCCTATTAAAGCTTGTTCAACGTTTTATTACTGATAATATTGTGTGGTAAAGAATAGAGAACTATGTTAAGAGTCCATGCACACCATATATAGAAAATAATGTTGAAAGTTGAGGATTACTAGGCTAATGAGAAAAATGAAGACCAAGAAAGGAAATGCATAAATACGAAATTCTCCTTCTAAGTAAACAATCCAACGTCGCCTGAGTAATTAACATATGAAGTTATTCCAGCTAAAGAACAACTTATGCATTAAAAATAGTTGAGATCATAGGAGAATTACCTCTGCCGTAACATGAGTTTAAACCCCTCGCTAAGTATCGAGTTCTGGGATGCAACCTACAACGACGAGCAGTAAGTGCAACAACCCCCTTCTGCTGCCCAAGGCTACCAAAAGTCTTACAATAAGCAAATCCCTGTATGGTTAACAATTAGAAACAAGATCAGAGGAACCAGTAGACTTACTTGGAAAATTTTACCGAGTTTTTGCAATCCGCTGGCACGTAACCTGAGAGTATCCTTGGAAGCACTTGGATCTATGAGAACCTGATGCATAATTTTTTAAAGTTACGAAAAGAATTTGGAATGAGTAGGTGCTCTAAGTGACTGATTCGACCAAAGTAGCTGACTGTCGTCAGCAACTGAGTAGTGATGTGACGAAAGAGTAGGGCATTTCTTATTTATATTTAACTAAGCCGATAGGATTTATGAACTTACTGCTTGACGGACACGAGATACCGTCAACTCATTATTTGCAACATTCATTTGCCGGAAACAAACAAACATTGCAACCTTTATCTCTTCAGGCATTCTCTCATCCTTTATTTGTTCTTTGTTACACCGATTCCATTCCTCCCATAGTTGAATGTAGGCAATAGCACTTGACAAGAGGGAGAGAAGAGTTAGTTCATTATAAAAGATCGAATACATGATGTAAACTAGAAGTTTGTAGGTATTGGCACCTTGGGCAGCTGCAAACTGTGTATTTCTAGAGTGTCTTTTATCTCGTACACATTCTGCTATAAATAGGACCTTCATAAAGCGTTTCCCCTTTCCTATTTCTCTAGCAGCTTGCCTTCTATAGATATATCCTATAGTATGCAACAGAGGCTTACCAAAAGCTGGAAAATTACATACAAAATGTTAAAACTTTTTTGAGGAATTATCTTCGTTATTTTGAATCTCCAGCTGAATGTGAACCACACTCCAAAAAAATAAAAATAAAAAACTGATGCAGCAGAGAAATTCATCTTTTCAGAGGTCTTAGACATATAGTTTTACTGATAAAGATGACTTTTCATTTAGATATTTCATCATTACCTCTCAGATAACTAAAATAGCTTCCGAACCTAAAAAGATGTTGAGAATAGAATAATACAATGGGAATTTTTTTTTACCAGCTTCAAGAAGACGTTGGGCCTCTAACTTTGCAGATTCCACGAATTCATGTTTTTTACCATTAATTTATGATTCAAGACGGTCTGTCAAATTTATTATGAGTTTCTCTTCCCTTTTTTCTTGCATTGCCTTCACATAATAAAAGAAAAGAAAAGTCTCAATTAAGGCATAAAAGCAGCGGGGGTGAGGGTAAGGAGAGTTTGGATCAAGTAAACCTTTATTATCTTCTCAAGTTTGGGTTTCTGAATTTCAGGGGGCAAATCCTGATCAAATTCAGAGGGTGGTGAAGTAAGCAACGTAAGCTAAGCAACATACTTTTTTAAGCCTCTTTCCATTCATCTAAATGAAGCACGCGATTCATGCCAAAAATATATTTATTAAATGTTGCAATCACTTATTTCAGTGTTAATGAAAAGCGTAAGCAAAAACATTAGATTATCAAAGAATCAAGAATCCCAAAAATACAACTAACATACATTTCACAAGCATAACTTACTATAAATCAATTTAAATCAAAGATATTTCTAGAGATATTTTAAATCATAAGTTCTTTTTCTTATATTTTTCAATCTGAAATTTCGTCAGGAGGTTAACCATGAAATATCATATGAATATCAAACACAATGTAAACCTTTATATACGTAGTTATACAACCACCCACATTTTCATCACTCAAAATGAATCGCAATTCATCAATGCAGCTGTGACAATTTAGCATATCAGAAATTAGACAATTTTAATGTCATTAAAGTTTACCTTAAGATCTATTGGAAGACACTGATGCTTCATGGAGAGATCCAAGGTGCACGCTTAAGGTGCTAATCTTTGCATCCACAACCTACATCGGCAGCGGTTCGGCGCCTCCTGAAAATTGGGAAAAGTGGTCTTATTTGACATACTAATAAACCTCAAATCTTTAAACAAATAGCAATACAAATCTTACTACAACTACCATCTTTAGCAGAAATGCATGTAGAACCTGAAACCAAGAAAAAACTAACATTTAATAACATTTAATTTCAGAAATTAAAACGAGTCATACATCAACAACTTTCTTGGCAGCCGCTATTATGCATACAGTTAGTTTAACTTTATGCACCTACTATTAGTAAACATAAATATCATTATTGTGATTGCATATTTATTTATCTCCAGAAAATAGGTACTCAGAAGAGATCAATCAAAAAAGCACCCTTACTACCAAATTAATATGCAATATGCAATCTTAGAAAACCTCAAAAGCTAGCAGCTTTGCAATATCTATAATCCCAACAATAATCACTAAGAGAATAATGAAATAATCAACTGACACATACAATAGCTATATACTTTACAAAACATAGATAGATAGATAACCTCCTTTATAACCACCACTAAAGAGAACCAACTCCTCATTGAAGATTCTCCTTGTTATCACTGTGAGTATAAGGACGGACAATTTGAGCGAATTGACAGGGCAATACATCCTTCAAATGGATTCCTACAAAAAGAAATGTAAATACACTAAATACTTCAATTCCTGACCTCATTAATAATGATTGTTTCAATGGGTAAAAGAAGCAAAAGATTTTAAATAGATGGTCTACAGGCATCCGATTCAAGATCTCATCTAATTAAAAATGAAACCTAGTGTTTCATCGAGAAAGTAAGAGGGTGAAAGAAATTTGAAGTCCGGCTTACCTATTACTGCACAATCCATGGTGGAGAAGAGGTTATACGATAGATAATGGCAACTATTAATGGAGATGAGTGAGTATTGGTGGATTTCCAGAGTGGGGTGGGGAATACGGGATGAAGAGAGAGAGGTAAATGAATTTTTTTGAGATAATGAAATTAAAATCTTATTTGGTTTAATTTTTTGAATTTCACAAAATTTTGGTGGCCATTTGGTGGGAAATGTTCTGCCTTTTTTTTTTTTCCCAGAACTATTGGCGACGGTAAAAAAGATTTAAGCGAAATAAATTAAAAATTTCCTCATCAATTATTGGATTTTTAGTGAGAGTATAATTTACTCTCATAAAAGGCATGTATAACTCACAGTTAGTGAGAGTATTTTCTTACTCTCACTATTTTTTTGTGACTAAAAGTAAGTTTTCTTGTAGTGATCACCAAGTGTTGCATTCCGGAAGAGGATGTGATTGTTTTGGGACAAACCATCGTGATTACTACTAGGAAAAGAGAAAAAGAGGCCATCCGTGAGAAATTGAAACACATCACAAGATGCAAAGAAGGAAAGAAAAAAAGAGAGAGAGTGATCTTGTTCGTGTTAATTGCTAGAAGGGCAAGTTTCATCCACGTTGGGTTTGACAATAACATTTAATCCAATCAAATGTCTAAAAAATTTCAAGCACCGGAACAAATAAAGCAATATGTACATGAGAGGATGATGAAGAGATAGATTTGCGAAAGACAGTGTACCAGGAAGAAAAGTAGGCATGCATGAGTATCTGCTTAAAAGTGATTTTTTTTTTTAAAAAAATTTGTAGCCAGGAGTAAAAAAAATAAAAATAAAAAATCATTACCACTGTCCATGAAAGTGGAGATGTTGATTGATTTACTTTTTGCCAGTAATGAGAATATAACATAGAATGGGCAGCAAACATAATCAAGCGACGAGGTGGTCTACGACTAGTTGAGAAGGCATAAAAGAGTCCAAGATGTACCGGGAAGTTGTGAAATTTTGCTGCTTGAGCGAGGCCAATGAAGTCCAAATTCGAGAAGCAGTTGCGCGAAATCGAAGGCCTTGAGCAGGTCAAGCAAATTCGACTTGGAAAACTACGAAGTAAAGTGGACAAGATCGCAGCGAGGCCCCAAATTGCGGAGCAAGTCGTGGTATTCCGGCTGATCGATGGACGTAGAATCTGCGAGAGACCTCACTTTAGAGGGTGCAATAATATGCGACATTCAAAAAATTCAATTACAAACCAAAGAATACACCCGATTCAGCAGAGTCGCAGGCACAAACTTAACAGAAGTAGAAGAGAAGTCAAGTTCGAGTTGTTCTTGGTGGTGGAGGATTGGGTACAAGCACCCTATTTTAGAGTTGTCATTTTTTGCCAGCATTGGAAGTTTTCTGATATAAAGGTTTTGTTTTACTGTTGTGAAAGTTCAGAAAGTCCACAAGGCATGAAAACTCCATATTTTCCTAAGCGTATATGTCCAAGTTCAACAAACATTCCACATACTATACATGCATATATATGAATATATCGATTAAAGGGAAACAAAATAGCTGTCATGAGTAAGTTGGGAAAGAGTTAGAAACACCACAACGTGAAGAAGGGCAAAGGAAAACTCAGATTTGTTGAAAGCTCGGAGAGTGTGCCTCAAGATAGACTGTGTCAACTGCTGCCCGCAAATTCCGTATCTACTAGACTTTCGAAGGTTCGAACCTACAAAATACCACCAAATGGTGAAACACGGCGATTCATTATTGACTCAACTGGAGAAATGAAAAGGGAGACGAAAGCAATTCGTCGAACATCTTGCGAGAAAGATTCAGGGGGGCGTATTGTGTATATTAAAGACTGCGAGAGCTGACCTCAAACACCAAGAATCCTACACTCATAGAAGCGAGAAGGAGGAAGACAAGTTTCAGGATGGTGAGGGAATGGTCAACAATGCACCCCTTAGAGTTACATACAAATCGGGAAGTCTTCCCATGGAAAAGGAAATACATTTATTATATTTTATTTCCTCAGTTTTTCTAAAGATTTGAGGATCATGTCCTCATGTATAATCTACTGTGCACGTGTAGGCTTGGAGATGAGAGAAATTTGTTTTCCTTATATTTGAACAAGTTTCCTTAAAAGAGTTGATGGAAAATTAACTGCAGAGTCTGTTGAAGAAATCTGAAACTCAACGCAATTTGAGGACAATATTCACTTTCTCTTTCTTTAGTTATGTGGTGGGCCCAACTGTGGTGTATGAAATATTGAAAGATAGGCGGGGTACGTCTTTGTTTGTAAAAAATGAAAGAAAGTGATGACCAGTTCTATTGGAAATTGGTCGTGGATAAAGAAAGCGGTGCAATAAAACTGGTGGTATAAAGAGCAGAAAATATTTCTTGAACTATAGAATATTGATTCCATCAAGATGATGGAACTGATCGTAATCCACTAAATAAGGAAGGTTGGATTTGGTGCTTAAAGCTGCGAGACTCATAAAGGTAGGACCTAACTGATGTTGAAAAAAGGTAGGTGTTGTATAATGGCTTGGGATATATGGTGTTGAAAAGGTAAAATTGGGCTTACATGTCAATTTGTTAAAGAGGAAAAGAGTATAAGTTTGATTAGTAATTGATGGGCTTGTGTGTGCTGCTAGTTTTATAGGCCCAAGTCAAATAAAATAATGATGGGCTCTCCACCAACATTATTATATGGCATAGAAAGATTGAAAATAAAACTGCTTAATGGATGGGCCTACATGAAATGTTGCGGGCTACATGATTAAAAGCCCACCAAAGTTAGCTCAAAATCCTGATACTATCTCGAAATGCTTGATGTGGGCCCATGAAGTCACACGTTCGAATAAAGAATAAAGTTGATTCGCAATTCCTTCACTTCAAGACCTGGTGTCCGTGAATAAATCGCGAGGGAACATTTGTAGGCAATTATTTAAAGCCCAATCAAAGAATGTCACGTGGAAATAATATATTGAATGTCAATTTAAATGGTTATTCTAAGAATTTATTAAATTAAATTAATTCCTAAGGTGTATAGATAAAATAATTGATATTGTAAATATTAATATTTTCCACCAAGTCAAATATTGCCAAGTGTCCAAAATTATATTTTTGGCCATCAAGACACAATCTTGCCTAAAATAAAGGAATTACCAAGTTTTGGTAATAAAATAAAATCAAATAAAATCTCACTATCAAAGGCAATAAGGATCACTAACTCAAGGATGGCCAACAAATCGCGTCATTTAATCAAATGTATATAGAAAGAACTCCAATCCCACACCTATAAATATGGGCCTCTTCATAATTTAAAAGACAAGTCAAGAAGTGAAGACACAAGTACAAGAAGCAGTTGAAGAATTTCAGAGCAATCCAAGGCGTTCTTCAAGGCATTCGAGACGTTCTTCAAGATATTCATCCAAAAATGACGTAGATTCGGGATTAAGGCGTTAAGCCTCTCAGATCAGCGTTATTCAAGTCACATATTCAAAGGCGTTTTGCGTGATTTAGTGTGATTCAAGGCGTTCATCACGAGATCTCCAAATAGTGACGTTTGATTCGAAATTTAGGCGTTGAGCCCTCGAGTTAGCGTTACGGAAGTCAAAACCGAATTCGAAGAAGATCTAATTGAAGCTCTACTCCAAATTTTCAAAAGAAATTGTCAAAGAGAGAATCCGAGGAATTCTGGGGATTGTACTAAAAAAGTTATATTTGATTCAATATTCTCAATTTATACGAATTTTTTGTGTTTAATAATTTATTCACTAAATTTGTTGTTACAATATATCCATAAGAACACCTATTTAAGTCTCTTTATGAAAAGTTTAATTATGGAAATATTTTAAAAAAATTAACGTGAAATTATTAAATGTTGGTTCATATATCACAAAGGTTTTTCTGTCGGCTTTTAATCCTAATGTTTACTTTTATTTGAAGAATGACTATTAGCTGACTTGAGATTTTAAGATTTAATATTATGTTAAAGCAACATTTATGTTGATTAAATGATATAATATTACCTTATATTAAACGTTGATTATTGAAGGTATTTTGTACCTATTCGTCTAACGTCCTTAATTTTAGATTAAGTTAATTAAAACTTAGGATTATTTTATTTGTCTCAAAAAACCTTATTACTTTCAACTTGAACAGTGAACTTAAAAAATCATTATATCTTAAAGTTTCAATTAAGATAAATATTTAACTACGTTAATATATTCATTTTCGCTTCCGTATATTCTATGATAATTATTATCTCATCATTTGCAACTTATATCATTTACAACTTATCGTTAATTATGTAATTATGAAAGTTATAACAACTTTGAAGTGTCACATCATATTTATAATTTTTCTATTTGTTCTAATTAAGTTTATAAGAAAAACACACACACACACTTCCCTAAAAATATTTTGAATATTCGGGTTGTTATAGTGTTTTTGCTGAGTTTTGGTTTGGATATTAACGACCATTATGGAGGAAGAGAGGTTTGACATTGTGGTTCCAAAGAACAGAATGTTAGGATTGTTTCTAATATTTTTGTTGCAGCAAAGCTAGTCCCACCATTCACTCTAATCTGGAGTCATTGGTGCTTGTGAGAATGTGAACCACTATGCATACTGTAATCTTCGACAATTGTTGATAATAGAGGATTCATGTACGTTTAAGTTTTAGTCTTGATTTTATGTTTTGTTTTGGTCTTTATTTTTTTACGTTTTTTAGTTATTTATTAAGTATCTAGTCAAGTTTGGAGCATGTGGCGATGGTATGGGGTCTTGTTTCTTCTTCTTCGATGGGTATATATGGTTTTTCCAAGTACCATGCAAATTAACAATCATGGTTTTGAAGGTGGTTAGATTCATTAGAGCATTGGATAGTGCATCTTTGAATCTAGGTGTCCTCTTTGGTCTTTGTGTAGTAGTGTAGTAGCCAGTTATTATCTGTTTTCTTGGGCTCAGAGCGATACGGAATTTCTCTAAATTTTCAAGTTTATTAATTTTTTAAAAAAGTAAAATGAAATGTCGGGGTGGCAACATGAATAGAAGTTCAAAACCTCTTAATATTAAACTAAAAGTAATGTCATTGAATTTAGTGAATTATCGAGGTGGTGTTAAAAAGATTCAAATTAATTTTACCAAACATCCTTTCCGGCTGGCCCGTGGATTAGTCATGTAGCTGAACATTAGATTCCTATGGATATTTTAATTATTCAATTCTTTTGGATATGATAAGAGTGTATACACCCCTCAACCGAGCAGTAGCGGCCCCCGACGGGCTTATGGGGTCCACCTCCATAAAATTCTTAGCAAATTTATTACGCAATCTCCAACCATTTTCCCCACTCTAATGCAGAATAAATACTATTTTAGTTCAAAATTTACACTCATTCTTTAATAGTTTACATTACCTATTGCACTTAAAAAAAAAATATTTCATAATATTTCTTACATTTCATTCATATAATCTCTATTTTTATTAATTTATATTATAAATCATATAATATGTGAAATCTTATTTAATATAAAATATTTTCAGTTTATATTTTAATATCTTATATTTTAATATCAATCAAAGTTATAAAGACATGGAAGTGGATAAGATTAATGCAAAAATTGAAAATAAAATTCATAATAGAGCAAAAAGCACATACAATACATAGGATTAAAATTTTACAAAAGAAGAGACCAGCACAAGCACAAAACAACATAGCAATTCATTTATAATTGTGTTTCCATTTTAGTAATTTGTTTTATGGTTATATTTTGTATATTTATGTTTTGTATTGTTGTAATTTTATATTTTTTGTCTTTTTTTATAATTTTATTTTATCTCTATAATGGCTTGTGTAGCTATATAAATTTCATAGAACTTTTCTTACTATTGTTGAGGTTATACATTTTATTATTTTATAATTATAACTAAAGTAACAACAACAACAACAACAACAACAACAACAACAACAACAAGAAGTAGCATCAGAGAAAGCGTAAGGTGCTAGCGTAGATGATTGTTGGAGATGCTCTTACCCCACATGCCTCATAAAAAGAGAATATTTTTAATAAATGTTCAATTTTTTTCTTTTAATTTAATGAAGGTACAACTTTCTAAAAATTATAATTTTTTTTTGAACGAATTCTTTTATTTATTGAATTGATTTGTTAAAATGTACAGAACTTATTTGTGAAATTAAAAAATGTGAAGTATTTATCTTAAATAATAAACGAGACATTGAGTTTTAAAATCAGACTTCTTTTTCGGACAAAAAAGTATTTTGAGATATGCCTCTTTTATAGGTGGAATGAGGATATACATATACCCAACCTCTTTGGATTAATAATATTGGGAACATGCAATTCTATTAACTGAAAGAGGTAATAATTTATGAGAAAAAATCATTATTAGTCCTGTAAGTTAGGCCGTATCCAGAAAAAGTCCTATATGTTAGGTAATCTCAATTTTAGTCCTATATGTTGCTTTGTCCAATTTAAGGACACTGCTCGTCTCCGACGTCCAAATTCGAATGCGAGATACGTGATGTTAAGTTTTGGGGTTTTCCGACGAATGCGTCTACGTGGAAAAAATAGGCCCACATGGCAGGACACCTAATTACTGACTCAACCATTAAAACAAAAGGAAAAAAAAAAAACAAAAAATCTATTTAACGCATCAGAATATGCTGAATCTTAAATTACATTACTGGATATTAAAAAATAAAAATATTCTCAGGGGCTGGGCACAAGCCTAGCCTACCTTCGAAGGATTGCATTAAACCTGAACCCTCTCATCTTCTCTAGAGAAGCAAAACTCTAAGGAAGGACGAGACTATAAATCAATTACCCATTTTCTCTCTCTTCACTTCGCGATTAAACATGAAAAATCAAGAACTTCTCACCTGATTTCACCATTCGCTCAGCTTCAATCGCTGCAGGTTTTGTTCCGCAGACGAAATTGTGAGGTTTTGACCGCGCGGTGATCTCAATAATGTCCACCAGAAGTATGGTAATATTAGTTTCAGTCTAAGCTAGGGTTTTGCTTAATCTCTTATGATTTTTATTTATTTGCAAATTCTTGTGCGTTTTTTCTGTCGTTTTTGCTAGTTAAGTGGTTGTTGTTGCTACATATGTAATTTATTCAAACCATACGCAACTCGCGAACCTACGGAGGATTACGACATTGGAAATGATTTACGATTCAATTTTTCTAGGGTGCTTTCCTCCCAAGGTTATTCGGGTTTAAAATTGAGGAAGAAATGTGTTGTGAGCTGTTGGGAAATAGAGGAGAATACATTGCGATTTTAATTTGAGAGAGGAGAATCGAGACTGTAAATAGGTTAAACAGAATTTTTTTTTATTCCTTTTATTTTTAATTAGTGAGTCGGTAATTAGGTGTCGTGTCACGTGGGTTTATTTTTGCCATGTAGACACCTTCGTTGGAAAGCCCCAACATTTAGCATCACATGCGCGACATGTGCAAGATTCTGACGAATTTGGACGTCGGAGATGAGCAGTGTCTTTAAACTGGACAATTTTAGCATCACACAAGACTAAAATTGAGATTATCGAACATATAGGACTTTTACAGGACACGACCTAACTTACAAGACTACTAATGATTTTTTCCCATTAATTTATAACGTGAATGACATGCATGTATTCATTACAAGGAAAAACGTATTTAACGCATAAGTATTGTATCCGAAGTTAAGTTTATGTGATGACACTTCATAAATTAATTCAAGATATTTATAGGCTACTTAAGAGATGACCAGTTATTGCAAAAAACATAAACAAATATTTGAAACGGATTTTTTCGTCTCAAATAAATAATTTGAGCGGGTCTTTTATCTCCACAATCTTTCCATTATTATTGACTATGTACCGTTACAAGTAGTATATTTGCGATGATTTACTATAATTTGAGATGATTTTTCGTTGTCTGGAAAATACATTTTTGTTATAGTGACATTTTCTAAATTAATCGAATTCAATAATTATAGTCATCAATTTAATATTATAAATAATAAGAAATTTCTAATTAATGTTATTATTATAAGATAAGTGATAAGCCTTGTTTTAAGAGATGAAGTATTTGAAGACAACACTCTATAACTTATAGATGCAAAAAGAAAAAAGAAAAAATAAAAAATATATATATGTGTGTGTGTGATTCAATTAAATTAAAAATTCAAGAAAAGAATATTTAAATGTATCTTGATAAACCTTTCAAGTATGTAATTTTTTATTGTAATTTTGTTAAATTATTTTAAATTTATAGGATCATTGAGACCATATAGTTATATAAAGACCATCTTCTGAAGTTACTATTTATTTGTTTATAGAAATGTTATTTTGCCCAGTAGATTCAGGTTCGGTATCAGAGAAAATTAATATATGACTAGGGTAAAAAATGCCAAAACAGTATACTAATTCATTGTGAGTGGTAAATGTGGATACTAACTTTTCGAGTAAGATTAGCCACTAATTCTTAATTTTTTGCACATTGGAGACAAATGGAGCTTAAAAGTCTCGATGTTAGGTTATTTCATACTTGATCTGCACGTGGCAGTCTAAATGCGGGTCTTATGATGTATTGGTGCCTAGGTGGACAATATAGTTCATTTTAACATATTCTAAACAAAAGTTCTTTTGACACATCACCTCATATTCCTTTGGAATATATCCTTAATATTTCCCCATTCAACTATGAGCAAATCAGATGCAAAAAATCAAATAAAAAAATAAAGTTAAAAATAAAATAGAAAAATGAAGAAATCCCTACCCCTAAAATTATGGATATCAATTTTACCAGCACGGTAGGGTTAGCCACGGATAAAATGGTAACTGAGTAGAGCACTGCCCGAACATTAGAGTGAACTGTACCCGCTAAATTATGATAGGGTAAGAGTAGGATATATGGATTTAGTGTCATACCCACCTACCCGACCTGTGTATCCTGCTCGTTCACCCGATACGTATATATATAATATTAGGTATATATATTTTCTACATTTTCAAAATAATACTTCGACAATCAAAGAATGATGGGCATCCGAAAACAAAAGTACGAAACAATAAAAATGAAACAATGATTTTAATTTAAGATTTTAAGTAAATAGAAATATTATTCATATTGAGTTATCTGAAGACTGATATTATGGAACTGCAAAACAACAAATTAGAAGTACTAATATTGGATTGTTTACCCACTACTACTGCTTGGAGAATCAAATTAAGTGATTCATTAATCACATCAAGCCATTTGTGTGGGTAATTAGATGAGTTTTTTAATTCTTGGTTTGATTTTAAGTCGTTAAATTTTTACTTTATTTCTGTGAAATAGGATCGCCCGTTTACCTGTGGGTATCAGCATCCCCGCTGGGTTTTATCTTTACCCTACCCGAGATAAAAAAAAAAAAAAAAAAAAAAAAAAAAAAAGGATAATAGAGTATGGTATGGGCAAGACAAAACATTGAAAGTCACTCAATCTTTTTACGCCATTGGTCTATTAATCGGTTTGGAGTTCGAAAGCGGTGGGATTCATAACATTCGAAGGAGACTGAATTCGGCCTTAAGACCATGACCAGAAGGGATTGATATAGGTGAGGTCCGAAAGTCGCAGAGGGGACTGGAGATGTTATGTACGGAAGAGAATATGTATTGGCAACAAAGAGAACACGTGAATTGGATGCAACAAGGGGACCGGAATACAAAAAAAATTCATGCAACGGCCATAAAGAGGCGTCAGAGAAACTCGGTTACGAGGTTGATAAATAGGCATGGGGATTGGTGCTCAACTGTACCCGCAATGACATATTATTGTAAGCTTCTATGAGGAGTTATTTGCAACTTCCAATCCCTCACAAAACGATGTACAATGTATTATGGAGGGCATTCGGCCTTGAATATTTTGAATAACGAGGCTGATATGAGGGAGTGGAATCAAACTTTGGTTACACTTATCCCGAAAGTTCAGGAGTCGCTAACGTAAAAGGATTTTCGGCCAATCAGCTTATGCAATACTGTTGGGAAGATTGTTTCTCAGGTGTTATCTAATCGATTGGGCCCCATCATGGACAAAGTGGTCGACCAGCAACAAAGTGCGTTTATACCGGGTCGATTGATAACTAATAATGTACTCATTGTTTTGAGTATATGTACTGGATTCTATGTAATAATCGGAAGCAATCAAGGTATTGTGCCTTAAAACAGGACATGAGCAAGGGTTATGACAGGGTCGAGTGGGACTTCTTGCGTGCGTTATTGTCTAAATTGGGATTTGCTCAGAGTTTACTTCAGCTTATTATACGGTGTATATTTTCCGTCTCATATGCGTTCAATCTGAATGGGGAGGTGGCTAGTAATGTTAGACCATCTTGCGGACTACGGCAAGATGATCCTTTGTCTCTTCTCCTTTTTTCTTTATGTTCTCAGGGGTTCTCGATTTTGTTGAGATCGGCTCAGGAACGTGGTTTAATTAGGGGGTACGAATCGCTTCTTCGTGCCCTATAATCTCTCATATGTTTTTTGCCGATGATAGGCTTGTTTCTATTTCGTGCTACGATTGATGACGCACAACAAGTACGTGATTATCTAATGAGATATGAAAGGGCATCGGGACAAGTGATTAACTATGATAAGTTTGCTTTCACATTTAACGCGCATGTCCCCTTGAGTTTCATTTCGGTGGTGAAGCAGCTCTAGGCCATTTCGGTGGTTAAGGATCATGATTTTTATTTGGAGTTTCCTATATTCTCACTTCAAGATAAAAAGTTTCATTTTCGGTTCTTACGCGAAAAGCTACTGAAGAGATTGGATAGTTGGACTGGTAAAATGTTTACGCAGGGTGGTAAGGAGGTTGTGATAAAGTCGGTATTGCAGGCTATCCCTACCTATGTCATATCATGTTTTAGAGTGTCTGCTTTTATTTGCCATTAGTTTGACCAGCTTTGTGCTAATTTCTGGTGGGGATCTCACGCGACAAGTAAGGGGATGCATTGGGCCTCTTGAGAGAAATTGTGTAGGCCAAAGGAGGAGGGTGATCTGGCATTCGTGATTTTGCTTATGTTAATAAGGCCCTATTAGCAAAGCAAGTGTGGAGGATGATTTCAAAATTGGACTCTCTTGTTGCTCGGTTGTTCAAGAGGAGATATTTTAAGCATTGTGATATCATGGAAGCTGAGGTGGGCACAAACCCATCATATATTTGTAGATCTTTATGTTGGAGTTGAGAGGTATTGGATAGAGGCTTGATATGGCGTGTTGGTGATGGTACCAATATTGATCCTTTTAAAGATGTATGGATCCCGAATTTGGCTTTGGGCCAAGTTTCTTCTCGGTTAGTAGTATCGAGCGCTATGGTGTCTCATAGCGCAAGGGAGAGTGTGAGATGAACAAAGGCTGCATTTGGTTTTCCTTCCATTTGCAATGGATGCTATCATGAGTATTCCTCTTGGTCAATCAAGTTGGCCGGATAGAAGATATTAGCGGTTCGAGGGAAGGGATCAGTGTACGGTGAATAGTGGATTCAGAGTGGCAGTGGGGGGTTTTTGTAACGTCCCATTTACGAAAGGAAGAAATTTTGGAAAAGGAGACGCTATAAACTTTGTTAGAGGATTCATTTTTGTTTTTCTAGAGACACCATGAATTTTCAAAAGAGTCGTGACAAAAGCATTATTGGCATACTTTATATAAGTACATATATATATATATATATATATATTGTGATACCACATTGTGACGTTCTATCTCAATGAAACTAGTTATATTTATTAAAAAAAACATGGACAGCGTCACCACCTAAAATCAATATATATATATATATATATATATATATATATATATATATATATAAAATCCTTGAACTTTAGTTTTGATGATAATATTTGCTCGAAATAATAAATACCCAAAAGGTGTTTGTAAATCATGTTAACACAATCTTAAAAACAAGTGGAAGCTCATAAATTACTTCAAAATAGAGATTGCATAGTTTTGAAAAGTAGTTTAACAAGGTTTAAAGCAGAAGTGCATAATGAAATCTACAAAATTTGCTTACATGTCCCTTAAAATAGAGTTTAATAAAACTATTTATCAATTATTAGTAGCTTTCACTTCGGACGAGGCCTCACATCCATCTTCATTCATCTTCCATGTTAATACCTGAAATGAGGGGGATGAATGTTCAAGAAAAATACTCCGTGGGTTTACTCGGTTCCCCACTTAAATGTCATACAAAGAATTGCAATAATGAACAGTTACATAAATAATGTGTATACCATCAACACATAAAACACATCCGAAAACATGTTGGAATCTAAAATAAATAAATATACAACATATATACATACTATATGGATACACATAGGAGCACATAGGTGGGGCACACAATGCTCCACTTGAGCAGCATAGCATATCCGGGAGCGACTCGAGGGTGATCTTTCGATCCATAAACATGTACAGTATTACCCGTATAGCATAATCATATACGGTTTTACCCGTAAGCATAATCAAACGGGGTTTTACCCGTAAGTTTTCTTGAAAAGCATATGCGGGACCGACCCGAGAATTTTGTACGACATTACCCGCAGTCCTAACATAGCTAGTACGGTATTACCTGTATACATTACACATACTACAGTTTTAACCGTAGAACATAAATTCACCTAAGTTTCATATAATGTACACATAATCTTCACATAGTCATGAATATAGGCAAATATTCAGGTAAAGCAATTAAAACAATAATTCGCATGAAACATGAGTAGACAACGTGAATTAGCCACATAGAGATTCCCCGCCTAGAAATGTGTACGGCTAGTTGGTCGTATAGTCCTTCCCTAGATAGGATTCCTCTTCTACTTCAACTTCTTTTAGTTCGACAATATAGAATATTTATCTTAGTATAGGTGGGTACTAGGCTTTAAATATAAATTGAAGATTTGGGGCAAGATTTGTAATTTTATAAAGTTGAGGGACCATTTTGCAATTTCATAAAATATTTCAAATTCATACTTTTATGTAAAACTGTAGATTTTGGAACTTGGGTTCTATTGCAATTGGTTTGAGCCGATCGGATTAAAAAGGAGCATTTTATGACACTTTAAATGTCTAGTGGCATTGTTGTAATTTCTAGAAAAAGAGTGACAATTTTATAAAAAGGGCAGTGACATTTTCATAAATACATGGATTGGTTGACTTTCAAAAAAGTTGATTTTGACTAGTGGCAGAATTGAAAATCAAAAATTGCATCTTATCCCCTGAAGAATATCTAATTTTCAAAAGATGATACATGAATCTCTACAGCAATTTTGATCAAATTTTTCCGGCGACTCGCTCATCGAAATTTAAATTGGGATATGACTACAGAAAGCTCTCTTTCTAGAATGACCATCCACAATAGAATCGGAGTTCGGAGCATAAAGTTATGGCTCCCTTAAGGTGGTTCGGTTATATGGGTTTCGCCTAAATTTTAACCGATCCGTAACCGGAGTTCTAGAGCTCGGATTGTGATTTCGAAAACTGCTACGGAGTCCTCTCGTCGGGACCTATCATATTGTATAAGAAAATGGGTTTTGATAGAGGGACAAAAATGAAAATGGGGCAGCAGCTGATCCGACGAGCCTAAAAAGTTGTCGGGACAGTTTTCGGCGACTTTGCTAGGTTTCGGCGGCTGAGGATGGAACGTTTGAGAGGGAAAGAGGGAAGACTTACTAGCTATGCTTTGTGGAAGACGAAAGAAAGACTTTCAAGCTATGCTTTGGTGGGAGGAGATGATGGAATGAAGGCTCCCCCACATCACCAAGCACAAAACCGTGGTATCGGCTACTGGTTTAGTTGATCTTGTGGGCATAAAATCATGGGATTTAGCCATTGATTTTGGGCAATATTGTGGGAATGAAACCATAGTTTTTGGGTTAGTAATCCTATGGAGAGGGCTTACCATAAAAAACGTAGGCTTCTTTTATATCATCGGGTAATATAGCGTCTGAGTGTTGTCTAATTAAACTTCCATATCCCGAACCGTTTAAAATATTAATTCATACCATTACTTATAAATATCGATAATTATGCAAGTGTATGAAAAATAATTACAACAAGTAAAATGCGCACAAAAATAATGCAACTAATATATTTTCACTCAATTCAAATAAAATAATGCAAGTAAAAAATCCGGGTCGTTACACCCTCCCTCTCTTAAAAAAATTTCGTCCTCGAAATTTAGAAGTTACCTATTATAGGTAATTCTAGATATTAGGACAAAATCTCGCTCTCGAGCTCCCCAAGTGGCCTCTTCTTTGCCATGGCGGCTCTATTGAACCTTGACTAGGGGAATCTCCTGATTTCATAGCTTATTGATCTTTCGATCGAGTATAGCAATCGGCATTTTCTCGTAGGAAAAATCATTCTCAATTTCTAGGCCTTCATGGCGAATCACGTGTTTTGGATAAAAAACATACTTCCTCAGCATGAAAGATGGAAAATATCATGTACTCTAGAGAGATCGGGTGGCAGTGCGAGGCGATACGCCAGCTCTCCCACACATTCCAAGATCTCATATGGTCCAATAAATCTCGATCATAGCTTCCCTTTCTTACTAAAACGCACAACTCCTCTTGTGGGTGTTACCTTGAGAAGAACTTTATCCCCAACCGCAAATTCCAACTTCTTTCGTCTTCTGTCTGCATAGGATTTCTATCTATCCTGAGCCATCTTGATCCTCACTCTGATCTTCTCAATGGCCTTAATTGTCCTTTCAATTATGTTCGGGGCCTAGAATCTTTCTTTCTCCAACCTCATCCCAATACAAAGGCAATCTACACTTTTTCCCGTAAAGTGCTTCATAGGGTGTCATTCCTATGTGAAACTATATGAGTTGCATTATTTTTGTGTGCATTTTTACTTGTTTTAGTTATTTTTCTTACACTTGCATAAATTATCATTTTTCATAATTAATATTTTGAATGGATCGCGAAATGAGAATTTAATTAGATGACACTTAGATGTGATATTACTTAATGATATAGGAGACACTTATATTTTTATGGTAAGCCATCTCCATAGGATTACTAATCGAAAACCAACGACCGAAAATTATGGTTTCATTTCCACAAGATTGTCCAAAACCAACGGCTAAATCCCATGATTTTATGCCCACAAGATCAACCAAACTAGCAGCTGGTACCACGGTTTTATTCTCACGGTTTTCCTAGGGAAGTGTGCTTGTTATGACTATATATAGGGATATGGGGGAGCCTTCATTCCATCATTTTCTCCCACCAAAACATAGCTTGAAAGTATTCCCTTCTTCTCCCACAAAGAAAAGATGGTAAGTCTTCCCTCATGCCCTATCAAATGTTCCATCCCCAGCCACCAAAATTCGGCGAAGTCACCGGAAAACTGAACCGATAGTTTTTTAGGCTCGCCGGATCAACTTCTGCCCCAGTTTCATTTTCGTTCCTCTATCAAAATCCATATTTTCTGGTACCATATGATAGGTCTTCGCTTGAGAATTCCGGAATAGTTTTCAGAATCGCAATCCGAGCTTTAGAACTCCGGTTATGGCCTGTTAAAGTTTAGGCGAAACCTATGTACCCGAACCACCTTCAAGGAGCCATAACTTTCTGCTCCAAACTTTTATTCTGTTGTCGCTAGTCATTCTAGAAAGCTTTTGATGAGATCTTTTCATAGCCATGTCCTGACTGAAATTTCGATGACCGAGTTGCCGAAAAAGTTTGGTCAAATTTGCTGCAGAAGTTCATTACCATCTTTTGAAAATTATTCTTTAGGGGCTAAAGTGCATTTTTTTTCCCAATTCTGCTCCTAGTCAAAGTCAGTCCTTTTGAAAGTCAACCAATCCAAGTATTTACGAAAATGTCACTGCCCATTTTACAAAATTGTCACTTCTTTTCTAGAAATTACAACAATGCCACTAGATCTTTAAAGTGTCATAAAATGCTTGTTTTTAACCCGATTCGACTCAAATCAATTGCCAAAGAACCCACATTCCACAATCTAAAGTTTTTCATAAAAATATGAATCTTGAATATTTTATGAATTTGCAAAGTAACCCCCTCAACTTTTATAAAATCACAATTTACCTCAAATCATCGAATTATGTTTAAGCCAAGTATCCATCTATACTAAGACAAATGTTCTTTATTGTAGGACTACAGAAGTTGAAATAGGAGATGACTTTGGACTAGAAGAGGACTATACCATCAACTAACACGTAAACAATTTTAGGTGGGGAATCTCTATGTGGCTAATTTATATTGTCTACTTATGTTTCATGCGAATTGTTATTTTAATTGCTTTACATGAATATTTGCCTATATTCATGAGTATATGAAGATTATGTAAACACTATGTGAAACTTATGTGAAGTTATGTTCTATGGGTAAAACCGTATTATGTATAATGTATACAGGTAATATCGTACTGTCACACCCACCCTTGTAAAAACTTATTTTATACTAATTTTTAGCCTTGCAAAACCTGTATATTCTTCTTTTTTTTTTTTTTTTTCAAAATTAACCATTTAGAATACTCCTTAGAGACCAAAATCTCACCTACATATATTTACATAGATCCAGATCGAGTACAAAGGTGTCACACTCCATTCAACACCATATTTACAGAAATATACATATTAAAGTTCCTTAATTTGAACATGCCCAAAACGATTATTACAACACTAGCAAAAACATAGTGAGTCCAAGGTTTAGCCCCACAGGTCGTCATTCATATACACGAGGCTTCAAAACTTGCAGAAACTCCAACGGCATGCCAGATCAGTCCACGAGCTCATGCATAGTCAAACTCACCTACAATGCAAGAACTACGTGAGCTAAAACTCAGTAAGCAGAAATCATGCATGACCAATGCGTGAATGATGAGATGCATTTCACAAAACCATTTCTTTCAACTCTTTCTTAAAAGAAATCATATTTGGTGGGAATTGGCTCTCGTCACTGTCACAAACCTCCCAAAAATAACACTCATTGTCCACCCTCGTGACTACCAAGGGTCCCTCCTCCCCCCTTATAGTCCACTCGAGATATCAGTGATGGTTGGTACGACCAAGCGACTATCCTCCCGAGACTACCAGGGGTCTGCCTCCTGCCTGTCCCCGCAGTCCACCGGGAAGTCTACCTCTTCCCGTACCCATCATCATCAAGGTGCTGAAGTGGGAACCTCTTCCGCGTGCACGCCTATCACCGGAAGCATCCCGAGAGACACCATGTATAATATATATAACACTCAATGTGCCAGTGGTGACCAACCCCAAAACATTATCAATTTAAGAAATTCTGCTATTTTGACTTCTTACATGTACACATGTAACTCTTGCATATGCTAATGCTCATGATTGATGCACATCAGTTTACCATTAATAATGGAATAAAACACTTTATATAAAAAGATACAAGTGCACGTATTACTATCGGTCATCACAAATAATATGCACAAATACTATGTTCAAGCATTGTAGTTGAAGATGAATTTCTACTTACCTCTTCTCCCGATTGACTTTTGAAACTCCCTACTCCAACGTGGTAATCAATCTTCGATAATTTTAAATCAAATTAATGCACAATTTATTAAATTCTAGATTGTTACGTACTTTAGTCCGATAATTTCAGCTTCGTCACATTTTGGTAATAAGGCTCTAACTTTTTCTATAAAATTGGTATTTATATGATTCAAATTGGGTTATAAAGCCAACACATCAGGCTACAACTTTCATGTTTTGTACGTTTTCAAATTCAGTTTGCAAAAATATCGAAATAAGCTGATTATGATCATCTAATGCAAAAATCTGGGCAAAATCAAAATTCACTCATTATCTTAACCTTAAATATGTATATATGAATGTGCTTAATTATTTCCATCATCTTAAATTCAATTAATTTAATATTTCCTCAAGGTGTAAATCAAAATCATCGAACTTTAAATCTTAATAACATAACTAATCAATTCAAATGTAAACTACTTCTACAATCATTATTGTTATACTTTCTTTATTAGGACATGTGAGCTTCTCACTAGTGTTGTACATTAGGAAAAACCATTATTTCATTAATTCCTATCTTTCTCTATCATCTCTATCAATAGTGGAACTAATTTAATTGGATTATATAAAATGATGAGAAAACACTCCACTATAAAATCAATTGAAGAAACAATACATACCTGTTTTGCTTCGCCTATTTTCTTCTTTTTTTTTTCTCCTCCTAAAGACAACTTATATTTGGATGTGTGTATGCTTTTTTAATAATGAGATAATAGTGTGCTTTTGATTGATTCTCTTTTTTTTTATAGAAGTCGGCCACCGCCTTTTTCCCATTTTTTAAGGTGGTCATTTTACCTATTATTATTATTGTTGTTGTTGTTGTTGTTGTTGTTGTTGTTGTTGTTATTCCGACAATAAAACCCCTTTACATATTTAACACTTCCATGTACTACCTAATGTTCCATATTTTAAACTTGTCACGTGTAGTCTTAAATTTTGTAGCATGTCCCAATATTTTAGACTAGGGAGTTCTTGACTACCAAATTAAACATCTCCAAATTAGTCGCAAAAATATAAAATGACGTAATAAATATAACAAATTAATTACTATAAAACTATCACGCAAATAGCACATAACAATATGGAATGCATGAAATGCAAAAATTATATTGGCCAGTGAGTTGTGAAAGGCGCGGGTATTACACCCTCCCCCCTCCCCCCCCTTATAAAAATTTCGTCCCCGAAATTTACTTACTTGAAGAGTTCAGGATATTTGGCTCTCATTTCATCCTCTCTTTCCCAGGTGGCTTCTTCGACTAATTGATTTCTCCATAGCACTTTGACTAACGGAATTTCTTTGTTTCTGAGCCGTTTTACTTCCCTTAATAAAATCTGTACTGGTACTTCCTTATACCCTAAGTCTGCTTGTAGTTCTATGGGTTCACTGTTCAGGACATGAGACGAATTTGCAATATACTTCTTTAATGCTGACACATGGAACACATTGTGTATTTGAGACATTGAAGCTGGCAAATCGAGTCTGTAAGCAACATCACCAACTCTCTCAATAATAGGAAATGGACCAATATATCTCGGACTAAGTTTTCCTTTCTTACCAGACCGCATTATTCCCTTCATTGGTGCAACTTTCAAGAATACTAGATCTCCCACTACAAACTCAAGTGCTCTCCTCCTCTTATCCGCATAGCTTTTCTGGCGACTCTGAGCCGTTTTCATACTTTCCCGAATCTGTGACACAGCTTCTGACATTTCCTGTATTACACTTGGACCTAGAAGTCTCCTTTCGCCAACCTCATCCCAATATATCGGAGATCGACACTTCCTACCATATAGTGCTTCATAAGGGGCCATTCCTATAGTAGATTGATAACTGTTGTTGTAGGAAAATTCTATCAAAGATAGAAATTTGCTCCATTGACCCTGTAAATCTAACACGCAAGCTCTGAGCATATCCTCTAGAGTCTGTATCGTTCTTTCTGATTGTCCGTCAGTTTGTGGATGATATGCAGTACTGAAAGACAACTGTGTCCCCAGTGCCTTGTGTAAACTCTTCCAGAAGGTAGACAAAAATCTTGAGTCCCTGTCAGAAACGATGGATAATGGTACTCCATGAAGTCTAACTATTTCCTGTACATATATCTGAGCATAACGATCCATGGAGTAAGTAGTACAGACTGGGAGAAAATGAGCCGATTTCGTGAGTATGTCCACAATTACCCAGATAGCATCGTGACCCTTTACAGTTTTTGGCAATCCCACCACAAAATCCATTGTAATGTTCTCCCATTTCCATTCCGGAATTAGTAAGGGCTGTAAAGTTCCTGCCGGTTTCTGCTTTTACCTGCTGACAAGTCAAACACTGCTCTACACACTGAGCAATATCTTTCTTCATACCTGGCCACCAATACTGCACCTTTAAATCTCGATACATTTTGGTAGCTCCTGGATGTACTGAATATGGTGTCGAATGCGCCTCAACCATAATATCTCGACGAATGCTATCAACACTTGGCACACATAAACGATTTTTGAATCTTAAGACATCATTCTCTGACAACTGAAAGTCTGATGGCATCCCTGATGCGACATCCTTCTTTACTTTAGCTAAATATTCATCTGCATTTTGTCCTTGCTTAATTCTATCAAGTAGGGTAGGCTGAAGGGTTAGAGTTGCTAGTCTTGCCTCCACTATTCCAAGTTGAACAATCTCAACATTCATTCTTTGCAAGTCTAGTAACTCTGGTCTCTGAATCAAAGCCATCAGCGTAGTACCTTGAGACGATTTTCTGCTTAAGGCATCAGCTACGACATTTGCTTTACCAGGATGATAGTTGATAACACAATCATAGTCTTTCACGAGTTCTAACCACCTTCTCTGTCTCATATTCAACTCTTTCTGTGTGAAAAAGTACTTCAGACTTTTGTGATCTGTGTAGATCTCACATCGTTCTCCATATAGATAGTGTCTCCAAATTTTTAGTGCAAATACCACTGCTGCAAGCTCCAAGTCGTGAGTAGGGTAGTTCTTCTCATACTCCTTCAATTGTCTGGATGCATATGCTATTACTTTGCCATTCTGCATTAACACACACCCTAAACCATTCTTCAAAGCATCACTGTATACCACAAAGCCTCCAGTCCCCGTTGGTATTGAAAGGATCGGCGCAGATGTTAACCTTTTCTTCAATTCTTGAAAACTCTGCTCACAAGTCTCTGTCCACTTGAATGTTACACTCTTTCTAGTCAACTGTGTTAAGGGAGATGCAATTTTCGAGAATCCTTCTACAAATCTCCGATAGTACCCAGCTAACCCGAGAAAACTACGTACCTCTGAAGGGCTTGTAGGTTGTGGCTAATTGTTAATTGCTTCAACTTTACTTGGATCAACTGAAATTCCTTCTCCTGACACAACATGCCCTAAAAATATTACTCGATCTAACCAGAACTCACATTTCTTGAACTTAGCGTACAACTGTTTCTCCTTTAGAACATCTAAAACCTTTCTCAAATGCACAGCATGCTCTGCTTCATTCTTGGAGTAGATCAGGATGTCATAAATAAACACGATAACGAACTTATCCAAAAAGTCTTTGAATACCCGATTCATCATATCCATGAAAGCTGCTGGGGCATTTGTCAAACCGAATGGCATTACCAAAAACTCATAGTACCCGTATCTTGTACTGAATGCCGTTTTCGGGATATCTTCCTCTTTAATTTTTAGTTGATGATAACCTGAACGTAAGTCAATCTTGGAGAATATGGCAGCTCCCTGGAGTTGATCAAACAAGTCATCAATCCTGGGTAAGGGGTATTTGTTCTTGATCGTAACCTTGTTCAGTTCTCTGTAATCTATACACATCCTCATAGTACCATCTTTCTTCTTGACAAACAAAACTGGTGCACCCCATGGCGAAAAGCTAGGTCTAATGAAACCTTTGTCCAATAAATCTTGCAATTGAATCTTTAATTCTTTCAGCTCTGTTGGCGCCATTCTGTATGGTGACTTCGATATAGGAGCAGTCCCTGGATATACGTCAATTACAAACTCTATCTCTCTATCTGGGGGTAATCCTGGGAGTTCGTCTGGAAATACTTCAGGGTATTCTTGCACCACTGCTACCTCCTCAATAGTCGGATATTGCTTCTCTTCCATACTCATAACACTTACTAGGTGGCCTTCACAACCGCTTTCCAATAACCGCTTTGCTTTCACCGCTGATATCGTGTGATATTTGAACCTTTTTCTTACTCCAACAAAGACAAAAGATGTGTCACCAGGCGGCTTAAATGTGATTATCTTGTTCTGACAATCTATTGTAGCACCATATTTCGATAGCCAGTCCATTCCCAAAATCACATCATAATCATTCATATCTAATATGATCAGATCGGCATAAAGTTCTCTTCCTTCAATAGAGATAACACATGCTCGCAGAATCTGGTTAGTTTGTTTTGACTCTCCAGAGGGGATCACTACATTCACTACAAGAAATCTGCTAAACAACAACGCCTCAAAGACAACGGTTTTTGCTCAAAATCGTTGTCTATTAAAAAGTAACCGTTGTTATAACTTTTACCGTTGTGGTTTAGTGGATGAATATGCTGAACAACAACGGTTATACTGTTCCGTTGTTGTTACCGTTGTTGTTTTGCACCAGAATTTTTTATTTTTTATAAAATTATTAAAATAGTGATAAAATCCCTGCTATTTCAATTTTTACCCCCAAACACATTTTACATTTCACAAATTAACTTCCCCCAGAATCATTGTTACGATTCACAAATTAACTCTTACCCTAGAAGAACCCTAGATTGCTCCTTCGCTGCCCAGCCGATGCCGCCGCCGCCCAGCCGCCACCGCCGCTCAGCCGACGCCGACGCTGACGCTGACGCCGGCGCGTCACCTTGCCGTGCAGCTGGCGCTCTCCCCCCGCAGGAGGTTATAATGGGAACCCTAGTCGGCCACCACCGTCCCGCCTCCGTCCCACTGTCCTGTCGCCGTCCTCATTGCTCCGCCGTCACCCTCGCTACCGCGCTCTCTTCCGCCTGCCATCATCCTCTCCAAGATAAAAACTTCCGAAGATAAAGCTTTAGTTGCACCAAATCGCGGAGGCATCACCCTAGTCGCCCTGTCATCATCCTTGCTTAATAGATAAAACTTTAATTGCACCAACACTGCTTATGGAAGTTGGGAAGCTGAAAGTTATGGTCTAGGCAATGATTTTGATGAAGATGATTATGATGATTCTAGTGAAGAGGACTACGATGCGTCTGAGGTTCAAGTGGACGACGATGAAGGCGATGCACTAGAAGAGCATGACACTGAAAGAGAAGAAGAGGATGACAAAATGTTGAATTGGATCCGTCTGCCTTTCCAAACGCTAAGGCCTATGCCAGAGCCTTACAAGATGCAGAAGAACAAGACATGGCAGCTATGCGATTACTCATTAATTTAGATGGGATAAATGAAAGTGAGTCCAAATCAATCACCACTCGCTCCTTGCTTAATTATTCCTTCAGTTATGAGTAGGAACTATGTGATTACTTATTAATTTAACAGATCCAATAGGGATTGTTCAGAAATATGAGGATGAAGAGGACCTTGGTGGTAATGCTCAGGTACAGACTGTATGTGTGTTATATTTCTTTGATAGTTGTAGACCTTGCCTTATTGTCTACAATTTGGATACGAATTAAAAGAGTTTAAATGCTGGATTTTTGTTGAGATAGAGGGGTTTTTCTTTATTAGCATCCACACCTTTACTGCACACTTATAGAGTAAAACAGTGATGAAGATATCTCTTATATTGTAATGAATATTAATTCACACCACACACATATCTTATACCCAATAGTAGCCTACATGCCACCAGTTTTTTTTCAATCTTCCAATAGTAGCCTGCAAGTTCTTTATTCTAGTTCTGAGTCCATGTTTTTGCCATGTTAGCTATTAGTTATGGTGGAGAATTAAGTCCAAGTTAGTAAATTGATGGAGGATGATGATTGTGGAGGTAATTTCCCTTTTCTGTTTGTTCAAATTCTGGTTCAAGAGTTCTGTTTTAAGTAGAAACCAGATGCAGTTCAATTTGGTGGTTTTATTTTTCATTTTTATTTTCATATGGTCGAGTAGAGGGAAGTCTGCCATAGTTCTGGCTTGGAAATTTTACTTGTTTGGCAATGTAGCAGTAGGGTTACCTGTGTGCTGATGTTTCCATGAGGAACATACTACATGAGGATTGTGATTGTAGAGATACTTCCTCTTTTCAGTTTGGTACCATTCTCATAAAGTGGTTTTGGATGAATAGAAACCAGATGGTGTTTAGGTGTTTTTTTCTGTTCTTTTTTTAAAAGTCTTTCGCTGTCAAGTCACTTATTACTGATGCTTTGCAACATGCTCCGCAGTTCTTTCGTGATGCTTTGCCTTCTTATGATGGATCTTTGACTGAAGATATAAATTATCCAATTGTGATGAAAAAGTCTCTCCTTGAAAGATAAAGGAGAAGAGAAAAGTAGTGCTAAGAATATTTGCTTGTTTCTGGCTTCTGTTTCTTTGTCTTCTCCTCATAATATTGAAGGGGAAGATATGTGCGAATTTTGGTGAATATCATAGAAATTTTCTTTTAACATTTGATCAGCTATATCTAAGTGGTGCGTATCTCATCGGAAAAGGGCTAAGCAAGTTGTTGAAACATGGCACAAGTTATTCAAATTGGCAAAGTATGAGCAACGTGTTTCCTTGTTATTCTTGGCCAATGACATCATGCAAAATAGTAGGCGTGACGGAAGCGAATTTGTTAATGAATTCTGGAAGGTTATTCCAATAGCTGTTAAGCGTGTTTATGATAGTGGCAATGAAAATTGCAGAAAAGTTGCCATCAGACTGGTGAGTTTTGTTGATCACGTTCATTTTCGTTTATTTTTGGTATTTCTGTATGGCTTGCTTTGGTATGAGTGACAATATTGAAAGTGCTCTATCCAGAATTTCCTTCGATATGTTAAAATTCTACTCTCATATCCCTGTGTGAGTGCTTCACGAAGTAGTTATATTATAGTTAGATTGGCTAATTATATCCCTATTATTGTTCTCATAATCTGATCACAATTATGCTACTATTATAGTGGTGCTTTTGCTCAAACTTTCGGGACACAACTTCTAGCATTCTAATGATTATGATGGACACCTTCTTGTTGCAGAGGAGTAGCCCCATGTCGAACATACATGTTCTAGTTCTGCTAGCATAACTTAGTGGAACTATAGTAGGAAAAGAAAATTATTCTATTACATTGTATAGTAACAAATAGATAAAATATGCTTGGAATTGACTTCAATCCACCTGACTTCCGCTGCTATTATAACACAGGATTCCCACTTTTGACCCCATAGAATAACAGGATCCCATTTTTTGACCCCATAGTATAGCAGATAGTTGAAGGTATGTCCTGTAGCATTCTGATTAAAAGTCTGCTTGTTGATTCTTCCTTGGAAATCTAGTCCTGTTTTTGGGTTCATTTTCTTCCTGCTTATGTGCATTTCTATTGACTTTTTTTTGCGACATGGGGGACTCTGGAGGGTGGATAACCTACAAATAATGTTGCTAACTTTTATTTACCTGAATCTCTACTACCTGTTAGAGGTGGAAATTAGTTGATTGAAACTCAAACATTACGCTGTCCGTTCTAGAATAAGGGTCATGATGAAGGTATAGTTTTTTAAAAATCATGAATCCTCACTTATGTTACTTCTGTTATTTGTTGATTTGACTTGTGCAATCACTTGTGACTTATTTAATCACATTACAATTAATCTTGATTTATTTTTTTAAAATTTTCTTCGAATCTTAGAGTGAGAGATTGACTTTGAAATAGGACTCTTTATTTCGGGACACAAATTATTTCGAAAACATGGCTCTTTTTGGGATGGAGGGAATATATATCACAGGTTTTGGACGTCCTCCGGATTTTACTTCTTCTGTCTCCTATCTTGTATTACAATTGTAAAATGTTGGTAACATTCAATCATGCTATTTCACGAAATTTTTTGGAATGCTCCAATTTACAGGAGCTCTTATATACAGTTTATTTTTGTGTTAGAGCTGGTCTTGTTTCGCTTTAAGAGCTTGCAGCATTGAATTAGATTGCTTATCTGACAGCTGGGGCTAAACTCCTCTCTGAGCTTTTCAAATATTTTTCCGGTCTCTATTGTTGATTTCTTGGTACTTGATCATCTTCTCTGAAATTTGACACCCAATTCTCTTCTGTTTGGTTTTTTTTGGGGTTGCTTTTGGTATCAGGTTGACGTCTGGGAGCAAAGAAAACTTTTCGGATCTAGGGGCCAAAATCTGAGAAATGAAATGCTGGGGAAGAGTCCTCCTCCTCCTGTCAATCCTATCAAAGTGATGAAGAGGGATGCTACCTCCTTAACAATTGTGAGTATAAACCCATATATATTGTGTGCAAAAAGTTGTTAGATTTCATGTTACAATTTCATGCTCGTGCAGTAATTTTAATTTGTTCTTCCACCTTTTTTTTGGGTTGATTCCAGAAATTGGCTGTTGGAGGTTTGCCTGAAAAGATTATGACTTCAATGCAGCTGGTACATGATGAAACTGTCGATGAAGAAGCAGCATTAGATAAATTTCATAATGTTGTTTCTTGTGTACGAGAAATTGAGAAAGATGCTTTATATGCTTCTTCTCAAGGTTTCACACGAGCTCCTTTCTTCTAGAATTTACTTCCTGTTTGGCAATGATTTATCTCTTGGTGGGATTTAAAGATTAGTAATTTGACATGAGCATCCAAGCATGGACTTAGAGAGTTTGAGCTTCTAAGAATGTCTTCTATTTTTGTTGTCCTCTGATATTGCTAAGTTGGGCATAAATTACCAGAATATTACCAGCATATAATAGCCTGAATTTTGAGGATCTAAGGGAGTTTATTTTGGGAAGATTTACCTTCTTGTATAGGCTGATATTTAGGGATAGTAAGATATAAATAGGTGCGTTGACATGCATATTAGGATCAATCAGAAAAGTAAGAGTCTTTGTATTGGCCTTTGGCTTGGGCAACTTCAACTGATGGGATTATTCCCCGTGTTTCTTCTCTGCCATCCAAATTTATCAATTACTCCTTCCCTCCCATAAAAGATTCCTGTTTAAAATGTACAACTTTTTATTTTTTGTCAATTTGGTGAAAGTATAGCTCTCCAAAAACCATCGACGCACACTTACACGACTTATTCTTTTTCTTATTTGACTTATTCAAGCATATCTAACTAATTTATGAATTAAAAATTTTAATCTTTTACTTGAATTAGTAAAATGAGACGAATTTTTAAACAAAACTTATTTTGTGACGATTTTTTTTTCAAACTTGACTCTTTGTGGGATGGAGGGAGTATCGTTTTCAAATTTTTCCTGCTTTGTATTGTTATCATCCTCTGATGTTGATCTCTTTACTTCTCCTTCAGGAAACCTCCATGGTTCTGATGTTGTTGATAATATAGAAAAGCAGGAGAATATGATTAAGGAATGCATTAGCAAACTTGAAAAGTCTGAAGCAGTTAGGGTTGCTCTGGTTTCTCAGCTTAGAGAAGCACTTCAGGATCAAGTATGATTTAATTTTCCTGAGATTCTTTCTCTACAATCTGATTCACTTCTATTAGGTACTTCTGTTCGTTTAAAATGTGTGGTATTGTGACAAACCTGCTATTTTATTTTACTTTTTTTTTTTATATAACTAGACTGGTTAAATTGAATTTTACATTCATATCTTTGTAAATTATAAATGTGTTGTCGGTGAGTTGAGAGTGGATATTGACCTCCTCTACTAGAGAGGAGGAGGCCTTCAAGGCCTCCCCTCTATTTTTGCCAATTTGTCGAAACGTCCGAACCTTTTCTTACGCACTTCCAGTTTGTGGTATTACATATATTGAGCAAATGCCTTACAATGAATGCTTTTCAACTCTGACAAGTTAAAATCTTTGCAGGAATCGAAGTTGGAGCAGCTTCGGAGTGAAATACTTGTAATCTCTCTCTCTCTCTCTCTCTCTCTCCTTGTGTGTGAATTTGCTAGCTTTTACAACTATTGCCTCTGACAGTCTGACTTGCAAAAACGTTAGATCATGTGCATGCACCATTTTTCAGTTACTTTCTCACATTAGACTTTTGCTTCTTTCCACCAAGACTCTGGTGTTGGGTTATATTTGACTTTTGCTCAATGTTCGTTTTATCTCCAGCCCTGCAGGTTATCGGTTGTCCTTGTTTTACGAAAGAAAATATTTTATGCTTCTATTTCTTCATTTCGAGAAGAATTGTAGACATTGGGATGGATGTGTTGTGAATGCACCGCACTGAATTAGAACAAGTTTTGAAATGCATTAAAAAATTAGGAGTAGATGAGAGAAACTATAGAAAATGATATGTTAGGCTTTATATTAATGCGAGTATTTATCGGATCTCACATAGTGACTATCTCCGTGTTTTTTTAGTTGTAGTTTTAGGCCTTGTTAAATGATAAGTATATGTTTTTTTAGCATATTTTCCACCTTTTTTCTAAGGGATTGTTCGGGCTGCTTTTGCTTTTGAGATAGTGATTAAAATTAGAGATTGTTGAAGAATTGCTTAAAATCAAAAGATTGATAGTGTTTGAAGAAAAAATAATTGTAGTAAATTCATAAGTTGTGTAGCATTTGCAAATAATCAATTTTTCCTAACAAATTTCACTAAGAAGCATCATTTCGTCTACTTTTAGATTTTAGCTTAAAGGTGCTAAGTTTTAGCTTAAAGGTGCTAAGTTTTACCTTGGTCTGGATGGTTTTTATAATGGATTAGATGTTATAAATTCTAAAGTGGAACCAACTACCAACGAGGTTGGCTTGGCTGCCTATACGCACTATAGAGCTTTGCTTGACTGAAATCCTTGTGTTGCATATTTTTCGGACTAGACGTGCTGTAACTCCATTGGAGATATATTTCTCCGGAGAGACCCCATCCTACTTTACATATATATTCTAACTTCTAAGCATAGTCATACATAATTCTTTATCCCACTGTAGGATTTGGAAATAAGAATTTGAATTTTATAGGCTAATTATAAATTTACTTGGAATTACATTATGTTGCATTTTCATTGTTCTTAAGAAAATGTTGAATATATATGGTCTAAAAGAAGAACAAAATATCCATTTTACAAATATCATTTGACATTATTATATATTCTCCCACTAAGATATCCCCATTTGCTGGAATATCCAAGCATTTGGATTTTCAAGACTCCATGTGATGAGCAAATATATTAGTAATTTTTTGTTTAAATACTGGTTTATGTTCCTCAACAGAGAGAACTTTTCTTTTCTAAGGAACACCAAAAGACATCAGAGAATCCTAAAGAAGCTAATGTTCTTATGTACTTCATGTAGCTCTTTTGGCTTTGTCAGTGTTTACTTTGGACCTTGCTAAATTGTGTCTAATTTTAAAACAATATTTGTAGAAAGTAGGATCTAAAGAAAGAGAGAACTCAGTAAGGAGGTCAAGTCTCTTGCCTCCAATCAATTACACACGAGAAGAGAGTCAAGTTGTATTATCGAGAACTTCCAACAATTTTGCGCGCAAGTGGTCTGGTCAAGATTACAAATGTAAGACTTATATCTTGCCACCTTAAGAAGTCTAACAATGAAAGTTGAAAAAAAACTTCATAGGAAATTTTAGTATTATGATTTTGAGACCAGATTTTTCACTTTAATGCATCCATTATTTTCATTAGAAACATAAAATCCAACACTTTACAATTATAATAATGCTCATCTTAGTTAGTCACTTAACTTCAAACATACTATTTGCACTAGCAGGTCATATTACCGAAGAGCTCGAACACAGGATTGGGATGATCGAAACTTCATTAAGCAGGTTTGGACTGATCTTGGACTCTGTTCAGAGTGACATCATGCTCGCAAACAAGGGTACAAAAGAACTATTACTAGAGAGTAAGTATACCAGCTATCTGGATTGCAAAACTTAAGTAATTGCTGGAAGGTTTTAGCTTTTAAATTCAGTTTCCAGAGGTGCACAAGCTCCCTGTCTATCTAATGTATGCCTACTAGTGATTTAAAAGGGTTACCGCATAGTTACACTAATAATAGATATTAACAGTTAATCCCAGATGATATGCTTGAGTATATTTCTTATAGCTTGACCTTTATGGGTTTGCTTAAAGATAGAATGAAAAGTTCCAATATCAATTAACATCAACTTATAGTACATGATGTTAGTTTGTAATTCTTGTCCAGCAAAAGACGTGAGGCAGAAACTTAACGCTCATGATGGCTCACTGCAACTGATGGTAAGAAAAGTATTTCTGCGAGCCCTCTCATGTGCATACTCTCTTCAATTGCCTGTGTCGTGCTGTGGAATTTTAAGTATGTTATATTTCAACTAAGCAGAACAAAGGACAAGAAGACATCAAAACTTGCCTGGACATGGGCTTGAAGTCTCTCTCTGAGCAACTCAAGCAGATTTTGAGCCAAGAGAATTCGGGACAAATAATCTCATCTCTGTCCGCTCTTTCACAGAAAATTGACTCTCAAATGGTGAAACTGCAAAATGATCTGCACAAGGATTTTTGCAAGGAAATACAGGCATGTGTATGCAATACATTTTATTGGATACAGAAAGGACAGTGGTTGACTAGTATTTTCGGTCAACTGGTTTTCTCCACTTCCAGCAGAATCATTTGATCATAGTTTTTCTATTCATATACTTGTTGGCAATTTCTTGCAGCATGAAGATGTCTACACACAAACAAGCAACTTCTTCAGTACTAGGGCACAAGGCACTCTTCTCTGCAACAGTAAGAGAAAGAAAAAACTTCATTTTGAACCTAGGTCTTGAAGTAGTCTCTGAGAAAATTTTCATTATGCTATTTTTATAGGCTGTCAACAATCATGTTTCTCCTCAGGACTTCCAGTTTCCAAAAAAGGTACGCCTTAAAGAATTCTTTTGTATGGCCGTTGTTGTATCTTCATCTTGCACTCATCCTGCCCAATGATCAATGCCGAAATAAGTTCTTATATTAGGTTGTCTAGTTAACCATGGTTTCCAGTTGTCACTGTTCAAATCTTGTATGTGGGATGTGGTTATAAGAAACTAGGAGGAATTTGTTTCTGCTCCTCACAGAGGCAAAAACCTAAGATTTGAAGGTCTATTTTTGTCACTGATTTGGGATGTGGTTATAAGAAACTAGGAGGAATTTGTTTCTGCTCCTCAAAGAGGCAAAACCTAAGATTTGAAGGTCTATTTTTGTCACAGAAAAAGCAGAAGCTTCCTGAAATTTATTCTATTACTAAAAGCCCAAGTTTCGATGTCTGTCCGCTGCTAGTTGCTGGTTTTACATTTTGTTCCCTGTCGAAAGTTCCTCAGAGTATATAGCTTGTATACAATTTCAGTGAACTAATCCATTTCAGTGTTCGGTAACAGCACCATTAGAAATAATTTAGTATTAAGTTTCAACGCGGAGCTGAAACTATATAATAATGTGATCACGAATTCGGACAAAATGCTTCATAATAGACGTGCAAGGTAGAAGTAGTCAATTTTCTTTGCCTACACATGTAACCAGCGCAATAGGCCCATTAGTGCATTGCTCCTGGAACCTTGCATCTGTGATCATACTACTTAGGACCTGTAATACACACACACACATATAATTCTTTAATATTAATTTCTTTTCAAGCTTGCCTCGATAGTTTTCATACTCATTGTTACGGTCTTCTGGATACTAGTGCAACAAAGCATTTGAAAACACAGCAAACAAGTCTATTACCGAAGATTGAAGTTGGAGGCTGGACATCAGTAAAACATGAATGCATAGCCCCTAAAGTTGGAAAAATTGACCAGAGAAGCAACCAGAAGAAAGCATCATCAGATCAATTGGTAGCTTCTAATGGCTATGCTTCTTTTCCTCTCCATACATTTGTCCAACAATCATCTCAAGATGCTCCATTCAAATGCAGCTCGAGTGTCTTCTTTTTTTTCCCTTTAAATCCGCCAAGATTGCTGCAAGAAATACACGCATGTATCTCTTAAACAACCTCAATTAAATACTCAAGCTAAATGTTTTATGTGTGTCTTTATTGGTATATGTATTCCTTATGATGTTGTAATTGAACTCATCATACTTAAACTTTTCCAATGTTTGTTCCTGATTCCAAGTTTGGCATCTTCTTTGGTTAGAAATTGAGAAATATTCAGTAGAGGAAGCCGAGCGAGAAACCGCACGTATCCTAAGGAAAGCAAGGAGGAAAAAGAGAAAATGTGGTAATACCATCATCATTGATTGAAGGTATTCTCTTGATATTTTTTACCATTTCCATCTTTGTTGGTCACATTTTGATTTATGGTGAAGTATGAACACTGCAAAGTTTGAATCATCTTTGTTTGAAAATTGAAACATCAACTTAATCTTGTTTTAGTGGAGAACACAATAACTTGCCCCTTTTTGTTGAGAACATTGTTTTTATTTCCTGATCTGAGATTTTGGGGGGTTGTATTGATGCATTTTTGCCTATCTTATTTTGGGGGAAAGATAGTTTTGTTATAATTTTGATATTCATAAAATGAAAATATATATTAAATATTGCTGCACTAACAAACAAGAGATATCACCTCCCAAAGTTGCTTTTACTTAAAAAAATTAAAGTCGGGCCTTAATCGATTATATTTAGTGAACACGAGGTATGTTCTAGACCTTGATTTGTCTGCAGAAGACCTTTTCCATGTGAAAATTATCAAAATTTACTGAACTTCCGTTGAAATTGACTTGTTAAAACTGGCATAATGTTGATTTTGTGCAGCTAAGTTTTGGATTCATATGCTCGATTCTTGTGGGACGCCGAAGATGATGAAGAAGAAGAGGAGGAGGAAGAGGTTAAAAGCAAATTTGGATTGATTTATGACTATAACCATGATTGATTCTCGCATTGGATTTTTGTTAGATTCAACTGATTTTTTTTGTGAATGTGGATTCTTAGTGGGGTTTATGATTTATTGGTTGCTTTATCTTTTTTTGTATTTTCTGATCATCGCTTCTACCATGTTTTATTGTTTGTAAATTATTTATTATTTATATTGTATTATTTATTATTTAAAATATTAAATCAGGAAAATAATACCTAAAAAAAGGCACCACAAACCTCTATTATAAAGGTTAAACGACAACGGTAAAAAACCGTTGTCTTTACGTTGTAAAAATTAAAACCACAACGGTAAAAAACCCTTGTATTGACTGTTGTTGTAAAGGCTCAAACGACAACGGTTAATAACTGTTGTTAACAATAAGTGTTGTGGTACAAACGACAACGGTTAAGTTGCGTTGTAACAGGCGTTGTTGTAAATGTCAATCACAATGGTTAAAAACCGTTGTGGTAAAGGTGGTCTTCGACAACGGTAAAAAACCGTTGTGGTAGGTAGGGGTCTACTACAACGCCAGGTACAACAACGCTCATTTATAGCAAACGGCAACGATTTTTCACCGTTGTCGTTTTGCAGAATTGTTGTAGTGATTGTAACTAACGTCTGCTACATCAGGTTTCCTACCCAGCCTCTTCACATACTCAGTGGATGCAAATGAATGTGTGGCTCTAGAATCAAATAATGCAGATGCAATCATATCACAAATGGGAACTTTATCTGTTACTACAGATGTATTTGCTTCCGCTTCCTCTGTGGTCATGGTAAAGACTCTAGCTGGCGTCTTCTTTTGTGTACCAGAGTTTGAGTTCTCTGGACAAACTGTTGAAAGGTGTCCTGCTTTTCCATATTTAAAACAAGTCTGGTACTCTGCAAAGCACTTTCCACTATGCGAACCTCCACACGTGGGACATGTAAGTTGTGTAACTGGTGGTTTTCCTTGTTCACCCTTTTGGCGCTTGTTCTGATCCCATGACTGTTGTCCTGGTTTTGGTTGAGAACCCGGCCTTGGACCTTGCACTTGTGGTGGCCGTTTCTTTCTATCTCCTCCAAAACGAGGTCCTTGTCTTTGTATAAACTGGCGCCTAACCTCCTGAGCCCGCTTAATTTTCATTTCAGCTTGTTCGGCAATCAACGCTCGTTCGGCAACTTGTGAGTAAGTTACTCCATGTATACCAGCCATACACACATCCTTATATAGCTCTGGCCTCAGACCTTCTAGGAATCTCTCTACTTTCAACGCATCAGTACTAACCATGTGCTCCGCGAACCTAGAAAGTTGCTCGAACTTAGCGATGTAGTCTGTGACATCCACCGCCCCTTGCCTCAACTGTATGAACTCGTTCATCTTCATTACTCGAACTGGGGCAGTGAAATACTTGTTTCTAAAAAGTTCTTTGAACCTACCCCACGTCATTGTCGCCACATCCTCAATAGTTTTCATCGTGTCCCACCAGTGTCCTGCACTTCCACGTAACATGAACGACGCACACAATACCTTTTCCTCCTCAGGGACTTTACTATACAAAAACATGTTCTCTATAGTTCTAAGCCAATCCTCTGCATCAGTGGGATCCGTTGCACTCTCAAATGTTGGCGGGTTAAGCTTTCTAAACCTCTCTCCGATGACCTCTAAGTATTCAGCTCGAGGTTGCTGTTGATTTACACCATTCCCTGGTTGTCCACCCACACCCCTTTGTTGGATAAGTTGTTGAATCTGTTGCGACTGTTGTTCGACTAACCCTGTCAACCGAGCCACAATTGCTTCCAGGCCAACACCTACTGCTGGTGCATTTTGTTCCTGTTCATTATCTCCTTCAACACCTTCTCCTCTAACGACCTCCATGATTTCTTTCTAATTTTATTGTCCCTCTCTCACAGGCCAATATGATTCATGAAATAATGAATGCAAATTAAGAAAAAGTAAAACTTACTGGCATGTCTGTGCTTCAGAAGTTCTGAGCTCATGTATACGAACAGTCTACAGGGCATAAACCGGGCTCTGATACCACTCTGTCACACCCACCATTGTAAAAACTTATTTTATACTAATTTTTAGCCTTGCAAAACCTGTATATTCTTCTTTTTTTTTTTTTTTCAAAATTAACCATTTAGAATACTCCTTAGAGACCAAAATCTCACCTACATATATTTACATAGATCCAGATTGAGTACAAAGGTGTCACACTCCATTCAACACCATATTTACAGAAATATACATATTAAAGTTCCTTAATTTCAACATGCCCAAAACGATTATTACAACACTAGCAAAAACATAGTGAGTCCAAGGTTTAGCCCCACAGGTCGTCATTCATATACACGAGGCTTCAAAACTTGCAGAAACTCCAACGGCATGCCAGATCAGTCCACGAGCTCATGCATAGTCAAACTCACCTACAATGCAAGAACTACGTGAGCTAAAACTCAGTAAGCAGAAATCATGCATGACCAATGCGTGAATGATGAGATGCATTTCACAAAACCATTTCTTTCAACTCTTTCTTAAAAGAAATCATATTTGGTGGGAATTGACTCTCGTCACTGTCACAAACCTCCCAAAAATAACACTCATTGTCCACCCTCGTGACTACCAAGGGTCCCTCCTCCCCCCTTATAGTCCACCCGAGATATCAGTGATGGTTGGTACGACCAAGCGGCTATCCTCCCGAGACTACCAGGGGTCCGCCTTCTGCCTGCCCCCGCAGTCCACCGGGAAGTCTACCGCTTCCCGTACCCATCATCATAAAGGTGCTGAAGTGAGAACCTCTTCCGCGTGCACGCCTGTCACCGGAAGCATCCCGAGAGACACCATGTATAATATATATAACACTCAATGTGCCAGTGGTGACCAACCCCAAAACATTATCAATTTAAGAAATTCTGCTATTTTGACTTCTTACATGTACACATGTAACTCTTGCATATGCTAATGCTCATGATTGATGCACATCAGTTTACCATTAGTAATGGAATAAAACACTTGTATAAAAAGATACAAGTGCACGTATTACAATCGGTCATCACAAATAATATGCACAAATACTATGTTCAAGCATTGTAGTTGAAGATGAATTTCTACTTACCTCTTCTCCCGATTGGCTTTTGAAAATCCCTACTCCAACGTGGTAATCAATCTACGATAATTTTAAATCAAATTAATGCACAATTTATTAAATTCTAGATTGTTACGTACTTTAGTCCGATAATTTCAGCTTCGTCGCATTTTGGTAATAAGGCTCTAACTTTTTCTATAAAATTGGTATTTATATGATTCAAATTGGGTTATAAAGCCAACACATCAGGCTACAACTTTCATGTTTTGTATGTTTTCAAATTCAGTTTGCAAAAATGTCGAAATAAGCTGATTATGATCATCTAATGCAAAAATCTGGGCAAAATCAAAATTCACTCATTATCTTAACCTTAAATATGTATATATGAATGTGCTTAATTATTTCCATCATCTTAAATTCAATTAATTTAATATTTCCTCAAGGTGTAAATCAAAATTATCGAACTTTAAATCTTAATAACATAACTAATCAATTCAAATATAAACTACTTCTACAATCATTATTGTTATACTTTCTTTATTAGAACATGTGAGCTTCTCACTAGTGTTGTACATTAGGAAAAACCATCACTTCATTAATTCCTATCTTTCTCTATCATCTCTATCAATAGTGGAACTAATTTAATTGGATTATATAAAATGATGAGAAAACACTCCACTATAAAATCAATTGAAGAAACAATACATACCTGTTCTGCTTCGCCTATTTTCTTCTTTTTTTTTTCTCCTCCTAAAGACAACTTATGTTTGGATGTGTGTATGTTTTTCTAATAATGAGATAACAGTGTGCTTTTGATTGATTCTCTTTTTTTTTTATAGAAGTCGGCCACCGCCTTTTTCCCATTTCTTAAGGCAGTCATTTTACCTATTATTATTATTGTTGTTGTTGTTGTTGTTGTTGTTGTTGTTGTTGTTGTTGTTGTTGTTGTTGTTGTTGTTGTTGTTGTTGTTGTTATTCCGACAATAAAACCCCTTTACATATTTAACACTTCCATGTACTACCTAATGTTCCATATTTTAAACTTGTCACGTGTAGTCTTAAATTTTGTAGCATGTCCCAATATTTTAGACTAGGGAGTTCTTGACTACCAAATTAAACATCTCCAAATTAGTCGCAAAAATATAAAATGACGTAATAAATATAACAAATTAATTACTATAAAACTATCACGCAAATAGCACATAACAATATGGAATGCATGAAATGCAAAAATTATATTGGCCAGTGAGTTGTGAAAGGCGCGGGTATTACACGTACTAGCTATGTTTGGACTGGGGGTAACTCCGTACAAAATTCTCGGATCGCTCTCGAATATGCTTTTCAAGAAAACTTACAGTAAAACAATATATGCTTTTTTACGGGTAAAACCATACACGATTTTGCTTATTGGTAAAATTGTATATGATTATGCTCTACGGGTAACACCGTATATGTTTATGGATCGAAAGATCACCCTCGAGTTGCTCCCGAATATGCTATGGTGATCGAGCAGGGCAATGCATGCCCCTCCTATGTGCTCTTATGTGTATTTATGTAGTACGCATATATATTATTTTAAATTTCCAATGTGTTTATTAACTTGAGCTCGATGATGATATGCTCATTATTCTTGTAATGTCTTTTGCTACAATGATTTGTATGTTTCTTAAGTGGGCAACCGAGTAAACCCACAGGTGTTTTCCAAACACTCACCCCCTAACATTTTAGGTACCAAGGCCGATGTGGAGGACTGACACAGATAGCATGGACCTGCACCACTCCAACTCATGGAATTTCAAAGTAAAAGTTTATTTTCATTCATAATAGTTTCACAAGGGTGATATTTCAACTGTTTATTTATTTGACCGAAGATATATTTAGTTATTGTAAAAGTACTTGAGTATTGTCCTCTAAAGTTTGAAAGTGAACTTGTGTTTCTTAAAAAAAGAGCTTCCGCACCAAAGTATGTTTTATTGTTGATGTTTAGCTTACGGTATGAAGTTAATTTTATAACTCGAATTTCTATTTACAAAAGAAAAAAGAAAATGAATCCTCAAACAAAGTTTGTAGCATCCCCTTTCCCAAAATTTCTTTTTTCCGAAAATAGGACGTTACAGTTTTGATCCTCTGTCTTCGTCTGTGTCGCTGAGTGCTGGATGGTGGAAGTTTATGTGGGCTCTTTCTCTCCAACCTAACGTAAAAATCTTCCTATGGCAAATTTATTCTGATTATACTGCTTTACCTTTGAATTTGTCTAGACATCATGTGCATCTGTCTCCATCTTGTTCGCTTTGTGGTTATTCCATTGGTTCCACTATGCATGGACTATTTTTCTGTGGGAGGGTGAAATCGTTTTGGAAAAATAGTTGTTTCTAGTTGTCATTAAAGATGATGCATGATTTCTCTTTTAGGGAGTGTGGGGAGATGATTAATTCATTATTTGGAGAGGAATTGTTTCGTCTTTTTGTAGTGGCGGTATGCAGTATGTGGAGGTCTATTTGTAGCTTTTTGCATAATGTGGGGAATGGGTGGAAGAGCCCTTTGTGGACTGAGGTTGAAGCATATGTGAATTTGATCGAGCAAGGGTAGTGGTGGGTGGCCGCCCCTCTTATTCGGCGCCAACGTTGAGTGTGAGGTGGGGCCCACCTCCTTCAGGTTTTCTACGCCTTGATGTAGATGCTGATTTTAATGACGAAAGGAGAAGGTATGGTGCGGGTTTTGTTTGGCATGATCATGCAGGGAAGGTGGTGTTGGCAGTCTCCCATATTGTGAGAAAGTTAATCTTGGTGAAAGCTACGGAGTTAGAGGTATTATTGAGTGATGTTCGGTTTTGTGTAGAGTGTGAATTCAAGAACATATTGATTTATTCGGACTCTTTGCTCATTGTGCAAGCAGTCACGGGTACGGAAGTATATGGTTGGGGCTAATTTGTTTCACATGCCTCGACAATGTAATAGTATTGCGCATACTTTAGCAAGTCTTTTCTTTTTCTTTTTCATCTACCGATCCCTTTGTTTCGATGGGTAATGATGTTCTATTATGACTAAAGAATCTTGCACTTAAAAAAATGTTTGTTGAGTAATAAGATTCTTGGTTTGAGCAAATTGAATGCACAAAAAAAGAAGTGAATCCTCCACCACAAAATGTACCATACATCTCTATCTCCTTTTTTATTTTTTATTTTTTATTTAAAAAAAACTTGAATTCTTCCATTTATTCATTCATAGTCAATTGGAGGGAATAATTAGGATATAATCCCAAATGAACGATTTTTTAGGGTCCAAATGAATGGTAATATATGAAATGCTCCCTCCGGTACATAAAAAGTGTCGTTTTAGTCTTATTTGAAAAAATTAAGAATGAGTAGAAACAACAATTATATCCCTACACTATTCATTTAACTAGGATATATTTTGTGAAATAAGAAAATAATCAACTAAATTAAGTAGGTTGTTAAGGATAAGATAGGAAAAACCAGTGTTTTTTTTTTAAAGCGACACTTTTTTTTTAACATTTTCAACTTCTCTAAAGCGACTCTCTTTTTTTTTAACATTTTCAACTTCTCTAAAGCGACTCTCTTTTTTAACCGATTGCAGTAGAATTTTAGCTTACAATATGTTAACGGGGTTATATTATCAATATAAGCACTAACACATTAGGTCATCTCAAAAAGTACACTAAAATAACACCAAACACTATTTTTTTTGCTCCAGCAATGCACCATATCCCACAGTACTTTAGTGTTTAGGCTAATTCAACACTACCAGTAGTGCACACAACTTTATTGCGTTACTTATTTTCTTTTTCTTTTTACTTTTTTATTACTTCCTTTATATTGATTTAATTGCTATGTATATTTTTAAGTATTAGATAGTGTATTTATGTATCAAAATTAAGTTTGAAAATAAAATTTGAAAAAAATTCAACAATAACAAGAAAAAACACCGTATAATTTGAATTACTAGTTAAGGCACTACAATTATAAAATAAAATTACACAAAGGCATGAAATATAAAATTACAACAGTACGAACATGTGAATAACAACTACAGAAAATTACTAAACAAAATCAAAGTATATTACCTATCGAAATGAATTAATCGAGCACTTGTGGACCGAATTGGATGTTTCCACATTTTAATTCAATGTATTGTATGCACTATTATTATGAATTTCAATTTTAACTTCGTATTAATCTTATTTATGTTTACATGTTTTGTTTTAAATTTGATAAATATTAAAAAAATAAACTGAAAATATTAATATGAAAATATTAAATTCATTGTGATTTTATACATATATTGTGCTTTATATTACAAAAGAAATAAAAGTAAAGAGAAAAAAATATGAATTATAATGAATATTATTTTTTAATACAAAAGTAGTACAAGTTATTGAAGAAAGAGTGCTGATTTTGTGCTAAAGTAGTGCAGATTGTGCACTACTTTAGTTTTACTTTTGGAGATGATCCTAAAAGACCAATATTTGGGTTGCTATGTGTTTTCACGTTCGCAATAGCCCGAATTAAAAAGAAAAATATCAGGCTCGATTTATTCTCAATGTGTGAAAATTAACCCAAAAAGTTAGTGTCCATTTTTTCCACTGCCAAAGAGCTAGTGTTCAATTTTTACAATTTTCCCCCAAAAGTTAATTAATTTAGGGCACTCTTGGTTGCAAATCATCAATGACAATGGTAATATGTATGAATGATGGATCAATCATAATATGCAGGGCCCCTCCACCCACCACCCCAACTCCGACCTACACCCCACTATTTTTTATGTCTAAAACGTGCATAATAGTATATTGTGTATTTTTTTTTTTTTTGAAGAAAGTAAGTGTTTGGCCCCCTTAAAATTATAAAATACGAGGATATACTTAGATAATTTTCATTATATACAATAGATTTACTCTAAGTTTTTATATATAGATAACTAGTGATATATTTCAACATATACAATGATAAATATTGTTGATATTCTATTGAAATAATAAATATAATATATTTAATATTTATTATCACGTGGACATACTATGGAATGAAATGAGAGGAATTGTTAATAAAAGAAAGTAATGATTAACTTATTTATTATGCACCAAGCACCATAAATGAGCATGAGTCCTCATACATTCTCATTTTCTATCCCTAAACCCCCAAACAAGCGGACCCTTACAAAGTATCAGTTTATAAAGGAATAGCTCAAGTATAACGTTGTTAGCGATTTATAAAAGCGTGGGTGTGAATCATAGTTTCTGATTGAGTGAATATATTTATCCGGAAAATCAGATTGCCACGTGGCGAGACAGAAAACCAGTTAAATCAGGTTAGTCCAACCAATGGAAGAAAAGCTTATCCTATCTCTTATCTTCGTCAATCACACCAAAGCCACCAACATAATCTCTCCTCTCACCCCCACACAAATCACTTCCTTCTCCCATTCTATACTTTGTAATTAAGTATCGAAAGAGAGAGAGAGAGAGAGAGAAAGAAACAGAAAAATGGCTAGCTCACTTCAGGCAGCTGCCACCCTCATGCAGCCGACCAAAATCGGTGTCTCAGCCAGAAGCAGCCACCAGCTCCGATCAGTTCAAAGCGTCGGCAAGTCCTTCGGCGTGGACCCTGCCGGTGCCAGGCTCACATGCTCCCTGCAGGCTGATCTCAAAGACTTGGCCCAGAAATGCACTGATGCTGCCAAAATTGCTGGCTTTGCTCTTGCTACTTCTGCACTTGTTGTCTCGGTATCACACCTATCTTTGCTTTTCGACTTCTCTCCATTTAAATTCATAGCTTCAAGCACACAGTAATTTATTTGGTGGATCTGCTTCTGATCTATATATTTATTGCTATATATCATGATCATGCAGTATTCTGAACAGTTTACCATGTTGAATATTCTGACACAGAAATACAATGCTATGTCCCTACATGTTTTCTTTATGATTTTACAAAATTATTTTTGCTCTAGACCAAGAATTTCATCATGTCAACTAAATTATATAGCCAGGGACTGGAATTCACATGCACATACAAGGTCAAGTAAAACAAATTTAGTCACATTTATGTATATCTAAAACACACACAGTTGGAATATAATTTAGTGTCCCAATCTAGTCTGCATCTAGTCTATAGTCATTTCTGAGTTCACGATCAATGGAATCTACAGCATACAATCAGCAATGTCGAAACGTTCTCACACAATAACATAATCTACATTTTCAGGATTTCAATAAATAAATTATATAGTGAACCAATATCAAGAATCCATTATATAACTTAAAATTCAATAGGACTATCAATAAAAGTGCAGAACGATATTCAAATGTTCTCCCCAAATTAGGTCTGCAAATATAGCAAGGAACTAGAATTGACATGTATGCTACATACATAGTTGAGTAGAACAGATTTAATCACATTCATATTTTTGTTTTTCAATTTTTACAGGGAGCAAATGCTGAAGGAGCTCCAAAACGACTAACCTTCGATGAAATCCAGAGCAAGACCTACTTAGAAGTGAAGGGAACTGGGACAGCCAACCAGTGCCCCACCATTGAGGGTGGTGTTGACAAATTCGCTTTCAAGCCGGGTAAATATGCCGCCAAGAAATTCTGCCTCGAGCCAACTTCCTTCACTGTCAAAGCTGAGGGCGTGAGCAAGAACGCACCACCTGAGTTCCAAAAGACCAAGCTCATGACCCGTTTGACCTACACGCTTGATGAGATTGAGGGGCCTTTTGAGGTTTCTCAGGATGGGACCGTCAAGTTTGAGGAGAAGGACGGAATCGACTACGCTGCTGTTACTGTACAGCTACCTGGGGGTGAGAGGGTCCCTTTCCTCTTCACTGTCAAGAATCTTGTGGCATCTGGCAAACCAGAGAGCTTTAGCGGACAGTTCCTTGTGCCCTCATACAGAGGATCCTCCTTCCTTGACCCAAAGGGAAGGGGTGGGTCCACCGGGTACGACAATGCAGTTGCATTGCCAGCTGGCGGCAGGGGAGACGAGGAGGAGCTGGAGAAGGAGAACAACAAGAATGTTGCATCTTCAATAGGGAATATCACGTTGAGTGTTACCCAGAGCAAGCCTGAGACCGGTGAGGTGATTGGAGTGTTTGAGAGTGTCCAGCCTTCTGATACTGATTTGGGGTCCAAGGCTCCCAAGGATGTGAAAATCCAAGGCGTCTGGTATGCCCAGCTTGACTCATAGAGCGTCTTTCACGTCGTTGTATTAATCCTTCATTTGAGTTTTGCTGTAATAGAAAAGGATCATTGAACTCCGAATTACAATGTTGGAGAAGAATCAACTGTCATGCTTGTATATTAGTACGGTTACAGTTGTTTAATATATGTTGTGAGATAATAATCTATGAAAGCAACTGGAAAAATGGTTTAAAGCATGTTTAACTGAAACCAGATGCACCGTGCACAAAATGCAACTCAGTATATTGGATATAATTAAGAGCATGGAACTGTTTAAGAAGACTCCCCAAACGATGCTATGATATGGAAAAACTTACAAGACAAACTGTGATGATCCCAAGTGGCTAATCCTTGTAAAACAAACAGAACTTGATCGGAAATGAAATCCTCATAATGGACTTACCTGCCTAATGCAAAACGAGTATCAGACAAAATCGAAGCTAGATATAAGAAATAGTAAGGTCCTGTTTAGCTAAGCCCAAAGAAGCATGCTTGCCATTTCACCCTTGAAAGTTGTGGTATAGTCTTGATCTCAACTAGGTATATAGTGTACTAAAATTTAAATAAATATTTACAAAATCAGGCATTGTTACATATCTCTGTATAATAGGAAAGGCACACATAGCATAGCTATACCTTCTCATGGGCACTTTCTATTTTTACCTTGTAGTGATAAAAAGAGTACGATCATCTGCACTCTCACTTCTCACCCACAGGTTTTGCTTCGTGCAATTCAGTATTTGTATGGCCAAGTATCTAATCCAGAGGAAGATGTACAGCATCTGGTTGTTATTCCAGAATTCAATCCACAGAAACCCGAGTTCTCTTCATCTTTCTAGCTTACCTTGACGTCACCAAAAATCTCTACATGAACATAATCCATCTTTAAAATGGTGAAACCTCAAAGAATCTCGTACAATAATTTCCACGCCCATGGCTTCTGCTATGAACTTGATGGTGTTATGACAATCACCGCATATCCTCAGGTTCTTAAAGACTGTAAGAGATGATTTGCCTTTCAAATTCAGTATCCCGAAAGCAACAGCCAGCTTCTCACAATGATTGCACAAGCTATCCTCCTGCTCCTCTCCATCTAAATCTTGTAAAACAAAGTCTGTATTAGGATACAATCCAGCAGATTTCATCTTCATGCGTATGTCATCCAAAAACATATATATTTCATTACTCTTATCACCAACAACAAATGTATGCACTCTGTTGTTCACTCGAACCCAACTACAACCAGGACTTTTCCTAATTCCTCTGTCTCTCATCAATTTCCGGACCTCAGAGGCTTCCCCCCACTGCTTTGCCGTAACAAGGATGTTAAAGAGTAACACGTAATTTCCTGGGTTGTCTGGTTCTATCTCAAAAAGTCGGCATGCAGCAATTCGCCCTAAATCTGCATTTTTATATACCCTGCATGCTCCAAGCAAAGCTCCCCATGCAGATTTACTCGGTTCCATAGGCATTTGTTGCATGAACTCGTATGCCTCAGCTAAGCGACCGCCACGACTAAGAGCATCAACCATGCAAGAATAATGTTCTACGTCGGGTTCAACTCCATAATCTTTAGTCATTGAATGAAAAATTGAGAGCCCTTCATCTACCATCCGTGAGTGGCTACAACCAGATAGGACACCTGTAAAAGTAACAGAGTTTGGTTTCACCCCTAAGTCCACCATTTCTTTGAAGAGCAATAGAGCCTCTTCTCCTCTCCCATGCATTGAATTTGCAATAATAATAGTGTTCCATGCAACAGTATCTCTTGATTGCATCCTACTAAAAAGTCGGCTGGAGATTTCTAAGTCACCACTCTTGGCACATATTAACATTAGAGAAGTACAGGCTGCAAGATCCTCCATGAAATGGTGTCTTACCATAAATGCATGAATCTCCTTGCCTCCCCTCCAAGCTTCTAAGGAAGTACAAGCAGCTAAAGCACTTGTAATAGTGATTTTATTAGGTTTGCATCCTACCTTCTGCATGTCTCTCAGCAACTCCAGTGCTTCTTCTGCTTTTCCGTTATCAGCGCAACCATAAATGACAGAATTCCAAGAAACAATATCTAACTTGACACCACGATTTCTCATGGATCTAAATGTATCGAGTGCTTTCCAGCTCTCACCATTTGAAAAATAAGCTGATATTATTGCATTCCTTGAAACAACATCAGGCTGTGGCGTGTTATGAAACACCAATTCAGCTTGCTTAATCCTCGAGCAACTAGAGTACATATCCACAAGAGCACTACTTACAAACATATTTCCCCCCATGCCATTCTTAATAGCAAAACCATGCATTTGAATACCCAGATTTAAACACTTCAAATTCGAGCAAGCAGGAAGAACAGAGGACAATGTCATTGCATTAGGCCTAATTCCACTCAACACCATCTCGCAGAAAGCCTGAAGCGCAGCTCTTGGACGGCCACAATTAACACAACACGAACAAAATGATGTCCATGTAATCACATCCTTGATCATCAAATCTTGAAGAACTCTTGCAGCACCCTCAAAATACTTACATTTCCCATACATGTCAATCAAAGTATTACCCAGAGGCAAATCCGAAGTAAACCTGTTCTTCAGAGCGTCATAATGGATTTCTTTCGCTTTACCCAAATCCCCGGAAGCTCCACAAGCCTTGGCAACTGCTAAAATAGCAAGCTTATCTGGATTTATCTTCCTGCTGTTCCTCACTTCAGTGTAAAGGTCTATAGCGTCTTCATACCGACCACTCTTGGTATAAGCTGAAATTAACAATGTCCATGACTGTACGTCTGGTTGAGGGATTCCATCGAACAACTGGCGGGCACGTTGTAAATCTCCCGAATTCAAATACTTTCTGATGAAATTGATGTTCAAATGCGGCGGGAGAGTAGTGGGCACCTTAGACAGCATCTGATTAGCAGCAGCTTTCAATTGTGGAACCGCGAGATCCTTCTCCGCTATGTCTGTGAGGTAAAAAGTAAAACTTCTAAATACACTTCTCCAGGTCTTGGATTGGATTGGACTAAAGACAGAGAAAAAAGAAAATATAAAAATTCAGCCTTTGATGAGAGGCCTAACAAATAGTTGAATCATATTGATAATGAATGGATTGACAGTGTAACGGCCGACGTCGTAAATAGGAAAAAGAAATGGATGGGCCCATAAAAAGAAATTTGGATTAAATTAGCAAGTACGCTACTGAATAATTTAGGAGTTGAAGAAAAGAGGTTATTACTTATTAGAAGGTAAGGAGTCGCAAATTGGAAAAGGAGTGGCCATCAACCGTTTGGCATCTTGCAGTTTTAATTTTTTGTTCCTGCCACTAGTAAATTAGTGCTTCCTCCATTTCACATTGGCAGAAATTATAAGCATTTCAAAATAATTTATAAAATGTTTAAAATTAGTTTATTTATTTCATTTTAAACTAAGTTCTTAACAGCTTAGAAGTAAAGAGGGGGTCCTACTTATTTACCAAATGAGATCTTACTTTGATATACTACTTCAATTTTAAAATTTTAGATACAAAAATGTCATTAGTATCATCTTATTATAACAAAACACTTCAACAACTTATTTTAACATAAGATTTAAAATTATTATTTTTGTTTTGGTTCCAAATTCTTCAAATTATGATAAAAAGATGGAGTCAGGTTAAATTTTATCAAATAATTAAAATTTAGTAATTTAGGGTAACATAAAATTTCAGTTTACATTTCTATATATTGAGACCATCTAGCTCATCGTCATTCACGGCTTCCAATATTGATTTGGACGTTCTAGTTGTTAGAATCACGATTCTTATCCGATTCACAATATTAGATATTGATAATCGGATACATTATTGTAGGATATATGCATTACTATATGTTATATTAATCAATAAATGTATAGAAGAAAGTTAACGGAATGCCTTCATAGTGTTCTTTACCAATCACGTTGTGTTTACCATGCTCCTTTGTGTTTGCCACGTTCGAAATCTCCAAACTTTCTTTGGTGTTCTCACGAATTGCACTGTAATACTTGTGCACTATAATACTGTCATGCTCATTTGTGTTTATCATGCTCCAAACATCTTCTCAAATGTTCTCATGAACTACACCGTAATACCCGTGCACTGTAATACTACCATGCTCCTTTGTGTTTACCATGCTCCAAACCTCCAAGTTTTTTCTCCGGTGTACTCACGAACGGTACTCTAATACCCCGTGGACGCCCGTTGGATATTGATTTTGTGCGTATTTTCTAGCCGTCGGAGAACTGAGTGTATATATATATATATATATATATATATATATATATATATATATACACTAGCAATACGCACGTGCGTTGCATGTGATCACTAAATTTTTTATTATTATCTAGTCAAAAAAATTAATGTGAATAAAAAAAAAAATTGTACTTTGTATGGTAATATTGGTTGATCATTTTAATAAAACTCAATGTATATTAATCATGAAAATAGATATACACAACTTCTTAAATTATTCGGTGCCAGAAAAAAATGAAAGATTTAATCGATTGAGCAAACACAATCCAAAATCAAATAAAAGTTAAAAATAATCATAAAAGAGGGAAAAAAAAAGGTTACATAATCTTAGTTTAGCAAAACACGTAATAATAATATTAAATTATTCATAAAACCAACATAACATGATATAATGTATTGTTTTACAAAATTTTCTACTATATACATAGAGTTTGATATATTCTAATTATTGTTTACTTCTTAATATAGATAGATCCATGCACCATTAATATATGAGAAATAAAGTTATATGATAACTGCAAAATTGTATAATAATGAAGAATGAAGATATAGATTTCCATTGAACAAAAGATTCAAAGTCATTGGTCTTATTACATCATCAACTGACATCCATAAGTTCAGTATTTGTTAGATATACACACGAATATTAAGCCTAACATACTTTCTCAAATTTCTTTAATTAATAATTCTGATCTGGACATACATTTGCAAATAAAATCATTTGCATATTTTAAAGTGAGGAAAAACTTCCAACTACTTGTATCATAGTGAGAACTTTTTTTTTTTAATTTTTTTATTATTAGTAAGTTTCTTTTAGTATAATTTACTTATTGATTTCCTCTTCAATTCTACATTGAAGTTTGAAAATGAAAATCCTACTATAGTATATTTATAAGATAAATAATATTTTTTTATGAAGGGTTGACTATATACATAGTGTCTCATAATCTTCAATCGAGATACATGCTCCAATATGTATGTTAATATAATATATTTTTTTCAACGTTTCAACTATTTTTATGAATTGACCTCCCTATTTATTTTTAGTGAAATACTTCCAATTTTCAGCACACTGCACATTCATTTAAAATCCTTACATGTACATGTACTTAAACCATTCTAATTTTGTTTCTCCCATTTTACTTATAATTTGGACTATACCATACTTTATTCCAGTGTAGTTATTATTTATTTTTATCTAATTTAAGCTTGTAAGCTAATATTATTGTTCACAATTTACTATCTTTATTTTTCTGCTTGTTTTAATTTGATCATCTGATACTGATTCACATAGTACATTTTTTTAACCATTCACATAGTACAACTTACTTTATTATTTCTTTATAGTTCTTTTTTGTTTCTTTATTGTACCTTATAATTTTATATAGCGTGATAAATATATTTCACCAGTTATTATATATGCTTAAAATATATTTGTGTATTTCTATAAATTTAATAATTTTCTTGAATGTTCAGATTTTAAATATTTAAAATAATTAGGTGCCATTATTCATGTTCACTAATTTTGACGTTTGGCCTTTAATTACTTCTATTATTACTACAATAAAACTTTAACATAAAACAAATTTCATCTTATAAAATTCTTAGATATAGAAGATTAAGAAAATTATTGAAGTCTATATAACATTCTTGACTTTTACATTTGTGTGAGTGTAAATTTTGGCTCCCTCACGCCGCATCGGAGCATTTTTCAGGGTGACTCTCTCTCCCTATTTGTGCTAAAGTTTTTCTTGCATTTTACAATATTTACAAATTTGTCGGCGCATCCATGGGATTAAAATCTCTTGAACTGCACGTGTTATCTTTCATCTCTTTATGTGTGTATATGACACAGTTCTATTTGGTGTTGCAACTATAGAGAAGGCCCAACATCTTAAGTTCGCTATCAATTTGTACAAGTGTGTTTCAGGGTAATATATCAATTTTGAGAAATCAGGGATTCTTTTTAGGCCTAATACACAAGCTCAGATTCTCCATTCAATCTGTCAATTGTTTGAGTTGTTGAAGTGGCTTTGCATTGTAAATATCTCGGACTCCTTTCTCTTGTTGCCTAAATAAACAAGGGATCTTTGTAGGCATTAAAGGACGAGTTAGTAAGCACATCAATGGTTGGAAAGAAAAGCATTAAGTAAAGCAGGTAAAGAAGTGTTCATTATCGACGTGCACAAGGTCCTGCTTCCAGTATCCAGACCATGTTCTTATTAATCTAGAGAATTTGGCAAAATCTTATTGGTGGGGATGAGGGATAGCTCGTCCATGAGGAAAATTCGCTTGAAGTCTTGGGACGTCCGCAAGCAATGAGAATATCAAGGTGACCTAGACTTTTACAATTTGAAAGCATTTACCTTTGCCATGTTGTCTAAGCAAGCATAGGTGATACATGCTAGTTTTACATGTATTTTAGGTCAATTAAAGGTCGTAATATGGGACATATGCATGTGTATTTGGGCGAAAAGTGATTAAATTCCATCTCTTGAGCTAGATGACGTGTTTCTACTTGTTTTGGTGTTATTCAGGTATAAAAAGGCCAAAAAGTCCGTTTGGGCAAGGTTCGGGTGGAAAACGAGTAAGAAAAGTCGGAAATAGCAAAGAGATGTTGAAGCATGGTCGAGGGAGAAATGAAGAGAAAACGTGAAATTGGTCCAGAGACCCCAACTCGGTCGAGGCCGATACTGACTCGGTCGAGTTGACCCAACTCGGTCGAGTTGGCCAAACTCGGTCGAGTCAGCTTTCCGGGTCCAAAACAGAGTCTGTGCGTTTTAAAGCCCATTTTTGGCCCCAATTTGACCTAATACTATATAAGGAAGTCCCAAACTCTAAAAATAAGAAGAGAGAGCTCATTAGAAGATATTTTGAAGAAAAAAAGCAACATCGAAGAATCGAGATCAAGACGACGATTAGGGTTCTTATTCATTATCTCATTTCTTTACTTCAAATCATGTTTGTCTATGAACATATTTGTGTTATGAATATGAACATGAGTGAGTAGTTCTTTATTATTCTAGGGTTTTGAAAGTAGGTTTTAACGATGTTTGATTAATCGAAGTTTTATATTCCAGTTAATGATTGTTATTCGTTATCTATATGTTGTGATTTATTTTCATGAATGGTTAATTTGATCACTTAACTACTTCTACATAATTCATAAGTTGGCTTTGAAAGGAGGAATTTGTGAATGGAAATACAACATATAGCGTAGTTGTTGAGCGCTCTGAAAGGAGGTGAGATAAATGCGTAGGCATAGGTCTAAGATCGATTGGGAGTTCATTAGGTCTAGTCGACTTGAAAGGGTGGCTAGGGGTAATGAATCTACAAGTTAATTGCTTCGAAAGGAGAGTTAACATATATGAGTGCCGTCTAATAACGATAGTAATCATTGCTAGTTTAGAATAATTAGATTGTCAAACTTAGTTAATTCTGAAATCAATTCTCTAGAATATATCTTCCAATCTTGCAAATTTGATAAATTGTTTTCTTATACTCGAATTTAAGTGTTTAGTACTAATTTAGTAAGATGAGTTCAATATTAAAATCAACCCAATTTAGAGCCTAGTTAGGAGTGTTTCAGGATATTTAGAGTATCAAACTAGTCATTAAGTCAGTCCTTGTGGGATCGACCTTGCTTGCCGTTATATACACTTGCACCCGTACACTTGCGGAGCGTTAGGTTATAAAATAGGCGAACAATAGGACCATTTAGTTTCTCCATCCAACCTCTTTGCTCGAATCATGCAGTGCAAGTACTACCCTTCCACGTCTGTGTTACATATTGCTCTTGGTTCTCAACACATAGTTTTCTTCTCCCAAGTCCTTCATATCAAACTGTTGTGACAACCAGTGTTTTGCCGATGTTAACATTCCGACATGATTTTCAATCAAAATGATGTCATCCACATACAGCACGAGAAAAACTACTCTTTTGTCTTCTTTCTTTTTATAGGAACAAGATTCATCAGGATTCTGATCAAAACCATAAGTTTTCACAACTTGATCGAATCTGATATTCCAAGATCTAGACGCTTGTTTTAGTCCATAAATGGACCTTTTCAACTTGCATACTTTATGCTCTTGATCCTTTTGGATAAAACCATCTGGTTGTAGCATATAGATGCTCTCGTCAAAATTTCTATTAAGAAATGCAGTCTTGACATCCATTTGCCACACTTCGTAATTGAAATGTGTCGCAATGGACAAGAGAATCCGAATAGACTTAAGCATAGCTACCGGCGAGAAGGTTTCTTCGTAATCGATTCCTTCTCTTTGGGTATAACCCTTGGCAACCAATCTTGATTTAAAGGTTTCTACCTTTCCATCTATTTTTCTCTTTCTCTTGTAGCATTTGCACCCAATAGGTTTTACCCCATCGGGTTTGTCTACAAGATCCCAGACAGAGTTAGTGTACATGGAATCCATTTTTGAATCCATAGCACTTCTATAATGATCAGCGTCTTTATCTTCCATAGCCTCTCTAAACGATGCAGAATCTCCTCTTGTTCAACAGAGACTGCCTCAAGAGACTCTCCGTAAAGAACAAGTCTGGAAGGTGGTCGAATGACCCTCTTCGCACGTCTAGTCGCTATAGGTTCGTTTACAATAGGAGCTGGTTCTCTTTCCTCATGTTCCTCGATGTCCATCTCATCACCTAGGGGTAATTGAACGTTAGGGACATGATTTTCTACCATTTTAGGTGTTGATTCTCTCAAAGACATTCTTGGCGGAGTCGCCATATGTCTCCCACTAGATTCAACACCGGATGGTAGAGTCGTGAATTCATGAACAGTTTCATTGCGGATCTCTAGAGCAGATAATCTGGGAATATTTTCCTTTATCTCCTCCAAAAGAACCTTGTACTTGAATTCGCGTTCTTCTATATACTTGTCCTCTAAGAAAGTTGCATTTGTGCTTACAAAAATCTTCTTATCCTGAGGACTATAGAAATAGTACCCTCTTGTTCCTTTTGAATATCCTATAAACACACAATATTCTGATCTTGATTCCATTTTTTCCGTCTTACTCTTCAGCACATGTGCTGGACAACCCCATGTCCGAAGATGTCTTAGATTAGGCTTACGCCCATTCCACAACTCCAAAGGTGTCTTAGGCACAGACTTAGAAGGAACCAAGTTTAGTAAGTATATTGTTGTTTGTAGGGCATATCCCCAAAAAGAAGTTTTGAGAGTTGAGAAGCTTAGCATAGACCTGACCATGTCCAACAAGGTCATGTTTCTCTTTTCTGAGACACCATTTTGCTGTGGGGTCCTTGGTGCACTCAATTGGGATAAAATCCCATTCTCTGTCAAGTATGTCCTAAAGTCGTTCGATAGATACTCCCCACCTCGATCTGATCAAAGTGTTTTTACGTTCTTTCCTAATTGTATTTCCACTTCCGATCTGAATTCCTTGAATTTCTCAAGTGCCTCAGATTTGCGGACCATTAGTTAAACATAACCATATCTTGAGTAGTCATCTGTGAAAGTGATGAAATACTCATATCCACCTCTAGCTAGAACATTTATTGGTCCACATACATCAGAGTGTACTAATTCTAAAACTTCTTTGGCCCTAAATCCCTTAGATTTAAAAGACCTCTTAGTCATTTTTCCCTCTAAACAAGATTCACATACAGGCAGGGATTCCACCTTCAAGTTACTTAAAGGACCATCCCTTACTAGTCTATGAATCCTATTAAGATTAACGTGACCAAGTCTTAAGTGCCATAAGTAAGTTTCATTAGAAGGAGACAGTTTTATATGCTTAGTTGTGTGATGCAATGAGCTGTCGATTGGTTTTAAGATATATAAATCATTATCCATATGCCCCTTACAAACAGTCGCTTTATTAAAAGAAATATCGACTGCCATTAATGAAAAATGAACACAATATCCTTGTTTGAATAATAAAGCAACATAAATTAAATTTCTAGTAATATCCGGGACATAATAACAATCACTTAAAATCAAATACTTCTTATTTGAAAAATAAAGATAAATAACTCCGACAGCTTTTGCAGAAACCACAGCTCTTGTGCCAACCCTCAGAGTATGCTCCCCTTCATTAAGTTGCCGAGTTACTTGGAACCCCTGCAAAGTATTGCAAATATGGTTAGTGGCTCCAGAATCTACTATCCAAGTATCCATAGAATCAACCACTAAACAAGACTCAATAAAGGATAACTCACCCTTAGCTGGCTTCTTAGCTATGAGAATCGGGAATTTCTTTTCCAATGGCCCTTCTCGCCGCATCCAAAACATTTTCCCTTAGGTTTTCCATCCGTTTTGGCCTTCTTCACTGATTGATGTGGGCCCTTCTTATTAGATTTCATCCTTTTCCACCCTTACCTTTCGGCTTGAATGAGGATTGTCCAACAGAAGCAATAACAAAAGCATCACCATTTTGAGCCTTAAGAATGCTTTTAGCGTTTTGGAGCTCTTTCATCAGTTCATTCAGAGACATTTTTAGCTTATTCATATGATAGCTGACCTTGAACTGGGAGAACATCTAAGGGAGAGTCTCCAGTGCCATGTCTACCTGAGTATCTGAACCAATTTCAGCCCCTAAAGGCTCAGTCACATTGAACATTCCGATCAAATTTATCATATGATCTCTAACGGGCGTCCCGGACTTCATACGCTCAGTCATAATGGCTCTAATAGCAGCCTGACGTGCTTGACTTCCTTGATGAGAGAACATCTCTTTAAGACTCTCCATGATCTCAGCGGATGTCTCCATGCCTCTGTTGCAAAACATTTGAGATAGAACCCAAAATGTAACAACGAGCCATATCATTGGCATGAATCCACTTGTCCTGAGCCTCATGTTCCTCATCACTGGATTCCATGGTCACTTTGGGACAAGGTTCAGTTAGCACAAATTTCAACTTCTCAGCAGTTAGAATAATCAATAGATTACGTTTCCAATCAATGTAGTTATCTCCCACTAGTTGATTTTTAGTCAATATCACAGATAATGCGCTAGAAGACATTTTTCTGAAATAAAACAACACATATGAGCTTGCATAGAATGAAAAAATGCATGTTCAAAACATGAAATAAAACTTGTAATAAGTAGACCCATAAACTACATTATTATGTGATTACCTAAAACTCCAAAATCAAGACATGCCCCTCTATAGGAGTGGTAAATGTTGATTTACAGCTAGGTTGAGATCTCCCACTAAATCAAATATCCCGCATCTCATGCTATTTTGACTTAGTATCACATATATTTGACCCTCAATAATATTGCTCGGATATTCTATAGGAAAACCTTACAATATTTTGATTTAATTGTATAACATTTATATTAATAAATTTTAAAAATATCAAATAATTATGATATCTATAGGATAAACATAATTAATTGAAATTTAAAATTCACTACCATAATTGGGCCCAATCAAGTAACCGAAAACAATGCAGCCCTCCTATAGGGATACCAATTGAATTAGTACGAGGCATACATACATTCTTACTTATGGGCTAATAAAAGAGGTCGTGGATTTATAAATAAACCCTCACACATTCTTTTTATTTTTTCCGAATTATTTTGACTCTCAAAATAATTAAATATAAATTACTTTATTAATTTTCAAATCTAATTCTAAATTAGAAAAGAAAATAAATAAAGAAAACATGCATGATAGTTTAGTACTCAGAGCGTTGTTCATACAATTCTATATGGCATGCTATGTGAATGACAATTAATTTCAAGCATAATCAAAGCAAATAATAAGCAATAATTAAATAAGAACAATTTATGGCCATCCTAGACACAAAATTACAGAAAAATGAAAAACTAATTGAACCACAACCCGGTCCAATATTTCACGGTCCTTATGCAATTTTTCTGGTCCAGAATGATTTATTTACTATCTCCAACAACCCGCAATGATGATCCAGCAGCAAAAATAAATCAACAGGCCCAAAAAAAATATTCTGGCCCAGTTATTTATTTAATGAAAATGGCCAAGCAGAAAATTTAGTGAAAATGGGCCTAGATTAATAAAAATCAGCCCATTCCCTAAAACCTAGACTAGATTCGGTCCAGACCCACAGACCGACCCGACCCGGACGAAAACCCGGTCCAGATCCAGGCCTGTGGTCTGAACCCTAGCCTCTGCCCATTCCAGCCGTCGCCATCGTTATCACTGTGCTCGCCGGAAATCCTTTCCATCATCGCCACCTTCATCAACTTTCCTTCACTGCTGTCACAAGGCGATGAGCAACCGCCGCCATTCGCCTGAACCAAAACTTCGCCGGAAGAAAAAAACCGCAACTGGAATAAACAAAAAAAAAAGCAAACTTTCTACCCGTTTTTCGCCCTGCCGTCGTCTTTTCCGTCGCGGTTGTGACAGCCGTACCACCGCCAAGAGGATCGCTAAGCTTTGGCTTGTTTCTGGTAGTAAATTTGGAAGTTTCAGATGCTCCAGATCATCAACAATTGAGGATTCTTGCCTTTGCAAATAAGTCCTCCAAATTTGGAGATGATGAACAATTGCCCTTATCCACTTTCTATTACTTCTGGAATCTTTCAAGTTGACCCCAGAAAACTCAAACAGAATACAGAACACCCCCATTTACGAAAATTACACAAAAATACATATTTTGTACCCTATTTCAAAATCTAACAAGGGGAAAACATAGAGACATAATCCATCCCCTTGTGTACAACTCGAAAATAAAAAATACAAATTTGTACCAATAAACTAGGCCATAAACTGTTCAATAAAAATTAAAACATTCATCCATAACAATAATAAAATTGTAAACCTAAACACCGCTCAACACTATATGCAAAATTAAATTAATTAATAGAGAACAAACAATAATCTCAAAACCTAAGCTCTGATACAATTGTTAGAACCACGATTCCTATCCGATCCATAATATTTAATATTGAAGATTGGATACATCGTTGTAGGATCGACCGATTTATTTTATGTTCTACAATTAATTAATTTACGCTAGAAGGATAAATTAATACCTTTGTAACGTGTGGCTTCAAACCTCCAAGTCTTCTCCGGTGTTCTCACCAACTGTGCTGCAATACACGATGTGTGGACACCTCCTTGGATATATGATTATATGTGTGATTATTTGAAGAAAAGGACAGACATAGTTGCCGTGACTTATATGAAAGTAATGGACTAGATTAGGATATGGGCTTCAATTAATTAATAGGTTATACTAATTAATTAATTAAAGCAGGCCAGAATATTAGGCCCATATACCTAGGGTGTATGCATTATATATGTCAATTCCCTATTGTAGGGATAATTAATCTTGTCAGAAAGTAACACCATATAGTTCAATAAGAGATTTCCTAGCGATCAATTATTGAACAATTGTACCGAGGATAGTTCCTGCGGCGGACAACATACGCGTGGATACCTAAAGTGGTGAATTCAGTCACGCTCAATTCTGTCCGGTTAATTAAGCACAAGTAAGTTATTCCAACTTTAGCGTAATTATTGCTCAACATTAATTCAGTTATAAATCACGATCAATATTCTCGACTGTTTATTCCGCTGCGTACATTAGATGTTGTCGAGAATTACTAACAGTGGTATCAGAGCTCGAGGCTCGATTTATAATTGATTATTCTAATTAATTGTGGATTAAAAAAAAATTAATAATTGACATTCTGCAATTTTGTTTGGGAAATTAATCTTGCAGAATTAGTTTTGCATAATTAACTTTGGAGATTAGTTTGCATAATTTTCGAAACATTGGGTTTTTGTACGAAACTAATGAAACTGGTCTTAGAAACCACATTATCGTCTAAAACCAAAATTGGACCAAATGTCCGTCTGCCGGGAGTGGCAGCAGCGGCGGCATTCGCCGCTGCTGCGTTGCGACTGCACGAGGCGAGCGACAAAGGGACCAGGGCTGCTGCTGCGTGAGTGAGCGGTGGCAGCGGTGATCGACGAATGCGACGCGGTTGTTGTGCTGCTGCTGCGCAAGCGAGAGGCGGCAGCAATCGGTTTGACGGTGGTGGTAGCGGTGGATGCGTTTGCCGTTGCTGCTGTGCGAGAAAATCGCGACGGCAGCGGCGGCAGTGGCCTTGCTGCTGCGCAACGACGTCGTTCGTCAGCCGCGGCGACTTTGCGGAGAAGACGACCCTAAACCTAACTGGTCTGCCAGCTGGGCCAGGCCCGTCTCCTGGTCTGGGCCGCCGGTGAACTGAGCTATCGGGCTTGGCTCGATTCAGACCTGGATCATTGGTCTGGGCTGGACCGGGAATGGGCTAGGATTTAATTTAGCTGGGCTAATTTTGGGCCAGATTTTGTTTTGGGCTTGGGCTGGAACAATTGGGCTGGGTCTTCAGGATCAGTTTTAATTGGGCTTGCTTTTAATTATTTTAATTGGGCTGGACTTATAAAATTCTGGAGAGGGTTGGACCAGTTTTATAATATCAGCCTAACAAAAAAAAAATGATTTTATTTAATTAATCAAATTAGATTTATTAATTAAATAAATTCGAAAATTTCAATTACATATTAATTAGTTAATTAGATTAATGAATCTTATTATTATTGTTTTTGAAATAATAATAATAGACTTATACATTTATGTTAATTTGGAGTTAACATTAAAAGTAAACTTATATTAATTTGGAATTAATATATTAATCTAATAGACTAATATTAATTTATTAATTAGATTAATAAATTATAATAGTATTATTATTTTTGAAAGAATAATACTAGACTTATATATTTATGTTAATTTAGAATTAATATTAAATGTATTTTTATATTAATTTAGAATTAATATATTTAATTTTAATCCATATTTAATTAAAGAATAAATTTTTTAATTGGATTAATAATTTTATTCGTTGAGCATTTATTTGATATTATGTGATAAGCTATTATTTGATTTTATGCTTATTCAATTTAAATTATAGTAATTTAAGACCGTTTTTACGTTTGGGTAGGCGGCGCCCAATACATTCAGTCCGCGACAATATGTATGGGTAGGCGGCGCCCAAATATATGTGGTCCGCATTTCTTATGCCTGGGTAGGCGGCACCCAGTAATTGCGTTTAATTTAATATTAGATATTACATTTAATAATAAGTATTACATATAAAATCCCCAATAAAACCAAGTCTTATTTAGAAACAAAATGCGTCGTCCATCATAATTGTTTGAAATTCCTAATCTTTTCGACCACGAGTTTTACACCAAAGTGTTTACTCTAAATCGACAAGACTCGGGCTCATTCATAGATGCATGATTGGCATCGTGTGATGGAATTGACTTGCTTAAATTATTTTGAGACGCCAAAGCGACCAAAATAATTTGAGGATGCAATATTAATTGGATTAATAAACCAAGAATTGCAAAATTGTTGTTGCAATTGGCTTAGGGGCCTACCTAGTGATATTATTGTAGTCATCAACCAAAGCAGAGGCTGCAGTAATATAGACTTGGATCTTGGACCACTAAGATTTATAATTGTTATAAATCCGTATTTTGTGTTTGGGGGCGCAAAATATGTTAAAATTAGTGGGAGCTAATCATTACAATAAACCCTTGTTTTTATTAGTGATATGAATGTGATCTTTATGTACTTTATTCTGATTTATTTTTCCATTTTATTATTTTCTCTCGTCAGATAAAATGTCGAATTTGGCTTATAAATGTTTGATTGAAACAAACAAGTTGACTGGTCAAACTTCACGGATTGACTCCGTTGTTTTCGTTTGGTGCTAAGGCAAGACAAGATTGAATATGTCTTGAATCATGACTGTCATTTATGGTGTGAAACATAAATGATATAGTCTGATTCTAAAATTTCCATAACCGATGGTCATCAAGAATGGGATATTGATGACACGCGATAGGTTAGCATGTGGTCTGCATGTAGTAGATCTCACGACTACGAGATATTAGATATCCGTGATGGACAAATGGGTACTTTGGAGAGTATTGGTATACCCTACTATTAAACCGTTTGTTTCAGTGTCTGCGGTTCATTAGTGTGTGGAGTATGTAATGATCCTTTGACCTGAGGTCAATACTCATTTTGTTTGTTAAGTGATGAACTTTGACCAAGTACAACGCTTGCCTCCCAAAGGAGCATAAGACACGTCTTGTGTTGGGTTCATCATGAGGCAAATGGAAATGGTAGTTGAGCCAAGATTGAGATTCATTCCTCGATTGAAATTCGAGAGAACACTCATATTTCTCTATATTATTTGACAATAAAGTCATTGGCCAATGCAAAAGATATATTCAATTAAAGTAATTGAATATGATCGAATGTGTCGTATAATAAAGATGAGAAAAACGATTGAGCTATTTGGATAGACACATGACAGATCCTAGGCTCAATCGAGTAGGAGTGGCAATGGGTGGGATCGGAGCTGGTATTAGACTCCCCATCCCCATCCCCATCTCCAACTCCCAACCCGATTTCCATCCCCGCCAAATTCCCCGCTTGGAGACCTTGGGTCGGGGATGGGGAATCCCCATTTGGGGAAGAGTGTCCCCACGGGGATTCGGGTTCCCCAATTTTTTTTTTATTTTCCAAATCTTTTAGATAAAAAGAATAATAAAGTTATAACATACAACCACCAAGCCCAAAACATGTCAAAAGTCGATAAATATATAATAAAAGTATTAAAATAATTATATATGTATAATGTTTTTTAACTAAAGATGAAGTAATGCAATAAGTTGTGAGCGTGTGTTTAGTGTATATATAATTATATATATAATATTATTTAAATTTATTTAAGGGATATTATATATATATATATATATATATATATATATATATATATAATATAAAATAACGGGGAATGGAGAATCCCCGCTTTGCCTATACGGAGTTGGGTTCGGGGCCGGGGACGAGACGGGGAGTACGATTCCCATCCCCCATACCATTCCCACTCATAGAATTTCGGGGAATCCCCGACCCAATATTTTCGAGTCTTAACGGGGACGGGCCCCCGCGGAGTTTTTGCCATCCCTACAATCGAGTGGTTCGTGAATGAAGGGATATTGCATAAACTTCATATAAAGATTTTTACTGAATTCACGTAAACGTCCTTCATATATCGAGTTCGCTGCGCAACGCAGTCTAGGAGTTTTGTGCAGACTTTAATTAGATTATCGCCGATAATGGGGGCCTGAAGGGTCACACTTTATGTGTATTATTGTTCCGCTCAAGGGTACAATGTTGGTGTTTCGAATTTTATCTAATGCTAGTCCAAGTGGGAGATTGAAAGTAATGGACTAGATTAGGATATGGGCTTTAATTAATTAATAGGTTATACTAATTAATTAATTAAAGCAGGCCAGAATATTAGGCCCATATACCTAGGGTGTATGCGCTATATATATATGTCCATTCCCTATTGTAGAGATAATTAATCTTGTCAGAAAGTAACACCATATAGTTCAATAAGAGATTTCCTAGCGATCAATTATTGAACAATTGTACCGAGGATAGTTCCTGCGGCGGATAACATACGCGTGGATACCTAAAGTGGTGAATTCAGTCACGCTCAATTCTGTCCGGTTAATTACGCACAAGTAAGTTATTCCAACTTTAACGTAATTATTGCTCAACATTAATTTAGTTATAAATCACGATCAATATTCTCGACTGTTTACTCCGCTGCGTACATTAGATGTTGTCGAGAATTACTAACATTATAGTATATATATAATGTCACATTTTTTTTTTTTTCTCTCCAAGTAACATATCCTGATAGATATAGGAGGTCCTGGATATCTCCATCTTCTATATCTATCAAAGTCCAATATATTTATTGTATTGCATTAATAAATTATAATCTCTAATTTATTTTAGTTCATATTGAGCCACCGAAGGGACCCGATCGGACCCAATTAAATCAAGCTCTAATAAATTAATTATGACCCGGTCCACTCTTGACTTATCATATTAATTTATTAATTATATTCTATTTCACTAAAAGAATATCATTGCACTCTTAATTAAATCGAAATTATTGAAGCAATATATCAACAATTATTATCCTCTAATTGATCGATCCAACAATCCTCGTCTACGTAGTAAACATGCCAATAGGACACCATCCTTTCAACATTACTAGTAGTATAAGTCTTACTTTTTATACTGGGATGCTTCTTAAAGCTGCCACATTCTCCGCTTCCTCTGTGCAACTGTGTAATCAGTAATCCAAGATAACTTTAAATGTTCCCGCACAAAAAGACATCACTATCCACAAACTATATATGAAGCTTTGGACAAAGCTATATATGTAATTCTCATTAACTCTCACAAAACGCGATAATAGGAATGAGTTCTCTTTTATTTCCATTATCCACCCCGACTACTCCCAATCAAGTAGCCTCTAAGATAGATCACATGGGACATTTAATTTGAGATAAATAGGATCTTGTAAATACTAGAGTAGCTAAATGAACCAAAAATAATATCTCATTAAAAAAACAAATCAAATTAGAAATTTACAAACATTTTAATAAATCAAGAAATAGTAAAATAAACTAAAAGTATTGAATAACTTAAATATAAAAATGTTGCCGCTACGGGGTTGGTATTACATTTTTTTTAAAAAAAATTTCTCCTAATCTAAGAACAAAGAGAAAACCCTCCCCTCCCCCACGGTGACTCGAACCCAGGGTCAAAGACCTAGGTAGTAGATGCTTTACATTATTATAATAACGTCATTTCTTTTTGAGATTTTCTAGATCTATTAAATACTTTTAAATTTACTTTGTTAATTTCTTGATTCATTGAATATATTTGTTAATTTTTTATTTATTGAATATGAAACTTATTTAGTTATTTTGATATTTAGGAGGGTCATATTTGTATTTGTATCATATTAAAAGTCCATGAATTTAAGTCAAAGGTCTTGTAACTCAATAACATCACTCTTGGTTTAAAAATTAGTATCATCTCCGTGAGATGCATAGTTTGTATATTTAATCAGAATTGATATTTTTATATTGTTGTAATGTAATAATCAACATATAATAAGTGGTGAAAAAATTATATGTTTGTTAATAAAAAAAATTAATAAAATATAAAAATATGAGTAAGTTAGGAAATAGTTATATTTATTAATCTAAGATATGATATTTCATTCATCTTTGCATAGTGGTAATGCTTATAATACATAAACACACACAAAAACACATATGATATATTCATACAATATGAATTACTCATCATTATAAAAATTCAAAAAAATCGTCAATTTTTGTTGCTCCAATGACATGGGAAAAAATGACTAATCATTTTAATGGTTGGTTGAGTCCCAAGAAGTTTACCCCCAATGGTTTGAAAATTAATTCCCACCATTCTCTTTTAAAATTGTACAAAAACAGGGAAGTATAAAAAAAATAATAGTACTTTATATATGCAATAAAATTAATTATCCAAATTCATTTAAATAGTTTGGGTATCTACTCTAGTTGGTTCAGATATAGTAGTTATCTATTATAATCATTTGATTTACTTGATTTGCTTAATTTAACTCGTTTGATAAATGTCAACAACATAAAAATTTTGACTAATAAATCTGACACTGAGGAGTACGACGAATGTTTATAGATGAAAATTTTGCCATTTTTTCATCAATTTTCTGACCGAGTAAACGCAAGGTTTGAACTCTCCTAAAATAAATGACAGAATTTAGCGTTTTTAGTTGCCATTTTTTATAATACTCCTTTCGTCTCCTGCTTGGAGTGCAAAAGTTTCTCTCTCTAGAGAACTTCCCTATCCCCTTTTTGGAGGCAAGTAAAAAAGGAAAAAATATTCAAATTTTCAAACTTTTTTCAAACCCACCTTCCATATATGCTAACCAAATCTCTTGCCAACACTCCATTAGTATTCCATTACATCATAACATTAGTTTCAACAATGCATTTGGTTGAAATCATTAACTCCTTCATGCACTTATGGTTTTTTTACTGCATTTATGTGCGAATTACCTACAAAATCAATCTAAAGAGAAGTCTCCCATCATTTTCTGCTACCAGAATTTAATTTCCACTCCTTTGCTCTGATGCAATTTCCTTCTCCCATCATTTTTGCATTTATAATTCGTCCTGGTAGATCTATCTTCTGCTTTCTGTTCTGTGCTAACCTTTGTTTGTTGTCCTGACTCTCTCGCTTCTACAGGCTGAACCAAGGCTTCCTTTCTTTATTGACAGACCGGTACTCCGAGGGCAAGATGAGTTCAGATATTGTGAAAAAACTTCAGAAATTTGCTCTGTCAGAAGTTGAAGCTAAAGGAGTGGAACTTATTAATGAGGATGTTAATAAGAGTACAGAGGAATGTAGCAGGAGTTTGATGGGTCAGATTTGGGGGTCAAAGAAAGCTAACTTCACTGGGCTTAAAAATACCATGCTGAGTATTTGGCCAATTCAGCAACAGTTTGTGATGAGGGAAATAGATTTTAATGGCTTTCAGTTCGTTTTCAGGGACAATGAAGATAAGGAAGCAGTCCTTAAGGGTTCTAACTGGTCCTTTGAGAATCAATATCTCATATTGAAGGACTGGAACGAAGATCTAAGTGTCCAAGATGACTGCTTTAAGGTGGTAGACCTATGGATCCAAGTATGGAACCTACCAAATCACTGGTTCACGGTTGAGACAGGGCTGAAAATAGGGAAACTATTTCACAAAGTTAAAGACGTTATCATTCCAGAAACAGGAAATATCAGAGGTCGACACATTAAAATCCTCGTCTCAGTGCAAATGGACAAACCTCTCTTAAGAGGAACTATGATAAACTTATGACTCAAGTCTTGCTGGATTGACTTTAAGTATGAACATCTATTGGGAATATGCTACTATTGTGGTGTGATTGGGCATATAGAAAAAAATTGTGAGACAAGGCAAAAAGACGTTGGTTGTGGAAAATGCAATGAAGGACAATTCGGGAACTGGATTCGAGCTATGGATTACCACGCTTTGACAAAGAATCCTAAGCAGGCTGAAAATCTAAGCAAAGAGAAAAATCAGAGGGAAGCTAACAAAGTTGTCCCAGAATTTCAGAGAAGGGTGATTGTCGAGAAGCAACTAATAATCAAAGCTTTAGAGGGAAGTAAAGAGAAGGATGAGGGGAATAATCTAGGTGCAAGAGAGTGTAAGAAGGCTGATGGGAATGGTGATGTTGGGAGAGGGAAAGATAAGGAAGACAAAGAAGAGGGAGATGATCAATTCTTTATGGAGATAAGTGGAGAGGGCTTAAAGGAACCGGAGATTGCCTTGAATGACTCACTGATGGAGATGGAATCGAATCTGTTGGTTGACGTCCCTATCGTAATGAAAAGCACCAGAATTCCACTAGACGAAATCCATCCGAACAAGCAACAGGTTAGAGGTATTAGTTCCAAATCCCTACCCAACAAGAGGAAACAAAGCTATACAAAACAGAGAACAGACAAGGTGAATATAGTGGTAGAGATGGGAGTTGAAAGTGTCGGGCAGAAAAGAAACATTTGTTTACTCGAAGAGAATGGTTTGGATCCAGAGGAGCTTCAATAGAAGGGAAAAAAAACAGTGTACCTTGGAAGAACAAGCTCAACAGTTTCGAAGGTGGAGGTAGCCTACCTAGAAGGGCCACAAGGTTATCCATGAGAGTAGCGGCGTGGAATGTTAGAGGTTTGGGTGGGCCCTCTACCATTCCCCAACTGAAAGAGTCAATGAGGCTCTTCCATCCGGAAATGGTCTTTCTCTCTGAAACTAAGAAGAAGATAAAATTTGTTAATACGGTGAGCAAGAAGTTGAAAATGGGAGATAGATGGAAATACGTTGATCCAATTGGTAAAAGCGGGGGTATGTTATTTTTCTGGTCCGAGGAGATTGACATTCTTGGAGTTTGGAATAATGGTTTTTGTTTCGAAGTAGAATTCATAAGCTCGGATAAGAACACCACTGCTTGGGCTATTTTTGTGTATGCTAGTACTGATGACCGGATTCGAGAGCAACAATGGGAAAATTTTAGTGCAAGCAAAAGATAGGTGGGGTGATTCATGGTTCATTGGGGGAGACTTCAATGATATACGGTCTAATGAAGAGAAATAGGGAGGACGAAGAAGGCCAGAAACCAGCTTCCAAAGGTACCAGAATTTTGTTAGAAACATGGGTATGGAGGAAATTCAGTTCAGTGGAAGACCCTATACTTGGGTCAACAATAGACAAGGTTTGAATTTTGTTGAGGAAAGATTGGATAGGTTTTTTTCCTCCCCAAATTGGATTTTGTCTTATCCAACAGCAAAAGTCGAACATATCCAACGGGAAGCATCGGATCACGACCTCCTTATTTTGAGCAATCAAACTGATATTCCCATAAGGAAAAACAGGTTTCAATTTGATAGAAGGTGGATAGAAATGGAGGGTGTTAATCGAGTCATTGAAGAAGCTTCGAATGAACCTCAATCTGGAACACCAATGTTCCAAGTTCAGCAGAGAATAAAAAGATGCAGAGTGGCTTTACTCAAGTGGTCTTGAGGAAGAAACATGAATTCAGCAAAGAAGATAAAAATGATCAAGGATAAGCTGGAAGAAATGAGGGATGAGGGGGGTCGAAGAGACTGGAGAGAATTGCATCATCTCAAGAATGAGCTAAATGAAGCGTATAAAATGGAAGAATCATATTGGGCACAAAAGGCAAGAAATCAGTGGCTGCAAGAGGGTGATAAAAACACTAAATTTTTCCACGCCTCTACTATGCAACGCAGAAGGAGAAATGCTATCAGAAGCTTGGCTTGAGGGGATGGGTCACAGTGTGAGACTGAGGAAGATATTGAGATGGAAATTTCTAAATTTTATCATGAGTTGTTCAGTTCATCTTGCCCGCAGCTTGATCTGTCCTGCCTCAACGGAATACCGGAATCTGTCAATCAAGCAATGAAAAGCAAATTGGTTCGGCAAGTGGAAGATAATGAAATAAAAAATGCTTTCTTTGACTTCAACCCAAACAAGGCCCCGGGGCCGGACGGTATGACCCCAATCTTTTTTCAACAGTTTTGGAACATCATTCATGGAGATATTTGCTATGCTATAAAAAGTTTTTTTGCTTCAGGCCGACTCTTAAAAGCAATGAACCATACAATCATTGCTTTAATTCCAAAAACTGCAACACCTACTTCAGTAGCACAATATCGTCTGATCAGCTTATGTAATGTTATCTACAAAGCTATCACTAACATCATAGCTAATCGATTCAAAGAATGCTTTCATGATTGTATTAGTGATTCACAATCTGCCTTTATAGCCGGGAGACAAATCTTGGATAATGTGGTAGTAGCACATGAATGTATGCACTTTATAAACAACACTAGGAAGGGGAA